>JAUNZM010000036.1:1663750-3012500 GCA_033459285.1 Clamator glandarius | reverse complement strand
AAGAGCACATGCAGTTGAAAGATGACTGTGCTAGTAAACTAAACTGACCAGAGCTAGGCAGCTTCGGGTTGGCATGTGTTCATCAATGTTATTTCACTTCTGCCAAGCTCCTGGCAGGGCTGATCCTGACCAGTTTAGAGAGTCCAGTCATCCCTGAAGTGTCCCAATACCCCACCTAAGAGGATGTTGGGGCTCTCACCTCCAACTGGCTGCTCACAGGATGGGGACATACTCCTGTACATTCCCAGCTGCCTTCATATGGAGAAACTAGACAGAAGAGTGTGTTTTACACCCACTAGCACAGTGGCTTTTAGAAGCCTCTTTGTCTCGTTGGATGTAGTTTTATTAATTACCCCACTGCCTAGGCAAGATACTGAGGCACAAGTGCAACCGATCAGAGCCTGCCTGCAGCATTGCCCTGGTTTCTGCCAGCTTGGTGTTTGGGGTCATCCTGTCAGCCAGCAGTGCAGTTTCTCTCAGCTGCCACATGAAAATGAAGGCACATGGGTCTGGAACCTGAAAGGAGCTTTTTAATAATAAAAATAATTTAAAAAATGGAAATGAAATTTAAATTTTCATTGCTGCAGTCTGAAGTGATATTAACTGTCAGGCCTATGGCAAGGGAATACCTTTACATTGCTGGCCATGGGAAGCAGAAATTCTCTGGGTAGATGTAGGGGTGGAAACAATGTCATGAGAATAATTATTAAACTTCCAGATATTAACTTGCTGGCCTGCTGTCCCCACTACAGGCTACAAGCTGTCACTGTGTCTCTGACCGCTAAAACCAGTCTGGGAACAGTATTTTAGGACAGGACAGGAGTGTGTATGAAGGTTGGATGTTTTTTCCAAGACGTTTCCATAGTCAATGGAGGACAGCAGCTTCCTACAGACTGTAGTTGAGAGCTGTTGTATTATGTCGTGGATTAACTCTTAAAGGAACACCATGGCTCAAGAAACATATTCCCCCATCACATCTTCCCAAGTTATAGTGATTAGCTCTTCTGTACTGTGGCGGGGGAAAACAACACTGATCTACCTACTAAAATATCTTCAGTGGTCTTGGCATGAACATGTTCTAGAGGTTAAACGTGCCATACACTACTGATTTTATTAAACTTTTGTAGTAACTCTCTGCATGTCACACAGTGGTCTGTGCAGGCACACACATTATTTAACATAATGACCTGCAAACACTCATGTGCTTCAACCAGTGGTAGGAAGTGCCACCCTTCATCTGCTGTCCAGCTGAAGCTTAGGGTGCCTCTGGACATGACACTTAACAAGTCCCTGGTCTGCAAGCAGTTGTCAGAGACAGCACAGTACTCCCATGATGTTTCATGTCATATTTAGAGGTTTCATGTCATATGTAGAGATCTCAGCTTTCTGAGGTTAAGAAATATATTTTTTTCTTTGTGAATATGCTCATCTGACAGCATGTCAGACTATGTTTACAGTAATGTACCAGGCAGAATGAGCTGCAGGCTCTAGTCTGGCTGAGAGAACATGAACCATAACACGAACCTTCAGGACCAGGGGACAAACTCTAACTAATTTAATTTACTGGGATAGACACAGACTTAGTTTTAGGCATATGCTTGCTGGAACTCAAGTTAAAACAGCTGAAGATGTTGCATCCATTGCTTGACCCAAATAAATGTAGTCATACTCATTCAGGCCGTACTAATCTGTACCTTTGCATAAATCATACAAGATCTTTTAACATAGATATGTAAAGATCCTTAGTTCTTCTGCTAGTGCTGCTACATTCATCAAGCCCTAACAGACTCATTTCTCTTACTCACCTCTCTCCTATCCACAGTACTGATGGACTGATCCACCCTGCGCATTGCAAGGAATAATAAATATGTTCATGACTTTAAGGTCAAAATCTAGGGTACAGATGTATGAAGAAGGACATATAAAATCTCTTCAGAAAATCACTGAATTTTGTGGCATTGCTTGGTACTGAAATACTGGAACATGGCATCTTGATTTGATAATTTCTGATACTACTTCATTGGAAACTGAAGAAACTGGAGCAGCATAAATATCTAACTGCTGTCTGTGACTGGACAAACATTGTAAGCTTAATGTAAACTTGAAATTCAGGAGGTAGTATCATATGTTCCCTGTAAGAGGTAGCAAGGAAATCGGAAACCACCACTTGCATGTTCAAAGGAACTTTGCAGGTGCACACAAGAGCTGAGGAGGCTTGAAGTGAAGATAACTCATGGCTGGGTGTCTGAGGCCCCAGAGGGGCTTTTCAGCCTTTTGCCTCTCCTGGAGCTTTAGCTTTTTGCCAACCCCCAACCCAATGATGCAACAGGTTTGCCACATGCTGGTGTTTTGGCAGCCCTGTACAGCCACAGGAGATGGTGTCAGCTCTGTACTCAACAGCAGGGTGGTCTTTCAGCTGAGAGATACTGGCAATACCCGAGTGTGGAGTATGTAGAGTAGAAGCAGCCTGATAGGGCTTACTGTCATATCATCCCTATTAAGTAAAAGATTTGATTCTTATCCCTATGGTCTCCAGCCACAGCTGAACAAATTGGAAACCTGAACACCAGCCTTGCTTTGCACAGATGACCCAAAGTCTCATTTTTCTCAAAAAATGGTATGCTATGCAAAGCAATGAAACACAAAATGCCATGTTAGATTTACATGAAGGGGATCTTGAAGACTCGCACAAGTCTCGATAAACATCGCAAAAACTTTAAACCTGAAATTCTGTAATGGTTTGTATCAAAAAAAGTGATACTGTAACTGTCAAGGTTTGTTTCCAGTCAAGCTTTGCTTCTGTTATTACCACCTAGGGTCGTGCCCATGTTTATCTCAGTGAAGAAGTTTATTGTCTTTTTTATTGACATTTATTTACCTAGTGTTTGGAATACTTTCATATTTTATCTCTCTCTGGTTAATTGTCTAGAAACTGGCATGGGAGTTTAAAAATACTGACAGATAACAAGGAAAGGTAGTTAAAAACAGAGGAGAAGAAAACTACATGCTAGGATTTAAAAATAAAAGGTAATAAACACTTTTGAAGTAATACTCTAAAGCATGAATGAAAAACACCTACTACAGTTAATGTCCTTTATATATTCCAATATCTTAGCTGCTTTCTGCCTGTACAACGAAATATCTACATTTTAAATGCCAATGAAGTTTAACAGGTCTTAGTCATAGGGAGTTGCAGGGGATTAATGATTCCGGCATAGTGAAAATTTCCTCTTACAAATCTTTTCATTTTTTTCCCCAACATTAATCTTGGATGATCTGTCCATGTCTCTTCCTTTATCTTCTTCTCTTGTACAGGATCCAGTCTTCCCCAAAGCAGTTCAGTGGTTGTGTGGGCTGCTTGAGTAGGCCACAGCAGGGAGGGCAGGGCTGCAAAGGGCTCTGAATCCTTATCTTGTGTCTGACACTGGAAATCTCCATCTCCTCTGGTGTTTCGTCATCTTCTAGGTAGCTGATCAAACTCCTCAGCAGCTGGTAATGTTTTAGTAAACATAAATCAGCAACCAAATCCCCCAAAATGTGGAGCTGGGCAGAGCTAGTTCTTGATGATGTGTTGTACTGGTTCATCTCCGGTTCTTTCTCAGAAATAGAGAGGAATCTTTCATTGAAGGAAAATGTGAAACTTTTTAAAATTGTTGTTGTTATTGTTGTCTGTCTTCCTCTCTTCTTACAGAAACTAGCAACACCATTTCATCTTAACCTCCTGCTGGGCAGTTAAATCTCTCAAACGGCACCTTGGTGATTCAGGGGTAGGCTTGCCTTATTATACAAACCACAGAATGGCCTCATGAGCCCCCTCTACAGGGCAGAAGTAGCCCCAAGATCAGACTTAATTGGCAGTTCTCTTTCTGTCCATGTTTCTTGCCTGTACGAGCACCTGTGGAACACCTCCTGGCTTGGCCCATGTGGCTCTGCAGGTAAGTCCTGGAGGCTCGGGGGAGCATTTGCTCACATTGTGGATGGTCTCCAGCACTTTGTGCCTGGCCAAATGCTTCGAACTCCCTGTGCTGAGTTGTCATATGACTTCTGCTCAGCAGGTAGAGCTGCCTAAGGGCTTTTCTAGGAGGACCCATTGCTGTTTAGCACAGTGGCAGATGAGGTGTGGAAACCTGACCTCAGGTGAATGTCCTGAAAGTGTCCTTGACACTCTAGGCTTGTTCTGCTCTGTAATTTAAATATCAGGCAATTTACAATCCTTTTGTCCCCATCTCAGGTGTCCTTGGGTGCCCTCCAGTTTTGTAGATACCACCAAGTGCAGTGTAAGTGCCTGCTCCTCTCCTTTTCACCCCCACCCAAGACAGATGCTGGACCAGAGCAAATGAAGCCATTCCCTCCCAGTGAGGTGTCCCATTGACGCCTGACATGGATGCGGGAGATTAGTCAGAAACCACTGGAAACCTGGGAGGAATCTGCTTCATCACGCAGCTGCTATTGCCTAACATGAGCTTTGCACAACACAGTAATTGGTTCCAACTGACTCTCAACAGAGCCCTGGCAAGGGAAAGTTCATGTCAGGAAGAACGTGTGGTTCCTATGGCAGGGGACACCACATTTCAGAGATCCTCAGCTGGCTAATGAGGTGGAATGAGAGCAGCAGTAAGAGGCAATTTGCCACTAAGTGTTACAGTGAGAGCTTTGAGCTGGCCTGAATGAGGAAATCCTACCAGATCCCCGTTTCTTCAGCATGTGCGGAGAGCTTACTTTTTTGTCCAGAGAGGGCACTCCTATTGCAAATATAATAAGAAGTCCACAGGCAGAAACAGTAACGTGGCTCTTCATAAGCTATTACTAATATTCACTAAGAGCATTTCTTACCTCTGCTCTGAACTGTGTATATTATATGAACTCGAGTCAATTGTATTTGAAAAGATTTTTTTGGCTACAGCTCACTGGCTGCTGCCCTTTTTTCCCAGCCTTGCAGTATTTCTTCCCCTCTCTCCCTTCCCCCAGTGTCAATGAGAAACAAAACTCCTGAAACCTGAGATTTCTGGCTAGAGAAGAGAAAGAACGAGAGGAGGAGGTGGTAATTAAACCCTCCCCCAGATTATTCATGCAAAGGAATTGTCTTTGAACACCACTTCATCCTGGGAGCTGCTCTGAGTTCAAAGAAAAAGCTGAGTTGTTGTCATTCTGGGGCCTTAATCTAATCACAGAGTCCCCCTTTGATTTTAAAATCTTCTTAGGACATGGCAAATACCTCTCCCCATCTACTGTTTTATATTTTATTTTTACTTTTTTGGTCCTATGAATATGATGCTTGTTGTTTGGGTGTTTTTTTCTTGTAGCGCAGAGTTTTGTTGTCCAAGTTAGACTGTCACTGGCTTTCATTTAAGAGATCCAAGCCTTAGGTAGTATCAAGAACAGAAAAGTATCTCTCTCTGTATCTATAGGCAATTCTCTATGTGTCTACATACATGGTAAGACCAAAAGGCTGTCCAGGAGCCTTCATCTTTCAAGGTACTTCCAGATGCATGCTTTAAGAAGCAGTTTTGTTATATCTGATCTACCATTTTTAATAACTTGGCAGGTAGAGAACAATGATTGGGTTTCTACATCCTTTCCTTGCCCTGTTTCCTGTGAGGAAGCCCAGAAAAACACCTCTAAATGTCAATCCAGTTCCACACAGGCCATAAATGCTACCTCTCATATGAATATATGCTCACAGACATGCACACACATTTAACCTGGTTTATGTTCCTACTTGCAAGCAATGATGTTCTACATGATTGGTTGGAAGCTGAAAATATCATGTCCATTACAGTTTCTAAGATTTTCAAGTGAAAGTTCTAGTGTTACTCAAGAGCATGGGTGAGATGTGGCTCATTCCCAAATCCATCAGCTGCCCTCCATCTAACATCCTCCCTTGATCATAGAATCATGGAACCATAGAGTCATTAGTTCAGAAAAGCAGCTGTCCACTAAATCATATCCCCAAGCACCTCACCTACCCACCTTTTAAAAAACTGCAGGGATGGTCACTCAACCACCTCCCTGGGCAGCTTGTTCCAGTGTCTTGGAATCCTTTCAGTGAAGAAATTTTTCCTAATGTTCAATCTAAACTTCCCCTGATGCATCTTAAAGCCATTACCTCTTGTCCTATCACCTATCGTTTGGGAGAAGAGACCAACACCCACCTCTCTGCAACCTCCTTTTAGGTAGTTATACAGAGGATTAAGGTCTCCCCTCAGTCACTTCTTCTCCAGGCTAAACAACCCCAGTTCCCTCAGCCACTCCTTGTAAGACTTGTTCTCCAGCCCTTTCCCCAGCTTTGTCAGTCTTCTCTGGACATTCTTCAGGATATTAGCATTTCTTAGGGATGTTCAGAGCATACTTAGTTTTACAAGCTGCTGCTGCAGATTCTTGCAGTGTTTAGAGTATGCAGATGAATAAAGGCAAAATTAAGATATGGTCATTATAGGCTGGAGGGGTTCTGAGCACATACACGTGAGTTGCATAGTGAATTTTAGCTCCTTGACAGTGTAGCAGTGCTGGAGATTTGCTCATGCAGACATAAATGCTTGAGCTGAGATACTTGACTCTGCATGTCCTACCTGTGGCAAGATTTCAGGATATCTGAGACTCGTCCTTTGATTTTAGTATAAAATGAAGCATCAAAATTTGATCTTCTGTTCTGGACCTATGTGAGGATAAAAAACTTTTAGGTCAAATTCAATACTAACAATAGTAATGACAGAAGATAGATTTCACTGTCAGTTTAAAGCTTTCAACACACAGCCTCATTTCAGGAGCACCAAATATTGTTAGCTCTCCTTCAGCCCATATGGCTCTGCTCAGTACATGCACTTAAACAAAGTTCTTCCCACTTCTTTAGGTATCTAAATATACAACTGGCACATCTATTTTTCGCATCTTGTCTTAAATTTTTTGTTCTAACTTTTGTAGATAGAAATTTATAGCCAAGTGACAACTATATTATCCTATATCCATGTGAAACTTTTTTTGTGCAACTTGTATAATTACAATTTCAAGAGCTGTTCAGGTTTGGGGTTTTTTTTGCATATACTTCTCATGCTCGAGTTTCTTTTCTAACTTCATATATGTAGGTGTCAGATGTTAAGTCTAAGGTGGTCATTTAAAATCTCTCTGACTTTTCAACAGAGGATTGTAGACACTGCTGATTACTGTTCATCCCTTCCTAAGGTTGTTTGAATGAATGTTTCATGAGGAGACTTGGGTGATCATTTCAAGAAAGTGTCTAATTCTTTGGCAGCTAAGCTAAGTCAGAAAAAGTCCATACTTCAGACCCTAAACCTTGTCTTCCACCATAGTTCAAATATGCTTTGCTAAGAGTAAATGATATAGCTAAAATGCTGCACTATTATTATATAAAATCTCTGATATTCAGAAATGTTAACGGGTGACAGCTGAGACGTGCAGATCAATAGTCCAGAGTCTGACTTGTTTCCTGCCTCCCACGTGAAAATGGCCCAGCCAAACACTGTCTGATTTTGACTTGGAGGAAAAGGAAGGGAAGAGAAAATCAGCTGAAAGATGCTTTCCTCTGTCAAGACCATGTATTCAAATACACAAAGAGATGATATGAAGGAGAATTTGTTTAACAGCAGTCTAGTTGTGGTATAAGTGAACAGACCTTTTCTCCTGCAAGCAGATAAAGCTTGACTTTTTATGTGACATACACCATAACTTGCAAAGCAGGATGAAACTCTCATGAACAGACAACTTGAGAGAAAGTAGTTGTCTTTTGATAAACAGATGTGGGTTCCATCGAAGATGTAATCAATAAAAAATAAAATGCCTGACAAGAGAGAAATGAATAATTAAACAATAACATTTCAATTCACAATCTTCTATAAAATTAAGCCAGGCTGTTAGAATCACAGTTTCTAGTAAAACTATAGATATTGCATTTCTATGGAAGATGATTGTCTTTCTTTTCAGTAATATTTATCTGCACAAATACACATGGAAATATACCAAAGTGTGGTCTTGAATCTCAGTAATTCTATGTTGCTCAACTGACAGACAAGTTCAGAGTGCCCCGACCTAATCTGAATGACATCAGACTATATAAAATCACATAAATATCCACAGTAGAAAAAACAGGATTCTGTTCAGAATAAAAAAAACCCAAACCATAATCAAATAAACACTCTATAACTGATACCCCAGGTCTCTGGTTTTCATTCACAAAATCCAAATGAATGAATAGGCAAGGTTATTGAGGTGGCTTCCTGAGCCACACTTCCAGAATAAAGTAACCAAGACTGAATTTGTGTTTGGATTTGGCTGATTCAGTGACTCCAAGTCAAAGTTGTAGGTCTGATTCCATAAAATGACCAACACAACTATGATCGGCAGTTGCATCAGCATTAGGCAATTTAATGTGGCTTACAACTGTGGCTAGAAGGCAGGGAAACTGTTTTTTTTTTTTTTACAAGCATGCTTTTCTTTTATAAGAGAAAAAAGCAGTGTAAAGCCTTACACTAAAAGAAAAAAAAAACAAACCCCAAACCCTTATATTTTCAACCTCATTTTTTTTTCAAGAACAAAAACTTATGAAATGCCTAAATCTTACTATTATTTTTGCTAACATACATTGGATATGTTTTCTTCATATTCCTTCATTTGTGATTGACACCACCATAAAGAAGACAAAGCCATTATTATTTCTACTGTAGGTGGAGAAGAAAATATCTCCCAGTTAAAATAAGGAGTAAGTTTCACATTATACCATAGGAGTTCATTGTGTAGCTTGAGGCAAAGAGCTCTAAATTTGAATGGTGGGTTATGGGGCTCTTAATTGAGTTATTTATGTATTTAAATATAATGAATTTATCATCTTTGAAGTCTTTAGATCCTTGTAGATTTTTGTGGTGAAATGCATTATTGTTGTACTGGTCTTTTATGAATTGACAAGGTGTTGGGAAGCTGCTTTCATTACTGGCATCCTTGATGATCTTCCCTTCCATAGTCTGAGATCAGCTTTGGCAACTTGCACTTCTGATGCCCACCCTTTCCCTCATGGTCTCTGAACCCTAATGACGCTTTTCTTCTGATGTTTTTACTTTCCAATTGCATTTTTCTGCTCACTGAACTTTAATGAGTTACATGTCCTTCACTGAACCTTGCCTGTGCTAGTAACAGAGGGCTGGCAGTATTTTAGGGTGTGCCCTGATCTACACAAACTGCTATACTTCACATTTCTGTTCATGACAGTAAAATCACCTCAAATTCCAGAATTTAGTGGCACCACATGGAGACTCGCTTTGATGCTTTAGCCTATTGGAGTGTCCAAACCAGCTCAGTGAGAAGACTTACTTATCTCTAAGGATTCATGGACTGCTAGGCAAGATGTGAAAATTTTAGCCGTTTTGGTTCAGCAGTTTTGATTCTCATACAGTCAAAGCCCAAGGGTGTTGCTTTGAATACTTAACTGGAAATGAGAGCCAGATAAACACAGAGCAGAAGGCCAATGAAATCCTATCATAAATCTATCAAGCAAACACAAAGCTCTCCCTGACGATCAGCCTGGTTCCAAAAATGTGGTTAATGGAAGATTCATGTGCCAAAGAAATCCTGTTACTCACTTGTGTGGAGCTGAAATGTTATTGAATCCTGCATCTTCCTCTGCACTTCCAGCTATGAGACTGGACCTCATACCTTCCTCTGCACTGTCCCAGTAGCTGTAGAAACCAATGAAAATTTTATTGAACATGTGAGATTCACTTGATTTACTTATCCAAAGTATGCGGCTGCAGTCTTCCAAAACACTTTCCAGGGAAGCAACCCTTAACATGGCCATAGCTAAAGAAATGTTCTCGAATATACTTCTGAGGTCAGATACGATGAACCGAGTGCGATAGCTGCAAGAGTTGGTAAGCACATTTCATACAATGTTTTTTCCAATGGAGGAGGTGCTTGTAAATGTTGCTGATGAAAGCGCTGCTGGCGGCTGCTACTCAGAGGAAGTCCATTAAGGCTCATTCTCAAAAGTTACAGATACGCACTGGAAAATCCTTGATATTTATTTTTGGATATGGGGCTAAACCCTGGCTTTATAGAGGTGAGGAGAGTTTCCATTTATTAGATTAGAGCACAGACTTCTTTTTCCAGCTTGATTTCTGTTGAGTCCAGTCTCATGCTGCTTCCTGAAGGAAAGGCAAAGGGAGTTTTGCATTTTATGTTCACTGAAGGCAGGGTCTGAAGCTGGGAATCAAGATTTGCTACCACTCTTGCACTAAACCAGTGATTAACAAGGGTCTGATAATGACACACTCTAGAGTGCAGACACTATAGTTTTTAGTTCTGGGTAGCCACAGATTACTAACCTCTGCAGCTGCTGATGAGAAATTTGACTGCTAATAACAACTGAGTTCTTCTGAGAACTCAGCTGTCACCCCACCAGAAGAAAAGATATTTAATCAAATGGATTAAGTTTCTAATCTTGTTTTATTGCATGTACTTTTAACTTCTTATCTAAGTGCAAGATAAGAATAACATACTCATATCACCTTTTTTTGTTTGTAGATTATCATGGTCAGAAAGAAGTAGTTCACCAAGGAAAGTCAGGATTATTATGCTCTTTGCAGATGGGGGAATTGAGTCATAGGGAAGGTGACTTAGGTCATCAAGAGGCAAATGGAAAAAATTGCATAAACTAGTCTCTGGAGTCCCTGCCCAGTTGCTAGTTCCCTTAAATGCCAGTCCCATAGGGTTTAAGCTAAAGCTAATGGCGATAAATAAGAAATTCCCTATTGACTTAGGTGGGCTCTGGAATCTACATGTGGAGCGATATATACAAATATGTTTCCACAACCTCAAGTGATTTTTTCACCATAATATCTTGATCACATCTAAAAAGTGTTATATCAACACAGTAATTACAGTTCTTGTGGTCAGTCAACAACAACATTATCACCACCGCTGAGTGTGCCCAGTGAAAGATGCCAGGGTCCAGGTGTCAGAATGCTATCGATCTGAATATCAAGCTGACAGGTCTAAAGGTCTGCCTGCACCAGGACAAGAAATGTTTCACTCTAGATGGATGCTGCTGGGTGAGTGCTTATAGGGGGAGTCGAGATCTCGAGTGTACAGGAACCTCACCATCCCACCAGAGGGGACAGTCCTGGTCCTCCCTGATGCAGAGGCAAGATTCTCCAGGAAGAGATGGAGCACCCAGTTACCTGTCTATCCCACCACTGGATCTGCAGTTCCTCCTTGCACCTCTCAAATTTCTGCTCTCACAGATAATGAGTTCCTCTCTGTCTTTAGCCTGTGACAAGGTCAGGGCTAAACAATACACATGCAGCTTCCCCTCCAATAAGGGTTCCTCCTGAGGGCTCTATGGTACAGCATCCACCACCCAGCACTAGCACCCCAACAAACATACACATCTACATCACTGTCCCAGGTGTGTCCAACCAGATGTATGGTACTCAGAAGGTCACAGAGCAGCAGGGAGACAATAGTGCTGTAAATGAGGCTGTAGCGTGTAGGAGTCTGAGCTGAGAGCCATTTTGTCTGCTTCCCCCCCACCACGAGTGAAATATCACCTAAAGTGTATTTCCTTGAACTGTTCAGATGACTAAGGTATCACCAAATGCATGTGTTTCTGTGGTGCTCTGCTTTAGCTGGGCGTTCATTATAGGAGTGAGCATTTTCAGTGCTGAGATTTCTGGCTTTGACATTCAGAGCAGTGCCTGGGGTCCCTGCAAGGCTCCTGGGTGTAAGGTAATCATCAGTGAGGCTCCTCCAAGGTTTGAGTGGGAGGCCAAATGTGTAAATGCTTTATGCTGCTCCCCTGATCAGCTCACGCTGCTTTTTCTACCCATACTCAACCTTCCTCTATGTATTTTCGAAAGAAAAGGGAAAAA
Source organism: Clamator glandarius (assembly GCA_033459285.1). Lineage (NCBI taxonomy): Eukaryota > Metazoa > Chordata > Aves > Cuculiformes > Cuculidae > Clamator > Clamator glandarius. Next base: position 3,000,627 of record JAUNZM010000036.1, on the reverse strand, counting down.
TCACAGCTCCAAGGAGCCACTTATCTTCTAAAAAAATATTTCCAAAGTTTTCCTTTTCCTCTATATAAGAGTTCAAACCTTCCAAGTCAGTGTGGGTGCTACTAATCAATGTTTTCCTGCCCAACCTGTGAAAACTTCCACTAACTCATCCTGAGACCCCCTTTAAAGACATGATAACATTTCCCCCTATAATTAGATTGTACAAACACTACTGATCTTGCTTAGAATGAGACTATCAGTAACAAAACATTCCATCAATTTCCAGTGCTTTAACAAGATCTCCTTTTTATTTTATCGGTCAAATGTGAATCCCTCTGAGTAGGTGTTAACAAGCCAGTATGTTTTCCCTTAATAATCCTCAAGCACTATGAATACATATTCACTCCTCAGACAACAAATCATATGTTTAGGTTTCCCATTGACTGTCTCACTTTTCTACATCTTTGTTGTATGAGATCTCCCATGTTAATTGTTCATAATTGCAGCATCAGAATCATAACTGGCAAAGAGAAAATAGTTGTTTTTAAGGAAAGTAACAGCTTTTATATGAGTTGCTGACAGGTCACAAGTAATTTATTTGATTTATGTTAGATTATTCACACACATAAATTTTTATGAATTTTGTCAGTCATCCACAGCTATCAGTCAAAAAACATCTTGGTTTTGTGTGGTGGGCAAAGTACTTTCAGTGGATCACGAACATACAATAAAAGAGAGAGACCTCATCTGCAGTACTGTGTCCAGTTCTGGAATCCTCAACATAAGAGGAGCTTATGTTGGAACAGGTCCAGAGGAGAGCTACAAAGATGATCAGAGGGCTGGAGCAACTCCCATATGAGGATGGGCTGAGAGAGTTGGAGTTGTTCAGCCTGGAGAAGAGATGGCTCTGAGGAGACCTTATAGTGACCTTCCAGCACCTGAAAGGGGCCTACAAGAAAGCTGTGGAGGGACTTTTTACAAAGGCTTGTAGTGATATTACTGGGGGCAATGGGTACAAACTGGAGAGGGGCAGATTTAGACTAAACATTAGGAAGAATTTCTCCACCATGAGAGTGGTGACACACTGGCACAGGTTGCCAAGGGAAGTTGTGGCATCTCCATTCCTGGGGGTGTTCAAGGCCAGGTTGGATGGAGCCTTGGGCAGCCTGATCTAGTGGGATGTGTCCCTGCCCATGGCAGGGAGGTTGGAGATAGATGATCTTTAAGGTCCCTTCCAAACCTAACTATTCTATGATTCCATGATTCTATGATTCTGAGTTCTGTTTTGTCCTTGGAAAAGACACCTCCTTTTTTCTGCGCTTGTTGCTCCACCTGGAACAGCTGGGGTCTTCTTGAGTATATCAGTACCTCATACTGCCCCTCAAACATGCTTCAGGCCTGGCAGATCCTTCCTTTAGGGGCATCCCCAAAACATAAATGGGAACTAGACAGAAGACAGACCCCAGAACTGAAAACACCTGAAGCCAAAATAATTGTACAAGAAGGCACAAAACTTGTAATCAAAATTTTTATAAGAACACAATTAACTCCTGCTTCTTCATGCAGTTTCTCATATGGTGTTAAGGATGTTAGTATCCTGTGGGGAGAAAAGGCGAATAATGACATTGGCTGGAATTGTGATCTGGAACTGCACAGATTTTTCAGTCAAAAAGCTCTTATGGCTGTAAATAGCAAAGTTTCTAATATTATCCCATTCATTTTTTCTGCTTCTTTGTAATGCTGACTTTTGCCATAGAATTCAGTAGGTCAAGGCCATAAGACTTGAAATCCAGAGTAATTATTTAAGAAGTTAAATTAATTTAAATATTTAATATTTAAACCAAACATTTATATTCACATAATTTAAATATTGAGTGCTCTGCAGGGAAAAGGCTACATAAATATTTTCATCTTTCTTTTTCACCTTTCTTCTGTGTGAAGAATCTAATAATCATAAGCTGTATTCATGCCCACTAAACTCTGGCAATTCACATCCAAACAGTGCTAAAACTATTTTTTTCCTCAATGTGTGGGGAAAACAATTAATCATTTTTGGTGGACAGCTTAAAAAATATTTAAACATAAATCTAATAAGTCAAATTAATATTAAAAATAATGATTCAATTTATACCAAAAATAGAACAGATAGTGACAGAGGGAAAAAAAAAATGAATCATAAAAACTGTCTCCAGAGAAACACCAATACAGTGTACTTCTCCAGTAACACATGATCCTCCTGCCCTTTGTATGAAAAACGTAGGCCCACAACTGCAGTATTACTCATTTCTTTACCCTTAAACTATCCCAGACAAAGAGAAGTGTTGTTAATTTATAGATTCTAGCAGTGCTTTTTTTCTCCCTTATCATTTTTAAAAGAGTTTTTGTGTTTTCCTGGTGATCCAGTTTTGATTTTAATTTAGGTAGCTTTCATTGTCAGACAAAATAAAGATAAAGCAGAGACAGGATCAACCAATGAAGAATTATGGAATAAAAACAATCAATAAGGAGTTATAGAATGTATTAATGCCAATCAACATGATTCTGTGTGAACTAGATTTTCTGCTTTTTTAGTTTTTGATGAGATCACATATAGTCTAATAAACATAATTATTCAGATTTAGCACAGGTATATTCCTGCAAAGTCACTCGGTTAAGCACCACAGCACTTAAAACGTCAATATGGCACACATTAAATGGATTAAGATCTGGCCAGCTGGCAGATTTCAATAAGTATTTGTCTTTGGGGAATTATTACAAAATGGATATGTTTCTTATGGAAATTCCCCAGTGGGCTGCTCTGTGCCTAGAGCTGTTCAACATTTTAATCAAATCTTTATTTGAAGGTTTTGTAATAAGCTTTGATTTTTCTTGATACATCTGACAGATTAGTTTGCATTTAGTGATTTATGTGTTTTCAGCAAACTTCTAGCCTTTTGCCAGACAGAGTTTTGCTGTAATTCATTCTTTTACCTCTTGTAGCCTGGACATAAAGTTTAAATTTTTACGGCCAGTTGTGAAGTTCCACATAGAATTCCATCCATTTTTCTCTTTCTCTCAGAAATAAAAGAAGACAGTGTCATTACAATTTCTGATCCTCGACTTCAGTAACTGGAGAGTCCACTGTCTAATGTGTTGTGCTATGGAAAGGAAGAAAGTTTTATATCTGTCATCTATGAATGGTTTACTTACACATCGGAAGCCTCTATTTCTGAATCTGAAAAAAAGTTTATCTGAAAATGAAGTTTACTTCCCACTTAGAAGAGTCTCTTAGCTCTAATCTGATTGAGAGTTGCATGATCTTGATGTTTTGCACACATATAATGTTCTTTATTTTATACTTTAAAAGCAATCTACCAATGGGAAATTTGTTTTCAATTTACTTACTGTTATTATGTTCAGATCTCTTTATTGTCACATGATATGAGCTGGTAGCTCCCAAACTCTGGGTTTTGTTTCTTTGTTTTGAAGAAACCTTGGCCATGCAAGAGTCAGATATCTGATTTTGATGCTGTCTTAAATGGGCAATAAACCCAAAATATAAAAAATGCTTTTACTTATGAGATTGGTGAATATCCTTGTACCAAGTAACCAAGTATATTACTTGTAAAAAGAATGGAATGTATACATATATCAAGGCATGGCTCTACTTTATTAAGCTGCATTTATAGCTACCCTAATTAAAACTTTCCCGCCCCCCTTAGATATTGCGTTATGACTTTTGGCCAGATTTCCTCAGTCTAAAACTCGGATCCATGGGGCGTGTTGTGAGACATTTTGAAGAACAGGATATAGCACAACTTGAAAAAAGGAGAGGTTCTGACACTAGCAGTTCATAAGATTTGCTGGAAAATTTTTAACGAATTAAAGATTTGTGTCATTGGTAATAATGTTTTGCATTTTTCATCTGAAGATCACAAACTGATGAATTCTGATTCAGAACAGCATTTTGTCTTTGAGACGCGCATCTGATGGACCTGAAGGATGAAACATGGAGAAGCGATGTGATCAGCTAGAAGGTGGTAACCAGCTGTGAGGTCAGAACTTTTCCTTTTCTGCTGAAGCCAAGAGGAATTAAAAGATTTTTGCAAAGGAAGTTTCCACAACCAAGTACCTAGTCTCATGCACTACTCACAGACCAGCAGTGTTTCTCCTTTGTAATACTTTGTAATAATTTATACTACTTTGTAATAATTTGTAATACATTGTAATAATTTGTAATACTTTGTAATAATAATCTCTACACTTTTACAAAGATATTTCAAACAAACATCTGGAGTTTTGTGATATTTGTGTCTTGGTGGCCTGTGTGGCATTCTTCCTTCGGGCAGTATTTTGGCACTTATACTCAAGACTAGATCATTCTAGGAGACAAACAAACAAAACTACTGACTAATGGCAAACATCTCAGTTTTCTCTAGACTCATAAAATTACTGGCAAATTCAGAGCTGAGGTACAGACTGCAATTTGATTTCTTTTAATTTACATGGAAAACTGCTGTGAAGCATAAGTTGTCAAGATTATGCGGTGTAAGCAATTATCTTACGTACCCCCACTGATGGCTGGAAATGGTGATCACATATCAACAGATGAGGTACTTAACAATTTTTTGCCTCAGTCTTCACCATCAACTGGTCTCCTCACACCTCCTGAGCCATGGGACAACAAGATGGTGACTGGGGGATAAACACCCTCTCAATGTAGAGGAGGATCAGGTTTGTGAACACCTGAGGAATGATGATCTTCAAGGTCCCTTCCAACCCAGACAATTCTATGATTCTATGATTCTATGATCTTCTATCTTGAGTGGACTGATGGGTGTTGTACAGATTTGTTTCCATTGCAGTCATGTAATGTTTAAACTAAATTGTAAACTAATAGGCAGAAGTACAGAGAAGTTGTCATTAATGTTTCAATGTAGCTGCTACTGGATGTCACAGCACCTGCCATACTGATCTCTGCTTTCTAATAAAGCAAGAAAAAGGGTTCATTAATCATTATGCCAGTGTCTCAGGGCTTAGGGCTTTGCAGAATCCACTGTGAAGGAAGCAGATTGATTTTGAAGTTTCAGAATAGCCTGAAATGAGTAAAAGTAAGTTATGAAATTAAAAAGAAAGAATTGCATTCAAAACTCCCAGTTTAGGAGTAAATTAAGGATAAAATCAAAAAATAGCAAGCAGAGACATGATCTTTGGGGTCTGTTACTGACAATGCATGTGCAAAGAGGAGAGAAGGGCACACAAAGCATCACCTCTTGCAGCCCTGCACTTGAGAAAGGATCACAATAAAAGAAACCCAAAACAACAGCATGATATGAGAAGAGCACAGGTTTTTCTCACTGTTTTCCTTCTGATGGGGGTCATGTATATGTTAAAATATTTCCTTCCTCTAGCCACAGTAGCATATCCCAAATAGAGTTTGATTTTTGTTCAGTTAAACAAGATGATCTGTAGTAGCACAAAATGCCTCATATAGATAGAGCATCTTAAAATGTAGATTTAACCATGACAGTGAGGAACTCTGGGCTTATAGAATTGCATAATTTAAAAACTGGAGCACAATCTAGGCCTTGGGGTACATAATTCTAGTGTGAAAGTACAAAGCATCCTTATTAGTATTATAAAAAATTGTACCCATAGCTGAACTAAATCTGAAGTAAGCCTTTCTTCTGAGGCTTCCTCTGTCTGCTAGACTTCTGTTTGTTTGTAAAGTTTACATGCTTCCTGGGTTTGACCAAAACCAGGGCTACTGAAATAACTTGAGAAATGTTATCACTCTGATGTTTCTGAGCCAGCTAGGATTAGAAATGACTGGAAATGTTATGGAACAGCCTGTTTTCATGAGATTTCCATCCAGATATCTAGACCAAAGGGGTTTCTTGCTCTGTGAACTTACAGAACACCTTTCAGCGTTCTTTGATGTAAACTCCTGGTTTCCTGTAACATTAAAAAAAGTACCCCCTGCATTGCATCTATGCAAATTACAGCAAATAGATCAATATAAGATCACCTTTTAAGACATGACCTGTCAACACCTGAAAGATGGAGATTTTTTCAGTTCTTAAAGCCTGTTATTACAGTTTGATTGTTGAGCTAGGAAAAGGTTGTGTTACTGTCTCTCCTTTTAAGACAGTGCAAAAAGGGTAGAAATCCTGTATTCTTTTAAGCCAACAGAAGCCACAATGTACAGAATTAAAGTTCTAACTCCATCCTCAGGGTACCTTGTTTTCTTTACACAATTACCTGTGGTCCTAGTCTGTTAGATGATCTCAGCTCGGCATTTGCAGTAATACTGAGACAATTGACTTAGGGATGAAGTTTCCAGCCTCAGCTTGAAAGATCCCTTGTTTTTGTGGATTCAAGTCAGACACACAGTGATACCTGAACTTAATTGATGTTTGTTTTTGCTTTGCATTGTCTTCTTAAAGCCAGTCAAGGGAAACAGGGAGGCCTGGGAAAATCAAACTGCTTTGCAGACCAAAATGGCTTCAAAAGCAGCATTAGGACCACCTCCAAGTCTAAACAAAGCTTGGGCAGAAAGGTTATCTTCTTTCTCCCCAAACCTTGCCACTTCCTGCAGAAGAACTGCTTTTCTTTTTTCAGGCCACAACTAAACAGAGGATTGCTATTTCCTTTCTTCTGTATCAAGTTCAGCCTGCAGGTACAGACAATGGAGAACTACTCAGCCTCCCTTTGCCCAGTTCTGCCCCAGAATTTTTCTTCTCAGTTGCACACAAGGAGGCTGGGTGACATTGCTGTTAGCGACTATCATTTAAGTCACAGATCTCTCTCTATCCACTTGTTTATCATCTTTGATTAACAAATGCATAGTCCTATTTAACTTTTCTAGATCCAGGCCAAGAAACCTCTTTCTTAGGTTGGGCCTGCTTTAAAAGTTGGGTCAGTCTGGCAAGCATTTCTAAATGCTTCAGGCACCTCTGAAAAGGCATATTCATTAGAATTATCACTTAAGGATTTGTATGTATGTTCACATGGCAGTGTTTCATTTTAATGTTTTAATGTAGATATAGCAAGTGGTATCTGGATGTGTATTGTCGGCTTAAATTGCTGACTGTATTAGCTCAAAATTTTCATTGACTTTAAACCTAGTAAATAACTATTCTTCTGAGTCCTGTTGATATGGTGATGGTCTTCGCAATGTATTTCAATGCATACACTATAGAGACACATCTCAAGATTGGCATGTCTCATCAGAATAAGCAGATTAAATAACTAGATTAAGGCCTGAGATATCTTGTTATCATAGTTCAATAGGTTCCTGCAGGTGATCTGATTTGCAACAAACATTTGTGTACCAGCTTTTAACTATGACATATAGGGGGCTGACAGCAACAATCCTACATAATTAGTTCTCATAATGACAGTTTCTAATTAACCTTTCTTTTGGTATAACTAAATCTACACACATGGACAGTTGCTATTGACTTGATGATGCACTGCAACACCTCAAGCTGTCAAGACTTGTTTATAGGTTCTCTTTCAGTTAATTTAGCCTCTGCTATAAATGTACCACAACTTTTTTTTTTTTAATTCTTTCACAGAGATGAACAAAATGGATTTGAAGTGTGGCTGTAGTTGTTAAACTCTCCCACAAGTCGTATAATAATGTTCATTATCATAAAAAAGTAAAATCCCCTGGCTGAAATAAATGATACTTGTCCAGCCTTTCACGAGGGAAAATCTAAATCTAACGAGTGTGACTCTCTGATGGCACTAAAAGAAACTGGGCAATTTCACAAAGTGGATCAGAGATACTGCTTACTTACATGAATTCAGCTTTTGATTGAAATGGTGAGGAGGGAATATCTGGAGACCTCAATATGTCTTTTAGGAGCAAGTTCTGTGTGCAGACTACAATTATGGCAATAAACACTCTGTTCTGCCAAAGCAGTGTAACAAGTAAAAACTGATTTCAGACTTTGTGTAGGAACTCAAAGTAAAATTTGGCACTATGCAAAGTAATGATCATGAATTTAGCTGCAAGCAGGTTTTTGTGCTGACAGCAAAGACTGAAGAAAAAAGCTGCACTATGATGAATGCAGGAGAGCAGGAACATGCATTGACAGCAAACCACTCATGAGAAGACTGACTGTCTCGTGTCAGAATAAGCTCTTAAAGTAAATGAGGAATATATTACTCTACAGTGTAGATCATTAGAAGCAAAATGTTAGAAGACTGGGAGAACTACTCACTTACACGTCTTGAAAAAAAGAAACTAATCACCCAAGTTGGTAGAGAACTACAAGGAATTCAATGAAACAGCTTATCTACATGTGACTAAAGAAAACAACCACATCACACCCATAATATTCTGCAAACTGAGAAGAAATGGGGCATGTGTCCCTCCCTCATTGAGTTATGTCTATTCAAGCCACTTTCACTCTGCATAAAGAGACTCTGAAAGAAGTATCTACACAGTTTAAGAGTACAAAGTACCATTTATTGAGTAAAGCATAAGACAGGTAACTAAGAGAAGCAAGCACTGGTAAATGTACTCATTACCATTTCTAAAACACTCAGCGTTGGCCTGACAGTCACCACACAGGGGGAGGCCAGACTCCTCTGCGGCTGGAAACAGCAAGGTCCTGATATTGTTGAGTTGTCATCTTTCAACAATCTGCTTTTTCCACGGGGACATATACTCTCATGTCAGTGTATTTCCTCTTGAAATGCCCTCCTGAGGTGTTTACAAACAATGGAAATACTGAATTGTCAAGTAAATATAGATTTTAAGTAGCTTTGCTTTGTCAGTCTCATTCTATGTTCATAACTGTAAACATATAAAATGGACTTTATTAATGCTTTCTAATATTTAATGCTAGCACTTATCTTTGTAATAAATATGTAAATCAGCAGTAAGAGACTTATTAAACAGAGTTGAGCAGAAGTAGGCATCACAGATTATCAGCTCTAAAAACATGGTTGTAAACTACTCAGAGTGAACAACAAAACACCTAATAATTCTAGTTTTGGGATCTAGAGACAATTACTGTGTCACAATAGCAATATCCACACGGCATGTTCCTGACAGCTGAAATATGCCCCCTAGCAGTTTTATTAACTACAGTGCCAAGGCTTAATGATGGGTTAAATCTAGATCTGCTCAAGCTGGATATGAATGGTTAAACCTCTCCTTCAAAATTGCTTTCCTTTTTGAGCCATAAAACTCATTGTGGTCTTGTTTGTCACCCCTTTCAAGGATTGTGGGATGTCTTTGAACATTTTTCAATTACAGTTCTACACTCTTTCTGTTATAAATTCACATGCTATTTTTTGCTGACTGTTATTGCTCTTCTAAACACTGATTCCAGCAAGATATTGCCACACAAGAAAATAAGATTTAGATCTATTTGATCAGTGGATAACTTCATCAAATGAAAAAAGGAATCAAGCAGTCCGTATTTGTCAATGACTTATCTATCTGAGTTATATTAACTCATGCAGAAAGCCCTTTATTCTGAGGAGCTTATTAATAAATAATTATCACATAAGGGACATTAAAACAGATAGACTTGTAGCTTGTAAGTAATTTTTTCCTCAGTAAGTGAGTTGTTCTGTATTATTGATGTACCATTCTGTATTATTGATGTACCATTCTATATTATTAATATACCATTCTTTTACCCCAAAGAAACACAAGTAACCACTATAATGTGATTAGCTTATGGAAATATCTATTATGGGAACACTGATTAAGTTTTGTTTCAAAAATAGGTATAAGTGTCCTCTGATCTATACCATTTTCATCAAGCTAAACTGTTCCCAAGTTCTATCATATCCATTATCCCCTTCTGGACATAGTTTAACCCCAAAGAATTCCAACTATTGACTGCTTAAGTATTGCCAACACATACTTAGTACATCTCTTCCAAACATTTTCCCAGTTCTGGGGATATGAGGTCTTTTCACTACTAAATTTGTAGCAAAAATCTGTTCCCTAAAATGGACCAAGTTTACAGAGAAATAGTGTTCACTGCACCATTAAAATCTCTGCTATGACAACCCTTAAATTACATTTACTTTTCAAAATGTTGACCAAAACATTTAACAGATTTATATTGGAGTATTATTGGATAAGCCAAGCCATTTTTTCCTTTCCTTTATCAATAGGAAGAGGAGAGTCTACGACCTCTGGAGGAAGGGGCAGGCATCCTGGGTGGACTATAGGGAGGAAGTGAGAATGTGCAGGGAAAAAGACAGGAGGGCTAAGGCCCAACTAGAAATGCGATTGGCCAAGACCGTGAAAGACAACAAAAAGTCTTTCTACAAATACATCAACAGCAAAAGGAGGGCTAGGGAGAATCTCCAGTCCCTAGTAGATGCAAAGGGAACAAGAGTAACAGGGGACGAAGACAAGGCTGAAGTACTCAATGCCTACTTTGCCTCAGTCTTTAACAGTAAGGAAAATTGTTCCCTCTGTGCACAACCCCAAGGGTTGGAAGAGAAGTATGAGATTCCCAAGAGGAGGTGGTTAGAGACTTGCTTGCCCGGCTAGACGCCCACAAGTCTATGGGGCCGGATAGAGTCCACCCAAGAGTGTTGAGGGAACTGGCGGATGTGCTGGCCAAAACCCCTTTCCATCATCTTCCAGCAGTCCTGGATGACTGGGGAGGTTCCGCTGGACTGGAGGCTGGCTGATGTCGTGCCCATCTATAAGAAGGGGTGCAGGGAGGATCCAGGAAAATACAGGCCTGTCAGCCTGACCTCGGTACCAGGGAAAGTCATGGAGAGGGTGATCTTGAGTGCGATCAAGAAGCACTTGCAAGAGAACCGGGTAATCAGGCCCAGTCAACACGGGTTCATGAAAGGCAGGTCTTGCCAGAGTAATCTGATCACCTTCTATGACCAAGTGACTAAACTCTTGGACGAGGGAAAGGCTGTGGATGTGGTCTTCCTGGACTTCAGTAAAGCCTTTGATACAGTTTCTCATAGCATTCTGCTTCGGAAACTGTCGGCCTCTGGCCTGGACAGGCGCACACTCTCCTGGGTGGAAAACTGGTTGAATGACTGGGCCCAGAGGGTGGTGGTAAAAGGAGTTAAATCCAGCTGGAGGCCAGTGACAAGTGGGGTTCTCCAGGGCTCAGTGCTGGGTCCAGTCCTGTTTAATGTCTTTATCAACGACCTGGATGAAGGCATTGAGTGCACCCTTAGCAAGTTTGCAGACGACACCAAGCTGGGTGGAAGTGTTGATCTGCTGGAGGGTCGGGAGGCTCTGCAAAGGGATCTGAACAGGCTGGACTGCTGGGCTGAGACCAGCGGCATGAGGTTTAACAAGGCCAAATGCTGGGTCCTGCACTTGGGGCACAACAACCCTAAGCAGAGGTACAAACTAGGAGAAACCTGGCTGGAAAGCTGCCAGGAGGAGAAGGACCTGGGGGTGTTGGTTGACAGCTGACTGAACATGAGCCAGCAGTGTGCCCAGGTGGCCAAGAAGGCCAATGGCATCCTGGCTTGTATCAGAAACGGCGTAACCAGCAGGTCCAGGGAAGTTATTCTCCCTCTGTACTTGGCACTGGTGAGACCGCACCTCGAGTACTGTGTTCAGTTCTGGGCCCCTCACCACAAGAAGGATGTTGAGGCTCTGGAGCGAGTCCAGAGAAGAGCAACAAAGCTGGTGAAGGGGCTGGAGAACAAATCTTATGAGATGCGACTGGGAGAGCTGGGGTTTTTTATCCTGGAGAAGAGGAGGCTGAGGGGAGACCTTATTACTCTCTACAACTACCTGAAGGGAGGTTGTGGAGAGGAGGGTGCTGGCCTCTTCTCCCAAGTGACAGTGGACAGGATGAGAGGGAATGGCCTCAATCTCCGCCAGGGGAGATTTAGGCTTGAGATTAGGAAAAAATTCTTCACAGAAAGGGTGGTTAGGCATTGGAACGGTCTGCCCAGGGAGGTGGTTGAGTCGCCCTCCCAGGAGGTGTTTAAGGTGAGGGTGGGTGAGGTACTTAGGGGCATGATTTAGGGACTGGTGGGAATGGTTGGACTCGACAATCCAGTGGGTCTCTTCCAACCTAGTTATTCTGTGATTCTGTGATTCACTCTGAACAAGTCAGATGGAATACAGTTTTGGGTGTGTACAGCTGCAGTGCTTACAATGGAGCCACTCTTTGTCTGCCTCACAGTAAGAAGAGTGAATCTGTCTGTATTCTGATGGATTAATTTTGTTTTAGCACCAGGATGAGTAAGCATGGAATTTGGCCCCACAACTATTGAAGCTCCATGTATATAGATGTCATCCAAGCCTCACTGACAGAAACATATAGATTTTCACTGATAGTCAAGGAGTTGGGATCAGATCCTTTATCCTCTAAGCTATTAAACGTTCTCTCTTCCCCACCTGATGAACTCCAGAACATGTGACAACTCTTGACTTGTGAATAGTGAGAGTCCCATTGTCTTCCATCTCTCACACTTTTTCTCCACACAGTTGGTTTCCCTAGAAGATTTAATTCCAGCCTTATTCTATAAATGCTAGTCGCTTTCCTTAGTCGCTCTAGGCATTGTGCCAATGAATTCAGACTAAACAGAGGATATTAATTTTCTTTTAGCATAAATGTATTGCACAAAAGCTGTGATGCATAAGGGTTTAGTTCCAAGAACTTTAGTAAACCAGTTGTGTAAGCTTTCAAACTCAAACGTCAGCGATAACTTGCAGAGGGAATTAGAGGCACTTAAGAGGAAGCCCTCTCAGATTTTCTCTTTTTAATGACTAAATACCATAAGAAGGTGGGCTGTGAAGTATGAGTCCTTCACCTGAAAAAGCGGATGAGGTTGAAATAACGTCGGGCTACTACCTTTTGATATTCCACATGCTTATGATTTCCAGGCATAGATAGCAGGAAGCTGTTGAACACTGTCCCAAGAGTACTTGAGATATTTTGTAACAGAGAGCAGAAAGACAGAGGCTGCTAGAATCTTAACACTACTAAGGCATTTTTTCAGATATAGTTATGATACTGAGAAAAGAAAAGCACACCTTTTTCAGCTTGTGGAAACAGCCTTGCAACTAGCGCAGCCAGGCAATCTATGCTGCCTGAGAAAACTGGATGACTGTTAATGTGCATTAGGAACAGTCAGTTCTACCAGTAGTTATAATTCACTAAATCAGCTCTGTGTTATGAACTCCCTTTTGTTTTGGGGTAGACTAGCAGGGATTTTACTCAGGTGTAACCTCAGTAGCTGTAGCTCAACTAATAAACATTTTCTTAAGGCAGACAGCTTTGCCATTTGACCACTGTATTCTCTTGAATAGAGGCATGAAAATACTTATTAGAACTCTGAACAAAAGGAGGTCTTGCACCTTGTATTTGTGGAACCAATTGCATTTCCTTACTTGCTCAGAGGCTTTATTGTTGTGGCTCAGTAGAAGTTGTTCAGCCTTTATCTTTAGCAAACATACCGAATGCAGATCCTAGTCACCCACAACTCCCTGCCAGTGTTATCAGCTGATTAACAGCACAAAGAAATAACAAACCTCATCCCAAAAGGCATCACAGAAGTGAATGAGTTAACCAATTAGAGAGTGGATGAAGCTGACTGCTAGACAAAACCCAACTTAATCCAGTTTAAAGGCCTTTTATCTAAACTAAAACTGTTAAAAGAGGATTTGCTTCCCTGAAGATGAAACAGTCATGTCCAAGATGTTACTCAGGATGCTTGCAAGGACGCATCTGTTGTTCCATTTGAGGAACTGTTCTGGCTTAACCGACCAGCTGTACAGGAAATATACATGGGGATCTTCCTTGAGAAAATTTGTGCTGTGCATGAGGCTGATTAACAATGAGAACAAGACTAAATATTTTCAGCCCCAAGCTTTGGTGGCTGATTCAATGTTCAGGGAAGCCAGTCTGCTGGGAGCTGGGGGATTCTGAACTGTTGGGCGAGAGAGGAAAAGCAACGAGCATATCCAGTTGTCCACATCTGTTTCATAGGAGCACAAAGGAATGAACTATGTTTACTCCAGCCAGGTACAGCTGAGATGAACCAAGCATCCCAAATATCTCTGGACAGATTTCCCCTCATCATGCACACTCAGCTGTACCACCGTGCAGCATCCTGCACAGTTCCCAGCCGCCTGGAAGAACTGATGCTGCTGGCAGGGGCGCTGGGGCTTGGCATCAGAAACTGAAGTGACACCTCCTAATAGTGTAGGCACAGTCCTCTGGGGACAAGGTACAGATACGCATGAGTTAACTGGCTAGATTTTCCAGTCGTAAAGTCAGTTGGATTTTTAAATGCTAAATATTGGAAATATAGAAAGTATGATGAGATGGAGTGGGAGCGAAGGCACTTTCCTTTCAGACATTTTCCACCCAACTCAATTGCCTTCCCGTCTTCACAACTTCTCCCCACTTTCAGACCCCTGCTCCTTCCCTTGTTTTTCTCCTCTCATCTCCTGCCTTGCCACTCAGACATTTCTTCCTTTACCCGTCTTCTGGTAAACATAGAAAACCCTCTTTTTTTTTGCTGATCTCCACCCATATCCAGTGTCCTTATGAGCCCAGGACCACGTAGGCATGTTCCACTGGTTGCAAGAGCTGCTTCATTAGTTCATGTCTGAACATTTTGCTCTCTCTGAAAAGGCATAACACCATATGAGTCAGTCTTGCAGAAACAAGTCTTACATGTCAAATCTTTGCTTTGCTCGTTTGGTAAGGGATTGGTGGGTTTAATAAAAATATATGATTAGAACATGGAGAATCTTGCTTGTCAGTGGATAATGATGTAATGTATACAGCTGTTTGGCTTATTCCATGGCAAAGCCCAGGGAGAGCTTTTATGGGCAGTACAACCCATATTCTGGAAATGGAAAGCCAGAATTAAATGAAGGGTTTTACCCATCTCAATCCAACACAACTGGTTTCCTCTTCATGTTCCTGTGCAATCACAGGCAGGGTTCATGGGCCTGCTGTGGCCTCTTTTTAGCTTGCAACAGGCCTTTGGATGCTTTGGTCCTTTTATGAGCTTCTCTTAATCTACCAGGTTACAGAGAACTGTTGTAAGGTTCACCCACCAATTGTGAACCTGTGTTAAAAACCCTGCAGGATGACACATGCTGTATCTGCAGTCTTTCCTCATGAGCTTTCTCTTGTTCCCATGAACTGAACGAATTCTGTGAATTCAATGAACTGAATATCACTCCTATCATGGTACATTCCCACCTGTTTTTCTAGAAGCTGCCTGGGAAGTACATTTAAGAGCTTCAGTAAATAACCAGTCATATATTCACTACCACTTGTTTAGACTACTGCTCTTCAGTGCATTTGTGACAGTAGCTTGATGTTCAATTTACATTAGTCTTTTCCCACCTCAGATTCCACATCCTTGCCATTAACATTCAATGGATTAGACCATGGCTCACCCAACCTAGCTAAACCTTGGCAACACAATGGTACAATTCCAATCGCTGCCTCTGGTGATCTATACTAGTATCACATTAGTATTCTGACATGGGGCTCAGTGTGCTGCATTCAAGGAGTCTGGCTCACTGATGCATTGCTGCAAACCCTGTGTTGTGCTAGATAACAATAACAGCAGTGTTACATTGTGGTGACAGAGTTGAAGAAAGAGCAACTTCTACATTTTAAGCTCCTCTTAGTAGTTGAAAGAGTATTTATCAAGTTGAATGACTAAGACTTCTTTGTAATATTCTCTATTAAACATTGTAATATTTTTTATGACTGACACCTGCATCTATACAGAGTCTTGATGAAGTATGTGGCACTGTGAGATCTGGGTCTTATGGACAACCAGCTCAGGTGTTGTGCAGATATCATGAGGGAATGCCAGGCTTAGTGCTAATGTTGTTCAAAAATATGCAGCAACCACAGTGTGGTTTCTTGATCTGCCTGACGAACCAGAAGATTGCTGAAGGGGAAAGAACAACCAAAGACCTCAGATCTCCTTGTAGAAGTACTTGAAGGTTGTGGATGAGGATTTCAGACCTCAAGTGTGGGCTAACTGGCACTAATTAGCTACTAATCCCCAGCAAGGCTTTTGTGAGAGCCAAATGCCTACAGAAATCAGTTCAGCTCACTACACTGGGAGGAGGATTAGAGGTGGGGAGTGTGTGAATACTTCTGCAAAGAACACTCTGATGATAGCTGGGTAGGTGGAAGCTGATGTAACACGTATGTGCCTCTCAATTTGGCATATTCTTTAACCAAAACAACAAGGTTCTTCAGCCAAAATAGGAAAACGTCCATTGTTTAGGAATACCATTTGAAAAGAAGAAAGGATACTGAAAAAGAGGAAAGCATCTGCTGTCAGCACTGACATTTGTGGTCATTTCCCTTAGTCAAACTCAATTTTCTGGCACACTGATTTGATACAAATGTTTTGAACAACCTTCATTCTTATTCCTTGAGCAAACACGAAGGAATATCAGTCTTAATTTGTGTTCAGCTCCATTATGTTTCTCAATTGTGTCAAAATGTGAGAATTATAGAACACCTGGCAATATTTAGTGAACTGCAGTCCTCATACTCTGCTTTTGGCAGAGTAATTGAGGTTGTTGTACTCAGTCCCAGCTAGGCCTGTAACTAAACATTTCAATGTTTGTTCTCTTAATGCCATCACACTGACATTGCAACAAATATTCTCCAAAGTTACATAGAGGTATATTACCTTGGAATTAGTCTTGGAAAACATGCAAATTTCATTTGTTTGCTACTTCAGAGCACTGGTGCAGGCCAGGAATAAGAGGTGTTCTGAGCAGAGACAATGTGTTAGTATACAACAAGAGTGTTGTGAACTCAGTTAGGTCCTCCTCATGTCGACTTCAAAGCTCTTTGCATTGATGGTAATGTGGGCTGTCAACAAATACAGTTATTATTCTACATGAGTTAATTATTACAACTAATTTTTTTCTTTTGAAAGAGGCAAAGGGGAAGGTAAAAATTCTTCAAGGACTCGGATCACAGGATGTGTAGAGTTATCTATTGACGTTGCACAAATAAAGGCAGCAAAACAAACAGGTTCAAATAACCGCATGACCATATCAAGCCCTTCATTACTCCACATGCCACAGTCTTTTGGCTGAGAATAAACCCCATGGCAGCTTAGGGCAGAGGAAAGTGATACCTTACATCATAAGATCATAGAATCATAGAATAACAGTTTGGAAGGAGCCTCAAAGATCATCTGGTCCAATCTTTCTTGGCAAAAGTATGGCCTAGACAAGATGACTCAGCACCCTATCCAGCTAGATGTTAAAAGTGTCCAATGTTGGGGAATCTAATAGTTCCCCATGGAGATATTCCAATAGCTCACTGTTCACGTTGTGAAAAATATTCCTCTTACGTCCAATCAGAATCTCCTTAGGAGTAACTTACATCTTATCTTTTCCACATGAGTCCTTACGAAATGCGAGTCTCCCTCTTCTTTGCAGCCATGCTTACATTAAACAGCGTTTTTCAAGGCTTTTCTTTGGAGAATAAAATTTCAAATCTCATTTTATAGAGACTGGAAGATCTTTAAAACTCCATCTGTAATTACAGGTATGATCTTGATTCCAAAGCAATCCTGATAGGCATACCTGGAGATAATCACGGAGGTAAAGAATAGCATCCACAGAGGGCTGCACTCTTACAACTGCTGTGACACTTCTATTCCAGCAACAGGCCAATGTAAGGGAGTTTGACTCTGTTTACTTTGGACCTGATTTCTGGATTTCAAGTTTCTAGTGGCCTTTGTTCAGATTCCTGAGCACAGAATTATTATAAAATAAAGAGGTGGCCTAACTTGGACTTGGAAGGAGAGTCTCTGGCACTGTTTGAAACATATACAAAGGCATGAAGTTTGGCTAAGCTTACTGAGATGCTGTTGCACAATTGTATATGTCAGATACTAGTAATTAGCCCTCATGCAGTCCCTGCTGTCTTGGTGGTCTTGAGAAAACTTATATTTTTAAGTCACAGTAATTTTTAATGCCAAAGAATAATTGTCTGCTTATTCAGTTAATGCTACTTCAGCTCAGTTTCAACTTGAATAAATGCTGGCAGGCACAGATAAGTTTCTTGCAGACCCTGACTATATTTGTCAGCCATGGAGTCATAATAATACAATGAGTGATTCTCCGTCTCGAATATTATTGCCTTTTATCATTAGGAATGGGACAGCTTAAAACACCCTTCTCGTATAGAGAATCATTTTCATTCATACTTTCAACAAAAGTAGCTTAAGCACCATAGATCTCTAATAATCTTTAGTTATCTACATGCTTCAAAATCTAAGCATAGTTTTTCTGAGGTTACAAAAAAAGATCTATTAGGCTGGAGAACCAAACCCTGGCACACTAGCCCTTGTCTGTGGATGAAACCGCTCTTTCGATTAATATCTTAGTGTTCCCAGCAGGCTTTATATTTTTAGTAGCTCTTCTCCCATTCCTTCCAGAAAGTACAATGTTGATTTCCTTTCAGGACTAATGAATGCAAAAGGTCTCCTATTGAGGAATCCCTGAAAGTAAACCATTTTAAAGATCTCCCAGAGGCTTACATCCCATTCTTCAATAGCCATTATCAAAGCTTCAGTAAATAGAATACACATCTGACAGAACAACTTTATTATCTTCATTGCTATGTAAAAAGGGAAGATGTTATATCAGAAATGGAAATTTTTATTTCTTGTTAGTACCAGTCTATGATGTCTATTTTCCATTTCACAGTGGGGAGGCCATTTTGTGGGCAGTAACATGCTCAACTGAGAAACACAAGCATCTCCAAAGGTTCATTCAGATTTTAGGTGGCTGAAATGCCTGGAGACACTGGTTCCTTTTCTCTACAGAAGTCTCAGATTCCTAATTTTAATCGTCAAGGGGTAAATGGGACAAATGAAATTCTCCACTTCAAGCTATATATTTTTTTTAATGTTACTGAATATACTGTTAAATTTCTCCCTGATGTGCCTGAGAACAGTTTTCTGTCACAAGAAAATAAATCCTGTGTTCTCCCTAGCAGTAAAAACTGTGAGTCATCAAATATTACAGACTTGTGGGATGGAGAAGTATTCAGATTTAGCCCCAAATCTTCTTTCAAGTGAAGTCATTTTAGTTCCCTGGTACCTACATTTCCCATATATTTTATCTTTGTATGCTTAACACTGATTATTATTCAAAAACCGACTTGCAATTGTGTTATTAGGGGATTCAGATTTATTCAGATACGAGTATGTGTCTAAAAAGTATGGTGGAAAAGATTTAACTGCTTTATTTTGACAAAAAATATTGTTTAGAGCAAGGCAAAATGTTAAAACTTTATCTGGAAATGTCACAACATGGAGAATAAGTCAGAGGTAATTACCACTCCAGAGTTTGCTTAGACAGAGGCTGTTTGGAAGATTTTTAAAAGAAGCACAAATAAAGACAATGTGACAAATCAAAAGAGTGAGAAAAGGAAGAGACATACAATGGAGCCCCAGAAGAACAAAGTTCATATTAGCATAGAGTAGAGTCCACTGGGAACAGGCTTACAGGATGAAATAATTGGTGTTGCGAAGCTGACAACCAAACCGATAGTATTTTGGAGAGTTAGTTAATATACTATTCTTTTTCCCATAGCATCCACAGCAGTCAGAGAAGGTCACTCCACAACAATCTCTTCCAGTCCATACCCAGGTGAATGGAATTTGGGTTACTCGTCTGATCTTACTGCACAGTGGGAACCAAAGTATAGTAAGAGGATACGATGACATTTGCTTCAAATGCACAAATCTGTTACAACATGAAATGCTAATGTACATGCATTGTGTGACATGCAAGCTCAAGATACAAAATGATCTTCTGAGGAAGTAATTTCTGTGTTTTATCTCATCAGTCTGACAGCAGCTTGATGAGGCTAACATAATAGAAGAGCGAGTGTCCTATTTCAGAGATATCCAGCAACAGTAAAGCTGTACCTTTGCTAAATCACTACCACAGAGAACATTTACACCAGTGTATTTTGAAAATCTCACAGCAGATCTTCGCTAATAGTAAATGTGTTAGTGAATATAGGCACTGATTTTGCTCAAAACATACAATTGCCTGGGGAATGTACACATGAAAACATCAGATGGTGATTAAATGTTGAACATCTTATTTGGAGCTATCTTATTTTGGAATCCTTTCCCCAAAGAATACCATGACATGGTAGGTGATAAAGAGTTGCACTTGAATATCTTGGGATCCATGTCCTCTAAAGAGAACCTCTTTTTTAAAAATGTTCAAGCTAACATTTTGTTGTGAACCTTCAATGTGACCTTTAATGCTGGAATACAGCTGGAACATGAGCACCACAGTAGTGCTGTCAGTAGTACATGAGCTGTTATGGAGAAGGGAAGAGAGGTTGTTCAAACTCTGCCAACAAACATAGCACAAGGCTTGTTCTTGTGTGTGCCAGCATTTACTTCCTGCAGCACAGAATCCTTGTGAGTGGGTTAGAAAGAGATCCTGAGAGGTTATTTAGTCCATAAAATTCCCTCCCTTACGTTTCCCATTCCATAATGGATGCTTTCTTGCCTGTTCACTTCAGTTGTGTTTCAGGCACCAGAATATGCTCGGTTGTACAGCCTTTGCCACAGAAAAAGAGGCCACAGCTCCATGATAATTTAAGCCTTAGTCCTGTCTATGAAGGATCACTCTATTTTGTATGCAACTGAAGAGCCCTTGCTAATCTGCAGTTTCAGCATGCAGCTGAGGTGGTTGCACAGAATAAGGCTTCTGATTAAGTCTGTGTGGTTTGCTAACACGGTGAATTCAACTCCTCGGTTGACTAGTGAGGTTTGCCTTGAAGGTGCTGAAGCATGGAAGAGAGGAGTAGCTGCAATGTTTAGAGATGGGGGCAGGAGGTGGAAGCTGTACAAGGCCAAGTGTCGGGTCTTGCACTTGGGGCACAACAACCCTATGCAGAGCTACAGACTAGGAGAAGTCTGTCTAGAAAGCTGCCTGGAGGAGAAGGACCTGGGGGTGTTGGTTGTCTGCCGACTGAACATGAGCCAGCAGTGTGCCCAGGTGGCCAAGAAGGCCAATGGCATCCTGGCTTGTATCAGAAACAACGTGACCAGTGGGTCCAGGGAGGTTCTTCTCCCTCTGTACTCGGCACTAGTGAGACCGCTCCTTGAATACTGTGTTCAGTTCTGGGCCCCTCACAACAAGAGGATGTTGAGGCTCTGGAGCTGAGGTGAAGCCTCATTGCTCTTTACAACTACCTGAAAGAAGGTTGTAGAAAGGAGGGTGCTGGCCTCTTCTCTCAAGTGACAGGGGACAGGACAAGAGGGAATGGCCTCAAACTCTGTCAGAGGAGGTTTAGGCCGGATATTAGGAAAAAAATTTTCACAGAAGGGGTCCTTGGGCACTGGAACAGGCTGCCCAGGGAGGTGGTGGAGTCACCTTCCCTAGAGGTGCTTAAGGCACGGGTGGACAAGGCATTGAGGGGCATGGTTTAGTGTTTGGTAGGAATGGTTGGACTTGATGATCCGGTGGATCTCTTCCAACCTGCTTATTTTATGATTCTATGATTCTATGATTCTATGATTCTATGATTCTATGATTCTATGATTCTATGATTCTATGATTCTATGAACAGGAGAGTCTCCTGTGCATGCCTGTGACTTTACCCAAGCATCTGTTCACTAAACCTTCCCCTAAGCTTTGTGCTGTGCTCCCACTGATTTCCAAAAAGTTGTGACAATGAGAAATTTTAGATGGATATGTACATTAGGTATTTCAGATATCTTCAAAGCATGTTCGTATATTACTTCAGAATTTCATTTGTGAAGATTAGGGGTGTGAAATACTTCTACCAGAGTGTTAGCATAGCCTGTTGTTGCAAATCATGCTTTTAGGCAGAGTTACAAAGGTAGTCAGTTGTCTAACAAGACACAATGAAAGCTGGTGGGACTCAGTTACCTAGGTTGCTTAGGGAGTTTTGTAGACTCCACTTATTGCATCTCCATATTTACGTCTCTAACTGCCTCTCTCTGGCTGGCCCACACTATCTGGCAGTCTGTGAACTAATATCATTGATGTTTATTGACTGGCAGCCTTTGAATAATTTGTTTGTCTAGAGTTTACTTGAGCACTACAAATTTCTGTTTGGCAGGCAGTTTGGGTTCCCTCTGAAGGGGCTTGTCTGTGTTTGATAGTTTTGCCACTGTAACTACAGTGGTATAATTGAAACAGCAACACAGAAAATCCTCGAGGGAATGGGCAATTATGCTGGTATCAAATTGTTTATATTGGTCTGGCTTGTTACAGAACAAAATGGACTGTACCAAAACAATGCAGTTTTCTATCAATATATTAGTTTAAGCCAGGGGTTTATCCATGTAGATTTCCTGGCCTTAAGACCTCTTTCTAACTGATGTAGGCATGCTGGTGCAATAGAAACACTGTCAAATTTAATACAGTTCAAAAGTGGAAGATATTTCCCCTGTCGTTGCCAAAGTTTCTATGATTGACAGGTCTGAACCCTCTGCTTATACCTACTTGGGATAGAAATAATTTTTAATAGATCCCTTTGACTCCACAGGCTGTGAAACAATGCTATAAACTCACTGTGGTGTAAATGAAGGTAGTGTGGCTTTTCCTTATCTCAGTTGCTTTGATGACACGCAAAAGATAACGAACATACTGTTGCTTTTGATGCTTTATGTGAGGAAAGCAAAGAAGTAGTACAGCATTACCCAAACCTTCCCCTGTGAACTACTTTGAACAGGTCTTTGAGATCCTTTGATTATTTTTTGTTTGTTTTTGTCTGCTTTGACCTTAGACTAGTCAAATGTCTGGAATTAGTTGACGATTTCAAAGAAAATATGGAAAGAGGAACAGGCATCATAAACAGCAGATTCTGGCTGCCTGGATTTCTGACATGCAGCAAATGATCTTGTGTCTGCTACTGTCACCTACTGAAGACCTGATGACTTGCTAAGAGGTTGGAGGAGACAAGTCAACAGCAAGAGGAGGGACAACATTGGCACACACAGGTTAGTGGAGAAAATAAGACTACAAATGCAAGGTAAGAGCTGGGGCTGCCTGCCACAGCTCTGTCCTAGGCTGCCAGAGCAGCACAATGGGCTGAGAGTAAAACAGAGCCTTTGGGTTTCTGTGTTCACCTTGTAGCTCACAGCACAGTTAGACAGACCTCAGAAGATCTCCTTTCCCATACACTCCTCAGAAAGCCAGATAAAGTGGAGCCAGAGCTCACGGCACTGTAAATTCACTTAGGCATTGGCTCATAGGATTTATACATTGCTCTGCTCCACCAGGCGATATCTATATCTGTTAAAAAGTCAGTCTTGCCTTCTCCTTGATGCCTATACCCTTTCATCAAAAGGGCTATTGGCTCTTAAACCACTTACTGTCTTCAGTGGTGCCCATCCATCACCCCTTGCTATGCTGAAGACTCCACATATCTGTTTACAAAATGTTGAAATGAAAAGGAATTTGGGACCTGGCCTGAAAATCCTGCTGTGTGCTTTCAGCCTGCAGACCTGCACTTCCCTCTGTAGATTACCAGATGTTTTAAAGCTCTCTTTCTCTTTTTTCTCCACTTCCATTCTTTCCTTCTCCAGATCCTTGCTTTCTCCCCTTAGATAACTATGGTCACATACCAGATTAAATGTTGGTATTTTTCTTGCATTTATCTTCCGTCTATGACGACAATACATACTCCTTAAACTTTGCCCTGTCCATATCATGGGATGCCAGTTGGATTCTTATACCTGCAGAGCCTGTAGCTGAGCTGTCACATGATTTCAAAGAAAACTAAAGTTGTGTAAGTTGTGAAGTTATTTGATGGGAGAGGGGAAAAGTCTTCTGAATGTTTTTGACACAGAATGTTTAATACTTTTGTAATGAGGGGAAGGTCTGAAAAGCAGCAGTCTCCCAAACTGAATTGGATAGTAGGCTATGATTAGGCCAAGATTTTCATCAAATATCACCAAAAGAGATTAGATTGGAATTGGATTTCACAATATGGGCAAACTTATGCAGGTAAAAGGTGAATCTGCAAATTATCAAAAGATTAATCTCTTCTCTAATCGCGTTCATAAAAGGGCTAAGATTTACCACTTACTGAGCATGAGGAAGGTGTTTTGCTGCTGACAGTTTGGCCAGAGATATGACATATAGAGTCATCAAAGAAGACTTTATCAAAAGCTTGTTTTAAAAAAGTGCTTGGCATATTAACTTTCTTACAGTATATTAGTATTACATTGCCACATGAAAGCTTTTGCTGATATGAAATATTAAGGCTCTCCTCTCTAAACTGCAGAATTTACATTGCCTTTTCCTTGATGTTTAAAGAGAAACTTGTTCTGTCCTCCTGACTCAAAGCAAATAGCAATTTCATGTTGATCTTTCCATCACTCTTACCTCAGCTATAAGTTTGCATGAGGACAGAATGGCAAGGTAAATTCTGCAGCCACCAAACTCTTTCTTCTTGAATGCCCATAGCAGTCAGTCATCAGCAGAGTAAGATGTAGACCCTTCCTCTTCTTTTGGCACATTTTATGTCTCAAAGTGAGTGAAGGCATGTGGGTGGCCTGGACCCAGCTCTGTGTGCTGCTGTGTAGAAGAGTCAGAGACAAAGTCTGACTTCACTAATTTACCAACAAGTAAAATAGACTTCAGGGAATCCTATTAATGTAGCGAAGCACAAGCAAAGGACTTTGCCTTTTGCTGTGAGTTGCTCCTCAGGTGACATTTAGCCCTTCACGGAGTCTGGAGGATGATCAACTCCTCTGCAGCCCTGGTATTGAGCAGATGGAGAAGTCTCTTTTCTCCCCGCCACCCCGACTTTCTTTTGTGATAAGCTCCTGTATATCTCTTCACTTCAATCCTTCTCCTGCTGCCTGACTACACGTCTCCTTTCATCTGTAGACTATCTCCTGTTGTCGTCCTTTCCGCTTTTCCCATGATGCCTGGTTCTTCCTGCTGACCTGCTCCGTGTCTTCACAGTGGCTGACATCTTTGGCACTGAGTGGAGATGGACAGCCACTATTTGATATCTGTGTTGCCACATAACCACTTTTCCATATTGTGAGGAAGTCTGCCAAAACACTGTTTCTCCCAAAGCAAATCGAGAGCTATCACCAGCTGGTAACATCTTGCAGGCACAACTTGCTGACTGGGAAATATTCCTGACAGCAGCAAGAAACCTCAGATTATCAATCCTTGATATCATGAAAACTTTAAATCAAATCCATTCCAGCATCTGGTTACTGATCAAAGCAAATCCTTTCCCAGAAAAACAGAAGAAAAAAAAAGAAAAGAAAAAAAAAGAATTATTTCCTGATAGGCTTAATAACCTCAAATTAAGGAGAACATTTATATCAAGTTAGGAGACTGACTCATGACCACCAGAGAAGTGAGAATCAAGGACCCCCTCTTAAAGCATGCCACGGTGCCTGCCCTACAAAGGATCTCACCAAGCCAGACACAGCGCACCTTTACAGTCCCCAGCAAATGAAAGGTCACCAAGTTCATCATGTTCCAGCAGAAGAGATAAATGCTCAAGGTTTGTAAATAACTTTCTAGCCCACTGCTGCCTTCTTTTTCCTCATTCATGATGACATGTGGATAACAAGTTTGTGCTCTTTCTGGTTGATTCTCTAGAAAGAAGCTGGGCAGTTGCTGAACACTGGGTCTTATTCAGACAGCAAAAGGAAAAATATTTAGGGGCATCACATGGTTGTTTTATGACAGCATTTAGGAATCCAGAGTCCTGTTTTGCTAGGTATGTATAAGTAAATAAAAGCAGGTACATATACTATGGAGTTTGCAACCTAAGAGGCTCTGCTTGAGCTAGATCTTCAGCCAGTGATAGCAAGTCCATTTCTAGTGTCTATAAGAAGTTTCTAGTAGAAAATTTCCTTGACCTATGCTCGAGGGGCAAGATGTTGGAATGTAATGAAGGATATCAGGAGTAACTTCTTCATACAGACACTGCATGGGACAAGCTGTGATGGCACACAGCTGGAGTTGCATACCAGGAGGAACTGGCTGGTGATGAGACAATCAATGGTAGCATTGGCTGTAAGAATAATGAAGCGGATTGTGAAGAATCTGCAGATTGGCTTATCCAGGAAGCTGATAAATTGCACACAGTTTTGCTGCACCCCCCCTGAAGTACTAGAAAGAAATACTAAACACGAGTGAATTCAGGGAGGGCCATTAAGCTGAGACTCTGAGAGGAACTGGAGGATCAAGACTTGTTCAGCCCAGGGAAGGAACAGCTTCAGAGTCACCTGACAGCAACCGGCCATGACTGCTGAAGAGGTCATCAAGAAGAAAGAACCAGGCTCTCTGGAGTGGCATGTGGCTGGAGGAGAGGTTTGTATTAGAAACATCCTGAGATCTTCATCCAATCAGAATTATTCTAATAAATCTGTCAAAACATATGAGCACCCTCAAATGACCTTTCCTCAAATACTGGAGATCTGCTCCTCATACCTCTTCTGCAGTCATTTCAAAACAGACCATGTCTCCACCAGATTTTCACCTTTGATATCCTGTCCAGATCCTCTCAATTTCTCCTGCTTTTACAAAGTCCTTCTCCTTCTCCTTCTCAACAGCGTTCAGATAAAATTTTTTGCTAGGATTGTTTTCTCTGTCTTCCTGAAACTTCCTCCCCTGCCATCACCACTGGTTGCGCGTCACCTTTTGGTTGTCTCGCCACAAAATCAGTGCCAAATTGTATTAACAGAATAATATCTTCCTTTTATGACATTCATGACCTTATCATGTATTTTCCTTGTAATTCTTTAACAGCATTCTAGTTTCATCTTAGCATGATTATTTTATTGTTACCTATAAGGCTGCACATACTTCCATGATTTCATTTCTTGTTGTTAGGTGTCCTTACAACCAAGTTTTTTTCATTTCTTATGGAAGTTGCTTTGCAATTCACTGTTCTGAAGCATTCTAACAATATTATCAAAACAAATTTTCATCTTCCATCATTTATTTCCACTGTTTATACATACATTTTTTAGTTATTTCTTATGGCCTGTAAATACATTTTCAAAAGGAAAAGGAGCTTCAGTTTGGATGGGAAGGTCCATGCAAGAGCTGCTGCATAGTGTAGTCTGTACTGCATTCTCTGCAGTGACTAGTATTAGTGTCTTAGGTTCTCCCAGTAAATCTGTTCCTGGCTAGTGACTGCATTTTTCCAAGTGCTGTTCAAGTCAAGAGCATATAAAGTACACCGTATAGACTTGAATAACAGTGGCTGAAAACAGATCCAGAAAGAGATTATTGAATGCTACCTAGATTTACTTCTGACACTAGTCAGGGGATAGAAACAATGCTCTACTTCTTCATAAGAAAGTGTAATTAAATGTAGGTTTTAGAAGATTATTGTCTGTAGCAGTCAGCTTAAAAATGACCCACTGACAGTTTTTATTGAATTCTGCTGTATATAGATATTGGTGACTATGTGTGTATATATAGTCACTGTCAAAAGTGTTTATTATTCTACAGATGTCAAGTATGTGCCCCTCCCTTAATAGCCAAGCACAACATCAGTGGTTTTTCAATACCCATAAATTAACACCTTCTTTACTCCACCACAGAGTTTTAATATTTCTAACTCAAACCGATCAAGTTCCTGAAAGATAAGAAATTTGGTGAATTATATTAATCCACATTGATAAAACTGTCCATTCATGACGATTAAGTACTGCCTTACTCTGCAGAATATATACTGCTTTGTAAAACAAAATCTTTTGTTGCATTATATTGTTTGCATGATAGTACTAGAGAGATACTTGGGAAGCTGCTTGTGATAATGCTAGGGAAGATACTTTGGAACAACAATGCATGATGCAATGTTGCTTCTGCTGAGACCAAAGCCATTTTAAACAGCCATGACAATTAACTTAGGAAAGTTACAACTGTTCTTATATGGGTTTACATAAAAACTATGGAAACCAATGCTAAAACACTTAACTGATCCCAATAGGATTTGTGTTATCCCTTTAGTCTTAGCAACAAATATGGAGTCAGCAGCCCTTGTAATTTTTATACCTTAAACAGGCGTAGCATACTCAGTCGAATCTTTTCAGTGTAGGAAGATACGTAGGATATTTGACAGGATCACATTCCATCTCATTCAGGTGTCATCACCTAACCTGATGAGTAATGCCTGACAGGGTGCATTTATAACACTTTCCACTTGTATTCAAGCCATGCTTAAACTGGGGATTTTTTCCAGCATTCAATGCAGAGCAAATCTGGAGGACAATATCCATCTCAATTGAACAAACAATAACAATCTTACATTAACAACTACAACAGAAAACCTTGGAAATTTTCATAGACTCATAGAACAATATTTAAAGGGGCCTCTGGAGGTCTTTGATCCCCGCTGCCATTCATGGCACGTACTATTACAGAACAGTTGTGTCCATTCAAGTTTCCAATATCTCAATGAATCATAGAATCATAGAATAGTTTGGATTGAAAGGGACCTTAAAGATCATCCAATTCCGACTCCCCTGCCATGGGCAGGGACACATTCCACTAGGTCAGGCTGCCCAAGGCCCCATCCAACACCTTCAGGGATGGGGCATCCACAACTTCTCTGGGCAACCTATTCCAGTGTGTCACCACTCTCATAGTGAAGAAATTCTTCCTAATGTCTAGTCTAAATCCACCCCTCTCCAGTTTATACTCATTGCCCCTAGTCCTATCACTACAAGCCTTTGTGAACAGTCCTTCCTCAGCTTTCTTGTAGGCCTCCTTCGAGTACTGGAAGGTTGCTATAAGGTCTTCTCTAAGCCTTCTCTTCTCCAGGCTAAACAAGCCCAAGTCTCTCAGCCTCTCTCAGCCTGTCCTCAGGACAGAAGTGCTCCAGCTCTCTGATCATCTTTGTAGCCCTCTTCTGGACCCATTCCAACAGTTCCATATCTTTCTTATGTTGAAGATTCTGGAACTGGACACAATACTCCAGGTGAGGTCTCACAAGAGAGGAAAAGAGGGGCAGAATCACCTCCCTTGACCTGTTGACCACGCTTCTTTTGATGCAGCCCAGGATACAGTTGGCCTTCTGGACTGTGAGTACACATTGCCAGCTCATGTCAAGCTTCTCATCAACCGGCACCCCCAAGTCCTTCTCTGCAGGGCTGCTCTCAATCACATCATCCCCCATTCTGTACTGAAATTGGGGATTGCCCTGATGCATATGTAGGACCTTGCACTTGGCCTTGTTGAACCTCATGATGTTCTCACAGACCCACTTCTCCAGCCTGTCCAGGTCCCTCTGGATGGTATCCCATCCTTCCGGTGTGGCAACTACATTATTCATCTTGGTGTCACCTGCAAACTTGCTCAGGGTTCATTTAATCTCACAGTCTATATCACTGATGAAGATATTAAACAGCATCGGTCATAGTACACACTACCAAGGGACACCACCAGTCACGGATCTCCATCTGGACTTTAAGCCATCGACCACTACTCTCTGAATATGACCATCCAACAAGTTTCTTATCCACTGAATAGTCCACCCACCAAATCCATATCTCTCCAATTTAGAGCAAAAGATGTTGTGGGGGACCACGTCAAAGGATTTACAGAAGTCTAGATAGATCACATATGTTGGTTTTCCCGTGTCCACTGCTATGGTTACCCCATCATAGAAAGCCCTTATGGAGAGTCCACTCCTTCTCTGTACCCTACTCCAAATTTGACCTTTACTAATATGAAATTCTTTCCCCTAATATCTTAGCCCCATGTTGTAATTTATATATTTCTCTGTTGTTGTAATTTGTATATTTCTCTGTTGTCTCTTACCCCGTTCTTATGCATGTCTAAGAAGTGACTGATTTTTGCCTTCACTACAGGCTCCCATGAGATAGTTGCAGAGAGTAGTAAGATCTCCATTAATTCATCTCTTCACCAGGCTGAATAAATTTGGCTTTCACAAATTCTCCTTGTACTTCAGGAGCTCCAGTGCCCTGACTGTCCTGCTGGCTTCTGTTTGACTCATTTCAGTTTGTCAGGCCCTTTTGCTGACTATAACATACTACAGTAAAAAAACAATAGTACTTTTACCTGATGTGTTTTTTTTCCCTGCCCATATCAAGATATATTAAGGAATATATTACAGTATGTCAAGGAATGAATGTCAAGTTTTTTTCACAGCTCAGGTTTTTCCTTGCCTTTGGAATAAAGCAAGTTCATAGCGGGTCGAGCCTCTAAGAAAAATCCTGGGGAAAGAACCATTATAATGCATGGCTTCTCAGCTTTGTCCTTCAGCAGCGAGCAAGAGTCAGTGACCATTATCTGCTCAAACACCATGTGCATTCACTGCATCCTCAGTGCTTGCCCTCTTCCAACATCACCTTCCCACCCAACCTAAATCTGTATCCTACTCACCAAAGCATCAGACCTTCACCCTTTCCATGATCCCAGTCCTATAAGTATTTGCATGTGAAGTTTGTTTTCTTTCTGGAAATTCTCTGATTCCTTTCCAACACTCGGGCTGTTTTCAAATTACCTCCCTCCTCCAATTAAAAGCATTGTGACCTTAAAGAATGTCGGATGAATATTGCTTATCTTCAGAAATTATCCAATTACAATGAAAGCTGCCAATCTACAAACCCTTGGGCATTCTTATTGTACACACACACTATGACTTTTTGAGTTATGTATCAGATTCACAGCTACTTATAGTTGCCAGCTCTTTGTTGTTCGTTAATAATGTATTTCCTTTGCTTCTCTGCAAAGCAGTGTGGGCCATGAGTAGCCTGAAACAAATGGCTGGGAATGTGGGGAAAATCTGAGACAAAGATTGATTCAAAAATCTGGCTTGTGGTAAAGATTAAGGGAGGGAAAGGAGATAAAAGGAGCTGTGCCACATGAATCCCTTGTCAAATGATTCCAAGTAGATTAGTATCTATCGCCATTAATGAAACAGCATGTAGATTCAAGGCAAAGAAAAGTCTCTGAATTTTAGAACATTTCAAAAATTTGACTTTAAATGGAAAGGTTTTTTACTTTACCTACTGCAGAGATTTTGACCCCTTCTAATTTAGTCAAAAATCCTGATGAATTGCTGATGTCTTCAGGGGGACTGATAATTATTTGGTCATAAGTGGTAAAATGTCCATTGCTTTATTCAAAAAATGCAAATCAGGAAAACTCAGCAGACAGTACCACTCAGAAAAAAAAGCCCATATTACCTTCAATTTCCATGTTAGATCCTTTCATGCAACAGCTCAACAGAATCCCAGCTGAGTTCTCCCTCAGTAATAGCCATGAACAGCATCTAAGTTGCTTTGTCTTCGTGCTGACCACCTTGTCCAACCTAATATGTATGTGAAATGTTTATGGGCAGTAAAGGTGGGATTTTTTGCAGCACTCTTTTAAATTGGTGCATGGTGCAGCCACAAAATAAGTGTATTACAACTGTGAGGAACATTCAAGAAACATGGGTAAAAGAAAGAAGTTTCTGAAAGTGGCATTCACGGATGTTCATTGCTTTCAGGCTCGAGTAATTTCAAATTTAGTGAGATGCTCTGCTGGTCTCCTTGAAGTGGTTTCTCTCCCTCCAGCCACCATATCAGAACACCGTCTATATCCTGGGCCACATCAAAAGAAGTGTGACCAGCAGGCCAAGGGAGGTGATTCTGCCCCTCTACTCTGCTCTCATGAGACCTCTCTTGGAGTACTGCATCCAGTTCTGGAATCCTCAGCAGAGGAAGGATACAGAATTGTTAGAGCGAATCCAGAGGATGGCTGCAAAGATGATCAGAGCGCTGGAGCATCTCCTATACAAGGACGGTCTGAGAGAGATGGGGTTGTTCAGTATGGAGAACAGAAGGTTCTGGGAAGACTTTATAATGTCCTTCCAGTAATTAAATGGAGCCTACAGGAAAGACAGGGAGGGGCTTCTTAATAGGGAGTGTAGTGATAGGATGAGGGGTAATGGTTTTAAGCTGGAAGAGGGGAGATTTAGACCGGGTATATGGAAGAAATTTTTTACTGTGAAGGTGGTGAGACACTGGAACAGGTTGCCCAGAGATGTCAAAGAAGCTGTTCTCCTGCCTTGAGTATTATTTTAATGGACAAGCCTGGAGAACTACTTCTAAGAGTGGTTCAGTAGACTGGCCGCCCTGATGAAAAACCCAATAGCAATAGATCCATTCCTCCCAAGGAAAGCAGTGAAGAAGTTGCATCAGGTAGATTAAATATATGGCAGTTTCTGGTCATTGAGTGTTTGTGGAGCAAGTCAAATATGTCTAGTCAGCACTGGCAGACTGGACCACTGTTTCTTCTTCCAATATCCCAGGCTCAGTAGCCAACAGTTACAGAGCTTGAGTCAGGTGTCTGCTGTGAGATGCCAAGAAGAGGAAGGACTATTTGTTATGTGTGTGAATTTTGCTATGGAAAGGTTTGAATTAAACCATAGTCTGCTTCTTATCTGCCTTCAAATCACAGAGAAGCACAGTGGAAAGTCCTGCGTACAACAGATTCTTAGTCCAGACATTTCTTTGTTAAGTCAGACTACTAATGACTGATGCTTAGCCAATGAATCAAAGCCGTTACCTGCTCATGGTACTGGATGAACTCAAATTACAATAAGTAAGTAAAACACATGGCTCTCTCTCAATCATTAGCAAGAAAAAAAAGGGCTAAATTTGCCAGGTAGCTCATTTATAATGAACAATTTGATTAGCTTCACATCTGGGTTTTCTGTTTTTTTTTTCAGGCTGAGACAGCTGGCTTGTCTTGAAAGCGTGTTTTAATGCGAATTTCTGTATTAATATTATGTTTCTTCTAGGTGTTGTTCATTAATACTTCAAACGTGCATTGCTGGCCTAGTTTTTTAATGCAAAAGATCACATTTCCAAGTATTTTTTAAAAGACCACATTACCACAGTTTCTGTTGGGGCAAAAGAAAGGAGGGGGGAATTAAATAAACAAAAACACCTGGCAATCTTCTTTGTTAGTGTAGAACATATACTGCTTGTACATCAATGTCCTTGGCAAGCCTTGTAAAAGGAGATACTCTGAGAGGCTCTTTTTTCCCCCCAGAATTTAATCAGCAAAACTGCAACACATATCAGCATTTTTAATAAAAATTTCAACAGGAAAGGCTCCCGACAAAAAGCCAGAACAAGCAAGTTTCTTAATACCTACAGTCTGGAAGAAACAGAATGGGGAGTAAATAAACTGGTCCTCACTCTTCACATCATTTAAAAGTATTTGAAGTGGCTACTTTAAAAATAATATAAAGTTATAGAACAAAACCATACATATGATATCTTTTCATTTGCCAAATATGATCTAAGAAAACAGTGGTGCAAGAGACTCTCCAGACTACTTATGCAAAAGCAAAGCAGCCACAAGAAAAATGTATAAAATGAGCCATCACTAGAGAATTAAATCACAAATAATCTAGAAAAAGGAAAAACAGACAAGAATAATGACAGTCAGAAGAATTTGCGAAGTTGTGGTGAGATGCTAGACTCTGAATCTGGGAAGTCCTGGAACATTGTGCTCAGTGACTAATCACACATATATGCCTACTCGGTGCTTACAACTAAGAATTGCAAAAAGTATTGTGCTTTGAGGAAGAATGTTTGCATAAACCCATTTCTGAGGCAAAATGATAAAGTTTGGTAGGGGAATGAGGCCAGGTGATCCAGCAGCACACTTCAAAGTACTGGACAGTATTTCATGGAGGACATTAAGATCACACGTGAAGTCCAGAGGGTGCAGGAGCTTCAGTTGTCAATCACAACACAGGAAGAACATGGTGGACATAGGAGAAATCACTGTGGAGTTCATCTTGTGACTAGTGCCAGTAATGAAGTCTGAGCTCGGTGGCAAACAGCAGAGGCCAAATATTTGTCCAGGCAGTCTGAAGCAATTCAAGTATGTTGCTGATAGAAAGGCATGAATAAACCAACATTTATCTCAGTGTGATGAATTTCACTTTGTCAGAGGTTTGACAAAAAAGGCTGTTGGATTTAGAAAGTGTTTCCTTGCCTGTAAAGTACCTAGTTCAAAGGGAATTGAAGTAGGAAGGCAAAATATGCTAGGGACAGACTCAATCCACAAGTCTTAATTGAGTCTCCAACTTAAGGATGTTCAAACTGTAGAAAGAGAAAGTGCTGTTTCTAACATATCTGCCATGCCTCACAAACACAGAATCTGTTAAGTGTGATATGAATGCTAACAATTCAGTTACAGCATCACTCAAGAAAACAACTATCACTTACTAGTGACATTTTATTTCATCTGAGTTTAGAATATGGAAAGGTGATATATTTGCCTATTGACACCTATTCATAAGCTACCAGGCCTTTTATGAACTCCTGCTCTGCAGCAGCAGAAACTTTGCCATTGGCTTCATTGGGTCAGAATTTTATCCTGTAAAACAAAAAATCGTGAATAGCAACTGTTGCTATCTGGGAGTATTCCATACCTCGGTTTCTTGCAGTCATAGCTAACCAGGAGTGTTCCATATCTTGGTTTCTTCATCTTCTTTTGGTAGTGACTTTATTTCTAACTTTTAGAAGTTCCCACTTCATACAGGAAAAAGAGAACATCTGGCACTATTTTGGTTAATAGAAGATACTGTTCTTTTTTCCTTCAATTGCACATAATTTTGTAACATGTTGTCTGAAACAATGGTGGTACCAGCCCTCTGTGGATGAAGAAACTGGGCACTGCTTCTGTGGGAAACTTGTCACTAAGCTCACTGCCACAATGCCATTTTATTTGTGATGTTTTTTGCCAGGTCTCCTCATGTGTGCATAGGTGTGAACTGGGGATTGCAAAATTCGAAGGTTTATTCTGGCTCCATTAACGATAGATCTCATCTAAATGCTGTTGTTCATACTCAAGTCTTTCTTTGACCTGAGTTAAAGACATTTATCCTTACACCAACAAGCTGTTTCTTGAGAATTTTGGTGTTCAACCTTGGAATGAATTTTCCAGTCCTGTTTACTTTTCAAAATGCCATTACACAAAATCTTAATGTTTTAGTACATTTAGTTTCAAAATATCATATGAGCTGAGAAGAGATTTGTGGATAAAATGCCTTCCATTTAGACAAGGCTTTAGTTATAAAGTTGGTGATGATGGATCCTGTGGATTCTGAAGTGTTGTTAGTTGCTAATGTAATACTCTCCATTACTCTGAGTACACAAAAATAATTGCCTTGATTTTGGCTCTGCACTAATGAGACCCATGATGACAGAGTAGCCAGACTACTCGTTTCTAGAAAATCCCAGAAATAGCTAGTAATGTTGTCTAAAATATGACCACAAGGTTTAATAGCTTTAAAATCCAAGTTCTAATTTAACATCAGTTTACAATGGTTTTTTCCTCACAGATTTTTTTTTGTTTTTTATATTTTCACTTTTACATAAACCCTGGAACCCATGAGATACAGCCTTGATGTACAAATTCTATTCTTGCCATTAAAAAAATGTGCAGAATTAGAGTGCATAACTAATGAAAGGGATTTGATTTGCTGTAGGCAGCTGGAGGCAAAATTTTTGGAAGGAACTGCCTTAATAGTTTCTTATATCTACTGAGCCAGTTTCTGATTTTCCTGAATCTTTTAATACAGAAACACAGGAGAGTGTCTTGTGTTTGCTAAGAATAAAAGACTAAAGAAAGGGAAAGGCTTCCACAGAATAAGTAGGACCATTGCAAGTTCTAACCTGTAGTGACAATTCCGTATAGTGTTTGCCTATCTTACTCTTCATTTTTGTTGAAATTAAAGTCATGAGGTGTTAGCTTTGCTAGGAGTCTTACAATAACTAAATAAAATAAACAAAAATTCTTGGGCTTTGTTTCTATTGAAGCATGTTTTCAATGTATTATTTGGTTTCTAAACCATATCCAAAGAGAAAAAAAATCCAGAACAATAAAACATTCCTCCTTGTTTGCAGAACAATTGGCCTCTCATGGACAAATATTGGATGCAGTTGAAGCCTATCTTCAACATATAGCATGGATGTGTGGGAAAAAACTACCCAAACAGAAAAACGTCTGAGCTGAGAAACTCTACTTAGCCAGGGAAAGCAGGTAAGGAGGAGAAACTAAAACACCAGTCTTGATCCTACTCTACTTCTCCTCAGGTCAATAGGAAGACTTGTGAACTCCCACTCCACAGAAGTGAATTTCTGTGTACAAAAGTATTCCTCAAGGCAGAGAAAGTATGGGAGTACTCTAAATGCAGTGTAAATACAGTAAGCAGAAAGAAAACCTCCCTGTGTCGCACTATTCTTTTTTCCATTCTTCAGTTTCATCTGGCTGACATTTAATATTGTTTATTATTAACAGAGCCCCTTTGCTGTAGTTCTCCCAGTTTTAAATCATGAGAGGGCATAATGCAGAGCATACACGTTTGCCATTAGACCGTAACTGTAGAAATTCAATTAAAAATCTAACATTTACTCAGTGTCAGCAACAGAAATGCACTGCTGTCCCACAAAAAGCCCTGCAAGACTTTGGCTGCAAGACACCGTGCTGACCACAGCCAGATCTTAGAGACCATAAGAGCTCCAGTGTGTCCCTCTCTGCAGCATCAGCTGGAACCCAGGAGACACTGATTTAAACAAATGATTCTCAAAACCAGTGCCAAGCAAAGACTGTCCAGCACATATTTAATTCCAGGATCATAGTAAATAGCATCTGCAGACACTCAGGAATAAGCACTATAAGAATGAAAGAGCTGCCATGCAGAGTCAAACCACAGGTTTGGTCAAGTAAGTACCCCAGCTTCAACAGTGATCATTAGCAGTTGTTTAGAACAGCTTAGAAACTATTATACATACCAAAGCTTAAACTACTCAGCTTCCAGTGCTTGACTTTATTGTTTGATGTACTGATGAGATGACCGATGCACAGATACTCTGTATACATTGTATATGTGCTCCCCCTGCGAGATTCCCAAGCCATTTGCCATTGTTTTTTTTTCATCAAGAATCAGAAATATGGAGGGGAGGAAAAATGAGGTTAAATGACTTGAAACATGTGTGGGAAGTTTGCTGTTAGAAGCATGACTGGAACTCAGGAAATGGCTAATCCTTCCAACTCTCCTTAAGAAGCTGTAGAAAACTGTGGAGCACTGACAGCAGCAGGAGTCTAGACAAATTATATAGGGTTCAATGAAAATTTCTGTAGCATCTTTACATGTAAGGGTTTCTTTTTCTCTGTAAATTTTAAACCTTTTTTTTGGAAGAACAGAATATTCTCCTGTATATTACAGTAATTTTTGTTTGTTTGATCTGAAGGTCTGAAAAAAATACTGACTATATCTTTACAATTAATGCTGAAGACACTCAAAGGTTTTATGCAATTAATGACTACATGATCTGAGGTTTGTTTCTGAAGACCATCCAATGTCTAAGCCCAGGGGACAAGGCTGTGCATGAAGGACCTCACAAGAGACGGTCAGTTCTAGACACAACATTTTTAATTAAATATTGTCAGCATGTGTTGTTCTGTCGAATTAAAACTTTTTCTTACAGTTCCTGAATTACAATGAAGTTCGTGTAGCTGACTAGCATTTACGAGTCAGCTGTATGCAGGAAAAAAAGTCCAGATTGATTTTTTTAATTAATGTTTTTGTTCTTAAGCCAGTTGTATCAAAGTAATTCCACTCCACAAAACAACTGAGAGGCTTAGTTTTCCTTCCAATCTAGAAAAACAAGTTTATAATCCTGAAAGCTGGTACAAAACAGAATTGCCCCTCTATGTAGCAGGATGGTCCTCACATGGTTACTCCTTGACCTGCTGTCAAATGCAAAAACAAACACCTGTGACAGTTACATGAGGTTATGTGTGCGCCACTGTTGATCCATCTGCAATACATTACATCCTAATTTATTACTATGGGTGGTTTTCAAAGAGGATTCATTAGACAGACAGAGGTAATTGCACAGTTAAGAAACTGTTTTTCTTCCCACCGTTCTAATTTTCTCTTCTTCTCAGGTTTCTGTTTCCTTTCATGCAGGGATATTAAGTGCTGGTGAGACAATATTTGGTCCAAAACCAGTCAGTCTGTTCTGGGCAACTCATGTGGGTGGTGAGCAACACCTGAACCAAGTTTTGTGGGCTGGATAAACCATAAGTGGTTAATTATCTTCTGCAGCCTATATCTGTTCAATAAGGAGTGGAATTACTCATTTATACAGAATAAACTGTGAGTTCTGGCTTTGTCCTAAAAGAAACAAAGAAATAACTCTCTCTTAAAGGAAAAAAGATTTTTTCACATAGTTGTCTGTGAGTTAGATCATTAATTTATGTAGGAGGCTATATGATGGTTCTGGTAACTATTTCTAATACAGATTAAAGTATCCTAGAGATACAATCAGGAAAAGAAACAACTTGGTAAGGTTCAGCTCCTGATTCAGGTTTTCCCTTGAGATAGCTTCCATCTCCTTTCTAGACAACAGGTTAAGAATTAGGTACAGTTTTCCATGATAGCAGTTTTTATAACAGCTTTGTTGTTTTATTATCACATGTAATAAAAGAGGTCTGACACATGCAAAAAAAAAAAAAGAGGCTGTGCCTATAACTCTTATTTAAGAAATTAAAATGATCAACTACAATTACCTTCAAGATAGTTCCCTTCTGATTTGACATGCAGCTGCATGTGATGCTGCCAATGTTCAAAGCAATTCTATAGATCATTTTCTGAAAGGATCTTGAGGTTCTCCGCTGTTTTTGTTTTACCATCGCCTACTGACAGAAAATGGATTCCTTTGTGCACTGATTTGATCTTTGGGAAGAAGTAGAAAGATGTTATTTGCTAAAATCTGCTTCACAGTTAGAGCACTGTAGGCTGGCACATTGTTTTGATGTTAATGTGCTGTTCACTCTTGCACATTGGCATTTTCTGACTGAGGGTAAAAAAAGGTCTCTATTTGAATATGTGTCCACTTGTACCTAGTAAAGTGATTGAGCTGAGCCTTGTCTCACTGCTACAGGTCAGAACATGTTCTATAATCTATAATTGGTTGGACTCGATGATCCGGTGGGTCTCTTCCAACCTGGTTATTCTATGATTCTATGATAATCATCTCTTTGTCTCTCTTTCCTCCCACTCCTGATTCCTGAGCTATAGGGTTAGCCTTATTTGTTTTGCATCAGACCTCGTATAAAGCTTCATAAAGAAAGTATAAAGAATTACATTTTCTTCTGCTAAATCTCTTCCTCTGCTCAAAGTAAAGCCATCTCACTTGACCTGTCCTGTCTGCAGAAATAGAACAATTGACGTATGTTTTTACCTAGGCTGGACTGGAACTGCTGAAAATTTCCTTCCCTAACAATAACTGAGTTGAGTCACATGTTCAGTGTTCACTGTTGCACTGTAATATGTGGAACGCTTCTTCTTTTCTCAAGGGTAAACCACAAATGCTGCCCTTTCACACCACAAATTAGCAGTTTATGGAGAAATCCAACGGCTAAATCATGAAGTTGAGAGCTCTTAAAGCCTATGGTGATGTGGCATTTGCAATACTTCCCTTTCTCTTTCCTTCTGCTACCCTGGGCACTGCTATACCAAATAAACATTTCTGTCATTTAAAATACAATAAAAAAGCTTGCACTTCTTAGCCTTGAATTGTCACTTACAGTTTTGATGATGAACATTTTTTGACATCTGATAACAAGTTGCAGCTCCTGTCTGAAGAAGTCCCTCTGAGGTTAAAGGCTAATGTTATCAAAATCAAGGCGGTCTGGTTTATTCTAAGATTGTTTGGTTTAGATCAGCCTCTTTGATACAAGAAAAACCGCCTCATCTGTGAAAGGAAATGACTTAAAGGTGATGTAGCAGTTCTTAAGGAGAGTCAGACAGTTGGAGACTCATACAAGTTGGCTGTCTTTCATGCTGCATTTAATTGATTCTGCTATTGACTCATCAGACGGTGCAAGGAAAAAGAGCATTTCATAACAGCTTTTTCTCTGCAGTTTACTAAAAATGAGGAAATAAAGTAAGTGTGCAGAAAGCAGTGATGCAAATAGAGGAATTTTCATTTTATCATATCAGTCATCACTTTCTCTGACAGCAGAACTTCCCTGACTAAGACATGAGTTAGGGAAACCGGGACAAACACAAATGAGCTGTAAGCCCCCACCCTACCCATGACGCAATGAATGTCTCCCTCCTGCTTCCATCTGGGAGGAGGTTTATTTCCAAAGAAAGCTGCCTAATATCTAGAGGGTGGCTAAATCCTCCAGACAATCCTCCCACAGACGTTTTCAAGTTCCCTGTGTTAAGAAAGACACTCCCAAAGAAATTCCCCCTCACATTTTCCCTGCAGTCAGGTGTGTGCCCCCACATAATTTCAGGACAATGTGCTCAACAGGGAGCCCTGCTGGTGGACCTTCAGTAATCTGCTGGTCAAAGTGTGGTTTGCAGACAGCTTTCATCAACTGAGTGTGCCAAGGACTCCACGAGAAGCAGTGCTTCAGGGTGTCTCCAGAAGACAATATCCCTCCCTGCTGCTGCTGAGATTCAGGGAAACCTGCTGCCCCATGTGTTCTCATCCACTTGGCCGTACCCTGTGTTCTCCTGCTTCCAGTACTGGAGAATAAACTGCCTGAGGACTTCTGAACCACAGAAAATGTACATAAGGCTTGGATATAGTGTAAGAAAGGTATCTTCTTACCTTCAAAATGTATGATATGTCTTGATAACACCTTAACATAAAGATGGAAGTAGTGTAAAGTTTCCAGTCAAATAGCTTTTCCGGGATGACTTTAACTCCAAAAGTATCATAGAATCACAGAATAACCAGGTTGGAAGAGACCCACCGGATCGTCGAGTCCAACCATTCCCACCAATCCCTAAATCATGCTCCTAAGTACCTCATCCACCCTCACCTTAAACACCTCCAGGGAAGGCGAGTCAACCACCTCCCTGGGCAGACTGTTCCAATGCTAACCACCCTTTCCGTGAAGAATTTTTTCCTTATCTCAAGCCTAAATCTCCCCTGGTGGAGCTTGAGGCCATTCCCTCTCGTCCTGTCCCCTGTCACTTGGGAGAAGAGGCCAGCACTCTCCTCTAGAAGACTGAATCCTGACTTGATGGTCTGAATATAGGCACAAAGTATCATTTTAAGCTATTCAGGGTTTCTTTCTCAGCGAGCTGCTGTCCTATGGGTATGAGTTTCCCATAGGTCTTGTTGCATCTGTCTTGCCCAGAAGTCTTGACATCCAAAGCACCTTAGCTGGCACTGTATATGTATTTAGGTCACTGAATTCCCTCCTTCTGAACTTGAAACTGTCTAAGAAAATACCTGTTTGAAAGTAAAAATATTCTGGAATAATTATCCCCCTTCCTTAGAGGCCTAAGGTACCAGAGACTTACAGGTACAATAAGTCACTGCTGATTACAGACAGTTCATGAGAGAAAGACATGAAAAGTGAACCTGGAGACTACATCATTAAATCGGTATCTTTTTCTGCTTCAGTTCCATGCAGAGTTTAGTTCAGGAATCACCCTGTCCTCCAGAAATCATATCATGGTATGAACTGTAGAATTACTGATATTTTTGTACAACTATCATGCCAAAACCCTTAGCAGCCCTGAAAGTCCTGTTATGCTAGGGGTTCAAAGGCTATACAGACTCTGCCTCAACTTCTTCACAGTCTGTAGTGGGACAGAGATGAGCCAAGAGAGAAAGACTTATAAGCAGAAATATTTAGGTACCTCAGTCCAACTGAAATCAGTAAGGAAATAGTTGTTTCAGTACTTTAGTGACTTGGATATCCTGTTTTTTATTATGGATCTCACTCTCAGTCATGAGCTGTAGATGTGCCACAGGCACACTATTAGGATATGAATGGGCAAAAAAAAGAAGCCTGAAAACCTAAGTATTAAAAGAAATCCTACTGTAATTAGGA
Organism: Clamator glandarius; assembly: GCA_033459285.1. Classification (NCBI taxonomy): domain Eukaryota; kingdom Metazoa; phylum Chordata; class Aves; order Cuculiformes; family Cuculidae; genus Clamator; species Clamator glandarius. The sequence continues at coordinate 2,958,779 of JAUNZM010000036.1, read as the reverse complement.
ATAAATTATAGATTATTTCTCAAGAGATAGAGATATGCTTGCTGTATCCATCTGGAGAACTCTCTGATTATATACTTCCAGGTTCTCTAGCTCCAGTTGCACTCTTGTCTTTCCTCTGGATGCATTGACATGGAGAATATAATGTTAGAATACCTTGACATTACCAACATACAATAAGAACAATATATGAATTGCTTTAATGCTGAACTGCTGGACAAAGAGAGATGCACAGACCCCACAGCCATGGGGCTGGCACCATCTCCTTAATTAACCTCCCTTTTCACCTGCCCAGTTGCTTATTTGTCCCTCTCTCTCCTCAGCACAGGCAGGGGACCACCACATGGCACCGGACAAATGGCATCTCTGTCAGAAGACATCTGAAGCTCTGCCTTATATTTTCTGGATGTATTAATTTCAAGTTAAGTATTAAGGATTAAGTATTAAGCTCCTGAGCAGCTTTATCATCCTTCTTGCATACTCACTACAGTGACACGTGGGTAGTTCCATATGTCCACCTCACATAGCAGGTTGTGGTTCTTCACTGGGAACATAGTTACCTGTAGGTCAAAAACTATTTGTGTTCCTTGTGATTTCTATGTGCTCTGAGGAGCGATAGCCCATCACACAGGACCTTCTGGAAGAAAAGCCCACAGCAAGTACTCTTTGAATGCTGCAAACAAACTATGAACTTCCAATGCTGGAAATCCCAAGATCCTTCGGCTTGAATGCTTAGCAGCTATTCAGGGTGGGGGTTTTGTCTCATGTTTCTGTTTGGAGGAATAGCTGATAGAGTCATGCAGAGTCTTTGTGCAATCCTATTTATTTACCAGAACTGTGTGCCAGGTCTCCTTGCCCCACAAAAAATAAAATCAAGCAGAAGGTGGTTTACTTACTGAGAAATCCACCAGTTCCCAATGTCCTACTGAATCCTCAGCCATTAATGCCAGGCACTTAATATTCATGCTAACGCACAGGTGGGGGGGAGCTGTGCTCATGTCCTGCTTTGGGCACCTTGTGCTGGGCCGTCTCACATACAGCCGGCCAGCAGCAACGGCAGCTTGGCAGAGCCAGAGAGGCACTTGAAAACCAAGAACATATGTTACAAACATGGACTGCAGAGCCCCACCAATAACTCTGAGTTTTAGCCACAACACCATAAATGCAGAATATACAGTAGTAACAAACCAGATGGAGCAAATAACCTGAGGCCTTTCAGGGAGGGAATATCCCCAAGGTAGTTAATCACCTGGGCTGGCTATTATGTGGGAAAGAGCCACTTTTTGGAATTTTAGTCACTGATGCTGCCATGAGGTGCAGCTGCAGCCTGACAGCCCTATTCCTATCTAGAGCAGCTGGTAGGATGTGCTCCCACCAACCTCTCCAGCCTGATGGTACAACCCTGCAAATGGATTTTTCAGACTATGCAGTGGAGGTCAGAGTCTGAGCCACCAAAGCGAAGAAGCTAAAGGAATGGATGTGATTCACAAGTCTCAGGAAGATATCAGACAGGAACTGTTCCTCCATCCCAAGAAAATTCTTAGATTTTTGACATTTGACATCCTGTATCATAATACAAAAGAAATTCTGACTATTTTTTTTTTTCCCCAGAAGGACAAATGAAAAGACATTTGGGCCAAACCTTTTGCTTTGTTTAAATGTGTTTGAGTTACATTGTTTTGATTTTTATCTGAATGTTATTTCTGTGATTAGCTTGCATTATAAATCTTACAAAAATCATTTCAGGCTGAATATCAGGCTTAAAATTTTATCTTGGAAATCAAAATTAGCAATAAAATCAACTTAATTACCCCCTCCCCCAGCAGTTTTAAATAGACCATTTTTCATTTTTAGTGGTAAAGTATTTTGTGCATAAGTTCGCAAACTGATTGGACACCCTTTTATTTAGCCTTAGTCCCTTTTGGACCTCTCCTAACACAGAAATTATTGTGCCTACTAACACCTATGGAGGTCCTGTGGAAAACTGGAATGAACTATCTAACATTTGTGAGCTGGAAAATAAAACTGATAATAGATAACAGAAAATCACCTACTACAAAACCTGAATGTTGTAAAACACACTGCTCTTTTAGGAAAAAATTCCTGTTTCAAAATTAGAAGAAACCAAATAAAAGGCAAGCAAAATACAAACATTTTCAACACTTTCTGCCTGTCTGAATATATTTATTTAAAAATTGAAAGCTAGTTAAGGTGGTTTTGAGCTACCACACACAAAAAAATATCCAACTGTCCAAGTTCGTGTGAAAGCAGAAAATCTCCTTATTTCCAGCATCATGTTTGGCTAGTGCCCTACCTCATAAATCTCTTCTCAAATTTAAATAAATATATCATCTCTCTGACAGAAAACTGCACATGTATACATTCAAGAGGCTTAACATCACTTCTAGCCAACTTGCGTGCTCAGGGGACTCCAGCTCCAGCATGCAGTGGAAAACTCATCCCTGATTTAGTGTCAGATATCCTACTGCTACTGCAGAAAAGAGAGGATGAATTTCAGATGCTGGTGCAGAGTTGGCAAAAACCTGAATATATGCAACCAGGGCCAGATCTTCAATACTACTCAGCTACCTGCAGCTCTTACTGGGAGAAGCTGGCCATAATTACAATGACAAACAAACAACAAATCATGCTGTGTAATTCCAGAGTCTCAGAAATGCATTGAGCTTCCTAAATGAAAATAGAGTGTACTGTCAGGAGACTACAAGTGAGTGAGCAAAGCCAAGCTACTGTAACAGTATGCTTGCTCCTGGTTCTGCTGGAGGACTGCAGTGTTGGCTGCCAGCCTGTCTATTCATGCCTTTTGACCACCAGGCAGTGAGCTTGCAGTGAGTCTCTCTGTCTGGGCTGATGAACCACCTGAAGAGAGCCCAGTTATTTCAGTCACTTGTGATCTTTTCTCCATTCACGGGGAACTCGTTTTGGAAAACTCAGCCACAGTCCTAGAAGTTGAGATATACTGAAAATCCTGGCCACAGGGAAAAAGAAAACCTATGGTTTTATTCACTGGTTATTTTGAAAGGACTTGGTCCAAAACACAGAGAAATCTAGAGTGATTCCCATTGACTTAGAAGGCTTTGAGTGAAACTCAAAGTGCTTAATATTAGACTTTTCAGGATCATGTGCCAGTGAAACTGCCGAGGAGTCCTTGGGCAACAGCTCTTTTTTTCTGCAGCTATCCCATACCCAAACATCTGTTTGCTTTTCTGGTCCTCCCTCTCCTCCTTTACAACCTGCATGGCTGTGGATGACTTATAAAGTGAGATGATCCCTTTCTGTATTTTTGTACATCTTTCTATTCCTTTAATGCTCTGCTTTCCCACACTGACTGACCTGAGGTTTAAACACTCTTCTGGGGATCCTTCCTTACACCCATGATGCTAGTTTTGGGCACCACCTTTCTCTGATACTCTTCTCCAGACCTACCATATCCCCATAGCAACTCAGGGTAACAACTGAGATGCATTACACTCGTTTTTCCACTCTTCTAGCACTTTATTATAAATGTAGCTGCCAGCAGGTAAATTTACAACAAATAAAAGGCAGGCTTTCACACAGCTAGTATCTGGCCTGCATAGTTTGCTACCACAGGAGGCCAAGGAGTTGCAGAAATAAAGTCTGAGAAGGACTGAATTTGCAATCACTTGTGGGAACTGCATCCCACTTTTAGCATGAGTTTGGTGGGCAGAGGAAGTAATCAAAGTGCTGCAGTGCTTGATCTGTAGAAGATTCAGCCATAGTGTTGTGACAATTTCCTAATCTGAATTTTGTTCAAAATTATTAGCTTCAAAGAGTGGATTTGTGCAAACTATTCACATCAGGTGTTGGAGGTTCTCTGTCCTATACCTTTGAAAATGCCACAGTTGTGAACACAAGCAGTTGATGGCAGCACTCATAACAAAGTACATTCATTATTTCTGTATAAGAAGTGCCTAGGAATACAAACAGACCATGCTCTCCTTTGGCCTGGTGATCTCCAAGCACTGGTCCATGACTTTACAATGCTCCAGGCAAAGTCTTTTCTGGGCTTTTAAAGTTCCTGCTCTGGGGAAAGGAGCATTAGCAGATGCCAATGAAAATATTAATATGATCCTTCCTGCCATTTCAAGGCTTCATGAAGATGTTTTTCCTTCCTGTTAATTCAAGTCACTGAACACAGGGATGTGATAGTGTGAGCAGAGAGCTTTGTAACCAGCAGAGAAAACACATGAGTTGAATCATTCAGCCTCAAACAGATGTCTGTTCACAGGAAACTCTCCTTTCAGATCCACTGTGTAGCAGTGGTATCTTCTCATTCTCTGAGGAAAACCACAGGAAGAAGACCTGATAATTTTTACATTAACTTTCCTAAGAATGCTCGTTTTCTTCAGAAGCATCCATTGGTACCTGGCACTATTAGTAATATTCAGATTTTCAGAAACCTCTTAAAATCAACCAGAAGTGCAAGGAAACTTTCCCTGGGAATGCATTACCGCTCTCTTAGAAGAGGCTGACCTTGTACTTACTGCAAGTGATAATTTGCATTAAAATTTCTTCTCTCAGCTTGAAATACAATAAGAGATCACTTGTTGCTTTGTAGAGACCTTACAAGTCAATATAGATATAATTTGTATGTACCACAACAGAGGGAAGATAATCAGTATATTCATACAGTATATTATTCTATTACTTGTCAAAACTACCGTGGTCAGTACCTCCGTGTAGTGCATAATCCTACAGCAAAGTTTTAAAAACAGTTACTTTTTGATAGCAAAAAAAGAAATAATAAAATTGCACAGAGACATAGCTATTCAGTCAAAGATTTTGTCACATTAATGACCTGCGTTTTCTGAAATTGGTAATGATTTTGCAGAGTTGAGTATCCCACTAGGAACATTCTTATAAAGGTTATTTTATCACATTTTGAGATGTTGTTTCTTCATGCAAATTTAAGTTAGAGATAGATTTCTCCTTTGAGACAGATCTGGAGTTCAAGAGACTTTATTTATTTAGACTATAAAACGCTAGAGCATTTCCATCTTTTCAGGTCCAGAGTATATACAATAATGCAAAAGAGGAAAAGACGAGGACACACACTTATATTCTCACTCCTTATTTTCTGCCTTACACAGTCACATAGACACATCTAAGTCTGAGCATTCAGAGGACAAAAACCCACAGATCTTCAGCAGAAAGATAGAGACGTGATCAAAACCTGAATAGTGAGCTGACAGACTTGGCCAGAGAAGAGTTTGCTAAAATCCTTTCAGTCATCAGTAACTTCATAGAGACTTGCAGTTTTGGTGTTATTAAAATTACTCTTGAATTCAGAAAGACAACACAGGAATAAAATGAAAAAACAGTGGTGATTTCTTATAGGATTTTCTTAGTGAAGTGCTGCACTTTTATCTCTTTAATGTAGAACCTGGAGTGCTCAAGGAACAAACTAATTTTCATGTTTGACTATGTATGTTAAACCTTCAAAGAACTGACAAGTGAGGGAGAGTGCTACCAAATGCCTTGCAAAGAGCCTGCTTAAATTAAAACAGCTAAAGGCATTTAATTCTTTTGGTGGTAAAGGTGTGACCTCAGATTTGCTCGGAGATTCATATTTTGCACAAGTCTTTTCCCTAGCAAGACATTATATATCAATGACACCAGAAGGCAGGAAGTGTAGGAAACTATAAATTCCCATTGTTGATACAATGCTTTTTCATAAATTAAACCAGACATTTGCTGACAAGCCTGCCACAAATAATATTCAGCAATTGCAATTCCTATTATTAAGGTTAGGAATGTGTCTAGCTAACATCAATTGATTTTATTAAGATGAGGAAGCCTGTCTAGCTAACACACCCTCAGGCAATCAGGCAGGAAACGTGATCCTTCATGAAGTTTTTGAAAATGCTTATCCACTGCTGAGCATCTATTTATGAGTGAAAGCATCAGGGTTTTACCTCTGTAGCAAAGGTTACTTGGACAAACGACTTACTTAAGCGATGCCACTTCCAAGTTCACAGCATCATCAGTGATCCTCCATGTTTATGGGAATAAGAGAAGCAATAAGAGAAGCATTGTTAACTTTTGTCATGTAATAGTGGGAAAATTAGCTGGTACTGGACTATTATTGTATGCAGTTTTTCTCTGTTTTCTGGATTAACAAGTAACCTAGGCTCCCTTTGCCTTGAAAAGACTGGCCAGCATTATCACCCAAGAAAATACCTTCTCATGGTTAGGTGATGTATATGGTCCCACTGGTAGTTCTTTGGAGCAGGAGGAAGCAGGACATTTTATTCTGTCCTCTGGCATCATTTAGCCTATGGTGGGCCACGGTTCCTCCTGGGAGCTGTTTAGTATCTTGATCAATGACATTGACAGCAAGATTCAGTGCACCCTCAGCAGGTTTGCAGATCATAGAATCATAGAATAACCAGGTTGGAAGAGACCCACCAGATCATCAAGTCCAACCATTCCTGTCAAACACTAAACCATGCGCTTTATCACCTCATCCACCCGTGCCTTCAACACCTCCAGGGAAGGTGAATCAACCACCTCCCTGGGCAGCCTGTGCCAGTGCAAAATGACCTTTTCCATGAAATTTTTTTTCCTAATGTCCAGCCTAAATCTCCCCTGGTGGAGCTTGTGGCCATTCCCTCTCGTCCTGTCCCCTGTCACTTGGGAGAAGAGGCCAGCTCCCTCCTCTCTACAGCCTCCTTTCAGGTAGTTATAGAGAGCAATGAGGTCTCCTCTCAGCCTCCTTTTCTCCAGGCTAAACACCCCCAGCTCTCTCAGCCGCTCCTCATAAGGCCTGTTCTCCAGCCCCTTCACCAGCTTTGTTGCTCTTCTCTGGACTCGCTCCAGAGCCTCAGCATCCTTCTTGTGGTGAGGGGCCCAGAACTGAACACAGTACTCGAGGTGCGGTCTCACCAGTGCCAAGTACAGAGGGAGAATAACCTCCCTGGACCTGCTGGTCACGCCATTTCTGATACAAGCCAAGATGCCATTGGTTTTCTTGGCCACCTGGGCCACTGCTGGCTCATGTTCAGTCACTGTCAACCAACACCCCCAGGTCCTTCTCCTCCAGGCATCTTTCTAGACAGGCTTCTCCTAGTCTGTAGCTGCACAGGGTTGTTGTGCCCCAAGTGCAGGACCCGGCATTTGGCCTTGTTAAACCTCATGCCATTGGACTCTGCCCAGCAGTCCAGCCTGTTCAGGTCCCTTTGCAGAGCCTCCCGACCCTCCAGCAGATCGACACTTCCACTCAGCTTAGTGTCGTCTGCAAACTTGCTAAGGTTGCACTCGATGCCTTCATCCAGGTCATTGATAAAGACATTGAACAGGGCTGGACCCAGCACCGAGCCCTGGGGAACCCCACTTGTAACTGGCCTCCAGCTGGATTTAACACCATTTCCCAACACCCTCTGGGCCCGGTCATTCAATCAGTTTTCCACCCAGGAGAGTGTGCGCCTGTCCAGGCCAGAGGCTGACAGTTTCTGTAGCAGAATGCTGTGAGAAACTGAGTCAAAGGCTTTACTGCAGTCCAGGAAGATACATCCACAGCCTTTATCATGAGAACTAAAATATTACTACCCAGTCATGACAGAGTCTCTGTATTTTGGCTGTTTATTACAGACAATTAACAACAGAATATTGACTGAACAAGCATCACAACCTTCTGCAACTTACTTTATTTATTTTAGAAGATTTTATGTCATACAGTGGAATAAATCTGCCTTCTGGGTATATGAAGTGAAATCCATCCAATTAATAATTCAAAAATGAATTTTTTAATGTGCCATTCAGAATCACAGCTGACTGTGAAAGATGCCCTTTCTTCCAGTGCTTTTGCTGAGATTGTGGTCCTAAAACATTTGTAAGTTGGGATTCTAGCCCAGTCCTACACACATGGAAGTTGCAGACTGCAGCAAGTGACTCTACAATGAGTTAAAGAGTTGCTGAATGGGCTGATGAATATTTAAATGAGAAACACAACTGAAACTTTTTTTTTTACAGCAAGAAGCACAGCTACTCACTGGGAACTAAAATTAACTTTCTCTTTGTAAAGGTATACTATTTTATTTCCTACCATGCTTGTAGCTTTTAAATGCTTCTGCCATCAGGCACTTTGCTTTTAAGATTACGGTAGCAGTGACAGATTAACACAGTTTCAAGCCTGCAAAGACTGCTAAGACTGCTACAGAGACTAACACAGATAAATAGCATCCTTTTCAGGCAGACTTTATTGTACAAAACCAGACACACAGGACATTCCCAGGTCACTTACATTTTAGTCTTTCAGCTGAGATATTTCACATGATCCCTTTTATACATCCTCTCTTCCTAGAAGCCACCAGGCTTCTTCATCTTCTGTTTCACAGATGTTTACAACACAGCTGGTAGTCAAGGTTTGCTGAGAGAGAAGCCAGATAAGGGACAGATGTGCATTTAATTGAAAGTAAAGTCTGCTTGTTTGTTAGTAATAAATTAGTGAATAACTTAGCCACAAACATATAACTGTCATCTACCTACTCACTGATTATAGTAATAACGTAGCATTTCCATAGCTCTTCAGATTGCTCCATTTGCATGCTGAAAACCCCCCTCAAGTTGTTTCACAAACAAGGAAGTGTGAGATAGATACAGAATATTTAATTGCCAAAGCCCAGAGAAGCAGCATAGTCCACAATAAACCTGCATTGCACTTAGGCAGTAGGCTTCATTCAGCACACAACATAGATGGCTGGCATCACGAGCTGGTTGAAACTTACTCCCTTGTCCTGACTTGTGAGTCTGTGTAGGGGCAGGACTATCAGTGTCCCTGCAACTAATGACCCAGGGTCTTGGTGCTTGACAGCTCCAGGGTGTGTTGGTCAGCTGAATGGCTGGGAAAAGCCTTGGGAAGATCCAAAAAGCTGCTGAGAGGGATAGGAGCTTGAGAGTGATGACGGGGGTGACAACGGTAAAATCTAGGCAATAATGAATACAAGAAGTTGGTTTTGCAGGAGAGAGAAGCATGGAAGAGGGAAAGGGTGTTGTAAGTAAAGGGGAGGTAAGATTAGAGTACTGAGTGTGGGAAGAAAATGGGAAGTCAGTGGATGCCCTGCAATGGAAGGTAGGTAGGAGCTATAAGTCAGGGGAGGTATAAAGGTGTCAGTCTGTGTCAGGTAAGGTACCCCCATACATCTGAACTAATTTAACATGCAGTGGCCAAGTATGCAATCTGATGACCAGTTCATGGTGGCTGCAACACCAGTCTGGCAGCTGCTGAGCCAAAGCTGCTGTCTATGGCTGGACGGGGTGTGAGTGTTTGACGCCTACGACCATTAACAAATCAGTGAACTTCCACAAACTCATCTGTGGTAAGAGCTTTAATTTCTCACAGTCCTCAATGTCTGGCCCAAAGCATTTTTCCAGGAGACAGGGGTTTTATGGTTGCAGAGGCATGGCTATATATATAACGTAAGGCAGGGAAGGTGAGTCTGTAAACTATACAGTCAAGGAAGGTTATTTCTGTCACAAAGCCACTATGTTAATTCTAATAACCTGAGGTAAATTCAGCTGTCATTCTCAGACATTCTGGTATGATTGTGTGCAAACAATCTAGCACCTCTGGTCCAAGGTCGGTGAAGAATGTAAAATGACTTGATAATAAGCATACTGCAGTGGGAAAAACAAAATACTATACAGATAATTCAAGACTTTTAAGGAAAAGCATTTTTAGAAGAAAAATTTGTAAGTATTTTCCATGGATGGAGACTATCTAGGAAAGAATATTTGGACTTCCTGTGACTGGAAACAGTCTTCCGTCCAAACCCCAAATCTTTGATTATTTTCAGTATAAGGCCAAAAAGTGAAACTCATAAAATCTTCTGCAATATCACTTGAATGTGCATTTTCCTGATACTTGACCACAGGGTAGCTCCTGTTCTGCACACACATGTTGCCCTCCCAAACTGCAGTGGGATGCTATGAAAATCCCAAACAGCTACAGCCCTTGGGGAATCCAGCCCAGGGAGAGGGATGAGCAAAAAGCACAGAGGAAACTGGCAGAAATCACTGTGACAATGAGTTGAAATTAAATATTTGTGTTTAATTAAAAACAAACAAACAAATACATCTTGATGAAAAGCTTTCTGTCGAAGCCTGGTAAGCTGCCTCTTCCAGTCACTTCAAACTACCCCCAAAGCAAACATTTCCTTAAGAGCATAAATTTCTGCGTCCTGATAAAGGCTTGGCAGCAGTGAATTGCAGCAACTGCTACTAGCTCTCTAATGATTTTTGGGGGACAAAAATGCTTTTAAAGTAGAACCTTCTTTGTATGAATAGGTAGAGGTACTCAGCCAGCTTGTACGAATATAATTAATCCAGTGCAAACCCTTATCCCTGACTTCTACTGAGTAAAGGGTTTTTAAACAGATAGAAGAGTAATTATTGCAGTTTTATTTATTCTTATGAATTCAGATGAGTAAACTCTGCAAGACAATGACTTATTTTATATGTGTTCAATTTTTTCTATACTAGACTTTTTTCCTGTTTAACTATTTTGGATAAAAAAGTTGTGCCTTTTATAACGCTAGTTACTGCAGTTATTACAAAAATTGTGCAAAGTCTTGAACACTTGCAAACCTTCTTTTATCTTGCTCACATTCTGTCTTTGAGTCTAGGTCCTGTTTTATACATTCTTACAGAATCTAGCACAGTATAGCAGACATGACTTTTAAACGCCATGATAATATACGTTAGATTAAAATAATAGGATTCATGGCTTGTATTCACTGAGCCACTGCTTTCTGCTGCAGAGACTGTGATTTTTTTGCCTCTGCTGCTCTGCTCAGGCTCTCGACACTTCACATGACCATGCTTTGAAGTGCTTCTCGCAAGTTCACAATTTACTGTTTGAGAAGTCTGATGTAATGCTATCTAATCCTTTCCAGGGCTTCAGGGAAGACAAGCTTTCAATTTGGTGAAAAATGTATTTCTGTAAGGTGATTAGAATAAAATGAAATAGAAACCACTTGTGGAGTGATCGTTGCAACGCAGCTTGATAAGGTTTCTTTTTGAATGAAGCAGAGGCCAGCTTCTGCCCTCCTAAAAGCAATGGCAGGTTTGCTGTCAGGATCCATAAGTTCCAGATCAAACTACAGCTTGCATTCAGGACATTTTTTTTTATTTGTTTTTAGTAAGGCTGACATTCAGGAAGAGGTCAAATGTAAAACATAGGACCTGTTTCAGAGGATACTTGAGTCCTTCTTTTTTTAAAGTGGTTGTATAGATTAGAAACCATACGTGGAAGACCTGAGTAATCTTACACCTGGCAGCAATCACTACTCTGCATTATGCACTCCCTTCCTAATATCATCTGTGAGCAGATGGTTTTTTTTCCTCCAAGTGTGCTTTTTATTCATGTTCTTGAATTGAAGTTATCACTGTGATCTTAAACCGTTTTTATTAGAGTCTGTTTTCAATCAAGAGAGAAGAGGGTTTGCAAAGAAGAAAAAACACTGGTGGGTAAAATGAACCACTACAGAGACAAAAATAAACAAAGAATTTCCTCAATGCCCTATTTCATCTTCCTTATTTCATTCTTATTAAATAAAACATACTAAATAATTTAACATGATATTGTTTTTATAAGCCCTGTCATTGAAGTAGTTGCTTGTTTAGAACAGAAAGAAACAGTTCTGCTTCATTCCTTCTTTCTTTCTTAGTTCTTTCTTTCTTTTCTTTTTCTTTTGTATATATTCAGTTCATAGTGAGAAAGGAAATAAAAAATCCTTAAGGATGAAATTTAGTCTTTTAGGACGCAAATTGTCCTAATAGCTTAAGGCAAGGGGGTGTTTTGCTGCTTAATTTTCTTCATCCTAATGTGTGTCTCCAAAATGGTACCAGTAAATGTCAAAGGAAACTCCATGCTGAAGTGATCTGTCTTTTAAAAAATAAAAGTGCATGCAGTTATCAAACAATGGTAGTGCTAATAATACACTCTGACATTGGTAGTTCATGGAAAGTCCACCTGAGGGCTGGACAAAAAAAATGCAGAGCTCAGGTTTTGCTTAGATGAAGGAAAGTGTCTGATGATTGATTACAAGGTCTGTGTATCTGATGGAGTGGAGGGAGATATTTTGCTATTGCAGCCACCTTCTCTGTTCTTCTGCCTGCAGCTACCAGCCTCTCCATACAGGCAGGAGGAGAAGAAGGGCATCTACCTTCACCCAGCCCAGAGCTGGTAGTACTAGTATGTGCTCAAGGGCCGATTAAGCCAATTAAACCACAATGGCCCACTGGCCACACTGCTGCCTGAGGTGCAGCAAGTAGCTTCCAAATCCCTGAAATCTGCCTGACATGATTCTTTAGCAGTAGCTGGCCAGAGCTGGAAGTTTATATTAGACTGCGCCAACATGAGCTGGCTGAGCCCAGATTAGGTTTCAGGTGTTGACGTATGCACATAGCAGATGAAATACTGATAGCTGAGGTGGTTACAGTCTCCAGCTGCCTTCCTGGATGCCTTACTCTTGTTTGTTGCTACCTTTTGTGGCAAGAACAGAGAAATCACAGGTAGAATTGAACGTCTGTATTTTACTGAATTAGGAAGTCGTACTGAATTTACCACTGCTCTGGGGCAGCATATCGCGCTCACATCATTAAGGAGCAACTTCATGCATAGTTCAGGTTTGCAGGCTGCAGTGTCTGTGGGAGAGAGAGGTGGGGAAGCTACCACAGCTGGGGATTACAGCTGTTGCCGCAGGCTGTGTTGTATCCTACTGTGTTTGTAAGCCAACATCCTTAACCACTTTCTTTAGGGTAAATGTACCATGACCCCAAAAGCTGTATTCTTAGCAAGCTGAGTCACTGCATGGGCAGAACATAAACCAAGCCATTTCCTAAGCTCACCCCAAGCTAGCTTGACTTGATCTCTATCCTTAAATCCTTACAGTCTTGATAGATCTTGTAACTGAGTGAAAATACATTCAGCTTAGTTCTAGTGAAATGCTGCGGCCTGCTAAAGTGGATGAAACCAAGATAAGCTTTTTAAAAACTGCCTAAACCACATCACATCCTTTCCACAGCAATTGTGTAAACATGGTAGCAGCAATGATTAAGAAGAAATAATACTGAAAATTATTTCGCTAGCACACTGGAAACTACAGAATGGGTGAACTCCCAAGGGATTTTGATTTTTGGGTGGCCTGTCTACAGTACATCATATATCTTATGCTTTGAATTCCGAACACTTAAACTGTGGCCTTTCCTGCTTGTATGAACTGATATTTCCAGGGGAACATATTCTGAATTAGCTCAAATTTTCCAGGAAAAAATGTCACCATGGTACAGTAAAGCCATCTCTTCCAGCTTCACACTGAGAAGCTGCACATCTTCTTGGGCATGGGAATAAAATCCCATGTAAATATTTTCATCATCCACTATTGAAAGAGAGTGAAACAAACTGAACCATTCCCAAAACAAAATTGCATCAAATTTTCCATTTTTTAAAATGCATTCAATAACTCGCATGTACTTTGAAAAAGCTTTATAAAGTTGGAACTGCAAGTACTTCTCCACTAACTTACAAAGCCTGTGATTTTGGTAACTTTAATTTGTTCATGAAAACCAGGAAATCTTTGATTAATACTTCCTTTATATACTTCACAAGAGTAGTTTAACAAAAGGTCGACTCTCCAACTTGCATGAACCACATCTCAGGCAGGCCAAGGCCTATAATGCTGAATACCTCTCTAAATAAAAAACCCTCATCACTTTATTTTTCTAAAGAAACATAACTACTCACCAATAATATTTCAATAGTTCTGGTAAAATTAACAACTCAAATTTTCATCCTCCACAATGCAGCAACATTAAAAAAAGTCACATCTAAAAATAATGTTGGTGCCTCTTTTAACATCTAGATTTCAGCTGTAAGTCAAAAAAAGTCAAATACAGAAGCAGAAATACCATGAGAAAGAATAAACCCAAAGTATTTCAAGCCGAGTGCAATACAAGAGGTAAGGGAACTGACTTCAACAAGATTAACAGCTAAGCCTGTGTGCTAAAAAATTGAATGTCTCCCACAGTTATCTTACACTCTCCCTTACACAGATTCCTGGACCAGATCTTCAGATGATATCAGCTGATGGGTGCAGCTACAATCATGTGAGTAGTATTACGGTGATTTAAGCTAGATGATAATCAGCCTCACCGGTTACGGGAAGTGAGTTTTGTTAGTCACTTGATTGAAAGGTATTTTCCAATGTTGTGAAGTGGGAAATGTGTTTTGAATTCATCATTTTTTAAGCCTCACACACATTGTTTGGCAAACAAGGATTGTTTTGGTTGTCCAGGACTCCTCCAATGCATCCTCCCAAATGTGAGATTTCCCTCTGTTCTCCAATGGTCCAGATAAACACACAGTGGCCAGCTTTGCAAAGCAGTAAGCCTTCTTTAGAATAAGGCCTTTTGGTTTTGCCTGTAATCTCTGTGGAAAAACTGGACATTACAGTAGGAGGATTATGCTAAATTGCTTTCTAAAGAACTGGACAAAGCAGTAGTTCAAGGCATGGAATGAGCATTCTGAAATGAGCACTTAGTCACTGAATTCAGTACTAAGAAATTAACCTAAACTATTTCAATTTGCATATGTTTGTGATTTGCATCCTAGCTTTACACCTTACAGAAACTCCCTTGTTTGCTGTTACTGTAGTAAATGTTTGTTCACAGGCTGCTTAAAATCAAGCAGGAAGGTCTATCTGGGACCAAATCCAAGGCTGACTGCCTTACCCTGTCTGCATGCCTTGTCTAATATCCTCCCAGGGTCTGAAACTGTTTGGTGGACTTGAATAGCGGAAAGTTGAGTCCAAAATCTGCTACTGCAATACAGGGGTTCCCCAGTAATGTTGGAATCTATGAATCAAACCAGAGACTTTCATATGAGTGCTTTCTCCTGCTGTCGCTCCTTTTCTATGTTGAATTGGAGGAGACTGACTTTCTTCCTCACTATTACTCTAAAGCCATTTTGCAATGGATGTGTCAGCTTTATTTGGTACGTAAATTCATATCACTTTCAGATAATCATATTCAACAAACAAATTCAGGTGCCTTTAAGTCAGAAAATGTAACCTTCACATGGATGGCTTTTGGATTAGTATCTAGAATTTTATTGCTAAACCTTCTGTACTAGACATTAGCCAGTCTCCTGCTCCTTTCTTCTCTCACTCTTCTCTATCAGATGCCTTTGGAGATTAATAATGCTCTCCTATGAGTTTCTATCTTCCTATTTTCCACTTGGCCCAGAGTAATAATCTCCAAATGGCGAATCGCCAAAGCAGGACCAGAAGCACCAATATTATGCTTTATCAATAACACCGCTCAGCTCTGTCCAGGATAAAGGGAGGAATCATCAAGGGGTAATAAAAATGCAGATGTCTGTAGGGACTGGAGAAGTGGGGGTGGATGGGATAGGGGTGGGGTTGTGGGCACTGTCTGCAGCTTTCCAGCTGACCCTGGAAACTAGATGACAGGGTCTCTGTGCTTGTGTATCTTGTGCTGTGGTCACAGCACATGACTCTCCTTCATTCTCCGGTCAGACTGAGGCTCCTTCTGCCCCAGCAGTGAAACTGAATCATTCAGAGAAGTTTTTATGTTTTCCGGTGCTAAATTCCCTTTAGAATGGCAAGATGTTGTACAGTCTCCGTAATCAGTGGCTACAGGGATACGTTTATGATGTTCTCTAGCATGCCAGCATGTGTAATAGCAGGTTAATGCAAGTCTATCCCCACTGTCCAACAGCTGCAGGGGCCCATTTCAAACTTTCAGTGCACTTCAGAACACAAGACTATCCATGCAAAAATAATAGGTTTTTTTATAGAAATGGTCCACTATTTCTCAGTCGGAGCCAAGGACTCCTTGAAGGTCATAAACGCATTCAAAAGGGTCATGAAATTTTAAACAGTAGAAGTCAGCAGCAGCTCAGTTTCCCCATAAAGGCGAAGTGAGAATGGGCTGTAAGTGCTGGCCGTCAGTGGTTTGCAATAGCAAGGGAATTGATAACTACATCACCTTTAATTACTATCAGCACTCAGACCTGGCAGGGACAGAGAGGAGGGCACATGCATGTGCACCCAGGAGTAACACTATTCACACTGCGTCTCCATGAAGGAATGGATCTACAGTGTGCTTGGGAAAGGATAGTCACATGGCAAAAGAACCAAAAGGAAATGTGCGTTGCAAATGTTTGAGAACCCTAGCAGACCATAATGCTTCTGGATTACAGGAAGGTAAGGGAAGCAGTGCCTCTGCTGCTGGGTAAGGTCTGTCTCAGGGCTCAGTGTTTGCTAACACCATCTTGTCTGCAGTAATCAACAACCTCTGCCATTTTCTTTATTGCTTTTCTGCTTCCTGCAGGGTTTCATTTCATCAGCTTAGGGTCACTGCAGTCTTTTCACTTAATCACTACACAAACGATTCAGTTGGCTCACTTATTTCCTTTTTTTCTTTACTCCCATACTCTGTGGACCCCGTAGAGCTAAATTCCAGTGTGAAAGGTTTAAGACTCTAGACAGTTGTGAAACTACTTTGGCAAATTAGCATCTTTGGTTGAGATTAGTCTTAAAGTTGTTATATGACATCTGAAGACAAAAACCTGTAAATCTTTCCAAAATGCTAGGCCAATAGCTTCAATATGTAATAAATACTGAAATTCTGTAAAACATTGCAATCCATTTTATCATCTTTTCTAAACAGAAAGAGCAAAGTCAGGAAATTCATTGCTGAGGAGTTATACTTTTCTTTGAACCTACTTGATACTAAACATTTGGGGAGTTAAAGCAGCCAGGTTTCAATGTAAACAGGCAAATGACTGAATTAAATGCACAAAGTGCATTTTTGTTATGTGTTGAGTGAGTTCTTACAATAACGGGATAATAATGCTTTGTAAACTTTTAGTGCTTTCCAGCTAAAAAAGTGCAGTAAAGCCTTAATATCTTTAGTGTCACTACTTAAATGTTATCTGTTTTACCTGCTTATCTTCTCATAGGCTAGAAATGTTATTTTCCTACCTGCCTATCCTCTCTTAAGCCATAGATCCATGCTTTCTAGACACAGCAGCAAAAGTTTTACAAACCCCAGACACTCACAACTACCTCATCACAAAAAGTTATCACTTCCTCACAAATGCCAGTTAAATAGCTTTATTCATGCCCTAATCCATATTATTTAAATCAAGCCAACCTAGTTTAGACTACGTTTTAAATAACAGGCTTTTACTAAGCAAGATTGCTTTGTCTAGAATAATTGAAGGAGAGACTCCAAGAGCTATTCACTCCCTGCATCTGAAGAGGCAATATCCTAGATTAGGTGGGAAGTGAGGGGTGGAGAGGAGGCTTGGGCATGCTAATGCTTCAGCCACTACATCTGGAACTTGAAAAGTATATGCCAACCACATTATTAGCATGCTGCTGTCAACCCACCTGCCTGTTTTTCCTATTTTTATTTCCTGCTACTGTAATTTTCTCTAAAAATTTTGAATCATATCATTAGCGTAGCAACCATATAACTACCGGAGCAGTTATATGAGGTGTCTTATTTAGTGCTGGGAAACCAGGGGCTGGTGCCCAAATCTGGCTTTGAAGTCTGTTACAACACGACCGCAATTTATACCTTGATAGTTACATAACCTAATGTATATTCATACTGGGTTGCAACAATAACTTACACATATGTATTACTTAATGCATCATTAGTCCATTATGACATCATTTCTTCTGCTCATGCGAGGCTTCCTCTGGTGGTCGTCAGGATGAAGTAAGTAGTCTTCCTCAGATGAAGTAAGGAGTCTTCCTCAGCATGTCCTTTTCACCTTTTGTTCTTTGCGCATGCTCAGTCAAGACTAGTTATATAAGCATTCTTCTTGACTGCTCAAGTACATCTTTTTGGCCCTACTAAATGTATTCTTCTGTCCAAGAACTACCTGTTTCACACACTCACCTAGATCTCCCTAGTCACCCCACTCACTTATATGGTTATGTTAGTTATATTTCTACAGTTCCCATTGTATCCTACAGGTTAATATTAAACTTAAAGCCTAGCACAAGCAGTTGCACACAAATCACAAATCATACTTAAGATTTAGATATTAAAATATTGTACTATATTATTTCAAATCCCAGCTAAATTTCACTATTTTCCAACAATATCTCCTGCTGCATCCTATGCCCAAGAAGGATGCTCCAGTTCCCTCAGTCTGTTTTGTCATCTCTTTAAAACTCACCTCTGCTGTAATGCTCAGTAGTGGCTGCGGTCTGTATTCTCTGATGGGTACTCTGATATATATCCTTCTGCTCTGCCTGGTTACATCCATGACTTTTCTTTCCTTCTCACCCAAATTTAGCAGTAATTTCACATCCCTTCATGCTGTGCCAAAAACACCTAGAACTGCATGCCTGCAATCAGATGGGCATCCCTAGGTACATCACAAAACAGCAGTAACATCAGCAAAGGACATTAAGTGGATCCATGCAAGAGGACTGCTGCACAGATGGAGAAAGGGCTTGGATCTTTTGTCCTGGTTATTTACTGTAATCATATACTCCTCTTTCTTCACATTCCCTTCCAAAACATACTGACATCAATTAACCTTTTCATTGCATTGTGCTTCTACCTTTTTTCTCTGTGGCAATGGAAACATTTTTAATACCACAGTCCTCATAAATGTTGTTAGAGCCTAGAAAAGAGTTGTTTATTTTAAGGGTTAAAATCTGAGAGACAGGATGAAATAACTAGAGAGGACAAATTCACATGCCAGAAATTGTACTTTGCATCTACAAAGTGGATGGATGCTACTGACTGTCTGCAACTGTGGGTCAGAAAGCCTCTTATGGTGTTCCTGCTGGCCAAGCTGGAATGTATGGGCTGGGATGTACAGTCACTGATTCATCTTAAAAACAAAATTTGTCATGAGAGGTTGTAATCTGGCACCCTTTCCCAAAAGCACCATACTGAACCTATCTCCTGGATGCACTCATTTTTTCTGGGGTCTGCCACTGTTCAGCCCTGTGGGCTCTGAGCTCAGAGGCAGTGGTGTCAGACAGACACTCTTACCATTTTGAGGACGTCAGAGTGGTGACAAGCCATGAAAACTGCCTGTGTTTAACCACAGCAGTAGTTGCAAACAGGATGTAAAATGGTGGAAAGGAGACTGCAGCTTATTCTTTCAGACAAAGGTTTCTGGAGGGTATCTCCCATAGGACAGGCACTTTTAGGCATGAGTATGTGTGTAATTGCACCAATAAAATGCCTATAGACACTCTGCTACTCTAATTTCTCTTAATATAACAGCCAAACCATGGGTTGTTACTGAAAGTCTTCCTCCAAAGTGCAGTTCTTTGTACTAACAACTCCTTTCTTTTCTAGAGGCAGCTCACCAAGAGTCCACCCCATGCTGTGACCTTCACAGATTGGTGTGGACTCCTAGACGGCAGTAGCCAAGCCACCTACGTCACCTCAGCTGTAAACAAAGCTCCCTCACACCCCTCCCTTTCTGCCTGCCACACACCCTTCTGCTGTCCTCCACAAAGACATGGTTTTCTGGAGGAGGCCAAGCTTAGCTTACCAATTACATCAGCTCCCCTTGGTGAGCACATATGCTTCCACTTCAGAGCCTTGTTTTGTTTGCTTCTTGTCCCTGTAAAAAGGGGTTTCCTTGAAAACTGTTCTTCCAAGTGCATTGCCTGGGTTTTTCTCATTACAACTGATATTTCCCTTTTCTTTCTCACAGGAATATTTTCATTGTCCCTTGTTGTTCTCTCTCTGTAGCATCTGCTAATAAAGTAATTGGGAAGTGTTCAGAATAGCTGGACTGTGCAGCAATTCTCCCTGCTATGTTTTTGCCTTTTTCCCTCCCCTACCACAAAAGTGGTATTTTATTCCCACTAAAACAAGATTTAAAGATGTCAGTTGTCTTCTGTGTGCTGACAATTAGCATAAAGAAGCAAAATGTGGATTGGTTTCTTTAACCTGATTTCCTACACAGTCATTGCTTCAGTAATTGAAACATTCTCCACTTACTGAATAATGAAATATCAGAGGGATTTCTAGTTTGACAAAGAAAATTCATCTGGATATGTGTTTGTTGGATTGAGCTCTCAATAGGATCTGCACAAAACCTTTGTTTATTTGCTCTGCTGAAGCTGTTCAAATAGCTTCTCACTATCATTGGGTGGGACTGAAGCACTGATGTCAGTTTTGCGACATGTCCCGTTATTTAAGTAATTCACAATTCAGCTTGGGACATATTTAATCTTCCTAAATAATTTACTTTTTTTTTTTTTTAGCATTATTAAAAAGAACAAACTAACTACTGTCAACAAGGAAAGAACTTCTAGCAAGCAAAAAACCTCTTATGAGTTTCCTGTAAATACCACTCAGTATTTATCCCTCCTAAATTGTATAGCATCCTATATGTAACCTGTCCAGAGAGTTGTTGAAAATCATCCCTGGGAAGGGACTTCCTAAATTCAAAGGGCTTCAGGCTCAGTTAAGGATCTGTGCTTCAGGGCTTTCAAAAAGCTTCAGGGCTTTCAAATAACTCCAGTCCTCTGCTGGGGTTCAGATTTCTAAGTAGCCACACTGAAGGTAATGGGTTTACTTATGAATTTAAAAGTTAAGCACATACTTAAGCACCTGAGGAGAGAGTCTGGGTGCTAACTAACCCTGTGTTTGCAAGAAAGAAGCTGTCCCTGGCTGCAGAGCCATCGCCCCTGTTTTTGAGAGCTCCTCCCGAGGCCCTCAAAGATGAATGAAAGGGTCATGTTCTTCCAGGAGGTTTTCAAAGCAAGAAACCATGAGTGAGCATACATCCTTCACTCTCACAATTACACTGACCTGGTGACTTTTGTGCTTGGGTTATAATCAGGGAAGTTTTAGTTTCCCAGTTCTTGCATGGCTGTTTGCAAAGACATGGGAGTCATTTTCACAACCACGCACTGGTCTAATATAGTGTTCACATTACTGTGTCTGCACATGGAAATAAAACATAGAGGAGGATTTGGCTTGCACTTTATGAAAGAGGTTTGGTAGAGTTACTGCTGCGTCCAAGCATGTTTCACAGCTGACATTTGTCAATGAAAAAGCAGAGCTCAATGAAAAGGCTAAATGTTCACAAGGAACCTCTTTACTGTGGGGTTAATGAGGACTTGAAAGGACTTGCACTCTGGCCTTAGCTGTGTATGTTTGTCTTTTCTTTTACTTTCATCTCTCCTCCCTGAGCCCTGCTCTCTTTTCATTCTTTTTTGCTGCTTTTAATCTGTGCCTCTGTATTAAGCCACCCAACCAACCCTCCTTCCTTCCTTCCTTCACTCTTTTCTTTCTTTCTCTCTGTCTCTGTTTCTTCATTTGCACTGTTTTGGGAGTCTGACTTTGACAGATTGTTAATAAAAGAAACCACAAAAGAGTCTATTGCTTGAACCTACTATGGCCACTCTTGCTAACACGCAGTGATTATTAGTGATAACATTACATGGCAAACAATATAATAGACTCAGAAGGAAAATTCTGGGTTTTGTTTGAAGATGTAAAGGTTTAACTTTACAGGGTTTGACTCAGTCCTTTCTGATCTGCGACACACGGCCAGATGAAATACAGTATTTCCCTGTTTTAATGCACTTTCCTTTTCCCTTTAAATATAGCAAACTCATAAAAAATGTCTCACGATGTTGTTCATGTTGTGCATGTTGTCATGCAAAGGGTACTGTGTATCCTAATGGAAAAAATTATTTGATGTTGTTGCACACGCACTACTTGCTTAATTATGCATAGTATGAATAATAGTATGAACCTGTCAGAATACTAATTTTTCTGTATTTTCCACCACAAAGAGCAGTTTAAAAACTCATGCAGACTAAGTGAGGCTGCTATAACATACAGGAAAGAGTTTTGCAAATAGGCTTTAAATTAAAAAATTAACTTCAAGCATAGTTCAAATGCATAAATAGAAGAATGTCTCAGCTGACTGTTCCTAACATCTGTAAGTGCATCTATTATAGCCTCAGTGAACTTAATCCCTGCTCCAAGTGCTCTGATATACCCTTGTGTTATCTTCTAATCCCTGGTTTATAAAAACAACATTTCTTCTCCTTGAGTCCAATGAAAGTGTCCTTTAAAAATAACTGTGGAATAATTGGGAAATAGCAAATCAATGTTTCACCATGTAAAATGTTTTCTAGGGCAACATACATAATAAGTCATAGACTTAATGTAGGGTTGTAGATAATTGGGTGAATACACTCACTGTATTGATTGGTCCATATTCCCAGTATAGATCAGTTACCCTAGTTTCTATAAGACCTTACATCGCCTTCATCTCTACAGGCTACACTTCTATCATAATAACAGTGTGAAGGATTATTCCCAGGCCCTGCAAGTCAATCTTTTATGGTTTTAAATTATTAGAGAAGTTTCTGGCATATTTTTGGCCTGTGTCAGCAGTTTCTCAAATTGTTCCCAGGCATTGCTGTGAGATTATCACATGGCAGGAACCTTTCCCTATAGGCAATTGCCCTGTTTTGCAGAGCAAGACATTTTAATATACTGATGTAGTATTTAATAGAATTTAGTAGTATTGATTTTTGCAGTGCTCCATACCAGGTGGTCTCAGTGCCAGAGAAGACTCTTGGCCGCATTTAATTTTTATTAGAGATGAAGCTTTAGTATCTGAACACCCACTAGCTGTATGCTAAATGGACAGCTGATAGTATGATATAAAAAGGCATTTATATTTCAGAATAGTTAGGACAATATGTAGCCTTTGGCTTCAGCAGACCTAGTATAGTTGCTCTTCTCATTGTACATATTATTCCTCTCTAGAGGGCAGGTTGAGGAAATGCAGTGAACTCTGAAGATCTTTCCTTCCTTGGGGAGTTTATTCCTGCCCCTTAGGCAAAAGCATAGCCTAAGCCAACGCATAATGTGTTGTGTTAGGAAGAGAAAGACCTTTTGTGTTGAAGGAAAAGGGTCATCAACCATGTGCTTTGAAACATTTAAAGATTTTTAGGATTCGATGTAATCTAGACCCTTCTCTTATCAATACCTATATTCCTGTAGAGATGCCCTCTAACATCTAGGGCTTGCAGAATTCACCTACTTCCCAATACGTTAATGCCCAGGTATTCTGGGATGTGATAATATACAGACACCAGACAGCAAAGGTATGCACACTTGTCAGTTTGTTGTCCAGCAGAATTAGATGGACTCCAGAGTTGCTGTAGATGATGACATTAACAACATCAAAAAATTAATGAACATTCTTAAATTAATCCCTAAATTAAGAGATTTTCTTTCTACACCTTTAATATAAATGTGTTTTATACTAAATCAGCACAATTTTTCAAAGCATTTTTGCTTGCCCACCTGCTTGCCTTCTATTTTGATTATTAACCCTTTAAAAGACCTTTTGACCAAAAGCTGATCTTATCCAATATCTGGACAAAATCAATTGAAGAGGTAAAGACATGGGGAAGGTAACGATTTGTCTTTTCCACATCAATAGTGTTAAAGACTATATACAACTATATACATTCAAATTAATTCCTCTCAAGTAAACAAGAAATGCCAACAGCATTAAAAAACTTGATAGAGGGGCAGGACAGGGAATCTTAAGAAGGAAGTGGTAGAGTCAGCTCAGTGTTTGGTAATGCCAAGTATATATTAAATGAAAATCAGAAGACTTTCTATTTTTCTGGCAGTCTGCATCTGGGTCTTGTAAACAACACTTGAAGCACACATTTGAAATTAAATTGTTTATCTTTATATCAATTCTGGAAAAGATGGCTGTATGTTTGGGGTTTTTTCTGCTTGTTTTGTTGGGGGGGGTTCTGCATTAAGGCCTGTGTCACAGAGAATCACCAAGAAAAATTAAGTCATTGTTAGCTGATTTCATACCTATGCAGTCCTGCTTAGAAGTCCTGCCACCAACAATGTATGCTATATGAACAAAACCTGGGATTAATTAAGTGAGAGTGAACTCCTAACCCATTTGAACTGTCGTGCTGAAGGTCTGACACAAAGGATCAGGGAGTTTACAAAGAGTAATCACCATTGCAGGGTCCTGTGGGCTACTCTTCACACAAGTGCTTTTGTAGTAAAATGAGCCTTCTAAGTGACCCTTGCACACTGAGAACAACAAAGACAGCGACAAGGAGACGTTCTTTGGACACGACTAGCTTTTGTTCAAAGATAATCCTTTGCTCTCTTTAGAAAACAAGAAATTATCTCAGCCTCAAAGTCATCTATCTAATCATAGCTCCTTATTCACTAAAATCCAGTGGAAATAAGAGTTGGAGGGGACAGATTTATTTTGGTAAATCTTTGATTTAAATGGTTATTTTTCCCATTCAGTATGCCTGTTGCCTTTTGATTATGATAATGGTAGCACGTGCAAAAGTTTCTCAGTTAAATCGTCTGGATATCTCAGTAGTAAAGTGAACCAAGAAAAAATCCTCTGTAATTCCTGAGTTCAAGCACCTGCGTCATGGACTAGGACACAGACATCAGACTGTGCAGCAGGGTGCAAACTGCAAGGGCTACTCAAGATTATAGGGTCTTCCTGTGGTCTATTACTGCTATCAGTTTTCTAGGACTTGTTTTGGCTGTGACCTTACAATTCAAACCTTACTTGTGTGCTGTTCATGTGTCACACATGTCACGGTCGACTCATAAGCGGATGCGTGATGATTCGTTTCATTTATGATTTCAGACTGCAAATAATTCAAAGAGTCAAATTTCGATCTAAACTGGCACTTTATTAATTATGTCCATAAAGCGACTTAACGATAGAAAGAGATAGAGAACAAGAAAAGAGATGAGGAGAAGAGGGAAGGAAAAGGGGTTCATAGCTACCACCACAGGTCCACAGATGTCCAGCGTCTCTGGGAGTCTTGGTCCAGAAGGCGTTCTCTTGTTTCGGTCTTTGCTGGAGGTGATCCCACAGTGGAGGCGTCTTCTTCTGTCTTGGTCTTCTGCTACCCCCCTAATTCAGCTGCTCCGGAGCTGTCTTTTGAGCTAGTCAATACACCTGTGACACGCCTTTGCCTGTGGAGATGTGCCAATCTCCACCTAGCAGGCCACACATGCCAAGAGAGGAGTGTCTGCAGGTCAGCTCCCCTTGCACATGCTCTCCTTCTGACGGCAGTGGTCTACCTGGGGTCTCCCGATGAAGGCCAGTAGTCATCATCACCTTGCACTTGTGCTCTGTTGGCTATGGGTCTGTGGTAAGTCCCATCATTAATCTTCCTGTCTTTTCCTCCTTGCTTCATGGATCTTTCACAATAGTAGGGAGCAGGGAGGCTTGAAGACAGGTACAAAACATTTTTGAGATAAGGAGGCAGGTACAGGTAGTTAGGTACAAAGCATTCGTTCCATACCAGCTTTGGCGGTTTTCTGAAGCCTGCATTTGTGATTTACACAGTCAAGTTCTGAGGCTAAAAAATGAGAAAATGTTGAGACAGAAATCGATCCTTTGACCGACTCTTACAACACAATATCAACCAGTACAATTTCTGAGGGGATGTTTGTTTTGTTTAGAGAATTAGGCATTTAAAAAATATTGGGAAGTTATGCATGTTGAAAGAAACCCATAAAGTTGGCCATAACATTACTGAGATTGTGAAATCAAACACTTCACTCTTAAAAAACACAATCAACCAGTGTTCAAAAAGGTGGGATAATTATAACATCCTAGAGGGTTTTGTTTGAAAGCTTTCTAGATTTTTCTGCCACTTTGTGGGATGGGATAACCCTGCAAATTCAGAATGAAATCATCCTACTTAATTTCCACAAAGTTTGTTGCTTTTTTTCCCATTTCTTCTGATTCAGCCATATGTAAGTCTTCTCATCAAGATGTGAACCCCCTTGGTTTTGGGGTTTTTTTGCTGTATCTCTGTGTGAAGACAGCCAATAAATGTAAGAGTTCACTACAAGAAATCTCAAAAGAGTTCCACTTGTTGATCCTACCAAAAGCCCACTCAGACCTAAAGGTAAACAGAAAGAAGCAAAAGGGTTTGGAACACCTGGAACACATTCAACAGTTATAGTTCATCAAAAGATGGCATTGCATCAATTTGAAAACATTACAATGTTTTATATTTGTTTCTAATCCATTTTATTCAGAAGGTATTGTGGGTCTTCGGCAGTAGGGGACAACAACCTAGGTTTTGTAGAAAAGCTTGTGTTAATAACCTGAGAAGCAAAGTTCTGGCAGTGGTCTGTTTCATGAAAGCATCTTTAAGGTTTTACTTCTATTTGAATCCTGAAGGGAAAGCAAATTTTAAAAGCAACCCATGAAAAAGAGCTGTGGCCAACTATATTTTATGCTTCTGATTTACTAATGAGGCATACAATCCAGAATATCTAAGTGTCTTGCATAGATTTAGGTAGCTTATGATATATTTCCCTTTATTCTTGACCATTTTCATGTGAATTTCTTGTGAGTTGCTGTTAGACACGTAGAGACTGGGCTCAATAGACCTAGACTAGTATTTCTGTTCCTGTGTTGTAGCAATTAAAAATCTCAAGTCCATACTGAAAAATTTTCATGAATCAAGACTTTTTAAAAATTTGAATAAAAAGGATGGAATGCAGTTTCTTCATCTATATAGAGGACACTAATATTTTCTGTACCACACAAGATATCAGTTCTACAGAGTTCAGACAACAAAAATAAAGCAAAAATAAAACCTTCAGCTGTTAAACCAGTTCATCCTATTTTCAGAAATGAAAGCAAAGCCAAATGCCTAGAAGACAGCAGAGCTGGAAAGATCAAATGGAAAGCAAAAACAGATCTGAAAACAAGTGGACTTCACTTTCACATCCTGCACTTGGCTCTGAAAAATATGGCTATGACTAGATATCCTTGGCCAGCCCTGGCGGTGCCAGCTGAGGCCACTGCCATAGCCAGCCCACTCCCATTGACTAGCTACCATGCCCTTGAGTGAGGTTGCTGCCTCCTCAGATGCTCTATCTGAGACAGAAAACAGGGTGAACCCAACCCTTTTTAGTCAAAATAAGCTGTGTAAGAAAGGGCTTGCTGTCAATAATTCTTAGACTAGTCTGGCTGTGTGGCCACACTGGATGAGTAAACACTGTGACAAGCTCTAGGGCCAACATGTCAGAGTGTCAATGGCCACCAGTAGTGAGGCAGAGACAGAGAACCAGTGGCCACGGTGAGGTAGAAAAAGGCTTGTTTCCCCCATACCACAGAGGCATCAGGAGGCACATCAGCAGCTCATTAGCTGTTTGGAGAAACCTGGCAGAGGGGATGTGATGCAACTGAGGAGACATAAGCCTCCCGCCATGATCCAAGGTGAACACTGTCCCCAGTATAACCAGAGAAAAAACCGGAGAAGGTGGCTTCCTCAGCTGACAAAGGTGTGTGCAGGGTGTGTACCTATAAACATGTTCAGGTTAACAACAGCTTCCTGAAAGGTAAAATTTGCACTGGCTGCAAAGACATGCTTACTGCTAACCCTCACGTATATAGTCTCTTCTGTTTTGCACTTTTCATAAGTATATTCTATATGCTATTGTGTGTTTTATCAGAGGTGATAAGGAATATGCTTATTACTGACCAAGCATACTTTTGTCTTGTGTAGTATGAATTAAACATTTTGGGATAGTTTGTGTTCCAGAGGGTTAATACTGGAAAAGTCTTCTAGAAAAAGAATGACCTGAGGAGGTTGCAAAGCCATTGGACAACATGCGGCAATTCTCTATATAAAGCCTAACAGAAGTATTTATTTTCTTTTGAGAAACAGCGAGAGCAGGGCCTGCCCGAGACATCTCTCACTCCATTCAGCAAGCAATGTTTATGGACAGCTGCAGGGAGTTACTCACAAGAGGCTTAAACAGGGAGGGGAGAAAAGAGCTATTCCTCCAGGCCCACCCAACCACTGGGTTTTTCAGCTGAAGAGCAGGCTCAGTTTCACCCCAACCAGACAGTGAAAACTGAGACCAAACAACTGACAGGATCACAAAAACAGGAGCAATGGAAAAGACGGTGATAAATGTGGTGGCATGTCATTCCCCTGGAGCTGCCTGATGTGCCTCTTGTTTGATCACTGTCATGGAGTTAATAGTAGTTTGTGGGCTAACACAGGGAAACAAGAAAGGATCATTCACAGATATCAGAAAGATGTTTGGAAAAAATGTTTAAAGTGCTTATATTAGTTCATAGGCCCCTTCAACACCAACAGCTCTTTGTGCTTCACTGGGGATGCAGCTGAACTGCATAAGTAATTTTATGCTCAGTTGAAGCAGCATAAATCCACTTTGGACAGTGTTTTGTAGCTTCCATGATGTTATCCAACCATCTGTCTTGCTGCCTATTCATCTATCTATGCTGGTTTTCACTGTTACCCATCACCATGTCATACAAGTGCACACTGTGCCCTTATTGTACATCCTATTGTTTATAGCATTTCCCAAGTCTTAGTACAGGTGGAAGGATAAAAACTCTTCTTAGCAGAGGGATTTCTGCCTTTTAAGACTTAATGGCTTATCTTAATGTCTCCCTTATCCATAGTTTTTCTATTTCTTAGATGTGTTTCTGGGTTTTTACTGTTATTGGTGTACTGATGGGATCTGGAGAGGTTAAAAGTACCAACTCTCTCAGTAGAGAAACAGAGCAACACCCCCGTCCTTCAGTTACTCTGATGTGTGATGATGATGTGGGGTCAGTAAATCTAAGAAATTCTCTCTCACTTGATATTTATCTGAGATTTTAGATAAAGATTCCAGCAAATATTCTGGCCTTTTATAGCACCTATAGAACATAAATCTTCTGTGACTTATGAAAACACATGATGTGTAGTATAAAACAATTTCTTTTGCATTCTACGGAAATCCAAATGCCTTGTTCATGAGTACCTTGCAATTTAAAGCGAGATTACATCTATATTGCTTTCATCTAGATTTTGATTATGTTTTCATATTAAATGCAGGTTGCCAACTGCTTGCTTTACTATATCCTCATCCAAAATTTAAGGTGGTTAGGTTCTCATCTTAATAAAAGCTATTGAACAAGCTTATATTTAATGTTTCTTATATAATACTTTGAGAATTAAAATCAATCTGTCAGCTACTGAAAATATTGATGGTTTCTGCTCTTCAACGTATGGAGTCCACTCACACATAGTCAATACGATTTTCAAATGAACTTAGCCCTGTTCTGACTAAAATCTCTGCAGGATAAAACCAGCAACTATTAATTTGCTTCAGACTAAAATTAATAATATAGATAATTGCACATAATGTATTTCACCACAGGCATCTAGTCAGACATGAATGAGATATGGAACATCCATGAAAGTGTTAATTTGTATCTGTTTAATCAGTTATCATAAACTCAAAGGTCCAGTGGACTTGTAAGTATTCTGTCCTACTACTTTCTAAAAGAAGTTGGCATTACTGTGTGCCAAATGCAGAGAAAGGGTAAAAAAAAGTGTAAAAACTCTTCATAGCCATGCACTAACATGAAATCAGTATGGCAGATCCACCTTGCCACTGCTGGTCCAGTACCTTATCACAGAATCACAGAATCACAGAATAACCAGTTTGGAAGAGACCCACTGGATTGTCGAGTCCAACCATTCCCACCAAACCCTAAATCATGCCCCTAAGTACCTCAACCACCCTCACCTTAAACACCTCCAGGGACGGTGACACAACCACCTCCCTGGGCAGACTGTTCCAATGCCTAACCACCCTCTCCGTGAAGAATTTTTTCCTAATCTCAAGCCTAAATCTCCCCTGGCGGAGCTTGAGGCCATTCCCTCTTGTCCTGTCCCCTGTCACTTGGGAGAAGAGGCCAGCACCCTCCTCTCCACAACCTCCCTTCAGGTAGTTGTAGAGAGTAATAAGGTCTCCCCTCAGCCTCCTCTTCTCCAGGATAAACAACTCCAGCTCTCCCAGTCGCTCCTCATAAGATTTGTTCTCCAGCCCCTTCACCAGCTTTGTTGCTCTTCTCTGGACTAGCTCCAGAGCCACAACATCCTTCTTGGGGTGAGAAGCCCAGAACTGAACACAGTACTCGAGGTGCGGTCTCACCAGTGCCGAGTACAGGGGGAGAATAACCTCCCTGGACCTGCTGGTCACGCCGTTTCTGATGCAGGCCAAGATGCCATTGGCTTTCCTGGCCACCAAGAAAGGTAATGGATATTATGTGTACATGTCTTCCTATACCCTCATTTGGTGATCACTTTGACTCCAGTCATGGGAGAAGACACAACAATAAAACATCTCAAAAAGTCCTCTTTATAGTGTTTCTGCTACTGATTTACAGCATCTGGTACTCTGTCTCCAGGGATGGTAAGACTCTGAGACTTCAGAAGTCTTGAGAAATAACAATGAATAATGTAGCTGAGAACAATTAGGATCACTGTTTTCTTTTCTAGGATAAAAAGGGAATAAAAATGGGAGAAATAGACTCACAGGGCCAAATATAGAAGCAGACTGAACCAAAGAAGTAAAAAGTTGCATTGGATAGTTTTTACAGTAGTTTATTTGAAAATATCAATGTCAAGCCATCAGTGTGAATTGAATGCTTCAATTGTTACTCTGCAGTCATACCTAGCCAAGAAAGCTGAACTGCAGTCAGGTCCTTAAATCCCAGGAACATTAAGCATCTCCATAAATGTTTTGCCAAGGCAGATTAATAAAGAAATACCTGGCAACACCTCTTCAGTATCACTCAGTACCATTCTGTCAGCAGTGTCACCACTTCTCAAGCAAATGCTTCAGTTAAAACCAAAATCTTTCAAAACTGTGAGAAAATTAGCCTTTGAGTAGGTCCAAGAATAGGTTCCCAAAGAAAACCACAATTCTAAGCTCTCAAATAAATCTCCCTTTGGCGTTTAAGACTGCAATTTTCTTACTTTAAAGACTTTATATTATAGTTTTCACTATGCTCTTAGAGGAATTTTTAAGTCTATTAGAATGTCTGGTTTTGAGAAGAGCTAGTGCTGTGTTCTAATCTGTGTAGAGGAACATCTACCAGTAAAGAAAATGAGCCTCACACTGAGGTGTAAACAGTTTGCAAATGAGCTTTTCCTGGGGATTCATGTGCTGCTGCGAGTCCATAACTTCTGACTTGCTAAAATTTGAGTGACTGCAAAAGGCAGAGTTAGATTTATCTGCAAGATATGAACCAGAGTGAAGAACGGACTACTAGTTTATGTATACACTGCCCCGTGAATGAGCTTTGTGTTTTTCAGGAAGTATTGTCTGGTGGGGCAGACTCAGCCTCCTTACCCTATTGGTCCAGCCAGGTGTGCTTGGCCATGGGGATTCTGCCTGTTTCAGCTGTTGGCATTGCCACAGGTCAGCATTGCCATGGTGCTGCCTGCATGGAAGGGCCTGCTGGCCTTGAGGTGGTGTGGACACGCCCCAAACACCATGGTGTTGTTAAGGGTGAATGCTGGTAAACAGAAGCCCCATGTAAAATGATGGACCTTGGCTACATGCCTCTACTGCCTGGGGAGCCCTGTGGGGAAATGACCTAAGTGTGTGCCCTTGCCCTCCACCTCCACCCTTCAACTTGCTTTTCACTAGAAGGAATGCAAGGGCTCACGCAAGATGGAAACAACTGGACATTGACCAAGGCCTTACTCAGATGGTCAGGGGCAAGAGACCAGAGACAGCCTGGTGGGGCTCAGCTGAGGCACAGTCAACTCTGAGCCATTTATGATGTGGAGAAAGGCCAGTTTTGCCACTCCTTACTGACTGGCCCAGTACATCAAACTAGTGAGTTAGAATCATAGAATGATAGAATTACCAGGATGGAAAGGACCCACCGGATAATCGAGTCCAACCATTCCCACCAATCTCTAAATCATGCCCTTCAGCACCTCATCCACCCATCTTTTAAACTCCTCCAGGGATGGCAACTCAACCACCTCCCTGGGTAACATGTTCCAGTGCCCAATGACCCTTTCTGTGAAAAATTTCTTTCTGATGTCCAGCCTAAATCTCCCCTGGTGGAGCTTAAGGCCATTCCCTCTCATCCTGTCTCCTGTCACTTGGGAGAAGAGGCCAGCACCCTCCTCTCCACAACTTCCTTCCAGGTAGTTGTAGAGAGCAATACGGTCTCTCCTCAGCCTCCTCTTCTCCAGAATAAACACACCCAGCTCTCTCAGCTGCTCCTCATAAGGCCTGTTCTCCAGCCCCTTCACCAGCTTCGTTGCTCTTCTCTGGACTCGCTCCAGAGCCTCAACATCCTTCTTGTGGTGAGGGGCCCAGAACTGAACACAGTACTCGAGGTGTGGTCTCACCAGTGCCGAGTACAGAGGGAGAATAACCTCCCTGGACCTGCTGGTCACGCCGTTTCTGATCCAATCCAGGATGCCATTGGTTTTCTTGGCCACCTGGGCACACTGCTGGCTCATGTTCAGTCGCTGTCAACCAACATCCCCAGGTCCTTCTCCTCCAGGCAGCTTTCTAGATAGACTTCTCCTAGTCTGTAGCACTGCCTAGGGTTCTTGTGCCCCAAGTGGCACAACATAAGGCATTTGGCCTTATTAAACCTCATGCCATTGGTCTCAGCCTAGCAGTCCAGCCTGTTCAGATCCCATTGTAGAGCTTCCCTACCCTCCAGCAGATCGACACTATCCAGCTTCTGACAAGGAGAAAAAATTAATTAGGTCACTTTTAAAATGTTCATTTTCTTCAATGACAACAATCTGCCCTGTGGAGCAAGGTGTGACTGCTTGTACCAAAGGCAGCTTACATTCCAAAGATTCAGGTAACCAAACCAGGCTATGGCAGCTCCAGTCTTGGCGTGGGCTGCACAAATCTGCGTGAGACTATGAGGACCTCGATAGCAGCTGCTTAAAGATGGACACATCACTAGGCAGAACACAACTTTATGAACAGCAGTGTCTCACAGACCACGTGCTTAGTTTTAGCTCCTTTTGATGTGACTGAAATGCTCATGCTGAAATTGCATATTCTTAAGCTACTAAAATGTACTTTGCATTTGAGAGGTACACACTGTCTGTTCCTCTACCTCAGCCATATGCAGCCCCATCTGGTCCTCTGATAACTTTACCACCTATGTATTTAATCTCTGACTCCCAGAACTACTCAGCAGATTTCCAATGATATTTTAAACTGTGAAATTTTCTGCTGGTGAGAAATAAGGCAGGATATTTTCCAGATCTCCACACAAAGTGGCAAACCTGCTAAGCTGGACTATGCTATGTCATTCACCCAAGAACACAGAGGAGATGAAAAAGAGGGGAAAGGATGATCTCTTATTCTGTGCATGAGACTCATCATTACAGTAGGAGAAGTAATTCTCTTAACATCTGTGAGTTTTTTGTATTTGCCTTAAGTATTCTGAGACTTCCAAAGCTGTGTTAAGATATTGGACTATCACCCCTGTTAAAGCTTAGGAATCATATCACCGAATCTCCTAGACAGATGTGAAAACTTAAGCCAAATTATATCATCTGTAATTCAACTTATTTTACTGTGTTTTCCAATAAGTGAATGAAAACTCAAAATTAGACTTCTCATGCTATTTTTCTGCCTGCAGGCCTGAGCAAGGCAGCTGTTTGTCCTACCATTGCTGTAGACTCACATGTGTTTCCCAGTTTAGATGTTGGCATATTCATTACAACCAAAAAGGCAAATGCTGGCTCTAAACAGCCTGCTTGTTTGAATCTGATCTCACAATGGCCTATTTTCTTTCAAAATACACCCTTTGAGAATGTTATTATGCTTGTTATAAAGTAAATGAACTTCACTTCCTCATCACCATAGCCATTAGGCTAACAAGGACAGCAGCCAAATGTAATCAGCAAATGTAGTCAACAACAGACGGAAGCAAAATCAACTTTCTTTTAAATAGCCCTTTGCTAATGACAATAAAGAACATTGAGCACCTCAGATACTTGTTTCCAGTTCAGTAAAAGAGGAAGCATATCCAAGGTACCACTACACGTAGCCAAGAAAATCTGCTTCAGTACACACTCCATCCATAATTCATGGTGTTGTGGAAAATGAAAAGGAACCAAAATATCTGTTCAAGACTGATAGTAACATATGAATTTTCCTGATGTCCATAGGAGACTAGAGGTGAAAAACTTATGAGGAAGAAGGTCAGAATAGATATTTATGTTCCACATTATTTGTTTTTTTAATTGTCCTTTTAATATATTTTTTGAAACTACACTCACAAAAGTTGTTCACTGTAAAAAAGTTATAACTTGCTGAATATCTACTGTTTCAGCAAACAAGCTAGTTTTCAACCTCTCAGGAAATCAGATCTAATAGAAATTAAGCAGCTCACTCAAAATGTATATAACAGTCTGAAATATTTGACCAAAACTGAATATCTAACTTTATGTGTGTCTGATTTGGGAATATAATGGAATACCTTGTTATGGAGTCTCAGGAACCTACTGGGTCATTTCTCATGTTGTGGTACTTCTTAAGTATGTTTGGCTGTGCCTCGATGTGCAGTCCAAAATCTCTGTCATCTGTATCTGTCACACTCACCTATCCTTCATGAAAAAAATTTATTGAAGTATCACAGAGCAGTGGATCTTAGAGTCCACGAATTTTGTGAGATACAAGAAGAAATACATGCCCCTTAAAGCAATCTTTATGTCTTTTATCTGTGATGGCCAGAAACCTTCATTATGACATCATAAAATAATCAAAAGACTCTATGAGATGATGACTCTTTTATAAATGAATTTACTGTTGCTATTGGATTTACAATACATACAACTTCATCCAGTAATCCCTGCTTCAGATCTGTATCTTATGTTGGAGGTTAGGATAACTTTCAGGAAAGCCGAGACAGCTTTAGAAGTGCATAAACACCAGGGAAGGCTTGTCAGACTCACAACACAACAAAAAATGGAAAGCCTTCAGCAGTCTGTCATGAAAGTTATTGTGCTCCCAGGTAATGTGGCAATGCTGGGAAGCCTGGCCTTAGAGGCTTAAAAATTGTGAGACAGGTTCTTAGCTGGTAGAGACAGGTAAATTCCACTGAAGTCAATGGAAATGTTCACTTACACAATGGCTAAAAATAAAGCCTGAAATGTCTCTTCGGAGTTTTTTCTCTTTGTCTTTAACAAACTCCTGTCAAAGGCACTGTTCTGGAATGTGGTCAGCTGAGGATGGTGTTAAAGGGGAAAAATATGTAAACTAGATTTTAGAGTGAACTGACAGCCAAAGGCACAGTTGTTTGATTTACACACTGTGAAAAGCCATTGAATTACCTTAATTAATTAATTGGGATTATAGTTTCAGCTGAAGAAAAATCCCACCACTGTATTTGTTTTCATCAATTCAAATCACATGGAAATGTATTGTCTTCCCAGCTACTGAAGATAATAGGATGCAAGTTTAAAACAGGGGGCTTTTGCTGGCTTAATGTGTGACATAATTCTCTTTCTTCATGTGTTAATCTTGCTGATACATTTTATCCCTGAGACAAAATTGTTCATTTTTTCCCCAGTATAATTTCGAAAACTAATATGTGTTCTCAGATATGCTGTAGCATGCTTCAAAGTCACTTTCTTATGCCTGATTACTTCTGGAGTGTAACCTCTTTGCAGTCAGCAGAAATACACTTCCCAAATAAAATGGTCCTATCTGTGAGTTTTAAAATCAGATTGTTTGTAATCTCAATCCATTTTCATTAATGTCAGAACTCCAAGAGGTGCTTCAATACAATCTGTAATGTTTGGGAGTGCCCTGAATGCATAAAAAATGTCAGCAACAGCCCTCTGTAGTTCTAGACTGAAGATTTCCACATGGACTGGAAAGAAATGTGGTCATCAATTTAATAGTTAAATCAAAGCCTGGGAGCTTGCCAATTTGTCCAGATGTATCTGTCTTGCTGCTGGAATCCCTTATTGCTTTATATGAATACAGGGTTCCCTTCTAAAAGTGATTACAAGTGTTTGTGTTCAGAAATGTCAGGAGGATAAAAAAAAAAGATTGAAAAGTTCATGGCAGTTTGCCCTTCATTCCAGCCTCCTAACACACATTGTAAGGAGGAAGTTCTTCATGACTGCATCAAGTCTTACACGACAGCAACTGCACATAATTTCAGCAACAGCAAGAGATGAAAAATATGTTCATACCTTGTTTTGTTTGCTTATTTTGTGACTAACATAAACATCTATGGATAACAAAAACAAGTAAATAAATGTTTTCTGCAGTGGATAGGGTGGCTATTTGCTTTCTTCTCTACTTATTAATAGCTTCTTTTTGTACCTTTCTTCACTATATCCTTGTCCAAAGCATTATTCGGAATTAGTTTTAGAATGATTTATTATTTGGATTGCAGAAGGGGACAAAATTGTGAACCAGGATCCCAATGTGCCACATTCAAAGAGATAAAGGTCCTTGCCCTAGAATGTTTGTAGACTATAACTTGAGAAACAACAGATAAAGACATGGACAAATGCAGAGGATCAGTGAGCATAATATGATTCTATTTGCAGAGGTCAATTATAGCTGTCCAGGACCAGTTTGTGGCTCTGATGCACCAGGCACACTTATCTTCTGAAACAACATGTCCATACTCCCTTCACCAAAAAAAGATACGTCCTTGGCCTGCAGTAATCTCTAAACCCTGCCTGGCAATTCTATGGGAGATCCAACACAGAGCCATGGACCATCCTAACAACCTGTCAGCAGAGACCATTGAGTTCCCATGCCCAGAGCATTGTCTGTTACTGCTTTATATACTAGTATCAACAGAGTCACTGACCATCCTGACAGGGCTTTATCAAAGCAAACCATCTGCCCTTCCAATGATGTAAAATATCAGAAATTATATACAACGAACCCAGATCATCTTAATAAAAATGTAATCTCAGCAAATAGGTTCACAGTTAGAGTAAACTGTATAAACAAATTTGAAATTTGTTGGTTTGCTTTTTTTTTCTTCACCATAACAGTTCGTAAAACAAACATAGTCATGAGTTATGGAAAAGTTAGAAACACTCAGGCTTTTGTGCATAAATCACCCTGTAATGAATAGGAAGTTAGCAGGTGATTTTGTTTCAGGGCAAGTTATTTCTCTGAACAACTTCTTTTTCTTCATATAGAACAGATGGTAGCATTCAATGTCTAACGTAGATTACCAAAAGAGATGGACAACTTATGTTTCAATTGTGCAAACATTTTTGTGCATTTGATATATTAGACAAATCTGTTTTATTGAAGCATATCCACGCACACCCACATTAAGCCTACAACACCCAGACTTTGCTCATATGTGATGTATATAAAACAAAGGCACAAAAGCAATCAAATACACCTTTAAATCACGTAGTATTGCACTGCAGTGTAAACCATTCATGCATTTGTCTAGAGGAAAATGTCTTCCCCGTCCTGCAACAACTGTATTTCAAGGCAGAGCATCATAACAACTGTCTGTCCTGTAGTGGTGGTGATGGATTATATGGTGAGGTTGCCACTGTAATCATTCAAACAGGAAGTGAGAAAAAAAATTTTTTTGGTAAAAAAATTGGACTTGTTCACAGGAAGATTGCAGTAAATTGAGCAACTAACTAAAAAAATACAGTCTTTTGTGTGCTTTGATGTGGGACACGGTCCCTTCATGCTGATAAGTGGGTCTTAATAATCCAAGTGGATTACTAATTGTATTAGCACAGTCCTATTGCGCTATGAATGTCCAGGCAAATGTACCCATACTACCCCTGTCTAAGTATGCATTGACCCATCTTCTTCTCCTTCATGTTTCCACAGTTTTTCTGTAATCTTTTAGCTCTTTTTTCTCAGGAGAAACATGAAGGAAAAGATCCAGCTAGATTTGCAGTTATGAAGTAAGGAATGGAGTTTCTGTTTTCATAGCTACAGTAGATGCAATATTTCTTAAGGAGTGAGAGTCACCAGATAAATTGCAGTAATAAGATTTGTGTTCTCTGTGAGTTTTGATGGTGTTTGGCACCAAACCTTAATAGCCCTCAGAATCTTTGCTCCTCAGTCTTCAGCTGGATGTAGTCAGAGTATCCACCAAGAACTTGCTGCAAGCAGTACAAATGACCAGCAAATCCTTTCTAGACACTATGGACCACTTGGGCCGTTTATTTCCTCAAGACAACAGGATTTTATTTGGCCAGCCAGAGACACAGCACTAATATTAGAATACTGCAAGAGTTTCTTACAGCTGAAAGTTCTGTGATTTAGCATCAAGCTAAGCAATCTGTATTTTAAGGAGCCACTACACTTCAGATGGCATCAATTTCTTTGTAAGTGAAACAAGACTGAAGTTTTTCCCCTGAAGACCTATGTGATCATAGAGGTGCTGATTGGAGGTATGCTTACACTGTCCCCTCACTGCTGGCTCCCTGTCCCCAGCTACTGAATCCCACACTCCCACTGTCCCCTTCTCTTGGACCATGGCAAGTAGAAGAAATCAGTTACGCTAAATTATTCAGACTTAATTAAAGAAAACCTTGTATTAACGCAGATTATTTCACTAATTCAAAACCTGCTGTAGGCATGCAGGCAGTGGAACCAGCACTGAGGAGATGAGAGCTTCAAGAGACAGGGACAGAGCTGGAGGGGAAGGAAGAGGAAAAGCCAAGTCCAGCCATATGGGTGGCTTGAGATGGCTTCATCGTGGAGAGAAAAGTAGAATCACTTTTCCTGTATTGTGGGAAACTAATAAGCTAAGTATTTAGCTTTCAGGAACTGGATTTGATACCCATTTCAGGAACTGGATTTGATACCCATCAAACTAGAACTCAAATGCTGTGAATGGGACAGAAATACTTTCTGATGAGCACCAGGCTTTACACTGTGATTTAAAGCATAAACCCTCTATTTTAGTGGCTTTTAAACTAATTAATGGCAATGCAATGAAAATGAGTAATAATATTTTTAAAGGCCACAATGGAAAGAAGCTTAACTGGTGGTTATTGTTAGTAAAGAGTTGCAAACCTCAAATATAAGTTGCAGCATTTTTATTAAAAAGTCTAAAACATTTATGCGGAAAACATGTCCCTGTTCTTTTTAAATACAGAAAATCACTTGCCTTCTACTATACTTTCTACAAGTCTCATTTGTATCTACTGGAAATATTTCTCAAGAAATCTTTTGGGCTAATACTTACTAATTTCTGAATGCCAACAAATTCAATCCTAATATAGTCTGTCTGATATTTGTGACATAGAAGAAGGAGCTTGAAGACAATCAGAGCTAGACTTGAATATGAAACAAAGGTTGCTTCCATTAAAATGAATGGAGATCACTGTAACTAAGGCTTTTGTATATTCATTGCTGGGAAAATACAGTGGCCTAAAGGCTTTGATATTATGATCATGTAAGATCCTGCCAGAACACATATTAGCGTGCTTTTTATTCAGATAATTTCTTATTTTCCAAAATCAACTTGATCATGGCAGGAAAAGCTTTTTAGTTATCCACTTGAAATTAAATCAAATACACTGAAGACTCTTAAATTGTTAAGAAAAAAAATCCAACCAAATTTTCAAACTCCCCTGGACTCTGACCCAGTGCCACACTTAATTTACAAGAGAAATTAAATTTCAAAGCATGTCAATGAGATTTGTTCAAGGCAAAGAACATACTTAGGTGATGGAGAAATTCAGCTGCCCTTTGGAATGGGTCCTAGACATATGCAAGCACTTATGCCTGCATGAGAGACGAGCCAGGCAAAGTACAGGTATGAATGATGACAGCTGTCCTCCTTTGCAGTCAGGGCATTTGAGGAGACTCCCTATGTGGCATAGCCCTCCTCAAACAACTTAATTTAATCCTTTACCTATGACATCTGTCTTATAATTTCCTTTTGCCATCACCTCATATATCACAGAAATGTTATTCATTCTTTCATTACTACAACTGAGCACTGACAAGAATATTCTAGTAACATGTATTCCTTACAAAGGCTGTTCATAAAGGTAATATTTCTAGGCCTCTTTACAATTAATCAAAAAGTGTCCAAGACATGTATTTTCATTATGCCTCCATTTTTTTTTGTGATTGGATGAAAGCCTGAAAAGCTTGTATCCTAA
This sequence comes from Clamator glandarius, assembly GCA_033459285.1. Lineage (NCBI taxonomy): Eukaryota > Metazoa > Chordata > Aves > Cuculiformes > Cuculidae > Clamator > Clamator glandarius. Next base: position 2,918,718 of record JAUNZM010000036.1, on the reverse strand, counting down.
GAAAAGAGCATGTTAGCACAACTCTGTGTGATAAAATGTAATTTCATTGCTGCAAGAACAATAATCAATCTGGCAACTTTGTTGATTTATTGACTTAACCAAGTGAGAAGCACCTTTTTCACTCAGCAGAGGAAAAAAAATAAAGAAAATTAAGTGTTTAACGCTATTTGTTTGAGAACTGAGATACATAATGTGGAAATCAGAGGGTCATGGAATAGTTTGGGTTGGAAGAGACCTTAAAGATCATCCAGTTCCAATCCCCCAGGCATGGGCTGAGACACCTCCCACTAGATCAGGCTGCCCAAGGCCCCATCCAACCCGGCCTTGAACACCTCCAGGGATGGGGCATCCACAGCTTCCTGGGGCAACCTGTTCCAGTGCCTCTCCACCCTCATCATGAAGAATTTCTTCCTAATGTCCAATATAAATTTTCCCCCTTCCAAGTTATAGCCATTCCCCCTCATCCTATCAGTACATGCGCTTGTAAAAAGTCCCTCTTCAGCTTTCTTGTAGCCCCCTTTAGGTACTGGAGGGTTACCATAAGGTCTCAGAGCCTTCTTATCTCCAGGCTAAACAACCTCAACTCTCTCAGCCTGTCCAGCTTTCTGTTCATCTTTGCAGCCCTCTTCTGGACCCATTCCAACAGTTCCATACCATTCTTGTGTCAGATATTCCAGAACTGGACACAACATTCCAGGTGGAGTCTCATGAGAGTAGGGCAGAGTTGGGGGATCACCTCCCTCGGCCTGCTGGCCACTCTTCTTTTGATGCAGCCCAGCATATGGTTGGCCTTCTGGGCTTTGAGCACATCTTGCTGGCTGGTGTTGAGCTTCTCATCAATCAGGACCCCCAAGTCCTTCACCCCAGCACTGCCCTCAATCACATTGTCTCCCATCCTGTATTGAAACAGTGGATTGCCCCAATTCAGGTGTAGGACCTTGCACTTGGCCTTGTTGAACCTCATGAGGTTCACACAAGCCCACTTCAGCTTTTTCAGCACTAGCTCACTTGTACTGGTGACCATCAGGTCTGGTATTGCGTCCCCTCAGGTAGGGGGCTCTAGTATCTAGGTTAAGAAACTATCTTCAATGTACTCTAGGAGTCTCCTGGATTGCCTAAAGATTGCCATGCTACTTTTCCAGCAGATGTTAGGCTGGTTGAATCTCCCCAGTAGGATGAGACCTTGTGAGTGTGAAGCCTCCTGTAGCTGGAGAAAGAAGGCTTTATTAGTACAGTCCCCTCAATCAGATGGCCTGTAGTATACACCAGCCACAAGGTTCCTTTTGTTGCCTTAGTCTTTTATTCTCACCCATTCTTTCAACCTCTTTGTGAGTATTCTTCAGGGACAGCTTTTCACTCTCTATCCCTTTCCTGATATAGAGGGCAACTCTTCCATCCCTCATTCCTAGTCTGTCCCTTCTGAACAGCCTGTAGCTGACAATAATGCTAAAGGAGACAACATTTTCACTGTCAGGGATTTTCTTATCTGAACTACATATTTTTGATCAATTTGAGAGAGTGGAAAAAGAGCCAAATTGCCAGTGATATTTTTTCTAATATGACATTTTGACTGCAGTTTTTGCTGTGATCAGGATGTCTTCAGTATAAATTTTTCTTATTGAAAAGGGATGATTCACACCAATTTGACTTTTCCCAGATACGGAGCAGTTTTGAAGATATTTGCATTGAGAAAAAAACTCACCCTAAACTAGTAGCAACATTGGAGGCAACACTGGTCACTTACCTGGACATGGAAATTCTTCTGTACCTCTCCTTGTCCTGGTTAAGGCATTGTTATTTCTGAAAGAAATAGAGGCAAATTAGAGATCTAGCACTCTTTTTCTAAAGCAATTTGATGACAATATAAATTATTATTAGTCCTGCAAGCACAGTCTACAATATCAGAAAGCAGATGTTAAATAGAAAGTAAAAAGTACAGAAATAACAAATTATCAGTGGGTTTAAAACTGATCCCTTTTCTGCAAATGCATTTTACTAAAGATATTAATCGTGTGCTAAGTCCAGCTAGGATCACTGGTGCACCACATGAATCTGGGCATCTGTGTGGAGGCAGAGGACTGTGGATTGGGAGATTCTCCACAGTGTAACATTCTTTGTGTTCACCTGGTGAAAAATATTAAATAAAAGGAGTCAGATGTTAGGAATACTGCACAGCCTTCATCACACAGCAATTCTCACCTATCACCCATTCAGAGAGATGCCTCTTCAGGTCAGGATTCTCTTTTTCTGACGTGTTGAAACAGCTCCTACAGCAGTAAAAAATAAGAACACTTAATACTATTGATAAATAAATCATGCATCATATCTTTTTAGGAGTTCTTAGATTAGGTTTTATGGGACACATTTATCTAGGATGAAGTCATAAATTAAACTCATTGACTTCCTTACTTTAGTGAATTCTTACCGAATTGTCAGTCGATACATTTTGCAATGTTTCTGCAGAAATCTATCAACAATTATTTCATCTGTATCTGATGAAACAGAGCAAAGTCACTGAGCCTGATCAGTTCCTTCTTAGTTTGTCTTGAAAATCCTAACAGAAATAAAAGTTTCTAACATTCCTTGTTTCCACTCAGCATTGTATTTGCTTGAAAAGTCCAGAAAAAGGATCAGGTAGGCAACATGAGCATGTTAGGTCTCTCTATCCTTTGAAAGAAGTTCCTGAAACAAACCCCAAGTGCGTGACCCTTACTAAAAGAGCTGACTTAGAAACTGTTTGGGATCTTTTATTAGTCAGTCATTCTCCGTTCCCCCATGACTTTGTGAACTCACACAGGCTGAGTTTCCAATCCTTCTTGTGAAGGCAGAGATACAGTAAGGAAGGGTAATCCACAAGAGAGCAGGTAAATTCTTACTGAAAAAAAGGTTTGTGTGATAACCTGCAACCACCCAGAAGTAGCTGTCAAAGAGCCAGTGAACCATAAAATGGCAGAGGTCAGCTATCCATTTGGGATAGTTTTCCAAAGTGTATATAGTAATAAATCCAGAACTATGCTCTGAAATACTTTAGATTTTATAGTGGATACAGATGCTTTCTAGACTTTCTTGTAAAAACATAAAAAATCTTGCAGAAAAGGATATAGAAAACCTTGTGAGTAAACAAAAACTGATATTCAGCAATCTTTCCTCTCTTAGACTTGCTCTCAGATACATTTTAGTTCATTGTTAGTAATTAAATGCACCCAGAAATCTGGGATATGGGAGAGCTCTAGTAAACACAGAGATACTAGTTCACTTAACTTTCTAAAAGCAGTGAAGGTTTATTTGGAGTACCTTCACTTGACACAAGACTTTCTTTTCACTACATTTTTGATGTAGTGTTTTGAGAACAGGATAAAATGAAAAAGAGTAATGACATAATTTGGTGGTATTTTTTTTTAAATAGATAACACCATTGGTCTGGTCTATGAACATGCATTTACTTTTCTTTATCTCATACTGTTTAAACTTCCTGTTATCTTGGAAATCCCTTCCTCATCTCTGAATCACAAGTACTTGTTACCACTTTTTTCTCAAATGATGCAGTCAAGTCAAGCTCAGAGCATTTACTAGGAACCTGGATTAAGTCTCACTGTCATCATTTCAGACCTGAAAGGAATAGAGACTTGTCTGCTCTTTTTCAGCTATGCTTACTGGTTTAACACAAGATATAATCTCTGCCTATGCATCTTGCCTCTCTAAACGGAGTTATCCTTCCCTCAAAGCAATGAACTCAACATTGTCTTATTTCAGCCATCAATATGCAAGCTCCTCACAATGAAAATTGGAAAAAAAAATCTCTTTGAGGTTGTTTCCTATGAGATTGGAAAATGTTAAGCCTTTGATTAGATTTTCTAATCATATTAATTATTAACTATTAATTTATGTAGGACATGCCTGTATTATATGATACGATTGCAAAGAGATCAGCACATTTCCCCAGTGGACCAATGTGCTTAAGCACTGTGGAAGGTCAGCAGTTTTATTTATCCAGCTTGACTTTTCTGCTAGACACAAGGAAAAAGGTTGCGCTAATCTTGCATGGTTCACAGACAAATTGAATTGAGTAGTAGCAGGGAAGAGCAGTCCCCAACACCAGATGTCCAAGGCCTGAAAGCATAATTTAGAGAGCTGAAGGACACCAAAAGTACAGGACACCTGTGGACAGAAGTGTAGGGCAGCCTGGGTACAACACTGGGATGGAGTGTGAATGACCAGGGTGGAATTCTAATTAAATCAATGAGAAGTTGTTCAAATTAGCTGGGAGGTCAAGTGTACATCAGTAATTAGTGTCCCTGTCTCTCTGAATCATTCCAAAACAACCTTCTCTAACCCATCCACCATATTGATATCTTCAGTTTCATAGACCTCCATTATCTTCAGCTGTTTAGTGTATCTTCTGTTGCTCACTACATGAAGATGCATTTCCAACTCTGAAACCAACATTATATTTGTGAAATTTCAAGCAGACACTTCAGTGCTTTTTCCCCAAGTGGTCTGCAGTCTTAGGAACAGCTCCTGTAAACTCCTGAAATTCATCAATCTCTTTCACACTATTATTTGAACTGCTAGACTGTTAAGATCATATATGTGCTGCCTATTTATCTGACCAATACTATCTCACTCTTTTGTTATGAGTATTTGTATCCATGTACTATCTCTGGGCATAGTTTCTAATTTCTTGGGGGGGTCTTTCTGTCTGGTCACTACTTGCCCGGAATTCAGGTTAGTGGATCTTGGCTGAGACAATCAGACATGACAGTAGTGCCATGAATTGGTGAAAATGGCATTGGTAAAGAAGGCTAATAGATGCCAAAATTTTTATTTGCATAAAGGCTGAAAATTGCTTTGACAGGCAAAAAGTTGCTCAGATTCATACAAGCCCTGAGAGCCAGCAGGATCCTATGGGACCCTGGTAAGCCTTACATCAGCCTACTCAGGAGAAAGCTGGAAGGAATCTTTCCTATACATGCTGGAAGTGGGCAAAGTTGCACATAAAGGAAAGGAAAGGACAAAACTCCTACATGATTAAGATCAGACAATCAGAGAGCAGTCTCAATTGGAAGGGAACTCAGGAGGTCTTCTAATCCAATCAAAAATTGTAACTTTTTGTTGAAAAACATATCATAAAGTTAGCAGCAATTGTTGTAATTTTTTTATTTTTTTTTTTTTTTCATGGGGAGGAGGACCTGATTTATGATATTTGAACTCTCTGGAATGGAAAGAGGATGGTGGCAGGACCACAAGCACAGGTTCTAATGGTCCATTTGGTAGCTGTGCACATAATGGGAATTTAATCGGATAAGCAGACACAAATAGTCCATATGATGCCAAGATTTTCAAGTGTATTCCTTTGAATGCCTCCTTGTTTCAGATCCAAGTTATTAAGACAATGTCATTTTCTGGAAGCACTGAACATTCAAACCTTTGAAAAACAGAGCCTGGAAAACTGATGCAAATCATGTGCTAAAAATGTATGTTTCCAGAACCACCAACTATTTCTTAAAATCTTGCTGTGATTTAGATATTCCCTTTGTTGATAATCATTAAAATATGGTAATTGTTACCAGGCTTCTGCTAAATTTCAAAAGAAAACTGATACTCACTTTAAAGTAACAGGAATGCTGCTTATTTTCAGTTTTACAAAACAAGCACATCCCTGTCTAGTGATCCTTCTTAATGAAGCATGTCTTACGTCTCCAGCTGCCAGGCAAACAGGGAAATAAGCTGTCCAAATTGTTGTACAGCCAGATACTTGCTCAGTCCAGGAGAGCTGCCAGATCCCTCTCATTTGAAAGAGCCTCCTTCGGTCTGGAGGTGACTTTCATTTCTTCTGTCTGTGGCAGAGGATTTAACATTGTTTACATTTTGGTAAGACAAGACTGTCCGGTGTTGTGTTAGGCTGCCTGTTGGTTGCTCTTTCTCCTTTGTAAGTCTGTTTTACTATTACTGAAGATCAGTACAAAGAATTGATTTCCCTACTCCTAGCTGCTTCCTTATAAATGACATGATTTGGAAGTGGATTAGGCTGTTTTGTGCTATTACCTGGTAGCTGCTACTCTAGTTGCTGTAATGGGCATTACCCCATGAATGGTTAGGGAAAAACTACGTTTGACTGCAATGAGGGGAAATGGTAAAAACAGTTAAAATGATACTGTTATTAGTACAAAAAAGGCTTTCTGGTCACAACAATGGAGAAAATGTCAGACCAAATTTGCGCAAACGGTGGTTCATCTAGCTGTATTTCCTGCCTCTAGAGTTGAAGGCAGCTTAGATGTTCCATATTAGCCATCTGAGTCTGATCTCACAGCCCTCAAGTTTCGTCATAGGTTAGTGACAGCTACATGAGTGAAAGGAGACCCTCCCTTGGCAGCAATCATCACAGCATTATTGTCTCTTATGACTCATTGCAGAAGAGGCATGCTCCAAAGGGTCTGATTTGCAACCTAGGTGAAGACACAAAGATACTCTGAAAAAGAGTAATAGTTGTAGTGTCATTTGGCACACGCAGGAGTGCTACAAATTAAAGGGATGTTACAGGAATGCAGCAGGATGGTTGAGGTGGGGAAGGTGGGTTATTTTAAAATAGGAAATAATCTCTTTTTTCTGGGATATAAAAAGAATATTTTTAAGTGATACATAGCAGGAGCATTACTTTTTCTTCACCTAGACTGAATTCAAAATCTATAAAAAGTCATAATTATCTTAATATGTATTTTCCATACTCACTAAAGAAATATAATTACTAGACTGGCTTGTGAGAAATCTGTGCTTTCCTAAGTTTGAGATTGTACTTTACTATGTATGTATATCTTTATGCAGATGTGCAAAAAATCCCAGTGTTTCAGAGCAAACAGCTAGTCCCTTCTGCTGACAGCTGGTGATGGACAGTCTGCTGCTCTGCGGCTGGAGGTCCCATACCACATCTCTCTCTCAGCTCAGGATGGAATCACCACACAGGTTGAAATTTTTGTGCCTGTTAATGTAAGCTAGGTCCTAAAAAAATAAATAAAAATAAAAATAGTCTCTTAATTTTTCCAGAATAAAGTAATTTAGAGATATTATAACTTCCTTCTCTTTATCTTCATAACAAAGCAGCAAATCAGCAGCTCATGTTATTAGCCACGCTGCTTCCAATAATCTCTGTCACCCACCACATTTACTGCTTAGTTTGATGGATAAGGATCTGTGGACAATTCATCATTGTCTTTATAATCCTCTAGTCACCAAACATGTATTTATGTACTGTATGCTTGTTGCTAAACAAGAATAATCCAGAGTGGCCACTCACGTCGTCACCCTCAGTTGCCATGGAGATGAGTCACAACATCTCTCCCTCTCTCAGGATGACTTCCCACTTGGGGTACTCTTAGAGGGCTTTCCCTTCTTTCATTACACAGTAAAAAGCAGCTTTGTGAAGCAAAATTGACGATTTAGTTCTGCCGTGCAGTCAGAGACATAATCACTCCAGCAGTGCTAAAACTTTTATGACATCAACTTCTTTGGCCATTTGAAACCTCCCAAACATATCTTCATGTGAAAACAAGTTAGATTTTAATTCTAAACATTCTCAGCCCCTTAAAAAAAGGGAAAAAAAAAGGTGTAGAGTGAACTTTACACTCTTTTTCTGTGCACTAGAATTTGCAAAGCAGGTTCTGGTAAGGTCCGTGGGGAGTTACCTATTGTATATCGGAGAATAGCTATGGATGAGCTCCAAAGGACAATATAGATAATAATAAACTGGTGTTTGTGGCTTCCCCATCATTATCACAGGACCCCCAAACCACAAGCATTCCCCAGCTCCATCAGACTCCAGATCAGTCTGAATATGAGACCACACTGCTATTGATTTTGGCAGAGTTTCATGCTAGCAACAGGAGGACAGGTAAGTCTTGACATGGATGACACCAGAGCAATGAGGACAGAAAATAAAACCAGAAAATGTGATATTGCTGCTAACAATGTGTACTTTCTGAAAGACAGTGTATGGTTTACCCCTTTCTCAGCAGAGCTGAAGGCCTTGGATCCTCCATGGAAGGTAACATCATCCAGGGTGGCAAACCGCTATCCAAAGCTCGTGCAGAGTGGAGAGGGGCTTAAGAAATCCTCTTGTTCTCTGAGGTGTCTATGGCATCAAAGCACTGCATTTGGGCAGCACTCTGTTCCTTTGCTGTTACTTGTCAGCCCCAGTCTTCTCACCCAGAGCACAAACACCTATCTCAGGCTAATGGATACAAGGCCAGGGCCTGAAAATTAAATGGTGTAATGTTGAATGCTGAAAAGTACTAAATTCTGGAGACAAGCATTGATGAGGAATGGATACAAAACAAAGCCTGCAGGTTGTGTGCTACATATTCCTGTCCTGGTCAGGTAGTTACAGTGACAGCCAGATAATTACAGGTGTATTTCCACAAGTGGACACTTGGACTTTAAAAAATGAATGTTGCCTAAGCACTCTCTTCGTTCAGGCATATGGTCATAATAATATGTATTATTATTATTACTATTATTATTATGCATAAATAATATGCATTATTTACCTCTGTGACAGGATTTTTTTGACAATTCAGGAAAAAACCACAAAGTTTGAGGCAACGTTTAAAAGAAAATGGATGCAAATATTGTTGGATTGAACAGTTTTTCAGTATGATCCTGGATCTTTTTGGTAGAAGTGTATAACATTTAAAAGAGAAAAATGGCATAAACTCAAGTTTATTTTGAATTGAAAACTCATAAGGCTCATCATAAAAAATGCTGAAATGGGATAGAGATTTCAGCTGTGTCAGACCATTTAGCCTTGTCCACTTTCAAAAGGAGATTCAAACACAATTGCAATGATTTCACAAATAGCATTTTGATTTCCAAAGAACAGCATTTTCTGATTACAAAAAAACCTGAAGCATGACATATTTTCTAATCAGCCCCAGTGAGTGAGAAAACTTCAGCAGTTGGATACAGCACAAAGCCTGGGAAGGGGGTTTAAAATTCTCTGAAATGTAAATACAGAGGACTTTTAATTTTTATTTTTAGAGTTTTTTTAAAAAGAGGTTTGAATATCATGCAATATTGGAGTACGAGAGCTGCAGAGACCCCACCCTGCATCTGGCAGGCAGGGAGGTAACGGAAAGCTGCTCCGTTCTCCCACAGGCCATCTCCTCACAGGTGGAAAACCCGGGGTAATGGAGGGGGGTTTCTGGATGAAAGACACTGTGAGCACCCTGGGGAGCCCTGTAAAAATGACTCACTTGCATAGGGTGGGGGTGTTTTTCGGAAGGAGGTTACTGGGGAGCAGGCTGCTCCACTGGCCCCTGTGGACTGGGGCTGTGAAAATACTGGGAAATTTTACAGCCTGAGCAGGCTGCTGCTTCACTTTTGACACCGGAGGGGAAGAGAAGGGGAAGAAGCTGGAGGAAAGTAATTGGTTTGATTTTTGTTTGGGAAGCAAAAGGATAGTTTGGTAGAGTTATCTAGCACGACTAGTTTTTTGCTTGTGTGTTCTGCTGACCTGAAGGTAGTGGGAGATAGCTGTAAGCAAATCTTACACTACATTTTTATTGTTCAGTGCCCAATATAGAGCCATTTTAGTAAAAGCCACTATGTTTCTGCTGGGAAAACTTGTACTCTTACTAACAGATTATTTCAGCCAGTCAAAGGGGATTCCAGAGGAGGAAGATTAGCATAAGGATGCTACTAACAGACTGGTTTTGCCAAAACTATTCACACCAGAGCACTTTCTTCATTTTAGCATTCCCTCTACAGCCTTGGTAATTGTCTCAAATCCTGTATTTACCCAACCATAATTTGCTTTGCCTTTGCATTATGGTTGTAAATGGTTGTAAAAATCTTCTCACTGTAGTGGAAATAAATCCAAGTCAAACTACATTCTTTAGAAATGAGGGCAAATTAAATGCTTAATGCCAAAGCCTATTTGAATCTTTTTCTGGAGTACATTTTAGAAATAAAATAGAACTGAGGCAAATGTCAATTAAACAGTGCACAATCGTCTGGACTGAGGTCTTTCAGTGACCCAAAATATATAGCTAGTATTTTCTAAATACATTTCAATGTCAGTTGAAAATTATTTGTCTTCTGATTTCAGATACTTGTGGAATGGAAATTATGCTACTTTCACTGTTTTGCTTTTGTTAGTTCTGTTTTTCATGACTGACTTTTTTTCTAAGTCAAAACTAACAGGTACTAGATGAGAAAAATTACAAAAGGAGTTGGCAAGAAAGCCCTAGGGCTGAAACCAATACAGCGTTTTACATAAATTTGACTATAACACTTTGTTAAATCTCCTGTTGTTTGCAAAGATAGGGCTAGATTCTTTACAGATTGTAGTTTTTTACCTTTTTGAAGGAAATATATTTGTAATGAGCTTTTGCAAAATACCTGATGAGGCTAAAGAAAACTAATCAAACTACATCTCCTTTTTTGTACGAGTATAATTAGTGCACCAAAGAGAAAGTATAAACATGTAATAGGTGAGGATTTGAATGAAGATGCAGCAAAGATGCACCTTTCATTTTAGATATGTCCACACAATTCCCTTGGTTACGCCTTAGGGTAATTTGACCATGCTAACATTAGGCTTGCTAGTCTAAGTGTTGGTAGTCGTGTCTTCAGAGTGTTTCAGAGCTAGACATCCACTCTGCTGCTCTGGTGATTTTGGATCCAGCCCTAGTTTCCATGGTTTTAAGGCTAATGATGGTAGTCTCAAAGCTAGTTTGAGTATGTCTCCACTACACTGTCATCACTGCCATGGAGCTGACTTATTTCTACAGGAAATGTGAAACCTCTAGATGAAATTCAGTAGTTAAGAATGTCAGCAATTTCTTTCATTTTTGTCCTTCTCCCTTTCCTGCTTTCCATCCTTATCCCCATTCATGCATTGCTCCAGTCCCATCCTACAGCAGCATATGGAGGATATAACATTCCAGTACAATGCCACATATAAAGCAAGATGTGTGACAAATTGTATTGAGAAGGCTGATCTGGGTCTGTGTGTGAAGGGACTGTTTGCAGCACACAACTGGGAGAAATACAAACAGAGAGGCAGGTTACCATGATGAATGCATTTATGCCATAGCATCTGAAGGATCCTGGAAAAATAGCTTACTGTCTTCTCCCCTAAATGATGCTTTTTCAATACTCAAGTCTATAAATGTGGGAAAATTAGTTCAATGTATGTGGGTGTTTGCTGTTTTGGAACTGGTTTAACTTTCTAATGATGAATAAAACAAAATGTTGATTTTCTGGGTGTCCCATGACTCCATACTCCCCTGCTGGTGTCCATGAGTGCTGTCAGATATACTGTACCAGTTCATGCCCCTTGATGAATCCACCTCGAGGTCTATGGATTTGTTCTCAGATGGCCTTGGGTTGGTGGCTGGTGGCTTTGAAAAGATGGCAGTTGCACAGGTCTAGGTCTTGCTCCTGTACTATCTTGTGTGTCCGTCCCAACACCATTCAGTATTATAACTCTCCCACCAGATTCCTGTATTCACGGACCTGGTATCTCAGGCTTCCCATGAAGAAACATGACTTTCCTGCTTCTCCTTGCTGTAGTGGACACAGCGAGTATCACCCTGTGCCGGCCACTTGGGGTTTCTGAGTCCCAGGATTCCAGAGAAATCATGAAGTAGTGCAAACAGATAAACTGATGATGCCCTAGATACAGCATCCTACCACAGCCCCCCTCCTTTTTCAGACTTGGGGCAGAAGCAGAGCCAGAACCACGTTACTCCATGAGTGGAACCTTATGCTTTGGGTAATTACAGTCTGAGGTGTCCAATTTCCAAACTGCTGTGTCTGGGGGAGAACAGAGCCCATGCATAAGATGACGCCAGAGACTTTACTTTGAATTATGGATTTCCAGGGTTTGGCTTAAACTTCATTTACCTATAGGAACTTGAGTCCTTTTTCCAGCAACTGGACACATACAGGCAAGACTGGACCTCAGGAACATCCTCCCTCTCTTACATTCACTTTAATTGGCAGCATCACAAAAATGTTCCTGAATGATGAACTCTGTGCAAAAGGCATTTCTGGCAAGTCATTTCCTCCCTTACTCAAGCTTCAAAAAAATATGGGAGATAAAGACTTATCTCTGTAGTTGGTGTTTGCTGTAACATGGTTTATAGATGGAGCTGTATCACAGAAAACATGAATTGGAAACAAAGTCCTAACAGATGGAAACGAAAGTGTGTTTTCAGTAAATGTCATCTGATTAGCCTACTTATTTTTTTGTGTAAGTGCCTTTTTATTACTTTTAGGATCAGGGTAAGATGAATAGCTAGAAGCAAAAACACTTAATGCCTTTCTTTTCAGTTTTGCTCTATTACGTGTAATTATTGAAATTACAAAAACCCACAGAAACTAAAGTATCTCCTCTGCCATAGTTACAATGCTATCTCCTTTGTACATTGTACAGTATGGGTGTGCACCCCATGCTTGCAGGGTGCTCCAAACTTTTCATTGCCAGAAAGTATCTGATATTTCAGTTCTGTCCTGGCCCAGGAGGATCACGTTTCACCAGCAAGTATATGAAATAGATATTTATATCTGGCTTCATGTGTTGCAACAGCATAGTACTCGTCCCACTAAAGGACTGAGATGCAGGTAATCACCTATAGGATGCCTGTTGGACCAGAGCAAAACAATGATATTATCTCTCAGTGACAAAAGAGATCCATGAGGGGGTCTGCACTAGTGGAAAATGCTTTTAATTTACCTAATAATTAAGTTCTTCTGATTCATGGGACTGTTTCCTCCCCTTTAATCACTTGTGAACTTTCTCCTTTCAGGTAACAGCAGCAATGTCCCAGTAGAAAGTGTATCTTGGGATGAATAGCAGAAGAAGGGTAATATTTTGGGTGTAGGAAAACACATGTTCCTGAGTTTCATGTTCTCTACAGATAAGGCCACAGGAATAACCCGGATGACTCCTCTGCTGCTAGAAGGTGGGTGGTTCAAAGCAAGTTATGACAGGAGAGGTTCAGATTGAACATTAGGAAAAAAATCTTTACTGAAAGGGTTATCGGGCACTGGAACACACTACTCAGGGAGGTGGTTGAGTCACCATCCTTGGAGCTATTTAAAAGATGGGTAGATAAATTGCTTAGTGATATGATTTATTAGAGATAAGATTTATTAGGTACAGTTGAACATGATGATCTCAAAGGTCATTTCCAAAGTAGTGATTCTATGATTTTATGATTCTATGATTCTGTGATTCTGTGATTCCATGATACTATGATTGTGGCCATGAAGAAGGCACAGTTCCCTTGCCTTCTTTGTAGAGTTTTTCAGAAGAAATAACTTGTGCTCTAGCAGGCCAGATTTGTTTCATAAAACATCTGTGGCATCTTGAATGGTAGTGATGCTCTTGCCCACCTGAAAAGCATATAGGAATCAAAGATCTCATTTCCAAGATGCATTCATCTCCAGAATGTTGCACTGCTAGGCAAGCCTTATCCTTGTTGCTGCTGACCACCTGGATATATTTTGCATCAGGGAGAAAGTGAGGGCAGTAATGATTATGAAGTACACACAGGAGAGTTAATAATAATGCCAAAATGCAAGAACAAAGGAGTATTGAGTCAGGGCTTGTTTTTTTAAGATTATACTCAATTCAGTCATTCTATGACTACGAATATTCTTCTGTTTATTTATGTAATAAGTAGCCCTTGTGAGGCTCTGGCAGATAAGAAAATGGAATCCTTCCAGATGTGTGAAAAAGGCAGTTACTTGATCAGGATTTTATACACTGTGTTGCTACAAGAGATTTTAACTCACCAATCATCATCAAGAATATTTAGATTTTCCTTACTAAACCACAAAAACCTTAAAGGGGAAAATCATTAAACATAAAAAGTTAAAGTAGTATAAATATTTGACTAAAACCATTATCGAGATGACTCTTGGGAGCCTATGTTTCTGTAAACTCTAAAGACTATAAAGAATATACACATATTATTCTTCTTCTTTCTTTCCTCCCATGAAAGGCCAAAATTGCTTCAAGTTACATCAGTGGGGCTGAATAGCTTAATGAAATTTTCCTTACTTGCCTTATCCTAAGAACTCGATTTTCATCCCAGTGTATGGCATAGCAAAAGGTATGTTTATGTGATGGACAAATGTAAATATTTAAAAATGAGTTGAGAAAGCTATAAAATAGCAAAGCCAGGGAGGCCACCTTGTAGCGACTGTGTTTGACGGTCTGTGCTTTTAACAGCAAATGTGTGAGTATAGTACAGTTCACATTTGAAAGGAGAAGAAAACTTTTACATATTTTCCCTAAAATATGCAGTCATAGCAAACCCTTGTGAAGCCTGTCCTATGAAAAATCTCATTACAAAGAAAGTAGTATGATCTTCAGCATCATTTTTCATTTGTTTTGGAGCATTTTTTTCCTTATTCATGGCTTTACAGGAATGGAAGAGTAGCTATATTATACATGAACTGATTTTCTTGAGAGGGAGAGAGAGGAAGAAGCTCAAGTTTGAAACTTCAGTCTTTCCTCTACATGGATAAGGTAGATCACAAGAGTAGAGCTTAACTTGCATTCTTGGGTGTTTTGGGTGGGTTTTTGTCATATTTTACAAGATTACATAGGTTTAAAATTAAAGTCTTGAACTATGATTCAGTGAGCACCCTCAGAGAATTATAGCCTGAAGGGGTAAGGTAAGGAGAAGTAATTGTGGGTTACTTTCTGGATATAGGATGCCACTCCAGCTTCTCCTGGAGTCAAAGGACTGGGAAATCTCTGTAGCCTGTCTTTGAGGAATTAGTTTGTCATAGATATACCCCTCTCTGACACCCATTCAACTTTGAACAGATCATGATAATTTCCAGAACTGAATTTCATAGCTATCTCTCGTAGGACAGAAAAGGCCTTTTGATCTCTCACCAGAAAAATATGAAGCCTTCCATAGGGCTTCTGGACATTGATTTTCACCCTGAAGTTGGGCAGTGCCTGTGGGTACTGACTGTAACTTCACACCGCAGCTTAATGTAGGATGCAATGTATGCCTTAAGAAAGAGGGGGTTTGATGCAGCCCAATAGGTTTCCTTCTCTGCCCTCTTTGAAGTGATGTCACTATTTTGAATTTATGTGGTTAAACCAGAGCAGCCTTAAACATAATATATTTATGTGCCAGGAAATTGTGGGTTTAGTGACAGCTCACAACAAATCAAAGCAAAGTATGAAGCCCTATGTTTTATGTCTTTACTAACAAGTCTAATAAAATTTTAAACTTAATTACTTCTATAATCAAACAAAGGCCCCATAGTCTCTCAGTATATTGCACAGTTTTAAGACCCACAGATATTGCAGAAGGGGGTACGCCTTTTCCATAAGCCTTTAAGAGATTTAATTACAATCACATTTCAAAAATAATTTCAACTGGAAATGTAACTAATAGTTATCAGATGAGTTTGCTTTAAGATATATTACCTGGCTACAGTGTGCTTGTGTGGGAATAATGAAGGATATATTCTTCACACATCTACCATAAATTTTATGTTCCCTTTCTTACAGTATACCTTAAGAACTACACAAAGTGCTGTTTCTGGCTTTTCCCACAGCAACACGTCTGTAGTTGAACCAAAACACCTACGGAAGAAACTAGTAAGTAGAAAAGGGTTAAAAAGCACTAAGGATATCACCATTTCTGAACAAAATTGTAAAAATGTAGAGTAATATCAGTGATGACACTCTTGGCTAGGGCAGAAAAGTGTATGTAATGTGTAATACTGACCTATAAGGACAGTTATGTCATTTCTTTACACTGTACTCAACACGAATGTAAATCAAAGGCTTGGGACATCCTTGTCATGCAACAAGAACAAAGTCTGATCTGCTACCCAGAGGTAAATGCCACACAGTGCTCAGCCAACCAAAAATCCATCCCTCTCTCAGCAGTTTCAAACCCTGTCAGAACATGTGTCCAACTTAATAGATATGTTTCCTGTGAGATCCTGGCTTTCTCCTGTTGGTGGCAATGGCAGAGGGATTAAGCACAGAATTGACTATCACCCTAAGCAGTCACAGCCTCCCATAAGCTAAATGAAGTATACACAGATCAGCTATGTGCGCAAGTGGGAACAAGGATGATCACACTCATCTACCCTCCCACAAGACTGTAGCTGCCTTTTTACATAAGATAGTGTGTAACAAAACAAACAACAGGAGCTGACCTGGCACCAAGGCTCAGTTTCTGTGTGAAGAAGAGTTATTCTCTATGTGAATATTTTCAGATAACTTAGTGGACATCTGTTGGAAAAACAATCTGGGAAGTAACATAACAGATCAAAATGTGAAACCTCTTGACACAGAATCAGAGTCATTTTAGGACATCTGCAGGTTTCCCTATCACAAGCTGAAGCAGTAGAGATGTTTTATCCATGCAGAACATCCCTGACATAAAGAGAACAGAAAAGAATTCAGGGACTATAAAACCTTTCTCAGGAAGGAAGAGTGCTCTTTGCAAGCCCAGTTCAAAAAAAGATAAGCTGGAAGGAAGGGGACTTATGTTATAGACTTCATTGCTTTCCAGTTCTGCCTCATCTTAGGTGTTTGTATTCTCGTAGGGTTTTCCCTCGAGGTTTTGTTCAATATATCAGTCAGTGCTTACCGTGCTGGATTTAAGTCCAAGGCAGTCCAGTTTATTAAAGAAATCACAGCAAAGAAAGAAAACAATTGCTCCATCTGAATAATGTTGGCTGGAGAGCATTGAAAGACGTGAGCCTGGGAAGATCACAGGGGTTAGAGGCTCTGCATACCCTGTAACTGTGAAGGATGTGGACTATTATTTGCACTTGAACGCTATCTTAACATTTAAGTCAAAGAAGATAGAGGTAGAGCACTTGCACTGTAGAGCGGAGAGAAGAGAAGTGAAATTTTCTCACAGAAAATCAGCCTGCCAGCACAGACCATCACTGAGACACTACATTTAGAGACTCACAATGAAATTTTCAGGCTGGACACATAGACAGCCAAAAGAGTCCTTCAGCTAGATGACCCTGGTAACAGGCTGTTTGTATCACCATCTTGAACCCAAACAGTTACATTCTGCCTTAACTGGCTTTGATTTTCAAAGCAGGTGGTCTGAGCTGGAACTCCTGATCCTGAGGAGAGATGCAGGTGGCTGATGACTGAGCTCAGGCTGCAGCCCCACAAATGGCAGTGGCGTGCAGTCTTGCTAGGAGCGTCAGAAACCCTTTCTTCCTTTTAAGCACACATTTCCACTGCTCCCTGTACCATGCCATACTGTGCAGCTGTAAATCCTGCTGTTGAGCTCCCTCACTCTGTTTAGTCGTTAACTTTCACAAATGATTTTTTTCCCCTGGACTTTACAGTGTTGAAATCTCACTGAAGCTGCAGTAATTTCAAATTTTGGCCCACTTAGCATCAGGACAACTGCCCAAGTCCATTTATTACAAACATATGTTATGAATTCAGTTAAAACAAACAGTCTCTTATTTTCTGAAGTCAAAATAATCACACTCCAGACTTCCTTAAAGCAAATATCATTTAAAAGCAGGTAATTTTTATAGCAATTCTGTACTAGTCATGGGTCTGAGATCAAAAGGTAGGTAAAGCGCTAATGCAGGCTAAATTAACCAACAAAGTCTGTCAGAAGAGGTGAAAACCATAGTGCTTGCAAGATTGTTTCAGTCTCTGTCTTCATCTTCAAGCTTCTTTTCTTAGGTTTTATGTTTAAGACAAAACAAAACAAAAATAAAGGATAGCAAAATAATGTAATGTCCAGTAGATGGGATGTGTCACACATCCAGCTTGGAGATTTTCTGCATCCTTCTCAGCCTTGGTTAGTGGGAGTGGTGACTGGAACTAGTAGCTTTATGCAAGCACAGTTAGCATTTACTTGTCTGCACTTGATTTGTTTCAAAAGAAGTGACCGCACAGCTTTAATTGGTCTAGAAACATAGACAGGCTTTCTGAAGCAAATGCCTCGAGGTGAATGATGCCACACATCTTGTTTATGAGTGCCACACTCACATGCGATCTCTGCAATGAGTTTCTACCTTGAGAGCAGCCAAGCTTTTTGTGACAGGACAGGCAACTGTCATTCAATGTCACACTTTTTAAGAAGGCCACAGCTAAAGCCTGTCTCATCTTTATCAGGGGATTAATACTCTGTGCAGTGCTACAGAGTAGAAGAAGACTGACTAGAAAGTTGCCTGGAGGAGAAGGACCTAGGGTGTTGGTTGACAGCCAACTGAACATGAGCCAGCAGTGTGCCCAGGTGGCCAAGAAAACCAATGGCATCCTGGATTGGATCAGAAACGGCGTGACCAGCAGGTCCAGGGAGGCTATTCTCCCTCTGTACTCGGCACTGGTGAGACTGCACCTTGAATACTGCATTCAGTTCTGGTCCCCTCACCACAAGAAGGATGTTGAGGCTCTGGAGCGAGTCCAGAGAAGAGCAACGAAGCTGGTGAGGGGGGCGGAGAACAAGTTTTATGAGGAGCGGCTGAGAGAGCTGGGGTTGTTTATTCTGGAGAAGAGGAGGCTGAGGAGAGACCGTATTGCTCTCTATAACTACCTGAAAGGAGGTTGTGGAGAGGAGGGAGCTGGCCTCTTCTCTCAAGTGACAGTGGACAGGACAAGCCAGAGGCGGTTTAGACTACGTATCAGAAAGAAATTTTTCATGGAAAGGGTCATTGTACACTGAACAGGCTGCCCAGGGAGATGGTTGAGTCACCATCCCTAGAAGTGTTTAAAAGACAGGTGGATGAGGTGCTCAGGGACATGATTTAGTGGCAGATAGGAATGGTTGGACTTGATGATCCAAGAGGTCTTTTCCAACCTGGTGATTCAGTGATTCTGTGATTCTACGGATTGACGGGGCTGGGGTACAGACAGACACACTATCACCTCCAGTTTAGATTCCTGACTAGGACATAAATTCAGAATTAAAGGGTGAAGTAATTCTAGCTCAGCAAAAATCTAAAATATATTTAACGTATACGCCAGATGAGAACAACCATCATCCCCCTTTTGTCAAGAGAAACACAGTGCTCACGAAACAGCTTCTGTACTGAAGAAAAAAGGGGTTGTGGGCTCTTAAGATCTTGCAGTTGTTGCCTGAATACCAAATTATCTTTGGGCTTTTACTTACTAGATATCTTTCTCCCAGCATATCTTATCTGTTACTGACCATTCTCATGTTGGTTGGTTTAACAGCTTAGGATATGGGGATTTTCCTCTCCCACAGCGGTTTTAGCCAAGGTGGGGCAAGTCAGAAGGTCACAGGGCTTCTCCGTTTGTTTGGTTGCTTCTTCTGGTTTTTAACACAAGAAGGTGGAGAGATTAAATAAAATTCACAGAATCACTAGGTTGGAAAAGACTTCCATGACCATTGAGTCCAACCATTCCTATCAATCACTAAACCATGCCCCTCAGCACCTCATCTACCTGTCTTTTAAATACCTCGAGGGAAGGTGACTCAACCACCTCCCAGGGCAGCCTATTCCAGTGCCCAATGACTCTTTCTGTGAAAAATTTTTCCTGATGTCCAGAACAAGTTCAAGATGGAAGCAAGAAAATACCACTTCACATTTTCAGACTTATAGTGATGCATGTCTTGATACAGCATCAAGAAAATTAAGACTAGGGAATGTTTTAAAACAGGATTAGATTTGGCATTGTATTCTGAAGAAAGCTCAAAGACATAGATATTGAAAGTCAATTCTAGAAATGTTTTGGAAAGGACAGAAACAGTGTTCCTCAAGATTTTATCTAATGTGTCTTCAGGATCAGGAGGAGATCTTTGCAGATTTTAGATGATACTTTAACTGTTTTATGTGGGACTGGTGGTAGGTGATAGCTTTATTGGATATAACTGGTATTGCTGTTTCTCAAATGAAGTCTTGGACTAGCCACGCTTCTGGGCGTACTGAAATGTGTTACATTATTAACTCCACCTCCTCTAAACCTTTGCTGGAAGTGGTTTATGTTAGCCTAAATTCTGCTCCCAGATAAATAAGACTCCTCCAAATCCATTCACTTTCTGACAATTTTGGCTTTTGCCAGCCCAAGCCTGGAAACACTCCCTTAGCTCTCACATTATCCCTGTACCCGAGTTCCTGAGCTAAAAGGACACTGCTCACCACATGGCTGCATCCTTGGTTTTCCTGTCATGTACATGTTATGCCATTTGGAGCCCAGCTGCTGCCAAAAGAATTGAGAATTAGGTAGTGATCCTACCATTAGCTCCACTGGGCATTTAATTACTGGAATTATTTTATTTTTGATTAATTGAAAAGACACTGGCTCAAACTGGGCAGAAGTGAATTTTGATCCTATTGAAGTCCATATAAACACAGCCATGACATAAAGAAGGGCAGTTATTCTGCCATGGATCTATTCCCTCGATCTCTCTGTGTTACCAGAAAGAACCTTCTTTCCTGGATTATTAAGGTCACTGCAGCTAATAAAGCAGATAAGACTCTTCCTTATTTTGAGAAGGAATTATCACCTTCAGGAAGGTGTGAGAGTTAATACATAAGAAATTGCAGAAATACTCCATGGCCACAAATTAATAAGTTACTTTTTCACACTAAGCAGTTTGATCAACTTGCCCATAAGCTGAGGCTAAAAAAGCATATCATTGCACAATCATACCTCAAACATGCATTCACCAGCGTCAGTTGTTCTGTACAGTAATGTCAAACTCATTCCACAGCCAATGCCAAATTCCATGTCCAGCTACTCCCAGAAGACCAGGATATGAATTTCAGACAACATATTTTTTGACAGCCCAGACTGGCACACCCACTGACCTCATGGGGTGGTCTGGACATACTGCAAGGGTAGAATATGGCTTTTAAGTAATAAATTGTTGTTTATCTGCTTAATGCCTTCTCACAGTCAGTGTTGCTGAGTAAGAACATGTGTTTCCCTTCCAGGTCTTGGCAGTTTCTCCCCAGTTCTCCTCCATCCTCTGTTCTCTCCCTCTTCCCACTCATCTCTTTCTACTTCTGTATTTCCTTCCATGTCATAGCCCCCAGATTCCACCATGAAGCAAATAAATACTTCACATGTCCATCCTTGGGATAAGAGATGGTATTAGATTGAAGTTATCCACTCAAGATAAATCCAAGAAATTGAATTTCAAATAGCTATTGGTTTCCACACACAGAGAGCTCGTCCTTTGCTAACTCTTTGGTTTAACCAGGCTAGTATTCCATCATTTTAGTTTAAATCCCATGGTTTTAGATGACATTCAGGTGTTAAATTTGATTCAATGATATGAACCCCAAACTAGCCTTTTAGACCATTGATAGGCCCAGGAAAGCAATCCTACCACAGTTACATTAATACAACATTTTGCAAAAGCTATCCTGCAGCCAATGCAGTTGCAGAAAGCAAATCCACTTATAGTTTCTGTGCATTTCCAAGCCTCTTGGGGATAAAATTTCAGTGATTTCAGATTATTCTTTGGAGTGAAAATGTCACTGAAATTGTCTGCATATTAAATAACTGTACTTTATTTTTCTTGTTCAAAGTTATATAACAATAATTTATTCTTCACTCTCTATTTGTTGGCAATGATTAGGGTAGGAAGCCCCAGTTAAATGAAGTGTTTTGACCCTGGAGGACTGTGGGAGAGGAAATGGAAGGAGGCAGTTGTGATATTTCTTTTGGCATGAAGTGGCAAAAGACTTCTGGACATTTTAACAAGATAGAAAAAGTAAAATGAGTGGTGAGGTAAGGTGCTCTAATATTTTACCAGAAGAGGAACCAAGGAGGAAAATAACACAGGCTTTGCCCCTTCCTCTTCAGTCACACCCATGCTAAAATACCGGAACATTGAATCAATCACATGCAGTGCAAATATTCACTGAAAAAACAGAGGTGATTCAAAGCGGAGATTTTGAGAAAAATGAAGCAGAGTGAAGATGGTGGCAGTCAACACACACTCACCTGCTCTCTTCAGTTCATGTGTCTGTACAATTGGCTACAACAGTTAGATTTCTCAATTCTGACTTTGACATTGACCCATGCAACAACCATGATCAGGTGAATTTTGGATCGCTCATATAAAGCCCCAGATGCACCCTTTCTACAAACACTTCTCTCCTCCGTGTGGACCAGCAAAAACAGCACTAGGACTGGACACACCTCCATGGAGGACATGACACTGGCTCAATAGTAGGTAACTCCTGCTTTGCCAGTACAGGCAGCCTCCCACTAAATTACCCATTATTCCAGCAGCCCTGGCAGCTGCCATGGGATTTCTCCCCACTCCTTTCCTGCAGAAGTGGGATGGCAGCCACGTGACAGCCACAGGACTCTGTGGGGATGAGGGTTCACCTGCTGCTGCTGCAAAGGGCTCTTGCTTATCACCACAAATCCCCACCTTTGGGAATCCCAGAATGTTGGGCTTGTTCACCTCTCTAAGTGCATAGTGTGAGCAGCTTCCTTTTATTAAGGAACTGCCTAAAAAAAGCACAGGTGGCTTTCAAATTAAGATGAGAGGCCTTGATGCAGTGTAAATTATAAATATAGATGGGGTGGGGGACCTGGGACAGAGTGTCTACATACTTTTGGCAAGCTTTAGTAGATTTGTTAAATAACTGGGAAAATACGTGTAGCAATAAAGGTGAGGTGTTTCATCCTCATGGCCTCTGGTATGCCATGAAGTGACCCGCACTCCACTCCTGTGAACTCGGAGAGCTGCGGGAAAAGAACTAAATGAACAATCTGGGCCTAATTTACCCAAGAAAACAATAAATAGCTTTAGAAAAAAAACCCACCCACACTTACTGATGCTTATGTTACATGTGTTTGTTTTCATAGCAGCAGGTGAATAATGTCAGAGGAGGAACTTTAATCACAATCAGAGCAAGTACACTACTGTGACTTTAATTGAGGAATAATTAATTTAAAGCAGTGCAAGTTACATTTTCTCAGGTTGCTCATTACATGCCATTTGTATGTAATCACTTACATACACACGGCGCATCCTGGGGCACATTAAGTATTTTATTTTTCTGTGTTTAAAATGGAGCTTCTTGCCATTAAATTATTCACAGCCCTACCAGAATCCACCAGTATTTATATAGTTTTTGCCAATGTTTGTATTAACAGCAGAGGTGCTAAAAGATCAGTAAGATAATTTTCCCTCAGGTCTGTGCAAGAATTTTCTGTACTTTCCCAAAAGAATCTAGAAGATAATCCACAATATTTAACAAAAATGAATTCATTGTAATATATGTTCCTTTTGTGCTAATAGTGCGTTTTCTTAGGTTATGATTGTTACAGGAACTGTGTCTTTCTGTCTTTCACACAGGTGTGTGAATATACACACATATTGACACAGTACATCAGGCATCATTACGATATAACTACTTTTTAGGACTATATTTAGTCTAGATTGTGCCAGCCCAATAAAGCTTCTAAAACAAAAAGCCTTGAAGGTTTTTGATCCTCTTTGCAGTCTGTAGCTTGCCTGGATGAGAAGGCTTTATGCACTCTGGCACCAAGGGATGATGGCTTTCGTTCATGGATGAAGGCAAAATCCAGCAGGGGCATCCTGCTTGCATGACAGCTGGCCAGCTTGGCACTCTCCTTACACAGGACACTAGTCAAAGCCATGAGCTAGTCCATCCTGCAACTTCTATATAGTTGCAAAAAGTGAGAAACCACTGGATGACATGAGCTGACAACGTGTGCCTGCAGCCTAGAAAGCCAGCGATATCCTGGGCTGCATCTAGAGAAATGTGAAGGGAGGTGATTCTCCCCCTCTACTCTACTCTTGTGAGACCTCACCTGGAGTACTGTATTCAGTTCTGGAGCCTTCAGCACAACAGAGACATGGAACTGTTAGAGCAAGTCCAGAGGATGCCACAAAGATGATTGGAGGGCTGGAACACCTCTCCTATGAAGAAAGATTGAGACAGTTTGGGTTGTTCAACCTGGAGAAAAGAAGGCTCCAGGGAGACTTTATTGCAGCTTTCCACCACTTAAAGGGGGCTTATAAGAAAGATGGGGAAAAAAATCACCTGTTGTGATAGACTAAAGGGTGAAGTTTTTAAACTAAAAGAGGGTAGATTCAAACTAGATATAAGGAAGAATTTTTTGTAAAATGAGAGTGGTGAAACAGTGGAACAGGTTGCCCAGAGAGGTGACTGATGCCCTATCCCTGGAAACATTCAAGGTCAGATTGCACGGGGCTCTGAGCAACCTGATCTAGTCAAAATTGTCCCTGCTCACTGCAGGGGGGTTGGACTAGATGACCTTTAAAGGTCCTTCCCACCAAAACTGTTCTACAATTCTATAACAGGCTGAAGGGGATCTTGGTGCACCTTGACTCTATCAGACACATGTGCAATACTGTCTAGACATCTTTACCCAGCAATTTCCAGTTTAATGAGTATCTTCATTAGGACCAAAGAGCATGACCTACCATCTTGCCCAGGGTGTAACTGGGCAAGATTCCTTTGAGTCCTTGCCAGGAAGGAGCATCACAAGAGCACAAACAGATATGTAATTGGTACCAAAACAAGTCTGCATCTGAAGATACACCCAGGCTGGTCTGCAGTGAGAATTACGCATATTGGCTAAAATCTAGTAGCTACTTTAGATGCTTTAATCTAGCTTTATAAAGGATAATTACTTCAGTGGGTCTATATCTTCTTACAAAGAAACAGCATTCATCTCTTGTAAGGTGTCTTTCTTTACTTGGCTATTGTGGCTAGCCATTTTCAGGTTCATTATTGCCACATGGCATTTAGGATATGTTCATTTCATATCTTCAATCCTGTTTTTAAAAGTCAAATATTCATATAAAGATGTCTGGTCAAATGTAAACCCTAAAAACTGAGCACATTTGATATCAATAATTTTTTAACACCTGAAACCACAGTTTCACATACTATCTTGGCTAATTTTTCCTTTGACACCTTTCTGACTTGGATAATCCCTAGCTGGTTTACAGTCTGGATCCCAATAACATGCTTTGTTGTGATCTTAGCTTCAATAATTACTTCTAACAACCAAATTCATCTTCCATCATAGTGAGCAGCATGCCTAGTATTTTTGAGGAATGGGCTCATTTCCTGAGAGGAAGTGTGTTTCATATTAAAAACCTCCACTTTGGTTGTCTCGTTTGTATAACTCCTAGCATACTCCTAGTTTGCTCTATCTCTTGTTTTCCTTGTTTCTATTAAAAATTGACCCTTTTGAAGTGCAACAGCCTGATCTATGGTAGATCCTCTATTTACTTTGAACTGTAGTCCCTCTATTTATCCCTTCAAAAATGCCTTCACTTCTGTGATTACTTCTTCCTCTGTGCTTAAGAGAAAATGCTATGTAGGATTTGTACTTTTGATGCATCCTCCTGCAAAATATTACCTGCAGATTCCTACATACAAAGAGTCCAATGAGAGGGTGTTTGTGAACAAATTATTACAGTGAAATTCTTTAGAGATAGTCCTGAAACACAGGGCAATTTTGTTTACCTACTAGGGTGCTGGGTTTAGCACGTCTGTGCTAGCAGTCTTATTCCCAGCCTTGTCTTTCCACTTTCGCTGCTGGCATCCTCCTGCCAGTTGGGGAATCTCTTTGCCAACCGCTTTTGGTCTTCATTGAAAATGAAAGACAACATCAACATTCAGTGGATGTATTTTACTCTGGGAAAAAAACTAAGTAATGCGAACTCTCTAAGCAGGTTAAGCAGTCTCAGGAGCTAAGACAAAAGCATGCAAAGTGTCCAATCTAACTTGCACATGGCCTTAAACAACCCATGTCTTCCAGCCCTTTGTTCATAGAAATTTCCCATGTAGCAATTTTGGGACAGGGAAAAGCTGTGAAGCTCTCTGTTCAGACAGAAACATTTGAGGAACAAGTGACCCTTGTAACAGGATATGTGTGATCCCAAAGGCAGTGCATCTACTTAACCAGATGACATCGCAGTCCTGCATATATTATCATAAAGATTGGTACAGGAAGGGATTTTACTGAGAATACAAGTTACCCTGCAGAACAAAGGTGAGCTGAAGGTAATGGCATTTGAGATATCACTCCAGCATTCTAATGACAGGACATCAAAGTGAACTCTGGAATCACAAGCGCCATCATCTGATGAACACAGGAGCAGCTTGGACTGGATCTGGTGCTCAGTTGCTGCATTTTGCATGTTGGGCATGCTAAATTCACTGCTGGAACAAGTTAGCATAGAGACAGAAGAATGGTTTTAACCAGTTATGTTAGAGGTAAATTACTTTCCTCTGAAGCTTTAAGTGCTTTAATTCTACACATTAGATAGTATTGAGTAAACAATGTTTCATGTTGTTAAAATAAATCTCAAGTCATTACAAATATTTGCCTGTTTTGATAAAGGCATCTAAATCTAAGCTTAACAACTGTTTGTAGCTGTATTCTGAGACATCTTAGTATTCTTATCTTGGAATGAGAAGAAAAAGCAATTCTTTAAAAAAATTAAATTGTCATTGCCTAGGAGACTAGATAAGGACAATTCCTCTCTGTCTGTTGCACTTTGAGCAAAGGGAAGTTTCCCTTTCCTACCTTAGGTTTCCTCCAGGATGTCAACATACTCGAAAATGTCTAGTCCTTGACCTCTGCAATACCAGGCTCACATAAGAATTAACAGAGCACAGTGTGGGTAATTTCAGTGAAGTTTCTTTTATATGTATTGGCAGATATAGTTAATGTAGTTAAGTGTAGAGGTTTGCTCCTGCTTTTCACTGGATACCAACAGACTTTGCAACCTCGTTTCAAGATTTTCAAATGTAATTTGAAGTGATCCCTGATCTGTAACTCTTTGAAGCAACCCAAGCCTGAAAATCAGGCATTTACCAGGTATTTGAGTTCTGAGTACTGGAAATCTGTAGTTGTTTGTGAACTTCTTGACCTCACTCCTTTTCTGTTGAAGCTAAGGTGTCCATTTCACAGCAGTTTATTTTTGTCTGATGAGACACAATAAGAACAGCCCATAATTTGATTATTTCTCCAGAGACAGTTTGGGCAAACATTACCAGTGTGTTCATTGCACTTGCTGTCTCTATATTCATTACAAACAGACAGAAAAGGAAAGTTTCTCTATTAACTTACAGAGTCTTCTCAGATATCAAAAAATAAAATATATTCTGATGTTAGGCCTCAGCACTACACTAAGAGTGATATTATTCATTTCAGATCATCTATGGTTATCTCATTTCTTTGTACTATTGTTCTTCAGGTGCTTCAGAAACATGAATTCCATGTTGACAAGATAGAAGAAGAATACAGAGCAAAAGATCCTTTCCAAATTGTACCCATTAGCTTAAACAAAGAGAAAACAAAAACATACTTGTTCCACTAACAAAGAACATCACTGATTTTCCTAATGCTAGCCAGAGATTATATCAATCAGGACATCTTGTTATTCCTATTGTCTTTTTACTCATATGAAAAGAACGTCTTCTTCAGCAAGGTGAACACAGAAGCAGCTTCTTCTTCAGCAAGGTGAACTTCCTAAAAACTATTTTTGTGCTCAGCTGTAACAATTCACAAATTAATTCATTACTTGTTCTAGGGTGGGGGAAAATGATTTATTCTAATTAATTTGCAGCTTCCTCACTTGCTTTTGTAATCTCAGATGCCTTGTCATCCTCAGCAACATATGCAGACTCTGATTCATGTAAGTTCATGCGAATCCCGTGGTCCCACATGAGTCGGAAGCAGGAACAAACTAGCCAGCAGACATGCCCTTTGACATTTAGTTTCTGGAAACTCAAAAAAACCTCCCACCCATGTCTTCGTTCAGTAGCAATGTGTTTTAAACTCTGCCTATCCAACACAGATGTGATCTTGCTCACAAAGATGCTTAAAATATTTCCCAGTTGTATTTTTTAATGAGAAATTACTGGTTACGTGGACTCTGCAAGTTCAAATACACTGCTTCTGTTTAAATAGAAAAAGAAAGCACATGCATTACTATTCCTGGTGAGTTCATTGCTCCTTGGGCTTCCTTGTACAGGAAACAGATGTAAAATAAGATTTTCCAACTATCAGAGAAATATAACATTCTGTCTTTTTCCTCTCTCCCCTTTTAGAAAACTTAAGTTTCCAGACTCCCTGCTAGAAAGCCCAGATTTGGGGAGGAAAGGGAGAACGGGGTGAGGGGAGGGAAGGAAGGAAGGAACGAACGAACGAACGAACGAAAGAACGAAGGAAAGAAGAAAGGAAGGAAGGAAGAGCCCTTCTTCTTGAACTAGATCTTTCTTCTCAAGTCACTGATTCACTGCTTAGACTTTCTAAGCAAAACTCAGAGGGAAGTATTCACAAAATTATTTTCAAGATCTTTGCTGGCAGAGAAGGAAACCTTTTACACAGAGACAGTGCAAGGGAAAGGCAAAGAGCCAGGGAAGGATTAGTCAAATAGTTTTTTCAGCCATACATAAGGTGCCGAGGTCATTAAATCCACTTGCACTCCTGCTTTGGCCACGATCCTGTGGACAGTTCTGCTAGTGTTTGGCATTCTCCAGGGAAGACGGTCTGCTGTGAGCAGTGGGGAAGCCTAGGATTGTAAAAGAAAGCTGATGTGGTTTTACAGTCTTGAAGCTCCAGTCTGAAAGAACAAAGTCTGGCAAAAACTCAGCAATAGCTAATAAATTAGCCAGGCTAATTATATCCAGTGTGCAGCATAGTGCGTTGTGAGAGTTTTCAATTTGTATTTTATACTTATGCTTTGGTATCATCTAAGGATCCCAGTTTGGACTGAGTCTCAAAAACAGTGTCTTAACTGAGTACTAGATGCACTTGGGTATGCATTCTGCACACACAGGCATTCCTGTTCTTCTACTGTCATCAGACCTTATTGCATCTGACTCCTGCCCATACTTCAGAGTTCTCCAAAAAAGAAGATGTGAAGAGAGATAGCATGTCATCACACAGCTGGATCCCAGAGGTAAAGTGGTCTATGGTTTAATATAGACATAGTGTCCAGCATTGTATGAAGACAGAGCACTAGGAAGCTTACAGTCAGAGCGGCTTCTGGTCAAAAATACAAACCAGATAACTGCATATAACCACAAAAGCCACTTTTTGAAAGCTGGATTTGATATAAGATCTGTGTGTGTTTTCCCAGTCTCTTAATCCTAAATCATTTATTTCCCTTAACATAACCCACAGCATCCATTTGTCTGGCAAATGCCTTCATAGTCTCCGCACTGTTCAATTACCATTTCCTTCCTTTCATCTCAACCTCAGGGTAGCTGTGGCCATTGTTGGAGGCATATTCTTTTAATACCATGTGACCTCACTAATGAAGGGTGAGTTGGCCTTAGTGGTACTACAGAAAAATGACTGAAATGTCCTTTGCCCGGAATTTTCCCACAGGCTGAAATCTCAGCACTCAGAAGACACCAGCTTGCAAAGTAGGGTCACAAGCATGATGAAAAATGTCTTTATCTTAATATGGACTAACCACAAGTTAAAGGGTCATGCATTGTCCATCTCCTTTGCATTGGATACTGGGGCATGTCACTTCAACCTGTGATACAGCTGCTGCACAGCTCTCAAGGGACTTTAGAATTGTGGTCATCTTGCTTCCTCTGTGCTCACCTTGGTTCTTTTTTGTTCTGATATTAAGGGTTCTGCTTTCCTGAAACCGAGACATGAGGCCAGACCTTTGCTGTTATAACTCCTACAACTGATAGGCACTGTGTTGTGTTGACTTATCACTGGCGAGACTCTCAGCAAATTCTTAAGCAGTTATTGGAAATCCGGACATCTTGCCTGATACACAATAATTTGTAAGGCTGTTGTAACTCAAATATAAGTCTGCGACTTCAGAGGAATTATTCCCATTTTAATGGTTATGGCAGCTGACTCTAGCTTAATGATTTTATCCTCCCATATGTAAGAATTGAGTTGCCAGGGCTAAGACATACATTTTGCAAGCTATAGATGTGGGGAAGCAACTCTAACTGCATTCACCTAGCTATGAGCCAATGAAATCTGGCACAGATATCTGGCTTGGAGAAAAGATTTTATTATCAGCTTTTGCATGCTTTATTTCACACACTTTCTGCATGTTTCTCTTTCCTGTCTTGTAAGTTAATGATAAAAATCATATCATACCAAGTCTCTATTCAAAATGTCAAATCCGACAAAAAGTTTTTCCAAAATATTAGGTGGAGTCTCTTGAGGGAGCTTGAAGGTGTTTATTTGTTCATTTGAGTTTTTACAGAACTGGCAGGACAAAACATAAATAGTTTAAGTGTGACTTGCATAGTCACTGAAATGCAAATCCACTGACCAAAATAGGGGTTTTTTTTGTATTGTATCAAGTTCTTCACAGATGTTGTGGGATATTTTTTTTGGGTGCATTTATGTCATTCCTGGAATAATTGCACTTCTAACCTTTCTTAGTTCCTTTAATCGTGCATATTCTCAAATCTAAGGATAAGACCGTCACTGTGATGGTGACTGAGTACTGGAGCATGTTGCCCAGAGTGGCTGTGGGGTCACATTCTTGGAGATATTCAGAAGCTTTCTGGATATGGACCTGGGCAATGGGCTTTAGGTGGTTGTGCTGGTGCAGGAGTGTTGGACCAAATGAGCTCCAGAGGTCTCTTCCAACCTCAACTATTCTGTGATTTTGTGAGTCTATTTACTGATACGACAGCCTTTCTCATTGCAATATTGCTTTCTTGAAAAATAAAACCAAAACAGTTAAGGGGGGAAAAAAAAAAAAAAAAATTAAAAAAAAAGGAATTACCTCAATCAACAGACAATGTACCTGACCAGCTTACCACTATCCAAAAGTCCATATAGCATTCCCAGTACATCCTACTTTCCCAAAACTACGTCAATGCTCCGTAGTCCGGATGTTAGTCTGTATCACTAATAGGATGCAGATCGTTCTCCTTGCTTCATGAAATGTGCTGTTAAGCTCCAGTCAGTCTTATGGTCATAATTTTATAAAAATGAAGCCACTTTTGAACTTGTTTCAGCACTTTTATCTACCAGGCAGCAAACCAAACCTCCAGCTCAGAGGCAGAATGCAGAAGCTCCGTAACTAACATTCTCCCTATTCTCTTTCCAATATTTTTTGAAATGATGTTATTTTGTGCAGGTGAGGGATTTTTTTTCTGTGTTTGGGGCTTTTAACTTTTCTTTCTGTGAGTAGGAACTCACACTAAATGAAAGAAATATGGGGGGATAGCAGAGATTCTGCTAGTGTAATTACAGAGTTCATCTCAACTACTCACACACAGCTTTCAGAGTTATTCTGTATTACCTCCACACTTGCCACAGTTACGAAAAAAATACTATGAAAGAATTCCTGTGTGGACTAGGAGACACTTAGTACCTTCCCTGTACCTCAGAAAAGGACAGCTCACCAAGAAGAAAACGTAGGGAAAAAAGCTTACTGCGACAAGTCATAGAATCGTATAATCACGGAATCATAGAATGATTTGAGTTGGGAGGGATTTTAAATATCATCCCATTCCAATCCTTCTACCATGGGCAGGGACACCTTCCACTAGATCAGGTTGCTCAAAGTCTCATTCAACCTGGTCTTGAACACTTCCAGGGATGGAGCATCCGTGACTTCTGTGGGCAACCTGCACTAGTGCCTCACCACTCTCACAGTAAATACACTTCCTCCTAATATATAATCTATATCCACCCTCTTTCAGCTTAAAACTGTTGCCTCTCATCTATTCACTGCACTCCCTGATAAAAATCCCCTCCTCATCTTTCCTATAGGTCCCCAGTAGGTACTGGAAGGATGCTCTAATATCTCCCTCAAGACTACTCTTCTTATTGTTCTAGGTTGAACAACCCAAACTCTCTCAGCCTGTCCTCACAAGGGAGGTGCTCAAGCACTCTGATCAATTTTGTGGCTCTCCTGTTGACTCAGTCTAACAGATCCATGTTGTTCCTGTGCTGAGGACTCCAGAACTGAAGCAGAGTAGGGAAGCAGAATCACCTCCCTTTATTTGATTCACTTTCAGAGTACGCTGTCCACTTTTGCATGTATTACTTGTACAATTTTTCTCTTGAAGATTGTACAAGTGTACAAACTCTATGACTGTGAACTTTGAATCTAATTCATTAGTTTATAGCAATTTTTGTAATTTCTTCAACATTTCAAAATCACATTGAATATTTATAATGCACTAAACCTCTTTGGATTGAATTGTGGCTCAAGACACAGATGTGACATACATGAGATATGTTACTACACATATTTGTTGACACAATGAAACGTCTCTGAGTCAGATTTCCTTCTCTTTTTATTCCTCTAGTGGGTGGGACGTCAATTATTGCTAACCTATGCTGTGTCAGCCATTATAGTAGGGTGGATCAAGAGACATCTGTCTGTTCCTAAATTCTGTCCAAGGAGAATAAGTAAGCACATTATTTTTGTTTCTTCTTTAATATTTAATTCTCATGACCTGTGGCAAATGGATAGTCTAACTCATTATGACCCAACTCTAAAACTTCTTCCAGCATTGATATTTCTTTACAGCTCATCTGCATTCAGAATTACGCTTCCTTGATCTGACAACTGTCTGGTACTGATTTAGAGTAGTGGATACGTATATGGAATATATAACACTTCAAATAATTTGGCAACTCTATTACTCTGAAACTTGGTTTGTATCAAATGTGATATTTCCTGTGTGGGACATCATATCTTGCTTTAACACTATTGAGACAAGTAACTTTTTCTTTTTCATTTGGTTCTTTCACTGCCATTTAATGGCAAGGGGGGAGGGGAGGGGAAAAGGCTGACAATATCTCATGCTAAATATAATGATAAGGAGGAGAAGATGCTTTGTGCTCTCTATCAATGTATGTGTTGCCTAAACAAAAGGTTTAGTTGAGCTGGATTCCAGACTCTCATCCCAGTGATCAAGCACCGCCTAGCTCCATCTCAGGAAGTGCCTGAACATATGGAGATAGTTAGCTTACCAGCTATGGGAGAGTCAGAAACTGAAAGCAAGTCTGCCAGGAAAATCAAACTGCTACAGATTCAGGAGATGTGAAAACAGTTGAGTCTGTATAGGAATATCTACAAGGACACCACTACATCCCAGAATTGCTGTGCTCATTTTCTCTGATGTGTGTGTGTTATTCGCATATCAAAAAGGTCAGGAGGAAAAAAAGGAGCTAGAAATGAGAAGGAACAATGAACAGATGCCAAATAAATACCCTGCACACATAGTCTGCACCTTCTCTGATGCTCTCAAAAGTAGAGAACAGCATGTACCCTGGCATTTGAAAGGTAAACTCAAAGGTTCATGAAGTCAAAGTTGTCCAATTTGAAGTGTTACCCCCAGTTACTGAGCCTCTAAAGAATATTTGACATCTATATGTCATAAAAACCCTGGGAGACAGGACAGAATATATCAGCCACAGGTAAAAATAAAATGCATATTGCAGTGTGTTCAGCAGGTAAATAAAACATTATTATAAGGATTGTAAGATATTTAGAGGGAGATAAGATAAATTTAGGGGTGATTTTTTTTCAGCATGAAGTACTTTCCAAAGTTCAGGTGTGTGTTTTTCCTGGTTCTGAAATTGGTCCCAGTTGCAGCTCTATTTCTTGGGGTTTTTTTATCCTTATTTGGATATTCTAACCAAAACCACTAGAGTTTCTTCTGAGTGTTTGGGAATAAGAAAGTTGGCACTCACCAAACACTTTTGTCCTCATAATATGGAGAGAAGACTGATCCCTTCTATAACTATGATGATGATTAACAATTTTTACACAATTGCAACATGTTCCTTGAAATATTAGTAGAAGAAAGCCATTTTCCTGCTTCCCTTAGCAAAAATCTGTAGCATGTAGACAAAGCTGATAAAGTAACATGGTCTAAAAAGCTTAGCACACATTCATACTGGTTTTCTGAAGAAGAAAAAGTAGTCATTTTCTAGTGAGAAGTTTACCCTGTATCCACTTTTACATGCATACATACCTTTATATACATATGTTAGTCAATCTCACAGTGGAGCTGATCCCACATATGAATTTAGAAAAAAAAAATGCTCAGCTCTTCAGGCATGTACGGAAGAGTACATGAAGTACATCATGTTTAGTTATGTTGATTTCAATGATAACTAAGCTCTTTGGCAGAATTTAGAGGTAACCATCTTGCTAAATTTGAAGTGTCTACTTGTGGACACATTGTGTCTCCGTTTCTGGACAGTGTAGGTCCACTCAGTATAATCTGTAGCATGCAAGGCTGAGGGTCTTTTCAGGATCAGATGAATCTACTCAGCCCAAAGAATGGTGACTGTATTGATGATCTCTACTGGTTACAAAGGAAATCTAAAGTGACTAACACAGAGATACAGACCTTCACTAAAGACATCTACAGTTTAGATAAATTCCCCCTGTTTTTGCTCCTAAGCAAATTAGGTCCTCTGGGCAGGAACTGGCCAGTGTCTGGAACATTCATAGCTTTTCCTGAGCTGAGAAACATGGTTGACTTTTGTGGCAAACAAATGCATTATTATAAATTATGGCCCAAGATATAATCTTGGAAATATTTCCACACAAGTGCTACATATCATACAGGCAAAACTACAAAGCTACGGAAGAGTAGTGTTCAGATAGTGGCAGAATACAGTTTCTGCTTGACCAAGCAGACAAGTAATACTAAAGTTTGAAGTCAATGAAGTGTAGTTTTGATGAGATATTTTAAAAGCAGACAGATCAGATACCACCAAGAAAATGCTGCTGGGTATCATC
Organism: Clamator glandarius; assembly: GCA_033459285.1. NCBI lineage: Eukaryota > Metazoa > Chordata > Aves > Cuculiformes > Cuculidae > Clamator > Clamator glandarius. Next base: position 2,883,973 of record JAUNZM010000036.1, on the reverse strand, counting down.
TGCAGAGAGCTCAGCTGAGTCCAGCTGTTAAATCTGCTTCTGATATTTTTTTGCAGCATGCCAGTGTGTTTGAGCTCACTGAGATATTTGTACGGAAGGCTGACTAGTATGTAAATGCCACTCACTCTGTAAATAAGATAATGTAAACATAAGTCACCTAATTGGACAGATCCTGTTATATCATCAAAAATTCACTTCTTTTCTATCCTGCGAGAGAGGGGATATGAATTGTGGGCTAGAGAGATATCTCACATTTAGGATGAGAGCACCACAGCCTGCTCTGTTTCAAAGCAGGTAACCTCTCCATCTTGTGTTAACCCCAGCCATATCCACAAACAGACTGCAGAAAGCCGATGAAATCAGAAATGACTAAAGGCTTCTGATGATGGAGACAATGAGTGAATGACAGACAGATGCAGACAGTGGCTTGTGCAAGACTTCTGTCCCACCCTCCACCAGCTGCTGAGCAGCATCCTGGTGACACTCCACCATCCTGAAGGGATGCCAGAGGAAGTGGAGATGTGGCCATTCACCCACTGCCTGGCCGGCACTGTCTGACGAAGGAGGCCACAGGCACAGTAGGAAGTGATTAAGGCCACAAAAAGCCCCCAAGACGACCTCAGAAGGACCTTAGCTGTGCTGATTGCACTCTTGCATACAAACATTTTTTTATAGCTCCCTGAAGTCTTCAGTTGTTTTCTTTTCTACAAAACAAAATTTTAAAAAAGTTGTAAGATATCAGAGTTGGGTATGGTGATTGTATAATAATAGGCAAGTTAAATAGACATCTACATGATAAACAATTTAGATGAAGGGAGGTTTCAGCCCTGCTTCATGGATATTAAAAGCAGCTTAGGACCATTTTTGTTCAGAAAACATTGAATGTAGAAATTAAATGCCTTCCTGTAGTGAAGAGATAAGATGTATAAACAGTTGTGCATGTTAAAATACTGCCACATCTTCTTTTAATTAATATGTTTCTTTCTGTGTCCTGTGAGTCAGCCACCGCCTAAGGATCTGTCAAATTTCCACTTGATTTGCAGTGGCCAGGGGTTAACAGATTCAAATAAGAAAGGAAACACATGAACTTTCAAACAAATCTCACACTTTTTTGGTGCCCTGAAAACAGCTTTTTGTTGAATCTGACTCCAAATTCCCAGTGATTTTCAGGATAATTCCATCTTGAATGGAAGTAGAGACCCCTGGACCTCACATAAAAGTGCTCAGTCTTTGTCTCCTTTGCAAATTTTCCAGTAAGATTTTAGTGGGCCAATTATAGAAACCTTGTTTATTTATCACTGAATGCATTGCAGACTGGCAGTCAGCTGAAACTTCAACTTCAGAGATGAACAACCATTTCTAGGTGGTCAAAGATATCGCTTTTCCTAAAATTGGTACGGAGGGAGTCATCTCTTCTTCGGTGACTATTATTACTGAGAGAAACAGTATTGTAATACTAAGTTACAGAAAGAAATAGATATTCAAAACTAGTACAATAGAAGACACATCTGTGCTACCTAACCATGGTATTCAATATAAAAATCTTGTTCAATAGTTCCCCTAATGTATTATTTCTTATCTGCTTGAGGGTGGTCCAAAGGCACTTTGGATTGTATTACAAATGTAGTTGGGTTGATTCAAAATGTCCTGCAGAAACCCCTCCTCCTCTCCTCGCCTTTTTCTACTATCACTTGGGAACTGACCAGAAAATATGTGGTTCGGTCTTCCTGTTAAAAGAAAACTAAAGTAATTGGTTGAGGTCAATAAGCAATGGGTATTTCAGATAGGAAAGAAATTTGGTTTGAGTCAAACCAAAACTAAATTTGTCTGAGTTTTATAGTGAAATTAACAAAGTGAGAAAATGTGTTTTGGCTCAAACTTTAATGTTTCCTACAATCTGGAATGAAGAAATTTCTCTCATTGTCGGATTGTTTAACCCTTTTGCTTAACATTTGGGGATTTTTGTAAGATAGTGTTAATGTTTTACTCAAGCTGCCTTTTTGGAATGAGAAGACAGTTATGCTGAGATGACACGTCAAATGCAAAAATTCAGCACTACTAACACAAAGAGGGCTTATACTTAATTCTTTCCTCCTTGCTTCTCCCTTTTCTTTTCAAGTCAGACCCGTTTAACAATCTGAGGTTGAATTTTCCAAGGACACAATATCTTCTTAAAACAACATGCTGCAAGTGGTTTACTGTTGTTAAATACTTCAGCTATAAGAATTGATAACATCTCCTTGACTGACCAAAAGTCTTGAGTCTCTAGTGTGATTCCATTTTCCTTATCAAAATGCCTTTTATTCTGGCAATAACAAGATAATAGCATCCTAAAGATTTTACTGTGGTATCTGTGTCCATTCAACTTTTCTCATTTCTATTACTGTATCAGTGCATCTTTTCAATGAAGGATGCTAAGGACTCCACTGTGAGCTGGCAGCTCAATTGTACCCCAGGGATGGCTAAGGCTCAGAAGCAGTTAGTGATGGAGCAAGTTATGATACTCTGTACAGCAGTTATGGATTTAACACCAATGAAAATGAAAGAAGAAATATGCACAAGCAGCCTAGTTTGCCATCCTAAAGACAGGGAGAGGCACCAGTAGTAAACGATTGGAGGGCCACTGTCAAATTCACCTACTTACTTAACAGGAGAATATTACTCTAATTTACGTCAAAGAACTTATCATCTGAAAGCACTGACAGTGTCCATCTTCTGCATGCATTCCAGCATGGCTGTATTTTCTGATGTTTCCCAGTCTTTGATCTACATAATGTCCTAAAGAAGATAATTCCTAAGTACTGGAAATACAGAAACATTGTCAAAAACTTGTATCAATTAGCACCTCCATGTGCTGGCTTCCAGGTTGTTCTGGATCTTGATGCCTTGCTTTAATTTCTTTCAGGTTTATCTTCATGGTGTTCTGCTACAGCAATAATGGGGCCTATACTGCATTCTTCAGGGCTTTTCCTAGTCAATAGTCATACAAGATATGCAGCCACTAATATATGGAACTTGGTGTTTACTCATGGTCAGAAAGCACTGTCCTTTGACCACATGCCAGGCAGGATTGCAAAAATATCTGTCTGCTTTTCAAGAAAGAGAGCACATCTCTGTATATGAAGGAGAAAGTTTCTTGTTTCCTTGTTAATTAGAAACTGTAACTGGAAAATTTCGCTCTTCACTAGTTTTCCTTGAATAGTATTTTACTAGCTGCAGGGTATCAGTGAAAAGAAATGAAAGGAGGATGTTAGGGGAATCACAGGGGTAAAAAAAATCCCTCACTTTTACATTCAGGGTTTGCTGTAAGATGGTGTTCAGCTGTTTGAACAAGTCACAGAAGTGTAATACATGGCCACAGCTGAAGACATGATGGGGAAGAGTGCGATGACACCTCTGCATGCAGACAACACCAACCTCCAGCATCTACTCCACTCTGAAGCACTTGCCCCTTTGGCTCATCAGCACCAGCAAGATCTCAGCTGGTGACCCTCTGTGCCCTGATAACCACAGTATGAGGGCATTACCAGGGCAGAACAGCCAGGGGAGTGGGACTTGAATGTTGTCACTGCAGGTATGGACATGATAAAGAGCAAAGGCTGTGAGCTGAACAGCTCAGGGTCCCTGACTTAGAGGTTCCCATGAACTAAGTTTTTTAACAGATTTTTGACTGCAATAACCTACCTAATCTAGATTTTTGGTCTAAGCAAGGTTTGGTGGATCACACCAGCTGCCTGAGGATGTTTGATTCTGGACATGTGGGAGCCAGTCCTGGTTCATGCGAAAATAAAGTTCAGGTGCCCAGATACAAGCACCTAAAGTCCCTTTGAGGGTGAGGGTACCAAAGACATTTGCTTTGAAGCTGGCCAGTGTGACATAGCATCTCCAGGGGATCTGCACCTTTCAGAATCACTGGCCAGAGGATGGATAAAATACAAAAGACCCTCTAAAATACCTCTAGAAAAGTATCCGTGAACACTGGATTTGCTTTCCTTATGCCTCATGCCTGATGTTGAAACTAAGCATGTGAGAAGGTAGGGGAGGATAAGACCAATGAAACTCCTCTATTGAAAGAAACAGTCTTTTTTTTTAATTCTTGAGGAAAGAAAAAACCTTTCCCTCACTGGTAGTCACCCCTTTCTTCCTTCCTCATTTACTAGTCCTGCTGTGGTATAGCTGATTTCCCATCTATCTACTCAAATATTTTGTCAGCAGAATAAGATACAAGTGTGTGATTTTCTGCTGAAGAAGATCCTTTTGATCCACAGATCCTCATATGGAAGGGAGAAGAGAATGGATTTTACCACCTGCTATTGCCCTTGATATATCCCAGGGGTGCCTGCCTTACAGACAGATAACAGTCAATATCATGGGCTCTAGAGGTCTTTCTAACATTCTGCTCTGGTGTTCAAAGGCATGAATCAATGGGAGACTGCTCGTTCCCAACCATTCGCTTTGATATACAGCAGTGCTTCACCTTAGGTAATAAAAGCCACTTCAAATATTACAGAACCATTATCTCCTACAATAGTCGAGTATGGGCTGACATAGGGTGGGGGTGACCAAGAAGTTACACAATGTTGGATGCACCATCTGGCCAGCAGTCAGCTCCCAGTAAAGCTGCTGAAAATGGAGCACAGCCTCCAGGTGAATTCAGTGAAATTCTTCCTTTCCTTTCTTGTTTATAGGTGTAGTATGTTTGGGGTTTCCCTGCCAAATAAATGCACAATGCTTTTGATTGTGGCTATATCCCTTGCTAAGATCCACCAACTATTTTTCTTGCCCCAGAGATTCGTTTGCTTTATGACTAAACATTCCTGTTTGCAATTTTCTTCCAATGCTAAACTCAATCACCTCTTGTGCTTCCACAGTGTTCAGGAGTTACTGCCTTGCATCGAAGCCACAGCTGAGCTACAAGGTCATGGTTGTAGCCATGTTCACACATCCAATTTCCAGGTGTTGAACTGCAACCATGGGAAATGGAATTGCTTCATCTTTTCCCATTCATCTGTCAGCACAAATTTCAAGCTTTTACTTTCATCATCACAGGCACTTTTTTTTTAATTTTTGCATTTGGGTGGCCACATGTTAACAGATCCACCTCGTGCAGAGATCTTCTCTTTCTGTTAGTAAGTGCTATATAAAAATGCTTGTATTTCTATCTGATTATTGAGCCAAATAGAGAACAGTCATGATAAATAGGGCTCAGAGAACAATTCTTATTTCTACTCACAAAGAAAAAGGGAAAACAAATGAAAAAACAAACAAACAAACAAGAAAGAAGAGTGATCTCTCCTCTCTGTGGAGGAATCTGTCATTACCAATTGGCTATTTGCAATGCAGCCAGCATTTGCCAAAAGATTATCCTCTCTTGCAATTCATTAAGTTCGTTTTTCCATTAAATTACAAGGCAGGCAAATGTATATCTAGCCATTCTAGGATGGTATTTTCTTGCCACAATAGTTAAATTTTGCCCTGAAATTTAACTTTCTAGCATAAGTTCATACAAAGCGGCAAATGATACATAAAAGGATTAGCATGTTACACTGGCTTAGTCAGAAATATAAACTGACATGTCTCACATCAGTAGGAAAGTTGCTTTTGGTAACTGAATGCAGAGATTTCAGATACTCCAGCAGCTCCAGCATTCAGACAGGCTCTGCTGCTGTTCCTGAAGACTGCCAGCAGAGAGAGCAAACGGTGCCCAGACCAAAACCATCAATCAGCTATCACTTCGTGCTCTAGATAGACACAGCACAAGAAGGAAATAGTGTTTCCTTATGCCATGTAAAGGAACACAGGATTTTCTCATGTATTACAGAAAGCAGGTACAGTCCAGCTACTTAACTTCAAAGAATAAGATTCATTAACCCTTTCCACAAGCTGCTACAAAGAGGACTGGCACACAAGCCGTGACATTGACTGTAAGTCACCACCACGATTTATCTAGTTGAAGTGCCTGCCAGCACTTGAATTTCATCCATGCTGGGGCATGACCTCCATCCATAAGGTGACTTTATGATCCCACTACCAGAAGATACAAACAACCCTCAGTCTTCAAATGTGTTCATTAAATTGGGCTGATAGCTGGGCTTGGGGGGGTTGCATCAATCTGTAGGCTGGAGCCTTAACTATTGACCCAGTATCACAAACATATAAAATTGCAGTTACAGTCAATAGACTGTGGCTGGACTAGTTCAATGAGAGGGGGTGCATTTCTCAGCAGCAATGGCACTGTTTGCACCATCCTGATCAGAGACACTTCAGTTTACTAATGTGTGAAACTTTTTGTCACTTCATGTTAGTAAAATAAAGAAAAGAAAGGATTTGGGCTGACAGTTGGAAGCAGGATTCAAATAGCAGTTGATTTGTGCTGAGGATGTTGCCAGTGATTCGAATCTCCATAGTTCTCAGTCCAAAGCTGAGAAATAACTAGGACAGGTGGGATATGGCAAAGTGGGAACACAGAGTGAGGGGAACAAGTGGAAGAGGGATTTTTTTTCTCCTTTTCTCTTTTATAACACTGAGTAAGAGCAGGTCTGTTCTAAATTAGTGTTTACGAACCAGATGGTAGTAAGACTTTACAAAGGTAATTTGGCCAGGGTCTTACAAAGTGCCTCATTAGTCTAAACTCTTCTCACACAATGATAGAAATAAAAGCAAGGCCTCTGCAGAGGTTTACCAGGTGAGCTGCCAGCACCTGCTTTCCACAGCAGGCAGGCAGAGGGACCACCAGGCTTGCTGTGCTCAGCTGTGTCAACAGGCATGGACACCCCCACCCGAAAAAAGATTTCCAATGAACTAACTCTGAGCAGGAACACAGAGAGGAGACAGTGAGAGGACACATTCCACAACACAGACCAGGAATCAGAAAGCACAGGTTTCCGCTCTAGTAGCAACTCACAACCAAGATATTTTTTAGCTGGGTTTATTAAACGAATTATTATACAGCACTTCTGACAATATGGATACCTGAAAGGACAGAAGAGTGAACCAGAAGAGGTTTCCATGAATAATCGCTTTGAAGGCAAACTAAAATACATAAAATGTGAGTTAACAAAGAAATAGAATCTTCAGTTTTATGGCCTTTGAAAGTGATTTGTAAGTTATTGTAGGCTGAATCATTAAAACATTGGGGCTAGAACCAAGAGAGAAATGTTCTTAAAGTCAATTATAATGCTAAGTACATGTAAACTCAGATAGATGAAAATTCAAGATGGAGATCTTGTTCTTAAATGCTTTTAAAAGATATTTAGTTACTATTTTTCTCCAGATTTTCATTATAGATATAGTTTGTTCCCTCCATAGATATTCCTATCTGAAATTGTCTCTATAATAGCCTTTCATACTGGTAAAAAAAGAGCAACTCAACTAATTTAGAATTGGACAATGAATGAGAAAAAGACAGTGGGGATTGCATTCTGACTACAATATAAATATTTGATTTTTACAGTCTTGGCCTGAACTGAATTGATCTCTCATGTGTTTTGCAATGCTCTGTATCTCTGCAAATAAAGTCCTTTTGAAGCTTATTTGTGGATTAAAATTGAAAGCTTAAAAAAATATGCTTGCATTTGTTTCATTCCCTTTACTTGCAATGGTGTTCTAAAATTTCATAGTGTGAAACAAAATATCATGAGGAAATCCCAGCAAATCTTTGGAAATCTTCCTCTTCTTTCTGATGTTGATTTCATTTTGTTCATTTTATTCTTATTTCTTCAGATAAATGTCAGATTTGAAAGTACTGTGCAAATAGTTGAAAACCTTACCCTTCACTTATGTGACACTCAGAATGGTTTGAGTAGGAAGGGAGCTTAAAGATCGTCTAATTCCTTATTGTGCCTGTGATGCACTTGTTCACGTGTGAATCATAATGATATTTCTGCTTTGTAATTTAAAGGTTTTCCACTATGAATTTCCATTACAATTGCCCACACTAAAATTCAATAAGAGTTGACATCTATGAATGCCTTCAAGGTGTCCTAACTGATGGCCAGATGTGTTTGAGTTTCAAACAAACCTGTGAATAGTGACAAGTTTCTAGGCTATTTGCAAATCCCTTCTTAAGCTATTCAGTCAGTTTTAATAAGGAAGAAATAAACATTTCAAAACTAGGCAAGTGTCTTTTGCTGGGACTTCTCATAAAGTCCAAAAGGCTGTTGACAGTGAGAAATGTGCCTGACACTTGCCTGAAACTCCTGCTGCTATTGTGCTCAGGTGCTGTCTGGCATTGCCCTGTTTAGTTTCTGTTACATTTTGAGCTGAACTGTCAGGCTGATCTGAACACCAGTCTTGACCTCAAGGAAACTGTAACAATGCAAAAACCTGAAGCCAGCTGATAGCACAGTCTGTGGGGGCTCTGCATTTATATTAAAGGGTGCTCAAGTCTTTATTCCATTATTCTGACTTTACACCTCCCTCTTGTCACTACTTGATATTTCTGACAATTTTGCTGGAGTTTTCCTATGAAATTTTGGCTGACATCCTGATATCATAAAAATTGCAGGTAGGAGCCAAGACTGCTATATAGGCATCCCTTTTCTCCCAGCAGTGTTGTAAGTCCATTCTCTAATACAAAAGTTAAGGGAAGCAATACCACAGAACAAAAATGGAATCTATAACCTGGATGAAGCATCAATGCATCTCTTTAAAGACCACTCCCTCGTATCTGGATGAGAAAAACATTTACATTCTTGCATTCCATTTTTTAAGTTGCAATCTGGGAAAATGTTTTCCAACATGAAGACAACCAGCAATACATAACTGAAGAAAACTCCAGAAATTTCTGGAAAACCCTGGAAAACTCTGGAAAACTGGATTGCCTGACAGTGTCAGGTGTTGGAGCCTGCATAGACCTATGAATTCTAAGTCATGAAGGCTGTCACTGTCAACAGTCATAGTTGCCCTCCTCCCTCAATAAGGTCTAGTAGCTCTTCTACACTAATCTATCGCTATCACGGGACTTATAAGGGTGTTTATTGCTTTGCCACCCATTTCTCACTGCAGAGGGCAAGAGGAGAAGACTTTTCTTGCTATTGCCTGGATATTCGTCACTGAGGCTGCACAATCTTCTAAAGCTGGGCTCTGACTTCAGAGAAAGCATATAGAGATGTCCATTTTGGAACAAAGAAAAATAAAATTACTGAAAAAATAAGGAAACAAGATGCAGAAATGTAGAACTGTACAGCTGGATAGAGCTTTACAGGAAGCCTCAATTCTCTCTTCCCAAAAGAAGAGTTAATCTAACAGGTCACTTCTGCCTTTGTTGTGTGATCCAAGGAAAATTAAATAGCAGGCACAGGATGAAGTGCAGGGGAAGGAAAGGAGTTGAAGAGGATTACCTTCCCCTATAAAGTTTCCTTGGGCTTCTAGCCTCAATTACAAGGCCTAATGCACGCCTTCATTTGTTTCCCGTTAGCCGTAGAAATGAAGGGAAATAACTCTGCCTTCACCTGAACCATGAAATGAAACAGGCCTCCAAGCACTGGAAAAGTTACTTAACATATTCTGTTTCTTCAAGTAAACAAAACAGGCTGATGAAACATTCTATAAATGTGATTTAAATACACCAGAGCTGAATTGTATCTACGATTAAATGTTTACTATTTATTTGAGATTGGTCATTGTAGTGTTCACAAAGACATAAAATTGATTAGCTGAGCCAAGCACACACAACAGTGGTGTTTGAAGACAATTATTAAGTCCACAGAGGCCTGCATTGTATAGGGCCTAGAGATTTCTCCTGAGCTAATATTTGATGTTTATCTGATTAATGAATTACTCAGCTTTCATTAGGATCATCACTGAAGAAAAACCACAGGCAAGGAGTTACAACATATATTAACAACATGTATTATTACACTTCAGAGGGAACATTTATGAGCAGAAGGAAAAAATGTACTATTTTTTTATTATTATTTGCAGCACTTTCTTGGTGCACAGAACAGATCTCTTCCATTAACCTTGACTGAATTCTAAAACAGAGCAGAAACATGTTACTAAATGCATTGGTTTTTTCTTTATTTTTTTTTCAATCACAGGATTTTTACTCTCCAAAAGAATCTGACCTTGTAATTTTTCAGTACCCCAGGATTTTTCTTTCATAGAATCCTAGAATAGTTTGTGTTGGAAGGAACCTTAAAAATCATCTAATTCAACCCCCTTGCCATGGCCAGGGACAAGTGCCACTAGATCAGGCTGCTCAAGGCCACATCCAACCTGGCCTTGAACACCTCCATGAGTGGGGGATCCGTGACTTCCCTGGGCAACCTATGCCAGTGTTTCACCACCCTCGTTGTAAAGAATTTCCTCCTAAAGTCCAGTCTAAATGTTCCCCTCTCCAATTCACAACTATTGACCCTAGTCCTATCACTACATGCTTTTGTAAAAAGTCCCTCCCCAGCTTTCTTGTACTGTACCCCCTTCAGGTACTGTAAGGTCACTATAAGGTCTCCTTGGAGCCTTCTCTTCTCCAGACTGAACAACCCCAAATCTCTCAGCCTGTCCTCATATGGGAGGTGCTCCAACCCTCTGATCGTCTTTGCAGCCCTCCTCTGGACCCATTCCAACAGTTCTATATCCTTTTTATGTTGAGGATTCCAGAACTGGACAAACAACTCCAGATGAGGTCTCATAAGAGAGAAATAGAGGGGCAGAATCACCTCCCTCAACCTGCTAGTTATTCTTCTTTTGATGCAGCCCAGCATATGGTTAGCCTTCTGGGCTGCAAGCACACATTACCAGCTTATGTCAAGCTTCTCATCAATCAGCACCCCAGGCCCTTCTCTGCAGGGCAGCTCTCCATCACATTGTCTCCCATCCTGTATTGAAACCACAGATTGTCCCAACCCAGGTGTAGGACCTTGCACTTGGCTTTGTTGAATTTCATGAGGCTCACGCAGGCCCCTGTCTCCAGCTTGTCTCTTTGGATGACATCCTGTCCTTCCAGTGTGGCAACTATACCACTCAGCTTGATGTCATCTGCAAACTTGCTGAGGGTGCACTAAATCTCGCTGTCTTTATCATTGATAAAGATGTTAAGAAGCAGCATTGATCCCAGCAGGGACCCCTGAGGGACATCACTTGTCACAGATCTCCATCTGGACACTGAACTGTTGACCACTATTCTCTGTATACGACAATCCAACCAATTCCTTACCCACTCAATAATAAATAAAGTCATTTATTATTGTGTGCATACACTGTGAGTGAGTGAACATTCTATGGTTGTATCTGTAGTATCAAAAACTTTTGACAATGGATGATTATTCACTAGGTAAGGTTCACCTTATAGTGTTTTCTTGCAAAGAAAAATAATGTCTTTTCAAAGAATGTCTTCCTAATCTAGGAAGAGGCAGCTAACCGGTTTTGTAGTATAGAATCACAGAATCATAGAATTGTTTAGGTTGGAAAAGAATTTTAAAAACATTCAGTCCAACTATAAATCTAACAGTGCCATCTCCACCACTAAAGCTTTCCTTGTGAACCACACCTACACTGCTTTTAAACACCCCCATGAATGGTGACTCCACCACTTCCATGGGGAGCCTGTTCCAGTGCTCGACAACCCTTTTGGTGAGGTGATTTTTTTCCTAATATTCTGTCTAAACCTCCCGTATGTAATTTGAGGCCATTTCCTCTCATCCTATTGCTTGTTACTTGGGAGAAGAGACCAGTACCCAGCTCACTATAACCTCCTTTCAGATAGTTGTAGAGTAGTAAGGTCTTCCCTCAGCCTCCTCTTCTCCAGACTAAACAACCTCAGTTCCCTCAGGCAGTCCTCTAGACCTTTCACCAGCTTCATTGCCTTTCTCTGGACATGCTCCAGCAGCTCAATATCTTTCTTGTAGTGAGAATCCCAAAACTGAGTACAGTATTCAAGGTGTGGCCTCACCAGCGCCGAGTACAGGGTGACAATTACTTCTCTAGTCTTTCTGGGCATGCTATTTCTGACACAAGCCAGGATGCTATTGGTCTTCTTGGCCATCTGGGCCCACTGCAGGCTCATATTCCACCAGCAGTAAACCAGCATCCATTGGTCCTTTTGCACCAGCCATCTTTCCAGCCGTTTGACCCCAAGCTTGTGGAGTCACATGGGGTTGTATTGACCCAAGTGCAGGACTGACAGTTAGGCTTGTTGAGCATCATGCAATTGGCCTCAGCCCACCAATCCAGCCTCCCCAGATCCCCCTCTAGAGCCTTCTACCTTGAAGTAGATCAACACTCCCGCGCAACTTGGTATTGTCTGCAAACTTATTTGGGATACAGTCAATGCCCTCATGCAGATCACTGATAAAAATAAACAGCACTGAGCCCTGGGGAATGCCACTTATGACCTGCTATCAGCTGGATTTAGCTCCACTCACCACAATTTTTTGCATCTGGCCATCTAGCCAGTTTTTTATGTGGAAAAGAGTTTGCCTGTCTGAGCCATGAACAACCAGTTTCTCCAGGAGAATGTTGTTGGAAACACTGTCAAAGGCTTTACTAAAGTCTAGGCAGACAAAATCCACAGCCTTTCCCTCACTCACTATGAGGATCACCTTTTCACATAGAAGGAAGTCAGGTTAGTCAAGTAGGACCCACCTTTCACAAACCCATTAAACCACAAACCATTGAAGGGTATAACATAGTGCTCTCCTAAATCACCATTGATGTTATTGATGATTTGGACCTGTTTGCCTAAAAGATGTTCTACATTGTAGGCAAAATAGCCATGGTATTAGTTCTCTTAGGAGACAAGTAACAGAGAGAAATGGTGGAAAGAGCAGCTACAATGAGATAATAAATGGTGTTGATAAAAAAAAACAACTGAGTACTTTAATTATCTCCATGAATGTAGACATTACTGATTTATATTTCTGAATATCTAAAAGAATATTCCTGTGGTCAAGACCCTGATGGCTTCTCATCTCAGTTACACATACTCAGTGTAAAACAACATCCCAGTCCCCATGTGTAAGTCACGGCTATCACTTCATCCTTGATTTCACAGCTCTTAGAAAAATCACGTTCACTAATGGCTGTGAAATAACAGGATGCTCAGGTGAGGAGTTGGGAGAATCTTACAAATATAAAGCAGGAATTCATCTGTGAAACTATCATACTTTATTGTTCTTGCCAAGGCAGAGCTGGAAACCAGCTCTCTACTTGTGGATTGAACATTTGACAGGACTCCAAAGGAATTGCATCTGAAATTGACCATGTATTTGTAAAATAAGGAGTGTTTTTCAGTGCTTTTTTCCTCAGATCTGTGGTTCCCCAAGTCACCTTTGTGCCTAGAGCACAGAAAATCTGAGAAGATTGCTAAGATGTGCTTGAGACAGTAGCACAGTGTGTTTGTGACATGCAAAATGCCAGACCACTATGATTATTTAAGTCTCAGTTAGGTTTACAAGAACAGAGTGGGGTTTGTACATAGCCACAAGGATAGCTTAGAGTGTCGGAGTTTCTCTGAACAGCTCATACTAGTTCTGTTGCTGCCAGAATAATGGTCCGGAAATCTTGCAACATCACCATGATAATATAGTATGTCTCCATAACATTTTTAACTTTATGGCACGATGCCTGCTGGAAACAGCCAATAGCCTATAGCCTGGGATAGTACTGCAGCCTTTAATCTTGGGCTTTAGTAAACACAAAGTCTTTAGATATTCAAGTTTCTTGCAAATTTGTGTGTAGATGTGAATGATGAATACTGGACAAATTGTCAGAGCTTTTTAGGAGAGCTTTGATTTCTGCTTCCAGTTGGGTCCTCTCCTTATCTGGAATATCAAGCACTGGGATGTAATTTAGAAAACGGCAAACAACAACTTACAAAACCAGCTACTTCTTTGGATTACGTTTTGTTGCTGACAAAACACAGAAGTCTCACTGTTCTTACTCTAGACATAAGACCTTCTGCATTCATATGAAAAGTTCTTTTCTCCAGTTTCAGATTCTTTTACAGAGAAGCTACAACTTAGTACTTTCATATATTTTAAAGAAACACTTCCTCATATTTTGGTTATTTGTTTTCCTCTTCCAATTCTGTTTCTAAGTAGATTTGGTTCTGGAAGCACATTGACATCAGATTAAGGATCTGATCCTTGGTTACTAATGGATTCAAAGTGATGGATCCAAATAGTAACATTGATCAGAGTAGTTGCAGTGCCCAATAGTTAGCTTAGCATTGAACATGAGAGTTCTGCATCCAGATAAGGTCTTACACAATTATTATTGAATAAAAGTGCTGCTTTGACATCCCTAGTGCTACAGGAATTATTAGAGAACAGAATCAAGGTCTACACAAGAAGAGGCTGAAGTATCTATCAGCATTCTGGGATTTGGGGTCTTTTTAATTGCATCCACACTGCAGAGCAGTGTTTGCTCTTCAGAGAGCTCTGGCATTACAAGGATCCAGGCTGTGGATCTCAAATCTTCATACCTATACAAGGAGTGAATACCATCACTTCCATTTTAATAAAACATGAGATCTCAAATCCCCATATTAAAATGGATGGGCACAGTCACTTCACTTTTAAAAAAACATTAGATCTCATAACATTTATGACATTGCCATAAGACTGTGTATGTGCCCAAATGCCATCAGCTTAATTACACATGTACAACTTTTCCAAAAGCTAGAAAATACTGTAGTACCTCTTCTGCTTTCAAATGCTGTATTTGGTGGCTTTTATTCTGCATATCTCATGACAGTGAGGACTGTGGTCCGTTTTACCAGCCAGGGAATTACTAGTCTGTATAGCAAGACTTCTGTGGAATGAGGACATTTCTAGGCCACAGGATGATGTCTGATTGGAAAGACCACCCGGACTCATTAAATAAATGGAACTATTGTCTTTTTTATCAGAGTTGTAACAGTGACAAAGTGAATGCGGAAACTCTGTTCAAACAAAACAAACAGTTCAGGCTCTGTGTTGAGTCGGAGTGCCCTGGAAACAAAGAATCAAATAATATTTAATGTTATAATGACTTAAAATATTACATCTGTGAATGTATTCAAAAAGAGGCATATATATTAAAAATGTGTCAATATGTTGTTTATATAAGCTTGGATAAGTATAAAACAAAGATCCAATTACAGTCTTGTAGTATTATTTTCTTTTCTTTAAAAATGAAAGAGATAAGCATTCAGGAATCATTGCAAAATTAATAAAGTCACTTTTTTTCCTATAGCCCCATCATACTCTCCTCCCTTCTTTCTAACACCATATTATGGGTATCTGTTGAGAGATTCCATATTTATGGTTTGGACCCTGCAAAAAGCCATTTTTTTTTTCTCTCTCATTCATGACCTTTCCCAATCATCTGACTAGTAATGGGTTTACAAGTAATTTCATATTTTCTGGGGCTGCCTCCAGCCAAATCAATGTAGAAATAACATCAACAATTTGTGACAAAGGATATTATGTCAAATTCACCCAATATGACTGATCAGAGACACAATATAGAAAAATGCTTCCTCTAATTCTATGGCACATTTGTTTCAGTTTTTAGATGATCTACAGATTTCCAGGTACACTTTCCTAATTTATTTAGAATAAATCCCTATTGTTTCCTTATACACCAGAAAAAATTATTTATTTTCTAAGTTGATAAAGACATGCAAGGTATAGAATATACAATGCCACTGTGTTTTTCTGCAAGTAATTTTCAGGACCTTCCTGTGTCATTCATTTCATTTCAATACGACTGTATTTTCCCAGGTTATGGCCACATTGAAAACCACAGTGGAGTTGTTTCTCTCTCTATGTTTCATTCTTGGCATCTTTAACCACGAGTTATTAAACTTCACCTTGAGCTTGATGAGTTGTCATAAAGTGGTTCCAGAAGGGTTGAGGTCAGGTGCCAAATTGGGCTTTGCTGTGGCAATCACAAGTTCTAATGGCACTGCTAATTTTGTAATCATTCTGTAACAAGGAGATTTCACGTTCGGAATTGCCACTCTTTGTGATTTGGGCAGACCTCCAAGTAGGATGTGGAGAAGCCAGTGGTTATCCATGCCTCACAGAAATCCTTTGGCTGCCAACATTTCTGCAGCATTAGTGTCACAGCAGCCATGTTCAGATAGTATCAAACAACAGGTGGTATTTATGTCTCTCATTTGTGAGATCTCATCAGTGCTGAAGGAATAAAATACTAGCACATCTTTCATCATAAGAAAGGGTAAAACCCTCATCTAGACTTGAAAGAAAAGGTATCTCTAGAAAGGTAACATGTAATTGCTGTAAAAGGATGCATTTTCCCTTCTGCCTGATGAAAGAAAGACCATAAATCCTGTTATCTGTCTCATCAGTTCCTAATGAGAAGATTAGGTATCAGCTTTATCAATTTTGTTGTAAGTGTTCCCTGCTGCATTGCATGAGAAGAAGCTACTCCCTACTGTATTTTGTGGCATGCCCAAAAGGCAACAAGTCCACATACTACCATGCAAGATAGCTGTACAGTGATATAGGCCACACTGGTTTTCTGCTTGTATTCCAGGTACATCTGAAAGTCCTTGGACTACTATTATAAGGTCTATGAGATATAATGATTGGTATAAAACTACTTATTGATAGGAATAAATTCACTTGAGTTATCAACATCACTGGAAAACAGGGAAGATTTTAGATCCCAGATACAGGATAATGATTGGGTGACCTTCCTTGACATGATCATTGCAATTGACTTCTGTGAGGCTGCAGTCTTGGGTAGGATTTGATTTATTGCTTTAAAGTGAATATTTAAGAGCTGAAGACACCTTCCCTGCTCTGCACTTGTCTGTTATGGAAGAAAGAAAAGGATCATTGGGTGCTACTATGGAGAAATTCTCCACTCAACACAGCACCCACTGCTCATCCAAGAACCTCCACACATGTGGAGGTCTGCATCACCTTTCCTTCTCTCCCCCTACAAAATCTGTCTCTGCTCCAGTCTGCTTATCTGTACGTGTATATTGCATTCATTGCCAGAGAGCAAGCAATTTCTGGCAGACCAAACACAGTTTCTTAGAAGAACAATTATAGCTTTAAAGTTAATTGATTTTTTTGAAGCATTTGCAGGTACCTAAAACACAAAAAGCCAGATCATGACAATGATCTACAGATATCTGAAGAATGTAAGCAGACAAAGGAAATTAATACCTAGACACAGAAATTGTGTATCTGTATCTGAAATAAAAATGTAGAGTTAATATAAGGAAAACTCCTACCTGAATGGAGCAGACTCCCAAGAGAAAATGGTAAAAACACTATTTGTGCTAGAGAAATGTTGGAAATAAAGTAGAGCTGCTTCTTATTTCTTTACACAAGGGAGTACGTTTTCACTAACAAGGACCCAGACGACATGACCTGATAAACTTTTCCGCCACTAGCTTCCAGGATTAAAATCCAAGAGCTCTATCCAGAACTACTGAAAATACGTCTGAGGACAATGGTATTATGTTGATTTCTATCACTTGAAGATCTGGCCTTACTTCAACTTTTTAAAGAATAAGACTGGGAAACTAACTTCCTGAATCAATAAACCTGTGTATGATATGTGTTTCATGCAAGGAAGTATCAGATGTACTGAACCTGTTCCGCAAAAACTTTTTCTGTTTGGAGATATCCCAATAGTGCCAAAAAAAATCAAGCTTTATCAGTTTTGCTGGTGTTTAAAGATTAATAGTTCATTCTTAGTCAAAAGCTGTAGTGATTAGTATCACACTGGACACAATCCAGTTCTTTAAGGCATAACTAGTACAGTGCCACACAGAGTGGCTTTCCTGAGGTCAGACCTGGAATGTTGTTTTCTGCTTGGAAAAAGAAAGCCTTTGTCATTCCTCCTCTCCTTTACGGAGACAATTTTTTATGTCACCAAAGAGGAAATTGAGAGTGACATAGCCAACAGCAAAGAGGCTGGAGTTAGGGCAGCAAACAACAGAGACCTACCAGCCAAACCTCCCTGTTACAGGAACCATGAAGGCTGACAGAAGCCGCCCAAAGGTAACCCATGAGTGCAAGCAGGTTAATCACAAAGCAGGCAAAAGAATGACTGTCATGTTACAAGCCACTTTGTAATGAAGGAAATTTTTGCTTGGCCATAAATGATGTTGGCTTGGCCTTGATACAACCCCAAAGGATACTGCGTCAAAAGGTGAAGAAAGGGGCTGGAAGTTACAAATAAGAAGTTAAAAAGCATTAAAGGGAAGCTTAATATACTTATACAACAAAATCCAGTAAGCCAAATGTTAGTTGAAAGGATGCATTCTGGGTTTGTGCCAAAAGCCATCTCCATCCTTCTTCCTCTAAAGATATCCCTCACAGGGGGCTTGAATGCATTTTGAGCCTTTGGTGGGGCTGTAGATTCCACAAATGGTTTGCTGACTGAATCAGTCTTTGTATAATTACTACATCCACGGGTCAGGTAGAAAGTGAGATACACCATTATAAATGACTGCAGCCATTCCAAAACAGTTTTTTATAGCTGAAGCCCAGTACTTTTTGCTGAGATGTAATTTGTTTTCCTTTATCATGCAACATATCTATAGAAGATCTTATTTTGCACAAAGGTACTTAGGGTTATTTGCTAGGCATGAGAGATTGAAAATGCTTTGAAAAAGTATCATTACATTAATCACAGAATGATTTGAGCTGGAAGAGACCTCAAAGATCATCTAGTTCCAGCCTTGGTCACTCAAAGACCCACCCAGCTTCACCTTGAAAGCCTCCAGGGACAGGGCATCCACAGCTTCTCTGGGCAACTGGTTCCAGGGTCTCACTACCCTCACAGTAAAAAAATCTCTTCATAATATCTAAACTATATCTACCCTCTTTCAGCTTAAAACCATTATCCCTCGTGCTATCATTGCACTCTCTGATAAAGAGACTCTTGCATTTTTCCATTAGATCCTCTTTCAGAACTGGAAGGCTGCTTTAAGGTCTCCCTGGATTCTTCTATTCTCTAGGCTAAACAATCCTAAGTCTCTCACCCTGTTCTTCAGCCTCCTATAAATAATACACTGATTGCAATACAGAAAAATACCACATAATTTTATAAAACAGATGGAAGAAAGAGTTTGATTTCTGACCTCTTTTTCAGTTCCATATTTAAAAAAAAAGAGCTGTGAGTAACAAGAAAAGAACATTCCCTCTGAAAACTTCTTTTCATAGGACAAATTCTATATAGGATGCATCTGCTGGGTATGTACGGATTCTCTGAGAGTCAGATGCTATGAGCCTCCCATTTAGCAATATGAAAGCAGTTCCGGGGGTTTGGAACAATTTCTACTTCACTTGGTCATTAAAAGATAGACACTATGATTACATTAAAAAATGTTTTGCATGACTCTGCTGCCTTTCTGTGGTTTCCCGGCAGCACTGAGCAGCTGTGATCTGTAAGCGAAGAGGAAGGCTCCCACAGAATCCAGAGCAATCTTCTAGGGAGGGAACGGAAAATCCCCTCCTTGATTCATCACTTTCTTACGCCTGTCCTTTGTTACAACAGCAGCAAGTGATGAATCCTGCATGAGCCAGCATTACAAGAATTTAATGTGAAAGTTTTCATTTTATAGTCATATTTTACATGTTTTAGCCAATGACTACCTAGTGCAGCCTACAGGATACAGAACTAAAACCTATACAGTAGAGCTAATTTCTCCCAGCTACTGTGGTTTAAATCAGTCAACAGAAATGCTGAAAGGTTTAGCCTAGATTTTTTCAAACATTACTCAGATAACAGTAGTTAGTTCATATTACATGTAGCTAGAGCTGGAGACACACACAGAGTTCCTTTAGCTCTTGAAACTCCTCTTTAATAGTTTATGCCAAGGATAAACTGTGCTCAGCCTCTCTTCTCCATCCACATTTGTGAAAGTGGTGTCACTTATCTACTCTCTAAAAGCATTCTGAAGATTATTAAATATCTCTAAAGTGCTTTGAATAATAAAGCACTGAAATTATGCAACTTTTCTTCCCAGAAGGGCAAGGATTCACCTCACCAGTTTCAGCAAACTGGAGACTGTTCAAACAAATGGAAGAACTTCAAAGGTCATCTATTACTTTCTAATAAGATTTGACAGAGTATCCTGAAGTTAAAGAGTTTCCTGCTTCAGACTTGCTAACCTCATGCTGAAACTGTTCCAGCTTGGAAAGAAAGATTGGGCCCATTTCAGGAGTCTGAATCACAGAACATCTCCAATACTCCTTTCATCACTGACCCATGCTGTTTGATGCTATTTTACACTGTGTACAATGTTGCTAACAGCTGTGGGTTTTGTACAATGGAATCACGCAACTTTTGCAGTTGAGGGATACTTAACAGTCAGTTGTTCACTGCATTGTTTGGGAATTGGAGAGGGTGAATCAGCTACTGCGTGAGTGCTCTCTTCCCAGAGATGGTCAGCTACTGTAAAGCAAATATTGGTGATGCCTGCATAGACCAGCACAATCCCGTGTATTTGCTCTTGTCGCTCCCTTTAATGGTCACTGAGTCCCTCCTGAGGCAGGAGAGAAACAAAACAAGGAATATTTTTAATATGAGCTCTTTAGCTGGTTGAAAACTTCAGGGTGCACTTCTCGCTTCAGAGAAGGTCATAGCAGTGGAAGCTTACTTGTGCCTAGTGATGTCACTGTCTGTGCAGCATTTGAGACTGACAGAGACTCTGGTGACTCCAGAACACATGGTGAAAACTTTTGACATCCCTTTTTTACAGAACAGAGCAGCCAGTAGAGCCTCAGCCTTACTCTGAAACCAGCCCACAAAGAGATGCTGTTGGCTCTGGTGTGGAAAGCAGTGCCCCTGCCTCAGTCATTTTGAGAGATCGTTCCATATTGTATATGTTACAATATGCAGTAGATGCACCAAAAACTTTTTCAAACCTTCTGTTCCATGGGTGTTTCATGAGCCAGTTTGTTAATACAGGCTGCAATATCAATTTCCTTTGAAACAACAGATAAATTTAAGCTTGAGCCCAGCAGGTGTACTCCTGGGGAACTCCATCTGTGGCATTTAACCTTGAGTTATGGGGAAGGAAAACACTATGAATGAACTTCTTTCCATCTTGCAAGACTATTCACTATGGAAGAAAAAAGGCTGTGTTAAACATGCTTTAATTGGATAGTATAGAAAGGGAAAGATCTACTTATTGGCTACCTCTGACAACAGAGTAAAACTTACTTGAAAAGGAAGATCAACTTCTCCATTCCCGTTATCTTAATCTTTCTCTGCTACTTTTCCTCTATATTTCTTAGTCCCTTCCTTAGCTAGGAAGTCTTCCTGCTCTCACTTGTACTGTAACTTCTGAGTTTTAGCATCAGGTTCAAAGACAAAAGGTGTCTTCAACCTTTTGAAGAGTATCAAATCTCTTCTCGAAACTAACTCCTGCCACCAAAGAACATTGCTCAATTTAATACTAGCAGAGATTTATCAACATCCTTCAGCTGCATTGTGTGTCTGCCCACATCCTCATGCGTTAATGGGAGAACATCCAGGTAGTCAGTTATGGCAGCTCAACTGCCTTCTCAAACCAGCATGTTAAACCACAACTGATTGTGTCCCTGTTCTAAAAACTGAAATTTGATTTCTTAAGAGTTGATCCAGTAATATTTCCTCATCCTTTTTAATCACATGTGAATGATAGTTTAGCAGCAGTTCTTCAACTACAGAAACAGGTGTAGAATAAGTGGAAGTCTACAGTGGCTTCAGACTTATAAAAAATACCTGAGGAAGAATGTCAAAACTCCATAAATAATAGAGCTGGTAAATGATACAGAAACAAGTTGTAAATAACAGTTATAACAGCAAGGGAAAGTGAAAAAAAATACTGTTTGATATTTAAATTATTGGTTTCAGTTTGTGAATATAAACTTGTGAGTCTCCACATTTCTTCAGTTTGAACACTCAACCTATAGCTTAATTTACCATCCGAAAGAGACTTACAGAATATTTAAAAGGAATTATCCTTCTTTACTGATATTGGTACTGTTTTGAAGGATGTTTCTCCCATTTCCCATGAAAGCTCCGGTGCTTCCACTTAATTAAAAAATGTATTCCAAATATTGCAGTCCTACATAATTCTGGTCTGATTTTGGCCATCATTCCTGCTCACCTATTCACATGACTGAAAAGTAATAAACCGGTTTCAAGTTAAGCACCCCAAAACTAAACTAAGATTGTTGTTTAAGCATAACTGAGGAGTTTTCAGAGCTGCTAGTGACTGACTAATATTAGATTGGTTTAAATAATAAGAAGTTATTTTTGCCTGATTTTCACAAACAACATTTTACCATTTAGTTGATAATTTTAATTAAAAATTATAACCAGGTTTATATATTTGCACCACCATTTTTCTGGGAACTTCAGATATCACATTTGACATCAGTAATGGATCCAATATATGTGATATTCTCAAACACAATACAAAGTGTTACAGAACAGAAATTATAGCTCTACTGTTTGAAACACTAGACATTTTTTTTTAATTACATCAGTTTTCGGAAAAGAAAATCATGCTTTTTCCAGGCAAATACCAATAGAGCTTGATATATTATAATTTGCACAAAGTTACATGCAACATCAAAATTTAGAACAGATGAAAGGGACAAGTTCTTTTTGACTGGTAGTTTCAATGTAATGCATCTTGGATTTGACCTCATTCTGTCATTCCAAAGAACACAAATATTACTGAAGAAAACAGACTAGTGATATTCTTCAAAATTGTATAAATATATTCCATATTACCTTATGTATATGCAACTCTTGATCTTCCTCTACTGCAGCACTGATATTATTGTTACCATATGGTTGGCCATGTGCCTTCATTTACCCTGATTCAGTGGTCCAACAAACAAGGGAGAAAAAGATTGGAATCACATTCACTGTTTATAACTGATGAAATAAGGATACGTAACAGAAAAAGGAGTATGCCAAAGGAGAAAAACCTTCTTCAATGAACATGAGAACATGCCAAAAACTAAGGAATTTCACTTTCAAAGGCAATTCCAATTTGTGAGCAAAATCCCGTGGCTATAAGGACAATATGTACTTAATGCTGTCCCCTTAGCCCCTGTGTTCAAAGATTTTGGCTTTGCTTTCCAAGACTTGCTTGCTGAAGGAACCACTTAAGGTGATGAAATACACAATATCCCAATGCTCATCCAAGCGATATATAACAAGTCTTGCCTGCATTACATTATTCTTTGGTCTATGGATTAACCCTGGCAGTTATTTTCTAGTAAATATCAGTCCTTGGTGGATCATGTTGAATCATTTACCTTGAAGTATGGGTTTCATTGTCATTTAACTAAACAGTAATGCTTTGTTTACTTAACTGTATTCAGTCTGTGTAAGTTACCCAGGAAATCTCCAGAGTGAGAGTATTATCTCCATTAAATAGTTCTGCCAGCCCGAAAACACATGCCTGTATTCCTTTAAGACTTTGGAGTGAAATAGGCTCAGTTTACCACATCTAAACATCATATTGCAACCATATCCACTTCCTCTCATCATCCCCCTCCAGTTAGCCCTCAAGCCAACCAAATGTCCTCATCTGAAGCTGACAGAAGATTCTAATAAAACTATGAATGTGCCTAAACTATTCCTAGTGCAAGATCAGGCTGGAGGACATTCGCGGTAACAAATTTTATTGCTTGGGTTTAGAAGACTGAATCTGTATCACATGGTTATTCCCAATATACCAATTTGGCACTAGAACTTATTGCCATATATCCCAGAAGACTATCCCATGCAGAACAGAGCCTCTCTAAACACTGACTTATTGTATACAGAGGGAGCAAACACTTCTGTTGTAGAACAAACATTTGAGGAAATGGGTTTTTTTGGTCATTGCTGAACTTGGGTGATATATATAGAACAAGGCAGAGATACAATCGATGATGTAATTACTATATGAAAAACGAATAGATATGAGTGACTCAGAAATAAAACAGCCAGCACAGGAAAATGGGCTTGGATGATTCTGAAAAAGCCCACGGTTTGCTTGAGGTCCAGATCTTCTGTGCAAGAGAGTCCACAAGAAGTAAAGAAACATAATGATGACAAATGCAATTACAATCCCGTATACGAATATTTGGACAGCCTAGTACCTTGTTCTCTTCTGATATCATTGTAACAAGTAAAAAGGTATCAATTGCCTTTATCTGACATTCAGCTGCTCTCTATGGCTTTCTGAGAAGAGGAAACGAAGAGGGAGGTGCTGAGCTTTTTCCCCTGGTATCCAGTGATGGGACACTGTGGAATGGTTCAAAGCTGCACGAAGGATGGTTTATGCTCTACATTAGGAAGCATTTCTTTACTGAGAGGGTGGTTAAACAGGGGAATGTGTTTAACTAGAAAGGTGGTTGATGTCCCATGCCTGTCAGTGTTTAAGAGGCGCTTAGACAATGTCCTTAATAACATGCTTTATCTTGGTTAGCCCTGAATTGGTCAGGCAGTTGGATTAGACAATTGTTGGTCTCTTTCAGCTGAAATAGTCCTATCCTATCCTAGCCTAGCCTAGGGAAAAAAAAACAAAACAAAAAGGATGCTCAAGTGTTAAACCAGGCAAAGAACATGGAGGGACCACTTGCATTTGGCTAATGAAGAGTTCATTTTCTTTTTCTGAACCTAGGCCAAACATGCTACAGGCCCATATACTGTAGTGTAAATACTGAGAAGCAGCAGAACACAAACTCATTAAACTGAGGCACCACAAAGAAAGAAAAACAAACAAAGAAGGGAGCCACCCAGGAGTCCTGTAGCCCTGCTGTTGTGCTCTTTTTTTTGCCAATGAAAAGTAGTAAGTTCAGTTTGTGGGGGCTACTACTGAAAACTTAAGTTACTCCAGCTTGTGGTCCCACCTGGCAACACAGAAAGGTAAGTTATACCATCAGGATGCACAAGAATAAGCAATATTTCCCTGCAGACAGACACTGTGTCCCATGGCTGAAAACAAGCAAAATCTGACTGGGAAAATGTAGAAATTGTAAACAACTTGGAAGGTCCTGGATAATCAACAACAGAAGATGCTACCTAATCTTGCCCCATGCTTTTACCACAACACCAGTTTTTCCCCAGTCTTCTAACCACAATATGTGCTGCTTCATTTTGCTTCTCCTCTTCCCAGACCTAAACCTGATATTTCTGGCTGCCAGTGTCCTGCCTGCACTAGGAGGGGAATTGCCTCCTAATATTAATTACAGTCTGGGAAATGAAGGCATTTTATTGAAAAATGAGCTCTAGGTTTGAGAACGCTTTCTTTGAGAGATCAAGAACCTCATTTAACTTACTATTTGTTAGTCCAGGGCAGAAAGTGGCTGCTTCTTCCACAGTTTGGTTAGGCAGAAGTGGCTTAAGGAATATCTGTTGTGAGCTGTCATGCTGTGAATTTTAAGCACAGGCATTTTTTACTAAAAAAATATACTGAATTTGTTTACCTCTTAAGTGGCATTGGTAGTAGCAATTTGTTTCCTATTGCTTCCACTGGGTCATTGGTGAAAGTCTGAAACTTCTTTTGCTTCCCTTGGAAAGCAATTGCATAATAAAACATCTCTCATTAACAGGCAGTTACTAATTTTATACTAATATTCAGTGCAGAGTTGTTTTATTTCATGTTTGAATGATGTTTCCAATGACATTTATAGCACAATTCTCTTGTAACATTTTTAATCTCATCATGACTATTTCTGTTTCAGAAATGGGTGAAGCACTGGTCATTCATGTCTCCATTTGCCAAATTTGCTTCTTACAACAAAACTGCAAGGTCTTCACTGGAAACTGAATTGGAAATTCAGCTTCTTTAACTGGCTGTGCTGCTGGGTGGATCCTGCCTTCAAATCCCTGCTTCCTGGACGTACTTCACACCCACATTAGTACAACCTCACTCATGCAAATGTGCAGTATTTATTTCCCCTGCTGGGAACACTGCGTGACCATGGAGGAATGGGAGGAATGAGTCCTCTTTCACACTTGATTTTGTAATCTGCTACTGAGAAGCAGCATTTGCCACCGGAAAAAAAATGACTTATAGTAACAAATCACTCAGATTCCTGGGAAATTCGTGGAAAAACTGCCAACAAATCAGACAGTATATCATATACTCTCATGTGAGTACTTATCCTTTTGTTTTGCAATATTGCAGAAGTATGGCAAACAAGTAGCCACTGTGCAATATATTTAGATATAAATTCATGTCTTGAAACTCACTCAAGACACTTTCTACTGGCTGGATTTCGTCCTACAGTTTTATGGTATTATTTCTAGGAAAATATGCTGAATTTTATATGAAAAATAATTAATATTCTATTCTTGTTCTCTGCCAAAATCTTTATACACATCTAGATTGTACCAGAAGGTGCATGTTGAATTCTCTATTAAATATCTTCTGTTCTTTGGGGAAAAGAATTCAAGAGAACACATTATTCACCAGACTTCCAACAAAAAAACTGAAACTAAATGGAGACTGAGGCATCCTAAACCACAGAAAGATTGACTATCAAGTTGAGAAAAGGTCTGGGGAAGCCAGACATACATTGTCTCCCATGCACGTAAATTATTCATATAAAGTTTTTCAGACGTGAAAAAGAGTGGGATGTGGAATCAACTCATGCTACAAGCCAGCAACCATATTTGACTTAGATTCTCCCATGCAGAATACCATTGTGTTTAGGGACAGAAACCGCTTTTACTAGTTTCCATTCTGACACTGAGAGGGTTATCGTGATTTAAACACCTTTTCAAGTCATGATACATGAAGTTGCTTAGTGCCTCAGAGGGCTGCAGGTTCTAAAACAATAATGCACAGAAGTGGAAAAAAAAAAAAGAATGCTGATCTTAAATACTTAAATTAAGCCACTTTAGCTTTATGAGTTGCTGAATCAGGACCTGCTTCTTCACTGATTTTTGAGATGTACTCATTAACCATCAGTGAGACAAGTAGGGCAGTAAAAACCTTTCAAGAATACTTTTACTCAGCTGATAGTTATTACTTTGACTGCTAACATCTGGCCCAGCATATAAGAGGGCAGGTTAGTAAGGCAGATTATACTAAAAGAAGTTATGATTACAAATGATGTTTTGTGAGCATTAGGAAAAGACTGAGTTCATGCTTTATTCAACTACAGGAAGAAAGCAGAAGCACAGGGGATAAATGAGTTGTAAAGCATCACCAGGAAGCTGCAAGTAAATTCCAGGTTTCATTACGGTGTCTTTGTCCACTGGATCATACTGTGGTGGACTGACATTGGCTGGCTGCCAAGAGCCCACCAAGCCTCTCTCTTACTTCTCCTCTTCAGCAGGACAGGAGAAAGAAATAAGATTAAAAACTTGTGGATAGATATAAAAGCACTTTAAAGAGGAAAAGCAAAGGACACACACAGAAGCAAGGCAAAGGAAAAATATTTCTTTCCTCCTTCCTGTCAGCAGGTGATGTCCTTCCACTTCCTGGGGAGTGAGTACATGTAGTGGCTGCCTGGGAAGGCAAATGCCTTAATAATGAATGCCCTCCCCTTCCCCTTTCTCTTAGCTTTTTCTGCCAAGCATGACATAATATTGCCCACCCCTTGCCTACTGGCCATTGGGAGTGTGGTGGAATCAAAGACAATGACAGATAACTGGAGTAATGGAAAGATGGGGAAATTGACTTGGTTTACTTTGATAGTGCCCAACAAGGAAACACATACTACAGGTTGCACTTGATGTTGAACGATGATTTGCCACGTGACCTATGAATTTTTATTTTGCAAATCCCTGAGACTTCCTCTCAGGAACCACATTTGT
This sequence comes from Clamator glandarius, assembly GCA_033459285.1. NCBI lineage: Eukaryota > Metazoa > Chordata > Aves > Cuculiformes > Cuculidae > Clamator > Clamator glandarius. Next base: position 2,856,235 of record JAUNZM010000036.1, on the reverse strand, counting down.
ACTCATTCGTAGAATGCATCTCAAAATCTGCTATAGATACCAAACCTAAGATAAGAGCAGTAGTAAATCTAAAAATGATGCCAGGGTCATGAAAGAAGACACATGCTCAGAAACATAAAAGATACTCACTGTAAACTTGGGGCCTGTGTAAATAAATCCCTGCATTCATTTTGCAGTTAACTGTAACTGATGCTCTTATAATCTTATCTGTACCTTCTTTCCTCGCAGTTAAATGGAATGAGTCTAGTTTCTTTCACACTTTTGATGTTCTGCATATAAAAATCCAACTCTTATTCCATCTCTACCTACTTTTTGCTGCTCTGACTATAAAAAACCATCTGGATCCCAACCCTTGAAGGATCCACAGCTCAAGGTCAGCCCACAAACAAATCACCTTGGGGAAATTCATATTCAGAAACAAAGACTTTAAGATTGCGAGGCTCTCTTCTTGGGGACTAATTTAATTTCTCAGGAAGGGATGTGCAAAATACCTCTAGCGTTATCATTTTAACCAATTCTTATAAAACTGCTTTTATGTAAGGGTAGCTGGCAGCATGCAGCAATTATTCTAGCAGTTCACTAGTTTTGTCTTCTCTCAAAAAATGGGGTAAAAACACTTCCTCGACCCCTAAGGAGTTTGGCTGTGTTGCCATTACAACATGTCAAATCCTGGATGCAGGAGCTGCCTGCTGGGGTCAGGGTTATACATTCATGACTTAGCCCATGGTCCTCTGTTCCTCTGCAGCCCAGGGCAGCCAGCCCAGAGCCAGATGCAGCCCTGCAGTGCATAGCCTTAGCGTGAGGCTCCCAGTACTCCCAGTTCCCCAGAGGTCTCTGATATAATGATTTAGCTTGTTGTATTTGTATGGGCAACATGTGAGCTCATTGTTCTTGTATGTTTGCATAGTCCTTTCCCAAATACATGAACTTCCTGCAATCAATTAATTAAATGTTTGTTTCACTTAACTTGTCAACTCTAAATGGTACAACACAAAGTTTGGACCATCAGAGGAGCTGAAGCTAAAAAAACCTGTGAGTTACCTTTCTTCCTTCACAATCCTAGATAGCTCCAGCATGTGTGGAGTCACCTGATATGGCTTAGCCCTGAGGCTTGCAGCTTCTGTGGTCTGCTCCAAATGAACTCGACAGGGAGGGAGGAATTTCCTTCAAACACAGCTTCAGTGGAGCTGAACTGGTAGGATCCTGTCAAAGGCAAAACTACTAGAAGTTCTCTATCATGCATAAAAGAGCCAGCTTTTCAGCTTTCCAGCTTTTCACTTTCTAGAGCACAATATATGTAAAATAACCAGGTAGAAAGAGAGGAAATTAATTTCAGGTGTTTATTTGTTTATTTAACTGACAGTATAGTGAAGTTTATGATGAGGATGAAAGCAACATCCTAGAATCCTTCAAAATACCATGTCCCATTCTTGCAAAGAAAAAGTGCTCCTTCTATGGGTTAAGGCAAGACTAAATCTTCAGCATCTAGTGTCTAATACACGCTGACCCTGTGGGTGTTCAGGACAGCTTCCTGCTGGTTGTATAACAAGATGCTTGGAGTCTCTGAGGTGAGACTCTCTGCAAGAGACATAAGAGCCCAGAAATCTTTACTTTTGGTATACATATGATGCCCAAAAGGTGTAGCTTCCTGGGCAGAAATAGAGCCCTGAACGTGAAAATCTTAAGGGTCACTCCCACATACTAACAGCACAACAGCTCCCATTGTCAGTCTGTTACATTTTCTGTTGTCCCAGGCTGCAAGGGCAGAAATGAACAAATAAATCTGGAGATCTGAACTTGCAGGATTCTACAAGTGAATCTTATTTTTCTGGAGATGGTGAATACCTGTAGAAGCCATTGACTCCAATGCAAACTCAGACTGAGACAATATTTGGTGTCTCAAGTTTGGCACCCAAAATAGGTCCTACTGAAATTAAGAGAACCCTGGATTAGTAGGCACTTCTCCAGACATTTGGTCTAAGGTTTAGTATTTCTTGGTTTTCAAAATGCTAACCCAGTTTGGCAAGTATTTTGTTTGAAAATAATTTTATAAACAAAAATATATATATCATTAAATAGACAAGAGAAAAAATGAGTTTCACTCAAATATGAGAAATTATCTAAAAGAGCATAAAGATAAGAAAATTTTTAATGAATTATTTTCATATATTTACCATGAAGGCACAGTAATTCAAATATATATGCTAGTAAACTCAAACAGCATGATAAGCCATGGATACGTACTTTTCAATGAGTTCATGTAACACAAAGCTCAGGGAAATTTGTTAGCATTATTCAGATAGGTTACAGAAAAGAAATAAATATACATCCTACAAGGATTGCTGAAGCATCCCAAGGTAAAAGTTCACCTCTTTGTGTGAGTGTCACTCTGAAATATGCACAGGACATACAACAGTTTCAGGATACACTAATTACCCTGGCACAAATAAAACCAGAGAGGCATTGCCATGAATTTATACAAGAATAAAAAAACTCTTTTCATGCTCACTGCTTCAGAACAGATGGAAGTTATTGGCTCACCTAAATTGCTTCTCAACTTGAATGGTGTGTTACACAGAAGACTGTACTGCTATTTTTCTAGGAAAAGAACGTGTTGCAATATGCAACAGGAGTTGAAGTGGATTGATCAGGTCATTCGCAATTCAGGTGTTAGTAGTTAACTGTTATGCTCTTTATGAAAGTTTCCAAGCAGATGAAAAAGAAAAGGATAATTATTTTTCATGAATTCTTCAAGTCAAATTGTGTTTTAAAGCAGGCTTGTTGTCATAAAGATTTACAGAGAGTCAGTTTAGAATAAGCCTAATTGTAATGAATTAGTATAGGATCTGGCAGATGTTGTGGGCCTTGTTTGCAGCAATGCTGTAGAAGTACACAACTGTTTTAGAGAGTCATGAGCACAGAACTGGATTTTTCATAGCAAACAGTGAGAGAATGATATTTGGAGAACATCTGTATTTATAATCTAGAAACTGTGATAACTGGTATGGATTTGCTGTTGGTTATGCATAATTAGGCAAAGAGCAGGGGAGGTTATCTAACCATAATGTCTCTCCTTGCTGGAACACTTGAAACAGGAAGAAAGGTAATTAGAGATGAAATGAGCCCCTTCTCTTACCCATCAACAATTACAGGGTTTGAAGGGAGCAGACATGCAGAAAGAAGAGACTGCAACTATGAAAAGGATAGTTAAAGTGTGCCAAGGATGACAAGGGGCAGAAAAACAATGCTGGAGGATCAGACTCCAGCCAAAGAAAGTTTCAGAGTGCTGGGGATACAAGCTCAGAGAAACAGATACCCCTCAGATGAGTATATTTTTCTGTTCAGGACAGACATCTATGTGCATTTTATGTTCCCAATACATACTGTAATCAGGAAGGCTGACAAATTTTTGTTGAGTTTCAAAGGTGGTAATTTAGGTTACAGGTAAATCTAGGGAATAGAATAGGATTCAGAGGCAAGGACAGCAGGACTGTACAGTCCTATATTCAAGAAAGCAAAACCTACCTTGGGAGGTAAACTGAACTTTTCTGAGTTCCAAATGCAATGTGGATACATTGATATGTGGGTTGAGATCCAACACAACCAATTGATGAGGGCACAGTCAGCAAGACCTTAACAGTAACTATGGACAGGTCTTTCTGTATCCATTTAGCCATCTGAGGCTTCTACTACTCTTCTACTGACCTTGTGAATAACTATGTTAAATGCTTCTGGGAAATCCGGTTGTCTTGTTATCACTGTAGATTGGCTGCTGGCCACCATCACTAGGGAAGTCAATTGTGAATGCTGCTGTGGTCATCCATGGCATGCTTGGGTCTGAACTTTACTTATGTGTTCTGCACTCTGCCTAAGTTTTACAACACTTTCTTAAAAGGAAACTTTACTGTTAGAGACTCTCCCATGATTATTAGAAATCACTGTGCTTGTTCTTCAAGCTTTCAGAATCCTTGTTGTTTTTCAGCTTCTCTTTGTCCTGATTCATTTACCTTCTCCTTCTTTCTTATTCAGTGCTGCCAAGCACCTTTGCTTCTTGTTGGGTAAGCAAGCAGAACCAGATGCCAAACAAGGCTCACAGGGACCTGGGAAGATCAGCTGCCTCCCTCTAACCCCAAAGGAACAAGTCACTTGACACACACATCCCCTTTCAGAAGAGAACTGAGGTTTTGTTACATTTTGGAAACTACTAACAAAGTCTGTTCAGTTGCAGCTTTACCCCAGGCCACCTCCAAACATTAAATGGCTGTTTGAGTGATCAAAACAAAAGCAAAATAAATTAAGAACAAGAATCATCTCTTCCCTATTGAGAGTTTCTATTAAGAGTTGGAAGTGCTCTCCTTGACTGACGCTTCAGGCATGGCTATAACAATAGTGTTGGAAGAAATTTTTGGTCTAAACCCAAAGGCATAGTTGTCCTGTCAAAGTCAAACAGTAGGGCAAGTTCTGTTTCTTTTTAGTTAAAACAAATATTATGTATATATATATAACGGTTAGCAACAAGATATGGGGTTTTTTAACTGTGTTATTCCATTTTTACATGGCTATATGGCAAGGAGGCATTTTAGAAAACCTTCATTTAGCTGAAAGAGAAAAGCAACCTAATTTCTGTTTCTGCAAAAGGACAATGTTGAATGCTTATGCTGGAAATATCAATAAATCTTCTATTCTTTCCTTTCAGTTCTTTATGTTCTGTTTCCCTAAGGTTCTGGTGTTACAGTACAAGAGGAGTGCACAAGGTCTGTAAATGACTTTAAACACTTCTATAGTTTGAAACTGGGGGCAATTTTTTTTTGCCTTCTTTCCTCAATCAATTTATTTTGAACATAGTGAAAAAGTTGCATGCCATTCCTTCTTTAGCAGGGCTGTTTACGGGGCCTGCTCTTAATTCATAGTGGCAAAGTATTTCCCTTTTGTTCTTCCACAACTCTAAACTTGAATGACTGTTGGACTTGCTGCAGAAAAGAGTGGTTTAACCCACTCCAATTTACAACACTGTTAGCTTATCACAGTTTGAGGAATTCCTCTGTGTTCCTGTGCCAAGATCTTCTGAATGTGCTCCTCTTAAATCCTTCCAAAAGTCAAGTGAAACATATAAGACTTTTCCATGGATACAACTGGTTTCTGCAGTGATGTGAAACGGGAATATGCTCTACTCAAACAGCCAATGCTCAATGATCTATCAGCAGTGTGAAATAAGCTAGCTTTTGTTTGAACAAAGAAACATTTCTTTGGATAGACTGGGGCTCTCTGCAACCTCCTTTTGCCTTTCTAAGACAAGATCAGGCACTGGCTTGGACTAGACCAGCAAACGGTTTGTTTGTGCATGCTGGAATCATTTGTGCATCTTCATATCTGCTCAAGTTGGCCTGCTCCTGTGAGCTGCCATCATGCTCCCCCTCTTAGGAAATTTATAGAATTTTTTAGGATCAGTAACATGTAGGAGTTACAGGATTTTAGGAAGCTGAAGAATCATTACACTATGTCTACTGAGGATAAAATCATGCATTGCCAACCATGAAGCACACAGAAACAGAGGGAGTTTCACTCCTGACATGAGTTTGGTTACCTTTATATCTTCTCCTGCAGAAAGCCCAGGGGCAGCTGTTGCCAGTCACAGGGAACCTCTCATCTCATGACCTGGGCTCAGAAACCTGAACCACTACATCCTTCATCCTGCAACTCAAACACCTAACATCACTTGGTCTCTCAAACTCCCTTTTATTTTGAGTGTGCTTGAAAGTGGGCAGGCTGGCACTGCATATGCTTTAAGGGATAGTGCTTCATGGCTGCATTTATACAACAATATTTAGTCACACAGCATATTTCTGTTTGTATTCTCAAAGTCTACAATTGCACCATGCAGGCAGATTTTGTTTTACTTCACTTTATCATCAGAAATCAGCTTCTCGGCAGCGAGCCCAGCTGATTTCATAGTCTGTTGGTTTAAGAGATGTAACGTAGGATTCACTGTCTGTATATTCAAGCTCTTTAATCAACATAAACAAACAGAAAAACACTGTCTAGCATGAGTGGATGTTTACTCAGCCCCACAGAATGGCAAAGCATATCACTACAAAAACCACACTACAAAATATTCTGAGTTGTGATTGTTCTGCAGAATTGTGCTGCACTTACTTACACAAAATGAGATAGTGTTATCTTTATTTAACCAGCACTCAAATATGAATGCAACATTGACTGAAAAATATCAAATAAATTGTTATAGTAGCTGTGTAAATGCAAAACTCAGCAGTCAACAGTGAGTTTAGGGCCTGTATGGGGAGTTTGTCATTCTAGAGGCAAAATGAATTTTTCTTTCATCTCTCAGGGCTGAAACGGTACATATATTACTTGCAAACTACCTTAGTACTACAGAAGCATTACATAGCCACAACAGCTTGTGGCCAATCTCCCTTCATATTCCAACTTTCATCATGGTTGAGGCCAGGTATTTTGGATAGAGAGGTATACCACAGGAAGATTTTTGTTTTGTTCTTCAGGACTCCATCACAAAAGAATACGTTATTTCTTTGCTTGATGATTGAAGAGCACATAACAAGGGAACTTTTAACAGCTTTAAAACAGTTGAACATGATGAATATTTTCTTCTTAATTGTATCTGATAACTTTTTATAATATTTCAAAAGGGAATTGGGCCTTCCCAGCAGAGTCCAGGGGAAGAATTACTTGAGAAAATGCAGTGTTATGGTACTGGTGGGGCTGGTGCTCTGATGCTTGATGGATTTGTCATCCTAAGGCAGGAACTACGACTCCCCATACAGTATTTGGAGAAAGGTAAACTCTTGGGACTAGGACAATTAAGATGCTATACTGGGAAAAATCTAATCCACTTAGCAGAAGTCCTGAAAAGGACTTTCTCTGTAAAAGGAACTGCATTCAGATACAGAATCATAGAATCATTAGGTTGGGAAAGACCTAATGGCCCAACTGTAACATATCCCTAAGCATTTCATCTACTCGTCTTTTAAATACCTGAAGGATGATGACTCAACCACTTCCCTAGGCAGCCTGTTCCAGTGCCCAATGACCCTTTCAGTGAAGAAATGTTCAATCTGAACCTCCCCTGGCACAGCTTGAGGCCATTCCTGCTCATCCTATTACCCGTCACTTACATGAAGAGACCAACACCCACCACACTGTAACCTCCTTTCAGATAATTGTAGACAGTAATAAAATTTCCCCTCAGCCTCCTCTTCTCTAGGCTAAACAACCCCAGTTACCTCAGCATTCCTCATAAGACTTTTTCTCCAGCCTCTTCACCAGCTTCATTGACCTTCTCTGGACATGCTCCAGGACCTCAATATCTTTCTTGTAGAGAAGGACCCAAAACTGAACACAGTATTCTGTGATTGTACTTTGTGTTGCTAAACACCTTCTTTTCTGTTTCTGTTATTTTGAATAATAGTTCATGGTGATTTATTGTTTTTTATTCTTCCTGAGTTTGAGTAAAATACAAACCTAGGAAATTCTGATAAACAATATTCACAGGAGCGGAAAAAGTATTTTTAAACCTCTGAGGGCCTACAGAGGAGCTATTTTCTAAAGGGCACCTACTCTTAAAGGCACAAGAAGGACTGTGAGGTGCTAGAAGTTACTGTGTTCTTGCAGTCTATTACCATTCCACTGTTAAGTCCTTCCCAAAAGGACACATCTAGTCTTTCTAGAAAAGACAAGAAGTACAGGTAGCAAGTATCTTGCAATATATCCCGGAATTTCATTCAGTATTTTGGGATGAACACTTCCTTATGTTTTCTGCTAAACAGACTCAATTAAAAATAAGAATTTATAATAAAGAACCCCAAATCAGCTCATGCAGTCAATAGTATTTGATCATGTCCATCTATAAATCTAGCACTTCGTTAACTTTGAGCTGCCATCAGGAAGACCTGACATTTCAACTTTATTGCAGGTTTTCTAAAGGACAGGGCCAATGGAGGTCTGCAGAGAGTAGTGTTTCCATGCAATTTTAAAGGTCATATCACATCATCACTTTCCTTTAACTTCTGACTCTAATATGAATTGTTCTATGACTCTGGTTTTCCTACATATTACATTTTTTTCCATTGTAAGTTTTAAAAAGAATGAATGGGTTAAGAAGCTCAACAGAAGCCATAATATATCATAAGAATATCACTCTTGTAATGATTGAACATTTTAATGGTCATCTCTTATTCGTAGATCTGTCATTTCAAGAGAAAACATTCTGAGAAATCTTCATTTAACAAGAAACAGAGATAGATACCTTCTCCATCCTGTTTTCTAGGGTAAGCAGCTGTACACCAAGTTCTCCTAAACACAACATGAACAACTCTGAAAAAAACCAACCAACCACAATTTGCTTTTCCTGGGACAAAGAATATTTACTTTCTGAAAAACAGCTGTTTCAAGAGAGGAGGTGAAACACATTTGATATGATAAGACCTGACAAGCTTACATTTCTATTGAACAGTACAAAGCTGCTAGTTTCTCTCAGCACACTTTCAGTTCCCACCAGTTATTCCTGTTAGAACAAAATGTTCTAACAACCAAATTCCACATGAAGTCAGGAAAATAAATTATATATAAGAGCTTCACATCAGTTTTACTAAAATACATATCCCTCTTTGTTAAAGGCTTCATTTAGGAAACACTATATCTGCGATCAAGACTTTTGATACTATGTACAGAATCATATTTTAATCTAGCTAAATACTAATGCAGTGAAAATACACAGTTACTAGAGACTAAATGCAGTTTTATTTTCCAGCTTATTTCTACTCTATCTGATCCCTTTTTGCTTTTTTTAAAAAAAGTTTTGATCACAGTCGTATGACATCATGCATGTTACCTTATAGTACTATTAAAGATGGAATATATTCTGTATTGGGTATATGAAATACAGCAGTCATGTTAGCTAAGGGCCTATCTAAGACTGGGACAGCCATCCATAACTTAAAGGGCACTTTCAGAGCATCCTCTGAAATGTAAGACAAAGACTGACTAATAAGAAGTGGGTTGATTTAATGTGAAATATTTTTGAAATCTGACTATTGATAGGAAAAGGTCTGTTTTAATCAACCCAGAATTATTGTTTCATGTTTAATAAGAACTGTAATCTTAAATTATTTGCCCTACAATAGAATTAACATTTTCATCACATTTCAGATATCCCTTTTTACTTTTTAGAACTTTAAAAAGTAAATACCAGATTCAAAATAAAAAAAAATCAAAAAGGTTTCTCTGGAAAATGTCACTGATTCTTTTTCTAAGAATTTGTTTTCTTTGACTATTTCCTCTTTGACTCAGTTATATGTTGGGCTTAACTGGAACTTGTAACTTGGGTCACTCAATTCAAATGTGCACTATTTAGCCATTAAAATATTCAAGGGATTTAATCATATTCAACCTAGCCCAAGCAATAAACAACAAATGGCTGCAGAAGTATCCTTAGGAGGCTACTAAGTCATGAAGTGTCAAAGGAAGGTCAGGACCGGTACCTATCAACTCACTGTGTAACCCACATTAGCTTCTCAAACAAATTAAATCTCCATGAATTTTAGCAATTTAAACAATGGTTTTGTAAAGTGTTCCCTGGGTGACTTTAAACCAATAAACAGTAATTCATCATATACAATAAACAAATCAAACAATTAAATACCCACCAAACCACTAAGGCTCAGAGGCAACTTTATATATACATGGCCAGTGAATACAACAGTAATCAGGGAGTACTTTCTATAAACTAACATGCAACGTTTCCCAAAAATAAACTGTATAAGAGGACTGTCTAACACCAAAAAAAAGCAATATAAAATCTGTACAACACTAACAGGATTTCAAAGTGACCTTGAAAATATTACATAGATGAAGACCAACCTGATTTTCTATACATAAAAAAACCTCCATGTTTTTTGACATTCACACAAGGATAAGCTTATTTTAATATTTATAATTTCCTTTACAGCTGTGGTTTTCCACCCTCTCACAACTTCAGCCAATTTTCTACATATTCCCAATTCATCATTAGAGAGGGAAGAAGCTGAATAATATTATTTCACAAAACATTTTCAAGACACAAACACCCCCAAAAATTGTGCACAGCTTTTTTAAGGATGCCAAAAATGAGCAGAGACACTTTCAGGCACATTTTCTTCTAATAAACCAAATAAACTTGTGCTACTCCTCATTTGTCGTAGCAGTATGGGGGCTGCTGTACTACTCTCTGCTTATCATGAAAATATTCTGCAATGTAATAAAGTTTTCAGAAAAAGAGAGCCCAGATTATTTATCCTTAATGAAATTTAGAGATTTAGATGATAAGATTTCAGTGTTACGTTGAACTACATCAAATAATAAAAAAACCCCACATTTTCATTTCAGGTTGCAGTACTGCAAGCTGTGTATGTCAGTATTGTTTGATTTGTCCATTGAAGGAGGGAGTGAAAATTGTGAGAAACAATTTTCAGACATTACCAGCTTTGGACTCAGCATGTAACCTTAACAAAGCAGGAGAGCAGCTAACTGTTTACCATATTTAAGCCACCATGGGTTGCACTAAAATACTTGAATTCTCATGGAGCAGGCAGAGCTGCACCTGGTTGACAGCCATATATTGATGTATATGAAATTGATGGCACATGGTAAATTATGGGCTTCTATAGTGCACACGTGTTAAATCTTAGCCATGAGAGGCTTGTTAAGAGTGTTACAGCCCTAAAGAGCCCCTTAAAATAATAGGCTTTTACATTCATTGACTTTTGCAAGTACCACAGATTGCATCTTGACCAGTCCTGTCCTGGGGATATAAACATTAGGAGCAAGGAATGAAGATGGGAAAATTTTCTTTTAAACCAGCTATACTTAAATTCATATTTGCTGTAACCTTTATTGTTGCTTAGAGTAAAATGGACTAACTATGAATTTAAAAGCATTTATCATAATTATGAACAGAGATGTTCTCAAAATTCAAGGATATAGCTGCATTTAGTTTTAGAGAATTCCTTTTGTCTCTGAAAATCCAGCCATACTTCATTTTATAAATAATAAAATATATAGCTAATGGAGTTGATCTGACTGCAGAATGGCAAGATCTATCTTTTCAGTCCTACCTTTGTATGCCTATAGAGTGAAAACTGGTGCTGATTTACAAACAAACAGAAACAATCCAGGAGTTTCATAGCAGGGCTGCACAAACTATTCTGTGTAGACAGATTTGAACTCTGAAGTCTGGAGGCATATGAAAAAAGTCCTAGGAGGAGATCAAGAAAAAGCATGTATACATGAAGTTTATGTTTTAAGATTATCAATAATTCAGTGCAGTAGAGACAGGTCTTTCAGGGTTAAGAATGTCCATATTCATTGGGAATTAAGCCCCGGTTTTGCCAGCTACCTTTCCAAATCATCTTGGTAACTTCACCATAGACTATCGGCAAAGTTTGCCAACAAAGCTACAGCAGAGAGAGTCACAGTAATTTGAAAAAGTTCAAATAACAGCTAGTATTACTACCATCCATCATAAACGTTCGTTATGAAATCATAGTTTAATCAACATCCCTTGTATCATGAACAGGGAGAAAAAGGTCAAATGTAGGTTTTGGCATAATATTCACATCAGTGTTTAAATTTTGATTCCAATACAATAAATGGCAAAGCATGATTCAATTTCTACAGTAGTAAGTCTTTTTTTGACATCTGCATTTCCCTGCTTCAGTTCAGGTTAGCTGAACTCTAGAAAAAGTAACTGTTAGAAGCAATAAGGTATAACTCATTGTAGCCACTATGTCCTGCACTGATGTTTCACTTTTAGATAGATGGATCTCATTTCCAGATCCTGCCATGATCAATGGATAGAAGATGGCAGCTTTGGAGATAAGTTCAACCCTGTCCAAGAAACCTGTCTTAGAGTGGGTTGAATTATAGTAAAAGTTTGAGATACTACTGACTGGGGAGGGAATTTGTTTTACTAGTTTAAACAGTTCAGCCTTTAGGCAGTTTCTGTTAAGTGATACAAAGCCTGTCCATAAATAAGCCACTTGGAACTGTAATGTAGATCCACTTACAATGAAGTTTAATGCTCTGTATTATACTACTTGTGCATATTTTTCTTTTTTTTTCCTGGGAAAAAGCTATACTTCTGTAATCTTTCTGGTTATAGAAAATGTGATTATCTTCAGATCACCATTCAGAGGAACCCAAGTTCAGTTAGCTGTTAGTCTTGGCAGTTCATGCCCTGGTAAATGAACAGTCCAACCCTCAATCACTACCCCAAAGAAACACCACAGCAAAAGTCATCCTAAGTATGACAAAGGGTATGTTACAGGATCTGCATGTTCTTCACAAGCATGTCCACACTAAACAGACCTGCCACTTTTTTGACATAAATGAAATAACATATTGTTCAGATATAAACTAGTCTTGGGTAAGAAGAGAAGAAGAGAAGCCAGAGATCCTTTACTGTTATCCAGAATTCTGCTTCTTGCAGAGAACATTTGCCCATGTAATACAGTCATCAGCATGTTTGATCTGGTCAACATTTTTCACATAGCTGAAATCAAGAAGGAAGCTATAACACTGAAGTGACTGCCCAAAAGAAGTGGGTAACATCTCTTCAAGGAATTGAAATAGAACATTTTCTTCCCCTGCAAACGAGGTATGGATTCCTCAGCACTGCATAATTGTTGAACAACATTTTTCCTTATAATGAACCATTCATTTAGATTTCACAATATCTCATCACTTCAGCCACAGCTAGTGACCATGCCAGGAGCACTTCTCACATATCATTTGCAATGTTTTATTTCCAACTACTCCAGGGGGAGAAGGGAAGAAAAATGTGTGGGACAGAGCTATAATTCCTAGAGATTTTACAATTAATCTCTTTTTTTCACAATAGTGCTACTAAGAGTTGCACTGTTGAAGTACTAGTGAGAACTACACACTGAACAACACTTTTGCCCTGTTACTAGTGGTTCTGCTAGTGTTTGGAGCAGAGGATAGCGTGTTATAACAGTGCTTTCTAACAAAGCAATCACTAATGCTAGCACTTTGTATATATGGGTACAAATAATGCAACTATGCCATGCTAAAAGTCCTACTAGATTTCAATCTTGTCCCCTACAGTGGCTAAAACAAAAGGGACATGACAAGTTTAAAATTATTATTCTTTTGGAAGATTCTTTTGGCTTCCAGCCATTACGGGCTTTTTGACACCCTTGACCAAACATTTCAGCCAGACTATTAATGTTAACAGCACTAACAGCCTCAGGGATTTCTTTTAAACTCCTTTCTCCCTTTGGCTCCAGCAAAATCTTAATCCATGCTTCCAGACTTTATTTATATACTGAGCAGAAAACAAAGAAAAAAGAATGACAGCCTTGCACATTTTTTTAAGTAAGTATCAGATAAAATCGTACTCCATGATGAAAAAGTTTTCCTACCAGGCCGTTTAAAGTTCTGTTACATTCTGCTCCATGACTTCTAAGAGTCTTTGACTGGGTACATAACACTTTCTGGGATGAACTACTCAGCAGAAGAAAGAAAAAATAATGAAACACTAGCCATTATCTTATCTCTGGCTAAACAAAATCCTCATCAGCCAACTTTTAGTGTAATGTTTTGCTTTTTACAAGCACAGCCTTATAATCCTGATTTGTTTAACATGCTCACAAAGGAATGATCATAATTGCGTACATCTCTGTGACAAAGAATTTCCTGTCAGTTCCCTTAGAACACAACCATATACTTTGCACACTATAGATCTGCCTCCTTTGCACAGCAAAGGTTGGGGGCAGGTTTGGATCACAGCTATAGAGAGGAGGTGTTAGCCTTTGAGGAATCTGTTTTGAAGAGGAGGTTGCCCAAAAGAGTGGTTGATTTTCAGGGATCGGCCTCCTCCAGGCTCAAGAAAGGTCCATCTGCCCGTGCAGGAAGTTAAGCAACAGTGGCAGGTTGCCATCATCGATGAACAAGGAGCCCATGACAAAATTCAGACATAAAAAGGAAGGATATAGGAGGTGGAAGTAGGATGGGGTCATTCAGGAGGAATACAGAGACACTGTCTGAGAACACAGGAATGAGATCAGAAATGCCAAAGCCCACCTAGAGCTGACTTTCATGAAAGACATGGAAGACAATGAGAAGAGCTTCTACTGGTACATTGGCAGCAAAAGGAAGTTTAGGGAAAACTTGAGCATGCTGCCTAATAGGGAAGGAGACGTACTAACAAAAGACACAGAAAAGGCTGAGTGGCTCAATGTTCCCTCTGCTTCAGTCTTTAGTGGTAAGACTGATAGGAATGGTTGGACTTGATGATCCTATGGGTCTTTTCCAACCTGGTGATTGTATGATTCTGATTCTGTGACTGTCCTTCAGGAAATCCAGGCACCTGACACCATAGGAAAAAGCCAGGGCAGGAAAAAATTACCCTTGATGAATGAGGATCTGGTTAGGGACTATTTAAACAGAATTTAAACACAAGCTTACAGGGCCTAACAAGATGCACCCATGAATGCTGAGAGGGCTGGTCAATATAATTTTAAGGACACTCTTGACTATCTTTGAAAAGTCATGGTAAACGAGGAGGCTCTTGAGGACTGAAAGAAATAAATTGTCATGTCTACCTTCAAGTGGGAGGATCCAGGGAAGTACAGGCTAGTCAGAAAAGTAGACAATGCAGTGAATTGAAAACTGTATTAATTTCCAGGCTGAGAGGTTTGTGATGAGGGGCACAAAGTCCAGGTGGAGACAGGTCACTAGGAGCATATCCCTTGGGTGGGTGTGGGGGCCAATAGTCTTTAACATCTTCATTAATAACCTGGATGGTGAGGCAAACCTGCAAAGGCCCCTTTCTAACCCCAGCATCTGTGTAATTCTCAAATGGCTTCACTGGAACATTTTGTTCCAAAAAACCTAACTTTTGGTGACTAATTTTAGGATCCTGAATAGAAAGACCATGGTCTCAGGCCGTAGGTTCCTTTATGTATTTATCTATTTTTTTTTTCTGCTGTGCTATTTTACAGTTACGTTAACAAATTCATGATAGAATATTTTCCTGTTTTCTAAGCATTCATCAATGGGGTTTCAGGTCCAAGGAAAAGAATGGCCAATGAACTTCCATAAACTTAAATAAATCCAGATTGTTCCTTCAAATGTACAGGGCTTCTTCTCTTTGTATACAGACATTTTACAGAACCAATAGAAATAAAGCACAGAAAAGAGACCATGTAAAATAAGATCAGTATACAACTGTATACTATTAAATGTACAACAAGCAAGTCTTCACTGGAAGAATTTCTAAATTACTTTAATGACAGCAATTTTATTTGGGTTGCTAAATGTCTAATCAAATTTAAACTCACATTGAATGGTTCCTTGTCACATTTGTGTTCCTTTTTTCCTTGTACCCTCTGTTATTTCTGCTAGCTAAAGATGACAATGTAAAAGACGTAAATGATAAAAAGAACACCTTAATGATCTCATTTCATAGGCTGGCAATACTAAAAAACAAGTTTTGTGTGTACCTCTACTAATGAGGTAAAAATATCTTATGCCTTCTTCATATCAAGACTATACTCCTTAACTATCCAACCGAGAAAAAAATGTAAGATGTATTTGCAATCTCAAAAAATTTGAGTTTGATTCTGTTGCCTAAACCTGAGATGCTCAGGGCAATGTGACTGACTTTCAGCTGCCAATTCAGAAGGAATCTCCTATAGCTCCTAGTAATAATTATTCAGCTGCAACCAGCGACAGGACGGTGAGTTCTGTAGTAGGGGTGCCCATAGGTAGCTGGGTGCTTCCCTGAACGGGGAAAAGCCTAAAAAAACTCGATCAGGAGGTCGACGCTGGGCTCCGGGCTCAATGGCCGTTCCAGCGCGGTGCCTGACGGGAGGGGGCGGTCCAGGAAGCTTCCGCGGGGGATTTAAAGAGCCCTTAGGGAGCACAGGTGAAGAGGAGCGGGGTAAAGAGGTGCAGGGCACGTTAAACAAGGCAGTTTGAGCTGGCAGGGTGAGCAGAGAAGGGCTGGAGCACAGTCAGAAGAGACTGAGGAAAATGGTGGATACCCTTCAAAAGAATAAGGCCGCACCAAGCGTGGTGGAGGCTGCCACCCAGATGGAGCCCCGGTGGGCACATGCAGCTACCCAGACCCTGGGCTGCAGACAGTGCCCCCCTCCCATTGTGGCTTATGCCTCTGGCACTGGCTCCTCCTGTGGAAGCTGTGCTCGGGTACGGGAACAGCTTCATATGGTGGAAGAGCTGAGGAAGGAAGTGGCTAGGCTGAGGGCCATCAGGGAGTGTGAGAGGGAGATAGATGAGTGGAGCAGGACCCTCTCACAGGCTGCTGGAGCCAGTGAAGCTGAGCACCACCCACCGGTAAGCTGTAAGGCTGGGAGAGACAGAGATGGGGAATGGCAGCAGGTTCCTGTCCGGAGAAGGAAACCTGCTCCCCCCACCCAGGCAATTAACCCCCAGATCTCTCTGGGGAACAAATATGAGGTGCTGAGGGTGCATTCTAGCCCTAATGATGAAGAGGGCTGCACCCACAGCCTAGAAATGTTTCCAAAACTCCATCATCCTCCCACAGCCCTAAAAACATCCTCGGTTTAAAAAGAGGGTGATTGTCTTGGGGGATTCCCTTCTCAAAGGAATGGAGGGTCCCATCTGTAGGCCGGACCCGCTCCATAGGGAGGTCTGCTGCTTGCCGGGAGCATCAGTGAGGGACGTTACTAGAAAGCTCCCTTCCCTGGTCAAAGATACGGACTACTACCTGCTCTTAGTTTTTCAAATTGGTAATGAAGAAATAGAATGTAGAAGGCCTAAAGCCATTAAAAGGGACGTCAAGGCACTTGGGAGAATGATCGAGTTCTCTGGGGCACAGGTAATATTCAACTCCATCCCAATACTAAGGAATCAGGAGCATGAAATGAGGAATAAGAAACTGGTTAATGAATGGCTTAGGGACTGGTGTGAGAAGAGGGGCTTTGGGTTCTTTAATCATGGGGAGACTCACGCATCCCCAGGCTTTCTTACTAGGGATGGGACATGCCTGTCTCCTAGGGGGACAAAAGCCCTCACCAAAAACCTAGTTAAGCTCATAAATCAAGCTTTAAACTAGATGTGAGGGGGGAGGGGATGGAGGCCAGGCAGGATGGGAGTGAGACTGGAGGTGAGACTTCAGTGGCAAAAGGGTGGTGTGCTGGCGATGCCTGCCAGTATATCACCACTAAGGAAGAGGGGATGAGTGCACCTGGGGTTGGTAGGTAGCAAACTGGCACTGTGGCCTTAGTTAAGTCAAGGACCGCTCAGTTGGAGAGAAGCCCTATTATGAAAGCTGTAGCTACGCCTGCCCAGCTGAAGTGCATTTACACTAATGCACGCAGCATGGGAAATAAGAAGGAGGAGCTGGAAGCTGTGGTAGGGCAAGGAGATTACGATGTCGTTGCCATTGCAGAGACGTGGTGGGATGACTCGTACAACTGGAGCGTACCCATGGTGGGGTATAAACTCTTCAGGAAGGACAGGAAGGGCAGAAGAGGAGGCGGGGCAGCCCTCTATGTTAGAGAGGGCTTTGATACCCTTGAACTGGACTACGGTCAAGATGGGACTGAGTGCCTGTGGGTAAAAATCAGAGGAGCCCATGGGCAGGAAGGTATTGTGATAGGAGTCTGCTATAGATCACCCAGCCAAGAAGAAGCAGCTGATGAACTCTTCTACAAACAACTGAGTGTAGTCTCAAAATCGCTACCTCTAGTCCTTGTGGGAGACTTCAATTTCCCAGATATAGGCTGGGAGTATAATACAGCAGAAAGGAAACAGTCCCGGAGGTTCCTGGAGTGTGTGGAAGACAATTTCCTCACACAGCTGGTGAGCGAACCGACAAGGGATGGTGCCCTCCTGGACCTGCTGTTGGTGAACAGAGAAGGACTGGTGGGGGATGTGAAGGTTGGAGGATGCTTGGGGCAAAGCGATCATGAGATGATAGAGTTCTCAGTGCAGGGTGAGATGAAGAAGGAGGTTAGAAGAACAGTCGCCCTCAACTTTCAGAGAGCAGACTTTGGGCTGTTCAGAAGGCTGGTCAGAAAAGTCACATGGGAGGCACTCCTTGAGGGCAAATGTGTCCATGAGGGTTGGGCGCTCTTCAAGAAGGAACTCCTAGCAGCTCAGGAGAAAGCCATCCCCAAGTTCCGGAAAAGTAGCCGGCAGGGTAAGAAACCAGCATGGTTGAGTAGGGAGGTCCTAAGAGACATCAATAGGAAGAGGAGGGTCTACGACCTCTGGAGGAAGGGGCAAGCATCCTGGGTGGACTATAGGGAGGAAGTGAGAATGTGCAGATAAAGTCAGGAGGGCTAAGGTCCAACTAGAAATGTGATTGGCCAAGACCATGAAAGACAACAAAAAGTCTTTCCACAAATACATCAACAGCAAAAGGAGGGCTAGGGAGAATCTCCAGTCCCTAGTAGATGCAGAGGAAGCAAGAGTAACAGGGGATGAAGACAAGGCTGATGAAGTACTCAATGCCTACTTTGCCTCAGTCTTTAACAGCAAGGAAAATTGTTCCCTCTGTGCACAACCCCCGGGGTTGGAAGAGAAATATGAGATTCCCAAGGTCCAAGAGGAGGTGGTTAGAGACTTGCTTGCCCAGCTAGACGCCCACAAGTCTATGGGGCCGGATGGAGTCCACCCAAGAGTTTTGAGGGAACTGGCGGATATGCTGGCCAAACCTCTTTCCATCATCTTCCACATCTTCCAACAGTCCTGGGTGACTGGGGAAGTTCCGCTGGGCTGGAGGCTGGCTGATGTCGTGCCCATCTATAGGAAGGGGCGCAGGGAGGATCCGGGGAACTACAGGCCTGTCAGTCTGACCTCGGTACCGGGGAAAGTCATGGAGCGGGTGATCTTGAGTGCTATCAAGAAGCACTTGCAAGAGAATCGTGTAATCAGGCCCAGTCAACATGGGTTCATGAAAGGCAGGTCTTGCCAGAGTAATCTGATCACCTTCTATGACCGAGTGACTAAACTCTTGGACGAGGGAAAGGCTGTGGATGTGGTTTTCCTGGACTTCAGTAAAGCCTTTGATACAGTTTCTCACAGCATTCTGCTTCGGAAACTGTCGGCCTCTGGCCTGGATGGGCGCACACTCTCCTGGGTGAAAAACAGCTTGAATGACCGGGCCCAGAGGGTGGTGGTAAACAGAGTTAAATCCAGCTGGAGGCCAGTGACAAGTGGGGTTCCCCAGGGCTCAGTCCTGGGTCCAGTCCTGTTTAATGGCTTTATCAACGACCTGGATGAAGGCATTGAGTGCACCCTTAGCAAGTTTGAGGATGACACCAAGCTGGGTGGAAGTGTCGATCTGCTGGAGGGTAGGGAGGCTCTGCAAAGGGATCTGAACAGGCTGGACCACTGGGCAGAGTCCAATGGGATGAGGTTTAACAAGGCCAAATGCTAGGTCCTGCACTTGGGGCACAACCCTAAGCAGAGGTACAGACTAGGAGAAACCTGGCTGGAAAGCTGCCTGGAGGAGAAAGACCTGGGGGTGTTGGTTGACAGCCAACTGAACATGAGCCAGCAGTGTGCCCAGGTGGCCAAGAAAGCCAATGGCATCTTGGCCTGCATCAGGAACGGCGTGACCAGCAGGTCCAGGGAGGTTATTCTCCCCCTGTACTCGGCACTGGTGAGACCGCACCTCGAGTACTGTGTACAGTTCTGGGCCCCTCACCACAAGAAGGATGTTGAGGCTCTGGAGTGAGTTCAGAGAAGAGCAACAAAGCTGGTGAAGGGGCTGGAGAACATGTCTTATGAGGAGCAGCTGAGAGAACTGGGGTTGTTTATCCTGGAGAAGAGGAGGCTGAGAGGAGACCTTATTACTCTCTACAACTACCTGAAGGGAGGTTGTGGAGAGGAGGGAGCTGGCCTCTTCTCCCAAGTGACAGGGGACAGGACGAGAGGGAATGGCCTCAAGCTCCACCAGGGGAGATTTAGGCTTGAGATTAGGAAGAAATTCTTCACAGAGAGGGTTGTTAGGCATTGGAACAGTCTGCCCAGGTAGGTGGTTGAGTCACCGTCCCTGGAGGTGTTTAAGATGAGGGTGGATGAGGTACTTAGAGGCATGATTTAGGGATTGGTGGGAATGGTTGGACTCGACGATCCATTGGGTCTCTTCCAACCTGGTTATTCTGTGTGATTCTGTGTGATCATCTCCTCTGGATATCTCTGATACCATGTGGAGTCTCAAATGGCACTTGGAACTCATTTTCAAACAATGTGGATGCTAAAGTTAGTTGTTCTTAGCATCCATTGGTCATGTTAAATAGGCATTAACATTTAGCCTTGTCCGCCTAGACATCTACATGTAGTGTCCTAGATCTTCATTGCTTTGTTTGAAAAAGTATATGCTTTTAAGTATAATCATAGAATCATAAATAGTTAGGGTTGGAAAGGACCTTAAAGATCATCTAATTCCAACTCCCCTGCCAGGGGCAGAGACATCCCACTAGATCAGGCTATCCAAGGCCTCATCCAACCCGGCCTTGAACACCTCCATGACTGGGGCATCCACAACTTCCCTTGGCAACCTGTGCCAGTGTCTCACCACTCTCATGGTGAAGAAATTCTTCCTAATGTCTAGTCTAAATATGCCTTCCACAGTTTATAGCCATTCCCGCTATGTCCTATCACCACAAGCTTTTATGAATAGTCCCTCTGCAGCTTTCTTGTAGGTACTTTCAGGTACTGGAAGGTCGCTATAAGATCTCCTCAGAGCCTTCTCTTCTCCAGGCTGAACAACCGCAACTCGCTCAGCCTGTCCTTATATGGGAGGTGCTCCAGTCCTCTGATCATCTTTGTAGCCCTCCTCTGGACGCATTCCAACACTTCCATATCCTTCTTACATTGAGGATTCCAGAACTGGACACAATACTCCAGATGAGGTCTCACAAGAGAGGAATAGAGGGGCAGAATCACTTCCCTCGGCCTTCTGGCCACGATTTTTTGATGCAGCCCAGGATACAGTTGACCTTCTGGGCAGCGAGGGCACATTGCCGGCTCGTGTTGAGCTTTTCATCAACTGTCACCCCCAAATCCTTCTCTGCGGGGTTGCTCTCAATCATGTCATTCCCCATCATGTACTGAAAACAGGGATTGCCCTGATGCAGGTGTAGGACCTTGCACTTGGCTTTGTTGAACCTCATGGTGTTCTCACAGGCCCACTTCTCCAGCCTGTCCAGGTCTTTCTAGATGACATCCCTTCTTTCCTGTGTGGCAACTGCACCACTCAGTTTGGTGTCATCTGCAAACTTGCTGAGAGTGCACTCAATTTTGCTGTCAATATCATTGAAGATATCTAATAGCACTGCTCCCAGTATGGACCCCAGAGAGACACCATTAGTCACGGATCTCCATCTGGACTTGGAGCCATTTACCACTACTTTCTGAATACAACCCTCCAAGCAGTTTCTTATCCACTATACTGTCCATTCATCAAATCCATATCTTTCCAATTTAGAGAGGAGGATGTTGTGGGGGACTATATCAAAGGCTTTACAGAAGTCTAGATAGATCACATCCATTAGTTTACCCACGTCCACTGCTGTGGTCACTCCATGATAAAAAGCCACTAAGTTGGATATACAGGATTTGCCCCTGGTGAAGCTCTGCTGGCTGCCATTAATCACCTCCCTGTCCTCCATGTGCTTTAGCACAGCTTCTAGGAGGATCTGTTCTATGACCTTCCCAGGCACAGAGGTGAAGCTGACAGGTAGATAGATTGCAGGGTAACTAGAATGGGGCAATGGTATCTAAAAATGGAGCTTCTAGTGCAAATGGATTTTAAGAACATTAGTGTAT
The DNA here is from genome assembly GCA_033459285.1 of Clamator glandarius. Taxonomy (NCBI): domain Eukaryota; kingdom Metazoa; phylum Chordata; class Aves; order Cuculiformes; family Cuculidae; genus Clamator; species Clamator glandarius. Next base: position 2,834,377 of record JAUNZM010000036.1, on the reverse strand, counting down.
AACTGGAAATCTCTAAAATAATGCACTTATTGCATCATCACAAATTATAACACAAAAAACTCAGCCTTTTAAGCATCATAGATAGTAAGAAGCTATAAACAAGTCTTTCTTCATCTTTTATTCACTTAGTACTGTAAAGCCAAAGGTATAGTTGTTAGTTTTCTTCATAGACACCATCCATAAACATGTCGTTAACATTCAGTTGTCACTATAGTGACTGCAGCAGAATTCATTTAGAGCTTTTGGTTTAAAGTATCATCACCAAGTCTGTTTAATGAATAATATGGCAGTCTTCATTACTGATAATAAGGAATATGTTCCACTAAGATTTGCTGTTTCTTCTTTTCTTGCCAACATGTCTGCTAGGTGTTTGTTTAGCTTTCCTTTCATGTCATCATAGGAGATCAAGATAGCTACTCAGCAGTTATTACGTGACGTTAGCACAAGCAACCTCACTGCTCAGATTTCTATGACATACTTCAAACATAATTTCAAACAAAAAATAAAACTCAACCCTAAATAAACAGAGAATCCGATGTCAACTGATTAGAGCACAGAGCGGATCCAGAACAAAGGTCCCATTGCTTCACCCTTAGCACCTCCATTTCTTTATAATTCTCTATATCCACATTTGCTACATATAGTGCCATTTATATATGTTATAGTATTTGCTGTCTCCATTAGCCCTGTAATCAGTTTTGCCAACTTCCAGGACTGCAGTTCTCAAGGTTCCTCCTGTTGTACCAGCCCTGGAGTTCTCTATGCTGACTCATCACTCCAGTGTCTGAGAGATGATGTGCTGGTGACGACTTCCAGTATGTCACCTCAGAGTGAGTCGGGGTGAGTACATATAGTGACAGAAAAGATGTAAATGGCACTGATGGATTTGATAATCTAAGGACAAGTCATTTGGAATGAAGACTATTCCCTTAATGAGTGCTGTGGGATTGAAAACCCAGCTGAAGTGCATCTACACCAATGCACACGGTATGGGAAACAAACAGGAGGAACTGGAAGCTATTGTAGGGCAAGGAGGCTATGACATAATTGCCATTATAGAAACGTGGTGAGACGACTCATATAACTGGAGTGCTGCTATGGTAGGATATAAACACTTCAGAAGGGATAGGGAAGGTAAGAGCAGTTGTGGAGTAGCTATATTAAAGAGTGCTTTGATACCCTTGAGCTTGGTAATGGTGATGACAGGATTGAGTGTCTGTGGGTAAAAATCAGAGGAGCCCACAAAAAGGCAGATATTGTGAAGGGAGTCTGTTATAGATCACCTAGACAGGAAGAAGAGGTTGATGAGCTTTTTTAGAAACAACTGTGAGAAGTCTCTAGATTGCTAGCTCTTGTCCTTGTGGGAGACTCTAACCTAACAGATGTCTGCTGGAAGTACAATACAGGGGAGAGGAAGCAGTCTAGGAGGTTCCTGGAGTGCGTGGAAGACAACTTCCTCACAGATCTAGTGAGTGAGCAAACAAGGGAAGGCGCCCTCCTGGACCTGCTGTTTGACAACGGAGAGGGCCTTGTGGGGGATGTGATGGTTGGAGGATGACTGGGGCAAAGCAATTACCAGATGGTAGTATTCTCAGTTCTAGGTGAGATGAGGAGAGGGGCCACCTTAGACTTCCAGAGGACAGACTTTGGACTGTTCAGAAGTCTGGTTGATAAAGTCCTATGGGAGATAGTCCTTAAGGGCAAGGAAGTCCAAGAGGGCTGGGTGCTCTTCAAGAAGGAAATCCTGGCAGCACAGGAGCAAGCCGTCCCCATGTTCCAGAAAATGAGCCAGCAGGGAAAAAAACAGCTTGGTTGAGCAGGGAGATCTCGGTGGACATCAAAAAGAAGAGGAAAATCTATGAGCTTCTGAAGAAGGGGTAGGCACCTTCGGAGGACTACAGCATTGAAGTGAGATCATGCAGAGACAAAACCAGGAGGTTTAAATTCAAAATAGAACTCAGACTGGCCAATTCTGTGAAAGATAATAAAAAAAAATCTTTCTACAAATACATCAACAGTAAAAGGAGGATGAGGGAATATCCAGTCTTTATTGGATGCAAAAGGAACAACTGTGATAAGGGATGAGGACAAGGCTGAGGTGCTTAATGCCTTCTGTGCTTCAGTCTTTAATAGTAAGGAAAGTTGTGCCCTATGTGTACATCCTCATGAGCTAGAGGAGCAGAACAAAACTCCCACGATCCAAGTGGAAGTAGTTAGAGACTTGCTTGGCCAATTAGACATTCACAAGTCTATGCATGTTGAGGGACCTGGTGGGTGTGTGTGCCAACCCCTTTCTACAATCTGCCAGCAGTCCTGGGAAGACTGGGGAAGTTCCGCTGGACTGGAGGCTGGCTGATGTTGTGCCCATCTACAAGAAGGGTCGCAGGGAGGATCCAGGGAACTACAGGCCTGTCAGTCTAACCTCAGTGCCAGGGAAAGACATGGAACAGGTGATCTTAAGTGCTATCATACAGCACATGCAAGAGAACTGGGTGATCAGGCCCAGTCAACACGGGTTCATGAAAGGCAGGTCTTGCCAAACTAACCTCATCACCTTCTATGACAAGGTGACTCACTTACTAGATGAGGGAAAGGCTGTGGATGTGGTCTTCCTGGACTTCAGTAAAGCCTTTGATACAGTTTCTCACACCATTCTGCTTAGGAAACTGGCTCCCTCTGGACTGGACACGCACACGCTCTCCTGGGTGGAACACTGGCTGGATGGCCAGGCCCAGAGAGTGGTGGGAAATGTTAACTCCAGCTGGAGGCCAGTCACAAGTGGTGTCCCCCAGGGCAGTGTTGGGTCCAGTCTTGTTCAACATCTTTATCAATGACCTGGATGAAGACATTGAGTGCACCCTTAGCAAGTTTGCAGATGACACTAAGCTGGGTGGAAGTGTTGATCTGCTGGAGGGTCGGGAGGCTCTGCAAAGGGATCTGAACAGGCTGGACCTCTGGGCAGAGTCCAATGGGGTGAGGTTTAACAAGGCCAAATGCCGGGTCCTGCACTTGGGGCACAACAACCCTGTGCAGTGCTACAGACTAGGGGAAGTCTAGCTGGAAAGCTGCCTGGAGGAGAAAGACCTGGGGGTGTTGATTGACAGCCAACTGAACATGAGCCAGCAGTGTGCCCAGGTGGCCAAGAAGGCCAATGGCATCCTGGCCTGCATCAGAAACGGTGTGACCAGAAGGTCCAGAGGGGTAATTCTGCCCCTATACTGGTGAGGTCGCACCTTGAATACTGTGTTCAGTTCTGGGCCTCTCACCACAGGAAGGATGTTGAGGCTCTGGACCATGTTCAGAGAAGAGCAGCAAAGCTGGTGAAGGGGCTGGAGAACAAGTCTTACTAGGAGCAGCGGAGGGAGCTGGAGTTGTTTATCCTGGAGAAGAGGAGGCTGAGGGGAGACCTTATTGCTCTCTATAACTACCTGAAAGGAGGTAGTAGAGAGGAGGTAGCTGGCTTCTTCTCCCAAGTGACTGTTGATAGGGCAAGGGGGGATGGCCTCAAGTTGCACCAAGGGACGTTCAGACTGGATATCAGGAAAAAATTTATCACAGAAAGGGTCATTGTACACTGGAACAGGCTGCCCAGGGAGGTGATTGAGTCACCGTGCCTGGAGGTGTTTAAAAGATGGATAAACGAGGTGCTCAGGGACATGGATTAGTGGCAGATAGGAACGGTTGGACTCAATGATCCTAGAGGTCTTTTCCAACCTAGTGGTTCTGTGATTCTATGATCATGTTTGGGCTGTAAATCTCAGGTTCTATCTAGAAAAACCTCTTGTTACTTCTACCTGTCTAAAACTACACAGCCACACAACAATGAGCAGTTATACCACACAACAATGAACAGAAATTTTAAAAGGTTAGTTATAAACACCAGGCCAATTAGTCAAATTACCGAGTCAAACAATGCTACAAGCAGGTATAGGAAACTTGGCCAGAACTGATCTAACAAGTCTCTGTCCTGAGGCCTTTCATAACTCATTACAAAGCTTACAAGGAGTTACTAGCACTAGTAATATCATATTGCAGTGCTACACAGTTACACTCCTTCTGGCCCTTTAACCCCTTTTCCTCAAGATTCTCATTCCAAATCCATGTCACAGATGAGTCGTGTGTTTGAAAGAAAGAGAATATAAGTTGGCAACGGACTTTAAATTTATTAACTGAAAAATCTTCTTTACTGAGAACTCCAAAGTTTATTATTTATCGTGAAAAACAGAGTCATGTCAACAAAAATTAGAAAAGTTTTTTGGGTTTTGGTCAGTTTATTTCAATTTAAAAAGTTGTTCTTCTAGCAGAATCCCAAGTCAATCCACAGCACTGAGCAAAATTTGCCACCTGCAGTCTTTATAGGAAAAGATTCAGCATAGTTGTGTGCAGTAATGAACTTGATCAAGTTGCAAGGCTTCTCAGAGAGGCTGTAGAGATGCCACCCTATGCGTTACATCCACAGGCAAATGAAAGCTCTTCCATCAGAGACAATGTGCCTATCAACTTCAGGACAGCCCCTTGCCAGGTTTAGGACTTCTCTGACATGCATTATCACAATTTCTTGAAACGGAAAACAAAGATGAAAACTGATAATATGAAAGCATGCTGGAAAAGAAATTAATAACTGAAAAATGAATTACGAGCTCAAACAGAATATTACATTGCAAACCCAGCTGTTTACGGGTGTCTGTTACAAACAATATTCTTCTTCCCTTCCTCCTTGCCTCCTTTTTTCCTTTTTTCAGAGAAGTGAGAATTTTTCATGCTTAGCTGGCTTTGTTTATTTACTGCCTTGGTGACATCTTAAGTTTCTCACAGCCACTTGGTGGGAAGTGAAAAGCAATATTACAGTGTAAATAATGATGTTGACAGGACAACTGTGTTCTTTAGGGAGCAGTTATGTCCATGAGTAGGTTTCTTTAGATCTCTACGGAGGACCAAATGTATGAGAGCAACAGAAAGAGAAAATAAGGCAGGAAAATGGCAGGCACTAGATTAAGTCCTATCTGACATGAAGGATAAGAACATTACAGGAGGATGTTTTCCCTTCTGTATCTCTTAACTTGTTTGGCCCTGCCACCCATCTTCATGATCAGCCTGGAACTCATTGACATAGGACTTCATTAAGGCCAAAAATTTGGCAAGGCCGAAGTAGAAGCGGACATTTCTATGGATTATGAGTTTAACCAGAATTAGAGTACTAAAGAGTTTATTAACATATTAGAAAATGAGGGGTTTTGGAAAAGTCATCTATATTGCTCCAGTGCAGAAGATAATATCCCTCGGGGACTTTGGGATAACTTTATATAAGTAACAGAGATCTGCAATCCATTGTAGATATTTTTCTTCAAATTTTCTGTGTCCCTCTTCATCCTCACAACACCAATGCAGTTAAGGTAAATGTTTCTGAAACAGTTCCACCGTACACAAAAGTCCTCTTTATATTATTGAACTACTGTCTTCCAAGACAGGTCAATTGCACTCGGAATATCTATTGGGAATGGTACCTCATTTTTGCTAATTCCCACAAGAATTGGGTAAGTGCTAGCTAGCTCAGGCCTAATCTGATCAACCACACTCACTTTGTTGACAGGGATCCTTCTAATAGCTTGATTCCAGTGCCAGTGCTCTTGCTTTGACACTGTTTAGTTTATTAGTAGAAGAGATTACCATAACTACTATGACGGTATTCTCTACTAGAAGGGATCCAACATGCCAGTCAGGCTATGGTATTATGGCAATGTACATCAGACTGTCATGTATTAAGACAATGTACGCAAGCTCTGCAGCCAACCCCAGCCTTTTCCTTTAAAATATTTTGAAACAGCCAGGATACAATTTGTCCAAGCTCAAAAGAAGCAGGACCATCTTATAACAATGCCCAATGGACAATAACTTTGCTCAACACTTTACAGCTATACCTAATTCTAATGACAGCTTTTAAAATGACAAATACAGTCATTAATAAGTTGAACCTCTCATAGCCAAAATGCATTGCTTCAGAGCTAGAATATGTATTTAATGTATCAAATTGTGACTTGACGTGATTAATATGTACACTCAGTTCAAGAAATTTTATTTACTTCACCTTTGCATATATTCACTATGCTGCTTGCAGAAGTTATAAGTTCGCCATCAATTCATGGAAAACAGCCTCTCTTTAGTTTTTTTTTTCTTTAAAAGCCATGTATTCATTTCAGATGCAAATGCCTGACACAGCAAAATACAAATACAGCTACATATTGTTAACTGCATAACTAAGATATTTACCTTGTAACAGATTAATTAAAATACTTTACATTTGTAGTCAGCCACGCAATGTGGCCACTGGCACTCACATGTTGCTAACCACTACATTCTGAGGGGCACAAGAGATTTAAAAATATGTGCACAAATGCTTCATCTTTTCCATTTAGTGCAGCAAGTTTTTCCCTGAAGAGGTCAGTTTGTTAGGATATGTGACAATTTCATCATGTCCCCTCTTGTTTGTGCATATTGTTCATTATTTCTTAAAAACGGTCTGTATAGATTTCCTAAATTGGCTTCCATCTTGAGTAAATACGTGTCATCTGAACAGCAAAGACACGGGCATAGTGAATTTTTTGACTCAATATCAGTCAATAAGTGGAGATATAAAAGAATTTAAAAATTATTCCAAACCAAAGTGTTTAGCTGAAAACTAAATGCTGTTCTCTGCTTTCTGTGTATTTAAAATAACAATTTTTCTTAACTGAGGTAATTTCATAAAATAAAATATCTTTTCATTATGAGACAATAAAATGTTCCATTTTGAAAACTGAAAATATCTCTTGATGTTTTTTCCCTTTTCCCTTTTAATTCTTCTTACTGAAGCTAGTTACAAATTGCCTTTTTATTTATGAATGTTTTTATCTCAAAATGGCATTTTCTGGTATGCATTCTTTTAGTAACCAAAACAGGTTCAGGGAGAAGCGGTAGATCTTCAGAGAGGTCTCTGTTTCTTATATTGTGGGCAGCCTACCAAAACAGCATGTAATCTTTTGAGTCAAATGCAAAAGCACAAAATTAAAATGTGGGTCAAAAGGAGAAACCTGACTCTGAATTCAATACTAGAATTGACTTTTGTCTGCATTGCCTCAACAGCTTGGCCCTAATGCTGCCAAGTACACAGCACAGCCCACGTAATGTGATGCTATGTTGGTCTAAGTTTATGCTTAGACAACTGATTCGTAGTTGAGCTTTGTAGAGCCCCTGGGAGAACCACAGAGGAGCGTGGCGAAGAGGAGCACGGCAAAGAGGAGCGTGGCAGTTTGAGCAGGCAGGGCAAGAAGGCAGGGCTCAGAGAGGACCCAAAGACTAGACAGAAGACACCAAAGACCATGGTGGCCACCTGGCAGAAGATTAAAGCTGCTCCATGTGCTGCAACAGGCAGGATGGATGCTGCCACCCAGGCAGAGCCACAGTGGGTGCATGCAGCTACCCAGACCCTGAGCTGCAGACAGTGCCTCCCTCCCACAACAGCCTGTGCCTCTGTTACTGGCTCCACTTGTGAAAGAGGAGTTAAGGGAGAGGGTGAAGAGGCTGAGTACCTTAAGGGAGTGTGAGAGGGAGATAGACCAGTGGAGTAGTGCCCTCTCACTAACTCAACAGCCTGCTGGAGCTGGTGTGTCCAAACAGCATCCACCTGCAAACTGCAAGAATGGCAGCAAGTTCCTTCCAGATGAAGGAAACCTGCTCCCCTCAACCAGACAGCAAAACCCAAGATCCTCCTAGTGAACAAGTACCATGTGCTGCAGGTGGAATCCAATCCTGAGGACGATGGCTCCCACAGCCTAGAATCTTTCCCTAGGCTGCACCATCCTCAGAAAAAGATAAAAACATCCTCCATTAAGAAGAAGAGGAGGGTGATTGTTGTAGGGGACTCTCTCCTAAAAGGAATGGGGGGACCCATTTGCAGACCAGACACGCTTCTTACCGAGGGCATCAGTGAAGGAGGTAGCTAGAAAACTTCTTTCCCTGGTTCACAAGACAGACTACTACCTTCTGATAGTAGTCCAAACTGGTAATGATGATTTAGTAAGCAGAAAGACCAAAGCCATCAAGAAAGCCTTCAGGGCCATTGGGAAAATGATGGAGGGCTCTGGGGCTCAGATAGTATTCTGCTCCATCCCAAGACTAAATAGAGAGGACTTGGAAGTCAGGAAAAACTCGATTAATGCCTGGCTATGAGCCTGGTATGAGGAAAGGGGCTTTGGCTTCTTTGATCGTGGGGTGGCTCACGCCCCCCCAGACTTTGTTGCTAAGGATGGGACACGTGTGTCTTCTAGGGGGGCTAAACACTGGCTAAAAACCTGGCTAAGCTCATAAACCGAGCTTTAAACTAGATGTGAAGGGGGAAGGGATTGAGACCAGGCTAGACAGGAGTGAGCCTGGACGTGGGGCACTAGTGATTAGGAGAGGGTGTGCTGGAGAGGACCACCAGTACATCACCACACAGTAAGTGGGGGAGAACACTCCTGGGGGTGGTAAGGGAGATACAGGCGCTCTGGCACTAGCTACTCCAGTTACCAGGCAAATGGGAGCAAACTCTGTTCCCTCTAAGAGGGCTGAAGGCTCGGCAGCTCAGCTGAAGTGCATTTACACCAATGCAAGCAGCATGGGTAATAAGAAGGAAGAGCTGGAAGCTGTCATAGGGCAAGAAGCCTATGATGTTGTTGCCATCACGGAAACGTGGTGGGATGACTCATATAACTGGGGTACAAACTCTTCAGGCGGGATAGGAAGGGAAGGAGAGGAAGCAGCGTAGCCCTCTTTGTAAGGGAGGACTTGGACACCGTTGAGATGGATTGTGGCAATGAGGAGATTGAGTGGGTTAAAATCAGAGGATTCCATAAGAAGGTAGATTTTGTGATGGGAGTCTATTACAGGCCACCCAGTCAGGGAGAAGCAGCTGATGAGCTCTTCTATAAAAAGCTGGGGTTAATCTCTAGATCAATCCCTCTTGTTCTTGTGGAAGACTTCAATCTTCCTGATATCTGCTGGAAGTACAATAGAGCAGAAAGGAAGCAGTCCAGGAGGTTCCTGGAGTGTGTGGAAGACACTTCCTTGCACAGCTGATGAATGAACCAACAAGGGAAGGTGCCCTCCTGGACCTACTGTTTGTGAACAGAGAAGGCCTTGTGGGGGATGTGGCAGTAGGAAGACTCCTAGGACTAAGCAATCATGAGATGATAGGGTTTTCTGTTCTAGGCAAAGTGAAGAGGGTGGTTAGCAGGACAGTAGCATTAGATTTCCAGAGGGCAGACTTTGAACTCTTGAGAAGGCTGGTTGGCAAAGTCTCATGGGAGACAGTACTTCAGGGCAAGGGAGCCCATGAGGGCTGGGAGCTCTTCAGAAAGGAAATCCTAGCAGCTCAGGAGAAAGCCATCCCCATGTTCTGGAAAAAAAGCCAGCAGGGATAAAAACCAGCTTGGTTGAACAGAGAGATCTTGAGTAATATCAGGACGAAGAGGAATGATTATAGGCTCTGGTAGAAGGGACAAGCCTCCTGGGTGAACTACAGGAGAGAAGTGAGATTGTGTAGACAAAAAATCAGAAGGTCTATGGCTCAACTAGAAACCAGATTGGCAAAGTCGGTGAAAGATAACAAAAAATCTTTCTATAAATATATAAATAACAAAAGGAGGACTAGGGAGACCATACAGTCCCTATTGGACACAGAAGGAACAACAGTGACAGGAGATGAGGAAAAGGCTGAGGTACTTAATGCCTTCTTTGCCTCAGGCTTTAATTGTAAAGAAAGTTTTTCCCTCTGTGCACAAATCCCAGAGCTAGAGGAGCAACATGAGGCTCCCATGGTCCAAGAGGAGGTGGTCAGAGCCTTGCTAGCCTGACTAGACACCCACAAGTCTATGGGGCCAGATGGGATTCACCCGAGGGTATTGAAGGAGCTGGTGGATGTGCTGGCCAAACCCCTTTCCATCATCTTCCAACAGTCCTGGGAGACTAGGGAAGTTCCACTGGACTGGAGGCTGGCTGATGTTGTGCCCATCTACAAGAAGGGTCGCAGGGAGGATCCAGGGAACTACAGGCCTGTCAGTCTGACCTCAGTGCCAGGGAAAGACATGGAACAGGTGATCTTAAGTGCTATCATACAGCACATGAAAGAGAACTGGGTGATCAGGCCCAGTCAACATGGGTTCATGAAAGGCAGGTCTTGCCAAACTAACATCATCGCCTTTTATGAAAAGGTGACTCACTTACTAGATGAGGGAAAGGCTGTGGATGTGGTCTTCCTGGACTTCAGTAAAGCCTTTGATACAGTTTCTCACACCATTCTGCTTAGGAAACTGGCTCCCTCTGGACTGGACACGCACACGCTCTCCTGGGTGGAAAACTGGTTGGATGGCCGGGCTCAGAGAGTGGTGGGAAATGGAGTTAACTCCAGCTGGAGGCCAGTAACAAGTGGTGTCCCCCAGGGCTCAGTGTTGGGTCCAGTCTTGTTCAACATCTTTATCAATGACCTGGATGAAGACATTGAGTGCACCCTTAGCAAGTTTGCAGATGGCACTAAGCTGGGTGGAAGTGTCGATCTGCTGGAAGGTAGGGAGGCTCTGCAAAGGGACCTGAACAGGCTGGACCTCTGGGCTGAGGCCAGTGGGGTGAGGTTTAACAAGGCCAAATGCCGGGTCCTGCACTTGGGGCACAACAACCCTAAGCAGAGCTACAGACTAGGGGAAGTCTGGCTGGAAAGCTGCCTGGAGGAGAGGGACCTGGGGGTGTTGGTTGACAGCCGACTGAACATGAGCCAGCAGTGTGCCCAGGTGGCCAAGAAGGCCAATGGCATCCTGGCCTGCATCAGAAACGGTGTGACCAGCAGGTCCAGGGAGGTTATTCTCCCTCTGTACTCGGCACTGGTGAGACCGCACCTCGAGTACTGTGTATAGTTCTGGGTCACTCACCCCAAGAAGGGTGTTGTGGCTCTGGAGCGAGTCCAGAGAAGAGCAACAAAGCTGGTGAAGGGGCTGGAGAACAAATCTTATGAGGAGCGATTGGGAGAGCTGGGGTTGTTTAGCCTGGAGAAGAGGAGGCTGAGGGGGGACCTTATTACTCTCTACAACTACCTGAAGGGAGGTTGTGGAGAGGACAAGGGATGGGACGAGAGGGAATGGCCTCAAGCTCTGCCAGGGGAGATTTAGGCTGGAGAGTAGGAAAAATTCTTCACAGAAAGGGTCATTGGGCACTGGCACAGGCTGCCCAGGGAGGTGGTTGAGTCACCTTCCCTGGAGGTGTTTAAGGCACGGGTGGACGAGGTGCTAAGGGGCATGGTTTAGTGTTTGATAGGAATGGTTGGATTCGATGATCCGGTGGGTCTCTTCCAACCTGGTTATTCTGTGATTCTGTGAAAAGGCAGCTTTTAGTGTGTCTCAACCAGTCAAGCACTTGTATGGCAGGCAGGATGATCTCTAAGTAGAAGCATTCAGTCACAAAGTATTTGATCACTAATAGCAAGAGTTTAAGGTCCTGTCTGCCACCATCATTAACGGACCATGAATACTTAGCATGGAGCAGAAGTCACTGTATGTTACACACTTTAGGTGCAAATGACAAGCTGTACATTTTAAAGCACTGCACATTCGATCAATGAAGATTCTCTTGTTTAAGGCCATTACTGTCCCAACATAGCTGTAATGGACAAAGAACACATTAGCACATTAATAATACCTCAGACTGTGTGTAAACTAGCTTCAAGAGAAACAGAATGTACAGCTCTGTCTAGGGTCCTTCTCTTAGTAGATGTGTGACCTCTAAGCTTGCAGTCACAGTAATAATAGATGGTAAATAATGAGTATATCTATAACCCAGATTCAGGGCATGGTAAACAGTAAAGCATTAAGCAGCACCTTTTGTAAAGGGGCCACCCCATGGCTAGTTATCTCATTAAAGGAGGGTACGTTTGGATATTGGTACTAGCTGGAAGCCCATATAAACAAGGAGAAAGAAAGCCATATGCCATAAACTGGCACTCAGAGCAGGCTATGAAAGTAAAAATGGCTCATCAGTAAGTAAAGAGCAGCCAGTTCATACGCTGTAACGGAGGTAGTACTGACACATATAATCAGCAAAACTATGAAGACTTACACCCAGTTTGGCTTCACTTCAGATGCTCAGACTACTGATGAAAATGGAAGATCCTTGTGGAATTGCTAAAACAACTGTTGACTGTGAGGTTCCTTTAGTAAATACAATTCTTACTGCAGTTTACAATAAGTTTACTGCAGAGGCCACATGGGTCTCAGTTCCAAAAGAAATAACAGAGAGGCCTTTGTAAATACACACGCACTGCAATCTCAGTAAAATCGCACCCATTGTCCTAGATTATTTTGTTGCCCTGGATCTAGGCAACTGCATGGTTCATAACACAATGGGAAAGTCACTTTTAACTGGAAATTTTTAAGGTCTGAATATGCTGCCTTTTCTAGGAATATACTGTCAATTACAACATTGTATTCTCTCTGTTCAGCTCCTGTCTTCCCAAGCTCTGTTTACTTTGGACATATATGGGTTATTAGTAGCAATTCAAGGTCACTGCCAAAACCCTGGGAACTATTGGCTTGGATAGAGCCAACAAAACACTCTGGCTACCTGATAGAAATTTCTCTTTCTCACTCATTCTTTCTGTTAAATCTGTAAAATACCTTCACCTTTGAAGCCCTCTTATTTCCAATTAAAACTCAGGTAGTTTCACTGATATTCTAGCGATGGATGCTTTTCATTTGGATAGTCCTTGTGGTATTTTAAAGCCAACCCTATTAGGGTCTGAAAGCATCTACTTCATACAACATTGCTGTCCTAGTGGTAACAGAAATTACATGTGCCCATAATTTCCAGATCTCTGGTGTAACAGCAGCGCATGTGAAATCCACCCACTCATTCCTGTGATACTACAGCAACTCCCAGAGCTATTGATTAGACCTGTATGTGGTGGCAGATTTCTCTGACTGCTTAGTTTTGGTCCTTATTTTGAAGATTTTCCCTGCCAAGCAAAAAACCCTAGAGACTTTCAGAAAAGCAATAACTAATATAAATAAGAAGCAGAGAACAAAATTCTGAACTGCTGGAGTCACATCAGGCTTTTTGTAGGGGAATCTTGAAGGAGCACGGGCATCTCCTGATGGTAAAGGGCACAACATGTATCTAACAACAACTATGCTTAAAATCCTCGAATTCTAGACATAACTGGCATTGACTGACATCAAAAGGAAAATATATAGTATCCTCTTATGGGAGACATGTTCCACACCACTAATGGAAATATGTCCATTAACTACTGTCAAATGTATATCAGTGTCATGGTATTGAAGTCTGAATATTTTCTGTTACTTGAATGGCAATTCCACACTAAGGACCAACGTATAATTTAAGAAATCTCATAGATTTCTTCCTCAAATTAATTTGTGTTTCTTCATTACTTATGAAAGTCCAGTAAGTGTATCTTGTTCCTTTATTTTATTACACATTTTTGTGCTTGTTCTTACATAGCTCTTACCATTTCATAAGTCTTTATTTACTCTCTAATAAGATGTTTACATTATTGCTGGAGATGATATTATGAAATGAGCAGAGGAGAACTGTGAAGTTTCTCTAGCATTACAATGACAATTTCTTCTATTTAAAGTATCAAATAAAAAAAATACACCTAAGTCTGTCACACTCTGTAGCTGTGGGACTTCGCTATTTGCTCTGAATGCTACTCTAAAGTGAAGAACAGTCATCCATCTTTCCTCCAAGACACTACACTCTTTCACAACAATAGCAGATGCTTTCCTCAGGGCTAGGAAAAAAGCACATCGAGGTTGTAGGTTTCTGATAAAGTAAAAGCATATGTACCCTCTAGGATATGTTACAAAGTACATTTTCATAAATTGCTATCAGGAAAAAAATCAAGTTCATATTTCTATGCTGAGAAAAACACACTCCTTCACCGAATCATTGAAAGGTAAAATCTGCATGCATCTGAAAGTCCTCTGGAGCACTACAGAGCCACAATACCCTAGATAGCTCTTAAATATCTCCAGAAAAAAAAGTCTACATATTTCCTGAGTAATATATTCCCTATGTGTTACTGTCTTTATCGTTATGACTTTTCAGTGCCATGTTGCCAGAAATATTCTTTGCTACAAACCACAGCAACTGACTTCTATTCTTCCCCTTAGAGAAACAGAAAACTAACAATTATGGTGTATTTTACAGAAGTCTTAAACGTATTGCAAAACTGTTACACAATCTCCCTCAGTTCCTCCTATTCTAAACCAATCTAGCACAAATCTGTCCATTTTTCTTCTCACAAGCTTTATTCCTTAAAGCTGTGCTTTATTCTTGCTTTTCCCTGCTGCAATCATACCTTTCACAGCCAATGTTGAAAGAATTCTCCAGCCCATGCTCACTGCCAGCACTTTGAACTGGCCAGGTGGGAGACATGGCCATCTAAGGGCCAACCTCTCCCATGGAGATTAATTCTGGGGTGCTGTGTCCAGTTTTGGGTCCCCTGCACAAGACAGATATTGACAAACTAGATCAAAGCCATTGCAGTGACATTAATTGAGTGAGAAGGGGCTAAGAGAACTGGGTTTCTTAAGTCATAAGAAGACAAGCGTAGCCTTCTCCTTTGCAAAGATGCCTTCACCCAGGCACTATTATCCCTAGCCATTTTTGTTATTGCCTACCCTAATCCACAAGCACTCTTTCAGAAGGAAACTGGGAGATCAGCACCCCACATCTGCCAATTTGATGTAATGTTTTGGCACCACCAGCATGGTGAATGCAGGGCTCAGAACACTGAACGATACTCACAGAGTCCTTGTGAATGAAGTAAACAAAACCCAGCTTTGGTCTGCAAATATCAAAACTAAATGGTTTGGGACATCTTGGATTATTTTTGTGTCAGAGGAAATCATAATAAACCAGTCTTTTTCATGGAAAAAAATTACTCAATTGTAAAACATTGTACAGCTTTTCTGAAGAGCATGAAAGAAACATTTTTATCCCCACCCGCACTCTACTTTCTGGACATGCAAGAAAAGAGCAGGCTGAAGCATAGCACATGTGAGATAGTTTGGCTTGTTCACTGCTTCTTATGCCGTAATCACCTGTAATTACTTCAAATGTTTAAGTAATTACAGTTAGAGTAACAGCTGCTGCACATCCCTAGAAACTGCTGTAGTCATAAACTCAGGTTCTTTTTATTAAGTGGAGTGAGCAGAAGCAGATTGCTCAAGTCATTAGTTTAGTTACTCTGAAGTTCCTTGATATATTATACTATAATGGTCCCTTTGTTTAAATAACAGCATGAACATCCACCAGATCTCCCAGATAAATGTTGTAAGTTCATACACTAGAGCTGAGAAGGCCCTGTTTCCATAGCAATTATCCAGAATTAGCCCTGCACTACCAAACTATGTTCTGTTCATCAATAAAAATAATGTAAAGCTGTAATATATTGTTTTACTGATCTACACTACAGATAAACTGAATGGGAACATGACATCAATATATCTAAAATATACTATTCATTAAGTAGAAAACCATTCAAACATTAAAAAGATTACATTGATCTTTGCTAAAAGTAAACTCAAAGTCTTCTTCAACAGTCCTTTATTTTTGAAAGAGAATAGTCCATTCTAGATATTTAATCCTGATTTAGAATATGCACTCTCACCACTACCATAAACATCTATATAGACAGACAAGGGCTCACACATTGATGCAGTAATATAAGATAAAATGTAAGTAACAAGTGCCTGAATACAAGTATAGTTAGAATATGTATTTTATATACGTGTCATTATGTACAGCTTGTTTGAAATGGATAGAATAAACACTTCTAGAATAAAATTACAGGCAAATATAAGAAATTTTCTGAAGGTGTATTCATCAGTCTATGGAAGTACATGTTTCTGGCTGAATCTTCCCTTCCACAGGTTCCTTTAGGTACCTGCCTTCATATTGCTCTTATGCCTCCTCCCTTCTGCAAAATTAACAACAAAGAAATCATGGGAAGGAAAAACGTTTATAGAATCATAGAATTATAGAATCACCAGGTTGGAAGAGACCCACTGGATCGTCGAGTCCAACCACTCCCACCAATCGCTAAACCATGCCCCTCAGTACCTCATCCACCCACACCTTAAACACCTCCAGGGAAGGCAAGTCAACCATTTCCCTGGGCAGACTGTTGCATTGCCCAATGACCCTTTCAGTGAATTTTTTTTCCTTATGTCGAGCCTGAACCTCCCCTGGCGGAGCTTGAGGCCATTCCCTCTTGTCCTGTCCCCTGTCACTTGGGAGAAGAGGCCAGCTCCCTCCTCTCCACAACCTCCCTTCAGGTAGTTGTAGAGAGTAATAAGGTCTCCTCTCAGCCTCCTCTTCTCCAGGCTAAACAACCCCAGTTCTCTCAGCTGCTCCTCATAAGGCCTGTTCTCCAGCCCCTTCACCAGCTCTGTTGCTCTTCTCTGGACTCACTCCAGAGCCTCAACATCCTTCTTGTGGTGAGGGGCCCAGAACTGAACACAGTACTCAAGGTGCAGTCTGACCAGTGCCGAGTACAGAGGGAGAATAACCTCCCTGGACCTGCTGGTCACACCGTTTCTGATGCAGGCCAGGATGCCATTGGCCTTCTTGGCCACCTGGGCACACTGCTGGCTCATGTTCAGTCGGCTGTCAACCAACACTCCCAGGTCCTTCTCCTCCTGGCAGCATTTATATCTCATGCTGAGTAAGCATCTGTCCTCCTCTCCTGCCCTCAGCCTGTCCAAGCAGGCGTGTTTTTCAGCTTCTTTATTTGAATCTTTTTTATTTCTGTAGTTCCACAGTTCGAGACACAAAAGGCTGACAGGTCTCTCAGGGAGGCTCTCCAAAGACAGCTATGCAAAAAAGGTTGTTTTTTTTCCTGTTGTTCCACTTATATGATTGACAGTAAACATGAGAATATTGAATAAAATTTTAAGTCAATATTTTATGCCCCTGATAGATTTATTTTTTCTCAGGGAGGTGAATGAACTAAATATTTTTCCAAAATCTTGCCAAGGCTTTTCTGCTATGCCTCCCAAAGTGGTTTAGGTTGCTAACAAAAAATTAAAGAATCATTAAAGAGACAACTTTAATAATTTGGCTTTTATTGTTCTTTCTTAGGGAAGGCAACTTGATCTGCTTCTGCAAGCATTTCCTTCCCTGCCAGCTTCAGCAGGTAAGAAGAGACATTTTATTCAGCACAGAAATGCCTCTGTTTTTAAGAAAATGAGCAGTATAAATGCTAATCAGATATGTGGTCTCTCTGATACACAACCAGACATTACACTCATCAGAACTGATGTCTCAGCCTGTGTTGGGTCTTGGACAGGTTGCCAGCAATTGCCACCTTTGTGGCATGCCACCTGATTACTGCAAAGCATAAATCCCGTGTAATTCTACATGCAAGATCTGTAGTTTCTGATGCCCTCTCTCGCATCTTCTATCAAGGCCATGTTCACCCCTCCCTTACCTATATACCAGCTTAATGATATTTCTATATCATTAAGGTCTTTGGTAAATTTAGATTGCATTTATAGCTACCCTCCTATATCACTGCTCCTTCAGCATAGAAAGAAGATTTCTCTCAATGTGAAATGCAGAAAGAAAAACATATTCCTACAGAATTGATTGTTATTGTGACTAAAACAAGGTATAGTATTAAATAAAGACTCCAGTGAATAGCATTTAATGAAGGGCATGTTTCTGTTCTCAGAGGAGAAATACAGTTCTCATAACAGATGATTAGAAGCAAAGTTCTGTATAAATGGTCTAGGTGGGACAGAGTGTTTTCACACATACTTTTCTACTTTGCACCCAGGATATACTAAGCAGTTTGTATATTATTTACAGACTTACAAGATCTGTTTCTCTTTGGAAGAATTATTTCATTAACTCAGTTTGTATCCTTTTAAGAGCTAGACCAGTCACTTTGGACAAAATAGGAAAGAAAAAATTAACCTTTGTATTCTTGAAGTGGAAAGGTCATTGTTCTGAGTAAAGGAACAAAGAGATGACACATATTGGGTGGTTTTAGTTATGAAAATACTACTGCCTATGTCAGGGTTCACCCATTAGGAGGTGATTTCTGATGAATCAGATATATTACATTGGAAAAACTTCATAATGCGTTCAGCTTTCATTTGGCTGCAAGTGGAATTGCTTGAAGATCACACTATCTTTTCCAGGAAGGAAGCTTGAACTTCTCTGTTTTAATGTAATGTTACCAGCAGCTTCTGCCCCAGTGACTAAAGAAGTACTGAAAGTTATTGAGATGGTTCTGAAGAAACAAAAAAAAAGCTGCAACAGTTTATCAGCACAATCTTCCTCAATTTAACATGAATCTTCTATGTAGGGTTTACTTGTGATACACTCCAGAGAGTGCATGAGTCATAAGGAAGTGCATTCGATTGCCATTTTCTTTCTGCTGGCAGTAGGTTGCAGCCCTGAATGCCAGAAATGAAGCACAGATTAAAGAAACTGACATTCCTAGGATAAAATATACTCCAGGTATATTTCCTCATGAGCTGAATGAAATAACTGGGTTTTTACGATCTTTGAAGGGTTAGGGGATAAGATACAATTTTGAGTTGGGCTAGACATCTGCACCCCTCCCTGCCTTCAGTGGGGATATGGACCCTCTGCACCTGCTTGGATGAGACTCTTTAGCCATTATGTAAAGGGAGCAAAGAAAATGAAGATGATGAATGCTGACATGTCTAATCTTTGCAGAGAAAAATAGCTCATGATCACAGCTGGTTAAGCTAGAGAATGATCAAATGATTAATCAGCAGAAATGTGGGTTGTGTTTTTACTGCATCAAAGCATGCAAGGCCAAACAAGCTCTCAGCTGGAGTACAGATGCTAAAATTAAGCTGACAGCCAAAAGCCTTGTGTTTTTGGAACCTGTCCCTGGAGAATGGGAAGGAGGAGAGATTTTCCCATGCTGACTTGTCTTTTCTGCTACTCTTAGTCTCTCTCTGGAGCCAATACACTACTGATGAAGTCCAAATACAAATTTGGACCTAATGCAGACATGTATGTTTTCCTGGCTTAAAAAGGACAACACCAGAAAGGAGGGGTGGGGTGGGATGCGGGGTGGGGAGAAGAGCCAGGAGGAGATTAAAAAAGGATTTTTCAAAGTGGACAATGATTTTCTAGATGATTTGGGAAGCCTAGATTTTAACGTTTGAAAGTATTCAAATTCTTCATTAGGCTGAAAGTCAGGGCTGATCATTACTTTTCCATTAAAGCAGCATAAAATTACTCATCACTTGGAAATCTCAGTCACATTATCTACCCCAGCATCACATAAGCAGTCTGAATTAGAAGTAAGGATCATGACATTGTTTTCTGTCTTTTGTCCACAAGGGTAGATTTTCAGAGAAAGATTGAGCAGAACCTTAAAACAAAGCAAAACAAAAACATTTGTTTAGAATAGAATGCAACAACACCAACTGATGTATGCAAGTATGTGGGTACCTGAAAGTGGAACATCACCTTGGGGAAGCCTTCAAAGACTCCACTTCCAACACAGTTTGCAACCATAGGTAACAGAAAGGCCTTCCTACAAGAGGGGTCATCACAGCCCTTCTGAGGAAAATGAAATCACAGAATGGCTTAGCTTCAAAAGAAATTCTGCTGGTCATATGTTACCGTCCTCTGCTCACACAGGGCTGGTTTTAATTATGTTGTTCAGAGCTGTGTCTAGATTAGTCTGAGTATCTTTGAGGCTGGGGATCACACAGCCTCCCTGACCCCAGTTTCACTGTTTGATTGCCCCTGTCATGAACAACTTTTGGTTTACATCCAACCAGAACATCCTTCATTGCAATTTGTATCTATTGCCCCATAGATTTCCTCTGCCTATGCCTGATAAGAGATTAAGTACATCTTCTCTAGACCCTACCATGAGGTAGTCGTAGGCAGTAGTGCAATCTCTCTAAGCTGCCCCTCCTCAAAGCTAAGCTAACCCAGCCTCTCTTCATACGTTGTGTATTCTGGCTTCATGACCTTCTTGGTGGCCTTCCATGGGACCCAAACCAGCCTATCCATGGATTTCATATAATGGCGAGCCCAAAACTGGATGCACTACAATAGATGTGGTTTTAATAGTGCCAGACAAGGAAACATTCTCTTGACCTGCTAGTTGCACTCTTTCTTGTACAGTCCAGCATATTGTTACTCTTACTTGCAGCAGCAACACACTTGTCTCAAGTTCAACTTCTTGACCATTAGGACACCCAGATACTTTCCTGAAATTCTCCTCTCCGAGCTTGTACTATTGAATGGCCTTATTCCATACCATGTGCAGGCCTCCACTCATGTCTTTGATAAATTTCATGAGGTTTTTGTCAGCCAGTTCTTCCAGCCTGTCTAGATCTGTCTGAGGAGATACTCTGTACTCCAGCATGTCAGCTGCCTACCCCAGCCTGGTATCATCTGAAACTCGCTGAGGTTTTTTTTGAGAGTATTCAGTATCTAAGCTACCAGAATTTGCAATTTCTTAAGATTTAAACTACATCATTCCACTGAATACATTCCAATTTGCTTTATTTGTTATTCAATTATTGGATCTTGTGAAGCTTACATTGCATAACCTAGGCATTTATTTCAATGCTTTGAAGAGATTCCAGCAATTTTTAGGTAGTCTCTGCTTTATCCAAATCTTTATAAGGTCATCCTTAAGAGGTACTCAAAGAGATAAACTGGGTTATTGGGATGGCGCCACACTCAAATTGATAGTTACAGCAATGTTTTGGTTATAGAACGTGAAATGTATTTTGTAGGTTATTACAAGTTATCCACATACGCAGTGATATCTTTCAGGTTCTCAAGAGCTTCCATTTAAATCACACTATTTTTATGACAGTATGAAACTTCTGCAAGTTATTTCTTCCATATAAGATTCAGTGCAGTTTTTCCTGGAGAACTGATGAAACACACCTCTATGGCAGCAATTCCTAATAACTTTTGGGACATAACATAGTTTCTATAAAGGTGAAAAAAAATGATTAACTGAAGAGGAACAAATGTTTTCTTCCAGACAGAGCTGACCTTAGGCATGGAAAAGCCATTGATAAATATAAACCAAACTGTACTTCATTATCTTCCCTAACTTTGTTCATTTGGCAAAGCACTGGCCAGGATGAATAAGTTTCGAATATGTGAAATCTTATATGTCATCCAAAGAAATGGAAAAGATAAGACAGAAAAAATCCTCTTAGGAATGTGCAACTGATCTGCAGAGTTCAGAGCTCGTCTGGTATGATAACTGATTACAGCTCTAACTGGATGACAAACACATTTACACATTTATAGACACTGTAACATGTCTTCAAAGAATGGCTCCTTGATAATTGGCTTAAAGGCGTTTCCTTGATCTACTGAAATGTTTTAGAAATTAATCTAACCAAGAACAATACATTACTATGATTCTTTTTGGAAGAGACCTTGACTATTCAAGTTTTCACAGACTAAAAGAAGGTTTTATTTTGGAGTAACTACTGTTGGAAACCAGACAGCCTATTGATGGTCAAAATTTGGGCCTTTATTGCAAAAGGCTATGTATTCTTGAAGGGCTTTTGAGGCAACATAAAACCTCTAATATATTTATGTCTTATTGTGGTGGGTTGATCCTGGCTGGATACCAGGTGCCCACTAAAGCCTCTTTATGACTTGCCTTCCTAAGCTGCTCATGGGAGAGGAAACATAACTAAATGCTCATGAGCTGAGACAGTCACAGAATCATAGAACAGAAACATGGAATTATTTCATTTGGAAAAAACCTTTCAGATCATCAAGTCCAACTGTAAACCTAACACTGCTAAACCCACCACTAAACCACGTCCCTAATAACTACATCTATATGGCTTTTTAATACATCCAGGGATGGTGACTAAACCACTTCTTTGGGCAGGCTGTTCCAATGCTTGACAATCATTTTGATGAAATAATTTTTCCCAATATGCAATGTAAACTCTCTTGATGCAACTTTAGGTCATTTCCTCTCATCCTAACACTTGTTATGTGGGAAAAGAGATGAACAACTGCCTCACTACAACCACCTTTCAGGTAGTTGTGAAGAGTGGTAAGGTCTCCCCTCAGACTCCTTTTCTCCAGACTAAACAGCCAAACAGCTACTAAATAAACAGTTGTTTCTCATGAGACTTTTTCTCAGGACCCCTCACCAGCTTCATTGCCCTCCTCTGGATATCCAGCACCTCAATGTCCTTCTTGTAGTGAGGGAGACAAAACTGAACACAGGGTTCAAAGGTGCAGCCTCACCAGTGCTGGGTACCGGGGGATGATCCATTCCCTACTCCACATTATTTCTGATACAAGCCAGGATGCTACTGGCCTTCTTGGCCACCTGAGCACAGTGCTAGCTCATATTCAGCCAGCTCTCAACTGACACACTCAGGTCCTTTTCTGCCAGGAAACTTTCCAGACACATTTCCTCACTCCTGTACCATTGCACGGGGTTGTTTTGACCCATGCTGAGGCCTTGTTGAACCTCATGCAATTGGCCTTGGCCATCAAACCAGCCTGTCTAGATACCTCTGTAGAGCTTTCCTTCCCTCAAGAAGGTCAACACTCCCACCCAACTTGGTGTCATCTGCAAACTTACTGAGGATGCATTTGATCCCCTCATTCAGACCATAGATAAACATATTAAATGGAATCTGCCCCAACACTGATTACTGGGAAACACCACTTGTGACTGTCCTGCAACTTGGTTTAACTCCATTTACTGCAATTCTTTGGGTCTGGTCATCCAACCAGTTTTTAACACAGCAAAGAATTTGTCTCTCTGAGCCATGAAGAGTCAGTTTCTCCAGGAGAATGCTGTGGGATACAATATCACATACTTTACTATAGGTAAACAACACCCATAGACATATGGGTCACCTGGTCATAGAAGGAGAGCATGTTAGCCAAAATTAGCAGAATTTTACAGCCGCAAGGCTTTCAAAGAGGTAAAATGTTCATAGAGTAGATATTTTGACAGTTATTTTCATTATCTCCAAATAATGTAATATCAAAATAGCTTTAAAGATCTATGTAGGTATGTTTTAGGAATTCATTGAGATTAATTTATTATAATTCCATAAAAGTATTTCTGGCCAAGAAAAGAACTAAGTGTGATGTTTTTTAAGAAACACAAATTATTGAGTTTTAGAAGAGAATAAGCAAACAACACTGGCTCATGTTACAGATGAAGCTGTGAAGATGATGGAGGGGAATCTCCTCCAGAACTATTAACATCCAAACAGTGAATGCGCAGCCTAGAAAAAGCAAGCAAACAAAGTGAAATCTGAGGACTTGTAAAGCAAACTACCCCACTGTGGGGAATCTTCCCCACAAGGCCATTATTTGGACCTCTGCTGGTTTTAATCTGTGTAAATGAATGAGACAGATGGAATACCATACACAAGCCACATTCAATGATTACATCAAGTGAGTGAGCAGAAAAGAGATACAGCTTTCCTCTGAAATCAGACTGCTATGCAGTAAATAAAACTCAGCACTGACAAACATAAATGAGCACATGCCATATGCAACAGTAAGCAGCACAGAAGAAGAAATGAAACAAAGCAAGAAAAAGCCAAAGAACCTGGAGGAAACCTCAAAGAGGCACAAGATTACTCACAAAACCACATTTCACTATGGATGCAGAAAGCTTCTTTTCCTTTGAAACTTTGTGTATTCTGACAGTATGGAACATGTCTGGAAACTTGAAATGCTGTATTTCTCTCTATGACCCCTCATGTATTGTATTTATCACCACTGCACCACTAAAAACATATAAAATCAGCCAGGTGCTGTCTCCCATAATTTAAGATATTCAGGATACCAATTCCACTGTCAAGGCCTGTAGCTGTTTCACAGAAACTGACAACAGATCTCATCCAAAACAGACAAGAAACAAAATTGTCATTTTGTATAGCCAGACTTCTCCTAGTCTGTAGCACTGCACAGGGTTGTTTGTGCCTCAAGTGCACGACCCGGCATTTGGCCGTGTTAAACCTCATCCCATTGGTTTCAGCCCAGCGGTCCAGCCTGTTCAGGTCCCTTTGCAGAGCCTCCCGACCCTCCAGCAGATCAACACTTCCACCCAGCTTAGTGCCATCTGCAAACTTGCTAAAGGAGCACTCGATGCCTTCATCCAGGTCATTGATAAAGATGTTGAACAGGGCTGGACCCAGCACTGAGCCCTGGGGAACCCCACTTGTTACTGGCCTCCAGCTGGAGTTAACTCCATTTCCCACCACTCTCTGGGCCTGGCCATCCAACCAGTTTTCCACCCAGGAGAGTGTGTGTGTGTCCAGTCCAGAGGGAGCCAGTTTCCTAAGCAGAATGGTGTGAGAAACTGTAACAAAGGCTTTACTGAAGTCCAGGAAGAGCACATCCACAGCCTTTCCCTCGTCCAGTAAGTGGGTCACTTTGTCATAGAAGGCGATCAGGTTAGCTGGCAATACCTGACTTTTGTGAACCCGTGTTGACTGGGCATGATCACACTGCCCTCTTGCATGTGCTAATGAGAGGCTAGATGCATAGCACCTTCATAAATAAGACGTGATGAAATAATTCTGGAATTATTTGGAAAATTATGTATTACTTCCTAAGGGTGACAGGATTTTTAATGCATATGCTATAAAATTAAACTACTTGACTATTGTTGTTGTTGTTATTATTATTATTATTATTACCAGTTCCACTGACTGTATGAAAGAGGAAGGCTACTTGCTTCCTGCAAATATCACCTTTGTCTCTGAAGCCTGCTCATGAGCTTTCATAAAAACCAGAGGCAGTGATGGATTAGTCTAAGAGCCCATAACAGCTCTCCTCACTGGACAAGGTTGGAGAAATAGACACTCCTCCCTTTGGTTCCATGATTCCATGTGCAACTTGGGAAGGCTGGATCCAAAAAAATGCATCTAGGAGGTTAGGTAGACCTAAAGGCTAGAATAACAGGTCAGGACTTCTGCAGCTGTGACCATGATCTCATGCAGATAACCTGAATTTGTGAGCTTGCAGGCAGTTTCACAGAGTAGAGAGACATAATGTATGGAAAGCCTCCTGCACTGTTTTACCCTGCATTACTTCTTTCATGTTGTAAGATTGAGTGATAGAAGTATCTTCCCCTTTCCTCTGAAATCTGTAGTTTTGCTTTTGAGCCCACTGAGCTAAACCCCAAAATAAGCCAGTGTTTAGACAATCCTGCTTGTCAGCAAAAAGTTCTGCCACTCTGTGCTGCATGTTCCCATTTACCCACCACCCACTTCCAGATGCCAGCATGAAAGTTTGTGCCAGTGCTTGTTGACACAGATTGTCTGTGAAACCTTCCTCCCACCCTACCCTTTCCACCCACTCCACCCTACTCCAAAAGCCCTCCCAAATCAGATTCACTGCAAGAACATCCAACTGCTTACACTAGCACAGTGCAGAGGATGGCCAGGACTAGAGCACAGACTGCTGGGAGAGGGCAGGCAATGGTGTCAGCCACTCAACTAACATTGCTGAAGAAACACCACTTAGTTAACAGATGTCAAAAGCCTCCCTGGGAAACAGCCAGTCCATTTTCTTAGATAGATTATCACAAGAAATCTGAAAGGGCTGAAAGTAATCATGGCCAGCAATAAAGCATTTTTTTTCTGAGAAGGACATTTGAGTCGGTTACACTTCTTGCAATGACTTTTTATGCTTTTAGAGCACCAGGAACTGGTGCTGTAGATGCTCATTATTGCTGGCTGAAAAAAATGACATGGGAAGGAGACTGGGGTTTGCCAGTGCTTTTGCACTCGCTAGCACTAGGAGTAAGAGGAGAACAAATCCCCAGGGCAGATTAGGGGAGAAGGAGCTTTTGTCTGCAATATGCTCTCAATATAAACTCTTACAGTCTTAAACTGGAATACATAATTCAGGGCATGTGAAGCCTGTCACAGGAGAGGGGTGAGGGGGAAGGCAATTTCACAGTGTCCTTCTCTGTCCTTTTGTATGAGACTACAAAGCAAGAGAGCAGAACCACAGAAAATATAAAGTTGAGGACAGGCAGCTTTGTAAAACTAGTACAGCCCATGCCACTCTGTGCAGAGCAGCGCAGATGAGCAATATGGGGAGGGGGTGATGGAAGTTAAAGGAAATTAAAGGAAAACAAATGCAGAACAGATGTCAGAAAGCACATTTTGCTTCAGAGAATAATAAATCCATGCGGTGGCCTTCCAGACAAGGTTACTAGGGCAGGAATAACAAGGTCATTTCATAAACAATTCACTGCTCTTCAGGGTGAAAGTGAAATGTTAGCAGTGACCAAGCTGGACAGCTGACACAGGAACAAAGAATATATTCTTTCCTTTCCTTTGCACTAGGGACACTCCTCTTTTAACACTCTCGTTTTCACAGTTAATGTTTCCCTGCAAGAATTCCATGATAAACCTCAATCCCTCTCTCCACTAAGGCCATCATGAAGAAGCTGGTTAGTATCTACTCTGATAGTTAGAACAGAGGGAGGAGGGGCAGTGCGTGTGTGTGTGTGTGTGTGTGTGTGTGTGCGCATGATCCAGAATACGTGTGTGTGATGTGACCTCTTTTCTTTTAGGAAGAGAAGACCACCAACATATCTGACCCACGGGTAGTCGATAACCAGTTTCCAGTTGGTAATAACTTAAAGTTGCTTCTGCTCATGAACTGTGATTGAAAAAGCATTAAATGGCTGCTTAACCAAGACAGTCTCTCAGACTGCAATAAGGCCTTATGTACATTGCTGGCAAACTTCTGTGCTATTAAAATTCCTTCAAGAAAACATTTGGATTCAGGTACATAGAAATCTGTCATCTAGCTCCCAGTTGTGTCATTGACTGACTGATCTACAACTTTGTTGTTGCTTATTTTGGTAATTTATTTGTATTACAGGCTAGCCAGAGCCTTCACTGATGATGTGTGAGTACCGCAGACAGAGTAGAACAGCATGAAATTATGAAGGACAGAGAAGGATGGTACTAAACTGACTCCTTTTTATTTAACCTAAGCATGTCACTAGTATATTCTTATTGCTCATTATTGTGATTGCAACTAGGAATTATCCTGTTCTTCAAAAATCACAGCTAAAATATAGGGGTTTGTGGTGCTAAGCTTAAAAGAATCCAGCAGACTTCAACAAAATGCAAATATATTTATTTCCACCATGGAGCATCTAATGTGATCTGTATCAGCCTCTGATGGCTACCAATTAGAGAACCTTTTATTCTCCAAAGGCTGGTAGAAAAGCTTTTGTTTAGAAGTTCATGTATGTATGCAAATCTAGCAGGTCAAAGAATAGATGAAGAGATTTCTCTTCCTTCCAGAACTCCTGTCCAATCCACTCAATGGTTTCCATGGAACATATTGATCTTCAT
Organism: Clamator glandarius; assembly: GCA_033459285.1. Lineage (NCBI taxonomy): Eukaryota > Metazoa > Chordata > Aves > Cuculiformes > Cuculidae > Clamator > Clamator glandarius. Next base: position 2,806,937 of record JAUNZM010000036.1, on the reverse strand, counting down.
ATCAGATTTTACTATCCAAAAAGAGATTTGATCTGAATGAGAATCAGTTGCCAAATAGAAGAATGAAAGTAACCTACTAACCCTGAGACTCAACAGCTATTGGGCTCAGGAAATAAAGAAGAAAAAGATATAGCAGCAGTATTTCCCACTGAGAAAGGAAAACAGAGTTCATTTGAATACTATCGGCTTGATTAGTTTGGCTTGGCTTTTTTACTCCATTTTTAAGAGCTGCCTCCTTGAATACCTGACTCCTTTTTTGGTGCAAGTACATGAGGGGTGTGAGGACAAAAAGCAAAAAAGTCAACAAAGAAAGAGAGAAGGCAAAATCTATTCTTCTCTCTTTGTGCGGTGAATCAATAAAACTAGCATTTGCAGCAATATTTCAAAAAAACACAACCGTATTTTATTCTTTATTTCATTCAACCCCACACACACACATTAAATTAGAATGAAGTGCCAAGGAACATTTTGATCAAATTTAGACAAACGTTCAGAGCAGCTATAAATCATTGTTCTGGTGAAAACTGTTGTACAATATTTGAAATTGGAGAGTTTTTCTATATTCCTAAGTAACATGAAGTGCATGGTGCTATTTTCCTAATTATTTCCCCATTTTGCTTCTTCTCCACAGGAGATGGAAGTAAAACTAGTGAAATTTGAAACTTCTACTACTTTTCAGGAAAAATCTGTCCGCAATTTCTCATATGATTTCCACACAATCTTATTCATCTCCAAAGACATTTTTAACTCTGTGCAGTATCTGCCCTGGCCACATCAAATTTCAGTTGCATTTTCTTTAATCCCTCTTACACCTCCCCCTCCACCCCCCCCCCCACCCCCCGCCATTTATCATTGTATAGAATAATGCTCCTTGAACTTTTAGACCTCAGAAATCTACAATTTTAAAAGCCGTACTGAAACATTGTTTCTGAAATGAAATTAATTATCATCTACAGCTCTAGATAGACACTGAACACTACTCTCTTTGGCTTTCTCTAGAACATATGACCTAATGTGTACTCTTTGGTGCAATATCAAATTATGGTCACATGAGCAAAAAGCAATAATAAGTAAATCTATTTTTCAGTAAAATGATGCTGAGTGAAATTAGAAGTATTTAATTTTAAGGCTTAATAAAGTGTTGAAATATAATTAATACCAATTTAAGCTAGGTTACTTGTTTTGAGGCTATAAATTTATAACGATTGATTTCTGATATACATGCAGAAATGCTGTTGAAATCATGTTTCTTGAAATACTTTAGCAGTCATGTTCCTGATAGCTGAAAAAAAATTTCAAGCATTTACAAAGATGCTTGGTTTCAAATGTTAGTTAAAGTTTATGGGACTAAGAAAGGTGTCTGTTTTTCTAACTTTTTTCCTTCACTCATAATGTAATTTTAAATTCAGCTTTTTATTCATCTGGAGACAAACAAGAAATGAAGCTTTGCGTGCACTTCTGTAGTAATGCAGTTCCAATATATCTGTCTAGCTGCCTAACATCAACATTTCACAGTATTCTGTAAAGTGAGAGATGTTAAATCTTTATCTTCCTTATTTTACTGCTTCAGGAGTAAAAATATGCCTTTCATACAGTAACCTCATTCAAGTTTTTCTCTTTGTTTTCTCATCTTAAGCTAACTGCCATCAGTACCTGGGAATGCGTTATTTTAATTTTTCTCCCATGCATGGTGGTGAGCAAGTCTGACCACAAGGTGCTTAATGAGGGTAGCTGGAACTGTGAGGTGGATGGGAGTAGGCAGGGATACACAGAGCTCCAACCATCAGTCAAAGCCCAGAGCAGAGCTGAACCAGCTGGCGCCTCTGTAAGGAAATCCAGTCAAGTGGGTATCCAGCACTTAATTGGCTACGTATGCAAATGCAGATCCATCACATCAAAACAGTTGCATAGTAGACCTCAAAATACAAAGCAGCATCTTCAGCCAAAGTAAATGCTCTTAGAGTTGACAGATCACCACCCAGACTGAGCAGTTATAGCTTGCAGTTTTATTGGGTAGGAATTTGTTCCCTTATTCTTCTGTTAAAAGCCTAAAATATCAAGGAAATGTGCAAGAGCACATGATGTATACCAATAACAAAAAGGTCATAATTTTTATTAATTCAAAGTTGGAATAATTTTTATTGTGTTAATATTGACTATGGAGAGCAATGGCTTTTATTCAAACCCCAAATATAGACCTTTGGAAAAATAATCTGGTTTTTTGTGAAGCCAGGGTCAAGTATGATTGTTTTTCATGAGCCTGTAAGTGTCTCAAATTAAGTTGTGCTTGCAACACTTTAAATCTAAAGTGCTTTCCATGGCCATGGTTTACAACAGTATATTCTGCTTGACAATAAAATGAAAGGCAAAATTTAAAAACCAAGGCCAGAAAGCTACATTAAAACTCAGTTTAGCATCTGTGTTTAATACTAATTTTTTGAAGCCTATCATCACAGATTTGAGTTACTTAGTGTCCTTAGGTTTTACCTTAGAGTAGTTTTCTTCTCTTTCTCCACTCTGACTATTTTCTAAACTAAATAAAAGAAAGCAAGGCCATCCAAGTGCCTGATCCCAGGCAATGTCATCCTGGTTTAGGATCCAGTCCAGAATCAGTAAGTATAATAAATCTGATCATGATGCTACGCTATTTCATTTCAGAAAGATCTATGTATCTGGAAGTGCTTTAGGGGAATATATCAGTCAAAATATGATTGGAGTAGAAACCACTTTCATATATGAACCGGCTTCATTATCACTGAAATTGAACCACTCTTTCATAAACTCATACTGTACTACAATAAGACCCCTACACATCAAAGCTTTCTATGACTTACAAAAAAAGCCCACAGCTTTACAGTAAAATTACATAGTTCATAATAGAAAGATAAATAAAATGTTTTTTGTATTGCCAGCTGTAACACATTTTACTAAATATCTTCCCACTCATTGATCACATGAAAGGTACGCTTTGCATCCGGTGTATGCAGTTTAACCATTTTCTTGTCCTTTATGTGGATAGAAAACGTAATCAGGAAAGTTTTCAGAAATAGAATGTATAAAATTAAGTAGCCTTTTAAGTCCTTGAAAAATCTAAAATAAAATATTTCATAACATATCAAAGGCATGTTAGGTACCATAACCATTCAGCTCTAACTTCTCTGGTTTGGGCATGTGCTGGATAATCTCGAAGGTTAAAAATCTAATAAAACTATCACCCCAATATTACTTTTCGTGGATGGAAATCCTTAAAAAATACCCATGGCTTTTATCTTTTGAGGAAAGAATCAATAGAGAATGGTTATTTGCCTTTCATTCTAACACATGAACTAGAGAACCTCAAATCAAGCTATCCAGCTGAAGATTTGAAACAGGATGCTGTGGGTGCTAGAAGTTTGCATGTATCCAAAAAGTAATTATGTTGATTCATAGGACAAAGACCTATTGAAAGATATTGAATATGATATCAGGCTCAGTCAGAAAAATAATAGTACAAGTAGCCCCAGTTCTTACATTGTTCCTTAGATGTTTTGGCACAGTTAGAACCAAGGCACTTGGGCATATGGTATAAATTACACAAGTGAAGTTCTTCTCCCCATAAATAACTACTTTTAAAGCATTTCTGTTCTGCCACTACACCTACCCCAGCAACACCTTCCATCTGTAGCCTAGACTTCCAAGTATATTATTACCCACAAGCGGACTTAAAACATAGAGACTTCTGTTTGTGAGTCAGAGAGGCACTTTGTTTTAAACATCCTGCTACCCTAAGGCAGGATAAGTGATACATCTATATCTCTTCATAAGGTAAGTGCAAAATTCTTGGATTGCAGTGTTTGTGCAGATTCTGTTCACCACTTCCTTCATTTCCTGGAAAGGACTGGGTGCCTGAAACAGCTCTTTCTGAATTTTACTTATGGAACTGAGATGCTGAAGGCAGGAACCCACTTATATTTTGTTCTCTCCACAGTCAAGACTCTGAGTGGGCATGACCTCCACAGGGTGATCTCTGCCTTGTAACTTTTCAGTAGTGACTTATTTCTTACTAGGTGTATGAGATGCTTGAATTTTTCCCTGCTTCTCACTCTTCCCTCATGAATTCTAATACTAACTCAGTAGATCTAAATGGGTTGCAGTATCCTTGAAATATGATCTCCAGTCCCCTCTGTAAATATTCTTTTTCCCCCCTTTATTTCTTGAGGCTAACAGGGCCTTGTGTGAAAAGCCTAAATTCCATTTGACTTTTTCTCTCCTGATCATTTCCCTTTGACCTGTATTTTTGATGGCTTTTTCAAATCTCTTACATTACTTTTGTCCTACTGACTACTTAATTGGGCCAAGGTGCTCTTTCAGTCTCTGACAGCTGTTAGCCTGATAAAAGACTCAAAGCTCTTACAGAAAGCAATAATCATGTGCCGTTATTGTTATGCTCAATAACTAACAATAAAACTGCTAATCTTGCAATTCTTCTACAGTCATCCCCCCTCAACTAAATAAGTATCTTGTGTCCTTGTTATTCTAAACCTGCGAAGTGCCAGGGCCTGGCCCATGCTTTTAGAGGTACATGGTTTCAGGGAAAAGGAAAGGTTCTTCCCTTCCAAACCTGGCCATGAAGATGAACATAACCTATGATAACTTTACAATATATTTTATGGTACACATTAGTGAAAAGATGACACAGAAGTGATTTCAATTAATGTGGAACATCATATCCTGAGTAGTAAGCTTATTCTTGACTGATTTCTCTGTTGCCAGGGGAAGGTTCACTGAGTAATGAGAACAAACTCCAGAGAAGAGATGAGTGTGGTTATCACATCTCTTTCAGTCATTGAGCAAACTCATAAATAATTGCCATTGCTTTTGAAGTGACCCTAAACTGTGGTACAGCAGAGCTTATTGTTGAGTATGTTCTTCCCAGAAGGACAAGAAGAATTATTGCTGAAGGAGGAATTCCCATACAAATTATAGCCAACTTTGAGGGAAGGGCAGCAGGTCATTACTTTGTGCTGGGAGTGAACTGGATTTACACTGTTCCTTCTTGACTTTCTATAGCTTTCTTTTTTTTCAGCAGAAGGGAAAGCTCTTTCTCCTTCATTTTCTGTCACAGAAGTTTGCTATGACTCTGTACAATCACTTTCTCTGCCTGAGAGAGTCTAGCAACCATGGAAAGCTGCTAGCTGCTTTCTGCACACCAGATCATAATCTTATAGTAAAAGACAGCTGGGTGTTCTGTCATTTCTGAATTGCCTTCTTTGATTTTTTTCTGTCCATTTGTCAGCTCTTCCCAGGACCTGTTGAATGGCAGCACAACCCTCTGGTGTATCAGCCAACAGCCTTCTATCATCAGCAGAATTACTGAGGGTCACTTTGCAAGGTCATCCAAGTAATTAATAAAGATGTTAAAGAATACTGGTCCTGGTATACACCACTAGTTATTTGCCTTCAGCTGAACTTTGCATTATTGAACATAACCTTTGTTCCTGGCCATTTGGCCAGTTTTCCATCTGCTTCACTGTCCATTTATCTAGCCTGCACTTTTTGACTTTTTTTACAAAGTTGTTGCAGAGAACAGCATCAAAAGCCTTGCTAAAACATCCACTGCTCTGCCCGTGTCCACTAAGTCAGTCATCTCTTTATAAAAGGTGATCAGCCTTGTAAAGCACGATTGATGCTTCATAAAGCCATGCTGGCTACACTTAATTACCGTCTTGTCCTTCATATGTTTGGAAATAGTTTTCCAGGATTAAAAAAATTGCTCGATTACCTTCCTAGAGGTCAAGGTGAGGCTGTCCACCCTATAGTTCCATGGATCCTATTTCTTGCCCTTCTTGAGGGTAGGAGTGACATTTGATTTCAAAGAAAAATGAGTGAGCCTTTGCAACGACATTGACCCACTCCCTCAGCACTTCCAAGTGCATTTCCTCCGGTCCCACAGAGTGATGCATGTCTAAGTTCTATAAATATTCCTTAAGGTAATCCTCCTCCACTGAAGGTGTCTTCCTTGTTTCTGACTTTCTCAGTCAAATCAGGGCCTGGGATTCTTGAAGGATCATTTTAATGATAAAGACCAAAGCAAGAATGACATTGAACAGCTTGGCCTTTTCTGTGTTCTTTGTCACCAGATCCCTTGCCCTGTCCAGCACCATGCTCACATTTCCCCTATTCTTTCTTTCGCTGGTCACGTGCCTGTCCTTCTTATTGCCCTTCATGCCCCTCACCAAACTGAATTCCAGCTGGGCTTTGGCTTTTCTGATAACATCCCTGCATGCTCAGACAGTGACTTTGTATTCCTCACAAACCTTATGTCTCTGCTTCTACCTCCTGTACGCTTTCTTTTTACATCTGAGTTTTGTCATGAGCTCGTTGTTCATCTCTCCAGCCATCTTTGCCTAATTTCCTGCACAGACAGATGGACCACTTTTGAGCTTGGAAGAGGTGATCCCTGAAAACCAAGGAGCTCTCCTGCACATTTGTTTACTCCAGGGCTGCATCCCATGAGATTCTTCTAAGCAGGTGACCTGAACAGGCCAACATACGAAAGCCTGAAGGCCAGGGTTTTGCTGTGCTATGTTTTTCAAGAGCACTTGGCAAGTTCCTAGAGAGCTCCCTTCTATGTTGTTTCTGTTAAAAGGCAGTGGTCTGTTTCTGTATAGGCAGTGGTCTCCAAGACTGCCTGCACTGTGAACCGAAGTGTTCAGAAGTGTGCTCCTGATCTAAGCTAAAAAAAGGATATAAGACACAAATTGAAGGCAGGGATGATTTTGATTTCTAATCATTCAAGCACATGACACAAGAACATGAATTCCACTTGTAGCATCAGACTCTGACACTTAAGAACTGACTTCTCTAGACATGCAGTGCCTAAGGCAACTTGTGAACCTGTACTGTATTACTTTAACAGATTTGATGATTTGAGCCCATGTAATATGAACATCCGCAGTAAAAATGTCCAGGAGATGGAACTAGGCAAAGAAAAACTGCACACTAGGATGGTAAAGCTTTTGGTGACCTTATTGCAGCTCATTTACAGCTCTGACTAGGCCCTGGCAGTAAACCTTGTAATCTGTTCATATGATAGCTGGCAAACTTCCAAGCTCTTTTGGCTCAAAAATGTTCAAATTGTCTTGTAATGAGGACGAATAAAATAATATTCCATTTTCTTCAGAGTGTTCATGAGAAATTTGGAGTCTTTTCTAGTTTCCTCTCCAAAGCACTATAGAGTTGCTGAGCCTTCTGTTTATACTAAAGAAAAAACCCTATATGTAACTTTCAGTGTAGCACTGGCTCCCTTTATCATTAATCCCATCTGAATGATAAGGATAACCTCTTCATATCGTAAGACATATTATTGTGTGATAAAGATTTTGTCATACTAACTATAGCTAGTAAGGGGCAAATCAGTTACTTGCAGAAAAGTACCATTTGGGTGACTATTTGAGTCTTTGTGAATTCTCAGTCCCTTCCCCAGAAAGCTAAAGTTAAATAAAAGAGGAAAGTAGAAAGCATACAGCCATTGGGAATGCAGAATAGTGTCACTTGTAAAATAAGAGGTAGTGACCTTCCATCTGAAGAGATTATTTTCATTTTGAAAATTGATTACTTCTACAAAAGGACATTCCTGAAACTTTTACTAAACAAAAGTTAAGATTTCTGAAAGTCTAACTTGTATCTCTTAAATAAAAGGTCCGGATAAAATATGGACTAATAGCTTAAATTCTCCTCCTAAAATTAGTTGCCTAAATAATTCTTGTTGGTTTACATGTCCTGTACAATAACATACCAAATAGGGCATTCAGCCGATGGAGAGATCCAGGTTCCTGCCATCACTGAGCTGATTGCTTCAAAGTACTATATGAAAGGCACTAACACCTTCAGCCACACCTTGAGATAAAAGTAGCGGTGGATATTGTTTCCATGCTGAATTCAATAACATTAATATGAACAAGTATGAGTTTCAATCAACACCTAAAGTTTTGTAGTATGAATACTGTCTGACCATTTATTGTCACTTCCCCAAGCTGTATTACACAGCTGAACCAAGGGAAAGACGATACAATGATCAGTTGTCACTTTGAGTTTCATTTAGTCTTCAGCTTATCTGAGAACCAAAAGGCCACATTGGCCAAGCAAGAGTCCATTAATTTCTCTCCTTATTGCTGGTTGGAGATCATCTACCCATTTCCAACAGACCTTGAGTCAGGCCTCACTAGATCAGGGCTGGCTTTCTGACAATATCTAAGAACTGGATTAGTGAGATAGAATTCACATGTGGCATCAGCAGTGTCCTGAGATGAAACAGTGTTCCAGCACTGCAATTTAAATGTTTTATATGAAAATAAAAATTAACAGCTTAGTTTTAGGCAGTCTTATACCTCCATGTAATAGTAGCAGGCTTACTAGGATTAAAGTGCCTTTAGCTTCTGCAAGCCAAACCAAAAAGCAATGTGCATGGATTCATGGCATTGTCCCCAGCTGAATAGGACTGAACTCAGCCAAAACTCATTTAGAGTTAAAAACTGCCAGCAGCTGGCCAAATGATGATGATTCTGGTTACCTATAAAGATAATTCATGTAGTTATATTTAAGTGTAATTTACATCCCATTTTGTGTGCTTCGCAGGATGGCATGAACTGTGAACACTTGTAGTATTTATTGATACCATCTGTTCATGAATAAGCGGATGGACAAATGAAGACTAATGAGACATATAAAAAAGTGCTGGTTAGAGAGGATTTTTGGCACCTTTCACAAAGAGCTTCTCATGCTTGAAGGTTGAAGCTGCCCTCAAGAAAAAAAAAATCTTTCATATGCAGAGGCACTAGGCATGTTGCAGCACGGTTTCACCATAAAACAGCTCTTGTGTTATAGGAACTGCAATAATCTGTAGAAGATGAACAAGAAGATGACAAAAAAGAAACAAGATGTTATCCAAGTTCTGTTACAGGGATTTCTCCAAACAAATTTCTGATGTTGTCAGAAATGATTTCACACTTTTGTTTAGATTACACAAGAAGTGTACTTAGTTTCCTCTAAAAACTCTCAAGGCAGCAAGGAATATTTACCTTCAATAAAATATGCAGTGGAGGTTTTTTTAAGCACTGAGAAATTCAAAATGCAAGTGCTGCAAAAGCTCAGTTAGCATCCATTTCCATTCAGTATAAAAATTCACTCACTTTGGACAGATCAGGACTTGGAATTCCAAAGGTGAACTTTTCACTACATGTAAACCATGTACTAGAATTGCACTGCACATGCTGTTGTGAGTGACATGAATATTGGTTACAAAACAAGAAAGCAACTCTGCATCTAGCCCCATAAAGCACTCACAAACTAATGATTTTTTTAAAAAAACAACTTCGGTCACCACTAATCTGAACTTAAACTCTGAATAATCCATTGCAAATTCCTGTCCTATTAATGATAATTTTATTGTCATATAGCTTCATCTACTCTCTGTCTTATCTTCCCGTTCAAGCTGAACTCCAAACTGATGTCTGCATCTCATTCAGAGAGGTATTCAGAAGAGTAGCGTAGCTTGACTTGGACTTTGAGGATCACCCTGCTCAAGCCATACAAGATGTCTCTGTTTAGCAATGGACTCTGTGTCCAACTTAGTTATGTTTGGATTCTTGTTCTTTATATAGAGCCTTCTAAGGAATCAGTTTTATCTTTCCTCCATACTGATGTATAACTAAGAGAAAAAAAAGCAGCAAATGAGGTACAAAAGGACACAAAATTAGAAGATGTGTTTGCATATTCAAGCTTCTGTGCAACCTCTGTATACTTCTTGCTGAAAATGGCAGGAAGGCCCAGAAGATGGCAAGCCATGAAAATGAAACCCATATTAGGATAAAATAATACTTCATTCATTCCATCATTAAATTTTTCCATTACACAAAATCCCTCAAGCTGAGAGCATAAAGTTTTAAAAAGTCAAGACTCTTGCAGGATCAGATGGAAAACCTAACACACCCACCATACAATGCTAGAGCATGTAATCCTTTCCATGAGAACTGCACATTTTGATACCAGGCCAAAATACCTTAACTATTTGTTTCAAAGTTTCAAAAGTGACTAGTGATATGACAGAGATTTTATTTTCAGAAAATCAGGTCATTCTATGTGGACACTCGGAAGTCAAAGTATTTTGACACCCTAGGAAAAGTTCAAAAACTGTAGTGTTGGCTTTAATCTGATACGTTTTCTGAGTGTGACCCTTTGCCTCTATATAATAAAAATTCTGCTTACAGTCTCTAGATAGTCAACTACTTAGAGTCTACATCATGTTTTCCATATACTATCAAGCATAAAATAAAACAAAAAGGGGGGAAAACCTAAAGAATTTATTCCTTTGTGCTGTACCCCTCAAAACCCACCCTTTCTTATCTGAAGAAATATTGTGTTTTATCTGAATAAGGATGGTGAAACACAGATATTTCCATTTAATTCACCCCTTAAAAGAAGAGTAACAACTTTAATTTCAAGATTTCAAAGGTAGGATTTGTTTGCTGCAAGTAGGCTGGCAGAGGTTATAATAACACATAGCCAAAGCAAGAGGTGGAGAACAATGAATTGTATGTTTTGTAATTACACACACAGGCTTTACTCTTCTCATCGCAAATACAGGCATTATTTTTCAAACAGATAATTTGATGAGCTGTCCAGCATTTTATCTCTGACTCCATCTAAAATTATTATAATGGCAAGGAATCCAAACTCTATGCTAGATAAAACAAACTTAGAGACAGCATTCTGAAAATCTCCTACAGTAAATTAAAGATTAAACAAGTATGTTGTAATTGCTTTAGCCTCTGTTGGATGACTTCTTTTAATTTCATTTAATAAATTCAAAATACCAGACGAGATTGTCGTGAGCTGGAGTGTGAGTGCCACTCAGTTTACTGGAAAAAAGATATGTTTTTAACTTAAATGTAAGATCAAGTTCAGACAAATCTGCTCCTACTTAAAAAAACTTGTCATCCTATATATGATCTTATACAACATAGGCAAAGACCTGTGTGACTGCTTGATTCTAATATGAACATTATTGGCACAGTACTTGTTGGTTCACACATGGTTCTGGCTTTTGCCCCCTTAACTGTATAGACAGTCTAGATTTCCACAATGTGTACTGAAAACAGTAGGCATATAAGACTGGAACTCACTAGAGTTGCCATTTTAACAGAGTTTACACCAGTGGGAAATATAGGAGAGCCTCAGAAAATTATTTTCTGTCCCAGACTGGTTGCTTTTTAGTTTGAGTTTGATGCCTACATATAATTGCATTTAAAGTTCTAAATCTCTATACATATGTGTGTGTATATATATACACACACATACACATGTAGCTCACAATCAGATAGTGGAGGCGGGCTATCCTCAGGCTAGTTGGATACACAGTAAATACAAGTGTATTTCATTCAGTGTTTGGCAGCATTGATGTATTCCTGCATTATCTTAACTGTTAGAGTGAGAGCAGAATTACTGTCCCCAACAAATCATGTGGAATCTTTGGAAAACAGTTCTTATATCTTTTTGATTTCTCCTTATACAGCATGACCAAAGCCAAATCTAGGAAGAGCTTTGACCTATCTGGACAGCTGTAGATGACCTGAACTACTACTAAGTCCCCTAACTGTATCAAATAGTTCTCAAGGATGCTTTGATAATTGCCCAAATGTAACTATTTACATTTCATGTGGGAGGAAACCTGCTTTTCTAATGTGGCACTCTTACTCCTGAAGGAATTCAGGATAACCTCAGCTGTTGTTTTGTGCACAGTGGCTTATGTTGATTGAATGGAGGGAGTTTTCCTATTTCTACAATTTACTGCCTACTTTTACTTCAGCCATTGTTTCTGAACTACAGCTGGTTAGAAAATGTATGTGCTTTCTTTATCCATAGAAAATTACAAAAAATTATCAAAGTCTTTACTTCAGAAAATTCTATTGTAAGTCAAGAAATGAAAAACAAAAGCTTTTTAGTCAAAACCTCATGTATCATATTTCTGTGGCTGGACAAATACAAAACTAAAGATAAAATTTCTTAGAAAAAATGTTTTGGTAGGCATTTGTCAGTCATTCTAAGCTGAAACTCTTAACTCCACTACAATTATACACGTATTTCCCAATCTCTTCTTTCATGTGAAATAAATGACAAATTCTTCAATTGAACAGCTGTACATGAAACAATAACCACTTCATACATTCACATATTTTCTGAGCATTATGAAAAATCAAAAACCACTCTCATTTATGTGAGTATGGGTGTATTTATGTGCTCCCAGTATTGCAGTTATTTCTTATCCATCTTTTTTTACAAGGACTGTAGAATCAGACTGAACATGTATTTACATGAAAAAGTAAACAATTTCTTAACAATGTCTTAGGAATCAGAGAAAGAACTATGACTTAGTCAACTCTCAGCAAAAAGTTTACATTTTGTAGCAAATTCTCAATTGTTTTCTTTCTTGTAGCTGTAAAAGACTGAAACAATGCAGTTTCCATCTCTTCTTTCTGATGACTGAGCAGTGCACTTTCATCTGATGACTTCCTAATACAAGTAGTGTTCTCTTTCACAGTTTCCATTTTCCCATGTTTTTTTAAATCTCTTTTATTCCTACTTGTATTGCTATGAAGCATCTCTTTTTTTAGTCTTTGATAGTATCTCCTTGCCAACATATAATTGATTATCAAAACTCCTTTAGCAGACATTTGTTCAAGCAATGTGTGTCAAATTTGTATAATCTTTGTTCATAAATCTGCCCCTTAAAAGGAAAAGCACAGATGTAGTATGTTGTGAAAGCCATGTAGGCAATGATTATGGAACACAGAAAACTGGGAACTTTGTACTACTGGCAACAGCTGTTATTGTTATGAATATCATCCAAGGTAAGAAACTTGTTAATAATTTCCTACTTGGAAGACTTAGTATTTGTTTAGCCAATAAGATTAAAAATATGCAGATTATAAAAAACATGATAAAAATCTTAAAAGCTAAGCTACTTGTTCATTTTCTTATTCCTCTTGTTCCTAATGGCTGATATTTCACTTGGCTTCAGTGCCCAGATGTCATCATGGCAGTGTCCCAATCCACAAGAAGGGGGAATCATCCTTGAACAAGATTATGATATCCTGAGTTTGGTTCTTTCTGTGTATGTATGAGATATGCCTTTCCTAATGAGTCCTAACCAGCCCGTTTTCAGGTTCCTGCAATTACCCTCCACAACTACTTTACCACATTAACATCTATAGTAAAGTATAGTACTGTGAACAGAAAGAATTATGATCCTGAGACAAAGGACAAAACTGGAAGTCAGAAAATATCTGTAATGATTCCACATTGAGGTATCAGTGATAGAGCAGCAGTATGATGTTAGACTGATATGTGTACTGTGGATGATAAGGACATTTTGATGAGGTACTTTGTGAGACAGAATCCTTCTCCCCCTAAGGATTGTGGCAAGGGTTGTGAGACGTTCCAGGTGACGGTGTTGGCACACTTATTGATATTTTGCCAATGAAATAAGATATCCCTACATTTATATGGGCTATAATGGTCCTGCCCATCTTAGTTCTACACAAAATCATAAATGAAAATCTGTATTATCAATGGATATGTTCAAGGAAATATTTTGTTGGATGGTTTCAGAATGGTACATTTAACACCTGGTAGTCATCTTACTTGACAAGTCAACGATTCTGTGACAAGGAAAATGATAAAATATTGCTCACAAGGTTGACCTTTATAATGGTATTTATCTGATTCTTGGAGTAACAATGCTAACTTTGCATGTTGATTTCTACATACATGAGCCTGTTTTGTAACTATTTCAGCCATCTAACCCACCATTGTATAAGAGATTCTGAAACATCAGTTCCAGAAATATAGAAATTGCATCAATTTCTTCTGATTTGGAGTGAACAGAAAACAATTGTCTCCTTCATGATAGTATAGTAAGTACCTTATATTATATAACTTACTTAACAGTTACTCCAGGAACAGCTGTGCTAGTTATACATATGCACATTCTCATATATATGTATATGTGTATACTTACATATACATAAAATATGTTTAACAAGTGCATATGTTCCGAGACCTGGAAAATAACAAACATTTGAGTTGGAGCAATTTTTTAATAGATCAGTGTGCATGTCATAATGTCATATTTCAGGTGTTGATCTGTTGATTTCAGATTTGCAGCCCTGGTGTTTTCAAAAATACAACTGAAAGTCAAGCTCTAGCATGTGTAAGTACGGTACACACTAGACGAGATGAATTAGTTACCAGCTGCAAAGATTAAGGCACAGCTTTGATACAGGCTCAGATGTCAGCAGCAGGGTATGGTCGAAGGTGTACAGTTTAAGGTCATGGCTTACATCTGGGTTACAGACTCCCTAATAAAGACTGAGCTCCTCCCTGCTTCTGTTCTTGTTTTGGAGAAATGGAAATGAAAAGTTATTAGCATACAAAAGAGTCTTCGAACTAAATGCTCCCATCTTCACTGCTGGATTGCAAGAGTTCCTGTTGAAGCCATGCTCAGTGGATATTGTTGCTGGTTTGTGCTTGATAGTCAGCCTTACAACATGAAACATTTTACAAAAGCCATGACACTGCTCCGCTTTGTTGCAAATGGTGTATGTTTCACCATGTCCCATGGCTCATTCTAGAAGAATTTACTATAGAGTAACGTGTCCAATAATTACAATTTAAAAAAAAAAAAGTAAAAATGTGAATTGTCAACCAGTTCATTGAAACTTAATTGTACCCACTGTGATATACACCACGAATTAATTCAAAAACAGCTGCACTTCTAGTTATCCCACTTGAAAACAGTGCAAAATCTGATACTTATCCTGCATTTTCACTCAACCTGCATGTACATACATGGGACAGCAAGAATGGGTTTTTCTGATATGTGAAAGAAGGTCATTTCTTTCCATAAACCACTACGAAATGAAACAGCACAAAGAGGGACAGTTTTGTACCATTCCTCTTCCTGTCATATGGCTTTGAATGTCCATGCAGGAGGCACATGCTAGGGTGTTCCCACAGGGAAGGAAAAGGCATCTTAACTTATCAAACAAGCTTATCAAACAAGTCCGTTTTGGAGAGTAAATTCAGGGAGTAAAAAGCTAAAAAGTTGTCCAAGGCAGTACAAATACTAACCAACAACTGTTGAGCAGGCTGTTTACACTACATATTAAAATCCACCTTCCAGAATCTTCAGGTACATGGTAATGGACATTTGCAAGATTTTTGCCCAGGCTATTTTCAAAGCAGTAGAAAAAATACACTTGTAACAATGGAAGCTTTCAGGTTACGTCTGTACTTCTACGTTAAGCAGGAACCTCTCTCAGATGCTGAGGTCAGCTAGTCAGGCTCCACTTTACCCACCAAAACCACTTACTCTCCAAAATAGAGTTGCCACACCCAAAATAGGGATGAGAATAAGTCCCTCCCTGTGCTAAACTTACAATGCACCTGAGAAATGTCTGATAGTGTAAATTGTCCTAGTGCAACATCAACCAGACTCATGAGTTATCAGTATAGGCAATTATGTTCCGTCAGCAAGAGACATGTCCTGGCATTTTAAACACCTTTGAAAAAGCTTCCTGTGGAATACCTCAGCAGATGTATCCAAGCTTGATTGTCCAAGCTAGTTACTTTTTATTTAGCTGGAGTGTGGGTTTTTTTAAACAACAAAGTGTACTAAATACTATTTGTGCAGCTATTCTACAGAATTTGGTGTCAAAAGCCCCACCAGTGCTGCCCACACCAAATGGTATGAAAGTCCCCTCCCTATCCAGATAAATTCCTTATCCCTGCACCTCCAATTTCTTTCCTCTAGGTCCAGTCATTCCTGCAAAGAAACACGCCCAGTTCCATGTCCTGTTTCCTACTGCGTACAGAGGACCTTGTCTCCCCTCTGCTGCTTGGCAGGAGTATTTTTTCACCAGGTTAATATCTGAGTGAGCCTCAAGCTGGGAATTATCCTGAGGACTTCACATCTGCAGCTCACAGTTTCAGACCCCAGCACCCAAGCTCTCATTGACCACTGAGAAAGCAGTCCCTTGCCTCAGATGGGCTCTCCAAAGGGGTGGCTCACCCTGGTGAAGGCAAGAGAGGGTCAAATCTTTTGAATCGTGGTCAGAGAAGAATAGTGAGAGCCTACTCCTGCCAGAATGTCTGCACAGGCATGTCCCCTCAGTTTTGCTCACTGCTCTCAGCTCTCTGCACTCCTGAAAAGTCATGGATGGCAGGAGCTGCTCATCTGAGGCCTGTTATAGCAATGGAGAGTGGCAAGGCACTCCAGAGAGTCAGCTGGCCTATTTTCAATTGCTACTTAGAGAAAAAATGGATTTTGCCCTAAAAATTCTGTTTCCCTCCACTGACTATAAGCATACCCTGGTGGAGTGTTAAAGGTGCTGTGCAGAGAGTTCACACATTTTCTACATGGAAATTTGCCTGCTTTGTAAGTGTGAGTATAGATTATGAGGACCACTGTGGCCATCTGATCTGTTCTTTCATAATCTGCTAGTCTGATAAATTCTTTTAATAAAACAACTCCTCTGATCTTAAAATACCTCAATTTCACTGCCTCCACTGACTACACACCCATACTGTTAAACATGTCTAGTGCCATTTTGAGCTTTCTAGCACCAGCTTCCCATGTCATTAAAATTTTATCTAACAGATCAAGCAACACATAATCAATGTGGGGTTTACCCTCTAATATCAGCACTTACAAGTTGTAGTGAGGTCACTCCTGTCCCTGTCCCTCTTCCTTGAAGTCCTGGAACACTTCTATCCATAGGGTATGTTTGTCAAGGGTCATTAAAAAAACAGTTTGAGTTAAATCTCAGCAAATAAACAACATATTGCTGTTCCTTGAAGAGCAGATGAATGAGATATTTAAAATGTTAAAATTGTTATTTTTCTTCACCATCACAGGACACTGGCTTTTTAAATAGTCCTAATTTATTCAGGCAAGGGACAAGTAGAGTTTACTGAACTGAGACCCTCTGTCTGTTCCTACCACATCTCACCTACAAACAATTTATTGAATTCCAAGTGACCTGCATGAGAAAGGTAAATTAAATACAAGCTTAATGACATGAAAATTTTCAGCTGGCCACTGTGTACCCTAGCAATGAATGTTCACTTTCATGAGTAGAAAAGCTGCCACTTTTAAATCTAAATTTAGGGAGGTGGTGTATTTCTCTTACAAAGTATTGGTTTCTGCTCTGGAAAGAGACAGTAGGTTCTCAGGAATAAATACTTTCCACCATTACTAATTTTCAAGGATATTGCTGCTGTTGCATGAAGTTAAAGAGGATCTGGCCTCTGTTGATCTCTGTGGTCCACTTTGAAGTGCATTGGTGGCCAGTTATTACCATTTACATGTATTTATATGGTTTGAGGGTTAAAGGGAAAGTAAGTCCTTTTAGTGCTAGATGTTGTACAAATAAAAAGAAGGGTAGTCCAGAGGATGAACCTATGATCTAGGAATGGCATCAGAATCTGATACTGTGCAAGGTTCCTAAAAAGAGAAAACAAACTAATAATATTATTATTGCAGTGCTTTCATGCATACTTATTTCAGTTACTTGCAGACTAATTTTAGCAACAGTGAAGGGAAGGTTTTAAAGGCAAAAAGGTCAAGTGGACACCCTGCCATGGAGGAAAGCCTAGTTATGTGCAAAATTTCTTTCTTGTCTTCACATTTTTTTTTCCCACAGCTCTACAGGAGTTACATTGCTTCCCTAGGAGAACAGCCATGTCTGAAGAGAAATGTTGATACTGTTTAGCACTTGAGCCATTATAAACATTGTGCATGAACAAGAAGTTAGCAATAGAAAGCAATTAAAACTATAAAAAGATTTGAAATGTCAGAGAAGAATTAATCTTAAAGTCACATGAATTTGAGACAGAACTTCTTTTCTCTGCCAGTGCTGGCTGGTTTCCCAAATTATATTTTTACAAGCCATTTTTCCAGGCTACTTTCAAAAGTCTCAAGTTATTAGAACTTTTCAGAAACACTAAATTCATCTCAAAATTATCAGAATTTTCAGAATTATATTCCATGTCATTCAGCAATATTTGTCTAAATCCCTTCAACACACAGAATAAGAGGTAGCAGCCACTATGTCACTATGCTAATTCAGGGTAAGATACACAGGTAATGGTCCCATAGCCTCTGCAGCTAGTCAGCACAGCCCTATTGGCTGTCAAAGGATCTCACTTGGGTCATCATTGTGTGGGCACCAGCATGTCAGGCTGTAACCTTTCAAACACGGCTGTCCTTGTCCTTTCCAAAATGGGATTCATTGTGAGCTAAGTGGTCTGGAACACATTAAGGTAGGAGGAAATAACACTGTACAATGAATTTTCATCCTCTGAAATGTGTTAAAGCACTTATCAGGTATTTGTGTACACTGGCTCTACAGCAATATCAAGCTGATAGCAATTTGCAGCTCCATTAACCACAGAAGAAAAAGCAGACATGCTGAAAAAAGGCAGACCCACAGGAACAAGAAATTCTTGGTTTTAAAAAGCCCTTTACACATTAAGTGAACTGCTTCTGTTGAGCAGATATGTGTAATAAAGGTAGCACTTTCTCGTGCAACTAAAAAGACTGCTCTGAATATCAGAGCGTTTTTTTTTATTCATCCAAGGAATGTGATCTATAGAAGCATTGCCAATTCCTCTCTTTCCCATTTCAAGGGAGCAACTTACCACCACTTACACTTCTAAGGTGTTATTTATTGGTTCCCAGACCAGTCCTTTTTGTCTGAAGGGAAGAAAATATGCCAGCAGTCCCTAATTTAAAGAGTTTTAAATTCACACTCATATATATCACAATGGAAGATCACATATAACTATGAGGTGGAAGCAGAAAAGGAAAGGAAAAGGTCATATGAATCCTACAGGAGAAATGTCTTCAGAGTGTGTCTCAGGCATGTTTATGGCTAGTTATCACAGACAACAAATATTTGAACTAAAATAAGTGCCCTGTGATAAAGCCTTGTTAAAAAAATTTCTTGAAGAACTGGTGGTAAAGTGTAGGTCTAGAATAGCAAGCTGAATGAGGGGAAGAACTGGAGAAGCACAGATGTCTGTCTTATGCGTGAGTAAGATGTGGATCAATGTAAATATGGATTAAAAAAAGAGTGAACATAAAGAGATTACAGTGGGTCATGTAACTTTTCATGAGGGTGTGTCATAGAATCATAGAATTGTTTAGCTTGGAAAAGACATTTAAGACCAAGTCCAAACATTAGCCATGCACTGCCAAGTCTACCACTTAAACATGTCCATAAGAACCACATCTTTTAAATAACAGGTCTCTCAAATACCTCCAGGGATGGTGATTCAACCGCTTCCTCGGGCAGCCTGTTCCAATACTGGACAATTCTTTCAGTAAAGAAATATTTCCTAATACCCAATCTAAACCTTACCTGGAACAACTTGAGGCTCTCTCCTCTTGTCCTATCTCTTGTTACTTGGGATAAGAGACCAACACCTGTCTCACTACAATCATAGAGTAAGAATATAATGATATTTCCCCAGAATATTTATGGGAGTTCAATGATTTGTGGCTCATAAACTTTTTGAGCCATAGATAGAATCTCTGTACTGCATAGATTGCCACAGATTTTCCTGCCATGAATTTGTTCACCATTTGAATACATTTAATCTTTTTCTAATTGGTGTCATGCAGCACAGCCTTATCACAGCATCACTGGGAGAAAAATCCATTTCTTTTTACTTTGAATCAGACTTCTACAAGTTTCGTTCAATACCCTCAACTGATTCTGCTAGGAGTGATTGCTTTGTATTGACATTCTTCTCATTTCTTTATTTTATAGATTCCTCTGTGGAGTTTCTAGGCTGATCAACCTTAGTCAGTTTGTTTCTTCCAGAGCAGAATATCCATACCTTTGACCATTTCTGATGCCCTTTTTGTAATTTTTTCAGTCCCATTTTTCAACCTGTGAAATAAGAGAAAGTGAAGGCATAAGAAACTACATAGTGTATTCGAGTTGAGAGCACATCATGGATTTGTACAGTGGCATAATGATGTCTGTTTTGTTCCTTAATCCATGCTAAAATTCTCTAGATTTGACTTTCTAGTTTTACTACTGCTCTGACTGAGTAGAATTGTGATAACTCCAGAATCTCATTTTTGCAGGGCAAATAGTAGCTCAAAGTTTAGCACTGGACATATAAATGCTACATTGTTTTTACCTTGTGCATCACTTCATATGACTTGGAATTTCATCTGCCATTTCATCATCCAGTAACTTAGTACCATGAGATCCTTCTGTAACTCTTTGTAGCTATTGTTAGCAGCAAATTGTCACATCATCCTCTTCACAGATTTTTATTGAATACATTGGACAGAATCAATCTGAGCATAAGCCTTGCCCAGAGCAAATAAAACAAGGCCTTTGATTAACTATAAGTGATGAGCATAAATGTAGACTTCTATTTGCAGAAAAATATCATCAAATTTCCACACTTCCATAAGGCCTTGATGTAAGCACATTTCCATTCTCACAATTTGGAAATCCCCAGATATCCCGTAAAATGATAGATGTAAGTCTAGACACAAAAATGAGAGAGTACTGTATGAATATTTTCTGAGTACATTCAAAATTAATATTTATAGTGTTGATCTATAATAGATTGTCCATAGTTGATCCCTTTTGAGTCAGGCTTTTTCCTTGTTAAACATTCATGATTTAACAATGTACAGTCAGCTTTACCTATATCCTCATTCAGTTTTACAGTACTGCACCCTTCACAGTAAAGCCTTTGATACAGTTTCTCACACCATTCTGCTTAGGAAACTGGCTTCCTCTGGACTGGACACGCACACGCTCTCCTGGGTGGAAAACTGGTTGAATGACTGGGCCCAGAAGGGGTGGTAAATGGAGTTAACTCCAGCTGGAGGCCAGTAACAAGTGAGGTTCCCCAGGGCTCGGTGCTGGGTCCAGTCCTGTTCTGTATCTTCATCAATGACCTGGATGAAGGTATCAAGCGCAACCTTAGCAAGTTTGCAGATGACACTAAGCTGGGTGGAAGTGTCGATCTGCTGGAGGGTCGGGAGGCTCTGCAAAGGGATCTGAACAGGCTGGACCACTGAGCAGAGTCCAGTGGCATGAGGTTTAATAAGGCCAAATGCCGGGTCCTGCACTTGGGGCACAACAACCCTGTGCAGTGCTACAGACTAGGAGAAGCCTGGCTGGAAAGCTGCCTGGAGGAGAAGGACCTGGGGGTGTTGGTTGACAGCCAACTGAACATGAGCCAGCAGTGTGCCCAGGTGGCCAAGAAAGCCAATGGCATCTTGGCTTGTATCAGAAACGGTGTGACCAGCAGGTCCAGGGAGGTTATTCTCCCTCTGTACTCAGCACTGGTGAGACCGCACCTCGAATCCTGTGTTCAGTTCTGGGCCCCTCACCACAAGAAGGATGTTGAGGCTCTGGAGTGAGTCCAGAGAAGAGCAACAAAGCTGGTGAAGGGGCTGGAGAACAGACCTTATGAGAAGCGGCTGAGAGAACTGGGGTTGTTTAGCCTGGAGAAGAGAAGGCTGAGAGGAGACCTCATTGCTCTCTATAACTACCTGAAAGGAGGTTGTAGAGAGGAGGGAGCTGGCCTCATCTCCCAAGTGACAGGGGACAGGATGAGAAGGAATGGCTACAAGCTCTGCCAGGGGATATTTAGGCTGGACATTAGGAAAAAATTTTTCACAAACAGAGTCATTGGGCACTGGAACAGACTACCCAGGGAGGTGGTTGATTCACTTTCCCTGGAGGTGTTTAAGACATGAGTGGATGAGGTGCTAAGGGGCATGGTTTAGTGTTTGATAGGAATGGTTGGACTCTATGATCTGGTGGGTCTCTTCCAACCTGGTTATTCTGTGATTCTATGATTCTATGAAATTGCATTTGAAAATTATCCTTGCTGCGAGGGGCAGAATCTACATTAAGTGTTATTAGCTCTAATACTCCTAATAAAGTTTAATATGGAAAGAGGAAAGATTTCCAAACAGACTGTTAACAAGTCAGTTTTCAATGATTTCAGAAGTCATTTAAGCAAGAAAAGCAGAGGAATTTAAATTCCTTTGATGCTATGTGATGTTATTTTTCACTGGAGCTCATCTAGTCTTCTTCTAACTTCATTTAAAACATATCTGGCTCACATTTCTCTTATAGAAATTACTCATTGTGCAGTAAGTGAGAAACTTCTTGCATGTTTGTTATTGCAGACTTGAGATATCTAAGGAATTCTGAAAAACCTCCTATATTTAAGAGATTCCTACTTCACTAATATTTGTTAAAAAAATAGTTGATGGATGAATGAATGTTCTCATGATACCTTACAGATCTCTCCATTTCTTTAGACAGTTGTGTGTTTGGGTTTTTTTTAAATAAATTAATTATCAACCAACTGTTAATTTTTTCTTTCAAATAATCCCTTTACTGTGGATGAGGATCTTCACCTGGGTCGGGGCAATCCCGACATGGATACAGGCTGGGCAATGAGGAAACAGAAAGCAGCCCTGAAGACAACTTGAGCATATGTGCGCTTGCAGCCTAGAAAGCAAATCACAACTTGGCTGCATCAAAAGAAACATGGCTAGCAGGTCAAGGGAGGTGATTCTCCCTTCTATTCTGCTCTCATGCGTCCCTACCTGAAGTACTGCATCCACCTCTAGGATCCCCAGCATAAGAAAGACATAGACCTTTTGGAGTGGGTCCAGAGGAGGGCCACGAAAGTAATCAAAGGGATAGAACACCTCTCCTATAAGGAAAGTTTGGTGGAGTTGGGATTGTTCAGCCTAGGGAAGAGATAACTAAGGGGACACCATACTGTAGTCTTCCAGTACCCAAAGGGGGCCCACAGAGAAGATGGGGAGGGGGTCTTTATCAGGGTGTGCAGTGACAGGACAAGAGATAGCAGATTTCAGGTGAAAGAGAGGAGATTAAGATTATATATTAGGAAGAAATATTCTCCTGTGAGAGTGGTGAGTCACTGGAACAGGATGTCCAGAGAAGTGGTGGATGCCAGTCTGGATGAGGCTTTGACCAGGTATCACTATCCATGATAAGGGGCTTGGAACTAGATGGTATTTAAGGTCTCTCCCAATCCAAACCATTTTATATGACTCTATGATTCTCTGTTTCTTGTCATTTATGAGGTGCTGCGAAAAGATAGAAGTCACCAAAATAAGACATTTTTTGCACTTCAGAAGGATCTAGCATTTATCTTCTTCTGACAACTGCCTAAACTCCAAAGGCCATTATCACTAAATCAACGACCCTCATTTAACAACTAACATCAGTACTTCTTGCACTTGTTCTCTGAATCTCTTTTTTTCCCCTTCTTTTGGAAGCAGGGCAACCAAAATAAGCCATAGACGTTAGAGGCATTCACCACTCCTTACAAAGGGAGAGAGATGCTTAGAAAGAAGGAATACGCTTATCTGCAGAGAGAAGATAACCTTCCACAGATATACTGAGCGTTTGGCTACCCCAGAACAGAGCTCTCTCAAGCACTGCAGATGTGCTAATACCATGCACATCTCCCAGCCTCCATCCCTGTGTCTGACTGTAGAACTACAGGTAAAGCAGCCAGCAGCAGACTTCTTTCCATAGTGAGTTCATTGAGGAGGAAAGGGCTTGTTAGAATTCACTTTCTGAACTCATATCCATGAGGAGAGAGTTTTTGAGTGTTTCCTTGCAAGCAGCCAGGCTCTGACATTGTAAGTTTTGACTGAGTAAACAGTAGAAAAGATTTCTTATGTGCCATAAATTAGGAACTCTGAGATAAATACACCAGTTAAGAGGACTGAACAGGAAACAGATGTAATCAAGAAGTAGACTGCAGCACTTTCCCTGATATGCAGTAAATGTATACGTGCACACATACATATCAACACATATATATATACACACAATTCATAAAGGTATCTAGACATATATACATATACACACATATCCATCTATAAAATTATATATGTACATACTAATACATGCATGTATATTCACTCATATATATATGCATATCTACTCTGTGTATGTGTAATTATATATATATATATACATAAAACTCATGATTCTTCTACAATTCTTTTACATTAAGTCTACCAGAAAGTAATTATTTTGCATTAAATGATACCAATGGTTTTGATTGATATTTACACACTGATAAAGCAGAGTGTGTTGTCCTTTACCTTGGATATCTGCACAATTGTAGACCTAGTTCTAGTCATTATTCATTATAGTAATGAGTTGCAGAGTCAAAAATGATTGATGATGGCACCAGCATTGAAGCTTACATACACAGCCTCCCTCTATCTTTTCCACCCATTATCAAAGCAGAGAAGATAGAGGTTGAAACTGTGTAGGAGCCTATCTAAGCAAGCGAGATATAGCTGCAACCTTCAGTCCTCTGGAGAGTCTTGGCTGACATGGACTCCATAGGAAGTCTTAGGCTTATTTCCATGAATCACAGCAACTGAAGATTGGTTCAGTTTGACCATGATACAGCTGAGTCTCAGCTGCAGCTCTGAAACTGTTGCAGGAAAAAAAAAGTGAGTTTTCTGAATCTTATGTGTCCTTGAACACATCACCCAGCTTGGGGATTTCTAAGTGATTTTATGGAATTTGCAACCTTCCACCATAGACACGAATCCTGCTGTGATGGATACTTAATTCTCTGTACATTTTTATGTAGCATAATCCCAAGATGAGAATTCCAAAACAAGAGTTATAGATATACCATAAAACATATTTTGTTGTCTGGATGTGAGTGTTCAGCTGTTGGAACTTCAGTTGCCAGTTTTAAAGTACTGACTAATTTGTGGTCTGAATGCTTTCAAGTGAACACACTTATGAGTGAATACGTTTAAGAGTTACTAGCACAATTTGTACATGATTTATAACTAATTTCATATGCTGTTTATTTACAATAATATAAAATAAATATAAAATACAAAAATTACAAAGTGATTCCCATATTTTTCACTGCAGGTTTCCTAGGGTGTGTAACTAACACTCTATCCAGATGTCTGTTTCAATGATGTCATAGGCAGGTTGTTTTTTTAATAGGGCAGATGTATTACTGAGGACAGTTAAATATGGGAGTTTGTAACAAACCAAGAGAAAGGAAATTCTAAGACAAGAACAGTAAACTTTCCTGAAGTTCAGTGCACTTTCGGATCTGGCATCAGTACCAATATCACATGCACTAAACATAACATTGACCCATATCACTTGCAAGACTGTGAATTCCAGAACAAGGATGAAAGGGAGCCCTTTGCCTTTCTAGAAACTGAAAACAGTCTGGTTGTATCCAACCAACTAATTTCTGTCTGTTTCCATGGTTACAAAAAGATAACATACACACATTCTATCAGCTCATTTTTGGCAGAAGGGACAATCTCCATAGCAGTCCATTTCCCTTCCCCTCCACAGACTGGAGGAATTAGGAAGGAAAACTCAGGCTCTACAAGGGGCCCGACCTCCCCTCACACAGCAGTACACTGAGAGGAGAGGACGTGCTTTCAGAGCACACTTATCTTAAGCAGGGTTGTGTTACATGAAGAGACCCTCTGCACAGAAGCTTGGAAGAGGATGAAGAGATAGCAGCTTTGCATACTAGTCAAAGCGCTTGAAGTCATAAACACACTGAAGGTTATACATAGTAGGGGAAAACTTGCCCAAGGTGGGAGACACCTATTCATATAGGAAGGGGAGGAGTAACAAGGCTAGTTAATGCTCAAGTAGACAAGAAAGCTTATTTTGCTCACTGTTTGCATGGGAACACAAATGAGGTCACTATGCAACCCCACCTACTGTCAAAAGCGCAGCATCTGACATCCTTACCTCATGAAGACCAGGCTGAGGATTTAATCCACACCCTTATCTCCCCACTTTCCCATAGTTATCAGTACTGATATTTTCTCTGCATGTTTCCAGGGAGCCTGGCTGTATTCAAGGACAGCCACTCCCAGATCTCCTGAGGTAATGTCTTCTGTCTGCCTAGTCTGCCTAAGCTGAAGAACTCATTTCTCAGCCCATGAGGACTCTCAACCTCTTGCTTTGCCATCCACCACATTTCCCTAGCAGTGAAAGGGAGCTCCTACACAAAAAGAAAGCACTTGAAAGCCTTTGAGTTGTGACAAAAACTCTAGATATAAATATCTATTTACTCCCCAGTTTAAATATATTCTGGAATAATCCAAAACTAATTTGGAAAGAATGGGGTGTTTAGTGAGAAAATCAGAAATAAAAGGAAATTTAGGTTATTCAAATTACTTTGCTAAATCAGAAGTTTGCTCATTTGTTTCCAGACATTTTCCTTGCTGAAACGAAAATTACAAAACTGAGGTCTACTTTCACAAGGAGATTCATGCACCACTCTCCAATCAGGAGAGGAGCTCCCATCTTGCTGTTGGGATCTAACAGACCACCAGAGCAGTTGCCAAGGAAGTCACCTCACTCTTTGGCTTCCTGAAGCTCAAAGAGTCACCAGTTTTTTTTCTCCAGATGTTTCTTCAGGTATAGTATTAGTCAGATTGGGTGAATTCTCAGCCCTTTCAGGCGTCCTAGAATTGTGTAGTTTTGATGCATAAAAGACTCACCAAAAGAAAAAAAATATTTAAGAATTTCCAACTTCAGCCCAACATATCTTAATTAAGTACAGCAACCTAAATTCTGTCCTTATCTTGCAAGTTTTTGATTTCACAGTCCTAATAATTCACGTTTTTCCTTATTCTTG
Organism: Clamator glandarius; assembly: GCA_033459285.1. Classification (NCBI taxonomy): domain Eukaryota; kingdom Metazoa; phylum Chordata; class Aves; order Cuculiformes; family Cuculidae; genus Clamator; species Clamator glandarius. The sequence continues at coordinate 2,780,147 of JAUNZM010000036.1, read as the reverse complement.
ATATGCTGAGGAGAGTTTTCCTGTGATTTCCTATAGAAATAGACTAAGGAAGTCACCAGAAAAATCATTGTGTAGAATTATGACAACATCTCCAATATCAACTGTGTTGGCACAACTGGATGAGTGAGATAGCTCTTCATTCCTCTTTTCACTTACAGGACATTCATATGAAGGTCATGCCTCAATTTTTGCTTCCAAAATGACAGCACTAAACATTTTACAAGGATTTGTGTCTTGCTAGCCAAATCTGTCTAATTGTCAGAGAAGAAAAAAAAACCCAACACAGCAGAGTAAGATTTTGTAGAAGCAAGTCTGGTTGAAGTTTCTTTAACTTCCCACTGGTGTGAATTATTGCTTCCTGTTACCCAGAATAATCTCTTACTGTATTTCCTCAGTCTGGCCTTTGTTAGGAGTAATGCTGCCAAAAGATACAGTCCAAGTTCTGTCACAGTCTCAAGTCATGAAACAAGAAGGGAAAATGTTTGAAGGACAGAATTAAAACATGTTTATGATTATTTTATTTCCCTTTCTTATTCCATCTCTGTCTCCCTTTATATGTTTATGTATACAGTCATGTAGATATATGCATACCCATGTCTATCTAAACATATACATATATAGGCACACATACATCATTTTACCTTCTGTATATGTCTGTACTTCATGTTGTGTGTATGACAAAGTAATCAATGAAGAAACTAACAGCAGCAATACCTGGCTGCCTGTTTCATGCTCTGGACAGCTAGATTGCAAACCATGTATTTTTAATGAAACTTGAACAGGAACAGCAAAAACCTGCCAACTGGACAATTAAGGAAGTTCTAACCCTTAATAGATCACAACCGCTTTCTCTACTGAGTAGTGATCTGCTGTCAGTGGAGAAAAGCAGTTACTTTATCCCCGTCCCTCACCCCTCCGCTCTATGACATGATAGAGAGGAGCGCACTTCCAGGAAAATGAAACAGGACCAGAAGTCTAATCCTCATCCAGACAGCACCAAGATTATTATTCCAGTGAGTTTTGCTCTGCTGCCAGCACTGAAGGCAGCTCATGGGGGTGCAAAGCAGCATTGATAGGAGGGCCAGTATAAGAATAGGAGGTGCTCTTAAAAAAGCAGTGAGAAAAAGCTTACAAAGAGTGAGAGGAGGAAGAGACAAACATATGACAAATGTATACCTGCCTGATTTTTCACCAGAGCCTGAGTAACAGTATTTACCTCTTAAATTCTGACTGGCTATTTTTAGCTAGTAGGCAGCACTTCAACAATTCTCATTTTCCCCTTTGCCATAGATGCATTAAAACACTGAGCACAATACCTGAAAGAATTTCCATTTGATCTGGTTTAAACCACATTTCCTTTCCTCCCCAGTTCTGACAAATCTTTTTAGCCTATGTAATCATAGTGCATAGGATGACTAGAGCTATGGTGTTATGATCTAAGTTGAAACTACAAAGCAAAGTTAAAATGCATACTTCAAATCTTACTAAGAATTCTTCAATTTTTTTTTCAAATCACAACCCATTTGTATTTTCTGTATCAGTCCTCACACGTTAGTTTTAAGGCCTACTAGGAAGGAAGCACATATGAACAAAGTGATACTGATTTCTTAAATGATTGTCCAAGCCCTTCTATTCCTCTCTTGTGAGAACTCACCTGGAGTACTGTGTCCAGTTCTGGAATCCTCAGCATAAGAAGGATATGGAACTGTTGGAATGGGTCAAGAAGAGGGCTACAAAGGTGATCAGAGGGCTGAAGCACCTCCCATATGAGGACAGGCTGAGAGAGTTGAGGTCGTTCAGCCTGGAGAAAAGAAGGCTCTGAGGAGACCTTTCAGTACCTGAAGGGGGTACAGTACAAGAAAGCTGGGGAGGGAATTTTTACAAACGCATGTAGTGATAGGACTAGGGGCAATGGGTATAAACTGGAGAAGGTCAGATTTAGTCCAGACATAAAGAAGAATTTCTTCACTATGAGAGTGATGAGGCACTGGAACAGGTTGCCAGGGAAGTTGTGGTTGTCATCTCCCTGGAAGTGTTCCAGGCCAGGCTGGATGGTGCCTTGAGCAGCCTGATCTAGTGGGACGTGTTCCTGCCCATGGCAGGGGGGTTGGAACTAGATGATCTTTAAGGTCCCTTCCAACCCAAACTATTCCATGATTCAGCACAGATTTCGCCTTCTGGGTCTGGCACTTTATTCCAGTAGTCTCCAGAGAGATACCTGACTGTACACTCTTGGCTGATACAATGGGTTAAGGTACTGCCATGGGAAGGAGGATTACTCTTTCAGATCTCGAAGATGGAAATAACAAATTCACCTTCTTAGAAGCTGAGCATTCACTATAACAGGTCCAGATATAAAGTATGATAACTGATGAAGCACAAAATACATATTAATTGCAATGTATAGATTCTACAGTATATTTTCTAATCAAAAGCTATAGCAACTATTATATTTTTTCTAAAATAGGACTATTGGAAATAAGAGTTTGTCTGGAAAGGGACATTGTGGTTTTGTGCCACTGGCTGCCTCTTGTATAACTCAATAGGCTCTTTAAGTTTATTTGAGGCATCTGGTCATTGCTGCAGTACAAACAGAAGGCACTTATGAGTAAAAATGCAAACCTGTCTGAAGTAGCATCCTCATCCCTGGTTGAAACAGTGGTGTTCTCTAAGAGAACATATGTAAGTGAATATCTGCACATTGTGCATAAACAGAAGTGCTCTGACATTATGTTTATTAACCCAGTAATTAATAAAATTTGCACCAAATTTACCTAGATCCCAGGACTTTGAGATTTGGTGCCAGCATTCAGTCTAGTTGATCCACACTGTTCATTCTCTGCAGGAGGTGATACGGACCTTTTCTACCATATTTGAAAATGTGGTTGATGTTTAGGATAGTATTTCTGTGATGTGAGCTTGAATAAGACTGAAAAAGCACTTGATAACTCTCATGGAGGCAGGTAACAGTGTCTGTGGCTACACTTCTATTTACAAGCCATCCCTGAAAGTAATCTCTGCACATCAAGCCAGTACTGGCTATGTCCGCACTGCACAGCATCTGATTGTGCCTCTGCTTTGGACACCAAGTCACAAAGGAGTGGAAGAAGAATAAATCACCTCAAAGTGTCTAAAATAATATTGTGGGACAGTAAGGTGAGGGTAACCTCATGGGAGCTCAGAGGAGCAGATCACCTGTGGGGAGAGCTGGAGTGCACAGTGCAAAGGGAGCCTGGATATGACCTCAAGAGTCTACTGAAAATGAGCACCAGAGGAAACTCTCCCCAGAAACAAATCCTCATTTTGTTTTGTGGGAGATTGGTTGACAGAAAAGGAAGCTTGAGAATGAACTAACATTTAGGCAGAGGACCAGGTGTAAACCAGGCAGGGAAGTTATCTGATAGTGTAAACACGCCTTCTACATCTGCTTCCTAGCAGCCATGAAGCAAAACAGATTCAAAGGCTGGATCAACAGACTAGAAATTCTTAGATCTGGGTCCAGCCTGATATCTGAACTCATAGTTTTCAAGCAGTTTATGTATGTCTTTGTTCACAAATCCCACAATCAACCTACAAACTCTGGTACTTTTAGAAGATGGGTTTTACTAACTCACCACTCCTCTGGCTGTATGGAGCCAGTCCCCAGCCGCCTGCTCACAGGAGTATTTTGCTGGTGTTACCTTACACAGACTGTATACTCAGAACCAGTTAAACCTATGCCAACGCTGTCATTAGGCAACTGTGGAAGGAAAAACAAACATGTTTAAAAATTCTCTTTATTCATGTCTTTAAAACCCTGTCATTAAACAATTGTTCAATATGCCAGGCATCTACCAGTATATACAGATTCATGTATTTATGAATGAAGAGATACATCAGCTATGCTGAGATGAAATCAAATCACATCACAGCAAATAAATGAAATTCAGGTAAATATGCCACAAAGTCTTCATTTTCCAGATGTGCTGTATCTGAAATATCCAATTATCCATGCTTCACATGTGGATTCCACTGTCACTCACACAAATAAACTTTGAATGCTACTGAATAATTAATGCATCTTTTCTGATCCTTCTTACCTTTAAAAAACAAATATTTTCTGGAAAAGATAGTACTGATACAAAATTTAAAGTTTCCAGATCACACGATCCTGCAGAAATCTCCATCCAGCAGTTCTTATTTGGGGAAAATTCCTGTCCATCCTGACTGAATCTCAGGGCTGAACTACAAGTGCTGTGCAATACAAAAATTTTCAACAGAACATGACTGCTTCTCTGACTGGTGATCCTCTGGCTGGTGACATGCCCTTCACACACATACAAGGAGAAACAATCTAGCTGTCAGATCACTGAGAATTGCTTCAGTTTGAAGAATCCCTAGATAAACTGCGGATCTCCTACCACCCTTAACAGTATCCCAAAATGAAGGCCATGGGATGGACCTAACCAAGTGATCTTTCTTAAGATCCCATTGAGGGCCAAGGTATATGTGTCAGATTTAGTTACAAGAATACCCTTGGAAAAGTTTTGCTGGCAATTCACACAGAGACAGCAAAGTGGCTGTAGGCTGCTAAGGATTGGAGCTGGCTTCCTCATACTTCCAGCTCTCAAGCAGATCCTAGAGGTCACCAGAAAACCACAGAAACACAAATTTCCTAATTTCAACATAACAATCCTAGATTGTGGCATACAGGTAACTCCTAGGTAGTATGTGCTGTCTGACATCTTGCAAGGACTTCACAGAATTTTTTAAGATCTTTACTATCAGTAGATTCCCACAATAGTTCTAACAGAATGGCAAAAAAAAAAAAAAAAATGCTGTATCAACCTTAAAAAGGGGAATGTAAAAATTAGGGAAGGCAAGTATCATAATAAACAGTCCCTAGTTTAGGGACCTTTAGGTTTTCCAGCACCAAAGTAAACATAATTCTAACCTTAAACTTCTTTGATCACTGGGGCTTAAAAAGCCCTGACAAGAAACTAAGTGTTCTAGTATCTAAGTGTGCTGGGCAATATCTGTGCTAACCTACTAGGTTAACCTGCAGCAAAGTTAAGGCAGAACTGGTACTGAGAATACAGGAGTTCCGGGCTCTGCCTCTGAAACACTGCACTGCAATAGATCCCAGTATGCAAAGAAACCCTGGGTTAGAGTGAAAGAAACAAAAATGATCAAGAAACAAAAATGGCATTGTCATGGAAAACCTTTCTCCTTATTAACACATCTAACCTTTCTAGCTATACACAGACATTTAAGTATCACCAAGATGTGCTAGAGTTCTAGATGCCCAGTGCTTCCTGTCTGGGATGCTACATTTTGTAAGCCCTTTGTCAAAATCCAGAGACACAGCCAGGGAAAAAACCCTTTTGTCCTCTCAAGAGGATGCACACTAGAAACTGAAGTGTTTGGCAGTGTTACCAAAGTGTGTATGGGCAGTAATGAATGGAAACATGTAGTTGGTATCTCTAAGTTGGTATAAACAAAGCTAGAGGCAGAGTGCTAGGTGACAGGGAGACGGGGGATTGCTGGCGACACGTCAGGCTGCCTCCTCCACTGTGTCACCAGGAGCCAGCCCAGGCCGGAACCAAAAGGTGACACAAGATAGCATTATCCCATAAAGGCAAAACCTGCACCAATGCTGAGAGCATGGAACAAAGATCATGGAAACTCTTAACTCATTTGTGCAGGACTTTTATTGTCTGCCATTCAATACATTAAATACTTTCTCAAAGCAAAGGGAATTGCACATTTTTTCATACAGTCAGCCCTTTATTCACATATGAATTACCTAAACTCTTGCTAATCTCAGAAATTAAAAAGAATTGCTCTTACTTAAGTAGCAATAATCCACTGCCTAGATAATCTGAACACAGAGAAAAACAAGTATACTGTGACTACAGCTATGCTGTGTTTGATCTGTGAACAGAGAGCACAAGCACAAACACATGAAAAAAGGAAGGTCTGTGCAGACACAGCTATTATCTGTGGGCTGGACATGGGCTGGGTACAGTGGCAAAAGTGAGCAAAAGCACATCAAAAAAAGAGCTGATCATTGATTAGTGCTGTTAGCAGTACAAAAGGATAAACTCACCAAGTGGGATTCTGCTGAAAACAAGCCAATGTACTGTTAGATATCAAGGAGACATACTTTGAAACATTATTAATTAATTGGAATTGCATTAATATCTAAGAATCAAGGACATGCAGCTCAAATGTACCAAGATGGGCACTGCCCTGAAGGCTATCAAATCTAATCCCCTGGAAGATGGCATAATTCTATTCTCAGTACACAATTTTTAATATATTCTAATTTTCTGTGATGTGAGATGAGAATTGTGAAGGATGTTATGGAAACATGGACAACCAGGGGACTCCATCCCATATGCTGCAAACCTGCAGAGAATCTTTATGACTTGGCTTATGACCATATGCTTGGCTCACTGCAGAGTCTAAGTGACACCTTCCTCACTTCTCAGCGCACTGAATTATTGCAAAGAAAAAATTAAATATCAAATCTCTTAGATTTGATGAGGAAGCCTAGATTCATTCACTACAACTCAGTGGAACAGGATAATGAAATACTCAAAAGACAGAGAGAAGTAAGAAATTACATGGATCCAAGAGCTAGCAAATACTAGGTTGTCCCTGGTAGCTTGTCTGGGTGATTATCTAGGGAGCAAACTGTGCTTTCCACTTGCTCTTTTGGTCCATGATTTCTCTCAAATTCTTGTTCAGGTTCTCACTCTTAAGATTAATTGTTTAGCCTCTATTTAATCCTGGAGAAGAGAACTACAGCTGTTTAGATGAATTTAACCCTTCTGCAGCAATTCCAAGCTGGCAGCTGAAACTGCAAGACTCTTCTGAGGCCCTTGAGAAGTCTACAAAGCAGCTAGAGTTACAGCTAAACTGGAGCCTGTGGCAAGGACCCTGTGTAAAAGGGATCAACATAAAATGTTTCACTTCTGCAGAGGTCTGCTTGCAGAAGTGCTCGAAGGGACAGAGGAAATCTATGGACACGGTATAGCCCCCTGCCCCCCCATCTGATTGCAATCCTATAATTTCTGTTTTGCCTGAAGCTGTACAATACCGTAGCAGCAGCTAAATAATTCTTTTCTCCATAGTTTTTGATCCTGACAGATTTATAAATAAGCTGAATAAATTCACTTTGTTTTGAAATTAATGGGTGTATCCTCAGAGTGCAGCCAACTTTATTTCACAGAATGGATGCCAAAAAAAAACCAGAAAAAAGAGAGTGATGGAGCCACATTTTACCCAGGGGATAAATAAATGTGACATTACAGTGCCCTTTTCAGAAGTGGAAGTTTTTGCTGTTTCATTAACCGAAAACATCTTTGTTCTAGTCCAAAAAATATATTTTTAGGAACTACCCACATCTATAAACATTTACAAAATAAGCAAAGGAGAAAAAAAGAGATGACCAAGTTATTGTGGTTATGAAGAACTCTGTCACTGGCATTATAGGAACTCACGTACTGTTTGAACAGAATTGTACTCTGTCTGCTCTAATCCTTGGAGTCCTGTTTCTACTGTGTTAGAAAGCATCCTTTTATAGGTCCTGTAGACTGTTGTGCCACGTACGGAGTAAAATCTTCACTCTGTTGAAATGAGTATGAAGGTTCTCACTGCTTTCATTGGAAAAGGGTTTTTAACATTACCTTCTTAGATTTATACTTGACTTTATATATTAAAGCAAGTAATGAAGTAAATCGTAAATGTTACTTTGGTGTGACAAGCCAGTTGAACAGAGCAGGTCCTTATAGGGCAGGTAAACTCTGTGGTTTTATTTTTACAACACCAGTTTCTGTGTATAGACTGCACACTTAGGGAAGTGTATTTATACTTTAGTATGACAAATCCCTCTTTCTTAAAGACTACACTGGAAAATAAGGGATCATGCTGATGTTTTATATAGATCATGCAAGAGAAGGAAGTAAGATGTGGGATAAATACAGATGCCACACACAGTCCTCCAGATGTCCAGGTTCAGGTGATTTGGACTGCAATAAATATTGTCAAGCCATGCTTCAAGAGAGATAAAGATCTATCCTGTACGATAACAACTCAAGGCAACCTGCTTTATACACACATTGGAGGGGAATTTTCTCAGTGGCCAAGTGAAAAATGAGATTTCCTCTCCTTACAGTTCTACCACAATTATGAAGCACCTTGCATTTCATATTGTATATTCTGAATTCAGCTTCATGGCTCTGCTTTCCATACTGAAGAACCACAGAAAGGCTAAGGTTAGAAGGCATTTCTGATCATCATCCAGTCCAACTCTCTGCTTAAAGCAGAGTCAACTAGAGCACATTACTCAGCTGTGTCCAGTAAGGTTTTGAATATTTTCAAGGATGGAACCTCCATAACCCCTTTGGGATACCTGTGGCTGTCATTCACATATGTCACAAGTATATATTGCTGACTCAACTTGTCCTCCAGGATCCTCAGTACTTTTTCTGCAAAGCTGCTTTCCAATCAGTGTGCCTAGACCTGTTCTGGTACATGCTGTTGTTCCTCCTCAGGAACTAGACATGGCATCTGCCTTTGCTGAATTTCATGGAGTTCCTGCCAGCCTATTTCTCTAGACTACTGAGATCCCTCTGAATAGCAGCACACTCTGTGGTGTATCAGCCTGCCCTCTCAGTTTTGTATAATCTGCAAACTTGCTGAGGATGTGTGCTGTCTTATCATCTAGTTCCTTAATGAAAAAGTTAAAGAATACTGGTAAAACTGACCTCCAGGATACATCACTAATGACTAGCCTCTAGTTGGACTTGGTACTGCTGATCATAACCCTTTGATCCTGGAAATTCAACTAGTTTTCAGCCACTTTACTGTGGAGCTACCCACCCTGCGCTTCATCAAATTGTCTATGAGGATGTTATGGAAGACATTGTTAAAAGTCTGGCTAACATAAATTTAGCCCTCTCTCCCCTCATGTACTGCAACAGTCTTGTCACTACAGAAGGCTATCAGATTGGTCAAGCATGATTTCTTCTTTGAAAACCACCACTGAGTACTCTCAATATTTTTCTTGTCCTTCGTATGTTTAGAAATGGTTTCCAGAATAATTTGCTACATCACCTTCCAAGTGAAGGAGATGAGACTGACTGTCTGAGATTTCTCCAGATCATCCAGTTTTATAAACTGTTCCAATACACTTGGAAGGTGTCAGTTTTGCAGTTACATACACTGTAGAACCAAATAAGAATAGGTCTAATTAGGTGAATATTTTATCCGCTATAATTCTGCAGTGTGATGCTGGCCATTGTTTTGTGTTTGTTACAGGACTGTCAGCCTAACTTTGGTGCCAGGGAAAGTTATGTAGCAGATCATCTTGAGTGCCATCACACAGCACATGTGTGAAAGCCAGTGGAACAGGACCAGAGAGCATGGGTTTAGGAAGACAGGTCTTGCCTGGCTAGCCTGATCTCCTTCTATGACAAGATGAGCTGCTTAGTGGATGAGTGAATGGCTGTGGATTTTGTCTACCTAGACTTCAGTAAAGGCTTTGACATTTCCCACAGCATTCTGGCAGAGAAACTGGACAGGCATTCTCTTCACTGGGTAAAATATTGGCTGGATGGCTAGGCCCAAAGAGTTGTGGTGAATGGAGTTGAATTCACTTGGTAGCCACTCACAAGTGGTGTTCCCCCAGGCTCTCTACTGGAGGCAGCCTGTTTTAATATCTTTATCAATGATCTGGATAAGGGGAACAATTGCACTCTTGAGTAAATTTGCACACAACACCAAGTTGGGCAGGATCGTTGGTTGGTTTGAGGAAAGGAAGGCTCTTGAGAGGGGTCTTGACATAATAGATTAATGGACCATGGTCAACTCTTCAACAAGGCTAACTGCTGGGTCCTGCATCTGGGCCACAATGACCCCATGCAACATTACAGCCTTGACAAAGAGTGGGTAGAAAGCCACCTGGCAGAAAATGAACTGGGAGTGTTGGTTGATAGCAAGTTGAATATACACCAGCCAGAGCACAGATGGCCAACAAGGCCAACAGCATCCTGGCTTGTATCAGATACTGTGTGGTCAGCAGGACTAGGCAAGTGATTGATCCCCTGTAACTGGTGCTGCTTAGGCCACATCTGGATTCTTGTGTTCTGTTTGAGGCTTCTCACTACAAGGACATTGAGGTGCTGAAGCATGTCCAAAGAAGGACAATGAAGCTGGTGAAGGCTCTAGAGCACAAGTCTTATGAGGAGTGATCGAGGGAACTGGAGTTGTTCAGCCTAGAGAAAAGGAGGCTGAGGGGAGACCTTATTGCTCTCTGCAACTACCTGAAAGGTTGTTGTTGTGAGGTGGGTCTTGATCTGTTCTACAAAGTAGCAAGTAACAGAATAAGAGGAAGTGACCTCAAGTTGCATATGGGGAGGTTTAGACTAGATATTAGGAAAGATTTCTTCACCAAAAGAGTTGTCAAGCATTGGAACAGGCTGCCGAAGAAATGGTAGAGTCACCATCCCTGGAATAATTTAAAAGAGGTGTTCTTAGGGATATGGTTTAGTGGTGCAGTTGGCAGTGTGAGATTAGGAGTTAGACTTGATGATTTTAAAGTTCTTTTCCACGCTAATGATTCTGTGATTATATGATTTTCCTAAATGGTCTGCTTAATAATGATGAAATACAGGATCAGAGCTTAAAATTGCTCACCACTGTCTGATCTCCATCTAGCTACCTGAATACTATATCTCAGCCACACGTATTTGTACAAATCTTACCCCATAGGAACAGTTTAGATGAGAGTAACATAATCTGTTTCATCAAAGATTTCAGGATTAAGATCTTTATTCCTTAACCAAGTTTTTCTTCCAGAGTAAAACTTATTCACATAAGCACGCTGCAGCTGTGCCACCACATTAGTTTAACTGAAAATAAATTTTGCTAATGGAGCTCAGCATTTCCTTGTTGCACCATATTAACTTCACTTCTTTGGACCAGGTAATTAAGGCCAATTGTCTCTTAAAAACAGCAAATTACTTCCTGATGCAGTTACACTTTCTAAGGCTATCACATCTAGCTTTTGCATTTAAAAACTAAAAAAGAAAAAAGAAATTTGTATATGATTAACCAAACTCTTTAACCATTGTTTATACTCTGTATGTTCTGAATTCTTTAAGCAAATGGCAGTTTGTATGATTTACTTAGTATAACTAGATGTAGCTAGGAAGTACCCTAGGAGTGTATGGTCTCTGCCCAGCATTACAACGGGCTCCTATTTCACAGTGAGTATCTTCAGGGCTGATGGAACTTACCTGATACCACCATTTTCACCACTTTAGGACTCTGGAGCATGTAACATATCAGGGACATTTCAGCAGAGGATGTGATGCCAACTGTAGTGAGCCTTTGGGTGATGACTTTGCTCAAGTCCTGAAGCAAGTTAGAAATGTTTAGAAAAGAAAACTGGAAACAAACCCTTCTAAGCTTTTCAGGGAATAACTCACAGGGCTTTTTCCTCCTCTTCCTTCTAAAATGTATGAAGTGAGAGAGCCTTAGCTCATGTGATTGCTGAGAAGAGCAGCAGTCCACATCAGGATTTGCATGTCTTTGCTCATGTGATCAGGCCAGGGGGAGCAGGACATGAAAAGGGAGCTTTTGCTACCAAAGGACTCAGTTCATATACCATTAGTCAGCAATATTTGTGACCAACCTGTAAAAATAGAATCCATATATATCTATTCACATGCACAATACTCAGTAGCTATCAACAATAAAGAACAGAGAAGAAAAAGTAGACCAAATTTCATTGTTATTTGACAAAGAAGAAAACATAATTGAGTTAATTCTTTCTTGAAAGTAACTCAAGGTGGTCTCTTAGAAGTCAACAAGACGCAACTTTACTTTATTGTGAAGCAAAACTGTGAAGCTTTATCTAGTCTTTGCCACATATTATTGCAGATATAAATTTCAATTTGAGGTCTGTCCTTGGAAGGAAACCCAATAAGGTTCTGCCATTTTTTTCTTTTTTTTTTTCTGCCATACCTTTGGCTTTCAGTTTGAAGACTGAAGATGTTTGGCTCCACTCTGAGGCCAGTTGCAGTAGCTTCAGGGTGTTAGTACAGCTACACTGTCAGTATGAGAAAATGAGTAAAAACACTAGATAACAAGGAATTGGTTTGAGGTAAAAGTCAGGGTAAAGGAAAAGGAAATTAATATGAGAGCAATTACATCATTTTAATTAACTGTCACAGCAGATCTTGTTCAGATCTCACTTTCCTTCTCTTTTCTTCTCCATGACCTCAGTCCTTATCACATTGGCTTTATCTGCTGGTGCCCATAGTGACACGAAGACTTCCAGAAGACTTTGCAAAACACTAACCTCATTTAGCCAATGCAAATGCCCAGCATTGTTCCAGGGACAGAACAGACCTGCTGATGCAATACAGCTCTGTTTATTTCAGGAAACTCATTGTTTCAATAAGAAACTTTCTTGTCTGGCCACTCTGCTCCTTGTTTCAAGATGTCAGTCAGTGTCAAAGAATTGGCAGTGGTGGGAAGATAAGACAGATTAAAGTCTCACTGAGTTACATTGCACATCCACACAACGATTAGTGTTCCCAGCCAGACCAAGCAAAAAACAGAAACTAATTAAGAGTTGTTTACCATGCTGCAGTATTTAAAATCTCACACAGTTCTCTCCAAGGCAAAAATCCCCTTCATTCCCAGGCTGAGTCGCAAGCCACTCTGGTCAAAATGTAAATTGATAAGTTCTTTTAGATCATAAAGGGTCATTAAAAACACATATTTCTCATAGTCATTCAGAGTCCCAGAAGGACACACTGTGTATATAGTCAACCTAAATAAAGGACAAAGTCCCAAAAGGTCCAAGCCAGACCCCAGCTGTAGCACTTACAAAGAAATTTCCCAAAGAACTTCTGATTTTTTTTCCTCCTTCTTTCAGTGTCTAAATGTGGATTGACCCATCTGGCTAGATCTGACTAAGAAAAAAATTAACTGTTTTAAAAGATATGTCCTTGTTATATATCCTTCCTAACAGGGACAATAACACAGTGATTACACAACATTTGCTTTTGCCAATAAGAGTCCTGTGTTTCTTCATGACGTGTTGGGCATGACCAGAGTGCTTAACTGCACCACCAGGATTTAGGTACTATGTGAAACTGTATGTGCATATACAACCTTACATTGTTATATTCCATTTCTATCTTATCATGGTGAGGTTGATACTTCTGGATAGTCTCAAGAAAGTCACAGAAAAGATGGACTTTGATTTAGATATTGTTTAGAACACAAATACATGTATATTGTCTAAAATGCTTAAACACATCAGTATTATAAAACATATGTATGTGCATATATATGTATATTTATTTCCAGCCTTGAAATCAAGGCTCCTATGCTACCAAGCTCTTCTACTCTCTAACAGTAACACTGCGGGTTTGCCAGCTTAAGTCCATCACTTAGAAGTGCATCATTTCAACCCAATACATGCATTCCAGCAAAAGCTCACCTGTAAATACAATCTACTTCTTCCTTTCCCCCAAACCATGCCATAGTAGCAGTGTAGCAAATGTGTGTGTGGAGATGATAAAGTGCATTAAAGAACAAATTCTGCTACTATAAGCCATGTCTCCAGCAGGAGGCTTTGTTGGCAAAGTAAGACTCTGAAGCAGTAGCCAACATTATTTGCAGCCAGCTGCTGAGTAAGACCATCTCATGTCATAACCTCCATAGCACAAACGGCTTTCTGCCCAGGGCTACAAAGAACTCCAAAATCTTCTCAAACAAGCTGTTGATTTCAGCAGTGCCAAACGCTAACAACCTCCCACTGTAGTTGCAAATGGAGTGATGAAATCAGCAGATTGAAAGACGGTCTTCACAGAGCAGCAGAAGAACAAAGTTTAAAAGAGAATCAGGAACCTCCTCCGGGGCTTCTAGGAACTCCTCAGTACATAGGTTACGATTTTCAGGCCATGTTGAGAGCATAGGAAAGAGCAGTGGGCAATCTATATGTATAAAATATATTTCTCTGTCAGTGAAATGAGAAATGATATCAAATATGTTTGACATTTGGTTGGTTCTTCGGAATCTTCTGAATTTCTATTTTATTTCCAGTGCAATCTCCATGTGGCCTCTAACTTCAGGTTCCTGCACTCAAAAGAGACAGAACGTGTTTCTCTAATGAAAGAGGACAATTAGAGTTAGTTTTTTTCCCCTGTGGTACTGCCTAACTGCCTAAGTACAAATCAGAAATTCTTCATGGTCTGCACTGTCCAAATATAACCAACAGTAGCAGAAATGGAGACAGTTTTGGGGGGAAGGAAAGCAACAGCACAATTATCCACATCTTTGGTAAGAGGACAAAATGATCAATGAAAGAATCTTTTAGAAATAATTTTATTTTTCATTTCAGTCCAAATTACTCAAATAATTGCACATAAAAGCTATTAGTCAAGTGACAAACAATCCATTTGCATGTGGACGTATCCACTCTATATAAATACCCCTTATTCCCCTGTGTACTCTTCATTTTTAAGATTTCACATATTAAATGGGCACTCAGTCAACCCCCTATTCACGTTGCTCAGTTTACCTCTATGAGACTTTGGCAGTAATTTTATCCATGTGACAACACTCATGTTATAATACACCTTTCTTACACCTCACCTGGGAGAAAAGCTGAGTAAGGAAATGAACCCATACTTCAAGGAAGTCCTTCCATTTCTTGTCTTTCATACCTATAAGTCAGAACAGGTAATAATTCCCACCGCAGCCTGCAAAGCAACAGAAGTACACAAAGCCCAGCCAGGAATTCATATTCTGTCCAGCATCATGGAAGATTTTGTTCCACTACAGTATATCTTATGCTTTAGTAGATGATGAGCCTGATATTTTATTTAATTAGCACAAACATATGATAGGGCAATCAATTTTAGTACAACTGTTTAATTTAGTTGGTAATTGGAACGAAGAAATTAATCCTGTAGTAGAAGACACTCTCATAATGTATTCTCAGACATTGACATTATAAAAATGACAGGAAACCCAATAAAATCACAAATATAGGCTTCTTATAATCAGCCAAAAGGGGCTTAGGAGATTCACTGAAAGCCTGAATAGTTTCTATTGTTCAGAGCTAATTTAAACTGTTCAGTTTCAGTAATTTAAATACCACTGGAGTACAAGCACAGAAGATATGTTTACTTGTCTCTAAGCCATGTGAGAATTGGGGAACAGTTTAGGCTAGGAAGCATGCTTCACAGTTTCCAAAGTATCAACATTCATTCCCATGTCTCCAATCAGCAAAGAAGCATCAAGCGCATACTTCGCCTCATTCTTTGGATCTGTTAAGTCTCTGAAACCATAGCTGGGAACACACTGCAATGAGACAGAAATGCAGAAAAATGTCTTCTGTTGTTTATATAGGTCCCAGTCCTGCAAGAAGTGTTTTGTGGGAAACCCCTTGCACTTGCACAGAGTCCTTCTGACTACAAGAGTTCCTCATTTGGGCTCAGGGATGTTCCATGTACTGAGTTTGTGTGGCAAGATTTTGGCAGTGGATGTTCAAGACCAAGTAGGATGAGCTTTTGAGCAACCTGATCTAGTGAAAGGTGTTCTTGTCTATGGCAAGAGGTTGGAACTAGATGGCTGTCCCAGTTTAGCCACAACCTGGCTAATTTGGGCAGCTAAAACTGTACAGTTAGGCTCTCAATTTCCTTTCACCTACCCACAGGGAAAGAAGAAAGTAAAATGAGAGGAAAAAGTAGATTGGAAACTAAAACTACAGCTTTGATTAAATAACAACAATGATGAAAATAATTAGGAAGTATTAAAATATATACAAATATATGAGATCATGTTCTGACCTGCCAATGACTGTAAGTTAGCCCAAATACTGTAGAGTAGACACAAGGGAATGGGTCCACAATTAGGAGAGAGCTGGACTCAGGAACTGGATTCAGGAACACACTGATCTAGAATCAGGAGCAATCAGACAGATGAGGCCCTCAGTGAACATCATCCATCTCAGAAGAGGGTGAGACGCTTGTGATCTCTCAGTTTTGTACTGAGTATCACATATATAGGATGGAATGCTCTGTTGGTCAGTTTAGGGTCACCTGCCCTGTCTGCCCCTCCTTCCAGGTGCAGCCCTTCTTTGCCAGCTCATGGATGGCCTTATGTATAGATCTGGCATGGTGTGTGTTAATGGCTGAAGGCAGGTGATGCCCCTCAGCCCCTAGAGGGAAGAGCGAGGGGATGTGCTGGAGACCATATCTGGACTGCATAGTTGGGGGCATTCCTGAGCCTCTTACCTGTCCTCTCACCTGACTCTGGTGAGGTATGGGGACAAAGAACTTAAAAATCCCTGTAAAAGCATGCAACCTGTTGTCTTGTTGTCTCTTGTCATGTTGTTTTGTGTGTGGACATCCACCATCTTATGGACCTGCTGGACCAAGAAACACATGCTATAAGATGCAGAGTTGCTAAGGTGGTGACTATTTCTCACCTTTACTATTTCTCCTGTAACTGTTTCTCTCCTTTCTTCTCTTCTTTCTTTTCTCTTTTGTCTCTTTGTCTCCCTTTTCTCTTCACAACAGGTGCAGCTGCAGCGGGCTGTAGCTGGTGGCTTTGTTTCGATTTTGGTTTTGACTCTGGCAGCATTAGGGACCTGTGTGCTGTTTTCATAGTTTGGTAAAGCAGAGATTCATTTATGCTTGGAACAAGAAAGGAATGCTTAATATGCTTATAAAAGATTGTAAAAATTAGTTATAAAACCCTCTCTTGTAGGAGACAAGACACTGAATCCATTGCATTGAAGAGCTTAAGGAAGCAAGCACATCTAGACCTAGGAAAAATACTTGCAACCTGCAAGGGCAAGTAAACCAAAATAAAGCAGATTACGTAACACTGACAGAAATCAGTAAAGAACTACTCACACTCTCCAGATGGGCAATACAGATTAAAAGACAGAGTGTTATCTACTGAGAATCCAGACACTATCAAGAGCTCTGCCGGAAGATGACTGAAAGAGTAAGAAAAAATTGCACAAAATGGATCAGCTAGACTTCACAATTGGTCTGTTGTGTATCATGCCAGACACTAATGCTGTGGCAATGGGAGATCAATGTATACAGCTGTCAGCCAGTCAATGGCAGTCTAAAGGCTGATGAACCAACATTCACCAGAGCTGAGGTCACCAGGACTCAACACTGAGCGAATTATGAAAGCAAAAAGCAAGTGGAAAATACCTGAATGAGAAAACATGAAACAGATCCAATAACCAACAGGAGCAACCAACTGTAAGGACTTCGTGCACATTTATGAAAAAGTGTGGGCTCCTGAAGGTAGTTACTGCAAAGTGAAGAAATATAGAGAAAGTCATAGACCAAAGAATAGACATTTGGAAGAGTAAAACCAAAAGGAAAGCATTTGTCATAAAATACTATAGCCTTACTGAATGGCTTGACTGAACACATGAAGCCTCAGAAGGAGTGTGGAATCAGTGCCTCTGTAAAATCAGTCTACACCATCTTCTAGTATAGCTCCAACAGAGAAAGGAGACATGCCTCAGAAAGATACTGAGGTAAGGATAGGAGTTACAATATTCAGAATGGAGACAGTCCCTCTTCTCACTTTTGGGCAAATGGCAGAAGCTTTATAAAGTCCTGTATAACACTTAGCCACAAGTATTTGCAAGCAAATGCCTCTTATGCAGACTCTCCAGTCAGGAGAGGATGTAAGATTCCTACTTGTGAGAGGGACTGCTCTTAGTGCTTCTACTAGACACTCCAGGACAACCAGTAAAGCTCTTTGGGGGACAAGGCTCTAGATATTGTAACAATTTAAAGTCTGAGCTTGGCCATCTTACAAGAAAACCTATCATGAGACATCATACTTTACCCATGAAGATGGTGCCAGGAAGTATGTACAAGGCAGGATTTCATTTCACGGTGGCTTTAGCAGTCATCTCACCAGATTTAAGATGTAACACCATAAAGCAGGGATGTGTCCACCCAGAAGTCCTGAATAATCAGTTTAAAGCAAACCACATACACATCATGTGCATTAGCAAAGAGATTTCTCTGTAAAAGCAAAGATTTGACAGTTTTCTGAAATCTCAAACAGATATTATGAGAACAGATCAGAATTGGCATATCCCGTCTATATGTCAGGAAGCAATATTACTACAGTGGATTACAGCTGTGGCTCAGAAAAGTGGTCTGCTGGCAGCATACAGATATGAGCTGTGGCCAGGAAGTTGAGAGCAAGTTTGGTAAATTTGTTTTGTAACCTTATTTTTTAACAGCAAGAGGCCACAGAGCAAGAGAGAAAAATTAAACCTATTAGTGCCAAATGGGAATTTGAGCACAAAGCAGGGCTAACAATAGAGAATCTGGAGACCAGAAATCATAGTAAAAAATCTGACTGCAAAGACAAGACACACACACAAAAGAAAAATCATGTCTTGTATTGCTGTGTACTCTTTCAAGTATCTGACAGTGAGGTTTCAAAAAGCAATGACTGACAGTACATAACAAAAGTTAGGGTAACTAACGATGGAGACTGAGGTCTGAGACAAACACACAGACTGTGCTTCTAAAGCTGGTCTGACAGAGCTACAGTGCAACTGGAATGTTCACTCAAGGGAACGGCACATTTAATGGAGGTAAACCCGAACAAAACTTTTGAAGAATTAGAGAAAGACAGAGCTAGGATCAGATCCAGGAGGACTGAGAAGTTGTTGTCATTAAAGGAAGTAAAATCCATAGGAGCAAAAGATACATTTTTGTTGCCCGGTCATCCTTCAACAGAACATAAAAAAAAAAAAAAAAAAAAAAAGTGAGATCAAGTTCTACATTAGGAATAATAACAGAAACAAGATGTAAGAGAGAGTTTAAAAGGCACACCCCCACCCAGTAGTTAAAGGACCAAGTGGAGTAAGAGGCATCCTTCCAAACACTGTGTATGTTGACACATGCTCTCACACTGACAGTTCTCAGTTCCCAGGGCGCTGTAGGCCCTGAAAGTCTATGGCAAAATGAGTGAGAAGGAAGCCAGAGGAGGGAATCATGAAATAATACTCACAAAACAATAAACTGAGGAAACTGGAATACATAAGAACTAATATTTGTTTAAAAATAGTACAACTTTAAAGGCATAGAATGGGTCATTTCTCTTCTTAAAAAGCAAATGTCACATTCCCCACATTTTTCATGAAAGAGTATCTTTTTGATGACTTTTGCTTTTCAAATTTTGCAGAAGCTTCAAGTGAAACTAAACCAGCAGCATTTGTTTGTGAATGACATTTCCACAGCCTCTCAGAATCCATTGCAGTGTCAAAGAAGTATAAGTATGGGTCTTCCCCCTTTATTCCCATTCTACAACAATATAAAAGTGGGAAACAACAGTTTGCTTTAGTGTTTTGCTCTTAGTAAGTCACAAAGTCATTAAAAGCCAATGGAGAAAAAAAAATTCAGCATCCTGTATTTGAGTCCCATCCATCCCCACCTACTTTCATATGCTCTGTCCTATAAAAAGAAAAAAACACTACGCTTTCTTTCAGTACAAGACCTTCAGTAACTCTGTTTGTTGTAAGCAGGAATTGTAGTCCATGGCACCTTCATTCTGTTATGGTAAGCTATACAGAGCACACAAAAAAAGCAGAAGACAGCTTTAAAAGACTGCTTTAAACTGCCTCAAAAGATTTGTTGGCACCCAGCCCTAAGGTCCCTGGTGTCTCAGGGGCCTTCAAGACATGCTCGAGGGCTTGCTGCTGAGTTCTCCTTGTGCAGTGATGACTTCAATACGAGATGAGGAAATGGGGCACAGGTTGAATACATCAAACTTGAATCTATCCAAATGTACACCTTCAAATCATCAGCTTTAAAACCATCATATTTCTTAGACTGTGCAGACAAGAGACATGCACAAAGAAAATTTACAGGCACAGGAAAGTAAACTGGAATGGGACTTCAAAGGCCATTTAGACAACACCTTTATTTGGACATCAAGTCTCTCATTTGCCAAGACCATTCCCAACAGATGTTTGTAATGAAATCTGCATGAGAATATTTCACTGGCTCCCTCGGTAGCGTGTTGCAATGGTTAACTGTGCTTTAAAATCTCACCTGAATCTTCTTTGCAGAAAGGTCCATTTCTTCTTGTCCAGTTCCCAAATGTTCACAGAACAATTTATCACGGGCTCCTTCATAATAACTTTATACATATCAGAGGGCTGTTATCACGTCAGCTGTAGTCTCTGCTCCTCTAGACTAAACAAACTCTATCATTTTAACCTTCCTTCAAAGGTCATGTTTTTCAAGACTGTTGTCATCCTTGCTCCCCTTCTCTGAACAATCTACAATTTGTCCATAGATGCATAGAAGTGTGGGCCTGGAAACTGACTATAAATCTTTAGCTGAGAGATGACTAGGGCCAAAAAAAGAGTGAAAAAAAATCCTCCAGTGTATAATACATATTAGAATGAGATTTACTGACTCTCTGACAGAAAAAAAAAAAAAAGAAAAAAAGAAAAGAAAAAAAAATAAAAAGAAAAATGAGGGGAAACGGGTAAAAGGGCATCCATCAAATAACTATACATCTAAGCACAGGTCTTTCATGTGCAAGGACTTCTGTATTATAAAGCTACATTCTTTCAAGTTATACTCAACATGGACCAAGATTTTTCAGCAGTACGTGTCAAAGGCTGGACTTCAAGACACCTATTTTGTTGCTGAAGTGATTGACATCTGCACACTCTCAAGAAGCAGTAGCATCCTACGCTGCAATCTCTTAATCTCTGCAATCCTTAAACAAGGTCTTTCAATCTTATTTCTAAGCACTTTTTTGTTATTAGGAGCTGAAAATACCACTCTCTGATGACCTCTTTCTATATCCTAAACTCCACAGCTCTGGTAGGCAGAGTCATTTTCTTTTCCAGTTCCCACACAGAAAGCTGGGGAGCAGGTGGTCAGTTCCTGGCACGTCTCAGCACCAAGCCTTGTGACTTTAAAATGGGGTCAAATTTAAAGACATTTCAATAAAGCAAAAAATATTTCTCTTAGAAGTCTGTAAAAGTTAATGTTTGAGAATTTTGAAAATAAGTCATTCTCTTGGGAAGGACTGGATTTAAGTTAATGGTCATGACTCATCTATTTGAGTCAAGGCATTTTCACAACCCCTGGGCTTAAACAGACGATGTTCAAGTAGTTGCTGGAATCCCCTTTTGTCTGCAAAGTGATAAATCTTCTGATATACTCTTATAACACTGTAGGAAAAGATCTGAGAATTAAGATTCCCTAAAACTTACACAGGGAATTTTTTTCAGAGCTGAAAAATTGTAGATTTCATTCTCGGGTGGTGTGACCACAGCCTGCCAGTAAATCTTGCTATTCTTCACAGAAACATCCAGATGGCTTGAACAGCTGGAGAGGAAATGTCAGATTGTCTGGCCTACACCATTTACAGTGAATCCTGATCTCTGCTGACAGAGTATATGTCTTCTAAGGTTTTCATTCACACTGTAGTGACTCTTAAAGATATGAACAGTACCAGGAGATCACATTTGGTAACCCTTCCTCATTCCCCAGCCCTACATTTTGCATCAGTGACAACAAAGCAAAGGATATTCATCTGGGGTAAATGACCAGTGCTCTCACTACAGCCCACTTCACTGACACCACCAACACAAACTAATGAAATTTGTTAGCAGAAGTTTGGACACCATGAGCACTGTAGGCTTGGGAGTGACAGTCTGCAGCTCTCGAAAGTACTCTGAAAAAAACAGAGGATGACAAACTCTTACCAGAAAAATGGAATTATAATTCAATTGTCTCAGACATTTCTTAAGACTTTGACGTGACTTCAAAGCTTTAAATATTTTACCAACCTGCATTGTATTGCAACAGCAGTAGCTCTGTGAATAAAGTGTCTTCACATTGCTGACAGAAGAGTGAAGAACGTCGTGATCTACACAGTTGTCCCCACAGCCACAGCTCAACTCTTACCCTCACCGAGGTCTTATTTCCTTAGCTGAACATTGCTGACAAGACCCCTTGGCTATTCTGAAAAACTAACATTAAGCTTGCTGTACTGTAAATCTCAGATTACCAGTCTTTAATTAGAACATGTAAAGTAATAATTGGTGACTGGCTAAGTCACAGAGGGAGTTCCTCACCCTCACATACCTTTAGCTGGAGGAATCCTCAATAGTTGCCTTTGCTGGAGCAAAGTTAGCATCTGCCAGGACAGCACACTGGCCCTTCATGTTCCATAGCAACAAGAACATTTCCCTCAGCCTGATAAGCTTTCATGGTGCAATCATTTTGAAACAAAAAATTGTTTCCAACCCACCCCAATGTACTTGGATATGGTTATTTACCAGTAATATACAGGTCTGGCACTGAGCACTTATTTGGAAGAAATCTGATCTAAAATCTTGTCTTTCTTTACTTGGGTATTTTATTGTTGGAAAATGGTTAAAAACTTGAGCCCCCAGGAAGTTGTCCTAGAATAAGTAGAGTTTTTTTCTTTCCGTTGTTTTGAAGTGGAACAGTCTTGGAGAAAACAATCAATTGCAGACAAGCCTTCAGCTTTCTGACACAAAATGTATCGTCATAAAGTGGAAGATGGGAGACAAAAATCTGCATGTGCACTTTCTGGAGAAGATTCACTGATTTCAGCTGATTTACCTCAGTTATTTCGAGGTCAGACTTGGGTCCTTTTTACATTCACATTCTGAAGAATTCAGGTAAACCTGTTTTGCATGGCCACAGGTTTTCTATCTGACTTCTAGTTGCTTTGTCAGATGACAAAGAGTGTCCTGAGGGTCCTCTGTCACATCTGACAATCACAGATGGATGTCAGGGTATCCCAGGGTATTTCAGATTAAAATAAATGCCTATGTTGTGGCAACCAAATCTTGTTACTGATATCTAACATAGTACCCACTTACAGATGGATAGTTACACACAGCTTTATCTGTTTGCATAGACAGAAACATACAACCCTTCATAAGATTGTGAGCACTCTGCTGCATCCGACACTGGTTTGAGCCATTATAGCACCTTCCAGACTGCTCATTCATTTGGGGGTTTGTCCCTCCGTTGTCAGTTTTTTCCTATTTCTTACCAATTTTTCACAACCCAAAGATGAATCCTGCCCTCTTGCTTATCTTGTGTCACGCCACAGAGACAAATAGAACATTTTATTTGTCCGTGCCACACATTTTCCATAAGCAAAACCACAGAGACAAGCACAAAAATACACAGTATCAAATTAGCAGATAATCATCTTTCAAACAGATGGACATTGTTTATTCTACACATTACTCAGGAACTGTATTTTGTGTGCGGACACATACGCAATACCATAGTGGAAACACTTGTTTATTCTTGTTGCAAGAAGCATCACTTCTAAGTACATGTGTAAATCAGTTTTCAAAGATGTGCAAGTGATCACACACACTGAATGAGTAATTCAAAATTCAAAACTCTTTTGCAACACCGATCTGGAAGCCTGGGAAAAAGGAAACCAGAAGATGCAGCTTGCCTTGAGATAACTTTTTTCCAGCCTACCCTTTTCAAATTATTTTTATCTTGTGCATTTTTGTTTCAATCTTTATCACCTAACAAAAGGCAGTAAATGAGGTCTGTGAAAAAAGCCTTTAGAAATTTCAGTAAAAAAAAATAGTAAGTCCCACAACTCGTCACTTTCTTCTGAACTGTATCCACTTTCCAATTTGATAGACTCCAGCTGGGAACTTTTTTGAAATTTCAATAAAAGGGAAGGATTCTACCATCTCAGGGCAATTCAGTCACAGTTCTCCACTAAAGATCAGTCTTCCCAGTTCCACCTCCTAAGGGACTTTCCATGCAATTTTTTTCCAATATGAGGAATTCCTTTGGCTCCAGTCTTAAGGGTCTCTTTCTCAAGGTTATGTATTGCACACTCTATGAGAGCTTCCAAACACTAACTGCTCAAACTTGGCAGAGGAAAATGGGTAGATTTTTTCCCTCTCTCTATGGAAAGTTGCATTGTATTTCCCCATATTGTTGCAGAAGCCATATCCTGGCGATCTCTATCTCAGAGGAAATACAGGACAGCTGTGATTTGACATGTGGTTTCCTTCATTTTCTGGATTTTATTCATGGTTTATAAAACTTCCAACAACACAGTTGCTTCTGAACAGAACAGAGGAGATCAAAACCTTACTTTTGCAAGTGTATCTTGCAGAATTTCATAAGGAGTGCAGAGAGTGCACTCCCATATATTCCAGTCATCTCCCATGTTTTCTAAGATACTGACATTTTCTGTCTGACTCTGAGTAGCAATGGTTGTCACGCAAGCTCAGTAACCCAAAGGAATTCTTCTTTGAGAGCACGGCAGATGAAACTTTGCCTAAGATCATATGCTTTGGGGAGGTGGTTGTCATTTCCTTTCCAAGATTTAATGTCTCCCCTAAAAGATTAGCAGCCACAAAGCAGCCTACACAGGAATAACCCTCTGCTCTATTTTTCAGTACATCCAAAGGAAATACTGGGATGTTTCTAGTATGTCTGGAATACTCATAATTTCTAACAAGAAATTGATTACTCCGTCAATTAAATTCTGAAGTTCCCAACAATTTCCTAGACAATCTGGTTTTGTCACCTCTGGAGATTTGATACCACACTCACATATGGCAATTAACTGCAGTTATGTATTTTAAAAGGCGCCACATGCTTTACATCTCTATGTCATAGAGCTGACCCCTAGTTTATATTAAGAAAATATACCAGTTATATTACTTTAATATTATTTAGAATATTGTTTAAGTGTAATGGCTATTAACGTGAATACATATATATATATTAATAGCCTATATGTGCATATATATAAGGAGGCATGCAAATTATTCCTCCACTTACGGGTACACAGCACATGAAATAAGCAGCAGATACATTATACATGGTCCAGCAGTGTATGGCTCTAAGGGGCATATACTTCATAACACTTAATCGCTTAACAGGAAGGAGAGGGTTGAGCACAAAGATAAGGCTTTTTAGACTGTACTTATCAGTTCAGATTTATTTCTGACACTTAAATAAGAAAGTTCAGTCAATCTGAATTCTCATAAAGCATGAACCTATTGATTTTCCCCTACATGAGAGTACATAATCCTAACATCAAAATTAGCTGATATAATTCTTCATGCTTGGCTTGTTAGATCTCTTCAGCATTCAGAAATAACATAGCCTATAGTTGTAAGATTCTATGCACCTGAAGAAAACAGAAATAGTTTATGAATTTAGGAATTAATGTAATATTTGTATTTGTATATCTTGGCTTAACTACTGTATTATATTGAATTATATACAGTTTATCAGGTTACAGATAATGAGAGATGTTTTCTATTCATATTGGACACCTATTTAGGCAGATTTTAGAAAGCAACTCCTGGACAGGTCACCAACTATAATTTGGTCTTTGAAAAATCTGAAAACTCTTAAAACTCATATTTTGTCAGCAATCTACATAAAAAGTCACTCTTAGGATAAAATGCTTCAGACAGAAAAGTGTTTAACAGAAACAATTTAAAGCAACCCTGGAGTTCTCAGGTGTGAAAAGGTAAATCAGACTAGTTACTCCATTAAAGTTTGTAAATGAAAAGCAAAACTAGCAGGCTGTATTTTTGCTATTACTAATGAATAATAGCTATGCAGCCAGAAAAAAATGAGACCTTATACATCTTGATCACAAATATGGACATACTTATGATGATCTATTCTCAAATAAATACTTAAATTTCTTCCATCACAGTTTGTTTAGCTGCACATAAAAGACTGGTACACAGCACAAAGACATCATAACGTTGTAAAATATGTAATGCTACAACCTCTAGGAAGCTGTCATCACTTTAACTGCATATTTAGGAAGACATTTTTCAAAGTGACACATTTTGCAATGTTTCAGTACCGCTCTGACAAACCCTTGAGCCACACTGTTCATCCTGCAAGTGTTGCATGCAAGGTCAGCTAAGCAGTTTATTCTTCCTGGACAAGACGATGCAGACAAAGGTCCTGCTGTGATGAAGGAGGGAAGCCCTACTGAGAAGTGATGAGTGCCTTCCACTTTCAATAAATTGCAGTCCTGTTTGAGGTAAAAGGACCAAACTTGCTCTCCCTGGTGTGAATGGAAGAGGGATTAGAAAAACCACCTGCAGCCAGCAATTGAGAGAACAAACTGACATTTACCAACAGCTATTAATCTGCTCTTAACTTCCGACCGCCTGTTCAACACTGCAAGTGTGTTGTGAATTGGTTTATCTCCCTTTAATGGAGCCATGCTGGAGATGTACCAGGGAAAAATCCATTCTTCTGAGGATCAAGAAATATTCCTCTAGCTATCATGTGGGACACTATAACTGGAAGTATAACTCCTTTCTTATATTAAAACTGTGTTGAAAAATTTAACTTTCTCAGACATCTGTGAAATTATGTGCTTTACTCAGTTGTCATTTCTTCACAGGGCATATGCTTTTCATTTGCTTTATTATTACTGTTAGTCTGTCATTGTCCTTTGCTAAAGAGATTACAAAATGCTTTTCATCTGAATTCACAGCTTCAGCCATCTGGGGTATGACAAATGCTTTGTGGGATAATTCAGAATCATTTCTTCTGAACTCAGCTTCCGCTATATTTACACTCTTCGGAGTTTTCTCATGTGCAAGTACAGATCTGCTACTACACAGCATCTCAAAGTGAGTTTTATGAGCCATGGAAATGTGCACCTGTTTTTCTGGGAAAGCCATGGATGGGTAGGAGCTTGGCTTCTGCGCAGACGTGGCATTCGGCCAGCTGCACGTCCTGGTGTGTCTGGGATTATTTGGGTTTCCAGATCATGGTGGTCTTACACAGTAGTTAACACCAGGTGCCTGATTTTTGATGTCAGATATGCAAGTTTCAGAAGCAGTGAGCCAAAGAATTTTTTGTTTTCAAAGACAGCAGTGAGATTGGAGTTCCTAGAGTAAGGAGCTTCAGAAAGGCTCAGTTTGCAAACTAAGTTGTGATTAGCAGTTCTGGAAAATTGTCCCCCTTTGCTGAAGCAGAAAGCCCTAGACAATGAGGTGCACTGTCCCTTCTCAGCCAGCATTTCTAGTTGTAGCTGTTTTAACATTTGTGATGTGGAACAAACTTGAGCCTTACCTCTATAAGAAAATAGCACCCAGCCAACATATACAGGAAAATAAAGTGCAGCAGTGCCCAACTACTAATGAGCAGGACTCTACGTACCTGGAAGCATGTTCTAGAGCAGCAGGTGCTGGTATGAGTTGACTCTAGGGCTTTGTGGCTCAGAGAGCTATTTAAGGTATCACTGTTATTACAAGGCAGAGAAACTGCTGAGGCTACCAACGCAAATACATCATTGCCAACAAAATTCATTCCACAACACTTTAATGAAGAGCAGGTTTTCCCTTTCCATTCTACATGACAATAGTTACTCTCTGTGGTCCTGTCCACCAAATGACAGGAAGATACTATGAATCAAAAAAAAAAAAAAAGCAGCATATTTCCATAATGCTTAACAGCCTGATCTGCCTTTTTGTTATTAATCCCATGGTCTGAAGACACCAAGAGCATCAGATAACATTTATGACTTATGAACTTGAAGCATCCCTAGTCTTTAGGATTAAATTACACAGAGAAGCCTGCTCCTTTGTTTAGCATCTGACCAGAGTTTACAAAGGAAAAGAAGATCAGTCACCACGGAGATAAATGTTAACATACAGAATGTTGCAAGTATTCTTCTACTTATTTTTCTCCTTTTCTCTCTTCTCAAAGTTGAAAACTGGTGCTCAATGGTTCCACAATGGCGTTTGGGTTTTTTCTGTCTTCACCATAGTGGGCACATGCAGCTACCCAGACCCTGAGCTGCAGACAGTGCCCCCCGCCCACACCAGCTCATGCCTCTGTTACTGGCTCCACTTGTGAAAGCTGCATTCGAGTGGGCAAACTCCTTCATATGGTGTAGGAATTAAGGGAGGAGGTAAAGAGGTTGAGGACCATCAGGAAGTGTGAGAGGGAGATAGACCAGTGGAGCAGTGCTCTCTCACTAACTCAGCCGGCCGCTGGAGCTGGTATGTCCAAACACCATCCATTTGCAAACTGCAAGGTTGGGATTACAAGAGATGGGGAATGGCAGCAAGTTCCTGTCAGACGAAGGAAACCTGCTCCCTCAACCAGACAGCAAAGTCCCAGATCCTCCTGGTGATCAAGTACCATGGGCTGCAGGTGGACTCCAATCCTGAGGATGAGGATGATGGCTCCCACAGCCTAGAATCTTTCCGTAGGCAGCACCATCCTCAAAAAAGATAAAAACATCCTCCATTAAGAAGAAGAGGAGGGTGATTGTTGTAGGGGACTCCCTCCTAAAAGGAACAAAGGGACCCATTTGTAGACCAGACCCACTCCACAGAGAGGTCTGCTGCTTACCGGGGGCATCAGTGAAGGAGGTAGCTAGAAAACTTCTCTTCCTGGTCCATGAGACAGACTACTATCCTCTGATAGTAGTCCAAACTGGTAATGATGATTTAGTAAACAGAGAGACCAAAGCCATCAAGAAAGACTTCAGGGCCATTGGGAAAATGATGGAGGGCTCTGGGGCACAAATAGTATTCTGCTCCATCCTAAGGCTAAATAGAGGGGAGCTGGAAGTCAGGAAGAAGAATTCGATTAATGCCTGGCTCTGAGCCTGGTGTGAGGAGAGGGGCTTTGGCTTCTTTGATCATGGGGTGGCTCACCATGAGGACCACCAGCACATCACTACACAGAAAGTGGGGGTGAACACACCTGGGGGTGGTAAGGGAGATAAGGGCACTCTGGCACTAGCTACTCCAGTTACCAGGCAAATGGGAACCAACTCTGTTCCCTCAAAGAGGGCTGAAGGCTCAGCAGCTCAGCTGAAGTGCATTTACACCAATGCACACAGCATGGGTAATAAGGAAGAGCTGGAAGCTGTCATAGGGCAAGAAGCCTATGATGTCGTTGCCATCACAGAAACGTGGTGGGATGACTCATATAACTGGAGTACAGATATGGTGGGTTACAAACTCTTCAGGCAGATAGGAAAGGTAGGAGAGGAGGAGGGGTAGCCATCTTTGTAAGGGAGGACTTGGACACCATTGAGATGGATTGTGGCAACGAGGAGATTGAGTGCCTGTGCCTGCCAGTTAGAGGGCTTTGATACCCTCGAACTGGACTAGGGTCAGGATGGGACTGAGTGCCTGTGGGTGAAAATCAGAGGAGCCCAGGGGCAGGCAGGTATTGTGATGGGAGTCTGCTATAGACCACCCAGCCAAGAAGAAGCAGCTGATGAGCTCTTCTACAAACAACAGAGTGTAGTCTCAAAAATGCTACCTCTAGTCCTTGTGGGAGACTTTAATTTCCCAGATATAGGCTGGGAGTATAATACAGCAGAAAGGAAGCAGTCCCGGAGGTTCCTGGAGTGTCTGGAAGACAACTTCCTCACACAGCTGGTGAGCGAACCGACAAGGATGTGGCAGCAGGAGGACGCCTAGGACTAAGCGATCATGAGATGATAGGGTTTTCTGTTCTAGGTGAAGTGAAGAGGGTGGTTAGCAGGACGGTAGCACTTAATTTCCAGAGGGCAGACTCTGAACTCTTCAGAAGTCTGGTTGGCAAAGTCTCATGGGAGACAGTTCTTCAGGGCAAGGGAGCCCATGAGGGCTGGGAGCTCTTCAGAAAGGAGATCCTAGCAGCTCAGGGGAAAGCCATCCCCATGTTCCAGAAAAAAAAGCCGGCAGGGGAAAAAACCAGCTTGATTGAACAGAGAGATCTTGAGTGATATCAAGAAGACGAGGAATGTTTATGGGCTCTGGAAGAGAGGACAGGCTTCTTGGGTGGATTACAGGAGGGAAGTGAGGTTGTGTAGAGAAAAAATCAGAAGGGCAAAGGCTCAGCTAGAAACCAGATTGGCAAAGTCGGTGAAAGATAACAAAAAATCTTTCTATAAATATATAAATAATAAAAGGAGGACTAGGGAGACCATACAGTCCCTATTGGACACAGAAGGAATAACAGTGACAGGGGATGAGGAAAAGGCTGAGTAACTTAATGCCTTCTTTGCCTCAGCCTTTAATTGTAAAGAAAGTTGTTCCCTTTCTGTACAAACCCAGGAGTTAGAGGAGCAAAATCAGGCTCCTATGATCGATGAGGAGGTGGTCAGAGCCTTGGTTGCCCAACTAGACACTCACAAGTCGATGGCACCGGATGGGATTCACCCGAGGGTACTGAAGGAGCTGGCAGATGTGCTGGCCAAACCCCTTTCCATCATCTTCCAACAGTCCTGGGAGACTGGGGAAGTTCCACTGGACTGGAGACTGGCTGATGTTGTGCCCATCTACAAGAAGGGTCGCAGGGAGGATCCAGGGAACTACAGGCCTGTCAGTCCGACCTCAGTGCCAGGGAAAGTCATGGAACAGGTGATCTTGAGTGCTATCATGAAGCACATGCAAGAGAACCGGGTGATCAGGCCCAGTCAAAAAGGGTTCATGAAAGGCAGGTCTTGCCAAACTAACCTGATCGCCTTCTGTGACAAAGCAACTCAGCTGCTGGAAAGGCTGTGGATGTGGTCTTCCTGGACTTCAGTAAAGCCTTTGATACAGTTTCTCATAGCATTCTGCTTCAGAAACTGTCAGCATCTGGCCTGGACAGGAGCACACTCTCCTGGGTGGAAAACTGGTTGGATGGCCGGGCCCAGAGAGTGGTGGGAAATGGTGTTAAATCCAGCTGGAGGCCAGTGACAAGTGGGGTTCCCCAGGGCTCAGTGCTGGGTCCAGTCCTGTTCAATGTCTTTATCAACGACCTGGATGAAGGCATTGAGTGCTCCCTTAGCAAGTTTGCAGATGACACTAAGCTGGGTGGAAGTGTTGATCTGCTGGAGGGTCAGGAGGCTCTGCAAAGGGATCTGAAAAGGCTGGACCACTGGGCAGAGTCCAATGGGATGAGGTTTAACAAGGCCAAACTCCGAGTCCTGCACTTGGGGCACAACAACCCTGTGCAGTGCTACAGACTAGGAGAAGTCTGTCTAGAAAGCTGCCAGGAAGAGAAGGACCTGGGGGTGTTGGTTGACAGCTGACTGAACATGAGCCAGCAGTGTGCCCAGGTGGCCAAGAAGGCCAATGGCATCTTGGCTTTTATCAGAAACGATGCGACCAGCAGTTCCAGGGAGCTTATTCTCCCTCTGTACTCGGCACTAGTCAGACCGCACCTCGAGTACTGTGTTCAGTTGTGGGCCCCTCATCACAAGAAGGATGTTGAGGCTCTGGAGCGAGTCCAGAGAAGAGCAACAAAGCTGGTGAAGGGGCTGGAGAACAGGCCTTGTGAGGAGCGGCTGAGAGAGCTGAGGTTGTTTAGCCTGGAGAAGGGGAGGCTGAGGGAAGACCTCATTGCTCTCTATAACTACCTGAAAGGAGGTTGTAGAGAGGAGGGTTCTGGCCTCTTCTCCCAAGTGACAGGGGACAGGAAAATGGCCACAAGCTCTGCCAGGGGAGGTTTAGGCTGGATATTAGGAAAAAATTTTTCACAGAAAGGGTCATTGGGCACTGGAACAGGCTGCCCAGGGAGGTGGTTGATTGATTCACCTTCCCTGGAGGTGTTTAAGGCACGGGTGGATGAGGTGCTAAGGGGCGTGGTTTAGTGTTTGATAGGAATGGTTGGACTTGATTATCCAGTGGGTCTCTTCCAACCTGTTTTTTCTATGATTCCAAAATATACATGAGTTAAAATCCGCAGAAGATGAGAAATATCAATAGACCTATTAATTCTGAACTTCTTGGCGGTGATCACGGTTTCACAGGATTCAGAATTCTGGACATTTTTTGACAATTGAACTAAACTTCAAGGTTAAAAATGTGCCTTTCCCCTGCTAACACTTTCTTATATGCATATTCAGATCAGTGTCTCTAGCAATTGGGTTCTTTTTCTCACAGCCTCAATAAATTATTAATTTAAGTTCCATTCTTGAATTCTGCCTAGAATCTCTAAGATATTTAAAATACTAGCAAACCTCAACAACTCATGGTTTTAGAGACTTGAACTAGATAGATGGATATCTTTTTCCATCCACCACATCCAGGAGAGGACAGCTGTCTTCTAGGAATTTGTGTCATGCTAGCTCATGTCTGAGCTTCAGGAAAACAGAAGAAATACATATAAAGAGGACTAGAACTCATAGTTCTCTATTTTACATATCATGATCAGGAGACCCTCTGCCTTCCAAACCAAGATGTGCTTGAGACAGTTAAATCTCGTGTCTTCTGTGATGTAAATCATAGCATTACAGGAATACTTCACTGTCAGGTTCTTACAAACTAGAAAATTCAGCTAATACCAAAACTGATGAGTTCTTTTGGATCATACTGTTCCACTTGCTTAAGAGAATCTCCATGCAAATAACGTCATTATGCCCCAGAGGGCAAAGAAACTTATTTTACCCCTTACAAATATCAAAGAGGGAAACAGCATGATCCTTACTGCTCCAATAAGCTGAATGTGAAGTTATGAAGGTCAATTGCTTCAGTGAGACATTGAAAAGGCAGATGTTTGCAATCAGACACAGTATTTTTTTTTCTGGCAATGAATGTGAGGTAGTACAGACACCAAAAAAAAGATAGCAAGATCACTCCAAATGAAAAGAGCCCAAGGATATGCTGAGTCCACCAGCATATTTTATACTGCAGAAATATCAGCCTTTTGGAAATTATGCAGATGTTACTAACAGGAGGAGGGTAGGAGAGGAATAGCCAGGGGACATATAACCAGCAGAGACAATGGCAGCAGCTCTTCGTCTCCTCCCCACCGAGCAGCATTTTATTAAGCGTTTAAGCTTGTCATCTGCAATGGCCTCGAGCTGTGTCAGGAGAGGTTTAGATTAGATATTAGGAAAAACTTCTTCATCAAAAAGGTTAACAAGCACTGGAACAGGCTGCTCAGGGAGGTGATTGAGTCACCATTCCTGAAGGTATTTAAAAGATGGGCAGAATAAATGCTTAGGGATGTGATTTAGTAGTGAACAGGTACAGTTGTACTTAATGATCTCAAAGGTCTTTTCCAACCTAGGTATTCAATAATTTTATGATCTCACCTCTACTTTCCACCAATGCAAGTGTAACACCCAGCACTGATAGCCCAGCTGCTTCAGTAACATCTCTGTGGAGATAACTGGACCTAGTTGTCTCTAAGCCAATCTTCCAACATGATCTTTAAATAAAGTTCACTCCACTTAGCTGCCAAAAAGTGAGAAACCATACTCAGGCATTTTACCAGAAATGTTTATTTTGTTTTGATAAATTATTTAAATACATCTAAGCAGAAATCTTTAGATGGCATATGATTCTACTGGAAACAGTACACGTGTGGGCACTCACCTGCAATTCACTCCAGATGGCTAATAGGCCTTGTTGAAGGACAGATGGTATGCAGATCACATGGATTCTCAGGAATCAGAGTGGAGTCTTACAAATACTAGAGAATTACCTCAGTTATGAGTTTTATATCTCTACTAGAATGAACCACATTTCTTCTGGTGTATATTCAGCCACACAGCTTGGTTAATGCCATGGAGACACTGCACAATGAGACAAGTTTTATTGCTGAGGTCCCTTGCCTTTTTTTGGAGAGCTCAACTTGTATTGAGTGCAGTGATATGTACTTCGGCATAGGTATCAGAAACAGTTTGATTTCAGAAATTAACCAGTCTGGGAAGCCATGATAGTTGTATTATTGACCTGTGTAGGGTGAAAGAAAAATTATAGGTACAAAAGTGATGGTATAAAGCATTTGAAGTGCAACCATAAGTGTTACAAAATATTCTTTGAGAGGAAAACACAGAAAACACAATTCACTAAAAAGTAGATCATATCCAGAGATTCTGTCAAAACATCTGACTACAAATAAGCTTTGAAGTTTCAAATTAGATGCATTAGCACCTAAGCCACTTGGAAACTGGACTCCTAAATCACTCTGGCATTTGAAAAATATCACTCTAAGTATATTAGTAAAGCTGTTGCAATGATGCTTCTGTACAATTAGAAGCTAACACTAGCACCCAAGAGTGACAGAAAAAGAAAGAACACAAAAATGCCAGAGATAAAATGAGAAAGTTTAGTATGCAGAATCTAATCACAAAATAGATACTTCATAACTACAATACTTTGTGGTTCATTTAAAGAGCTGAGAAGGTCAGTTAGTAAAATACTCTTATGGGAGCTAGTTTCTGAAATGGTCAATTGGTTTGAAGCTCCAGTTCAGAACTAATTGGGGGAGGTGGTGGGAAGTGGGACAGCCTGTCAGTGGTGGTTCTTTGGGTTACAGTCTGTGAATTGTGTTGTCTTATTTTGGGTCTAGAGGAATACCGCTAACAATGGAACTGGTAAGCATCATGTGTTCAACATTGTAACAGTAATAACTGGAACCTCATCACACCACACTGAGCTGTACAGTACAGATACTTGCATGTGAAAAATTAAGCATGTGTGTAAGTGTTTGTAGGATTGAGGTCAAAGGCTGTGACTGTAACCAAGGGAATACCTGCCCAGCCTCTCCAAGGCAAGGATATTTTGTTTGTAAAAGGATATTTTAAGCTTCAGAGGCCATGGACTATGTAGTGGTAATGTGACCTTTAACTTCCACTGATCAAATGTTTATATAGGTGTTCTCATTTCCTGAAAGAGGAGCAGAGGTTTGAATATTATACAAACATTATTAATTTAAATATTTCTCCCAGTTGCTGTTTCATGCCATTGAAAATAAAATTATTTATAATTTTTATTCAGATCCAAACACGTAGCATGAGATTTTGAAAATGTCTGTGGTCATGTGGTGGAAGTTATCAGAGTATATGTTTAGGAAGGCACATTTGTTGCCTTCTATCTTGAATGCTGTAGATCATAACAATGAGCAATTTCAAAGGAAAAATCTCCAGAATTTCCCCTGAGTGTAATGAAATAAACCTAGTGCTGCAGATCTAGTGGAAGATGACCAGAAGTCCTGGGGCTGGGATTCCTGTGGTTCCTAAGCCAGTTCTGAGACTGAGACCAAGGGGTTTCCTTGTCCCAGTTTGGTAGCAATGTTAACAGTCAAAAGGAGGAACAACAGCTTTCCAAGGGAAATGTCTCACCTACAAAAATCTCTCAGTTGCTGCCTCTCTGCCTGTTTGGAGTTGATAAAACTGTTGTTTTCCACATCTCTTGGCAATGATCTGGTTTTCCACTTGCTCAGGACAACCCAGCATCCCAGACAATATTCTCCTGAATTGGTACTGCCATGAAGCTCTGCCTGGGGTTTTGCTGAATGAATACTAGTCACTACCTTTGCTTTTCCTGCAGATCCATTCAGATCAAGTCTGGAAAGTACAAAGACATAAAAGCTCTGAAAAAATGCTGCAGGTGATTTCATATCCACCCACGTGCTCTGAGCCAATTAATTAGTGAGATGTGATTCTGGCTGCCACCTTGCCAATTTTGGACCGAGTCTCAGACTCACAGATATGTGATTTAAAACAGATGCTTAGAAAAGCACCATTTAAGTCAAATGAGTCTCATTTGCTGTGCTTTGTTAGCCAGGTTTAAATTCAAGGAAAATAGTCAGGTTGTGTTAAAAATGTGGACAAACCCAGTAGTGTGTTTTTCTCAGCTGATAAGTAAGAAATAAGAGTCCTCCAGAAATTACACTGTGGGAATTTTTTTCAAATTAATTTGCAGTCTGGGTCAATTTCTGGAGTGCCTTTGAATATCTGCCTGGAAATATGAGACCTTTGAGTAATGCTGGTAACCCATTCACACGCCACTGAAACATTTGCTTTGATGACAAAAGCACACAAACCAGAGGATGGGGCAGAGGCTGTTAAAGAATGTGGAGGCTAAAAATACCACACACAAGACAAGACATAGGTCTGTTGGGAGGAACAAGTCACTTTTGATATGAGGTAGAGATTTCTGCTTCCACAACTGCTGACAGGTAGCCTGCCTGGTGCCATGCAAGGGCTGGAAGGTGGCTGGACCCTCTGCATCACTTGATCTCTACCAGGACACTGAACATTTCCGAGAAATGCCATTTTCCTCAGCTCTTTAGAACTCCAGTGACATGCAGAAAACTTTAGCATTGCTCAGTCTGGAAAAAATCATCTTAGAGATAAAGCCCTCAGGTACCATGAGTCATGTAGGTATTCTATTGAACCTCATGAAACATTCATCATAGGAACAGCAACTGGATTTCTAATTAACATTTTTTGTCTGAAAGTTACTTGGAATATTTTAAATGCCACTAACATCAATGGTGTTTGCAGCAGATTTTGTATGCATTAAATACCTGTTTATAGTGTTCTCTGAGGTTATCTGAAATATGGTAGCAGGTACCGATCAGATTTTTAGGGATTAAAGTTTAGACACCTGAATGAGAGAGGCTTTGTTTGATGTTATATCCTAAGGATGGAAACTTTAAATGTTCCAATATAAATACATATACATAAATATGTATGTATAAATATATGTATATATCAGCAGAACTTGTATGATAAAGAGAGAATGCTCTCATATTTTATAGATAAGCACCCCCTGGATGGATTGTGCAGATGTTTTAAAGCCAGATGCAAAGTAAATAGTGGAAAAGTAAAAGCTCTAGTTTCATGGCATTGAAACATGGTGAACTAACTGGAGGTTCAGAAGGAACACTGTCTTCTAGTTCCTTATTTCCATCTCCTTATAAAATGACATGTCCACTGATATCTTCTCTATGACAGCAACCAAGACTATTCCAGGATGCTTTTTTAGTAGGTAGTTGTTTCCAGCATTGTCCGTTTGGTTAGTGGAAACCCAACGTTGAAGTTTTCTCCAGGAGACAGAAAAGACTGCAGCTTTCTGATTTCATGATCATTGTGCAAAATGTGTGTCCTTTCTCTCAACACAAGCAAAGGAAAGGCACTTGAGAAACTATTCAGGTAGCTCTTCCTGCAGTTTCTATTCAAGCAGAGTTGGAGCATGTCATCAGGCTTTACATAGTAGAGCTCTCATGCTGCTCCTCTGTCATGATGAACTTCTTATTTTCACAGCTTTCCAAAAGCTGTAGTGTCCTAATACTATATTAATGAAGGTTTCTAGAGGCTGTTTGTTCACTATGAGCCAAACTCCATGAAAATCACTGATTTTCGCAGAGAAGAGCACTGTAAATAACTTGAGATGGGTCACTTTAAATGAAAGACCTCTTTAACTCAAGACCACTTCTGTGCAGAAAAATTGACAAGCAAATTCTGCAAATTCTTCATAGTAAAAGTGGCAGAAAATGGAAATAGGGATTTTGAATGAGACATTTGATGTTTACCTAAATATTCCTCTTTACCTCAAATATTATTTATAATTTATTTTATTTAACTAAATAACCTTTTGTCATTTACGACGGGTTATTTACAGATGTATTCGGGGATGTAAAATCAGCCTTGATTGATTATATGGGGAAACACACTGTTCATAGGTACTAAAACTGTATAGCCAATTCAAAATGTGACCATTTGTGGTGAACTTCCTCTCTTCCCTCTGCGGTGTCTTTTAGGTTGCTTTTTAAACTTGCTGAGTGAATTCCAGATGTATTTCCTTATGCCCAGGATCCTGAAAATCTATTTATTTAGTGTCTTAGTAAATGTGTGATTTCCATGGGATAATTATAAACTCTGTTTTGAGACATGCTTTGTTTTTCTGGTTTGTTTCTGACATCCTTAGAGCTGGATATTCTTGTGCGTTTAGTTTTTAGGGCCTTTGATTTATGACTTCAAATCTCTTCTTAATTGGCTCACACATTTTTGTGTGTGTGCAGAATGACACAGTCAGAGTTCCACAAGCACAAGTTTAGCCAAAACATAAGCCAAAATGGACCTTCCAGAGAAACTACGATCAATAATGAAATCTGTGTTATTCATGCAAATAAAAAACAGAATTAAAAATAAGGTAAGAAAAGTAAAAAGTGTAGCAGTATGGTTAGAGATTGAAATGGATCTTAGCAGCCTTGGGAAATTAACTGAAACTTTGCCTCAATTTTCAACATAATTGATGATACAGAGTATCAAAATCAGAATAAGTAATCAGGGCATATGGATGGAAAAGGAAAGCACCATATCAAGGAGAGACACTACCTTCAAACATCTTGACATACTCCCATAGGTGTGCAGAAGACAGACAGACTCCATGGAAAAACAGGAAAGTTTTCACAAAAAGTACAGGTTGAGAATCAAAGATATTTAACAGATTGCCCAAATCAAGGACACTGAAATATAAGTGGAGAATAAGAAAAATCTTGTCATTGTTCAAAAAATAATATTTTAATTAAGCAATTATAGATTTGCTGCTTTGACTTGAACAGTATATTACACTTACAAGAGAAAAACATGACGAAAATTTAGCTGAGTGACTGAAAGGATGAAATACAACATGGTTCTGTAAAAGGTTAAATGTAAAAAACCAGTCTGATATTTTTCTTCAGTAAAATGGTTGATTTTCTAGGTGAAGAAAATATAGATACCATTAATTCCAGAAGAACAATATATACATTGACATGTAGGGAATTTTGATTACAATAAGAAATTAAAAGATTCTCAAGATGGAGATGAATTATTAAAATATAGTCTGTTCTGCAAAGGGATGGTGTTACTGGTGGTCTTGAAGGACCAGCTTTGAATATATTACAACAGCTCCACACACAACATAATTAGGAGGATGCTAACAAAATTTCCCATAGACACAAAGATGGGAATCCATCTTTAATGCAGAAAAAAGCCTAGAATATATCACTGGATACACCTAGGTCCTAGACTCAGAGAAGTTAAGACAGCACACAGACATCATCGCAAGATCATGTATGTAGTTCACTACCTGACACTGATATCATAATCTGGAGGGATTATGAGTGAAAATGGTGTGACAGAGATCCTAGTGTTCTGGTAAATCCTAAGAAAGCCACAAACTATCAAAATTACAGGACCTTTATAAAATGCAATAGTCAGAGATATATGAACGTGGTAGAAAATTGTGGTAGCCTACAAGAGACAAGGCATTACCATTCGATTCAGAGAATCATTAATAACAGCGTATATGGCATTAGTGAGACCTTAAATGGAGTTCTGTGCTCCGATAAACATATCTATTTTCGGGAAAGATAAATTAAGGTACTAAAACACTGGAGAACCTTTCTTATTTACCTTCATCAAATACACATTTGGAAAAATGTGACAGTTCCTTGTAAAAATATCACAGAGTATAAGTTCAAAAACCTCATCAAATTTGTTTAAGATAATTATCAGTGGTGGCAGAATATAAAATCATTACAAATTGTCCATAAATACAGCAGGGATAGTGCCAGAAAAACCTCCTGGCAAGACATAAGGATGTGAAACTGGATTCAAAAAGAAAACAAAGACAAGAGTGATGCTTTTTGGCGATTCAGAGCATTCTTCATAGGTCCTCTATCTTCAGCAACAGTGCACATGGAAGACACAAAAGCCTTTTAATCTATTTTTAAAGGAGTTTGACTGTCATCAATCTAACGCCTGTATGAACAATTCCTGAGAATACTTCAGTATCATCCAATGAAAGGCGGTGAAACAGCTACTTCTGTAAGGAATGCTCTTAGGAACCTTTCTCCCTCTTATAACTTGAAATGAGAATGATTCACTTTCCAGGTGAAGCTTTGGGCAACAATCCCATTCTGTTCAATCTACTTACATATAAACTAATCCACAGATATTTGAAATCACACTTGCTATTTGCTCCCACTACCCTATTCCATCAAATTCCTAAACACCAACATTTTTTCATATTCTAATTGCAGTAGTGAATCCAGCTACGGAAAGGGTCTGCAATTAAAGCAGCCTTTAATCATACTGAGGAACATGCAGATACCATCCAATCTGTCTTGTCACTCTGGGAGGCAGGTATCCAGAGTTACCATCCCATTGCTGTAGAGTGGTACCACTTTACCACTTCTACTATTTTATGAGCTAATATCTTACCTAAAGTAGTAAAGCAAATCTACACTGACCCCTGGATATGAACTGAGGATGGACTGATTTCTCCATGTGATGGGCCATAGGTCTAACCATGGTAAAGCAAGTTTAAGAAGCAGAAAGAGCAGTTGTTAGTTAAGACCTCATCTAAAAGAGAGGGGTATTCATTTAATTTCACCATGCCAGATCAAGAATTTTCAATGCCCTGACTGGAAAAAGAAACAGCAGTGGGAACTGAAAGGCTTGTGGCTCAGACCTAATCCTTGTACCTCAGGGCTGATAGGGCTTTGACATCTCAACTCCATGGCAAAGATGGCACGGACAGATAGATTCTGGGCTACACAAGGAACCAAGGAAAATAAAGACTGCTGAATGCTACTCAGACAAGGAGAAAATTAAAAGCAAATGAGGCTTGACTGGTCATAGCCAAGTAAAACAGACTGAGAAATATCCAGCAGCGATTGTACCACTTTACCAGACTAACTGTATCACTCAGAAATAGGGAACAGGAATACATCCAGCCATTGATCTTACACTGCCTCCTCCTATGCTTTTGGAAACTTTACAAAAACACAGTAAGAAATTCCTAGGTCAAAGTGTTTTCCTTAAATACCCAGAATGCAAAGTGCAGGTTCCTACTCACACCCCTGGATGCAGGCAGGAAGGGCAGATTCACCTCCTTACACCCTCCCAAAACAGGAGCTATCACTGGTGTTTACCACCTTCCTTAATGCCTCTGCTTCTCTCTTGGGCAGGGGCATCACCAGACTCATGTCAGAAGCCCCGTTCAGTGGAATGAGCCCAGCCCCTCCGCATCTCCAGCACTTTCTGGTAAAACCACACAGGAGAGCTTCATGCCACAAGACTGTCTGCCTAGGTGGCCAAGAAGGCCAATGGCATCCTGGCTTGTATCCGAAACGGCGTGACCAGCAGGTCCAGGGAGGTTATTCTCCCTCTGTACTCGGCACTGGTCAGACCGCACCTCGAGTACTGTGTTCAGTTGTGGGCCCCTCACCACAAGAAGGATGTTGAGGCTCTGGAGCGAGTCCAGAGAAGAGCAACAAAGCTGGTGAAGGGGCTGGAGAACAGGCCTTATGAGGAGCAGCTGAGAGAGCTGGGGTTCTTTAGCCTGGATAAGAGGAGGCTGAGGGGAGACCTCATTGCTCTCTATAACCACTTGAAAGGAGGGAGCCGGCCTCTTCTCCCAAGTGACAGGAGACAGGACGAGAGGGAATGGCCTCAAGCTCTGCCAGGGGAGATTTACGCTGGACATTAGGAAAAAAATTTTCACAGAAAGGGTCATTGGGCACTGGAACAGGCTGCCCAGGGAGGTGGTTGATTCACCTTCCCTGGAGGTGTTTAAGGTGTGGGTGGATGAGGTGCTAAGGGGCGTGGTTTAGTGTTTGATAGGAATGATTGGACTCGATGATCCAGTGGGTCTCTTCCAACCTAGTTATTCTATGATTCTATGATTCTATAAGACTCCAATTTGGCTTCCCTTCTGTGACCTGGTGCCATTCTGGGTGCCAGGGAGGTCCTCAAGAGCTGTAAATCCTGCTCTCTGCATGTTGCTGTTGTGGCGCTGAACACACCCACTGCCAGTTTCCCAGGCCGCTTCTGCAAACTTTCAGTGAGAGGAATCACTCCCAAGAGACTTGCCCTACACCCCTCATCACCTCACACTTCGTGATACCCATTTCTTCCTGACTCTTTCAAAGTCATTGCCATTTGCCTGACAAATGGCAAGCCTTACTTTCAACTACTACGCAACTCCTTGTATCACTGCCAAAGGATCATGCAATTGGTTTCTGGTTTTCCTTTTTTTCTTTTTCTTTCTCATTTTAAACTAGGAGCACTTCATGCCTGCAGTTGGCAGGGACAAAAAGGGGAGGCAGCAGGGTGGGAAGGGGAGAGGGTCAAGGAACATCTGTTTCACATTTAACCTGGAATCAAACTTTTTCATCATGCTTCTCCAGCCCCACTTGTATATTGATTCAATTACTAGGCTCTGCTAGTGCAAGAGATTTATATTAAAGCCTCATACAAAGCTATTGTGTTTTGTCATATAACAGTACTGAATCAATTACAAATTTGCTCAACAGGTTCCCTTTCAGTCATAAGTGTTCATTTGGGGAGAAACTGTCTGACCAAGATGCTGGCTGATCTCCAGAAAGACTGTCACACCTAACTTGAACTTGCTAGTAGGATGATATGCTGGTAGCACATTACCATCACTGTCCCTAGGATGCTGCTTTTGTCAGCGCTGCCTCATTCAGGAGAAATGAGGGTG
The DNA here is from genome assembly GCA_033459285.1 of Clamator glandarius. NCBI lineage: Eukaryota > Metazoa > Chordata > Aves > Cuculiformes > Cuculidae > Clamator > Clamator glandarius. Next base: position 2,737,816 of record JAUNZM010000036.1, on the reverse strand, counting down.
GGGACACATACACGCACACGCACACGCACACACACACCCCTCTGGTCTCAGCAGCTGCCTGTGTGTAAAGGTCCCTAGATGTGCAAAGCAACAGCAGTGCTGACCCTGGGCTGATGTGCCATGACTCTACTCCCAGCAGCAGGGAGAAGCCAGACAGTGTAATCACATCACAAAAATGGGAAAAGACACTTAGGGCTGGATAGTGCTAGAGGAGAAGAGGAGCAGAAGAAACAGGGTCTACAGCACTCCAAGTTCCTTTTCCCCTAATAAACCAGCTTCCAAGCAGAGTAGTAAAACAGTAGTTGTTCTTTGTAGAACATGCTCTTCATAGAAAGGAAATTCACTGCTTACACCAGAGGCCAGTTCCTGTCTTGGCCACTGACTTGTCATATAACCACTACCAAAACTTTGTAAAGCCGGTATTTCAAATATTGCTGATAATTTTGGATACTGACAGAAATTCTGGCCCCTCAACACAAAGTAACTGTAGAAAACCATCAGAACTGGAGATTTCTACAATGAAAGAGCTTTTTAAATCATATAAACCTACTATTTCCTTTTGCAGAACACCCAAGAAAGTATACAATACCTTGTAAATTGCATTTACTTGTATATAAAATAGCACTTGATAAATTTAGCACCTAGGAAGGTCCCAAACTGGTTAGTAAACTTCACACAAAAAGCAGTGAGAAGCCATAGAGCAAGTTGCTGTAGCTGCATCAGACATGCAGAAGCTCTTCATTTACCGAGAGGGCTCCTATCTATCTATCTGCACAGACAGCATTTGCTGCTCCTCAACACCTGTCTTTCAAAATCTTCCCAATGGGACTGTGACTATGAAGAAGTTCCTCTCTGATTTCATGTGTTCCCAGTTCCTAGGTACGTGTAACTGTCTGGGCAGGCAGTACATCCTCCCATGCAGGTGGTAAAAGAAACTGAGGCTAAGACTGTAAGGTCTCTTGCCACAGGAACTGCTTTGAAACTTTGTGTTTCATAAGCACATTCTGAAAGGACCTTTGAGATACTAATGTAAGTTAATAGCGCTATTAATGATGTTACACCTAACCAGCATAGACTTTGTATTGAGTCAAATGGTCCATTTAACAGCCTTATTCTATTTTTTATTGAATAGAGAGCCTGGGAGATAAGATCAAAGGCAGGATCATCCAAGATAATTCAGCTTCTGTCAGACTGGTTCACTGTGTCAATTACTCCCTCTTGCCTCACTTTACCTGTTCCTGCAATGGAGATACAGAGTACACCAGGGAACAGAGCAAAGCTCCTATCACACAAACCAATGGTGTGAAACAGATAAATACTCATGGACCTGACTAGTAACTCTTCAGCAGAGCTTTGTTGAATACATCTGAACAGATGGAGTCTTTAGTGCCCAAAGATTCTGAGCTAAAACTAGCAGGGGTCCTTTAAAGCCAGACCATAACTAGCTATGATTAGAGCTTTTACAATGAGCTTTAGCTAATTTTGAGCTTTTTGGAGATCCTTTAATACAAGCTTCTTGCAAAGAATGGCAGCAGCTGTGTGCTGCCCTGTGTGTGCTGCGAGCCAGCCAGATGCAAGCCGGCTGCAGCCCAGAAGCCCTATGGCTGCACTATCTTAATGCTGGGTTTGACTTATTATACCTTATTTCTCAGCAGGGCTTTATTGCTTCAGGTTGAGCATCCTGTTAATTTGGCTACCAAGCTTCCTGCTCTATCACCAGCTGGCAGAGACCACAAGCAAAACAAGCACTCTGCTGAGTGCGTTGGAGTGAATGGGTGTACCCTGGAGGTCCCCACCTGCAGAGGCCTCCCCATGGCTGATCTGAGGTCCGGGGTCAGCTTATAGCCCCATGCACTAGCATTAAACAAGCAAGGCTATCTTCCTACTGGCAAACACTCTGAAGCAGAATGTGTACCTACCAGTGAAGCTTGCACCACTGCAGGCTTACACATGAACTTCAGTTCACTGAATTAAATCTAGGCCTGGTACCTCTGCCCCTCTGAGCACACCTCAACATCAGCGGCTCATGATTAGCCTCCAAAAGAATTTCTGTCTTCATCCATGACACAAATGGGGCAACAAAGCCATCCTTAATGGTGGGTTTCTTGTAATCAAATGTGCAGGGTTTTCCTGTCACAAAGACATGAAATTTTCTTCAAAATATCAGGAAATACAGCCGAGGGTCAAGTAACCTCATCTGGCAACCATGGTAGCAGTGTGAAAGGCAGGAATAGCAGAAAAGCGAGTTCTAAGTTCAAGATTTCTGACAAACAGATCTGAAGCTACTTAAAGAATCCATACCAGGTTTTTCTCACTTCTGTAACAAATGCCTGTGAGTTTATTTTTCACTACTTTATGTACATCTGTTTAAAATAAAGAGCCTTTGTTGGAAAATCACGTCATAAGTTGACATCTTAACACCATGGAAATCACCCCTTTTCTAGTCAAATAATTTTGAAACTTTATACCCCTATAAAAAAGATGAGAGAAACATGATCAGGGAAACCTGTTTGGGTTAATTGTTGCTTGATTAACCTCAGTTGCAAGGTATCTATCCTTCACCAATTTGTAGTTTTGCATTGATGCTTGATTGCTGTTGGTCATTTTCTTTTCTATCTTAGTCACCTGGTTCTACTGTACTAAAAATGCAAATTTACTAATGAATTATCTCACGCTTTCTGTGTCAAAACAATGTTTTCAATGAACTAATTAAAGGTGGTGGCAGAAATATTCTAACTCCTGAGAGCAGACAGCAACTTTCTTATAACTGTGTAGTTTCATGAAAATATTATCTCAGTGCTATGGTCTGTTACAAAGAAAAATAGGTTTTAAGAATTATTAGGAAAAAGCAAACAAGAATCAGTCACTGTGTGTGTCTGCATCTGTATGCTGAAATCTGTGTTGTGTAGTCTCCTGTTATCCCAACCACAAAGAGATATAATAGACTGGAAAAGGGCCAGAAAAGGATAACAAAAGATAATAAAAAGTATTCAGGTTGCAAAGTGCAGCTTCTGTACAAGCAGTGCCTAAGAGAGGTGACAATCTTCATCCTGCAAAAAGACAGGCGAAAGAGGATTTGATGGGATCCAATGAAATCAGGAAAAGGATGAATGCAGAATCTGGAACCAGGTTCAGATCAAATGAAGAACACTTTTCATCACACCAGAAGCTGTTTAATCTTTGCAGCTCCTTGCTGTGGGTGTCACAGGTGCCAAAAGATCACACATCTTCACAAGGAGGCTGGAGAGATTAACAATATATCAAATACAATTAAATATACTGATGATGCCTCTGGCTTGGCACAACCATGAGCTTTGGGTTGCTGAGCACTGGTAGAACATTTGAGAAAATATCTATTTTTGCAATATTTTTTTACTTTCTTAGCTGCATCCATTTAGCACCATCCAAGACAAAATACTGGGCTAGACTGCTGTTTGCTCTGGTCCAGTATACATAGTTCTATCTCTTTATATTGACCACGAGCTGCTAGCTAAGTTGGATATTTTTTGTCTGAAAGGACACTTGCGAGAATCTATACCCAGAGCTACTGCTGAGCACAGAAACCAGCAGCCACAGCGATAAGGCTGAGTTAAGAGATTCTGATGTTTACACATTCTTCCATGGGCATGCATGCCCAGCCACTGCTGCAAGGTGAATGTGGCAGCTGAAGAATACCTGAATCATTGTTTGGTACACAGGAGAGATGTACCCATACTTTGTCCCACCGAGTAAGATCTCCCTAACAATTTTTGGACCCTAAACAAGGGCTGATCCTCTGGTTCTCTTTTGCAGTGAACTAACTAGAAAAAAAACATGCAACTTGTAGATCTGGAAATATTAATAGCTGAACATAAAGATCCATCTGAATCAGGGTCCTAAGATGGATGATGGATGAGGCTGCAGCAGATTAATTTCCTTGTGCCTTATAGAGTCCTGCAGTGGTCTTTAGGTGTCTGTACCTCCATGTCACATCCCAGAGCATGCAGTGCAACCCCTTGTTTACATCCCATAGCACAGCTCGGGCAACCAGCACAGCTCTCATGGAAACCTCACACTGGGCAAGGGGGCCAGAGGAAATAAGCAAAATCATAATTTTGCCATGTAGAGCCTACAGGAGACACAGAGTCAAATGCAAAACAGATGGGATAGCACCCCGGAGGAAGCAAAAATGCCCTGAGCATTCTAGGCACAAGTAGCTTGGCCTGAGCATCAAGGATTGTATCCTGGAGGGAGAGTATTTAGTAGAAGTTATGTAGGTGATGTTTCCATTGAGTTCATAAATTGCCCTTGAAATAAAGTGCGTTTCCACTCTAGATATTATATGCCAAAACAAGTCTAACAATCATCTAGATATTGTCTTCTGACCATCACTAACTTCAGCCTTTTCTTCCTGGCCACGATGAATTCAGTCTGTCTGTGATTTACAATAAACCAATTCCACAGAGATTCTGGGGTAGTTTTGCTGGTTGTGTGTCATGGCGGTACACTTGTAGAAATTATAAGAGTATATAACCCCTATAACATCAGTCAATGCTGTCCCACTATGGCATAACCCGGATGTAATCCCAGCATCCAAAACTGCTACCAGTAAAGAGTTTAACTTAACTTAGCTCCTTTTCCACTGGGTACTTGGAGTTTCCTGATGAAACATCTCTTCTGACAGCTTAAAAAGTTTCAGAGAGGTTAAAGAAGATTCTGACTGTAGGAAAGTGCACAGCAATTCTGAAAAATACACTGCACAAATATGAGAGTCTAAGGTCTGACAGAGCCAGACAGCCCCAAACACGAGCTGGTGTCAGAAGCCAATGCTGCAGAGGGAAATACCACAGAATACACCCAGTCAGCCACCACCTTACCCTCAGCATCCAGATAGTCTATTACATTTGAGTCAGACACAGGGAAAGGGGAGAGAGAAAATCTTATCTGCATTACAAGGCTGAACTCATGTCTTCAAGGTTTGTCAGGGTGCTTTTGCCAACAGGTCACCACACCCTTCCCACATGAAAGAACTGCACTGAAATCAATGCCAGTAACTTTTGGCCCCAGGCTGACATAGTATTTTGTTCTTTCTCTGATGTGATGTGAATAAGCAAAGAAAGGTGTTGAACTGAAGTGCTTCTACACTGCAGCATGAAGCATAACAAAGTCCCCTTTTCTGTGTGTTACAATATGCTCTGACATATGGTACTGAATGTACTTGATTATTGCCTAAATTCTGTTAATTTCTGGGAACCGGTAAGGAAGCAGGCTTCCAGCTAAGATCCTTATCCTTATATACCCCCTGGAGCCAGCCACTTCAGTAAAATTTTTCAGTAATACAGTAATGAACAAGCTCCTTATATGAGCCACTGGGCTCCCCTCAGTATTTTCCCTCACCTCTTACTTGCCTCTAATAAAACCTCTACCTGAGGAGAGAAAAAAGACAGGGGAGAATGGGAAGCTAAGAGGCTTAGCTGTGCTCTGGAGCAGGCAATTCTGAGATGTGCTCTGCTGATTACTTCATAGCTGCGCAGTGGAGGTACAGAGGCAGTCAAAGACCACCCTCAAGGCATGAAAGTCATCCGTGAATACTGGTGTGGACCTCCTTAAGCAAGTGATAAGACCACTCTTCATAAGACTTGTGCTCCATTCACAGAATGACCTGAGTTGAAAGAGACCCATAAGGATCATCAAGTCCAACTTCTATCCCTGCACAGGACATCCCCCAAATTTACACCATGTGTCTGAGTGCATTTTCCAAATGCTTCTTGAATATTTTTAGGTTTGGCAGCATGATTGCTTCACTGGGGGCCTGTTCCAGTGCTCCATCACCCTCTGAGTTAAGAGCCTTGTCCTAGTATCCAACCTAAACCTCCCCTGGCACATCTTCCTGCCATTCCCTTGGGCCTGGAGAAGAGGAGGCTGGGAAGAAACCTCATTGCTCGCTACAACTACCTGAAAGGAAGATTTCTGCTCCAGTTTCCTCTGTCATGTTGATCATCATATTCTATCTCCCACTGGTAGTGCTCTACTGCTTCATATCCTTATTCTTGCCATTTCCAGTCTCCTGCACTTTTCCTGCAGACACCATAGACCCAAAGTAAACACATAAGTTCATTGAATTAATGAGGGAAGTGACAGGAAGGTGCAAGGAAGGCACCTGTCACCTTGATGACATCCATCATGCTCACTCCACTTCAGGTGCTGCTGCATTCTCAGACCATGAGGTGTTTAAGGCAGGGGTTATGTCTTCTGAAGTTTGCACAGAGGTGCTGATTGTGGCCTTTGGGCAATGTGAATGTTAAACAAGAACCTTGGACTAGAAAACATTCCCACCTGGAAAGGTTCAAAGAAAAGCCTCCTTGTACAAGTAAAATTCCTGCTTGGTCCATAGTCTGTTTATTTAACAGAGCTTGGTAACTGAATCAAATTTCTGTGCAAGAACAAGCAGCAACCTCCCATTGCTCTACACCTGCCCTCCTACAGCCAGATCCGCTATTATGTGCCTGCTGTTTTACCAGCCTGGGATAGGCAATGAGATGGGGCCTTTCCAGTACGAGGAGGTGATCCTGCAGCATTTACAAACATGAAGGATCAACCCTTAGGAGAAACTGATGAAAATATTAATGCAATGGACCAACATCTGTCGTTCAAACTGTATGAGAAACATTACAATTGTCAGCAATGACTGACACAAATACATGCTGCAATAACATTTTAGCATCAATTCTTTTTGAAGATCAAGTGGAAAAATAATTTGCTCTGCTACCACTTCATTTCAATGGGCTGCTGACCGTGATCCATTTGTTCTTACAAGTCTCGTGTGAGAGTCATAAAGAGGAACTGAAGGAGGAAAGCGTGGATTGTCTCACTGAACACACAGTAATCAAAACTTAAACAAAACACATTTACTTTTTCCTGTTTCTCTGACTTCTCCCAGTATTGGCCAGACACATTAAAGGGGTTCTATTTACATGATTGCACTTGTGCACAGATATTACGCACACTACATAAAGCAATGCTTGAAAAAAAACCAGCACTGTATTTTAAGCTTTCTGTCATGACTTTCTTCATGTACAAAATGGGATACCTGCCCTGTTACTGACAATTGCTTTTAGATGTGTGGATAGAAAGCACTCTATGTATTCCTGACTATGGGCAGTTTATTTGTTCCCCTAATAACCAGTTCCCTCAATGAAGAAATCTTTATTAAGATCAACAGGAGAGCAGTGGAGGGAGGAAAGGCATTTAAATTAGAGTAAGTTTTTAAAAAGTGAAATTAGTTCATGCTGCTGTAATATAACATCTAGGAAAAGAAACATTATTTCAACAGGTGCATTTTATATATTGCATGCACGTGCATTTTCACTGCTTGAAGCCCCTGTAGTGAAATTCGCCTGGGCAGCAAATGAGCCTGTAAAGTTATATTATTAATTTTCAGGCTAGAGTTCCCATTTAGATAATCAACATCATGCCTTAGTAATTTATTCAATGAAACTGGTTCAACAAAATTGCCCTTTTTGCAGCATATGTACCCCATATGTAGAGGCTGGATGCATCCTTTCATTTCAGTAAGTAAGAACATGTTGTCAAAATGATGTAAATGCAAGGCTTACGCTAATCAACCATGGTGCAGAGCCTAAGGATTTGACTATAAACTGAGCACTGTTCTTATATTTATATTTATATGCCCTATTTCTTCTGATGATAGAGCTCGTGTAATAAAGCAACATGGTGCTTGTGATCAGACATGGTGCAAGTTGGGCTGCATATGAATGTTTCATGTACCACCATCAAAGGAGAAATCGTACTGTGCTTTCACTGTCTAGTACACATGTAGGCTGACGTACAGTGGAGAAAGTTTGAGGAAGATCTGTGACAGGCACTCGGAGTCCTTCTCGCAGCTTGTATTCAGCTCACTTGGGGGAAATCAATCACAAACAGAACCCACATAAAGGAAGGTGGCTAAAATAGGTAGAAGTATTTAAAGTGTATTAACAAACACGTAGCTGTATGTGAAACATATAATGTTTGGTATTTAGCTATGGACTGAGCAAACCATCACGGCCATGGGTTGCAAGCCTGCAGTCTGGACCTCATACCTGTTTCTGATTTAATTTCAGTCATTTAAATGTAGATGAACAGGTAAAGCCAGGCCTCTGAATATCCCTCACACCATATGTTTGTAGAGAAATGCACTCAGAGTGAGATGCATCTGGATTACTTCAGACACTTGTCTTATGATGGGATGAATTACTCTCTAGAGGAGCCTTGCAGACTCCAGTGACTGTAGCAGAAACTTAGAGTAGGTAACAAACTTCTGGATGGATTAAATTAGTCAGGATGAAGCACACACTGAGTTGTATCCACTGGGATAAGTCTTGATACAAGCATGACCTCACCTGAGTATAAATTTCCAGTCATACAGAACAAGGGGCAGATGGGGGTGCAGTACAGACAAAACTTCAGTATTGCTTGCTCAGTGGAAACTGAGAACCAAATTCAGCCCAGCTGAGTGATGAACATCATGACATGGAAAACTCGGTTTCATCAAAAACATTATAGTGGAGAATCACCTTAATTATTACTAACTATATTCAAGACTCATGGAAAATCTTGAAAAAAACCAGTGTCCCATTTGGCAAATGCTTTTCACTGAAATGGATATCTGGTAAGAGAAAGCACCATTTCATACCAGGAGGAAAAAAATATGAACTTGGTATAATCTATTTTCTGCAAATTAAACAACGTGGACTACAGGCCCTCCAGGGACAGTGTGTGCAAAGAGGTTACAAATATTGTTTTGCCCAGAAGGGATGATGTCATGGTTTCTGTCAAATTTACTAAAATATAAACATGTATTTTCTGGAACATGGGCTTAGAGATATACGGTCTTAGTGCTCACACTTTCCCACAGAACTTCATGAACTGAAGACTGAACCTTCACAACATTATAGCAGCCCACAGCTTTTCTTTCTTTTACTGTATGGTGTAAGAATCTCTGTTATCCATGTTAATATACATCTCTATGTTTTCTGACATTACATCTGAAGTGTATTAAACAATTATTCAAAATTTGAATATACAAATGCAACAGAACAATTACAATTAAACATTTTTGATCTTAAATGTTCAACAAACCAGTACAACTTCACATTCACATACCAGACAGTCCCACAAGAAAGTTTTCCTCTTAGATCTGTTTATGAACCTCATCATGAAAAATGCATTATATCGTTTAGATTCACACTTGACTTGCTGCAGAGAAATATGTCTAAAGGCATTTTGAAAATTTAACTGATCTGAGATTAAGTGGATGTGTAAAACTTTGATTTTTTTGTGCACTGAATTAGCATCCAAGAATCTGAAATGACACAACAGGGGAATTAATATTGACTTATTCATTTAAAAAACTGATCCCACAGTAACTCCTGGTATAAAAACCCTTAAATGATTTCTTTATTTTCAATCAGAGCAACACTAGGATCCAAGTCAGAGCCGTGCAGCACAACATATGTCAAACAGACCTAGGAGCAGAAGCCAGAAAGCATGAACCAGGGACAGGATCAGCATAGACAGGGATTTCTAGATCACAGCCCAGACCTCTACATCTGCAACTAGGCAGGGAGGGAGGGAGAAAGAGAAGACTTCTGTCAAGGTAAATGCGGTAAATGTGGTAAATGTGATTAGGGAGGAGCACTACTAATAGATGAATTTGCTGGTAGTATTTCCACCAGGTGAGCTGGTAACCACCCGTGTTTTTTTATCAGGGAATTCTACTGAGCCAGACTAAATCTCTTCCAGTCATGATCTGACATAAACTCACATATGACAAATACTATCTAATCTGTCGTACTTAGACAGTCCAAACTATATTTTTTGCTCATTGGTTGCTATGCAACAGAGTTCTGGCAAAACAAATCATGAGGATTTTATTATTTATCACCAAGACAGGTTAAAAAATGAGAGTGGAAATTAGGTCATGGCAAAGCTGAAAACTTGTTGTGTCCTATGTGATTCTAATTTCCAATGATCTTCTGCTTCTTGAAGACAATCTGGAGTTCAAGCGATTCATTGCCTTCAGTTCTATGTGGCAACAACATCCAGAGAGGTAATAAATGCAGTCCTAGTCACTCCATGTTTCAGCTTCTGCAGCCATAAGCAGTTTCCCTCACCTTAGACTGGCAAATCAAAGTGAGATTGGAGGCCCACCCACATTTCAAAATCAACAGTAATTCAAAACCCTAAAAATAGCCTCTATTCTAGTGGAAGAAGAGGACCTACTGGCTCTAAAACATATTCAAGATATTCATGCTGTATTCTCCCAACAGCCTAGGTGCTGGCTGATAGAATATACCTTCCTCATCAGGCAAAATTGTAACTCCTTCTCACGCTTAATTCAGAACTGAATTTGAGATTAAAAGTACTTCAGAGTAAGCAGGAGAATTTGGAAATTGTTAATGGTGTCTTCCATAGTTTAAAAGACATGAAAAAGGAGACAGCCATGATTAATGCCTCACAGGCTGTGATAGAATCATAGAATCATAGAACAACCAGGTTGGAAGACACCCACCGGATCATCGAGTCCAACCATTCCTATCAAAAACCATTCCTATCAAAAAGATGATGAAGATGATCATGGATCAGAGTTGCATAGACATCTTTAAACACAGAAAGGATTTCCAATTTAGAAACCATTTTCACACTACACACTGCAGCAAATGTAATTGTCTTATCTATGCTCTCTAGTAATCTGAAATTCCTCATTTTTGCAGCACAAATCCAATGATAAGGGTGTCAAATCGAGAATACACCAAGAATTTAACTGGCACTGTAAGGATCCAGGAGGAGTCCAAAGATGAATAGAAGAAAGTTCTGAAGTCAGCTCTTGGATAGTGATGATAAGTTGGACACTTCAAAGCTCACAGAGCTGTAGAAAGGATGTTTACAAATTAGGGCTGACTAAGGTCAAGGACACCTGCTAGTCAAGAAATGTGTAGTTTTTGTTATTAGCCAAATATGAGAAATCTAGTGGAGCCTCCCTGCTGTGCTTATAAAGTCACATGATGTTCTTCATTCTGATCATTCGTGCAAAATTAAATTAGTACTGTTCTGCTTCCTGCTGTCCCATGACAGATCATAAAAAAAATAGTAACAGTTACTTAAAAAACATCCATTTTTCTAAGGGTGATACAAATTTTGTTTACCCTCTGCAACTGCCAAGGTGTTTTATTTGGATTTGGATAAATCCTTGTTTGCAACATTAGTGGTTCCACTGGGGGAATCCAGCCTGGAAAACTGCTAATTGCATTTTTCCCTCCAAGTCACCACTCCCAGCACTTTTATGTGGTTTTTCCACTCAGCATTGTCACTTTGGCAATACAGCACTCAAATACTTTTACCTATGTAAATAATAAACCATAGCTTACATACTGGATTACTTCTCTTAGTTTCACACTGGTGTATTATAAACATAACTCTAACTCAAAAGGGCACCATTCTTCAGCTTCTAAACTTAAAAATACAAAAACACATGAACCAGTTACAGTGGGATGAGAAGGGTATGAAGCTGCTGTACACTCTGGTTATTGACTACGTGCATAGTCTTGCCTCTCAAGTAACCTTTCCAATTTATTTTCTTCAGGTCCCATAGATGTGAATCTATGTTTTTCCCATAGAAAAACACCAGTTAGTTGTGGTTCTTCTTTAAAACTGCAAGGGGAGTTCACCCTGCTCAGTTTTTCCAATGGTTTTCACTTGATTCCCAGGAACAGAGTCCTCTTTGATCAAATTTATTTTCTCTGTGTTGTCATTCAGAGGCATTCTCTTCAATCCACCACATATAAAAAGATCCTTGAATCTTGTTTGTAGCATGCTTCCCATTCCTTGAGTAACCCTTGAGTTCTTCACAGGAGCCTTCTCAACTCTTTCAGCATCAGTCTTCACATACAGACTTCAGAAATGGAGACTGCAGCACATACATTGCTGCCCCCTGAATGTCTGGCAGCCTTTAAGTGTTATGAGTGCAAAAAATGGAGACAACTAAAATGACTAGACACTTTTGAAAACATTGGCCCTGATGACTGCTTCTCTTTCAACATTCAACATACTAATACCTCACCTAAAGTTATTAGTCTTACTAGTTTCTAGTGGAAGAAGAATTGGATCTTCAAGGTCTGGCCTTACATTATTCATGTCAAAAGTTTGCAGTGAGTGAAAAATGTTGAAACACACTTGAGTATAAAAAAAGGAAGACGAAAGAGGAACTTCCCTGCCTTTCCTATTACAGTTTATTTAACTAGTGACTGTAGAGCAAATAAACTAAATAAGCAAGAAAACCAAATATTCTTTCCCCCATCACCCAAACAACTGTGTTCTCAGGGTTTGCAAGAAAAAGGAATATGTTTTATTATCCCAGAAAACACAGATGTAGAGATTTGGACAGGCTTTCAGACATGCTAGCTGTTTGTTCTTTATGAAAGCTGGAAAACCTGGGTTAATTCCCTCCTGCCCTCAATATGTGAAAGGGAATGTGAATTCTCTGTGTTAATCACTCACAATTACCATTATCCTTTCTCTGCTTTAATGCAGAGTGATTGTAGAGCTGCCAAATATGCCATCTGAAGTGGAAATTTAGAGGAGATTCTGGAGTGCAAACAATATTTGTAGCAGGGGAAAGAAACAGGAGTCTGCATTTTAGGCCAAGATAATTGGTTATAAATCAGTGCATTATGAAAAAAAATGGGTAACTTTATTTGAATCAGGTGAAGAATATAGTGACCATTCCAGAAGGGGACTGGTACCATGACATCTAGCCTATTGTTTCATACATCCATAACATCTTAAAATTCAAGTTGCAAAGTACTCACTGGAAGAGGTGAGGCATTACCCATAAAGAGCCATGTAGACTATCTTCATCTAACCTGACTTTGCCTCAGCAGTGGCTCCTGGAAGAGCATCCCAGTTCCTGTGGCTCCAGTTGCTCCCTAAATCCCTGGAAACCTAGGTAGAGGCAGGTGGCGTTCACTCCCCAGTGTCCCTGCCTGGCCATTCAACACACCAACATACAGCCAGAACAGAAGCATGCCAAGACAGCCCACAAAGTAGACATGGTAAACAGCTCACACGACTGCTATTACAGATCTTTCCAGGATCCTTCCAGCGTATTGACGTTAAAATGTCATATTGGCCAGGCACAGGGCAAAAGTAGAGTTTTTTTCAGGATGAGTGAGATTTCAGCTTGAGTTCAATTTGGAGAAGTTGTACTCATTCTGGCTTTCTAAATTATAGAAGATGATGACTCTGACTAGTGAATCCATTAGTGTGTGGACTAGTTGATTGTCAGGTAGTTAAGCGGTGTATTTTGTCACCAGGTAGCAATTGCATCAGTCACTGAGATTTCTAACATCAGGTCTGTGCTCACTACATAGCTGCATGCCAGAAGACAAAAATGCGTGGCATTATTTTACCACAATACCCATTTGGAAATTCAAAGTTAACCTGCATTTGGAGACTGAATTGAAAAATAAATAAAATCTAATCAATTGTGGATTCATGTAGCCTTGGAAACAGCTATGGCTTGAGAACAGCTGTGCTTTTATTTCAATGTTTTTTGTTATGATATAGTAAGTTACATCTCAGTTACGAGAAAGTTATTACTCTGTTATATTAGTCAGGGCAGTCTTCTGCACCATGTGTTTGTTCAATTATTTGTGGTGTACCACAGAGCTGCCGACCCAAGAAATCTGTCTCTCAGCATCAAACTCAGCTAATGGCAATGTCCTGCAAATGCTTGCAGAGCAATTGGTGGATCACCTGCCACTCTGACCTGAGCTCACTTGCAGGCTCAAGAAGATTTCATTGGGTGCTATCTGCAAACCAGTGTTGCAGCCCATCTCATACAAATATGCCCTAGCACATCTCACCACTTCTTATCACCTGACAGTGCTGTGCTAACATACATCACAAAAAATCATACCTTACTGGAAAATATTGTCCTGAAATAGTACCAAAACTCTTTGTCATGCATCTTGTAATTGCTTTTAAGCACTTTGTCCCATTTAGACACTGATCTAAAGCTGATAAACCAGTGAACACATAACACCTGGCAGAACTTTGAACCTGATAGTTGTGATTGCCTTACTGCTAGCCACATTACTATAGAGATACACAGTATTCAAGGAAGAAAGGGATTTTTGGAAAGTTTAAATGAGGAAGGAAGGAAGGAAAGTAGGAAGGGAGGAAGGAAAGAAGGAAGGAAGGAGGATTGAGTAGTTGATTTGTTTCCAAAACTGCCTTTTGACTTAATATTTTATCAACATAAAAGCAATTTTCTGCCTTCAAAAATAGTATTTTTTTCTTAGGAGCCTAACTGGTGCTTTCTAGTATGCTGAAGAAACAGTCTGCTTCTAAAAGGAAAAGAGAGATTTTCTCAGGGAAAGATGAGAACTGACTGCAGCAGTGATTACAAACTTTTTACCATTTTTGCCCTTTGGGGTTCTGCAAGCAGTGAATTAAAGCCCTTCTTAAGGAGTCCATGCTGTGTAACAGGGCCTGGAGACTTCACAGAAAGAGACACCCCTACGTTAGCACTTTAGCATTTATCACTCCCTGAGTACGCTATGGAGGTTACCCCAGTTTACTGAGGCCTTATGAAGGGGTCTCCAGCACGCTTGGTCTCTGCCCCAGGACTGTGTTTATGTAGTAATAATAGCCATGACAGCTAATTGAGTTTTTCCAATCAATCATGCTGGAAGTTTTGTTTGTTTTCCTGTGCTAGGGAACAGGAAGGTTTCACTCTTTTCTAAACAGTGAGAAGGAAAAGAAGGATATTTTCAGGCAGAAGTTGAAAAGTTTTATTTACAAAGGGTTCAGTTAGCAAAAATCCTACTTACTTTACGTGAGGTTCTGTATGAAGTGAAACTGAGTTCTATCTGCACTTTATAATAGATAACTAAAAGAAATTAATAAGAGAAGTCAGTTTCCTTCAGCTGATACATAGGAACTTAAAATAGATGTTAGAAAGTCACACAGAAGCTAGAAATATTTGCCAGGTCTCTTGAGCTCTGCTTTCTAGTGATTATTAGCCCATAAATGCTCCAGCATTAGACAAGAATCATGAAGCTGATTGTAGCCAGGAGCATTCAGGTTTGGTTGCCAGAACTGGGAGAAGAAGTCTTGTTCAGAGAAATCACACCAGCAATGGGAGTAGCCCCTGAGGTAAGAAGTTGTGTTTTGCCCTTCCTCCATGCCTTTGCCAAGTTAATTAGTAACTCTGAGGGCTAACTACAGAAAAGCTGTCATAAGACAGGGGCATGCTCCAAGCCTACACATACACAACTCAGTGAGTTAGTCAATATTCTGGGTTACTGGTCTACAGGACAAGGTAAATACTCCAGTTCGTTGTTTTACTCAGTGTAATCACACTTCTCTTTTCATGCAAATATCAGTGCTGACCATGTCAAGTTTTCTGTCATAACAGTTTATACTCATTTTTCTTATATTTGTTCATTGCCAAAATTTCTTACTACATGAAATTAAAGTTTTGAAAACATTTCCTACCTACCTCTATGACTCAGTAAGAAATAAAAAGACTCCATCCATCCCAAAACGCTGCATGCCACTGTCTTATGCACAACAGACTTTCTCTGAATTTGGTAAATACCTGTGAGGAACTATGCTGTTAGAGTTCCTTTTATCTCAGGGCAGAAAAATAGACTAAATCACCTGGTTTCCACTTTTCTCTGTTAGCAGATCCCTGAACAAATAGCCATGGGAGTACATTTTAAGTAGAAAAAATTTATTCCCAATGGTAGCAAGGTTGTCTGAATTTTCACAAGCCACATAAGGATCATTTATGCTCCCATTTGCTAAGATATCATGAACCACAGATGTAAAACACCCATACAAGACAGCCTACTGAAGTTCCTTCCTGCTTTATTGTAGGCATTGCAAATTAACTGTGCATATAGATGATACAAAGATTTATTATAAAGAAAGCTACAACCTGAAAATGTCCCATTATAGAAGAAGCAAGTTTGCGGCCAATGTGCTGACTATGCCGGCTTCAGTGTTCACCTTGCCATAACTGAAGGGAAAAAGTTCTGCATCTCACGGGAAATCTGCTCACTCCAACACATGGTGCAACAAGAGAAGTCTCCAGGTGGTCAGTGGATTTACTGACAGGTCTCTGCAAAGAAAGAGTGAAAGACTGTTGGGTTCCCAACCTCACATATCTTTTAGGGGGTGAGGATTTCTTTTAACAACTCCACTTACCCAGCCTCTGTACTTGAAAACAATGAAGAAGCTGTAAGTTTGCAACACCACCTCTCCTTCATTCTAGTCCCAGAGAACAATATTTTTTTCCCCCTGGATGTGTAAACAGAAGGAAATGTCCTACTGATGGGTGTAACAGCTGACTTGTAATCAGGTTGTAAAATACCACTGTGGTAGAGAAACTAGCAAATTAGATAACAAGTGGGATAAATACACTGCATTGAATGTGCTGCTCTTTCCCAAATGGTCCAATAGCAAGTACCATCAGCTACTGGCTTTATGGAGCTCTGACTGATACCAGTTTCATCTGTTACTAGTAACACTCAGCAAGGTTGTAGGATATTTCCACACAAAATCCGAGATGAAAAACAGGACTTGAAATCATGAAAAAGAAATTCTACATATTTACATTGCTCCTGGCAGGACATGGTGCTCATCCATGGCAGAGGGACAGGAGACTGCCAGTGTCCTCCATAATCCCTCTCAAACTATTAAATTTGGGCTAAAGTGAGATTTAAATTATACCACAGACTTCTGCTAGTTTTCTTCCTTGAAGACATCTACTGTATATGGGAAAGATTAGACACCAAGCCCTACCTCTTATGCTCTAGGAACTGGTCAAAGGCTTCTTCACTATGGTTCATCAGAAATATTTTAATTTAAAACTTATATGGAAAAAATGTATTCCTTTCTGTGTGTTAAATATCTCTCTTGACTTTCAGTGTAGCAAATGTTGACTTCCCAGAGCATTAAATGTTAAAAAACCCAGAAACATTCTAAAAGGAAGACAGATTGCTAAAGGGTTGGGATTGCTTATGCTTCAGTGATTAGAAACATAAATTCAGTACTGCATCGATCATGATTACATTACTCATTTTGCCAAAATCACTATTAAATGTGAACTTTTCTCTGCATGTGCTCTACATCTACCACTGAGATGCAAACAGAAAAGCTGAAGACACAAAGGGACTCAGACAAAATCTGAGACCTCAGCTGTGCTCAGATCCAAACCTTTTCTTCGATCTATAAATAACACAGAAAATAAAAGTTACTTGAAATATGTGCAGAGTTTATGTTTAGTCCTTTTTTTCCTAATCCTCACTGAGAACAATAATGAGGGTGATCCCATGCAGGCAGGCTGGCAGTAGTGTCGTCAATGGCAAATGAGTTATAAATCAACAGCAAGTCAAAGATGTTAAGATTGTATCTTCTCTAAGAAAAAAGATTCATTTTTAACTTAGTCCTGATGAAGACGAAGTAGTTGATAATTTTCCCAGAGGTTAGTGGGTCAAAGAAGGCCCAGGGGATGACCTATGTTTTGATCAGATCCGCCAACATCTATCAAATTTAAACTTTCTTCCCTATGATTTTACTTCATCTTGGTACATGAAGTCCTCTCTCTTGATTTAAAAATAATCTCTTTTCCCCTAGTGAAAAGGAAGTCTTCAGGGTAAGAATAACAGGAGGTGCATAGACAGTTCAAGCGGAGGGCAGGAAGGATAGGGAGGATAGGGAAAAACAATAGGAAAAGATGGAAAAAGGAGTCATTTGTTGGCCTTGAGGGATCAAATTTAAAAAAAAAAAAGACAAAAAAAGATACGTAGATTTAAAATATTATATATAAGCAAGGAAAAGTAGTTACAGATCTACTGAAATACTCCCATATATCAATATCTTAGGATCAAAGAAAATTCAGTACATTCTCTACAGGACTTTTCTGAAATCTTTGATGTCTTCCATTCCTGATAAATAGATAGACATAGGGACAGACAGAAAGACTGTATTTCACACAGATGTTGTCTTCTGAATGGAACAGATAAGAGAAGAAATTATTACATATTTGACAAAATAGTATTATCCTTGCTGCTCCTACATGGCCTGTTAAGTCAAGAGTACCTGTACTACAGGACCCCCCAGATCACGGCAGCAATCTTCTGGTCATTTCATTGTTTTTTTCAGATTCTGCTTTTTCCTTCCATAACCCCTTTCCCAGAATTTTTTGGATTAACTTTAAGTTTTTTACTAAACACTACTCTTTTTATTGGGAAGGAAAGTACTGCCAAGGAATAGCATTTAAAGCATGTGTATTCACAAGGACTGTTTCAGGCCCTCTGCAAGCTTAATGTTTGAAGAAAGGTAAAAGAAAAGGGGCATAAATCAACTTTCTCTGTGGTGGTCTTCTTCAGTATCTGCAGGGCTGTCCTTGTCCACTTGCATTCTCTTGTTTCTATATTGATTCAGTGTGTTGATTGAGTCAGAAATTTAGGGAAGTGACGTATTAAGTCCAGGACCTCCTTCAGCTCCTAGGTGGTCCTCCTCAGCAGTGCAAACACAAGTTTTTGGTAAGAGTCTTGATATTAACTGCATTGCAGGACAGAGCTGAAACATAAAGTGGTGTGCCACATCCATCCTAACTGGGTCTAAACAGGCTTCAGCAACAGCTAACACATTCAGATTGGAAGGAAGGCTGCCCTTACAGTGACTATGACCTGGTATGAAGACCAAACAGGATCTTACTCCAGGACAATGACTAGATTTTGATTGCACTTTCAGTTGGTTCCTCATTCAGCAATAAGAAAGTCACATAGATCAACTGTTAGTATGGAAATTAACATCTGGCTTTCATAGCACTACAGGGTTATTCAGTAAGATATGATGAGTGAGGAGTGGGTTATTCAATCACTCAGAAACTGAGGGAACTGCACTATTGATTTCGCCAGTTTCTGTCCACTCTTGGCTGGCTGCACATCTGAAGCTTCTCAGAGTACATGTTTGGTGGGGGAAAATTAATTTCTACTGATTCCTGAAACAGAAAATTTTAGGCCACCACTAGAGTAGCTATTTTTGTCGTAAAGAGCAGAGAGACAAATGCCTTTACAGAGGGAACACTGCAAATTTAACATCTCCACCATTATACATGCAACATATTCATTGCCTGTAAATGCCACTGTGCTCCCATCTTCACCTTTATCTATAAGCAGTGTAAAGTATGACACTGCTGGACTTCTAACTTGGATACATTAAAGCTCTGGACAAGTGCACACTTTCTGCTTCCTTTTAGGACACCTCAAGCACAGCACTTGGTCACAAAGAACAAGGTGAATGTTGCAAGCTGAGATCTTCAGAACTCAAGAAAAGTGTAGACTGAGAATCAAGTGAAAAATTACATAGACTTGACCAGGGATTCGGATGTGTCTTGCATTCTACAGACCTCCATTATTCCAGGCAGAAAAGAAAAAGGTTGCATGCAGATGGAGTGCATAAGGTCAAGCAGATGCCCCTAGAGGCAAGAGTGGAGGCTTTAACAGTCATGGGGCTCTGTCATACATTATACCATTCCTGAAATATAGAGCAAAATGTTCTTCTTTAGCTAATGAGAGCACTTCCAGCTTCAGGCAGCACCATATTTGCCATGACAATGGTCTGTACTTCTGGCTGAATTTATGATCATCTCTCTGGGTTTGAATAAATACAGATTCATTCTGAATCTTATAAGCACTGGTTGTCCCTGTGCCTGCTCTCAAGAAGAAGATCCTTATGATCTTACATCCTTATGATTCTTACATTCTCTTCTACATCCAGAAAAGTTCCTCATGAAATTCACTGCCCCTCATTGGGACATTGTGTGGTACCACGCAATGTGAGAAAACTGTCTTAAGTGTAATCAATTCCTTGTCTTCTATCCCTCTATGCCAAGAATCTGATCATGGCAGCCTTTTTTACAAGACCATGGTGGTCCAAAAGGGATGTTTCAGTACACTAAAATAAGCTTCATTATACGAAGCTCAGAGACTTAGGAAAACAGAGTTGTGTTTTGATGGCTTGTGCCAGTGAACACAACTAGGAAAGGAATGCATCTCAATTGTCTTCAAAACAGTTTCAAGTGTGTCATTTTCTAATCCCTTTTTTAAAAGAAAAGCTCTCCTTCCCTTCCTAAGGTGATGGGGAAGTCACACTCTGGAAGCCTGGGCTGCCTAGATGTAGGACAGAGAATAGAAACAGCTGCTGGCTTTTCTATTTTTCTCTTGGAGTGGCTGCTTCAGCTGTAACTGTAGCTGTAGTTGCCATTCCTGCTGTGCTGCTTTTGTTCTTTTAGTCAATCTATATTCTGGCTGTGCTGTTTGCCTATGTACATAATCCAGGAAGTTATACTATCAACCCAACAGGCAAATGGTACATTCACTCAGGGGGCTGAGGTTCTGGCCCCACTGGAAACACAAAGAAAGCAATTTTTCTGGGTAAGATGTAGTTAACTGAGAACTACGTCATTCTCCCTGTCCCTCCTAGAGAGGCACTTGCCCTTTTTCTTTTGTCTTTTCCTGTATTATCTGTTTCATTTGCAAGCTTACTGCAAGCACACGACGATTTTCACTTCATTGTTAGCTTCTCATAGGAGTACCACAGTTCACATTTTCTCTTCCAGAAACTATTCCTCAATATGAGTATTCTAGAGCTTCCTGGGCTCCCACACCACTTCAGTAATGATCAATGTATGCTAACAGGTAACTGTGGCAGTTCTTAAAGAAATCTTTAATGCATTGACAATGCATAATAAAACATTCAACACAGGAACTATGACAACTTTGCATCACAGTTGGTTTAATCTTACAACAGGTACACAGCAGTAAGTGTAACTTTTCATTACTATTTGAAGGCTTCATAAACTCCATTCATCCTCTTAGCTTTCTGATCATATCCCTTCAGAACTGAATAATAACCAGTTCTTTGTCTAATCAAAATCTCTTCCTATCATGTCATTGTAAACACTCAAGCCTTATATTAGATTAGACAACATATGGGAAAAAATGTAATAATCCATAACTAGATGATTAAATGTAATCCATAAACACTTATGTTAATGACTAGCAGGCTGCCATGTTCTTGTTTGAAGTCAGATGGCTAAAACATTGTTTTTCCCTTTACAAAAACAAAAACCACTCTTAATTTCCTGGAATAACAATGAATAAATTCCTATTCCATCCAACACAACTTGGTAATTTTAGCTTCCTCAGTTACAAGCTCTGTTTCTTGGAAAATGTGATGTTTATATGGCTTTGCTTAATAAGGAGGAATTAATTTCCCTCTTAACTGACTGTTTGCAATCTTTGCAATTCCAGAGTTACCATCTGAGTCCATTATATTCTCTCCTTATAATTGTGCAACATAATCGTTCTTACTAAATGCTCTGATACTCCTTAAGATGCTTGTGGCTATTATGTCATGGGTTGTTGACATAATAATGCAGAGTAATCCTCTTTTCTAGATACATGCATGGAAAGAATAAGATCTGTATAAATTAGTTATGAATACTAAGTAGTCCAAAGAAAACAGCAATATCTGCAGCCAGTATTCTAAATACTTCCAAACCAAAATACTACACATCTAGGAAAAGTTATAATAATGATTTAGTATTGAAAATAGAGTCAGAAATAAAATAGGTTAATCATAAATATCTAAGTGAATTCTCTCTGAAGTTTTATTTAAACAAGATAAGATATGTTACAGAGGAAGTACAAATGCAACTACTTACGTCTCCTGGATCTAGGCTTTATGTCCATTCTTGGTTTCTCACATTTCCATACACAAGGATTTAAGAAAAGGCTCTGTATGAATGAAGGAGGCCACCATGTGTAACCTATTACAGCTACAACACAGTATTGTCTCCTATTTGCAGTGCAGCAATTCATGCGAAGGAAATTAGGACATACCCTCAGGACTTCAACAGACGAGGTATTGACAGGCATGAAACCATTCCTGTTTGCTAGCACGGAGGACTTGGTGTCTTGGTCCTTACACATTTATGATTTTCATTTCAACCACAGTACGTCACACTTGTGTGACCATAGTAATCTCCAACTGACCACTAGCAAACTGGACCATCCAGATTCTGACCCTCTATTCCACTCTTGTGAGACCTCACCTGGAGTATTGTGTCCAGCTCTGGAATCCTCAACATATGAAGGCTTTGGAACTGTTGGAACAGGTCCAGAGTAGGGCTACAAAGATGATCAGAGTGTAGGAGCACCTCCCATATGAGGACAGGCTGAGTTGGTTGGGGTTGTTCAGTCTGGAGAAAAGAAGGTTCTGAGGAGACCTTATAGCAACCTTCCAATACCTGAAGGGGGCATACAAGAAAGCTGTGGAGGGACTTCTAATGAAGGCGTGTAGTGATAGGACATGGGGGAATGGCTATAAACAGGAGAGGAGCAGATTTAGACTAGGCATAAGGAAGAATTTCTTCACCATGAGAATGGTGAAACACTGGCACAGGTTGCCCACGGAAGTTGTGGCTGCTCCGTCCCTGGAGGTGTTCAAGGCCAGGTTGGACGGGGCCTTGCCTGCCCATGGCAGGGGGATTGGAACTAGATGGTCTTTAAGGTCCCTTCCAAGTGAAACTCTTCTATGTTTCAATGAAGAAAAGGCATTCATAGTTCAACAGCCATTTTGCACTTCCTCTTTCATTTCAGACATAGACTGCACTCATCTTGCACAAGATAATGAATATTAAGTATTTTCTTACTGGACAAAGTAGATTGTGAGCAAATGCTTTTTACTGTGATGTGCATTTCACATTAAAAGGTCTCTGATGTGCATACTTTCTCTACTATCAGTTTAGTAAACTCTTCTGCAGAAAGAAAACAAAAATCATTATATTTTGCCCTAAGATGTCTTTCTATTTAAAGTTCTTTACCTGTCAGGCAAAAGAATAGTGTCCTAATGAAACAAAACTATTATAAATGTTTAGTAGTCTTTTTCAGAACCATCGAAGGACCAGAAACAACTCTGCACTGTACTCTCATCTGCTCTGCCATTCTAAATCTTCATAGATTATCCACTTTATGCAGGAATCATTCGAACTGTCTTGTGCTAAGGTGTGAATTAATATTGCTTCTTCACTTGTCAGGAGGCAATGTATTCAAAAACATCTGGAAAGTCTCAGTGCTGTCCACCTGTGACTCCTGACTGTCCCGTGCCTGCTGCATTCAGACATTGTGCCAGAGAGAAAGAGTTCTGCACTCCAAATCTTTACCATACGGTGTTAATTTGAAAAGTGCCTCGTAAGTTGATCAAAAGCTGAAAACCATTAAGAGTAATTTGTTCTTTTCAACAGAAATAAGCTTATGAGCAGTTTCGCTTTGATGGTTTCCATTAGCCAGAAAACATGGTCCTGCAGCAAGTCTCTCTCCTAATGCAGTCCTTTTATATATGGGGGCCTCTATTAGACAATAGATCAGGATCTAGTTGCTTTCCAAGCTCTGTAACATGAACTGATGGAAAAGAGAAATTGGATCTGATGTATACCATTATTCATAAAAACAAATGCCCGCTTGGCAGCAGAGCAGAAAAGGATGCTTTTAGTGTATTACTAATGTGGATGTGAGAATGGGTAAAGACAGACGTGAGCTACCTTATTCATGATCAAAGTTGGTAATTGCAAACCGAAATCAGCCTGGAAGCTTTATAGCTTCAGGCAGAGTCTGTGTCCTGAAAAAAATATCCTGCCTCTCTGCAAGGGATATTAGCTCACACCCAGCCCCCCACTACATGACTCACATCAGAGTCCTTAGCACCCGGAGCTCCAGTGCAGAAGTTCAGGTCTGCCTTCAGACATAGCCACTGTCTACAAGTAAAAGAAGAAAAACTAGGAAATGTAATGATTGTTTGGTGGGGTTTTTTTCGATTTTTAAGACACGTACAAATCAAGGAGCAGGAACATATAGCTGGTAGAGACTGCTGAGGTCATACACTTCTATTGCGAGCATCAAATTTGCCTTTTTAAAAGGAAATTTTTATTTGCCTTTTTAAAAGGAAATTTTTCATCATTTCTTAGGCTGGAAGCTCTTCCATAGTCTCTCTGTTCAGATTGTTACTACTTTCTTTCATTCCCAAGCTAAACAGACACATGGACCATTTATATCTCATTGCCCTTATAGGCCACTAATTCTTATGGGTTTGGATTCAGTTGATTCAGTCTGTGAATTCCTGCCAATATCTAATTAAGAATGGAGAATCTTCCTGCTCCACTGCCAAAACAAATAAAGAATTAAAAGATAGATCCTACCCAAGAGTTTATACAGACTTAAACAAGAGGCAGATGATGGACATGGATGATTGGGAGAGGCTGAAGAGACCCTGGGCAGCATCAGCCAGTGTGATAGCCACCAACAGTATACGCATTGCTGCATTTTTGTAATGGCCAGATTTGAGCAAGAATTTAAAATGGGAAAAAGAACCAGCAAGGGCAAAAAACCATGAAACAGCAGACCACATCTGTATTTGAGTGTGTATCCTGATTTGCTGGACACAAAAGCTGACTTGTCAGAAAAAGAGATTGTAAACAATAAGAGGTGGCATATGAGCCTCAAAGTAAAAAACTGGAGGAGAAGAGAGGGAGTCACTGGGAAGAGATTGCAATTGCCAATGATAATATGAGGACAAAAAAGATGAGAATATGAGAAAGGGACTGCAAAGCTTTTAATGTCTAGAAGTACTCTGTGTCTTCATCCTAGAGCACATATCCCCCTTACAGCTTACCAGGTCTGAGCTGGGCTTCCACTAGTATTCAGTGAGAAAAACATCATTTATTAAATCAGTAGCAACACTTTTGGGTGTGTATATCTTTCGTGGGAGGTCTCACTACAGACAGGCTAAGCTCAGCTTATGAAGCCTGACACAACTCAGTTCTGCCATGAAATGTCTGTAAAACATATACTTTCTTTTGTCTGGCTCTGAGTTATTTCTTCTCTCAGTTATTGGAATTTGTTTTAAAATAAAAGGATTTGTCTAAATGACTATTCTGACTATAGTGTGATCTTCCCATTATATTTACACCCTAGAGCAGTTAGTGGTAAAATTTCCTCCTGCTTTATATATCAATAAATTACTTAGACATCATATCACTTTAAATAGCCAGGATGTGACTACCAGAAGCGTAACAGACACCCCACAGAGAAGCAGAATACTCCTTCACCCACTTGCCTTTCTAACAGATAAGTATAAGATCACACCATTTCTAGCAAATGTACTAGTCTGAATAAAAGTCATCCTTTCTTTAACTAGCTGAAGAGGCAAAGTGTGCATTGCCCTGTAACATATTTCTAAGAACTAGCAGAGAAAATCATTCTTTCCACCAGGGATTCCAGGCCTTTGGCCAGAGTAGCCTGAATATGACTAAAAAGGTTGCAAAATCTTTAAACAGCATCCCACAAAGGATATAATGTGCCCCCTTCTTGTACCCACTACAGCAATTAATGCCAATAAGTATAAACTAATTCTTAACATCTGTTTTAAGTGAGAGCAGTAAAGCTGTGTTTGTTCTGCAGTTTCAGAGAATAAAGCTGTACTTCAACTTCAAACATCCTGGAAGAACAGACCAGGAGAACAGTGGAATCAAGAAACAAAAAAATATTTTTCATTAGTGCATTTTATCATGATTCAATCTTAACAGACCTTTTGAATATATAAGAAAGGATTTTAAATCTTCATCTCGGTTACCCACCTCTCTGCCTCACTGAAATGGTCAGAGCAAGAAAAAATTGGAAAAGATTGTCTTTATCAGCAAACAAGGGATTCACTGCCTAACAGACCATGTAGTTACCAAGACTCTCAAATTGGTCTGCAGTGACTCATTGCTCATTTTCCATAATGACAAATTTCATAAGAATGATGTTAATTGATGCAACCTTCAAAACACTGTCAACTCTCCAGTCTAGACTTTGCTCTAAGATGGTGCTGGGCACCTTCAAGCAGAACAACAGCTGCAAGCCAGCAATGACTCTGACTGCTCTCTACTTAGAAGAATGGTGGAGTAGTACAAGCAACGATGGCACAAAATAAAGTGATGGGCACAGAGTAAAGCCTATCCCCAGAATGCTCTTGCATCCATTGCACATGTGAAGAAGCTTTTACAGCTGAGATCTTTTGATAGAAAGGATAAACAGAGATTATCTAGTGTGGCTTTCTCAATCTGTGTGGCTGGCCTCCTAGGGAAAAGCTCTGATCTCTTCCAAGTACGGCACGTGTGTGTAACCCTGGGGCAAATAAGAAATGGAATGCATGTTATTTATTTGTTTAGTGCTTTGCAAACCCCAGCACCCTGTGCTGGCTACTCAGTACTGGATGCTTATTGTTCAAAGGATGGCTCCTTGCTAGGACTAATCCCAGCCCTGGAGAAGTCAAAGGGAATCTTCCCCTTGTCTAGAGGGTGCTTTGGATAGAGCCCTGATGTTCCGCACTTCATGTCCACATTGAACTCAGCAGGGTGTCTGTATGTGCAAGGAAGGAACCACTGGTCCTTCAGTTACCCAATGTCAATATTAACTGGCAAAGTAAATACAAGCAATGGACTTTCCCACACATAGTAATTAAAAATGCCTCCACTATTCTCTGCTGCTTTTTACATTAAAGGATCTACATTGTTTTGTTTTATCTTTAATGATCATGGCAGGGAAGCAAGTTTAAAAGAGGGCACCATAATCCCACATTACCTACAGGATGTTAGAAAGTGTTTTCTAAATACAGCAATAGCAAGGCAGAGTTTAGTTAAGGGGGTTTTGCATCGTTTCTGGTCAGCTGCAATACACAGACTTCATTCATCCTGTTCGTATATTAAGAAACTGATTTACTCATACAAGATAACTCATCTTTTATGCCATCTAGTGACAAAAACTACAGTTTTGCAAGTTTATGGAGCTTCTATATTGGACATTTATTTTATTCAGTAAAATACAGGCAGTAATATGCAAGTATTGGCGTGCATTTTCCTGGTCATTTCACAGCACTTCATACAATCTGAGTGTGGACGATGGCATAAAGCTTGTGTTTTGCCCTTTTACATATCATCATATTAGTGATTGTCCTTAGCCTACCATCCTGCACATAATGACTAGGTTACTCTTGCAATGGACAAAAAACATCCCTAGGATACAAATTCACTTGTCATATGTGTCTTCAAAGAAACCTACTTGACAAATCATCTGTAGAGACTCTTTTGGCAAAGGTCCAGGAAAACCTTTCCTTGACCTTTGACAGATTACATATATACATACACAGTACTGTTGTCCTGTAGTATTATTAATATAATTAGTGGCCACTAGCCACAAGAAATTAAATAATTGTTCTATCCAGCCATAAGACTATGTATCTCTCTTTCTTTCCTTCTGCTGAAATTGAAGACATGCTTCACCAATGTCAGTAAATTCATTAATATACTCAAAATTTATTCGTATGTTTAAAATCATGAAGCACGTGCAAGAGAACTGGGTGATCAGGCCCAGTCAACAAGGGTTCACAAAAGGCAGGTCTTGCCAAACAAACTTGATCACCTTCTATGACAAAGTGACCCACCTACTGGATGAGGGAAAGGCTGTGGATGTGGTCTTTCTGGACCTCAGTAAAGCCTTTGACACAGTTTCTCACAGCATTCTGCTTAGGAAACTGTCAGCCTCTGGCCTGGACAAGGCAAATGTTCTCCTGGGTTGAAAACTGGCTGGATGGCCGGGCTTAGAGAGTGGTGGTAAATGGAGTTAAATCCAGCTGGAGGCCAGTGACAAGTGGGGTTCCCCAGGGCTCAGTCCTGGGTCCAGCCCTGTTCAATGTCTTTATCAATGACCTGGATGAAGGCATTGAGTCCTCCCTTAGCAAGTTTGCAGATGACACTAAGCTGGGAGGTTGTGTAGATCTGCTGGAGGGTAGGGAAGCTCTTCAAAGGGATCTGAACAGTCTTGACCACTTCACTGAGATCAATGGCATGAGGTTTAACACGGCCAAATGCCGAGTCCTGTTTGTATAAGAAATGGTATGGCCAGAAGGTCCAGGGAGGTTATTCTCCCCCTGTACTTGGCACTGGTGAGACTGCACCTCGAATCCTGTGCTCAGTTCTGGGCTCCTCACCACAAAAAGGATGTTGAGGCTCTGGAGCGAGTCCAGAGAAGAGCGACAAAGCTGTTAAAGGAGCTGGAGAATAAGTCCTACGAGGAGCAGCTGAGGGAACTTGTGTAGTTTAGCCTGGAGAAGAGGAGACTGAGGGGAGACCTTATTGCTCTCTACAACTACATGAAAGGAGGTTGTAGAGAGGAAGGAGCTGGCCTCTTCTCCCAAGTAACAGGGGACAGCACAAGAGGGAATGGCTTCAAGTTCTGCCAGAGAAGGTTTAGGCTGGACATTAGGAAAAAATTTTTCACAGAAAGGGTCATTGGCCACTGGAACAGTTTGCCCAGGGAGGTGGCTGGCTCACCTTCCATGGAGGTGTTTAAGGGACAGGTGGATGAGGTGCTGAGGGGCAGAAAGTTTAGTGTTTGATAGGAATGGTTGGACTCCACGATCCTGTGGGTCTTTTCCAACCTAGTGATTCTGTGATTCTGTGAAAATGCCTTGGTCAATCAGCCTTTCACCTCTTGTTGCATTAAAATTTTGTTGTGGGGCTAGGATATGAAATCAGAATTTTCCTAGCGTTCACCTACCCTTTGCCTTGTCCTAATATATGAAAGAATTTTCTGTCTTCTTTTATGTAGGCAGTAGGATAGAGATCAGAAACCTATTTCTAGGTTTTCAATACCACCTAAGTTACGGAAGTAGTCCTATAAGAGTTTAATACATTGTATGATTTTTCCCTGAACAAAAAGCATCATTCAGATCCAATTAAAATAACTTTTAAAAATCATCAAGTCTCAAAACACATCAGGTCGGGCCCAAGATAAGCCCATAGAGAAATGATGGTGATATTCAGCCTCTGTATTGCATATACATAATTCTTGGCAGGACTGGAAAATAAATTATCTCTGTCTGTTTTTCCAGACAATGTCAAAATCATCAGATAAGGTGAGCAAGAATGACAACTCACATTAGTGTATCACTGCTAGCTTCACATGAAACATTGCAGCCTTATGAGCAACAGCTGGCTGCCTTGTTATACACATTGTAGCAATTTTACAGACAAGAATTAACACAAAAAAACATCATTTTTGCATTATTTCCAGTAAATGATGATATTATTTTCTTCTCTAATAATGATGAAATGCTGCAGTATCTCGTTACATCTGTGTAAGGCACGGGCATTATTAATAAAGAGCATTGTGCACTTCAGGGATCTGTCTTTCAGGTGTTTGAATGTTAAAGATTTATAGACATGATTCTCCTACACTGTCATACCAAAATGGCCCATGAAGACCTTCTTTGAACAACAGTATACCCCATCACATAAATTTTACTCTTATTTTCATGAAGCTGTTAAAATTATTATCTATGCCAAAACACTGCACTTTTAATTTCAAATATAAAGAAAACATTAAAATTACATGTTAATAAAAGCATTTGTGTGAAATTACTGTGAATACTCCAACTAGCTTTTTATCTGCAGTCAAAGGAAAGTTCTGAGAAGACCTACAAAATACTAAGGCGTCAGCTACATTTTATAACCATCACATAGAAACAAAGACAATTCCATAACTGTCTTTTGTCTAAGCAAATGAGTGCTATGACCTTTCTGTGTTTTCTTCATTGTCTAAAACTCTTTTCAGTTACAGAACTTTCCATCTACGTGAGAAATAAAAAAGATCCTTAACTACAAAATAATAATTAAAAAGAAAGAACAAGGCCAGCACTCTTTTTCTAGTTTCCATCAAGGCAGGGTCTTGCTGGAACAAAGCCAGATCATTATCCTGATCCCCACCTATTCTAGTGACATGATCACAGAGGGCTCTTTGTAAAGTCGGTCTCCAAGATGAACAGGAAAATACTGACCATACCGTAAAAGACACTCTTACTATTTTAACTATCGTTTTTCCATTTTAAGATGTTTTTTCATAACCTCCCCTTAAGTTTTATGAGTAAATAAACCACACAAGAAACCTTGGATGAAATCTCAAAACCACTTTTGAAAATAAGGGACTGTAATCCTCACTCCGTCATGTTTCTTTGGTGATTAATGTAATGCAGCCCCTGTGCCTTTGAATGTCATGGTCCAGACTCTAAAAGGCCACGGATAGAATGACAGAAAAACTGCTAGTCCCTTTTTGGGGGGGGGAAGGAGGTGAGAACATTTGTAACAGCAAATAATTTTCAATTTCCACTAAACCTTAAGACTGAAAAGCCTTTACTTCAATGACTCCGCATAGAGCTAAGTATATATATTTAGGTCTCTAAAACCTTAGAAGCCTTATTTCTATGTTTTCACAATGAATAATTTGCAGCAGTAATACTGGTGTCTAACAACAACAGCTCAAGAAAGTATGACCTGAAGACCAAGATTACTAGTCATTCTGTAGTGGTGGGATTCTTCTGACTGTATCCAGGCACCTACTTGTGTCCAAGCCATCCTACTCTCCCTTTGCTGTCAGTGCAGAGCCAACCAGTGAAATCCATGGAGTTCTTATTACGATACATGTCATAATAAAGCAGTTGCCAGCTTCTGGTGGACATGAATCACAGTCTGAACTCTGTCAGCTCACAGGTGACTGGATCTATGCTGATTGCAGCCCTAGACACCCAGGGCTATAATACTAATATTGGAGACACCTAAAGATCCTACCAGCTTTTTGCTGACTTGTGATGAATTCAAAAGGTTTGTGATATTCTTTTTCCTCCTCAGCTGACAAGACTTAAGCAAGCTGATGTGTCAAACATATGATAAAATGCCACTTCACTGCAGCTATTTGTCAAGTTTACAGGGCTCACTGAGGACCTCATGCAGAAGATGTTCCCATTTAAGATGCTGTTTTGCAGGTACAACCAAAAAATAAATTGTGCTTATATAGAAAGGACTGAAATATGCCTTAGCTCCTAGAACAGGTGTTTAAAATAGCTGTGTCTTTTTATATTTCCATTAAAAACCACACAATTTTATTTAGACTCTAGGTATACACAATATCTACCTTGAAGTCACTTTATGGTATGAATCTTTCTAGTCTTCTTTCTAAATTATACATTAATTAACTAGATTTGATTCCTAGAATATTAAGTTATTGTCAAATCACTGGGTAAATCCAGAGGCTAAATTTAATTCCTCAACCACATCCACACAGAGTCGTTCTCCACATGTGTAGACCTGTTTGCAAAGGGTGTGATCAAGTGTTTGTGTCTCAGTTACTCCTGCACCAAAGCCCTAGGGAGGAAATGCTGTGACGACAACAAGGCAAAACGCATGTCTTGGTTATAATTACATTGCCATTTATTTACTCACTCAGTGTAGACACTTGTACTTTTAGAAATAAATTGAGAAAACTGACTGATTTTAAACAAGTCATGGCAAAGGTGTGGTTATAGTCATAAGCATGCACAAAGTACTGATACAGATGTAGTTTTGTCCAAGATTTTGATAGCTTCACAGCTAGGAGGAGGTTAATGCAGCGAATGGATAGTTTGATATATAGGAAAAAAAAGATCGTTCTAACTTTTCTTTGGAACAAGTTTATTTGCTAAAAATAACTAAGCATGATTACAGGTTTCATTAAAAAGTGGTCTTATAATAAAAAAATTACGTTACATTTCATTCAGGATACCAACAGTAATATTATTCTTATGCTCCCAGTTCAGCTCATGAAGTCACTTGCCTCAGTGACGTGGATGCAGCTTTTGAAACTCCAAAGGTATGATGTGACCCAAGTCCGCTTGTTTCCAGAAGTAAGCCACAGGATCTCACAGACAGGGCCTTGTTTTTAGGGTCAGAGCATGATTTTAAGGTAAGAAAATAGTGTCATACACCAGTTTATAAGGTGGTGTATCTGCTTCTCAGCTCTTTCCCCTTCTCCCTTTCCATGCTAGATGAAGAATACTAAGTCCCTAATACTAAGTCCCAAATAAGCAGTAAATCATTATCCACCACAGAGTGGCCACTGTGCAGACAGGGTTATAAAGGACATTCCTACTTCTTCTCTTTTGAATGAACATATAATCCAATTTGCAATCTAGCCTTGAGTTATGGGAGTCAGTGATCACAGTTACATTCCCAGATCCCACATAGCATCTCTAATGCCTCCTGTTCAAGAGAAATATTTCAAGCTTTCATTCACCAAGGGCCATGAGAGTCCGATGGAAGTAGTTAGCTGCATGCCAAGTATTATTAATAACATTAATATATTAAAGACTATCTACTTACTGCCAAGCAAAATAAAATATCAGGTTAGCATAGCGGGGAAGTATTATTCAATAAAAAAGAAGAAAAGCCATGGGATTATTTATTCTAAGGTCTTAGCTAGGGAATATAATTTCAGAACTCAGGCCACATGCAGTTTTTGAGGTGTTCTCAGTTATTTTCTTCACTTCTTTGTGACCAAGCAGCAGGCTGAGACACAATCATGTTGTCAATTAGCAGGGACTACCAGTGGGTTGTCTACTCATCTGGAGCTAGGGGAGTATGAAACATAGGGCCAGTATCAGTCTGTTGTACATGTAACTGGTCTCACCTTGGAAACCAGGAAAGGTTGCTGCACTGCTAGTCCAGTCCCACAGTGAATATACCTCTCCTGCTAGTCAGCTAGACAACCTCAAAGCCAAAAGTCTCAGTGAGTGGGAGGGAGATGACTGGCACTGCTACCTGCATGGCTTGCCAGATCAGCTGACTGTTGGCTTTGTTCCCTAGGAGCTATAAGCAGCTCTACCTAGCTACAGCTGCAGCTCAGCATTTGCCACTTTTAAGCAAATGTCATAAAAACACTCCAGCTGAAACAAAAATTAAATGTATTTCTATCCTTGTGGCATTTTGACTCTTTGCTGCCCTTTCACAAATGGTGTTGGCTGTGGTTTCACTGGTTCAGGCAGAAAAGCTGCTGTGAACACCTCTGCTGTGCTTGCAATTGTCAGTACAAATCTACACGGTCAAGGCTGATAGACGCTATTATTGGTCACAGGACTTAAGATTTGCCTTTGTCCACATCATTCATGTGAAACCACATGAAATACTACACAAATCACATAATTAGGTGTTGTTTCAGACTAAGTAGAACCTTCAAATGTGAAGAGTCATCTCTTACTGTGACCTCAGACCAGGGAAGCAGTACAGAGCCAGCTGCCTTTATAAATAGGCAAGCAATTCACATCATGAAAGGGTCTGAGGAAATATGCTTTATTCTGAGTGTAGATTATGCAGTTACCAGCAGAGTTAAATAAGGCCTTGATAATCACATATATATGAGATGATTTACATATTTAATATCAAAAGTGCAGACCAAGTCTGTTTGGTGCATGGATGTAAATGTGCATACTTTCACTGCTGTAGATGTATGTGTTCTCAGGGTTTTCATAGAAACATAGAATGCCAGGTTGGAAGGGACTTCTAGGATTATCTGGTCCAATTTTTTAAGAGATACATGGTTTAAATGAGATGGTCGAGAGCCCTGTTGAGATAAGCCTTAAAATTGTCCAGTGTAAAGGAATCTACCACTTCCCTGGGGAGATTACCCCAATGTTTAACTGTTCTCACTATGAAAAATTTTCTTCTGGAATCCATTTGGAATCTCCCCAGGAGTAACTTACACCCATTACTCCCCTTCCCACATGTTTCCTTGTAAAAAGGGAGTCTCCATTCTCTTGCTAGACACCCTTTACGTGCTGGCATATGTCAATAAGGTCTTCCCTAAGCCTTCTCCTCTCAAGGCAGAACAAACCCAGTTGTCTCAGCCTTACTTTGTATGGTAGGTTACCTAGTTCTTTGAAGTCCTCTAATTATCTCAGTGACTGTTCTCTGGATCTTTTCCAGCCTGTCCACATCTTTTCTGTATAGTAGGGACCAAAACTGGATGCAGTACTCTAGGTGTGGACTGAAAAGCACTGAGCTTTGAAAATGGACTTGTGACTGTGAATATATGGAAAGCATAAGAAAAACCCACCCATATCTGTGATGTCCTTAAGGTTACACAGTGTTCAAGGTACAGCCTCATCCATGCCAAGTACAGGGGCACAATCACATCCTAGGTTCTGCTGATTTGCACTAATATAAGGTGAGATAAATTAATGTTCCTCATTGTTTCTTAATGGAACACTGTCAAGCATTTCTTGATCTGGAGCATTAACAGTCATCTGCAAGAAGCAGGGGGAATCTATTACTGTTGAGTAATTGCTGCCTGGAAATTGTGATGGTGACACAGAATAGCTCCAAAATCAGCTTCCAGGATTCTGCAATATGCTTTAATATGTAAAAAGTAATTTAATTCAATAGAAAGTCGGTTTCTGCAGCATGTAGGAAAATACTCCTTTCTCTGTAAAAAAAAAAAGAAAAAAATAAAGAAAAAAACAAAATTGTATGATTACACAGCTGTGGTTCCAGGTGCCCTCAGATGGCTGAACATGATCCAGCAGTATGCCTGAGAAAGCCAACAGCATCATGGCATAGATCAGAAACAGTGTGGAGTAGGGAAGTGATTGTCCCCCTAAAATCAGCACTAGTGAGGTTTCACCTCAAATACTGTGTTCAGTTTGGGGCCTCTCATTACAAGAAAGACATTGAATGGTCAGGAACATAAGACTTATAAGGAGCAGCTGAGGGAACCGGAGCGGTTTAGTCTGGAGAAGAGGAGATTGAAGGAAGACCTTATCGCTCTCTACAACTAACTGAAAGGAGGGTGTAGTCATAGAGTCATAGAATTGTCTGATTGGAAAAGGCCTTTGAGATCATTGAGTCCACTACTAAACCACATCCCTGAACACTTCATCTATTCATCTTTTAAATACCTCCAGGGATGGTGACTCAACCACCTTCCTGGGCAGCTTGTTCCAGTGCTTGATAACCCTTTTGGTGAAGGACTTTTTCTTAATGTCTAATCTGAAGCTCCCCTGGTGTAACTTGAGGCCATTTCCTCTCATCCTGCCACTTGGGAGAAGAGACCAACATCCACCTCCCTACAGCCTCTTTTCAGATAGTTGTAGACACCCATAGTTCCCTCAGCCATTCCCAATGAAACTTGTTCTCTAGCCCTTTCACCAGCTTCATTGCCTTTCTCTGTGCATGGTCCAGCAATTCAATATCTTTCTTGTAGTGAGGAGCCCAAAACTAAACACAATGTTCAAGGTGCAACCTCATCAATGCCAAGTGCAGAGGCACAATCACTTCCCCAGATCTCCTGGCCACGCTGTTTCTGATACAGGCCAAGATGCTATTGGCTTTCTTGGCCACCGAGGCACACTGCTGGCTCATGCTCAGCTACTTGTCAGCCAGCACCCCTAGGTCCTTCTCTGCCAGACAGCTTTCCAGCCACTCTTCCCCAAGCCTGTAACGTTGCACGGGGTTGTTTTGTTCCAAGTGCAGGACTCTGCACTTGGCCCTGTTGAACCTCATACTGTCGGTCTCAGTCCATCAATCTAGCCTGTTTAGATCCCTTTGTAGAGCCTTCCTACCCTCAAGAAGATAGACACTTCCTCTCA
Source organism: Clamator glandarius (assembly GCA_033459285.1). Classification (NCBI taxonomy): domain Eukaryota; kingdom Metazoa; phylum Chordata; class Aves; order Cuculiformes; family Cuculidae; genus Clamator; species Clamator glandarius. Next base: position 2,702,209 of record JAUNZM010000036.1, on the reverse strand, counting down.
GCTTAGTGTCATCCTTAGTGAGGTGGGTGTTGGTCTCTTCTCTCAAGTAACAAGTGATGGGACAAGAAGAAATGGCCTCAAGGGGTGCCATTGAGGTCATGCCAGGGGTGGTTCAGACTGGATATTAGAAAAATTTTCTTTATCAAAAGACCGATGAAACATTGGAACAGGCTGCCCAGGGAAGTGGTGGAGTCGTCATCTCCTATTCTATTCTATTCTATTCTATTCTATTCTATTCTATTCTATTCTATTCTATTCTATTCTATTCTATTCTATTCTATTCTATTCTATTCTATTCTATTCTATTCTATTCAAATTATTGTTCAGAAAAAGCATGCATAATGCCACTAGCTGCAGCATTTAGTTCACTGTTCCTGAGGATCAGATGTAGATTCATTCTTAGTAGCTGGGAAAAGTATTTCTTGTTCACCTCTATTTACAGCTGCTTGCATTTCATTCTCCCCATTTAGATAAGTTTTAGTAATTTACCAGTTCATGAAAAGCTACTGACATTTCCTCAGTCACATGTAGTCCTAATGAAAGAATAAAGAAGATATTTTAAAGCAGCATTGCTGACGTACTCTACTGGTGATACTACTTTTAGAATGCAAGAGTTCTCATATGATTTAGCATGGAAAGGAAGTTGGGACGACCCATATTTCAAATTCCAGTGGTTGTCCAGACAGATTTCTGTTTGTTAGCAATAATGACAAAAAGCCTGTTGCTAATTTTACATTGCAAACCATTTTCCTCCTGTGGTTAATTTATTCCAGGCAATAGTTTTGGAGAAACTCTATGTGTAGAATCTACAAATAACTAGGTTCTCTAGGCAGATTTTACTATACAATATTAAATATAATATTTATTAGAAATAAAAATAGCATGTCTCAGCAATAATAAACATTGAAATAAGGCAGAGAGAATACCACATCCTCCTGCACTGAGACCCAAAAAGAAACCCTCTTGGGAAGGTGAAAATGGATTTACCATGGATGAAAGAAAAAGGATATAGTGTGAGAGGATGCCATTTTCTCAGCCTTAGGCAATAAATAACATATCTTTACCAGCCAGAAAAGAACATTGCTGCTGATCACAAAATAACCTTGGTTGAGCTGCAAGTTTGACATTGCCAGATTTGAAGGGCCACACCCAGGAAGACAAGATAGTAGGAAGGATGTCTCAATGGGAGAAGAAGTCTTCACAGGACCACTGAAAAAGACCCAGAAATTAAATCATCACGAGATGCTGCCCTCTGAAATGCTACTTTTTAGTGATACTGATCATCTGCATCTCTTCCAAATTTTAATTATTTCAGGAGTAAGAGCCAAAAAAGAACTGGAACCTCTTTTGGATGTACTGAACATGTAGATTTTGTGGGTGGTCTGCCATAACTCCAGCATGTAAAAGGTCTTGCTGGCTCATTTACACGACCATCCTGTGTTTACCTTACAAACTGGACTTAGGTTGTTGTCTTGAGCAGGCAGGCAGCATTTACTCTTGACACGATGGAATTACACAAAAACTTCATGATTATAAACAAAAACTTTTAAACATTATATTCTTCCTATTTATTCAATTGCAGGCACATACTCCTTGTTTTACTGTGGTTTCCCTTTGCCTGTATTCAATTCTTCATGGACTTCTCTCTAATACCATCTCAATAGCCACCTTTCTGGTTCCATCTCTAACACTATTTTTCAGAAGTATTCACCAAAATCTCAGGCATGCAGCTATCAGCATTCCCATGATCCTAGTGCCTAGGATGTTTATGGCAGTTTTGAAGCTGCACAAGAAAGCCACAAAGTCTAGTGCTTGATATGCTAAATTCTTAACCAATTTATACCAGCACAGCCTCACATGATCAGGAAAGCTGTACCTTTATGTTAACTGGCATTGTACCTAGAGCCCTGGTGAAAAAGTTTACATCTGGAAGACTGAATTGAAATCATGGATATTCCAGTATATATATTTAAAAGTTGGGATTCTTAATAAATTCATGGATGTGATTTAACACTTTCAGCATTAATTTTCCATGTTTTTTTAGTAAGATATACAAAGAAGTACTACACAAATTGAAGTGTGACATTCTGTGGCCACTCTTTGTACCGAGTGAATCTTGACTTTTTACATACAGAGAGCTATAACCAGTCTTCAACTGAAGACTGTCCAGGCTGTTCATCTGTTCACAACAGAACCTCTGAATGGAGGAACTGAAAATAACTGTGTGGCTAGTATACCCCTGAGTACACTGGAGTGTTTGCAAAGCTCCAGTTTCACAAACTAGCCCAGCATTTTGAATAAGCTTGATTTGTAAAAGTTCACTGACCTAACCACCCAGAGGGCCAAGGTTGTTCAGGGTCTAAGAAAACAGTGTGTTCTTTGGTTCACATTTCTTTGTTAATTTAGGGGAAGACACTTTTCCTGTTCATTTTACAGACCAGAAGTTTTCCAAAAGACGCTGGCTCTTGTCTGCTTTGTCACAACCCTTGTGAAATTCCAGAGGAGTCAATTCCTCCTACACAAGGAGGAAAATGGTGTTAATGTCAAGAATTGCGATCTTGCAGCAAAAAAAAAAAAAAAAATACATGGGAAACGATTCAAAAGTTGTCCTGAATGTGTCAGGAAAATACAAGCAACATGTTACAAGTTACAAACCAGCAAGAGAAAGGCAATAAGGTTAATAAGGTTATGTCTATATGGCATACAGCACCCACTCAAGGAAGCAGTGTTCCTCTACAAGCCAGGCAGCACAGGTCTTCTGACATTCTCTCTAAGGACCAGGCACTAGCTGAGTCCTAGCCAAATTGTCTGTTTGGGATGGGTGAAAACCTAGAAGAAAAAAAGAATACAGTGTACTAATGGCAAGTTGTGAAGGATGAAAAAAAAGGAAAGTGATTTGAGAGCTGAGAGCTCAAAATCATAGAATCAAAGGATCATAGAATCATAGAGTCACAGAAGAGTTTCTGTTGGAAGGGACCTTAAAGATCATCTAGTTCAAATCCCCTTGCCATAGGCAGGGACACTTCCCACCAGATCAGGCTGTTCAAGGCCCCGTCCAACCTGGCCTTGAACACCTCCAGGGATGATGCAGCCACAATTTCCCTGGGCAGCTTGTGCCAGGGCCTCACCACATTCATGGTGAAAAAATTCTTCCTTATGTCTAGTCTAAATCTGCTCCCCTCCAGTTTATACCCATTGTCTCTAGTCCTATCACTACAAGCCTTTGTAAACAGTCCCTCCACAGCTTTCTGGTAGGCCCCTTTCAGGTATTGGAACTCTCTCAGCCTGTCCTCACATGGGAGGTGCTCCAGCCCTCAGATCATCTTTGTAGCCCTCCTCTGGACCCGTTTCAACAGTTCCATATTCTTATTACAGTGAGGATTCCAGAACTGGACACACTACTCCAGATGAGGTCTCACAAGAGAGGAATAGAGGGGCAGAATCACCTCCCTCGACCTACTGGCCACGCTTCTTTTGATGCAGCCCAGCATACAGTTGGCCTTCTGGGCTGTGAGTGCACATTGTCAGCTGGTGTTTAGCTTCTCATCAACCAGCACCCCCAAGTCCTTCTCTGCAGGGCAGATCTCAATCACATCATCCCCCATTCTGTACTGAAACTGCGGATTGCCCTGACCCAGGTGTAGGACCTTGTACTCGGTCTTGTTGAACCTCATGAGGGTCTCTCAGGCCCACTTCTCCAGCCTGTCCAGGTCCCTCTGGATGACATTGTGTCCTTCCAGTGTGCCAACTGCACCAATAACCTTGATGTCGTCTGCAAACTTGCTGAGAGTGCACTCGATCTTGTTGTCAATAGCATTGATGAAGATATTAAACAGCAGTGATCCCAGTATAGACCCTTGAGGGACACCACTTGTCACAGATTTGCATCTGGACTTTGAGCCATTGACCACTACTCTCTGAATATGATCCTCCAAACAGATTCTTATCCACTGAACAGTCCACCCATCAAATCCATACCTCTCCAATTTAGAGAGAAGGATATCGTGGGGAATTGTGTCAAAGGATTTACAGAAGTCCAAATAGATCACATCCATTGGTTTTCCTGTGTCCACTGCTGTGGTTACCCCATCATAGAAAGCCACTAATGGTGGCTAATGGTCCACAAAATGGGCTGAAAGGACACTGGAGGGAGAGTAGCAACCAGAGAGAGAACAAAGCAGCCCATTACTGCCTACAGCTCACAGGTCTAGACCAAGACAGGTGGAGTTGGTTGGCATGCAGGCTGCTGCACATTGGACACAGAGGGCTGTGTCCATCTCTGGCCAACGTCTTCACATGGGGCTCCTAATACAGTACTGTGTGGAGCCACTTCCAAATGCCTGAAATTATGAGTCCACCTGAGAACTACATTTTAGTATGAGGCCCAGAAAACATGTTTGGAACAGGACAAGAGAGTATGGAGTGCAGGATCTGCTGGTATAATATTAGGGGATTATGTGAGGTCCTAGGGCTACTGGAGCAAACCTGAAGCATCTTTTCCATACATCTTGAGGGAGGAACTGAACTACTCTGAGAAACAAAACTGGCTTTTATCCCAGAGGAGACTAGTTGGTTCACCCTGAAAGAGGGTTTATGGAGAAACAGGGGAAGCTAAGCTATATGGCTGTATAGATATACTGAAAGTAGAAAAACTCTTGCACAAAACAGCTGTGTCCTTTTATTTAAGATGAATGTACTATTCAAGTGTCCAGTTAACCTTGTTTGCTGAGCATTTAAAGTGCAGTAATGAATATCCTGCTGTGCTGGAAGGTCTGTAGTTTCAGTCAAAAGCCTTCCGGTTTTGGGTTTTGACTTTGATTTCCATCTTGTATGTAGAAGCCACAAAGAAGAACAAAATCAATCTGGGATAAAGCTTAAGCCTCATGCAGCTCAACTTTTGACAAAGAAAACAGGAAGCTTAGCCTGGCAGAGGTTTCCCTAACCATGACAACATTAATTGTAGAAACATCTCCTCTGGTTTTGAGCAACTCCAGTCCAGGGACTATTTGGAGGACAGATTTGACTTCATAGAATATTATTCTGCTCTAATTGATTCCCTGTCTTCATGAGACCACAGAACTGACTATGATCCTTCTGATCATGCATGCATAGCCCCATACCCAGTGCTGTTAGACACAGTGCATCCTTGAGTCAGAAGCCAGTGAGTCTTTCTCATGGGATGTACCTCCTGCTCATGCAGGCAGCAGAAGAAAGGGGGAATTTCTGGCAGATGCATGCAGCTATTTTGCCGTGGTGCCTTCAGTTCATCCAGTTCACCCATTTTTAGCACCTAGGACCCCAGCATTAGACAGTTTGTGGGACTGTCAGTTTGTTTCTGATGTGAAACGGAATGAACTGCCAGGTCTAGCATCTCTTTCGGTAGGCCAGCTATCTGTTAAGAAGCTATTATATTCTTTTATTGCTGGTTCCAGGCACCTTTCAGTTACCACACAGAAAACTTCTGCTACGCTTCTTCTCATGGCTATAAATCCCAGTGCTTAACCTTGTTTTGCCCTTCACTTTCAGTTAATTTTTTGCCAGCATCTTTGTATTTTTGGCTTGTCTAATCACATCTTCATCAATCCATAGAAGCAATAGTTTGTCCTCTGTGTTTAAATTAAATTCAGAGTGAAAACCCTCCAGCCAGCTTAGATTACTGATTAGATTTGCATATACTTTAGCTTTGGATGATGTTTACATCATTGCAACTAATTCCCTAAATTGTGTTCTTTCGTATATTTATACTGAGTTAAGGATGACTATTATATCTGCTAGCTTTCAAAGCTTTTTGACCAGAATAATATACCAGCTTTCTGTCACTGGCCATTAGGACTAATATTTATTTTTAATTCAGTCATTGATATAAACTTATATTTACTTCTTTCCTCTACAACCTACTGATATTGATTACCCTGGATCTTTAATTCATGCTCTGTTGCATCTCCACAGCTTTTCTTTCTATACTGTAGGAGCCCTACTTCTTTTCCAAAGTAACGTTTATTCTGATCTTATTGATTTTACATTGACTTACAATCCTGTGCATATGCCTATCTCTTCCCAGCCAATATCTAGATTATTCTGTAAAAATTACATCTTGTTATCCAAATTCTCAAGTCACAAAAACTGCTCGTAACCTTCCTGACCTCTGTTAAAAATTGTTTATTACACCACCTTGTTATGTAGTCCTCTTGGTGGATATATACCTTGGACTTATTACTTAAAAATCTGTCCCATTCTTACTGAACAGGCAGAGGAATAGTTGGTTTATTTTTTTGTAAATACTTTTTTTCCTCAATTAAACAAACAAATCTTTCCCAACTTGTTTTTTTATTCAAGAAATAATTTATGGCTCTGTTTTTCATAGGCTTTGTATTGAGGAAACCGTTTTCACGGTCAAAAGAATTCTTCAAATAAAAATACTAATACTGTGATTAAATTATGGGGTTATAGGAGCATTTAGCAATAACAGGATAAACCAAAGTGCACTAAATAATATTAATTTTGAAATTCAGCTGTAGATCAATGGAGTGAAAATAATGATCCTAAACAATGTCTGGGTAGTAGCTTACAAATGCACTTGGGTATTTCAGTTTCCAAGCCTGTGCCTCCTCATAAGTCATCCATACCTTTAGCAGCATTTGGCACTTATGCTGGCAATGTTACTTAAGTCCTTGTCCCACAAAAAAGTCACAGAATCACAGAATCACTAGGTTGGAAAAGACCTAGGATCATCAAGTCCAACCATTCCTATTAAACACTAAATCATGCCCGTCAGCACTTCATCCCACCATCTCTAAAATGCCTCCAGGGATGGAGACCCAATCACCTCCCTGGGCAGGTTGTTCCAGTGCCCAATGACCATTTCTGTGAATTGTTTTTTTCTGATGTCCAGCCTGAACCTCCCCTGGTGGAGCTTGAGGCCATTCTCTCCTGCCCTGTCTTCTGTCACATGTGAGAAGAGGCCAGCTCCCTCCTCTCTACAACTTCCTTTCAGGTAGTTGTAGAGAGCAATAAGGTCTCCCCCCAGCCTTCTCTTCTCCAGGCTAAACAACCCCAGTTCTCTCAGCTACTCTTTGTAGTACTTGTTCTCCAGCCCCTTCACCAGCTTCATTGCTGAACACAGTATTCAAGATGCAGTCCCACCAGTGCCAAATACAGAGGGAGAATAAGCTCCTTGGACCTGCTGGTCACGCCGTTTCTGATACAAGCCAGGATGCCATTGGCTTTCTTGGCCACCTGGGCACACTGCTGGTTCATATTCAGTCGGTTGTCAACCAGCACCCCCAGGCCCTTCTCCTCCTGGCAGCTTTCCAGCCAGACTTCTCCTAGTCTGTAGCACTGCACAGGGTTGTTGTGCCCCAAGTGCAGGACCCGGCATTTGGCCTTGTTAAACCTCATGCCATTGGACTCTGCCCAGAGGTCCAGCCTGTTCAGGTCCCTTTGCAGAGCCTCCCGACCCTCCAGCAGATCGACACTACCTCCCAACTTAGTGTCATCTGCAAACTTACTTAGGGTGCATTCGATCCCGTCCATGAGCACTTCTTATGAATATGGGAATGATCCTATTGCTGGAAAAGCCAAAGAAACAGGATCAGAGAGACAAATACATAGAAATGTAGAGTCTTTCCCTTGGGGAGGTTTTTCACTTGCTCAGTGGGCTCTATACCAGATCCTGGTGAAGAAATTCTGGCCCAATTAATTCAGTGGGAATTTTGCCACTGACTTCAGTAGTACAGGATTTCACCGCTTCTGTTCACATGGAGCTCATGGGAATTAGTAGCCCAGGGGCATGACAACATTCTTTTATTTCTGGATAACCCAAGAGATAACTGTGGATTCTCATCAGTATAAAGGGGGCTGATACTTGTCCAGCATACATCTCCACTTCTTTGCTTAAGGGACTTTTTTCTCTGGCAAACATTTTCTCAGCCCAGACAAATGAACCAGCCCTTTTTCTTTTTTTTCTTTTCCTTTTCCTTTTACTTTCCATTTTCCTTTTCTTTTTCTTATCTTTCCCTTTTCCGCTTTTTTAACAAGAAGTAAAATATAAAAACATTTTCCATATCTTGATTGTTACACTAATGTAAGACATGTTCTGAAGACCTGGACATGTTGCAAAATGTAAAATACTTCAATTCTTTCTTTTTTGTTTTCAATTACTGTTTGCTAACTAGTACATTTTACATCACATGAAAATCAAATAGAAGATGTATGTTGGTGGCAGCAAATCCAGAACTGGTCCTGGCCTCCATCTTCCACAAAGTTTTCTCTTCTACCAACAGAAAATTGCAGTAGTTTAGGGGGAGTAATTCATTTAGAGACATGCTGACAGGTTTGAATGAATAGCTTTCTTCCTCCAGTCTCACTACGTTTTGGCCTAAGAGCATATAAAAATTACTCACTGACAAGCATTGTATAACATCAGTCACTACCGAAAAACTTCCATAGAGCTCCTGGAAATAATTAGGAAAAAAACAAAAATAAATTGCCTTTAAACAGTTTACAGAGGGTACAGATTTTCTAGGGAAAAAGATCACGTCTTCAGACTCCAGGTTTTAATAAATGTCTAAATTCTCTGTTCTACAACATCTTCTTGTTCCTCTACTCTGTCTAATGAGCCATCACATTGTAACAGCCAAGGAGTATAAAGTTCTTCTAACATGTACATTTAATCTAATGCTTCAGTGGGAAAAGTTATTTCATTGTGGAATAATACACTTGTTTTTTCCGCAGTATTTTTATAGGTCATCCAATGAAAGGTATATTGTAAAATTAAGATGTTAACTTCTGACTTGCACTAATTAGATGTAAACCTGGAGAGCTGCTTCCTGGAAAACAAACCCAATTGTCCAAGTGAGACAAGCTGAATGTTTAGAAACTGTAAAGTTCATTAGAAAGCCTATGATAACCCCACAGGAGGTGTGATCTTCTGCTGGACTAATCGATCAGCAAATTGCTGTGTGTGCCATAAATCCTTTGGCCTAGTTTAGATCTGTTGGTCTTGATCACCGTATCTCGAGAGCAAAACTGATCTCTACCTATTCAGTTTGTATGTGCTCACATCTACCTATACATGAAGAAAGCCTTCAGAGACAAGCCTTCACTAGCGTGCAGGCTGGAAAAAGATCAAAGGCATGGAGGACAAAATTAAAATAAGCAATAGGAAGAAGGTTGCATAGGACTTAAATGATTCTTCAGACCTTGGTATCAACTGTGCAGGATAAATAGTGGATAACTACAACCTCTGACTGAGGTTTAGTCTAGGCCAACTCTCACTTTGACATGCCAGGCTTTGAGGGAGAAGAATAATAGTGGAATGCCCATTTGGGGTGGGATGATGATGGCTATTGCCAAAAGGTATTTCTAAAGACTCAGTTACCCTCAGAAATATTAACTGCCTTCAATTGATAGTTGCAAGACTTTTGCCTGGTAATTGACAGACAAGCACAAAAGAAATAACTCTCCTGACCTCAGAAAAGGTAAGATATAATTCCTAACTGAGCCTTGCCACTGAATTTTAAAGTGCCCCTAGACTGTATTTACAGGATCTCTGGTTACACGAACAGACACTGAAAAAACAAGCATCTGGAAAGAAAGCTTTAAAAGTCATCTGCACTGCTGTTTCATGGCTGGTGTTTTTCCTTCCAGAAAAATATAGCAAACTCTGTCTTTATTCAACTGGTTTTAACACAGTACTCTGAAATAAAATGGATTACATATTCTATCACAGGCAAACATAAACTCAAATTTTGTATAAAATTGGTTCAAAATCTTGTGAGCCTGTATTTCCAGTTGCAACAAACTATGAAATCACTCTGACAGGAGAGATAGTAACAGAATCTGGCAACATATTTGTTCTTCTTTCTTATAATAGTTTCCCCAAGATACACCAAGAAGAAATCAACCTCCTTTCTGACTTTGTAGGTGAATAATTGTTCATCCTGCCAAAAAGCTCAGAAGTTTGTGATGAGAATTTATCCTGGGGCCATGTGAAATTTTCAAGAAGATTCACTTGTTAAAAATGTCAATTTACTCCAGGGGCTGTATTTGCTTTACTAATTAAACTGGAGCTAGTTAAAGGTCTCTCCCTTTATGTCGTATTAGTTTTCCAGGAGCTAAGAGGAGAGGTGAGAACTAGCCCCTATTTTAATGAATGTTAAGTTTGCCTTGTAAACAGGTAGAAGAACCAGGAAAGACTAATCAAAGATTATTACATTTCTATCTATTCTACATCACACACAAACATCTACAGGAACTTTTAAGAAGTAGGCTAGATCCCAATCTTACAGTATTCTTTTGACTTCAAACGGCTGGGACAGAGTGATGCTGCCTGCCTCACTTGAACCAACACTATTTTCCTTATCTTCACTCCCATTAAAGTCATCAGTGGTTATCATCATTACCCTAGTTAGTCTCAGTCTAGTTTTTCAGCTTTCACCTAACCTTTTGAAAGCCCCTTCCGAGAGCCTGGCTCATTGTCCTAGTGTACAAGTGCTCACTCTGTATTTCCACTGAATAAGACTTTCACTGTTCTATGCCCTTTTGGAGACATAATCACTACAATAAAACAGTGTGAAAATTTGTCCTTGTACATCCTTTTGAAATCGGGCACATTTTTCCCTCTTGTTTCTCCTGTGAAGTACTACAATATTTTTCAGTTAGAGTAGGTTCTTGTTGCAACTGGTATCAAAGCACTGTTATCATAAAACCTGTCATAAATGTAAGAGCATCTATTTCCCAAACTCCTTCCTGGTCTCTAGGTGACTTATTTCTTTGATAGATTTCCTTTGTAAGGGAAGTAATTTTTCTGATTTTTTTAAAGTACTTTTCTTTCCATTTAATGCGTTAAGCTAGTCCTTCATAGTATTATGTTATGCCACTCTGTGCTTTTGCTGTCATTCTTTCAGTATTATAATATTTTTCCACATAATATCATTATTTGAGTTTCTCTTTTAAGAACAACTGTTCCTACACTGATTTTTTAAGTGTTACCCAAACAGCAACGCCTCATCCTCCATGAAATGAGGTTATGAAAACAGTCTATGGACCACTGGCACCAGGTACCACTCAAGTTCATTAGAAGCCAGTCATTTAACTTCTGTAATCTCTTTTGAGATTTTTCATTTCACATAAATATTTCTGTAGCCAAACATACAAACACAGGCCTTGTAAATTATGCCCTCAATTTTGCAGTCCAGCCCTATGCAGCAGAGCAGAACCTCATCAATTTATTTTACCAAAATAAAAGGAAATTAAAGCCTCAGAAAGTTTGCAGCTGTACTCCCATTGAAGACATAGAGCTGACTTTATATCATGCACACTGAGATATTGCAGCTAACTTTAAATGACAAATTATGTAAACACTACAATACAATTCTTTCTTGCACACTTTTTCTCCATTCAGCTCCTGTGCAAACTAACTGTTGCTTTGTCAGAAAGGTTCCTAACATTTACTTCCTTTTTATTTATCTTGAGCTGTGACTACTTTGATCAGGCCTTTTAATTCCGAATTACCCTGAGCAGCGCCTTGCGGGCAGAGCTGAATGCACCTTGGGTCAATTACTGCTTCACAGCCATCTCATGTCTTGAAGCACGTAACGTTTCCTGTACGCCTCCCTTTCAATTACTGCCCAAGGCAAAGCCAGCTCAGCTGGCTACACACACCATGTGCTTTTAACAGAGCTTTCAATGGCTTTATAAAGTGCCATTCACCTATCTGCCTACTCCGTTGAACAACTGAGATGTGTTGAACCAGATTCCTTCTGGACATAAATCAGCCCAACTTTAGGGAGCAATATGCAGTCTCACTACACAAGGAAAGAGCCAGTAAGCAGGCAAAAAACCCATATCATCTGCACTAATAGCCTTCAAATACTCATATGGGCTCCTGTTTCAATTGAGTAAACCCTGAAATTTACCTCAGGTCCCTGTATCTTCACACAGACCAGGAAAATAACCAGATCCTGGCTCTTTTAGTATTAAATATTCAATATTGAAATTAAGGTTAAAGAAAACTGAAAACAGCTCGTCCTGTGGGGGTTTTGAAACATTACCAATGTGATTTATGAGTGTCTTGGAGCTCTGAGTAAATTAAGATTAGGTTAAACATCCTATTCCCTGACTCTGTGAGATCAGTGCTGTCTACTAAAGCAGCTGGGAATAACAACACTGGCTTTCAAAACAACATTTGCATAGCCTACATCAGTAGCAACAATGTTATAACTACACAAACTCAGCTTTGGGGTTTTTTTGCCCTCAAGTACTTTTATGCCACTACATTTTGCCTGCCCTTCTTACTTTGGCAGTTTCTGGAGACAATTCCTAAAACGTATTGTGCTGTCAGCTAGTTTTCACCAGGCAAAAGGATCTGTCATTAAGCTTTCCATGTATTATAGTAGTCAGCACATTTCTTTTTTTTTTTTTATTAATGCAACTTGCTGTGTTCCTCTGAGATTGTGAGTTAATACTTCTTTGTAAACGGGAGTGAAAAAGGCTAGAAACCTCAAGAATTCACAACAGCAGTGACCTTAAAAAAATAATACCAAAGTGGCTTGTATATGTCTTTTGTGCTGATACTTTTCTGTAAGGCTGGCAAAAATGCTTGACCTGCTCCTTTGTGGGTAATCCTAGAGAATCTGCTCCCATAAGTGTATGAGCACTGAGATTTCCTTCCAGCAAAGAAGTAGCTTCTAAGGCCAAAAAGAGGGGGGAGGAGAATTCAGAAATAACAGAAATTTATCAAGAAATGTAGAAAGGATAAATTTGGTGTGGTCCCTCAAGGTGAGGTCCAGAGGTTTGATTTCAATCTCATAAGGCAAAGAAAGAAAGAAGGAGCAGGGCCCATCATTAGGCAGTGTGGATGTTACATATGACCTATCACCCACATTCCCTCTGTAGCCCATAGGAAGAACATGCGCTTCTGGAGAGCAGCATCTGTGTTTAGACTACAAGCATCTGTTTCTCTCCATTGGCCCTGACACACACTTAGACATTTAGTTCTGAGAAAAAAATCAAAAACCGCACGCAGCAGCCCACTCTTCCTAGATACATTCTTACTTAGGTGCTCGTATTGACATTGCACAGTCTAACATTAATTACATATCTGAAGAATCAAGTCTTGACATCACTGTATACTAAATATGGATTTGCTAACTAGCAGTATGTAAGGAATGCAGTGGTTTTAAGCAGATAATGACACTCAGAGAAACAAAGCTCTGTGGTGTCACAGGAAAAAGAAAGAGTTGGCTTCATTGGGATCTTTGGGATGCACAGTTCCACCACAAAACTTGGGTTCTCAAAGGTAAAATTAAGTTTTGAGAGGAAACTAAAACAACTGTTCTTGGAACAGTTGAGAATATTATGATATCATTATAATTATCCAGTATATATTCAGTACAAGAGTTGTTCTGAATATATGTAGACACATCAATACATACATGTAATGAATATACGAACACCTCTAAAATCTGAGACAGATGAGTAGCCCTGTGTGGGAGAAAATAGGTGGAAGGAAGCTCTTTTCTTGTGCCAAGGAGTCAATGGGAAAGGAAGGGACCCTGCCTCCCCATCCAGAACCTCAGTGTCTCAGTGACGAAGACTTCTGTGCTGGTTTGGTTTTGTGCCAAATCTGAGCAGTGTCTTTGGAGAGACAACACCAAGCAGAGCTGCGCTACCAGAGTGATCCCTGGAGGAAGACCCTCAGCTCAGACCACCAGTGACAAGAGCTGCTCTGGGGCCTTTCATACTTTTAAGACAGACTATCTCATTCTTTGCTTTGAAGATTTTCTTATATCATGTCATTTATTCTGATATTTGTACCACCTCCCCTTTCACTGAGCCTATTTACTTCAGAATGGCTTTCTGACAATGGTCATGATGGGAAACTTGGTTTCATTTAATTTTGTTTGCTTTTATCAACCCAGAGGAGAGTGAAAAGTGAGATTTTTGACTCAAAGTTCTTGCCAAGATCCTGTTATTTTCCAGAAAAAAGACTCTTTGGGCAATGTTATTTTCTCCCTAAATGCAACCATGAATGCCTTCCAGAAGTCCTGCGCTACATCAAATACAAAACCTGATTCCTTGGTCCTATCTGCCACACTGTGACCTTTATTTGTGGAGTTTTGACACAAATTTTCAAAAAGTTCATTGCAGTTCAGTGGTCTGAAAATCAGCCATATTTAATATGTAATTAGGTGGAGGTTTCCATTGCAGGAAAACACTCTAATGACAGCTACATTTAAATTAGTCGTAGGCTATAACTAGGTGCATTTTTTTTGCTGCTATGTTTTACTGCCATATTTTACACCAGGATACGTAAACGTGTGGACCCCAGACACTCAAAAAATCTAAAGATAAATCTGTTGAGAACTAATTCATGATGCTTGTGGCTAGCTTTGTAAATCTTCTAATCTGTTTGGGTACACAAAGTAACAAATATATACTGAGAATCATTGTTTCAGTGCAGAGACAGGATAGAGACCAACACAAGGATTACAGCTGGTCAAAAGCATGCAGCTAAGTCAACATATTTCTTTCACCATAAAACTGAGTTTTAGAACAGTTTTCTCTGACGATATTTACCTCCCATGGAAAATTTCATTTTTTTCCCTAATAAAACAATAACTGTTTTTGAGGAAAAAAAAGATTCTGGTTTGGGCTTTTTCTCTTTTAGGTATGTAAATAGTCAAACTTTTCTTCCTTTAAAAGGGGAAAAGAAAGATTTTCCAGTCAGCACTAGAAAAGATGACTAGTTTAAGATAGACCTTTAAATCTAAGAAAAAACCCAGACCATGTCAGTTATGCTCTTGGGAACAGAAGAGGTAATCTGTATCCAGTATAAGCTGTTCCTTTCTGTTTGTACACTGTGAACTGAAAAGCTGTGCCCTGATTTCATCCTAAGTGTGGGCCACAGAGAACCCGGAGTACTCTGGTTGCAAGGAGATCATGTATTGGTTATACAGCCTCTCTGCATCAAGGCTCTCAAAATGACTGAAGATATTTCTGCACATTCCCCCCATCTTCCTTCTTAAGGGATTTTCTGGCTGAGGAACCATAACCGTTTTGATTTATTAATTCAAACTACAGAAAACTTTGTCCATAATTGCCAAAGTCCATATTTTTAATGAATCCCTACTGTTCCTCCAATTCCTTCTTGCTCCACAAAAATAACTATTTGACAAACCTACTGTGGATCAGAAATAGAATAATTTGATAGATTATATACTACTCCAGGGAGAACATTCAAAATAGCTGACAATCTAGCTTGTAGTGTGAATATCTACAAGTGAAAATACTCATATAATACAGACATTGAGTAAGCTCGCATATAACCAGGCTTACTGGTAAACTACTTCCAAGCCAAAAATAAGTAAAAGTTGCTATGTACAAACATTAGCCAGTCAGCTCCAGTCATTGCAAGAGCTCTTTTTATTCATTGCCTTGGGCTCCATGTAACAGCTGATTGATATGTGTTATAGGAGGCATTGAAGTGATTTCCCTATCAAATAACGTGTGTGGAGAAAAATGTCTGTAGTCTATGGTGGCAAAGGCTCAGTCTGACAAGGACCTCTAGGGCACTAAGCATATTATCTTTGTCATCTGGCCAAGTTTTCATGGAACAGTCATTCACTTCTTCCTGTAGTTTTTGTCTAATCCATGTGTGAACTGGCTTTAGAGAAAACAAGATATATCGCTGAATATGGCAGACAGCCCTTTTCATGCATATTTCAGTAACAGCTTAAGCTTTCAGCATCTTAACACCTATTACTTCTAAGCCTCAGAAAAGAAACTTACAGAGGTAGATGTACGTCAGAATCTTAGGAGGCAGCACTGTGATCTTCAAAAAACTCTGAAAACAGAATTACAGTTTCTTAGCATCCCCTTGACTTAATGTCAAGGAGTACAAGGTACCAAAACTTTAGGAACATTCCTGTGTAAAGCCAAGATTTCAGCCCATCTCAGTTGCATAACAAAGCATCATCTCTTGACTTAACACTGAAATAAAGGTTGTGTTGTCATATGAATATTTGGAGTAGCACCAATCATATATAATCAATCAGTGTCAGTCATATATAATTGCATGATATATGCAAATACCTAATTCACTTTCTAGGCATTAAAACACATAACCATAAAATCCTGATTGTTATTTTCACCCTAGCAGCATTGTGATAAACAAGACACATCCACTACCACAGAAATACTGCATGTAGGTGCTATTACTTTATCCACAATATAAGCAATGTTTTCAATAAAACCCACCAATAAGAGTGTTATTACCATAATATCAGGGTCAAAGCAAGACTGACACATATGTCTAATTCTCTTTTATTCCATGTGAAACCACATGTAGCATTTTTGACACAGCTTAGCACACCTCAGGCAGGGACTCACTGTCCTTGTCTTACTTGTCACAAGTCCATATCTTACTATAACAATCGTATTATCCTGGTACATAGCAGAGCTCACAGGTGATGGTATTCATTGTTGCCACCCTCGAGGCTCTGCCAGGACACAGAGAAGAAGCCATAAGGAAGAGACAATCTAGGTGTCTTACATTAGCATCTATTTCTGCACATTTCTTTCATGCATAGGAGTTTAGCTAGCAGACATTCACCTTTCTGATCACTTCTGTTCCTTTGACTATACTCATTAATTGAACCTGATCTTTATTAGATGGCCTGCATGTCAGCAAAAGCAAAACAGTAAGTGAACACTGCTAAGAATACAGCAGTGGTAATTCTGCAATATTCGGTATATCCAATGTGTACTGAATTACAAAGGTATAAACTACATTTTCCCCTCCCTTCCTGATACTTTTCAGCTTGGTTTTGGTGCCTATCTCATTCTCTTCATCATAGAAATTATCTGCTCCAAGAGCACCATTAAAAGGTGTCCTCATGCATGATCACGATGTGATAATAAGAGGGATCATAATGGTCTTCAGTCCCTGTCTTTATCTCCCATGTAATAGAGGTGTGTCAGTGCTCCTCACAGATTGCAACCAGCCCTGGGTGAATCATGAAGTCCCAGTCCTGAATTTCTTGTTGCAGGAATTATTCCAGGAAGGTTGGGATTTTCCGGTGTTTGTTAAATTAAATATATCAAGTATATTTTTAAAACAGCAAATGTAAACAAACAATACACATGTACATATGTGTTTATGAAACATAAAACATTAAAGATGGTTTATATTAATGCTGAAAAATCAAAGCACTCTAAGGCAGCTACACCAGGGTTTGGAAAGGAGTTATGGATGTCTTAGTGTAGCATTTTAACCCTTATTTCTGGGAAACTCATGGCACTAACATGGCAGTGCCTCTTCAGCTGGAAAATGAAACCATTTCTAAATGAGATCCCCTAGCTACAAAACTATGGAGGGAGCAAGAGTTCAAATAAATTCCTAGTATAAGCTGTTTTGCTTCAAACATGGTTTCTTGAAACAAGCATTTTATAGCTAAATAATTTATCCAAAACCCATTACTTGCGGTTGTTTTTTCTGTTGTTTTACTGTGTAATATGCCAGCAATCAGTTCCATATGGTATCCATATAATCTATGATTTAAAGATTCTGGATTCTGCTCTCCATTTTACTTCCCTGTACACGTACAGAAATTTACTATAAGATATGTATTTTTCTATCTCCTAAAATTGTGTGTGTAATTACTTTACACTACTAAGTGCCATTATGTCTGACACAGATGCAAAATATAGATGCTGAACAATTTTTCCACAGTTTTCAATTAAATGTAAAATATAATAAAATGTATAATATAGTAAAAGTGAAAATTTCTATGCGTATACAACCCCTTTCTACTTTCAGCTAATTGAGCTATCATCTCATGTGCAGACAAAGAAAAGAGACGAAAAGCAATTTGAAGTTGTGAGGCCATTTGTAATCATGCCTCTTTGTATAACAGGCGGAGGTATTTTTAAAGACACCACCCAGAGACAGGCTGCTTGTGAGAATCTTTCCGAGGGCAAAACTGGTGGGTCTATAGCCATTTGGATGCACTGACTAAACTCCTAAATGGAGAGAAAACAAATTATAGCTGCAAGAGAGATTAAAAGGGAACCTGAGGCTTTGCATCACCATTGCCATTAGTTTAAAAAATCAATTGCCTCCAGCAGGGAGATTTTGACACTTTCAAAGGGCTGTTCATCCCATACTAAAACTGACTTAAGTGAGGCTTACTGCTGGAAAAAGGATCATTCCCATCACACATCCCCGGAGGAACCCATCTGGGGATTTGGCCTACAGAATGATTTGATGTAAACAAGATGCCTAATCTTTCAACTGCTGCTGTTAAAGATCTTAGGGAGCCCACCCTCTGCCAGCGTCCCAAAGAAAGAACAAAGCAGAGGCAGCAAGGCGACACCAGCAGTGTGACCCATGGTGGTGTCAAACTGCTGCAGCAGTAATTTCCTCTGTGGGGTGACTCCCCACATCACAAATACTTATTGCTCTTCATTTCTTTTCAAGCCGACTTCTTCTTTCTTTAAAAAAAAAAAGGAAAACTCTTTAATTGCCCAGGTATATTTTAATCCAACATTCATCTTCTTTAGAATTAGTATATTTGGGCAACTCTCCTCCCGGATTTGTGTACTTGGTCTATGCACATTCTGTGTACACTCACAGGCTTAACAAGCACTGTTATCCAGGACATGAGCCCCACCTTAGGCACCCTCTGCAGTGATCTTCCCAACCTGCCCCTCTCAATTTTCTCTGGCAAGCTTCTTAAAGAGTTTAAGAAATCTCCCCTTGAGTCAGACCAACGGGCCATCTAGTCCAGTGGCAAGAGAAGATGTTGCTTTGAAGAGAACTATTAGTCAGATTTTCCCCATCTTAGAGGCTTACGCAATGTCTTCTGAACCTTTTCTGTTTACTTAATGACAGGTTCAGGCTGCAGGTAAAAGACTTGAACATGGCTTTCAAACAACGTTGCATAGCACCTATGCAAGTTGCTCAGATACATCATTATACCAATGTAAGATTCAAGAAATTTTTCTTGAATTTTTCATGCTTGTGATAGGTGAGTAAGCACGTTCAAATTTAAAGTTAGACAGATAAATGTGTCCCAATGCATTAAATCATTGATCATAATACAGCTGAGCTCTTTATGTCCCAGTGACACAAAGCTGCACAGAGTGCCTGTGAACATGCTGAGGAAGTGAAGAACTGGTGCTGAATCACTGTAAATGGTGCTGAATCAGCCTTAGAGAAGTTCTGCACATTGCATCATTCTTTATGATCAAAGAAAGTGAGGGAAGCTAATGAGCAGCCAGCACTGCCACCATCCCACGCACATAAGCCATCCTGCCATGCACCACAGAGTACTACAACAGAGCTGAAACAGATATTAATCCATGGGAAATAAGGAGATTCTGCTCACCACAAGCAGTACTATGATTAGTGGCAGCATCAGAAGAATCTGTGCCAGCAGATGAACCCCTAGTCTATACTCTTTCCTAAGCAGATTTCCTAAGTGCCACTTAAATAAATAAATATCTGTTCTGGGTTAGCTATATAAGCAAGGGAAAATACTTAAAATATTATGCACACCAGTTTTGTTCCTGGGGTTGTATTTAAATGCACCCTAAATTTGCTGACCACATTTCTATCCACCCACATTCAGCCCATTGCCAACCAGAGGTTTTCTATCTCACAAGGTTTCGTTCCCAAGTTCCGAGCAGGCATCAGCTGCTCAGTGCCATCAATTCAACTCTTCCAGTTTTGTCCAATATATCTGTTGTGACAGCAATGTAATAGCAAAATCAGGAAAATAATCTCCTTTCCAAATCAAGGCATCATTTTAGACATTATCACATCCTGCTGGCTCCTGCTGCTATAGGTAGTGTTTCTACCCACAGAAAAAGCTGTGAGGCCATGGCAATGGACTGCAGGAGCCTTAGGAGGTTGGGGAAAGGTAAGAAATTTTCTAAGATTTGGAAGGAATGAAGGAGGAGAAGCTAGCTGCTGGCAGGAAAAGCAGAGGGTGTGCATAGGATATGCTGAGCAAAACAGGAGGGAATTAGAAGAGCTGGAAGCATTGTTCAAGCTAAACAGCTCCTCAAATTCTCCATAGAGAAGCTGATGGGATGTGGCTAATGGAGGTGTGAGCATCAGCAGAAGCACAGAAAGAAGAGATACAATCTATGTCTTAGTTTTATAATAATAATGTCTAAAGACTTCTCTTTTCAAAGGACTAAGCAATATTTTTGGTTGTACTGTTACTTATCCTCTTAGCTGGTTTCTAGGAAAATTTCCTCATCTCCAGCATGTTCATTGCCACTTGTACTCCAGTCATCAAGGGAAAATGGAGCTGCACGTGGTTGGGTTGTGCTTCATCTGAAAAGAAAAGACAGGAAAGATGAGGGGGGGGCTCTTTATCAGGAAATGGGTTTAACCTGAAAGAGGGTAGATTTAGGTAAGATATTAGAAAGAATTTTTTCGCTATGAAGGTAGTGAGGCACTGGAACAGATTGCCCACAGAAGTCATGGATGCCCCATCTCTGGAGGTGTTCAACACCAGGCTGGATGAGGCTTTGACCAATCCAATCCAGCAGAAGGTGTCCCTGCCCCTGGCAGGGTGGTTGGAACTAGATAATTTTTAAAGTCCCTTCCAACCCAAACCATGCTATGTTTCTATATTCTGTGAATGTAAGGGGAGTGTCTGTTTCCCACAGACTGGGCCTAAAGCCTGTGCTAAATACTACGGTCTTCATATTAAGCTCTATCAATAATGTGGGTAGTAGACCTCAATGTCACACCAATCTCCTTGAATCCCCCTACAGCCACAAAACTGGTTAAAAGCTCAGTGGTGTTTGGAAAATGGAAATTCACGTGGAAGAAAAGTGAAAACATATTTTTCTGGGTGAGGTACTCTTTGCTCCACTCTGATCACTATTATTCTCTGTTCTAGACACTGAAAGAAAACAAAAGCTGAAATACCCGAGGTAAATTTTAATTCATGACTGGATATAAACTCCAAGTCCCAAAATTCGAAGGCAGTGTGACAGAAAAAAAAAAAGCTGTTTCAAATAGACTTACAGTTATGAGACTCTCTCAATAAAAAACAATGAACAATAAACTCTGAGATAGCAGCTAACCAGCACCTAGATAAACCATCCTTCACAGATATGCTAGATGGGTGGTTATGGCTATAGCTATGAAAATAGCTGCTGCAAACGGTGCAACAGCAAACTCCAGCTTTCCAGATACTGTTCAAACACAGCAATGATGCTTCTTTGAACAAGACAAGTAGAAAAAGGAGCAAGAAAGGAAAATGCAGTCAAGAACTGAAGCAACTTGTCCAAGAGCCAAGGATAAATTGCAGGTTTCTTAAGCCCCAATCTAAATCCTTTTCCACTCTCCACAGGACCTTGCTGTTGCTGCTTTTTACAACTCACAAGTCCAGCCTAGGGGGTGAATGTATAAGAAAGGGATGACTTTTGTTGATCATTAATAGCACACAAAGTAACAAGTAATTCCACTTGAAGTGAGACGTTCTATTTCTGTATCCTGACCTGAGAAGGAACATTTTTGTTAATGAGGCCTGAGTCTCCTCATCCTGAAACAAGAAAATTAATCCAGTTATAGATTTTTTAAATGGGACACTTGGCAATTCTCTCTTGACAGAAAGGAGTAAAAATAGGGAATATTTCACTTCCCATGGATCCTTAAGTATTATTGGATGGTCTCTAGTCTCCAGTCATAACAAACATGATTAATTGTAGTGTCAGGAACAGCAGGTCTTCCTTACCAAATCTCCTTCATGCCAACGTTTTGCTAGTGTGTGAAAATGCTGTGAAGTACCAGCTGTTGATAAAACAGTGACTGTTCCAGTGCACATGTTCCAGCTGTGATCACACAATAAAGCTAAAACATGTAAGAACCCACTTTTTTGTCTATTCCCACAGACGCTTTGTGTGTAACTTCACTCATTGTCTCTATAGATGTATATATAATGCCTTTTACCTTATTTTTTTCTCCACACAGCTGTGTGATTTTAACTAACGCTGCAAACTGGAGACAATTACTGCTGGAAGTGGGTTTATATATTCATCATACCTATGACCAGGAAAGGAAAAGAGAAAACATTAAAAGATCTAATTTAAGCAAATGTTTTATTTCAGTTGCTGTGGTCGTTAAGCCCTTGACAAGACTCCTTTGGTTCCGATAGACAACTTAAGACCCGAGTGAGACCCTTAGCTTGATCTTTGTGCAGTTCCTGATAAATGTTTTTGTATTCTGCCCTGTTTCAGAGCTCTTCCTTCTTCTATTACTAGACAGTGTCAGGAAAAGGAAGAATCTGTGACAGGTAACCACCTATCTAGTGAAACATCTGTCTGTCTTGTAAGTCATGCTGTGACTAAGGGCTCGGCTCAGAGAATGTACCTAGCCCAGTATATGTTGTAGCATAGGTGCAGCCAAGGGGTAATAATACTGTGTTCTCACCTGCATTTCACTTGCGGACTCCATCTTAGCAGGAGCTGAATGGTGAGATCACTTGCTCTTCACAGAGCACACAACATTTGTCTGCAAACCTGTTCTGGATTTGGGATAAATATCCTGTTTATAGGAGTACTGGATAGGAAGGTTCAGTTGCTGTATTGGTATCGTTTGTGCCCTGCAGGGATCCTAAACTCCCCACCAGACTGCATGTACATCACACATCACACGTTGCAGCACACAGTGTTTCACTAGCAGCAACAGCTGGGACAGTTGGATGTTGCAGTCAGAGGTGCACTGAGAAGCTGACAAGGAGAAGGAAGAAGTAGATTTTGCCCACTTAAAGAGCCTATTAAATCTGTGGTTAACCCATGAGTGTTCTTCTATATCTCACATGTCTCTATGTGGCTTTCAAAGAGCAGACTTTCTTTTCTGTTTCAGAAATAAAAGCTTCAGTAATCAGCAAGCCATTATTTGAATATGCACTTGATGAATTCTTGCAGCTGACATTACGAATCTGTAATTTCCTTCTTGGTGGCTTTCATAAATGATAGTGAGACTGAAATGTATAGGTACTCTTCCTTGGAAGTTATTAAAGTAAATATAGTATTAACTGGATTTTGTCCCAGTGGAAATGTACTTTGATCTCTAGCCTAGGTAATACTTTTCTTCCTCTCTTCAGATGTATTCTATCTGCTCTCTTTAGAAGTGACAGTTGCAAGGCCATCAGTTATTTGAAAGGTCTGCCATGGCAGGATTTAAAAGGCAGACTCCAATGCAAAAATTGCTTTTTGTGTGGCTGAAACTCCACAACCCCCACAGCTTTTTATTACACTAAGCACTGGAGATTTTAAAGAAAAAATAAGTCTGGACACCCCAGACTAGACACCATTTATCTACTCTTTCCTGAAAAAATAAGATTCATAACTCCAAATTGAGCACCACAGAGAATAAAGGACTGATATAGGATTCAAGGGTCTTGATTTTGAAGAGAGACGGTGTAACATTGTGTACTCAAAAATATTGGGCATTAGTGAGGTAACTTTTATTAAAGATTAAATAATTTTCATTAAAGATAACCAGTATGCAATGTAGGATGTAAGGCGAATTTGAAAGTTTGGATTCAGCGCCTTGCTACCTCTATTCATAGACCATTCCTTCATAGGCATCATGTTTCCTTCAGGCATTTTGTCCTGTCAGTACCTTCCACTATACCACTCATGATAATAGCTTTCAAATCTTTCTCAAGTCCATACAATCTTTAAAAATTCATTTTCACAATGAAGGCAACACAAAATCCTTCAGAAATCAGTTGTGACATGCTATGTCAGTCCTTCTCCTAATCCCTAAACATGTTGAAAGATCAAATTCACAATGTCACATGTATGCAAACCAGCAGTCCAGAGAAAGAAAAGTGACTACTCACAGAAAAGGTTTTGCATCCCATGAGAGTTTCACACAGGCCATCAGTGGGGAGACCTTCACAAGCACTGAGTTTAGTAGCTTTCAGAAAATGTCCCATTCACTGACCCACTCATCATTTAACAGTAGTCCTATCTCCAAGTAAAGAAGCTCACAGCAAACTTCCATTTATCTCATTGAGTGAAAAATGGCTTTGAATCATAGTTCCGATGCCTATCAGAGAATATGATATGATGTTCCCCCAAATCACATGACACCGATTCTCATTTTTGAGCCAGAATCACATGTGCACAGCAGGAAACCAACTTTCCCAAAACCTTCACAGAGAAATTTTGTACACAGAGTTTGGAATAATTACATTTTACAATGCTGTGTCTCTGGGTGTCTCTAGCTGGCAACAGATGGTAGGAATTAAAGAGTAGATTATGTCACCACTGCCAGATGTTTTACAAGTCATGGCCCCCTCCTTTTGAGGAAACTTTGTGTTATAAAACTCCTGACTCGTGTACTCAAACAATGATGACTTTCTAGCCAAGCTATATATCTTGGGTTTGGAGCTTGAGTTTTCTTTTCCTCCAGAAGGTCTACAGATGTAAGTCAAGAAGAATGTCTGGGGATTTCCACACTAAGCTCTTCCACACATAAGAATGGTGACTTCTCACAAAGTATCTTGACAACAGCTCAGTCAGGTGGTATGGCAAGGACATTGCAAGTCAGGGTGAGCGGTTCTGCCTCTGACTTTCCATTTACTACTTACATTGGTTTATCTGAATCTGTCCATTGCCTTAGAATTAAAGTTGATACATTCTCCATTTTCTTCTCTTTTCATATAGCACCTTGTACATGGCAGAGGAGAGGGTCCTTGTGCTCCTAGGTTACTTGGTCATTTTTCAATGCCATTGGTCATTTTTCAATGCCAATGGAGTATTAAGAAGAGAGGAGACTTCATCTCCACACAGACCATGCAGGTGATCTGTCTGGTAGGGAAAAAAATAGAAGCTCAATCCTCATCTGGCATAGACCTTCATGATAGCATTTACCCCAATGGCACTACATGTATTTGCTGTATTTTCAGATATAATAAACATATGAAATATATTTATTTACATGTATTTTCATTTGGCCTAGTCTGTGAAGCACAATAGATTCTACAAAACAAGACAGAAAGCTAAATCTGGATTGCATTTAGATGGCATTACAGAAAAGAGCTCAGCATAACTGAAACACAACAAGGACTTCAGAAAAGCAGCCTAACAGCATTGATTAATTGCATTGAGCTTTTTATAAACAAGATCTATGGCTCTATGAGTCTATGATCTTCAGAAAATCAGATCATCTCCAAATGGAAATAAAATAACCAACAAGGAATAAAGCAGCCAAGACAGTAGTAAGCTAGCTTCTAAAAACTGTTGAGATTTGGAAAAGTTATACATTAAATCTGGTTATTTAAGTGATTATTTTAACTGTGGCTCCCCATGGGCCTGATCCAAAGATGATGAAGTCAT
Source organism: Clamator glandarius (assembly GCA_033459285.1). Lineage (NCBI taxonomy): Eukaryota > Metazoa > Chordata > Aves > Cuculiformes > Cuculidae > Clamator > Clamator glandarius. The sequence goes on along the minus strand of JAUNZM010000036.1, from coordinate 2,676,832 downwards.
CATCCAGAAACAAAGGCCTGTGGCTCCACTCTGAATCTAGTAGTCCTTTGTGTAGTGTGCTCTGCTCCTTATGTGCCCCATAAATTACATCTGCATAGTTTTCTTATTAATAATGATGTGAAACATTACCAAGGCTGAAGCTTAGAGGAACTAAAAAAATGTTGCCCAAGACCATTCAAGTGATATAGCAAGGTTCAACAGGGTAAAACCTAGGCCAACAAAAATTTAGGCTGAATCTCAGGAAACAAAAAAAAATATCATAAAATGTGTATCAGACTGTTAAATATTCGCTACAGTCCAATTAGAAAAATTTCCCTAAGTATTCAGGACCAGATTAGCTAAGAAATTTGGCAATATTCTGCTGACAGTGATTCTCCTCAGTGGAGTACATGGTCTGAAGCAATGCTTAGCATCAAACTTTGGTGAGATGGGTCTACATAACCCATTTTCCAGATTGTCCCTCAAGAGAAACATACACCTTCTCCAGGGACCTATGTCATCTCTGGGTTTGGAGGCCAGTTCCAAGGACTTGCCTGTCTTGAACACCAACATACAGTACAGAAGAAAGACACTGCTGTTGACCCAAGCTGGTACCGCACAGAGTTGTAAGATCTGAGAAGCTCTGCATTTGCCTTATTATGAAGTCCACATAACATTAGTTCATTATCCTATGTGCCATACTGGGACAATAAAGCCTCACAACTTTTTCCAGTATGACTAGTGTATCTTAATCCAACTTTGACACCCAAGCACTACCCTCCCCTTTGTTGGTGTACTGATTACTGCTGGAATAGAGTTTATTTTTTTCATAGTAGCTCATATGGGGCTATGGTTTGGATTTGTAACCAAACCAGTGTCAATGACACAGGAATATTTTAGTTATGGCTGAACAGTGCTTACACAGAGGCCTTTTCTTCTCTCACCGCCCTGCCAGTACAAGATATTGGGGTGGAGCACAGCTGGGCCAGCTGACCAAAGGGATATTCCATATCACATTACATGTGATGAAGCCCTGCTTTCCTGGAAATAGCTGAACATCTGCCTGCTGTTGGGATTCAGTGAATTAATTCCTTTTTTTTTTTTTGCTTTGCTTGCATGTGCAGCTTTTGCTTTATCCCTCAATCTTTATCCCAACCCACAAGTTTTTCTCAGTTTTACCCTTCTAATTCTCTCCCCCATCCCACTGGCAGAAGATTGAGTGAGCAGCTATATGCAGTTTAGTTACTGACTGGGGTTAAAACACAAGAGCTGGTAGCTGTGCTCAAAGACCAGAGTCCCCAGTAGTGTCCGAGAAGAACTTTGCAAGATGTGAAAGAAACTTGGGGTTTTTGGGAGAAAATAAGTTTTAAAATAACAAGCAGATTACAAACTCCAAACACATGTGAGAAGCTTTGTAAGAACATGAAAGCTTGGTAATGACCATCAATACTGTGGGTATGAAATTTCTATGTCACGCAAACACAGCAGATTACAAAAGAGACAACACAACACAGTTAAGATCGGGGAGGCTTTTTTTGACATCTAAGCTAATGACTTCAAGAGACCACTGAGTCCTCAGACCACTGGCAAGTCGCCACTGACCTGTTCATGAAAGGGAAGAAGTACTCATGGCAATTATATAACGAACCTGCCAGCCTAGACTCTCCAAAAGTGACCATTTATAAGGGACACAACTTAGCAACCACAGCTACAGGATGTGCAAGTGCTTTGGACTTTGTGCTCATTAAGAGGATGTGTCTGCTGATGAAGATTACATTTTCTACTGCCTTCAGAGCAGTTATTAATCTCTTCCATTCCCCGTTTGGAACTCACATATCCCTACTTGCTCTGGCTTAGGCAGGTTTGCTAAAACATTGCTCTGTGATTTCCAGCTTATGCTCTGCACTGTGTGAGCAGCCTACTCTGAACAATCAGCTTATTCTGATTTTCCCCCTGGGAATCACTCTGTGGGTATATGAGGGTCTCACAGCTACACAGTTTATGATTAAAATGCAGCATCCCATAATCGTGCCAGTAGTAAGTGAAATTATGATATACAACTGTTGAAAAGACTCGGAGCTCCAACTCATTACATTGGGTGGGAATTAATTCAAAGAATTTGAGCAATCAGCATGTGGTATTGTTCTAATAAATACTCAAAATGACAACCATAAGGCCTGACCAATGCAAGAAAAGCAAATGTCCATACAAATTTTCTGTGGTAAGCACTCTCAGTGCTTAACGTGCCCTTAGAGACTACTGTTGTCATTACTTCGTGTTCTAGTTATTTTGAGTTTTTCCACTTCTTTGCACATCTTCACTAAAGCTCTGTGAGCTCATTTACCGACTGCACAACTTGAAGGGATGTCTAAGGGAAAGTTACACTCACACTACAATACGAGAGAAGCATTGTGGTTTTGCTTCCATGTGAGCACAGGTATTTTGCAGGTAAGGTTTCCTGGTTGTATAGGATATGCATTAAGCATTTTCCAGTCTGTTTTGTTCCAGTGATATGTAGCTAATGAATTTCACTGTCTTTGGCAATGAACTTATCAGCCATCTTGATTTTTCATCATCTGTGGCAGCAATATTAAGACTTGTAGAAAAATCAGCAGCCCAGCTCTGAAAGCAGACTTCTCCTTGGCATCACAAATTCCAAATATTTTAGAAAAGCAAAATTATTGTCTGTAGGTGCCTGAACAAAAAAAAAAATGTTGCTTAACTTTTTTTCCTTTTGGATGATCTCCTGGTTCTGCTCATACATTGTACACTTAATCCTGCTGCACAGTTTAGCTAAAGAAGCCACAGAGTCTGCATTATACATGATGAAATAATGAATATGAGATTCTTTTCCAGTTGTGGGGAAAAGACAAGGGTTTTGCCCTACTGATGTTGTGACTTTGGACTTAGAATTAAGTTAGTTATTATTGGTATGGTACATTTCCTTTTGTTTATCCTTCACAACTATTTTAAAATAGCTTTCTAAGACTCCCATAATCCTTCAATGATTGCTATTTTAAAACAGATGCTTCTTTACACATACTTAAGCAAAAGCTCTTTTTTGAGGGCACATCATGTATCTGTGCTCAAAGGAAGCAATTCTACCCCCATCATTTTTGATGACTGGATATTCACGATTAAGCCAAGACAACGACTTATCTTCCAGATCAGTTGTAAGAGCTTTTCTTTCACTCCATGAACAAGACAGCCTGCTCAGGTCAGAAAACTTGAATCACAGATATTTGTAACAAGAAATTATGTTCAGAAAAAAAAGGGCTTTCATCTTTTGCCTGTCATGGATCATGTCTACATTGCACACCTACAGTCCTGCAGCAAAGTGTGCATTTGTCATTTCTGGATGGAGGCTGGCTAAGACCTTTCACTATTCTCTGGGTGTAGACAGATGAAATATCTCCATTCAGTGTGGGCAGCAGGAGGAGGGAAGTGATCATGCCCCTGCATTCAGTGCTGGTGAGGCTGAACCTTGAATCCTGTGTTCAGTTTTGGGCCCCTCACTACAAGAAGGACATTGAGCTGTAGGAGCATGCTCAGTGGAGGGCAACAAGGCTGGTAAAGCGTTTGGAGAACAAGTCTTATGGGGAACGGCTGAGGGAACTGGGATTGTTTAGCCTGGAGAAGAGGAGACTGAGGGGAGAACCTACAACCATTTACAACTACCTGAAAGGAAATTGTAGCAAGATGGGTGCTGGTCTCTTCTCTCAAGTAACAAGTGATAGAACAAGAGGAAATGGACTCAAGTTGCACCAAGGGAGGTTTAGACTGGATATCAGAAAAAAAATTCTTTACTGCAAGAGTGGTCAAGCATTGGAACAAGCTGCCCAGGGAAGCAGTGGAGTCACCATCACTGGAGATATTCAAAAAACATGTAGACATGCCATTTTGTTACATGGTTTACTAGGCATGTTGGTATTGGGCTGATGGTTGGACTGGGTGATCTTAGAGGTTTTTTCCAGCCTCAGTCATGCTATAATTCTGTTTCTTAGATATTTTCAAATAAACCTTGAGTTTGATAGAATTCATGCTGGACTACTCAGAGAGCAAATTTAGACCATGATTAGCTTAAACCAGACCATGTCCATGCCCATCTTAGACCCAAAATGATGGTGGCCATGACCAGCATAGACTAGATCAGCTCTAAAAAGTGAACAATAAAAATATTTCTTTGTCCACTGTAGCTATATGAGGGAGCAATGTACTTCAAATACTCAATGAAATATACCTTAGATGTCACAAAATACCTTCTGACTTTAGGGCTACCGAAGCCCTGGAATAAACTAGAAAGCTAATTATACACTCCTACCATGCAGAAAAAGTCATTATATTACTAGATCTCAGTGAAAATAAGAAAAACAACAAAAATAATTGAACTCCTAAAAGAACTAATCACACTCTGGAATTGTGTCTGTTGATATTTCATTTAAATCCAACCTTTGGGCTGCCTGAAATGACAAAACTCCACAAATGGTCCTTTATGGAAACACTGAGCCTCCTATCAGTGTAGTCACATCATGGTAATAAACACTTGAATGTTTGCAGTAGGCACCCATGTCTCCTCATGCTGAGGTTACTGCTGCACAGGTCACTGGAGAAATGGAAAGCAAATAATCTAAACAAACTCCATTTAATTTTATGACTCTCAGTTTATGTGTATATTTGGGCTCATTCTCCTTCCAGGTGCGTTCTGTCTCCGGGATCCAACTGAGTCTTTGAAGCAAGTTTAGACCTTACCTTTTCCTTGTTTTTCCTTTCCCCTGTCCCTGTCTGTTAAGTATTACCCCATGACCTTTCACTGATTGGCTTTAATTAAGGTCGTGGATTTCCTTTTCCTGAACCAAAGTCAGGTTACAGTGCAAGAATAATAAATGTAAACCAAGTGCATTGCAGTCATTCATGTACAGTCCCCAGATATCAGGATTTGGGGTAAAACTTCACTTGGACACCCAGATCTCAAAAGCCTCGTGGCACAAATTTGCAGGAAGTTTTTTGAAATTTTCAGTACTTGTCTATAGGAAAACTTCTTTGGTCTTTTTTTTTTTTTAAGTTCAAAAGAGAGTTTTGGCAGGGCTGACTACAAGGAAAGACTTATTCTTTCTGGTTTTATTTATGCTTCAGGGAGACTGGCAGCATTTTGGGCCCTTTGGTTAATCAGAAACTTTACAGTGTATACCCTGAACGTTGTTAGCATCACAAGGGATTAGTTTTATTTCATTAGTACCAAGAAGACCTAGGTGGGATTAGAGGCCTGGACCAGCTGTCAGCTGCTGTAAAAAATGCTTACAAAAATGAGTTTCCATTAGTAAGTGGTCTTCCATTGAAAATTATTCTCTTGTAAATCTAGTTTTTATTAAGTTACTACAAAAATGACATTTCTTTGCAGAAAATTTTTCTTCTTTGGAAGGCTGTTTGTTTTATTCTGGATTCTGTTTTATTATAATGTGGGGGTGGTGTTTTGTTGTTGTTCTTGAGATACTAACTTTCCATTTCAAAAGAGTTTTTATTTTGCTTTCTTGTCTATTGTTATCGTAATCCGTTCTCCCTGGCAGCATGTACCTTGTGGCATGTTGAAGTATTCATGCTTAATACAATTCTTTGCATCATAGTAATTTATGCAGAGAAATTGTTCATCCACTGAAATGGATGTAAAGACCAACTTTTCATTAACACATTCAGGTTGTAGATCTCAAAATAAAACCCTACTCACTTTTTAGCACCAAACTCTTGTTCTACCAAGTACCACAAGGAGATGTACACATATGAACCTAAGTCTCTTTTGTAAAATTTTCCTTCAGCAATTCAGAAAGCAGCTGTACATAAAGGCTCTAAGTCATTCTTTAAATGCCACTCTCAGTTTGCCTTTAACATGAAGAAGGTAGGCTTACAGCATAAAACACTGCCATACAGACTTCCTGCAACACTGCAGGTTGACCCAAGCATCACGTTTCAGGGCTGAGGGCTAAAGGATTTCATTCATTCTCAAAAGAATCTTGCTCCTTCTAACTGGAGGGCAGCAAAGTTTATACGACTTTCTCAAGTTGAAAGGCACGAGACATCACAAGCGTCAGTCTGCATCTGACAACTACTGACATAACCAAAAGACCTCATGAAAGCAAATCAAACAAATGATGGTTATTTGGAAAAGTGATTTAATTTAATCTTGCTGCACTGTAAAAACTGGATTATGTCCAAGTGGCTGGGGCTATGGTGGGTTCCACAATCCCTCTTTTATGGGACACAATCAACTTATCAAAAAATGATCCCAACTAATTATTTATAATAGCGGCTTTCAGATGGTGTTGGTTTTCCCTGTGTTTGAAACCCAGCCAACACCTATATTGCTTCCGTCTTCCACCAGGCTTCCTCTGCAGAGGGGATTTCATACACTTTTGAATGGAGGAGATGAAGTGCCTTCTCACGAACTCAGGAAAGGCCAGTGTGTTTTTAGAAGATCAGTCTGCTTCACTTTAAACATTTCATCCAAGAAAATTTAAAGTCTGTCATGAAATTTATTACATCCTTCTGGAGAAATGTTTTCCTTTACTTCATAAGGCAGCAGCTACTGCAATATAACAAAGTGGAAACTGCTTTCCAGAGAAACATTTAGAGATTTATCAGAGATACCTCATTTAATGACATTCCAGCAAGTCAGGGTCAATCACTCACCTTTGGTGAGGGGAAGAGTGGGGGTTAAATTATAACTTAAGCCATTATGAGGGATGTTGTTAAAGACTTTTTGATGATTAAGTATCTGCATCATACCCCTAACAAAAAATTATGAAAATATTTATGTCGGCCCTACGTGTACCTTGTAAGCTCCAGGGTAATCAAAAAATTCAGTGACAACAAAGTGCTGAACAGGTATAACTCCTTCTGAACTTCAGCTATATACATACTCAGTCCACTGACCTGGCAAATAATCGTACAGAATAAGAAATTCAGGGACCTTGTGTAACCTCAAGCGACAAAGCTCTCTGAACTGACTCACTAGATGAACAGCTGAAGGACGCTTTACAACAAATGTCCAGTCTTTCCAAATTCTGACAGGTTGCAGGAAGATCTAATGTCCACATTAGCTGAGAAGACACTGTTAGAAAGGGCATGGAAGGGAAAGACAGGGGCCATTGCCCTTAAGTGTAAAAGTGGCAGCACTAATTGGGCATGAGGATGGGAAAAGCAGAGAGGGGAACAGTGTTCTGGTAGGGAAGTAGTCAAGCTTGTTATTAAGTTCAAATCTTTAGCCCACTAATTCTTTTGAGTCTGCAGCCTGCTTCATAATTGCTTTCAAAATCTCTATGTTGATCTGCCTATCAGAGCTAGACTAACCTGCCACAGCCAGTTCTTGCAGTGCACAAGCAAGATCAACAGATTTGTCAGTTCCTTCTGCAACACTAAATTAAAAAAGAGCAAAGCTAGTTCACTGGCTCTGAGGACAAGCAGCACAGCACAAATTGCTTCTACAATGGGAAACTCTTTCCCTTCCAAAACCAAGTTAGACTCACCCCTGAGATCTGTTAAAAAGAGTGTCCAGCCAGGGTGCTGCCTCCAGTCCTGTCTAGGCATCGCTTGGACAATGCTAGCAGGTACAAGCCAAAGGTCTTCTAGGGAGCACGCATGCAGAAAGGCGGTCCTATACAGAGCTCAAACCCTGGCTTAGGAGAGGTACAGAAGCATACCCCCATGATTTAGGATATATTTGAGCTTCCCAGCATACAGAATGGGCCTGGGTAGAGCTCCGTGTCTGCAGCTAAACAGCTCTCAGCTCCCAGCAAGCCTATATGTGTCTATGCCTACATGAGCAGCACTGGCACACTTTGGGGTATGTTGAAGGAGCTTGACACAGCCTGGGATGTGTCAGAGGGTCTGGAGTGCCATCTTCTGGTAAAGCATCCCTGAACATACCCAGCACAAGTGTAAATGCAGTCAGGTGTAGGGGCCGATGGGAACCCCCAACCCCAGCAACAACCCCACCAGTCTTCTGCTTCTATGCTGTTCCTGTCTGGGTGCAAAGTCACTCTCCAGCCCAAGGAGCCATTGCTCCCTGCATGCAGAAATGAGATACTGAACAAGCCTCTGAAGCTCCAGAACACAAAAGCGTTTGCCTTGTCTGCTCAGGTTCACATCCTTGAAACAGGTGTCAAAGCAAGAAACTTTGCAGTAAAATGCAGACATTTTGCCATAAAAGAAATTCAAACAAGACTCAAAGATATTACAGAGAGAGGAAACCATTCAATATATTCAGGCTTTCCCCTTAATTTCATAGAAATTGACACAATTCCATTTCTTTCCCAATCACCTTAAGTGGAAGACGATAGATGCTCTGTGTGGTTAATCCATTTGTGGAAACAAGTCCATCATATGCAGCTTTGTGCTCTGTCCAAACTCCCCAGCAACATATTATCAGAAGCATCGACAGCTACCCATAGTATGTAATGATCTCCCTAATAACACTTTATCCAGCTATGATCCTAGCAAGCTATAGTTAATGTAATCTGAATGGTATGTACCACACACAGTTCCTGAAAGAATGGAAAAAATGCACTACAGAGAAAGATGAGCAATGATAAACAAAACGTCTTCGTGGACATTTCCTGGAATACTCCTTTCGTCTTCCCACTGCCGTTCTGGGGAACAAGCCAGACACAGTGTGCCACGTACAATTTCATTTGCTTGATCTGAAGCAAATTTATAACATCACCAAGATCTCTAAGCTTATAAATTTTTATCTACTTCTAGAGTAAAAAATGGTTATCTGTGTAGTAATGTGCCCTCCTTTTTTCCCAAGCTATGTGTGCAGACCGGACCCTGAGGGCCTTGACTTTGCTTCCTGCCATGTTCTTGGAGCTCAGATTTGTGGCAGAACCTGCTAAGGTTCAGAGGAACCTGTTATTAGAACTTTCTAGTGTAACTAATGTACAGAAAGGGTGATGAACAGAACAGATGCTGGCAGCTCCAATTTTGTTCCTAAAGGGACTCAGCATAGCTTTCAACTTTCCCACAACCATGTTAAGCTGAGTAATTCACTGAGGGTGGTATTTGTCTCAGCTCTTGTAGGTGAGTCACATACCTTCCAGATAGGTTCAGTCCTGAAATGGTGATGCTCATAGTGATGTACAGGGTGGGCCTGACTCTTCTCATCAGTGGCTTCTTGGGGGACCCACACAACCTGCTCAAAGTAGAGAACCCTGCTCATGGGAATCTATAACAAGGTGGGGTGAATATTGCCATACTTTATCTATCCAGGGGGAGGATCATCACTCCTTTTATCTTTTCTAGTTGATTATAAGCTTAGTGGCAGCAGGGGTGTCTCCAAGCACACGTGCCGAGACAGAAGCACCCACAGAGGTAGAGTGAGCACCTTTCAGTTCTTTGTTTAGGAAAACAGGATCATTGCTACCTCTACCCTGGTAGACAGTCCCCCTTCCAGACCTCCTCTAGAAAAGGCATGCTTTTAAAAACATTCCACCACGAGGTCTGTATCATATCTCGCCTTTGTGAAAACACAGAAACCTTCATTAAGGGCCGAAACCTGCCAAATGCTGAAGACTGTCACAACCCACTGACAGCAGGTCATACTCTGCATAATGGCTAAATCTTCCAGCAATACTGTGAAATACCCCCCATTGCTTCTTCTCTTGCATCTTTTCAACACCTGATCTTCGTTCAGTCTTTAAAAACCTTCCACTGCTCCCAGCTCTGGTAACAATCTCATCTGTCTCTCTCTCAGGTAAACAATTTTCTACAGGTTGTGTCAGCCACTAGGAGAGAGCCTCCAGAATATAACAGCCAGCAACTGACATGCTCTGGATGGTTCCTGTCTACAAAATGAAGCTTACTCTGGTTTTGCATCCAGTTACATCAGCTGGTCTAATGTCAGGTATTGCCCTGCAGATGGAGGAAAGAGGTATTCATTGTAAAAACAGTATTCATTTTAACAACTGGCTTCACAGTGTTTCCCCAAATTTCTTACATAGTAAGAAAAGCTCACAAGCTTTCAGCAGTACCTCTATTTACCAGCAACGTAAAGAACATCTTTCTCTGAGTAGTCTGAGCCACTGCCCCTATGTATTTATATTGCAAGCAACTATGTATACACTAGCCCACCCTAGAGAAATCTGAGGTATATTGGAAACCTCACAGCTCTTCACAGAGGTTCAGCACAATGCTATTTCACTCAGCCCGTTCTGTTATTTGATACAGGGTAAATATTCAGCGTTCAGTGGTCTCCACACACACATTTCCACCTGTGTGGCAGGCTGGTGCTCGCCTGCTGGTTCATAATGTAAAACACGTGGGAACACTGAAAGTCTCAAGAGGTCTGTCCTACACTTCCTGTTCGTTATTTACCTTACTGTGTTCTGTTTGTTTTCCTATTTATATTTAGCACAGATAAAAGCAGGGTAAGGAAGATCATGTGTCTTAGTGAAATAATGGGAAGTGCTGGATACAAAAGCCATCAAAAGGCAGGATGAAGCATCTCCACCTCCCAAAGAAAGGACAAAACTTTAAGCCAGCTTTGAAACTTACTGAGTCCAATCAAGTGCTTTTTTCCATGCCTCCATAAGCAGGTGAAAATTTCTCACGCATTCGCTATTCACAGGTTGAGTAGCTTTGTTATTTTTAGTCAAAGTGTTGAGGAATGGCATAATTAGGATACCACTTTGATCACACCATGCAAAATCCTGCTATTGAGGCTGAGCAATTACAGGGTGCCCATTGCAGAAGATGTAAGGCAAAGCTACCTGCAAGACCCTCATTGTTCATTCACAGCCAGGATGAGGGCAAGCTCCAGTTCGATGTGCCCACATGAAGTATGATGAGACTATTAAAATGCTTGCATAATCTGGGTGCTCATTATTTCTCAACTCTATCCATATTTAAAGCCATGCCACCTTCCACCCTGCTCTGTCTCCTCCTCCCTACAGACTCTGGCACCAGATGGTGAGCAGGCTTGGGATGAAAATGCCAGAGGTTTTGAAAAGAAGCATAACTAAAGGCTGGACCTGTACATTCAAAAAGCACATCAATTTGTTAACATAGCATCATGCATACTCAACTGGACACATGCGCCAGACTCGCCAATTCACTTCTAGTACCACAAGTGCCTAAAACTCTAAAATATGTGGGATATAATTAAAAAAGAAACCAAACAATTCAATTAACTCTTTAGAAAAGCTCTAAAAATACTGCAATAGCAGTGAAAAATAGAGCAAGGGAGTAAAAGAAAATGTATTTCTCCATTCTAAAATACAATGATTATAGATACCACTTTAATGCTCCCAGTCACTGTCCAACAAACAAATAAAACAAGGAGACAATGTTTAATTTACTTCCACTGTTGAAACAATGAAGATTTGGAACCATATGTTCATCATCTCAAAATAAGTTTAGTGGTCTGGCAACACTTCAAGTCTGCAACCATAAATGTCAATGTAAACACTTATTTGTGCAAGGATGATAGATAAGAGGCACTTACTTGGGGGACCTAATGTGTGAGTATCCATCAGGAATCTATACCACCTTGTGGTATTGCAGGTCTCTCCTGTGATTATAAATCACTCTGCAGCAGCTCAGCCTCCTTGCCCAGGCAAAAAGCAAAGCTGCACTGTCAGTGAGACTGTGCAGCTTTGATCAAAGCCTGGGGCTGCCACAAGCAGGTTTCCAGCCTAACCATTGCCTGGGTACATGCAGGAGTGGGTATAATCATGAAGGGCACGGACACAAGATGTCACCACACCTCACATCACAAAAAACACAATAGGGCCTGCTGATCAAAACTGGAGGCAATAGCCCCCACTGTGATGTTTACTCTGCTGTACAACATCTTGTGATATGCTTCTACCATGACAAAAATCAACCGTATGTTTTTATAGTGCAGTTTTGTGCATTGGCTACAGAACATAATGATCTTATGAACAGCTTCTTTTTATCTTGTCACTATTTCTTTACAGAAGAGCAGGATTATGAGACTTTAATTAAGAGAGAGACTTTGTTAGACAAGACACAGGGTGGACAAATGGTAAATGGCTACCATGAGAAACTCACATGTCAAACACAGGACAGTATGGGATGTTACAAACCTAGGCAACAGTGATGGGGACAGTGAACTACAATGACAACAAACCAGAATTAACTATGCACAGTGTGCAGTGACTTTCCTTCACCTCTCTATCCTTTTCAAAGGAAATTAATACCTTTCAAGAGGATGTTAATTTCTCAGGATTTCTCCACATGCCATAATTGTCCTCTTAATAATAAACTATTAATCATTTCCTGAGACTATGTAGAATTATTGTACAAAATATAAAATTAACAGGAATAGGTCTCAAGCAAAAAGATGGCTGAGCTCTGCTAAAACGCTAAATAGCCCCAAGATACAGAATTGTGCTGATGCATTGCTGTGAGAACTCATAGAAAACTCTGCTACATAAAGAAAGAGGGACTCAGTAACAGCAAGAATTCTGTTTTGCCCCACAAGACCCTATGGCAGTTTCTGCCTCTCGGGGCCAGTGCATCCATGAGTACACTTGTTCGGTAATTTCAGTTTCACTTTGAGGGTTTTCTGTCAAGATATTCACCACTTCTGGCTTTGGTGACTGTCACAGCCAAAGACACAACCCACTCACAGTGAGCAGAAATATTTTTTGGTATTTAATCTGAGATCATTCCTGTTTCACCAAAGGTAGTTTTATGGTGTCTCACAAATAGAGCAGAACAAAGATTTTACAAGGTGTGCGTAAGCTTTCCATCAAGCCCTGACTGTGGCATTCCTTTATCAGGGGAAGGGAGGAAATGTGATAAAACTTGTAACTCTACTGTAAATTAGGGATTTGACTGTGTTTTCCATGGAAGGTAAAGTGCAGTCAACAGCTCTCTGTGGTGGGCAGAGACCCCACAACTCTTAGCCCTCCCAGTACTGTAACTGTCTCCCCCAAGGCACAGAGCACAAGATATGTGCAGTGGCATAGGAAAACAGACATTTGGGAGGTATGATTCCTGCTCCTTTTCTCAACTTCCAAGGGAAGGGGCAACTCAGCATGACCCTTTCAGGTCAGCCACATTAGTTCTTGCTGTGCCTAATGAATGTGCAGCAGGTCACCACCAAGGAGCATGTCCATACAGCAGGAGTAAATAGACTATGCGATGAAGATCAACAGTGCCTACTGGCAAAGTACTTGGCAAGACCCATATACACAGGCTCCGATTTCCAGGTACTAACTCCAGAATATGCAATTTAAGGGACAACACCACGTTCACGGTCTCATCTGGCAGGAACCACTAAGCTGGTATAAGATTTCCCTCCTGGACTCCTGCATATTTGCTATTAGATTCATTCGTGATTGCAGAGGTCACCAGAGAAAATGCTTTGTATGTGACCAACAGAAACGATTTTCAGGAATTTGTTGTATTATCTCCTCCATTGTGAGCCAGTGTGAACACACAGCAATGAGCAATTCTGCTCATGCTGCAGGTTCCTGCGTGTGAACCAGAGCTGTCACAGTGACTGCTCAGGGGAGCTTTATAAAGTGGAGTGGAGGATGGGGCTGTGGGGATTTGCTTTGAACCCCTGAGGCACACTACACTTGGCTAAAGTCAATGACTCACTTCAATGAATGCTAAAGTCATTCATGATTTCTTTTTCTTAAACAATAAAAGTAACATTTTATGTGTCCAGAAAGGGTAATAAAAATGTAATGGACATTCTGTGAGCCTAAATCAAATCCAGTGAAGGCAATGGAAGGAGCTCTGTGTCTTCCACACACTGTTGATCGTGCTTCCTTTACTTTGTTTTTTTCTTCAAGAGACCTTTCCACTTAGCAAGATCTTTGGGTTTTGGCACTAAACTCCACCTCTCCTCAAAGCAGTTTCATTTACCACAGTTTCTTAGAAGAAGAATGTGAAATATTAATTTATTCTTTTAATGTAAAATGCAGTAATATCTTAAGTCTGTACATCAAAATACTGGACTAACGTCACTGAGAGATTTTATTAAAAATAAATAGATATAAACCTGTGGGAGATGAGTATTACCCCATCTCTGGAGGGAAGGCAGATTTTTCTTATTTTAATGACAAAAGGTTCTTCTAATTAGTAGTGCTTATATGATACTAAGCACAGGATATTTTTACTGTCTTTTGGGATGTTGTATAGAAAAAAAAACACCACAGAATTAAGAAAAAAGGAACATTAAAGTTCCATGAGCCTAGTCAGGTCTGACTGAGTAAACCAAGTAATTGCTATTTATACCCTTTGATAAAGCTGTTAGTAAGTGCCTGGGGCTAACATCTCCTTTACTGTAAAGAGGAGTTCTGCAGTGGTTCAAGATGTCCCTGACTAACACATATGTTAGTTATTCTTCTTGAATATATGATTATATTTTTTCAGCCAATCTATGCATTTGAAAAAAGGGCAATTTCTTTTCGTGAACCCCACCTCATACTTAGTTGTTGGTTTCTAAAAGGAATAAGGTACGTAAATGTCTTAGGAAAAATAGAGCTTTGAGGCTTATAGCCTTCACTTTGAAGCAGAGTTGCTAAACTCATAACTGAGTAATACTGGAGGTTACAAACACATCTCTCTATTCAGTGTCATCTCGCTGCAACCCAGGTATTTTCAAGCAGGGCTGGAATTTCACAAAAGCTTTTGCTAGGATTTGAAGCAGTCATTAATATTTTGCAAATTGTAACGAAAGGGAGGTGTCTGCAGCCTGCTTCAGAACAGCTTCTGAGTCAACAGAACAGAGTAAGGGATCCAATTCCAAATTGCGGCTTTGTCAGGACCACAGTTGTTTACATAAGTATTGCATTATTTCTTTTATATAAAAGCAACATGCAGGTTACAGCTTTCTCCCTCAGTTCTGAATGAACATATAGTGGTTAGTATTTCTTAACTTCCTATTAACTACTCTTTCTACTATATTCCTTATTCCTGTAGGTCAAGGCAATCTTGGGTTAACAAGTTTGTAATTAAAATATAATATTGGTATACATAATTAGGACCAATCCAAGCATCTGACCTAACCTTGAATCCATGACTCTGGCTAGCAGGCTTCAAAACAATTATTCCCTTTTCTTTGGGAGATGTCTCTTTTTTTCCTTTTTCTTTAAAGCTGGGTTTTAGCAGGGCAGCTTTCCAGTCTGTGTGGCTTCCCTTTCGGACCGTTTTCAAAACAGCCCTTTAATCCCTTGCTCTGTGGTTTCTTTCACATTTGAGACAAGCACTGTTCTTAAACCTGCATGTTGGAATTTGGGATTAAAAATAGCCACCACAGACTGGTTAGCATGAAACAGACATTCATAGTGCACAATAGCTGCTGCTGCAGCCCATTCCCAATTTCTCAGCCCAGCCGCTCTGACTGGCATGATACTGTGGCAGTGCATGTCCCAGACAGTCTCAGCCCTTCTGTGCCTTCCCATCCAACAGCCTTGCAAAGCTCATGGAATACATCTGCACATCCAGAGGAGTGCCACAACACTCTCAGAAACCTCATCAAGGCTTGTGTTCAGAAACCCGTAGCAAATTTCTCGGTTAAGCTCCTTGAGTCAGCATTAAACACTGACTTGCAACAGGCATAATCTAATACCACAGTGTATTTCACAAGATTCCTGTGAAAATCTACAGCATACCATTACAGTTTAATAGCTCCAGCAAATTTAGAAAAACATCTATAATCACTGATATGCAAAAGTCCTTCTTCCAGATTGGTCATAAACATCAGTTTGAGGCTGCAAAGCCTTTAATGCATTTTAAACTCTTCAGTTTTTCTCACAGGATTGTTTCAGAGTAATGGTTTTCCTATTCACACCCCATGCACAAACCACCTCTTTATGGCTATGCCTTATCTATGCACTTACACTTTCCCCAGGCCAGGGCTTAGTTCCTTCACCTCATTACCTCTCCCAATTTACCCTGCCCTTTCTCCTTCCTTCAAAAATCACTATCTCTTTGGTATACCTCAGCCTCCACACCTGACACTCTGTTGCCATGATTTGTGGAGTTTGAAACAGGCATATCATTCTCCCCAACCACAATAAAATAATTTTAGAGTCATGTTACACAGGAGACAAAGTAACAGCAAAAATTCCATTTGGGATAAAAGGTTAACTGGAAAAGCCTCCAGTGCTTCTGGTTTTAGGGCTTTACTGCTAGGGCTTCAGTAAGTGCAAGATCAAATCCCAGGTCCTAAGTAGGTGCTTAATCCAGCTAGCACAGATATTGCTAATGCTAGGTCAGGTCTGCTACAGCTTAAAAATCTCCAAGGATGACAGTTCTCTGTTCCACTGCTGCACCATACTCCAGAAGAAGTTTTTGCTCATACACAATTTGAACTTCCCCAGAGGCAGTTTTGGGCAATGCCCACCATTAATTATTCCTCCTGCTGTATCAGAAAGCAGTTTGGGACTGTCATCACTGCAACTCTCCACTAAGTAGCTGTGGGCTGATAGATGATCACCCTGAAGCCACCTCTTCACCAAAGAAAATAGCCTCAGCTCTCAGGGGTCCCAGCATCTCCTCAAAGCCTTGGATGACCTTGAGAGCTCTGCTCTAGAGCCTCTCCAGCTCATCATCATCTCTCCTGAACTGAGGATCCCACAGCTGGGTATCCAGCGCTAAACAAAGGGGAACATAAATTCTCCTTGACTTTCTGGCAACATTACCTCTGCTGGAGCCCAGTTCGCCTGTTTCCTGTGTAATTGCTTTTTCAGTTAATAAATTCAGCCTAGTATCCATCCATGAATGAGTAGCCTCATTCTCTCTTCAGCTCTTCTTCCAAGCAGAGCAAAAGAGCATTTTCAGTAATATGATGCTATGCATTCTAATCAAAATTAGTAGTTCCCATAATCTCAGAACTGAAGAGTTTTAAAGATAAGAGCATGTGAAAACTGATGCTTTTGTCACTACATTAATTTATATCCACCGAGGTTCTCTTGGAAGATTTGACTAAAGCTAGGATACATCTTTCACATCGTACATAAAGGAGGGAGTTGGCAATGCAGAGACTAAGAAAAGCCAAAGCTCCTGGCCCCAGAAGCTACACAGCAATAGTTTCATATGGCTAGGAGCCATCAGGCACAAATACAATACCACAGAAGTCAAACCTCTGGGAAGAGGTCATAGGCAGGAGGCAACAGGACCCTGCCAGAGACCCACCACTCCATTACAGGGCAGAACTGGCTTTCAGCTGGCTTCCAGGGAGAGCTGGCAGCATCTCCCTGCAGTTAAGCAATTTTCTGATTTTGTTGGTGAAATTTTTGTCCCTCCTTTTTAACTAATAGCTCCATTAACTCAACTGCACATTTACAGTAAGATAATAAACTTCTAGGGGAAAAGCCATGCATTTCAGCCTCTACAGCACTAAGCATAGAAATACAATAATAGTGCAAATAAAATAACAGTGTGTGACTGTTCTTTAGTAGCTTTTAAATTCTCAGGAAATGGGCTCTCTGTAAGCAGGTAAGGTGAAGTGTTTTGACGACACTTCATGAATCAGATGACATATAAGGGAAGCAAAGGGAAAGAGACAAAAATGTCCTCATAATCTGTTCTCAAACAGATGATCCAAACATGCTCCTGCTGAAGCCAAGTATTTTAAAATCTATATGACTGGGCACCAATCGGGTCTCAGTGTGAACTGACAGTATGTTCACCCCTGTGAGCTGAAACACAGCAGACAGGACAAGGAACCACCACTTTATCTCTCCCACGTCCACCATCCAGATAAGAACAAATGTGTCAGTAGGATGAGTCTTTGTACCTTCTTCTGCTCATACAAACAAGGTTCCTAAAGGTGAATTCCAAAAATGCAGTAAGTCATAGAAGACATCTGTTGCCAAAGCAAAAAGATCATGTTCAGGAAATTTGTCTTTCTCTGCAGTGACAAACCACATTTACTCCTGGTTATGGCAGTATGGTGGCCTTGACAGATCATAGATACCACAAATATTATATTAATATCCAAGTATTATAAAAGAACTGGCCAGAAAAATCAAACAACTAATTTAAGGTTCTGGTTGCTAACCTTCCACATGAAAAAGAGAAATTTCACAGGGGCAATGATGCTTCCCACAGGACTTGTGAACCCTGCAAGTGACTTCATTGACCGAACCTTCCCTGAGCTCACATGGACCAGGACTCCTAAAGGCAGCATCTGCAAAAGGGCACAGGGCCTTCACAGAGTACTACAAGGCATATCTGAGCCCATTCCTGAGAATCCTGTAGCACCCTCCATTCTGTGCTGGGCAGTCACAAGATCAAGCAGCTTCACCTCATTGTAAAATAATACCTGAAAGAGCAAATGGCACCACATTAGCTTGTGAGCTGCAGGTTGTAGCTCAATCCAGGCTGCCTTTGTCAGTAAGTGCTGTAATGCGTGTATCTGTCTACAGAAGCAGCAGTTCTCTGCTATGAAATATTAAAACTAAGAAAACATTCTCCTCAGATTAATAATCTATGTACAACTGAAATGCATGCAGGGCTTGATCCCACACTGGTTTCTCAGGCCAACAGAAGTCACTTAGAGTTTTCTCTGAATAAAGCCCAAGGGGATTTTTTAATTTCCCCCCTTCTCTATTACATTACTACAGCCTGTTTTTCTGTAAGTACTCATTCATTTTGTTTAAATTTGTGCTGATCCGTGAGTACAAAGGAGCAGAGAATAGTACATGAGAAGGCATGAATACTAAAATTAGACTCAATTCCTTTGGTGTGGCTTCAGAAGAGAAAAATTAAAGCCTCCCTTTGGGAAATGTTCATGGTGATTATTGTTATAATAAACTATTAAATGATAGAGTGGTTACTAGTTATCTATAAAGACAGAATCCATCCATCAGGTTGCCTGCTAAATTGGTGGATTTTTAAAAAAATATTAATGTGCCTTCATGGGCACTGAGCTTCTAACATCCCTGAGGTGCAATAACCACATGATTTATGGCAGCACAGAGCTGCTTGCAGAGTAGACTTTGTTGACATTTGAGATCAACTCTGTTAAGAGAAGTTCTTCTAACATAAATTGAAATTAGTGTTAAAAAGAGAGGCCAAAACTGACAGAATGTACAAGTCTTACAGTCCTACCTGGTCTTCCACTGTGTAAGAGAGTCCTTAATGATTATGATAGAAATTTTAACATGAAAAATAATTTGATTACTTTTGTAAATCAGCTTGCTTGAGTCATAATCCCTCCAATATATCTCAGATGAAGGACCTCCCAGAGGCAGCATAGCGCTTTTGTTCACCCTGAGATTTGAACTGACGAGATTTAGTACTAAAATGGTAATGAGAAGGTTTTGTTACCACTCTAATGGAAAAGTATTTTGCCATGTGATAAGAATAAAATAGAAATATCATGGCCTTGTTAAACCTTCTGCATAAAGGCCTACTTTTAAAAATTATTATGTAATTCCCTTAAGCATTTCTGCAATCCTGAAATAGAGACACAATTATCTTTTAATCTTTCCAGGGACTGAAACCCTCCTGAAAAAAATCACAGTCTGTTACACTCGAATCAACTTTCCTTTCTCCTCACACCATTGACTTGTGTTTGGACATCGCTCTGCTGTTCGCTGAAGAGGAATGTAGCATGAGGGCAACTTAAAGCTGATGATGCTTTTATTTGCATGCACAGCACAAAATAAAGAGGAAGGAGTTTACCCTCTTGATGGTTGATATCAGTATGAAAAATTACTTTTTTATTTTTCAATTAAAATAATTCAGCATCAGTCAGCCAGTGCCAAGTCTGATAATAAAGTATAGGAAATAGCCTTTCTCAGCTCTTGCCAGGGTGCTGCAGCTCTTCCCAAGAAGTGGCCCCCAGTTGTTCCTGGATGTTTCTTCTAGGAAAGCATCAGCCAGGACAAACGTCTACAGGACTGTGTAAGAAATTATGTGAGACAAAAATATGTTTCCATATTACATTATGAAAGCTGAACTAGAGCCCTGTAAGGACTCCAGAAGAAATCATTTCGTTGTTGTGTTTTTATCAGTATTGGAGATAGACAGGTAACGGGCTTAATCTGCATGGGAACCATGATGAGTTCCACCAGAAAGCGATGAGTATGACTTCCCTTTAAGTGACAACTAGAAACACATTTGATCAAGAATGGTGCGTACAGTTGATGCTGCCTCTGGGCTTTTTGCAGCCAGCTTTCATCCTGCATTACCCATGTTTTAGGCCATGACCTCCCACCAGCTGCCTTCCCAGAGCCTTTGCTTATCTCACACAAGAGACACTTAAAACCACCACATGTGGTGAGACAAGTAAAGGTTATATTGATTTCAGACTCATGCTGCTGCCTGGAAATACAGTAATCAATGAAGTGGATTAAATCTACTCCAGGGAGTACAGAAGATGCTCCAGGGTTGCTTGTTCACCGTTTCCCTGTAAGTAGAGCTGGCCAAGTTCTTTATACAATTGTCTTGTTGTTTGCCTCTGATGGACACCTGGCTCTTGCCAGCCCCAAGTGAGCTCACCTGTTCCCAGTGGAGGGGAGCCAGCAGGACCACTCGTATTTCTGGATGCCTGGATATTAGCCAGGCTACTTTAGCCTATAAGTTTGAAAAACCCACCTGCCTGAGTCTCACCTGAATTTTCTTTTGTAAGGCTTATAAATTATCCTGAGAGGTCAGTGTTGAAACAAGAATTTTAAAAAGATATGCCTTTTTAAAAAAGTAGGATTTTTCCATGTATTCACCAATAATACCTTCCTTCCCTGAGTATTTCACAGGGAAGACTAATCATCACACATTGCATGAAGCTTTTCCTGGATTTATGCTGCACAGTGCTGCATCTCTTACAAGTGAGCAGATAGATCTATTGTTGTGAATTGTGTCAACAGTTTGCAGAAACACTGCGTGGGCTGTTCGCTATATCTGGTTGCCACAGCAAAACCATGCAAAGGTCATCCCAGAGGAAGATCCAAAAATCACACTGTGTACAGCATGATTTAGGTCTGTTATTCTGAGTTTCTTAAACTTTTATAAGGGAACAAAACCACATTGTGAAACACAGAGCTTTTCTTAATGAACCCCAACAAAGAGCTGTTTTTGGAACAGCTCCCAGAACTATCTCATCAGGTCTAGAAGGCAAAAGAAACAATTGTTAAACATAACAACACAGAACTGCATAGCACTTCTTTCTACAAGCTGGATTTTCCAAGCACGTCATGAAACTGCAGGTGGATGTGGTGGGGTCATGATAAACTGATAATCTGAATGATATTAACACAGACCATTCTTGGAGCCCCTCTCTGCTGCAGGCTCCAAAAGGAACTAGCACACCCAGACACTCTCCATTCATGTCCATCTTAGTTTTTCTATTACAATCGTCTGAAAAAAATATGGGGCAGAGGTAGAATAATCTTTCCTGATTTAGAAAAGTTACTGCAGATGCAGCTGGGAGGTAAAACAAGTGAAAATTTATCCAAGATATTCAGCACAGCCTAACTTGCAACAAAAGGGGAAAGAATGAAGTGTCTGAATTTAAAATAATTTTGTGTGCAAACTCTTGTTCCATCAAGCGTCTTTGAAAAGTAGAGGGCAGATCATTAGGACAAAAAGATCAGGAAGAAACCTTATACCACTGAGCTAAAGCAAAGAAACCTGAGCTGCAAACAATAAATATTTGGTGTTTTTTAAAAGGGGAAGCGATATACCAATGCTTTCCTCAGCTTCAAAGACTGACGATATTTCAGGCAGATTTTTATTCAATACTGCTATTGAGGAAGAATTCTACTTCTAATTTATCATTAAGATGGACCTGCTAGGACTGAGTTACTCACCCAAGGGGATTAAATTGGGTGCTGCATCTGAACCTCCTATGACTTGAAAATGCACATCTATTCACACTTTTATGTGAAAAACAAAATGAATGAAGTATCTATGTGTTTCCAGAAGCAGAAGCTCTGCAGGCAACAGACATGTTGCTCTGTAGATTTACTACCAATTTAGACAAATTTGTCCATAATTTATATATTTTAAAAATTGCTAATCTGTCTGTTACATGTAGGAACAGAACATATTACATATTCTAAACACTTGCTGTAGCCTTAGCAGGTGGGACATTTCCTACTTGTATTTGTTCTTTCTTTTCAGACTATGCTTACTGCAAATTTTTAGTTCATAATGTTTAGGTCTCCTTAAAACTAGAGAAAAAAAAAGATTTTTTTTTTTCCTTTTTTTGCCTCCTTTAAAGTGATTTGCTCACAAATTTTCCTTCACCTCAAGGTTTAACATGGAATCCCTCTTTTGAATTGATAAAACACAGCCGGTCATACTGTCTAACTGCAAATATCAATGCATGCCAGCTAAGGAGTGAACTTTAAACTGGAAAACGAAGACATTCAGATAAATGTGCATTTCAAAATGTTGATTATGCCTGGACATTCTCTTTATATTTTTGGTGCAGAATCTCAGCTTTTACATGTTCTTTCCTATCTCCAGTGATCATAAACGCACACACACAAATTCTGTCCTCGTGCAGCATATAGAAATACATATCCTTACTATTTCTATTATTACCTTATTTCCTTCAGGAACTCTTCTCTTGTATCTGCTGTTCCTTTCCCCTTGTCATATGCTTTCTGCTATGCATTTTCTCCCACATGTAAGGGAATTGTGTAACCTTTCCTACTGCTGCCCTGAATCTCTACCATTCCCTCTTCTGTCCAGCCATCCTGGCTCTGCTTTTTCTTCAATTCAAAATGTCTTTTCCCTTGTGCAAAATCACTCTGTATCTAGCTCTTGTTTTTCATTGTGTTCTGTTGGCCAATATTATCCTCAGGAAACTGGCCTTAAATGGCTCCCTCTTCAAACATGCTAGCTCACAGGCAATTGGGAAACAGCAGGTGCTGATATTGCTGTCCTCTTTGCACCATTTCTTCCTTCCTTTTCCTTTCTGCTCCCACTTCTCCTACCTAACTTTCCCTCTGAGGTACTCCCTGCATTCTCATCTGTGGTTTCACTTAGAGGGAAAAAAAAAACCACAGCTATTGAGGATATGGCTGACTGACTGCAAAGATCACAAAATTAATTGACTTACAATGTCTCATCAACTTCAGAGGTCTAAAAGATAGCACTCTCTTCTAAAGTGAGATGAATCCCACACTGGTTGTGAAAATACTGTACTAGTAAGAGGAAAGTTGTTCACAACATTATGTTCCTCGATGCCTTGTACAGGATAGCTATAACTCAGGTTATAACTCAAATCATTTAAAGTTACATTAATGCACCTCTCTCAAAAACTCTCGAAAAAACATCTATGACCCACAGCAGCTTTTGGCACAACTCAGGAGTTGTAATTATTTAATGGGCTGTCCGTAAGGTGAAATAAACTCCACAGACACAGAAAACCATCACAATCCTCACTAGGCTACAGTCTGAGCACAAGGTTCCATGTATATGCATTTCTTGTCTAGAAAAGTAAAATATGCATTAAAATGATAAAACAACAAAACATAAAAACCTATCAAATTAATT
Source organism: Clamator glandarius (assembly GCA_033459285.1). NCBI lineage: Eukaryota > Metazoa > Chordata > Aves > Cuculiformes > Cuculidae > Clamator > Clamator glandarius. The sequence continues at coordinate 2,653,369 of JAUNZM010000036.1, read as the reverse complement.
TTAAAGCTAAAAGTCATTCCCTGTACCATTCTTTTTCCACAAGGAGTAGAATCTAGTAAAAAACACCACGCTATATATATAGCACTTACATACCTTGTGGTGAATGCACTCTGAAAGAGGAAGAAACAAAGTGAAGAGCAATCCTTATGTTAGCAGGGTATGGACAAGATGACATTTAATGTCAATGAATAATTAAGCATGATTAGAGATTTCTTGCTGCTAATGGTGATCAGTAGCATATCATCATATCATGTCTTTTATTTTTGGAAAAACAAAATGTTATTCATCATTTTTTCCTTTCATCACACAGATTCAATCATTAAACACACACTTCTCAATTAAATTAGGCATAATTGTCAACATAGGCTTCAGAAAAACCCCAAAATTAGGGATGAAAAACTAGGAATTATATGTATTCATTGTCATTCTGATTGACTTGGTAACTTCCAGACAATAAGAAGGAGCAATTGTGTACAAGATGCTGTCATCTTTTCTTCTATTTAGATTTTCAGTTGACAAATGTCTCTGAGCCCTTAAACTAATCCTTTGCCACTGCAGGTAACAGTATCATATAAACAATTCCAGAAACTTCCAGCACCATCTTAGAAGTCATTCAGGTTTTTAATGACATTTCAGAGTTCAGCACCTCTCAGGTTTAGGGATTTGTTCCCATTTTCCAGGAAAAAAGGTGTCCATCATATTCACTTGACCTCCATCTACACACCTTTAACTTTAACAGAGAGAGTGTTTTGGTCTCTCTCTCTTTTACATATTTACAGATTGTTCACTCCCAGGCTTTTAATGTTTTAGACTAAGCAGGACAATCCCTTTTAGGCTATTTGCTTAAGATGCCTCTTTTTCTTAATTATTATTAGCAGTCTTCCTCTACAACTCATCTCTACGTGCCCATGACCGGAAGTAAATAGTGTCTCATCTTAGGTTTCTCCAGCATCTTCTGCTGTGATTCTAAATTATAAATGAGCTCAAAATACTTCCTCACATGCCTTCTAGGACAGCTCTGGTTTTATTTTTTTTACTTGGATCTAGCAGATTAGAAGCACATGAGTATTCTGTGATCGATATATGAACCCACACAAGCAACAAATTCCTAGCATAAGCTGATAACAGCAAAAGTTTTTATTAGTCTACAAGGACAGAAATTTGGTTTTTGTCCAGTTGAGTTTCACTTCTTCTGTAACTCTTGCTTGCCAGGGCACCCAGCTTTTCCTGAAAGACTATAAACTACAAAATGTCATCAGCACTCACTTATTTTCCACCCCGTAATACAAGCATATTGTGCGATGCCTGACATCGCCTTTTCCATGAGTGCTCTTTCCTGGCTTGCCTGAGCAGGTACTCACCCAGCCTGGAATCCCTCTGTTCATCCTCATATCCTGCAGTGTGACTGAATTTCCAGTACAGCTCAGTAAGAAAACTGAAGTTCCAGTGCTTCACCATCCTCACAGCAAAAAGTTTCTTCCTAATATCTAATCTAAATCTCCTCTCTTTCAGCTTAAAACCATTACCCCTCATCCTATCCCTGCACTCTCTAATAAAGAGCCCCTCCCCAGCTTTCCTGTACCCACTGTAGGTGCTGGAAGACTCCTATAAGTTCTCCCTGGAGAGAGAAATCTGTTCACATTCTGTTCTATGAATATAAATAGTAAAAAGAATCGTATGCTAGAAAAGGATCTTGGGATACTGATTGTCCAATATCTAGGACATTAGACTTGATAGCAACATCCATTTTACCTATGAGATTTCCATGAAAAATTACCCATTACTCTTTGGGGTAAGGCTAATAAGAAATCCCTGTTAATCATTATTGGGATTCCTTTCGCAATAACCTTTCAGGTGCTACTATAGTCTATGAAACTTAATAACATTTAATTGTCCTGTGATGCTCAACAAATCTATTCACACATACATGAACAGAATCCTATCAGGAAACAGAGACTTTATTTTAAATTACTAGACTCCAGGCATGACATCATCCATGACATCATCCAAAGAAACAGTAAGTCAGTATTTTAATTATGTAACAAAGGAAATATAAAACATTGTTATTTCTCTGGACAAAACCAAAAAAAATCTTGTCACACAGAACACAATCACAAAATTGATAGGAGAAATAGAGTTTCCTTAGTATAGCAGCAAATCTTCTGACAAACAAGAAAACCTTCTCCAATACATCACCCACCATATATTTACAAGTCTCTCAACAAAGCAGACTGACTCCAAAGTTATTTTAAATAGTGCTGTCAGGGCACACTTGGTAAGAACAATGGTTTCACCTTTCAGTTTTATATGCAAATGAGAAAGTAAAGAATAAAAAAAAAAAAAGTTTTTGAGAATTATATCATATTTTTAAAGAGACAGCAGTAATCTCAATATGTTTCCTGGATAAATTAACTCACATAGAATAAGAATTCCCCCTCCTCCTTTCATTTCTCTTCACCTGATATCTCTCCAAGATGCTGATTTCACCATCTGGCTGCAATTTTTTAAACATGTCTTATGTTTACTAAAGAACACAATTAAAAATGCATAGGGAATGGGGCACATCACTGTCAATATTTTGGAGGGATTTCTCAAGCAACTACACTTACTTTTTCCTGAGCTCTTTTTTGTTTTCCCTATTCCTTTATCTATGTTTAGTATTTTCCATACCTACACAGCTAACATAGAAATTGGAAGCAACATTCTGAAGTGTGCCCATTTCTCTGTCAATGAACCCCTTCCTATCATTCACAAAGATTTGCTGAGGCAGAAGTGAACTCCTAGACCAACTACATGCAAGCTCTGCCCTTCCCAGAGGAGATTGTCTTCTGGTCAAGAACTAACAGCTCATCAGCTTGCCTGCTTTTTCCTCCTTCTTCCTTGTGTTTCTCTGAAGAGTAAAGGTAAGTGCCCTTCAATTCCTATAGGCATAAATGAATTATTCTTACCACTTTGGTAAGAGCTCCAAGAAGAGACCTGCAAAACTAGAAGAAGCATTTAAAAAATAATATTCAGGCACTCCCCATATCCTATCATAGACCTGAGCAGAAAAAGGAAGCTCACAGCTCACTGTTCCAAACCAGCTTTACTTTGTGTGAATACCATGAGCTCAGCCAATGATTCCCAAATCCTTTGGATGTCCAGGTACCTCAGAAAGACCAATGGCCATTTTTCAGGATGGTCGTGAGATCTGAGCAGAGTTTGGTCAAGACCTGCATGTTTAAGAAATATAGTAGAACTTACTTACACCTTTACGAGCACCTATGACATTAGTGTAGTCGTTCACTATCTTGAGATCCCTTGCCCTTCTACATACGCTGCAACTGTTCTAGCTTCCAATATCTGCAGAAATGAAAGCAACTCTGAATGATTCCATTTATTGAAGTTCTACTGTTTACAAGCATCTTAAGAAATCAATGAAAATATCTTAAAAAAAAAATCCCATGAACTGAGTTTGAAAAAAATTTAGAAAAGGAAATATGTAGAACAAGCCTTTGGTACAGAGTGAACATCATCTGAGTTACAGACTCACACCATGTAATTATATATTCAATGAAAGAAAATACAGACATGGACTGAGACATCCATCCCTACAAAGTGCAACTTTGAAAGGGACCTGGGATCGTGCAGGATAGAGCTTCAACTCTTCATCTCATCAGAGTGATGATTTAGTTGAGATAGTAACTATCTCCATGGGGAACTGAAGCAGATGATGGAAAGATACTCAGATGTTTAATAAAGTTCTACTAGCTCAAAGTCTACACAAGTTAGAAAATAAGCACATATTTTCCATCAAAAATGATGAGTGGATATTGAAAAACTAAACATAGAGTTTACAGCTGTTTTTTTCTGGGAACATTTGCATCATGATTTTTCTTTCCAAAAGAAAGCTTCAAATGAGAATGAGTTTAGGGAAGTTCTGTGGCCTGTATTCTGTAGGATATTGGTCTAGATTAGGACTATTGTCCCTTTCAACCTTATAACCTATGAATCTCAAGGAAAAAAGTAAAAAGGAAAAAACATGTCTGAACAGTCACTCTGATTTTCTGACAAAGATAATTGTTAACATTTCCAAACAAATACAGCCTGTTGCTCTATTCTGCCCTGGAAAATTTTATAAAGTTGTTATTTGTTTGTGCAATGAATAGCTCTAGTGACCTGAAGCACTAAGCTGTTTCTTCTTGCTACATGGAGGTCTAGCGAAATATCAGGTGTAGGAATGCCTCTCTCTTACCAACACCAGGGAAAATATAATAGGAAAAGCACTGAGCTCATACTTTCTCCCAAGGCCCTGGTTAGCTTACATCATGGGTGCTATGAATCAAGGAGACGTGATAGGAAAAGATTAGAGAATGCACCTGGTGAGACAACTTCAAAAGTCTGTTCCCCTTCACTTACTTTTTCTCCTCCTCCAAACTGTCTACTTACAAAAATTTCAACAATCTTCCCTTCACATTTCAACGTCTCCTTTTTATCAGGGATCCACTATGGAGACACATTTATTGACAATTTTTATAGGTGGCTTCATAGTGGAGATTTACTACTGACCAAAGTGACAGGGCTGTAACTTAGACGACCAAGGAAATCACACACTCAAAAGGAGATTAATAGAATAAATAAGGTTGGAAGGGACATCTGGAGATCATTTAGTCCAAACTCCTGCTCAAAGCAGGGGTAATTTCAAATTTGGATTCCAAGCCTTCTACACTCAAGTTCTGAATATCTCTGGAGGACAGAAAAACCACAATCTCTCTAGGCAGCCTACCTCTTTCAAAGCCCCCACATATCTGCAGTCACCTCTCCTTCAGGATGTGCACATTTCCATCTGACATACCACTCCTTGAGAATCTCTGTGCCAGCTCAGCATCCTGCTTGTGATCCTGGTTAAAACAGCTCCTCAGACCTTGATAATTTGACCTGCACTGCTGTCTGAATTACTGTGAATCAGGAAGAAAAGCTGGACCCAGACCCCTTCTGCCTTCAGGCAGGAGGCAATCACATGTTACATGTTGTACCCTAGATTTTGGAATGTAGAATGTCTTCCATGTAGAGCTCATGGCATAGCAGAATATTTTGACAACTTGCGTACGTATATACACATAATCTCAGCCTTTCTGAATCAATGCTCTAGCTTTCTTCAATCAAATCTTCTCTAGTGAAATCTTATTAATTTTTTTATATTTCAAAAAATTTACCACATGCATTCCTTTTGCACCATGGCATGACACTTTTTACATATACCCAAAAGCCCATTGTGTCTAACCATGAAGCAACTGTGGCAGCTTATAGAGTTTTGGGCAGATTTGGATTGTCTATTAAGCTGGGTAAAATAGGTTTCTAGTTTATACTGTAGTCAGATTGAATTCTTTTCAACCTGAAGGGCAGCTGTTAGGATAATAGTTACAGAGAAATGTATAGCACTTGGGCAGCTAAAAGAAGATACGGAAAACTGAGCAGAAAGCTGGAGCTCTGAAAACAATAATTGATTTCCTTGTTGGAAAAGAGCTGGAATTAAACAATTCTAGTCCAGGATTTTAGCACAACTGAGCATGAGATTCATGACACTGGCATCAAGCCTCCCAGCACGAATATGCCAAGCTGTATGAAATAAAATAACGTTAAGGCTAGGATTTTAAATATAGACACTCCACACAGACCTCTGCCTCCAGATCTACAAGTGTTGATAAAACAGCCTCTTTTTGGTAAGAACTAAGCACTCAAAACCATCAACTGCAAACACAGCTGCTAGTAGCCACCCAGCATTTTTTCATACCTATTTATTTATTAGCCTAAATAAAAATGTCAGAGCCTAATATTAATCTCCTGATTATGGAAACTCTTGGCTTGTGCCTCTATCATTTCATATCTATCAATCATTTCTATCCCAACAAAGAATAAATCAGTCTCACAATTCAGGTCTTTCTGATTATTTCAGAACTGGCAGACTTTCAAGTAACAGCAGAAAACTGTTTGAAAGGCAACCCACACACAGGATCACCTCCAGGGGAGGTGAAGTCTGTGTTTCAGATAGGTGGAAATACAGCAGTGTTGTTATTTTCAAAGTGCACGTAATGAGAAATGGGAGAATCCTTCCAAATTTTCATGAAATTATGAAAAACTTTTGTTTATTTGCAAGAGCTAGCTGAAGTGCCACTGATGCAAAAGGGAAACTGCTTTATAAATCAGTAATGGCTTGATGCCTTGCTCATATGCAACAGAGCTCAAGCAGATGATCGGACAAGAGACCGAATGCCAACTGGAAGCAGGGACATATCCAAAACATTGCTGGAATTCACTCACTGATTGTTACAGCCACAGCACCTCTAATAAATTGGCAAGAGTTCATTGTCTGAAACAGTCTATACTGTAGAAGTCATTAGATGATGTTGGGTTTATAATATCTTCTTGGAAAAATCTGAAGCTCTGTACCAGACATGCAAAGATATTTATCCTACTATAGAAGAGAAGGTAGCATATAGCACAAGAAAAGAAGAAAATAAGCAGAAGAGTGAGTTGTTCCTATTATTTTATCTTTCCATAATCATATCCTTTCTGGTAGTTCCACTCCTCTTTTTAGCAAAAATCATATTAACAATACTCAATATAACTTATTCACCTTCAATGATATGCTAAAGAGCTTACTGCCTGTATTCCTCCCATCCTAAATCTCAGCTCCACATGCTTTTCTTCTGCAACACTTCTTAAGATACCAGCAGCATTTGCTGCAACTGCTCTAGACCCCACTAGTCTGTACCTGTCACTTTGCTGCCCTGATACGGCCAAGCAGAAAAGGTGATATTGAGTTTTCCTTGCCTTCCCTGTATTGTGGAAAGAAGGTAAAATCTGGACCAGACCAGCTTATGGCTTCAGGAACTACAGAGTCAGACAGCCTAATTACAAAGCCTTTTCTGCTTTGGAAACAAAGTTAACAACTTACATGGAAGACCTTAAAAAAAACACCACCAAAAATAACCTAAGATCCCAAAAAACCTTTTGGGATAATAACAGTGCCTGTAGCACAGTCCCAAATAGCATGTGGAAGAGGAAGATGCAAGGATCTGACATAAAGGTGACTGTGTGCTAGACCTACAAAGATTTAGGTGATTTAGGAAATTTTCTGTAAAGGTGGGCCTGGTGTGAGAGGGTCTGGAGATACTATACCCAAAAGGCTGGTTTTGCTTCAGCCACAACAGTAATTCTGTGTGAACAGAAATAGAGAGCCTACCCTTTTTCAGGTGCCTACAAAGTACTGGTTAAAGGTAGACCTGCTTGAGCACTGAATGCCATAGAAAAATCTACTGGCAGCATTCTCATAGTGGATGGTACATTCACCCTATAAAGCCAAATACATCTGATGGGAGCTTATTACAGAGTACCTATCTCCCTATCTCTTCCGTTTTTGCAACCGTATCCCCTTCCAGCAGGATCTATCACGTGTAAAGCCCAAACTTACTCTAATCATCAAGCAGAGGCCAGAAGGTACAATTCTCTTCCTTTTGCAGAGCTACCCAAGCAGCACATGAAGCCACGTGGCCACATTCCAGTTCTAGCTCTTGGATACATCTCCAGGCTCTCTTTCCCTACTCCTTTCATATGCACACAGTAACCAGAATTTGTCACCTTGTAGGCATGTAACAGTTGCACATTCTTATGACACTTTCCTATGAATGTGTTTTGTTTGTCTTTTTGCGATCCAATAGATCTATAAAGCATGGTCAAAGGTAGGATGTTCTTCAGAGTTTTTCTCTGAAAAATGAAAAAATAATAAAGTGATAAGTTACGGTTATTAAAATAAGTTGTAGTACTGCCTTGCAGATGATCTCTGGCTTTGTTATTTCAGGCACTCATCCAACAGAGAAGCAAAGCAATGAGCAAAAATGCAGAGTACAAACTCTAATTTGAAGAATAATTATACTGCAAGAGCACATTTTCTCACTGGGACCTTCATGAGAAGTTTCAGTCTCTGACTGACATTTGGCAGTCAGGCTGAGAAGGTAGGGATCTGCAAGACTCTTGAAAAAGCTACCAATTGCAAAAGAGGCAAAGTGGTAGGAAGAAAACCTCTGGGTTTCAAGTAGTTTGTGGCAGCTACTGAGGGCCACCCTATATGCAATGAGTAGTTAGGATGAAAAATGAGAGTTGTCACTGGATGTTGGTGTTCATGGAGATCATGATAGTCCATATCCTGCCTCCAGGAGAGTCTGGCAAATTTTTCACTCTCAATGTAAACCAGCAGCCTCATCCTGCTAAACCTTCTTCTGCTTTTCTGTTTGTAAAAGGGCAAGTCTCCAAAACCTGTTGAGTACAACTTCTGCAAGGCATCCTGGGTGCAGGCTGGTCCAGTAGTCACATGCCTCCACCCTCTTTCCTGGGAAATGCCACACTGTGAGAGGACAATCCCCAGCATGATGCCCAAAGTCAGTGCTGAGCACTTCAGCAGCTCCCCTAGGGCTGCGGGATATCTGGGCACATCAGTGGGCATCTTCAAAAACCTGAACTCTTAGCAGTGTAGAGAGCTGCCAGAAGTTAGTTGATAGGAGGTATTAAGTACAGGGCAATGCATTAATCTCCTCCTCCCATCACTGTGAGGAGCATTTAGGGGCTTGAGTCCTTTCTTAGTCTTTGAGTGTTGTGGGCCTGATTTCTAAAGCTGTGTTTTAAGCAGTAGAATTTGGTTGCGGGGTACATCTGCAAGTCCTGTCTGTTGTACATTCTTTCTGCATTTAAAAACAGAGCCCTAAGTGACAGAGTCATTTAGGTGAGTCTGACACTTGAAGCCAGCATGTTTGCAGAGTGCACTGATCCCCCTTAGACACATTACAGGATTCATTTAATTTGGATTTACTATCCCCGAAATAGGAATACAAACCTTTCAGCACAGAGACCTCCTAACATTGTTTAAAAGACTGACAAAAGTAATGTCAAAGAAGACAAGAGGGCAACCATACAATGCAATATAGCATAACTCTGTTCTGAGAGAGTAAGCAACTTGCCTGTAACTGATAGAAGAAGAGATAATGTTGGCCACAGGCATCTGAAATTACCAGGACCTACAATAAAAGCACCTACAATGGTAATCACTAGCTGTAAATAATTATGACTGTGATGATTGATAATAATAATGGGGTCTTTTTAGTAAAATCTTTTAAATTACCAGAGCCACAGCAAGAGTGTCTTAAAATTCACATTTAAAACTGTTTGGGTAGGGTCCATGTTTTAAATAAAAGCACTTAGCAAGTCTTGTCAGAGCTGCCATGTTGAACTCAACTCAGGCAAGCTGAAGAGAAGTCCCCAGTGAGTGGGTCACTTTGGGGAGGCTTGAGCTTTGTAGAAGTGTACATAAGCCTTGACATATATTTGACAAATGTCTACACATCCTCAAAGCACCTGGGCAGGGACAAACATATGGCTCTGAAATCTCCTTGTGACTGCATTATATAAGGGTCACTGGCTGGGGCTGCTCTAGCAGCTCCCATCTACCTAGGGAGATTTTAACCCATGACTGCTCACATGGTCTGGAATGTTGAAGACAAAGGATTCCTCTCAGGTATTTAAATGAAAGCAATCAAAAGCAGAAGCTTTGAGATTTTTGCTTGTTCTGAATGAAGTAGTATGAATTGGTGAAGTCAAAAAAATTCCGGTAAACCTGTTCCCCTACAAATGGTGGGAGAGCCAATCTTGCCACACTATTGCCAAAGTAAGCCAGTGGGACTCTTGCAGGTCACTCCTTTTGGCCATTCAATTTTTGGCCTTAAATCTCCCAAAGCCACTCATTGTCAGTGACTAAGATAGAACAGAGCAGCAAGCTGTTGAGAAACCACAAAGTCGAGTGATTCCTGGGAAAACAGTGTGTTTTGTGAAGTCAGCTCCCTTCACAAGTCAGAGAAGCAGTAGTTCGCTTTGGGGAGCCGACAGCCGATAAGAAGCAGGCAGAAAAGTAGGAGAGCAACCCCCCTGTGCTCAACACTAATGCTGAGAGTTGTTGGTGATGATCATGGGGAAGAGGACAGAAATAGCTGTGACCAGCTGCAGCAAAAGCTGCTGGGCACCAAGGTTCATATTAGCACGTCAGTACTGAGGCACAGAGCACACGAGCACAGCAGGCCAAACGACAGCCACCAAGGCAATGTCTGGCAGTCTCCAACAACCTGCTTTAACGGAGAAACCTGTAGAAAGGCTGGAAAGAGAAACAGAAGCCAGAAGTTACACTAAATCCGCATACTGTTGTTTCCCTTGGGTGGTAAAGGTGAGTTCCCTCCTACCTGTAAGAAGTAGAGCAGCTCACTGGCCTGCCCTCATTTCCTGCACCCTATGTTCAGTTCTCCCTCTTCCCCATAGCAGCTACAGCATTTGATTACTTGCAAAAATAGCACTAGGAATATATAAGACTTCAGGGAAAAACCTCTGCAGAAGTCCTTATTTATCCCATTAATTTCGGTAGTTTCCCTAAAGCTGGGCTTAAAAGAGTAAGTCTCTTTCTCTGTCTGAAACTTGCTTGATGCCTTGAACTTGCTGCCATCTGTAAACTGAACGTTACAAGGATTCATGGCAAAGAAATGCCAGTGGGAGAGCGAGTCTGCTCCAGATCACGCAGAGAGGTGGTAGGACAGCAGTTGGCAGGGAAGGTCCTCCCCCAGACGTGGCTCAGCAGTGGATCTGATCAGTGGAAAGGTGTAGCAAGAAGGGTTTGATGGGTTCAAAAAGGGGTTGGAAATTCTTTAAGTAGAAGTCCATAAGAGCTATTAGCAGCCAATATGCACCTCTGGGTCCCTGGCTGCTGGAGTCTAGGAGAGTATTCTAGGAAGAATTTCATAGATACTTTTTCTCCCTTTACAATTTTTCCAAGAGTTTTGTTTTGGCTATTGTTTAAAATCAGATGCTGCACTAGGTGACATTTGGGTTGACCCCACAAAAGCTGTCCTTCAGCTTTTACAGGTTCCTGGATAAGCGGCACAAACAGGGTTGGATTAATACAATATTCGACCACTCACCTGCATAATTTTGCCTGCTGAGAAACCCTGAAAAACTGTTGGACAATCCAGCTAGCTTGTTTAGAAACAGTGACAACTCTACACAGCACTGTGCCAGGGCAAGCCCAAGGAAAAAGGTAGAAATACAGGATGAGTGGACTCTCACAGGCAATAGCACGAAGAATCTGTGCTCTGCATACAACAGCTGCTACCAAAGCCATAATATTTACAAAGCATAGAGTCCTTTAAACATATACAAGCACAACACTGACACACTGCATTATGGTACCTAGATTCACCTAAAAGATATTTTCCCATCGGAGCACAGTAGCTACACAGGACCGAAGAACAGTCACCTGAGAAATGTTTTAAATAAATGCAAAGGTGGGCAAAGAAAAATCATAAAGCTATTAGAGCACTTATCTATCTTCTGCAAAATTTTGTTCTGTGCTTCTAGAGAAAGGAAGAATATAATGTTGAAGGGAACAGAGAAAAGAACTACTATCTTATCCTGGGCTGAAAGTGGCACCAGCTTAAGCAAGAGAACAGAGTTAAGACCTTCCAGAAAATTGCCCAAGTTATTCTTTGTCTGGCATACTCTACTCAGTTAATTCCTTTCTAAAGTTACAAAGAGTTTTGCTATTAACCTCAACTGGGCCAAGGTTTCACCCAATATTTTGATTATGAAGCTCTCCTTTATTGCACTCTTCTGGATATAACATTACTTTATCTTGGCTTCTGGGCCCCACAAAATCCCTTTATAATTAATCTTACTTCTGCGATAACTCTGGCTTAAAGGATGCTGTCATAATGACCATGAATATAATTGCCTCACCATGCTGCAAGCTGTAGTAAATCATCAGCCACCATACAAAAGATCAAAGTAGGCTAATTAAACTGTATCCTTAGCTGTCTGCTGCAGACATTTCAAACTGCTTTGGCTCCCAGCTGGAAATCAGTGTTTCACAAGAGCTAAAGCCACTCTGAACAAAGACCAAGAAAAATACATACTTGTACTTAAACAGCTGCTTAGTCTGTCAGACTGTAATAAAATGCTGAAAAGACAACCAGTAGATAATGAATAATACAGTCAAAAGCGTCTATAAGCATTATCAGACTAGTGGGAAACAGAATGGTTTCTTGACTTCAGTCAAGTAGTAACAGCACACCTTAATTTTCTTAATTAGACGAGTAGAAAAAGTAGAAGCACTTGGCAAACTTCTCTGGGTTATTCACAAATATCACTAGCTTTCCAGTGAAGAAATTGTACTGTTTGCTAAGGGCATCTATTAACTTTAGAACAACCGTAAAGATATTAAGGAGCTGATCCTTGATAACCTACACCTGGAGTTAGGAGTCAGATTATCTTGAAAGAAGCTGTCCCTCCCTCCTGAAGACTTCCTAAGACAGCAAAAGTTTGCACTGTGAGGTATGAATTAAATGATTATCAGTGAGTGATGCAAATTCATATTTTTAACTAATTCATGAAGAGTCATGGATTTCAAAATTGACTTATCTGAGTCACGTCATAAAATTTATTCCATGTCAGTGCAAAATATCTGATGCTTCCAAGGAGTTAAGATCAGGCACTGAGACACTAAAATGTTCTTTGGGGTTTTCTGTATTAAGCTGAATCCTGTCTGGCCATCACAAATTGTGGTGTGTTGGCCCTGGCCTGTTTCCTTCAAAGTATTTACATTTTCAAGTGATTATCAGTGAGTGATGCAGATAAAGATACACTGACTGACTCTTACCAGAGTTCAGTGTAAACTTCAAAAAGCATGTGAGGTTTTAAGAACTGTTGTTGTTCTGCATTTCTTCATGAAGAAATGGAGTTCACTCTTCTGATATTGCAGAAAGAATCATTGCTGAGGTGTGATAAGTACAATCATTTACACAGGCTCCCGCTTAGCTCCAGAAAGTACTGAGCTGTTTTCCCTATTACTAAAACTGTAAGACAAACCAGGGTTTTGAATAATGACCTAGAAATGAAGCTAGGGGAAAAAAAGGAAAAAATGCATACTTCTGAACTAGTAACTAAAAATTAAATACTTCTGTGAAGAATTAAGTATTTTGTTTACAAAAGCAGCCTTAATGCATCTGAGAAACCTCATCCTATGAATTTATTTTAATACCACATTTTCCTACATGCACCACAGGCTCCACCATTCCTAGAGTCTCTTTTTTCTCCCCCTCACCTGTTTGGATTGAGGGAAGCAATGCCTTACTGGACACCAACCTAGCAGGGAGTGATAAGGAAAGAGAGAAATCAACAAGTGAGCCCAGCTCACAAATGAGGGAAAAACAACACTTTTCAGCCGCAAAATCTGACAAAGCTTCAAGTCAAATTTTCAAATCAACACATTCTCAGTTTGTCAATAAACCAAAATATTTTTCTTTAATTAGGAAGTAGAATTTATTGGGAAAAAAAACCAAAAAACCAAAACTTGTTTTCCCTAGAACACATTGTTAAAAATTTGTATCAAAAAATATTTCCATTCTGAAGAGGTTGGCCAGAAAATTTTCCTTGAGCTGCACCTAAAAATATTTAGCTTAGAAGCACCTAAAAATATTTAGCTGACAAAAATTCAATGTAAGCTTCATCTTCTCTTCAGGGTATAATGCTTTTACTCTAAAAATTATAGAGGAAGGCTTCTTCTGTTTAAGTTCATAAGGCATCAACAAAAACAATTTTTGGCAAGTGGATATATTTTTATTTGACCTATGCCAGCAAAAGATTGCTTTTGCGTTGAAAGTCAGCAGGATTCAAAATCTGCTAAGGACTTCTGCTACCTTACACCTTCATTTACATGACATAGGATGGATCAGAAAACCCAAGGAAAATTTGCTGTCACTAGCTGATCTCAAGTCTCTTAAAAATCTCTCCAAGCTTCACCTTCATCTCAGATTCATGCACTTCTGCAGGCTCCTGTGTGACAAGTTCAGCATCTACACAGAAAATAGGATGAAAAGAAGGAATGAAGGATATTGCATGCAGATGGGTTTTGTAGATGCTCTGTGGTCCCCAGCATGGCAAGTTATAACAGGAAAAGCAAAAGCAGAAAAAAAAGAAAAGATGTTGCCATTATAACCACAACTGTTTCCCACAGCAGAAGGAAAAGTACCATCTAAAGGTAAGTAATAATTTGGGATATTTCTCTTTGGTTGGTTGTTTAATCCTGCACAAATATCTCAGTGTGGGTCAGCCCAAATGCTATTTTTTGTTAATATATAAAATTAGTCAGAAAAGTGAATTTGGAATAAAATATTGTTCAGTACAAAATGGAGCATTGCTTCACTTTAAGGTTGTTTCACTCTTTCTGTTAATCCTTATCTGTATATGTTTATTTTGAAATGGAAGTGCTGCTTAAAAATGGAAGTTCTGAAATCAAATTTTCAAGACATGAAAAGGAACCTTGTTGCCATTTTCCATGAACAATTCCTTTTGTCTCTCTCCACTTATGACAGAAATTCTTTGCCATATTCAAGCCACAATATTGACATCAGTCAGGGATTTCTCTGGCCAAACCATAGACATCTGCATCTCAGTAAGTCTTAGCCCAGCAGAAAAGTGTGAAGTACCTATTTCTCCCACTGACTAAAATGCCTCTAAGCAATCAGGTCAGATGGCTTCCTCCACTCTGTCAGTGTTTCAAGGTAGATGAGTTAAATACCACCTCCTTATTTGCCCTTTCTGTAAAATCTACTGTTCAGCAGCAAGAGGCTTTACCCATCTGCAGTGCAGCACCTTGAGCTCTGACTGGCATGAATGGTCTTTGTCACCTGAGTTATGTGAGATTTATTTGAACTCCAACCAACCAAATAGACCTCTACGTTTCAGCTCTTGTTATTCCAGTTTTGGCCATGAAACAAGGGTATCCCTTAAGTGATTCTTTGCTCCTTACATAGCACTAATAGTAGGAACTGTGCTTATGAACTATTTGGAAGAAATATTCAAGGCTGCGATACTCAAGTCTGCGTACGATATTCAAGGCTGTTAGGCAGGAAGCCTTTTCTCAGTTATCCATCCAACAGAAAATAATTCCTTTGTAACTGATTGAAACAACATCTAAATATTTCTTCAAGCACAAGATCCTCAGAGTATCTTGGGAAAAGAAGGTGAAAAAATACCCAATACCTATCCTTTCCCAGCTATCTGTCCTTGTGTTCCGGCCCCCAAATTTTCGAGGTGACAATAACAGTGCAGTTGGACCTGGGAAGGGAAGGAGGAGAGGAAGCACTGTCCAGAGCTAGGTAGAAACCAAGAAGTTATGCCTGGGGCCAGAGAAGGTATAAGAAAAAATAAAGCAGATTCCTACAGTTTGAAAAGGAGATTCCCTTTAGCCCCTTAATTGACTGCATCCTGAGGTCTGTCTGTAACATCACACACACAACCCCATTATCCACTACAAAAGATCAAGCCGGGTAAAGGAGAAAAGGATTGATTTCCTGTCTGCAGAGTGGCAGCTCCAGCATAACTAAATGTTATCTGGAACACTAAAGTGGGGCAGAACACTTTAGGATAAGGGCTTAATGCTTTATCTGCTCACATAAATACTTTCAGATAAAAGAAATTGGATTTAAAGAACTTTCCAGCTGTGATACTAACAGAAGTCAGGGAGTGCCCAAGATAAAGCCACTTCCTTTACTCTCTGCATAAATAAATAAATAAATAAATAAATAAATAAATAAATAAATAAATAAATAAATAAATAAAGGGCAAAGTCAGAAAATACTCTGTTCAGGTTTAGACTGATACATCAGCTGCAATTGTATATTATCACTCTATCAGCCTTGAGTCCAGATCCATGTGTACATGTGAAGGCAGGATGCAGTTTCAGCAGTAGAGTTAAGTTCCACACGAGGGCATTTTGATGAATATCAGCTCTTCCTTTGAAGGCATTAATTTATTCATCAGTCCATCAAGATACCCGAGCAATCCTTTCAAATCCTCTGCTGGGTGCACACATTGTAGAACATACTCACCAGCTCTGGCCTTTGACTAAGGGACAGGCTTTTATTGTTCAGATTTGCCCTTTCAGTTGTGTTTCTGATAGTGTGGCTGCATTTCTCTGCCCTCTGTCTGTTTCACTCAGCCATCTCTGTGTAGGTACAGCTCTTGTTGGCAAAATTCCCAGCTGGCTTACTTGTTTTTTAGTCTTAAAAAGAAGAAATAGATTCTCAGTTCTTAACCCATGTCATCTGACAAATGTCAAATTGTCATTTTATGAGAATTTTCACAAGAGAAGATTTTATTAAGCAGAAATGAGAAAAAGGAAGAACACATCAAATTGCATCCAAAACTTACCACAGATATCAGCTGAATGTTGAGAAATTCTACCAGCTTTGATCTCATAGAACAAGAAAGGAAAACTTTAAAAATGTAGCAGATAGGAGCAACTTCAAAAACATAAGAATAGGGAAGAGTCCAATTATTTGAGCATGCTTTTATGAGCAAATAGAAGGATGCAGGCAGACAGAGTTAGGATGTATTACCTTGTCTAGTGTAGTACATATGTATCAAATAATTCAGCCCAAATAGAGTTCTGACTAAGGTATGATCACAAGTCACTTTCAGTATGTTGATTCTGACAGCTCTCCTGGCAAAGACTGATTCAGAAGAATGTCTGAGCATATGCATAACTCTTAGCAGGTGACTGGTCCTGTTGAAATATATATAACTAAATTGCTTTAATGAACTGGAATTTCAGTATCCGTGTGAAATAAATGGGAAAAGTTCAGCAAGCACTACAGCAAATAAACCCTGAAACTACTCAATTTGTCAGACTGTTCTTATTCTTGAAAGGTAACATGAAAGGCATAAACTTTATCACTGCATGATAAATGCTACATTTCTATGACTACATCCTGATCTGCCAAAGTCAAAATGAAAAATAGCTGCGGACAAAAATTAGAACAGAAGGAAGGACTTCATACAAATCACAATTGTATGATATCTCAACCCAGTACTTAGTGACTCAAAGTTACCACTGTTTCAAAACATTAACAAAGGTTTCACTGAAGTATTTTTAAAATAAAAGTATTCATGTGGGTTTTTTTCCTTTTATCAGTAGGAAAGAATTAGGCCAAATCATGAAGATAACATTCCTTTTAAGTGGGTTGGAGATTTTTTCTGAAACAAAAAAAATAACCAACCCTTGCACAACAGAGGCATTATGGACAGTCCACCTTTTTACAGTGAGTTATGAATTTTAAATACTAATATAAATAATGGGAACACGCATGACTGTTAAGGTGTACGTTAACTCCAGTGGGTCGATAAGTGTATTTCAGCCACTTTAGTATAGAATGAAATAAGTAAACTTGACTTCAGAAAGAGTTTTAGACAAATTTATAGACAACAGGTCCATTAAGTGATACTAAAACAACTGACCAGGATATTAAAAGAACAACTTACATGGTCTCCCAATAAATCATCTTCTCTGCCGCTGCTGGAGATTAAATACCTGACTAGAATGACTGTTAGTCTAAACAGTATGATGTTTCTTACCCTATCATTTGTAACTATTCATGGTTAATTAAGCTTAGCAAAACAATTCCATGTGGCCAAAACCTCTGTCTTCCGAAGTATGTATTCTCTGGTAGAGAAAGGCAGCAGCATGCATACCCACATGCTGGGATATCTAAAATCTTGAACTATGTTTTGCAAATATGTCAATATGCAGACACTTTCACAGCTTCACATAACTAGGCAGCTTTCTGTTATATATTTATACACATGTTTTGCTAAGTCATCTTTGGTAGACCTCTCAGTACCAGTCTTTGATTTTCTAGGTGTCCATGTGCTTCAGTTTGAAATATAGCATATCTTGGGAATATGGGGCTCAAAATCAGGTTGTAGCTCAAAAGTAAGATTCCAGACATCTGAATATAGATACCTGCTTGTGAGCCAGCAGTCCCATTATAGTTACTGGAGATCCAGTAATCAATTAATTTCCTTAAACATTGGGGTTGATTGCCATCAGAGATGCCTGTGTCTGGACCCATGTGGGTTTGGAGAGTCAAAACAAAGCTCATAGGAGACCCATTTCCTTTTGAAGGAATGGATGCAGACCAGACAAGGGCATTTCAAACATACTTAATGCCTAGAAAAATTAAGTAATTTCTCTGGTCAATTTAGAGAACAGCTGAGCTTATCACAAAAGAGGCAGCTATTGGCTAGGTAGCTGAAAAACGTATTGCTGTTTAATGAGAGTTGAGTCAGATAGTGATTCAGCTGCCTAAGCAAAAGTGTGTGCTGCCATTGAAATTGTTCCAGGATGTCTGAGACATCCACAAAGGGCTGATGAAATTATTTGTGTCTGTCCAGAGTACTGGCCCTACATCAATGGCATCTTTGACACCTCAGATATGCTAAAACCCTCTGAAGAAGCAATTGACTCCTGCCCTCGTTCTCCTCTAACAGGAGTTGAACCCTTCACTTACAAATACACACCAAAGTCTACATACTTTCATGTTGAGTGGACTCCCAAGAAGGTCCTTCTTTGGTAGTGAATGACCTTTCAAAGACCAGCAGGTCTTTGATAATTAATTCACCTCTAATCTTCCTAAATTTAATTTAAATGTGTTGATTACAGACAATAGAGCACTGCATCCATCTCACAAAGGCACGTGTTCTGGTTTGGGCTAGGATAGAGTTATTTTTCTTCATAGCCACACTGGATAGGTAAGGCTCTACTTGGAGCAGGTACACCCCTAAGGGACTGCAGCCTGTGGATAAATCCAAGCCAGAGCAAAGGCAATAGGAGGAGTTCATTGCATTGTTAAACCCTGTAGTACTGTCCAAACATACCAGGGGTGGAGATTATAATAGAAATACCTTTAAATCGTTGTAATCCTGGATTTGAATTGCATATTATAGGAATTACTATAGCAGGAAACCCTTGCTGCTAGCCATACTGTGGGCAAGGGGAGGAGAACATTGCAAAGTTAAACCCTACAACCTGGCCCAAAGTGGCTGGGATGAACATTGTAATGAATACATGTTATAAGATGGATGCATGTTATATGAACTACTATAGGAAGAACCACCTGAACCAGTGAAGGAGAATCCTTACAAGAATCAATGCAAATGCAGCAGTGACCCAATCTGATTTGGCTTTGGTTCCCATACAACACATCAACTCTTGTGTCCTGAGTGACCACTGTAACAGAAGGAGCCTGAAGACATGGAATAAATGAACTCAATGGAAACTTTATGGACGTTTTACAGGCATTGCACAGGAGTGGTCCATAGACTAAGGGAATGATATCTGTGCATTTTATCAAAGGAAGGGAAGGGCTGTGGTCAGTAATGAGTATGTGTTTGATAATATAAGACCTAAGTATGGTGTAAATGGTATGAAACAAGGGGTACAGGATGTGCTAGTTTGGGCTGGGATAGGGTTAATTTTCTTCTTAGTAGCTAGTATGGGCTATATTTTAGATTTGTACTGAAAACAGTTTAGACAACACAGAGATATTTTCATTATTGCTGAGCAGTTCTTACACAGAGTCAATGCCTTTTCTGCTTCTCACATCATCGCACACACCAGCAGGCTGAGTTTACACAAGAAGTTAGGAGGGAACACGGCTGGGATAGCTGCCCCAAACTGACCAAAGAGTTATTCTGTAACATAACACCTCATGCTCAAAAATATAAAGCTGGGCAAAGAGGAAGAAAGGATAGGGGACATTTGGAGGGATGGTATTCGTCTTCCCAGGTAACCACTACGTGTGATGTAGCCCTGCTTTCCTGGATATGGCTGAATATCTGCCTGCTGGTGGGAGTAGTGAATGAATTCCTTGTTTTGCTTTGCTTATGTGCACAACTTTTGCTTTACTGATTAAACTGTCTATGTCAACTCCCGAGTTTTCTTGCTTTGACCCTTCTGATTCTCTGAGGAGAAGTGAGCAAACAGCTGTGTGGAGCTTAGTTGCTGGCTGGGGTTAAGCCATGACAGTACTTTTCGCTGCCCAATGTGGGGCTCAAAGTATTCAAGATAAAGGTAGATTTGATTGGAATGTTCTAGATCAAATTTAAAGCTGTTATTGCTGTTTAGCTATTAATGGACAGGCCCCTGAGTTTGCTGTGTGGCTAGCTTGCCTCACTGTATATTAGAATCTAATGCTTGCTAGTGGCTGCTTTCTGCTTTCACTGCTTGCTGTACTGCTTATCTTACTCTACCGTGCCTGGGAAGAGGGCATCGCTGCTGTTTCTGTACTGATGTACTGGGCAGGCTAGAACTCCAGCGTGAACTTGAGTTAAAGAGATTATGACCTGTAAATGAGACTATGTGGGAGCAGGATACCCCAAAACGTGTGTGGCCACAGTACTTTGAGATGAGTTTGGGGAGGAGATAACATCTACAGAGGAGTAGATTTTCCATGTATTTAGCAGACGGGATGTGTATTTATTGATAATGTCTAATCAGTCTGGTTAATTACACTGTGTTAGTGCACTGAGGCTTTATTTTTAAAGTCTATGCTGCCACTGAGCATCAGGTCCTATTTCAAATTAATACAATTTAATTAGAGCCAGATATTTCAAGATAATTTCAGTAGAAAATTTAGTACTGACTTCTGTCATAGGAGGTCAGGTCTAGAATCACAGTATATAAATCCAAGGTGCAGCCGCCTTTACCATATGAATCACCATTCAGAGTACGATCAGTTTAGTAAAAATGGTCATGCTTCAGGTCTTGCTCCCTTCCTGTTGACTCTATTGACTATGGCTGAATAGCTGAAGGCTCAGGCATCCTTATTTTCTTTTCACCCCTCTGCTTCCTGATTAGCTACTTCACCCTTAGCAAGTTTGCAGACGACACTAAGCTGGGTGGAAGTGTGGATCTGCTGGAGGGTCGGGAGGCTCTGCAAAGGGATCTGAACAGGGTGGACCACTGGGCAGAGACCAATGGCATGAGGTTTAACAAGGCCAATGCCGGGTCCTGCACTTGGGGCACAACAACCCTATGCAGTGCTACAGACTGGGAGAAGCCTGGCTGGAAAGCTGCCAGGAGGAGATGGATCTGGGAGTTTTCATCGATAGCCAACTGAGCATGAGCCAACAGTGTGCCCAGGTGGCCAAGAAGGCCAATGGCATCTTGGCTTGTATCAGAAACGGCGTGACCAGCAGGTCCAGGGAGGTTATTCTCCCTTTGTACTCGGCACTAGTGAGACCGCTCCTCAAATACTGTGTTCCATTCTGGGCCCCTCACCACAAGAAGGATGCTGAGGCTCTGGAGCGAATCCAGAGAAGAGCAATGAAGCTGGTGAAGAGGCTGGAGAACAGGCCTTATGAGGAATGGCTGAGAGAGCTGGGGTTGTTTAGCCTTGAGAAGAGGAGGCTGAGGAGAGACCTTATTGATCTCTACAATTACCTCAAGGGAGGTTGTAGAGAGGAGGGAGCTGGCCTCTTCTCCCAAGTGACAGGGGACAGGACAAGGCCTCAAGCTCCACCAGGGGAGGTTCAGGCTCACCATAAGGAGAAAAGTCTTCACTGAAAGGGTCATTAGGCAATGGAACGGTCTGCCCAGGGAGGTGGTTGACTCGCCTTCCCTGGAGATCTTTCAGGTGTGGGTGGATGAGATACTGAGGGGCATGGTTTAAGATTGGTGGGAATGGTTGGACTCGATGATCCAGTGTGTCTCTTCCAACCTGGTGATTCTATGATTCTATGATCCTCCACAGAGGAGCAACTTAGCATACCACAATAAGAGTTCTTGGTTTGTGTTCTGTTTCAGCTATACAAATGTTGCCTATGGAAAACAAAAGAGAGTTTCTGATCAAAGAGGAAGAATATTGCACACTACATTTCAGCATCTTTAAAATATGTAACAATTTCTGACATTCTCCATCTCTACTCCTTCATGGCATTGTTCCATGGAAGAGAAACAGAGGGAAGATTAATCTTGCAAGGTTCCAAATGCAAGAGTGTTTGTAGAAAAGGAGCAGTTGCTTATTATGACTTTCCTGATCTGTCAGAGAAGAGCACATGGTCAGAATAAGAGAATTCTAGCCAGGCAATAAATATGAAGAGAAAAAAAATACATTAACACACTCTCTTACCACACACAGTGTCACATAAATCATGTGGAGTACCTTTCTCTCTGGCTGAACTGTAACTGAGTGCAGTGACTTTAGCTTTCTAGTTGTTAAGACTGTTTGCATGTCTAAGAGCCTGCTAAGAGCTGCGATGTGAGATTGATCTCTTTTCTAGACAGATCTCTGCTGAGAGCAGCAACCGTCACATTTTTACCTAGTGCAGGGCAGAGGGCTGCAGACAAGACAGATGTAAATACAGAGTTCTTATTTAGACAACATACCTTTTTTCTAGATTTGTTTCTTCCTATACAATAATTTATGCAGGTTGAAAGTAAGTATTCTTTTTGTATATACTCAGCATCAAGACTCTACAAACACTGCTTGTTTCTGACCTTAGAAGGAAGTAAGAGCCCATGGAGTTAAGAAACTACCTAATTGGTGCTTGGTAGTGACTGCAGCCACCAAGAAACTTTGTGTACATTCAGATGTCTACTCTGAGATTTTGTGGCATTACCCTCTGACTTGCCTTCTAAATATGGCTCCAGCTACAATCTTTACTACACTCACAATTACAGTTATTTTCTATTTCAAATTCTCATTTCTTTCTTTACTAAACAAGTCAGCCCTTGTGTTCATTCATTCTTTAAACAAAAAAAAAGAATAGCTGAAGCTTCCTTTTTCTGCCCTCACGATTTACAGAGAGGTGCATACCGTCTCTGTAAAACACAGCTTTGTGGTGCATCTCTGGAGGAAGGGGCAGGCATCCTGGGTGGACTATAGGGAGGAAGTGAGAATGTGCAGGGAAAAAATCAGGAGGGCTAAGGCCCAACTAGAAATGCGATTGGCCAAGACTGTGAAAGACAACCAAAAGTCTTTCTACAAATACATCAACAGCAAAAGGAGGGCTAGGGAGAATCTCCAGTCCCTAGTAGATGCAGAGGGAACAACAGTAACAGGGGACGAAGACAAGGCTGAAGTGCTCAATGCCTACTTTGCCTCAGTCTTTAACAGTAAGGAAAATTGTTCCCTCTGTGCACAACCCCAAGGGTTGGAAGAGAAGTATGAGATTCCCAAGGTCCAAGAGGAGGTGGTTAGAGACTTGCTTGCCCAGCTAGATGCCCACAAGTCTATGGGGCCGGATGGAGTCCACCCAAGAGTTTTGAGGGAACTGGCAGATGTGCTGGCCAAACCCCTTTCCATCATCTTCCAGCAGTCCTGGATGACTGGGGAGGTTCCACTGGACTGGAGGCTGGCTGATGTCGTGCCCATCTATAAGAAGGGGCACAGGGAGGATCCGGGGAACTACAGGCCTGTCAGCCTGACCTCGGTACCGGGGAAAGTCATGGAGCAGGTGATCTTGAGTGCGATCATGAAGCACTTGCAAGAGAACCGGGTGATCAGGCCCAGTCAACACGGGTTCATGAAAGGCAGGTCTTGCCAGACTAATCTGATCACCTTCTATGACCGAGTGACTAAACTCTTGGATGAGGGAAAGGCTGTGGATGTGGTTTTCCTGGACTTCAGTAAAGCCTTTGATACAGTTTCTCACACCATTCTGCTTCGGAAACTGTCGGCCTCTGGCCTGGACGGGAGCACACTCTCCTGGGTGAAAAACTGGTTGAATGACCGAGCCCAGAGAGTGGTGGTAAATGGAGTTAAATCCAGCTGGAGGCCAGTTACAAGTGGGGTTCCCCAGGGCTCAGTCCTGGGTCCAGTCCTGTTTAATGTCTTTATCAACGACCTGGATGAAGGCATTGAGTCCTCCCTTAGCAAGTTTGCAGATGACACCAAGCTGGGAGGAAGTGTTGATCTGCTGGAGGGTCGGGAAGCTCTGCAAAGGGATCTGAACAGGCTGGACCACTGGGCTGAGACCAACGGCATGAGGTTTAACAAGGCCAAATGCCGGGTCCTGCACTTGGAGCACAACAACCCTATGCAGTGCTAGAGACTGGGAGAAACCTGGCTGGAAAGCTGCCAGGAGGAGAAGGACCTGGGGGTGCTGGTTGACAGCCGACTGAACATGAGCCAGCAGTGTGCCCAGGTGGCCAAGAAGGCCAATGGCATCCGGGCTTGTATCAGGAACAGCGTGACCAGCAGGTCCAGGGAGGTTATTCTCCCCCTGTACTCGGCACTGGTGAGACCGCACCTCGAGTACTGTGTTCAGTTCTGGGCCCCTCACCACAAGAAGGATGTTGAGGCTCTGGAGTGAGTCCAGAGAAGAGCAACAAAGCTGGTAAAGGGGCTGGAGAACAAATCTTATGCGGAGCGGCTGAGAGAGCTGGGGCTGTTTAGCCTGGAGAAGAGGAGGCTGAGGGGAGACCTTATTACTCTCTACAACTACCTGAAGGGAGGTCGTGGAGAGGAGGGAGCTGGCCTCTTCTCCCAAGTGACAGGGGACAGGACGAGAGGGAATGGCCTCAAGCTCCACCAGGGGAGATTTAGGCTTGAGATTAGGAAGAAATTCTTCACGGAGAGGGTGTTTAGGCATTGGAACGGTCTGCCAAGGGAGGTGGTTGAGTCACCGTCCCCAGAGGTGTTTAAGGTTAGGGTAGATGAGGTGCTTAGGAGCATGATTTAGGGATTGGTGGGAATGGTTGGACTCGACGATCCAGTGGGTCTCTTCCAACCTGGTCATTCTGTGTGATTCTGTGTGTGATTCTGTGTGAACAGGTACTTCCCATCTTATGGACTCAAGGATCCTTAAAAAATCAAAACAAAAAACTGTTCCTTACTAGTGTCAATGAGCCACAAAATCATTCTCAAAGTATATCAGTGATATACTCAGACACTAAAAATGAAACAAAATGTCCTAGACCTTCTGCTTATTCTAAGAATATTAACCTTCCCTCCGCTGTGTCTAGATCCTACTAAGCCACTAACACCATCTTACACAGACAACTTGGCTTCTCAGAAGTGAAATTTGTTCTCATTTGGAAAAAGTCACCTGGAATTAAATGAGTTCTTTATTATATTCTGTGCAAGTATAAAAAACACAGTGAAGCCGTAGAGCTATGAGTAAGATAAGACTGAATTGGATTTAGTGGCCTGTTTCCCTGGTGAAGGGAAGTTGAGAGAGAAAGGATCTTTGGCACTTCACTTTGGCTTGCACCTTGCTATATACTCTGGAAGCCCATATTTATACATAATCTGAGTTTCTGGAGGGCTACAGACATATACTTTTAAGAATATAAAAAGACACATTCAGAATAAAATGTGTAGGCTACTCTTTCCTATTAAGGAAATATCCTCTGTTTTCTGCTGTCATGCATGTCCAACCTGTGCTAATGCAAAACTTATTTGCATTCCCAAAACATAATCTTACTATTTTTACACACAAGTAATACTGTGGTGAGTTATTATTACACAAATGAATGAGGCTTCCAGGAATATATCATAAAAAAATCATAGTAACTATATTATGGTACATGCATAATAACATGCTATTTACTGATAGACCATAATCCTTATTCTGAATCATTATGGTCTATCATATCAATAGAGCTTTTAAGCCCTGGGAACAGAGACACCACAGCAGTTTCCCTGGAGCCAGTCTGTAGTACTGCAAAGTACAACTGTTACATGGGGACAACTTCAACCCAGATTCATAATTGCTGAAGAATTTTTTGGAAGGAAATCACTGAAAAAATATGGTAAACACTCTTGTGAAATAATAGCCACCATTTCTCTATATAAATAAATTACTGTATTAGTCTACCTCATAGAATAATGGGATTTCAGATTCATAAAATCCAAGTGATATCTTACTGTAATTTTTTTGCATAGCTTTTAAAATTTATACTTGAATGCAGTTTCCCTAGCAAGTTAAAAATTTGGGTGCCAATTTTGATGTTTAGCAAGACTGCTTGGAATATCTTTATTAAGTGCTTGCTTATTCTAAAACATGGGGATAGCCTTAAATTTGCAAAGCAAAACTGCGCTAGCATGCAAACATAGTAAAAGTGAGTTTGGCAATTTATGTCTCGCCTGTACTGCAAAAATGCAAATATTAGTATTAACTATGACCATAGAATCATAGAATCATTTAGGTTGGAAAAGACCTTTAAGATCATCAGTGTCCAGCCATACATGTGAAAAAAAAAAAAAACAGAATGATTCATCACTTTTCCCAGATGTCTGGGACAGTAAAATCAAATTCTAAAAGTAACAGACTTTTGTCACAGAACTCATTAAAATGCTACCTCATTGCCTCAGTATTGCAAAGAGTAACCTACACCTTTTTAGCTTGTTCACAGAGCTACACATGTTAGCATCTGCAAGCCTGTTACCTTAGAGCTGAGATTCACTGTGGCCATTAATACATCAGTAACAGAACAGACAGAATTTAAGCCTTCTTTTTCCCTAGTAAAGTTGTTGTTGTACTTCTACTGCTCATTAACCAGTACTTCAAGGTTCCTGATGTCTCCTAATGATTTGTCCATACAATCTTTGTCCATACAGTCCTTGTGATTTTGCGAGGAGCATGTCTTGTGGTGAAGCACGCTGGCTAGTCTTTGTTTTGTAAGGAAATTTATTTCCTTGTTTTATAGCCTTGCACATCATTATTCATTTCACAAGCAGCGTGGAGACCCCCATGAAGATGAGATGGGCTTCTCAGGAGGCCCTCCAAATGAGCAGTATTTGCAAATAAATCTATCACACTGGAGCTCAGAGTTTTGTTTTACAGATACACATGCACACACACACATCCTCACAGTTCCTCTTTCCATCTAAGGCTTTCTTTGTTCCTCACCATTTCTCAGCAGATGCAATATATCCATTTGGTTCCCACTCAAGGTCTTCCTGCCACTAAATCACTAGAAGTTGTTTTCTCTTGACCTTTGGGAACCTCACAAAAACTGACTCTTTCCCTTTTTTCCCTAGTAGCTTTGGGGGGCCGGAGGGGTCGCTGTTCACAACCAAAGACAAAAGCATACGGCAACAAAATAGAAATCAAAGAAAAGCACCATACACCATATAAAACCTCAGCTTTTATGTCACTACACAACAAAGCCTGTCAGTATGCTTTTATTCAAAGTGCTACTTAAGCCTGTTTTGCTAACCTTGGCTTTTCTGCATCTATATATTTTGCCTTCAAATTAGCAATGACCTCCTCAGTTCCCCAAAAGAAAGCCCCAAGCACACCTAGTGGTTTCTTTCCACATGGTCTACGTAACTTAGGCACAGACAGGACTAAGCCCATCACAACCCCATCCTCTAGGAGATATACTGAGTTTGTCTCTTCCTGACCATGTCAGAGGTGCTGAAGCTTGACTAACAGTGGATAAGATAAGAAACTAAGTAAACACTGCTTATTTTTCATAATGCTGTTGCTTCAGGGTGCCTGAGCAAGTTGGCAAGCACCAGGTTTAAAATGTACCTGAAGAAAATACTTTATACCTGGTATACAAGGACAATGTGGGATTCCTTATAAAGAGCTCTGTGAAGCCTAACAGCTTTAAGTGGCTCCTCAAAACTCTTCAGACTCCCTGGAGCTATCCATAACTGCTTAAAGTCATCCTGTCTTGGACGTGGGAAGCCCTAAAGTGCTGGCTGTGAGAAGTAGGGAGGATAAACTTATGGAAAGAATCACATAAGAAAGCAGTCAGGGACTTACTTTTCTCTAGTGCAGCAGCTGCTTCTGTCATCAAATGGTGGTGGGAGATACGTGCTCCACGTTATTTTAAATCCTTTCACTGCCAGGGAAAACCCAAAACTTTAAACTTAAGTTATGGTTAGTAAGTACAGGTAAAGTTTCTGTTACTTATCTTTTCAAGTTTTTTAACAGAATATGTTGAACCTAAGCTGCAAAATCCCTAAGAAACAAATAATAAACTGCAGTAGAAAAATTTATTATATCAACAACCTTGTAAGAAGTTCATTAATATATAGAGATGCTTTTCTTCCAAAGATTTTAGAAATAAAATGTCCTTTTTCTTAGTTATTTTTACTAAAAGAATAATAGCTTATATTTTACTATGTTTATTAAACTAATAACTTAAAATTACTTTTGAGGAAAAACAAATAGCCTCAACAAAAACCAAAAAGCCTGTGAAATTTTCCATCAGGAATCTTTTTCTTCCTGAGTGTGTTCCTTGGTTTACACAGGCTAACTTACCATAATTCTTATCTTCCTTTTCATGCTTTGGTTTGTTTAGTTATCAGGTGTTTCTTATTTTTTAAAATATGATTAATGAGTGAAAAGTATTCTTTTCATAGTACATGCATCATTTGAACCACAAAAATATAAAAATATTGCTGACCAAGATCTCAGACAAAATCTACAACTAATCAGTCTCTCCCTGCCCTGGAGGTGGGCCCAAACCAAAATCACAACTCCAGACAATATGAGACTTTTGGAAACTTGTGACGCAGAGTAAAATACCAGCATTTAAACTCATTTCTAATTATAGCAACCTAGACTTATAATGTCAATGTGGCCTGTATCCTGTATCTATGTTGTGTAGAGTCGATGGAAAAAATCTCACTGACTCCAGCAGGAGCCAGGATTGTCTTCAGATTGGAATCAACAGAAATAATTAGCAAAATTAATTTAAATGAAAAATTAATCAATGATGAATCTTTTACCTGAAAGGCAATATTTTCTGTCCCTGGTTTTGTTTAAGTGAAAACCTCCTCTCTTTCCTTTCATAAAAGGGGATGTGAATGTTTCACACAGTCAAACCTCTTACACAATAGGGGTATAAAAGGCATTGCAAATTCTTCATATGTTTTCTTGCAAAGTAAGAGATTTTTAATATGCAGTCAATCCTGTAGTTCTTAATCCACAAATAGTAGCAATACTAATAACCTACAGCTTCTTTTTGCCTCAATAGGCTTTTTCTTATATGTTTCAATTTCTGCATGAGGCTTTTTCACTTCTTCTGAGATCTAAAAGATCCCTTGGCATTTGCTATCACTGTACTTATGTATAGGTGCTTAAAATGCCTCATAACAGTTTTCCTGGGTAGAAGTAGGCTTACAGGAATGTAGTCATCTTCATATTGATTTTGTTAGTGTACTGTACTTACATGGCTGTAGGAAAAGCAGAAAGTCTTCTGTGCTCAGGCAAAGCCTTAGATGCACTCGGTTGATAAATCTCAGTGCTCACATTTATTTCAGTCCATATCCCAATGTCTGGGACATAGTCGATCACCCTATTGAATTCCCATTATCTTTCCTGACTTCCCAGTCTTTACATTATCCCCAAAATAGGTAGTTCTTACCCATTATTCTAAGAAGTCTGTGATGTGTATGGAAAATATACATCATTTTCCAGTATGAAAATGTCCCAGCACACAAGCCAAGAAATGTACATCTTGAAGTCTTAAAGGATTAAATCTGTTTTGGCAGTTATTGTAAATACAAAGGAATTTCACAAAATTTATAACCACAGCAGTTTAACAAGCATGTAGGTTAATATCATGTTCCTTCCTTCAGTCCAGCCTGTGTGATACTTTCAGGAGAGATAAGTTATTTGCAAAAAATACTGTATAAAAAATAAGATTGTTTATAAGACAAGTGATAAGCCTTGCATTACACTTTGTAATGCATCGTGAGTGTACCTAAGTGCACACGTGCCTTCTCACACTTCCAAAGGTACAGGCTTTGCAAAGCTACAGAGCTGCTTCTTTGCAGCAACAAATAGACGATGTGGGAAGAAAAAGTCTAAATCCATGAACACCAAGTTTGTGGCTGGCTGATGGAAATTGGGTAGGAGGGTTTACAGAATATCAACGGAAAGAGTTTCATGCTTGAAATTTAAAAGTTTTCACAAAAGTGTATCAACTTTGCTACTAATTTTCACATTCCTGATGCTGAGGTCAGAGAGAATATATCTGACCTAAAATACACATTTATGAATTCTGCAAGAAACTGCAGAAGAGAGAGGACACTGTGCCCGCGAACACTACAAAAAGTATGTAGAGTTGAATAGAATCATAATGACATTTTACAGTATATCAGAGCTTACAATGTTGAATAGGGAAATAGCATCATCCCATTGCGGAAACTGGAGTTCCATAAAGGTGGAACACTTTCCAACTCCTATGATTTAAAACTCACCTTCTGTAAACCCACCACACAACCAGTGTTACACTAGTAACAATGATGTAAGTGCTCAAAATCAAAGACACTGCAAGTGACAGAAGAATGAGACTTAGTGACAATCAGATGAAATTAGTGGTTGATACTCCATAGGGAAAACCTATTTTGGTGTGTTCTATTGGAATAGGCAGACGTGTCAACGGTGCATATTTTTTGCAAATTTTAAAGACATCTAATATATTTTCCAAGTATTATAGCACAAGGTTTTGAAGATAAATGTAAGAGGGGTTTTTTTGAAAAATATTGTTAAAAAATCTCAGTAATTAAAAACAGTTTCTTTCAGAATTTTCTAATTAACTTTTTTTAACCCTTCGTTGTGGAATGTTGTTTTAATTCCAGAAATAGCTGAATTTTTTCAGAGTAAAGCATTTGCTGTACTCCAAATGTTTATTTAAAAAAAAACCCAAACCAATCTAAATGATATGGTCACAGCAATAAAGATAGAAAAAACAATTAATTTCCAGAATCCTCAGTCAAAATTCAGTCATTTACACATCTCAGTCAGTAGCAAGATTATCACCTAGGGACTTAGCTCAACCAGACTCGGATGACAGTGCCTAACCAGAAGTATACTTGTGGTCCTAAGTAATTTTAATTGGGATAACTGATTCCTCAGCATTAGATTTAGGAAACTGAGTTCCTTTGGTGTTCAAAAATCTATTGATTTTAGCAAAGGTGCAATCAAGCTTAACTGATACAGGCAGGAAACATTCTGCTCCTTCCAGGTATATCAGAAAAAAGAGGGGAAAAAATGGACAAACCCCTTCAGGTATTACTTCAAACTGGAAGGAAAATTGAAAACACTGCAAAATCAGGAAACTGTGAGCTTTAAATTTGCCTCCTGGTGCCTACATCTCATAAAATGCCTTTTGTTTTTACAACGTTCTAAGTTCAATGTCAACTCATGCAGGATAGAAGTGTTTTTAAAACTCTGTCTACTACACTCCTGACAGGATCAAATATAGTTGATAGTAACATAGTCTCATAATTAATTTTCAAAAACACAGATGACAATAATAACTTCTAATTCAGCTTAAAAAGCCAGAATAGCTGATTTTTAACTGGTTTTTTTTTCAACCATGTCAATCAATAATTTCCTCAGGATGATGTGGGTTGCCCTGTTGAAATCAATGGATTTGCTCACTGTAAGCAAAGGCCACTGTGTAGTACTTCCCTCATGAGACTCTGCCAGGTTTTGTGAATAGCTCTGATGCGGTATTTCTGAGAGGAATACACAAGAAAAATGCTATTTGAGCATCAAAGGTACATTTAAAAACTGAGTGAAGCCATTCATTCAAATGCTACAAAAAAAAGAAACCGACTTGCCCACCTTTGGTGTATAAACCCACTGAGATATCTCCAGAAAAGCACAAACTACTTGGGTTCTTATGCCCTAGTCAGAATCCATGCAAGGGGATGAAATGGCATCTTGGTTGCTTTTCTGGGAACCTGAACTTGTGATGAAGAAGAACAGAAGGGGCAGTGAGTCTGGGCCATACCTATCAAGCCTATCTTTTCACCATTGGGACCTCAAAACTGCAGATACATCCCTGGACCTTAACTCTGCTTTCAAGCAACAGTCTTATCCAAGTCTCTTGCATCCAGTAGTCTAATGCCTGTAAGAAAGCCTGCTCTTCTGCATCATGTAGGTTATATCTGTTTGAGGGCAATAGAATGTGAAACTTACCCTCAGCCCTCTCTTTCCTCTCTTTTTTCTTTTCTTACTAGGTCCCTCTTGTTGCTTCCTTTGTTCCCTGCCTTCCCTGGGATGAACTTTTTCTCCCACTGATGATTTTGAGCAGCAGCTCTGGAGGTATGGAGGTTATCTGAAGGTTATCTGTGGGTGCAGATTATTTGATGGCTTCTTTTCAATCATAGTTCCTTTAGAAGAGGGTGGATTATCTAAGAGCTGGGTCATCTGCAGTGTCTGATCCACACCTTGGGGAAGTCAAGGAGGATTTCCTATCTGACAGCAGCAGCCCTCCAAAAAAACTTTTATCTGCCTCCCTAGTGGTTCAGTGGTTAGTCCATGCCAGTGCTAACTTTGCTGCCTGTAAAGCAACTATTTCCAGGTCAGAAAACAGGGAAGCTGGAATTAAAGCCACGAGCGTAAAAGGGAGATGAGTGTAGGGAAAAAGGTGCCCTGCTCCACCTGCTTCCTTTCTTCCTTTTTATAGATAATGAATTAACACTGCCGAATAGTCAATCAATGGTAAGGCAGGCAGTGTCCCCTTATCATAGAATCATAAATTCATAGAATGCTTTGGGTGGAAGGAACGTTTACAGGTCATCTAATCCAACCTCTCTGCAGCAACAGGGTCATCTTTAACCAGATAAGTTTGGTCAGAGCCCCATCCAACCTGACCCTAAAGTTTCCAGGTATGGGGCCTCCACTACCTCCCTGGACAACATATTCCAATGGTTCACCACCCTTATTGTAACAATTTTCTTCTTTATATCCACTCTGAATCTACCTCCCTTGGTTTAAAACCATGACCTCTTGTCCTGTAACAGGACCTGCTAAAAATTCTGCCCCCACATTCCTTTGCAGGGCTACAGGCTTGGGGACAAGTTGTGTAGAAAGCTGCCTGGCAGAGAAAGACCTGGGGTGTTGGTTGGCAGCCAACTGGATATGAGTCAGGAGTGTGCCCGAGAAGGCCAGCAGCATCTTGGTCTGTACTAGAAACAGTGTGGCCAGCAGCACCAGGGAAGTGATTGTGCCCCTGTACTTGGTACTGGTGAGGCCGCACCTCAAACACCGTGTTCTGTTTTGTGCCCCTCACTACAAGAAAGACGTTGAGGGGTTGGAATTTGTCCAGAGAAGGGCAATGATGATAGCGAAGGGCCTGAAAAACAAGTGGCTGAGGGAACTGAGGTTGTTTACCCTAGCGAAAAGGAGGTTCAGGGGAGACCTTGTCACTGTCTACAAGTACCTGAAAGAAGGTTGTAGCAAGGTGGTTGTTGGTCTATTCTCCCAGGTGACAGGCAATAGAACAAGATGGGATGGACTCAGGTCACACCAGGGGAGGTTCAGATTGGAGATTAGGAAAAATTTCTTCACTGAAAGGGTTATTGGGCTCTGGAACAGGCTGCCCAGGGAGGTGGCTGAGTCATCACCCCTGGAGGTATTTAAAAGAAGGGGAGGTGAAGTGCTTAGGGGTATGATTTAGTAGTGTACAGGTACAATTGGACTCTATGATCTCAAAGGTCTTTTGCAACCTAGCAATTCTATGATTCCTATAGGCCCCCTTTAAGTACTGTAAGGCTGCTAAAAAGTCCCCCTGCAGGCTTCTCCGGGCTGTACAACCTTAACTCTCAGCCCACACTCATAGGAGACGTGCAGCAGCCCTTGGATTATTTCTGTAGCCCTCCTCAGGACCTGTTCAAACAGCTCCCTTGGTAAAGCCCTGCATACCCAGAGACTACAAGGACACTTGAAAACCTAAACGAAGGATTTGGCATCTGCCAAGGATTCTGTGAGCAACCTGAATCAAAGCTGGAAAAAAAGCAGTCTCCCTCTTCCAGTGGCCTAATTTAGCCTCTGGCTACGTTTAAAATCACAAAAGGAGCAGGAGGAGTATCCTTCTTGGAGGGAAGCACTGCAGATACCATAACTAAACAGCCTCTAAAATAATGTTTCTTTTTCTTTCTTGTGATGGTCAGCTCAAAGACCTGGTTGAGCTCTCTTGCCTTTAGCTTGGATGTCTAAAGAAAACATGGTGTTTCTCTTTGAACCAAGGGGGGGAAGGATCGATATGGTTGTCTTTTAATTAGTATCACTGGAGAGAGGCATTTCAACCGTAGTTTAGATGCATAAATAAATAGAAAGGGAAGGACAGACAGAAAGAATAACAATGTCAGTTGGTTCTGCCTGTACCTACTCCCGTCCTTGCCGACTACTAGCCTAGGGATGGGGCTGCTTCAAGCAGGATTGCTCTATGATTCTGCAGAGAGCTTTCTCACACACACATAGACAGCACTTGTCAGCTCTCTGACAAGACGTTTGCAAAGGGGAGTCTCCCTCCCTCTGTGTTCAGGCTCCGGGGACCTCCTGCTGTGCTGGAGCAACCCATCACTACTCACCTCTATGCATTGTATGAAGGCCTCTCACCATCTGGACCACCTAGGAGAAAATGTTTTCTTAAAGAGGAGAAGATTAAGAAACAGGGATTTACGCCTCAGTCCCCAAGGTAGTAACCAGATGGCAAATGGCTTGTTTTCACTTGATGAATCAGAGCAACTGAGTCAGTCCTACCAAAGCGGTTTGGATTTCATTTCCAACCATCCTTTTTGCTTTACAAGTTGAAGAATTTGTTTCCCACCCTTTAGATAATTATTTTTAAGGTAAAGTTAACATTAAAGCAAAAGTCTGCCACTAGGTGGATGGATTTCAGTGTGCTGGGATCCCAAGCAATACCATTTCTCACACTGTGTTAACTCTTTGCTGACAGCTGGATGGCTTTGCAAAGAGCTCATGGCAAGAGTTTACTCACATGAGTAGGCAAAGCAAAATGAGGCCATCCTTCTCAGAGCTTAGAAAAGAGGCTATAAACCTGAGCACTGTCACCAGTTTTTCCTTTTAATCTTTCTAGTACAGTAAGAAAAATGAAATTAATGCAGTTGACTTTTGAGGAATTAAATCTTTGATTTTTTTTTTGTTTTCAAAATGGCAGTGGAAAAATGGTATTTGGAGTATTAACAACACAAAAAGTAACAGAACAAAAGTATTCAATGGAAATTTAGAGTCACTGGTTTAGTTTGTTTCCTTTAAAAAAAATATAGAGCAAGAGATTTAATTAAACCTAAAATGGGTGCTCTATTTAAGGCCTTCTTGTAAAAATAGGTTCCCAGAACTAAATTAAAGTTATGTGACATTCAAGTGTCATCTTCCAAAATCCTAAAGCCCACTAAACTACAAATTTAATGTCTAACTTGGCATTCACAATGTTCCCAAATCTTCTGCTGACTTTCTACATGTTAGCTGGAATAAACAGCAGGGTCTGTTTAGTTTCTTGGAGTTTTTTTTCTTAATTTCTATTTGAAGAGTTCTCTGAAATGAATAACAAATGCAGGCAATCAGCAATGGGAATGACATGTAGAACTGAGACCCTCTCAATTTTCAATTTGCAGTTTCATTATGAGCTTGCTATAACAATTCCCATAGCAGTTTATGCAATTGTTTTATTGGCTTTTCTGATTCACTATCCTGCCTCATAGGACCTGGTCCACCTAATCCTAAGCCATGCAAGTCTATCAGGAAGAAAAGACGATTCATTGAAATGGGTGGTTCCCTACTGGGGAGGACAGAGGCATCCACCTGCCAACTTGACCAGTAATGTAGAAAGGTTTACTCCTTACTGGGACCCAGGAACTGAGATGTTGTGGAGAAGCTCATCAGCCCTCTAACTACTAGCCCCTGCTGTTATTGCATATGGGCACAAATGATACTGCCAGGAGAAACCTGTGCAGTATTAAAAGTAACTATAGAGCTCTGGGAGCAGTAATGATGGAATGGCTGCCCTAATGGTGGTGAAGGGCAAAACTGTGAGAAGGACACTAATAGGACAAGACAGTGTGTGTGGCTGGCAGGGTTTGGGTATCTATGACCACAGGACCCTGTCTGCAGATCGGCATCTGCTTGGGAGAGATGGGATCTGCCTCACTAAGCAGGGCAAAGCTGTTTTCACCAACAAGATGACTGACGTCACAAGGACACCTTTTAGCTAGAAGTTATGGGGATGGGAAAGAGTAACTAGCAGTCTTCTGAGGGAGTGACAGACAGGATCGCTGAGCAAGGGGCATGGGGTGACAAAGGACAACTAACCTCAAAGGAATACTGAAAAAGTGTCCAGGCATCCAGGGATAAAGTTAGGAAACCTAAAGTCCAAATGGAATTTAATCTGGTGAAGGATGTTAAAGTCAACTAAAAGTACACAGATGACAAAAAGAAGACCAGGAAAAACATTGGCTTGTTGCTCAACAAGACAATGGACCTGATTACACAGGACATGGAACATGTGAATGTACTGAATACTTTCTTTGTCTCAGTCTTTACTAGCAAGAATCCCAGGTCCCAGAAACCAGGGGGACAGGCTGGAGCAAGGATATTATACCTTTTGTGGAAGAAGATCAGGTCAAAGAGTACTTAAGTAAACTGGGCATACATTACATCATGGGCCCTCAGAGGATGGATTCATGAGTGCTGACAGAGGTGGTAAATGTCATTGTGAGGTTGCTCTCAATAATCTTTAACCAATCATGGTCATTGCGAGAGCCTAAAGACTGGAGGGAAGTGTCACTCCTATCTTCAGGAAAGGCAAGAAGGCAGATCCAGGGAACTACAGGCCAGTCAGCCTCACCTCCATACCCGGGAAGTCAAGAGAGTAACCCCTCCAGGCACATTAAGGACAAGAAAATATCAGCATAGTTTCACCATGGGGAAATGATGCTTGACCAACTTGATAAACTTCTAAAATGAAATTACTGGCCTTCTAGATGAGGGGAGAGCAGTATCTGGACTTCAGTAAGAACTTTAACGTTATCTTTTGTAAGATTCTGGTAGAGAGGCTGTTCACTTGTGAGCTCTATAGGCAGTCAGTGAGGTGAATTGAAAACCAACTGAATGGCCGGGTCCAGAGGGTGGTGATCAGAAGTACAAAGTCTAGTTGGAGGCCAGTAACTAGAAGTATACTCCAGGAGTCAATATTGTGTCCAGTTGTGTTTAAAATCTTCATTAATTATCTGGATGATGGGGCAGAATGTCGCCTAACAAGTTTGCTAATCACACAAAACTAAGAGGAGTGGCTGACACACCAGAGGGTCATGTTGTCATCTGGGGGGAGCTTGACAGGCTGAAGAAATGGACTGACAGAAACCTCATGAAGGTTCAAAGAAATTGAAAACTGTGCAACTCGATGTGCATTTCTATTAGTCACCTTGATGTAGGCTTAACTCAGCTTTACTGAAACAAATTCTTGAGCTTCAAGAGAGTAAGTGAAATCCACGCAAGATAAGTAAAAATAAAGATGGGAAAGAATTATCTTGTCTTGTGAGAGTTAGAATTCCAAGTGAAAATTGTTGGGGGAAACAAGCAGAGTTGTATGATGCCTGAATAATAGCAGCTCAAAGAGCTGGTATAAGGCAGAGAGCTGGGCTCAGCAGAGCATGATACGTTCCTCATGTTCCTGATGCCTCACCGAGTATGACATGGATCAGCCTTTAGAGGTGCTTGTCTGACCAGAAATTTGGACTGAGTACAATCATTTAGGTGACAAAATTTATATATTTTTACATATGCAGATGTACTGGACATTATAGATCTAGGTAGCATCTTTATTATACTTTGCCCTTTTACACTTGTCAGACAAAGGTTGGATTGACGCAAATCAGCGTAATTCTCCTATTTAATTTACACCTTCAGGAGATAAATGTAAAAGAGTATTATTATACAGTGGTAGTTTTATCTACCACAAATTAAATGAGGAGCACACTATTGACTGTGTTGATCTGTTGACAAAACATAGATTATATGCTATTATTCATGGAGTTCTGCTTTAGGAACAAGTTTGGTCACACCAAGTTGCTCATCACATGCCAAGCCTCTTGGCAACAAAACTTGCACCAGGTTTGTTTGGTGAAAAAATGTGATATTCCACCTACTTTCACGTAGTACCATATAACATTGTGATTAAGGAAGTCAAAAAAAAACCTTGGCCCATGCTCCATGAATTACAATTGTCTGCTTCTTAAGCATCAAAAACATCTATCCAAGATAAGACAATGGATAAGGGCTGTTTTCTGGCATTGTGTGCAGTAGCACAACACAGTTTGCACCCATATAACTACACTAGTTTTACCTCCACAAAAAGAGATAAATTAAGCAAAATTGCCCATTAGAAACAGTCTTTGACCTGTTCCCAGCTCTCTCTGGGCTAATATTAGCTGGCATGGGCCAACACCATTCCAATAAGCACGCTGGCAGTTACACAATACAGGCTATTGTAGGACAGTGCTCACCTTATGCCCAAGTCTTGGTTAGTTTATTTACTAGTACAGACATAACGAAAAGAGCTAGAATATAAGGCAGTGATTTTCCCTGAAAGCAAAAGCTGAAAAATTCATTTCAGTCACTGTTTGTAGACCACGTTATGTACAGGATCTTTAACATCTCATGGTATTCAGTCCATGAGGAATCTAGCTATATATAATACACCCAAAGAGCTCTATGTACACAGGGAAAGTTGAATCCAGCCCCAAGACTATTTGTACTTGTGTTGTAAAAAGACAGAGCAGCTTAAGCCCTAATACACGATTTACAATGTGCTTTCAATGACCTGAGATCTGGTTATCAGAAACATCTTTTTTCCAAGAAGTGGATCATATTCTCTATTGCCTATTAGCTCCTCTGAAAGTATCTCGGCTGTTTTTTAATACTTAATCATCTGAACTCATATCAGCTTCTCTTAGAGATTTGGTTAATATGAGTTGCACCACATAGTAATTATTATCAGTTCGTAGACTGAAAATGCAGGACAAGGCAATGATGATAATTAATCCCATGCAGGTTTTGCGTTTGCTGTTTCTTCTCTTCAGATAGCTCACTTAGTTTTAAACCTTACAAATACATAATACCATTCCTTAGAGTAAACACATTGTAACTCGATTTTCTTCCCTGAAGCAAGCAACCAGATGAATGGCCTTGGTGGATCATTCTATAACAGAAACACTCATAAGAGGTCTGTGATAAGCAAGCCAATGGAAATGGAGTACTGCACTGTTTAAAATCATCTAAACATTTTCCCTTAACATGAAACATTTGAAAATGTGTAGCTCAGTGTTTGATGAAACACAGTACCATGTTGTCTGTAGCCCAGTTCTAGCCCCTTCTTTAAATGTAATCTTTTATCAAAGTTACATGTGTTTTCAATAAATTCACATGTGGATGCAGTTATACCAGGAAAACTGATTCACAAGTACTTTAGAGGCTCCGCTATCTTTCATGCCCACCTAAAGTTTCTTTCCATTTTTTAAAATATTTTTTTAGTAAGCATGCTGAGGGAAATAATCAGTTTTGCTTGCTTACAACACAACCGCCCTGGTCTGAATCATAAGTACAGCATTGTTCAAAGGAGCAGCTGGTACCAACTCCAAAAGTTTACGCGTTCCCTTCTGAACAAAAACTCCGTTGAGTCTGCTAGTCATCATCTCCCACAGGTATTGATTCAAGGCTGCAGTTCTGCCTATTCCTGCCGTGGCTAAAAAGATTAGCTGCAAGGTTTTCGGAAAGGAGCATTTTCTTGCACAAGCAAACATACAACTATTTCTTTCTTGTCTGCTGATCTCCATGATTATTATATCTTTTTGAAACTTCTTAAACACATAGAGGGCAATCACACTTTAATAAAATCAATGGAGCACTAAGAAGTTATCTCTGCAGAAGTGGATTTACAAAGATAGTTTTGCCCTCAGGAGCTTAAACTGCATCAACACACAACTTTGCTGTAAATCCAGCTCAATTCTGCCAGCTTTATCTAAAAGGAAACACAAATTTAGAGGCAGGATCTGTTTAAAATATATTCTCAGGAACTGAACTCCTATTGCGCCAGACTTTCAAATCAAGTTTAATACAGGTCATCTCCTCATTTCCAGGAGTCTAATTTTATTGCTCTCTCCAAGCCATGTCAGTGACAGGAGCACTAAAAAGCACTTTTACCACTTTGGGGACTGTGCTTAGATTATGCTTTCAATGAATTTCTGCTAATGACCAAATGGTAAGCTCTGAACTTCTTTCAGAGTTTTCTAGGGCATTTCTGTGACAGTCAGTTTTCAAATACAATATGCATTCAGTTGTGGTTCATTTTGCCTTCATACTTATCAGAGCCCATCTTGTCCTGGGATATGCAGATATTTTTGAAGACTCCTTCTGAGCAAAGCAGTTTAAATGCACATCCTTCCATAGGTTGTGGACTGGTGATTTGAGCCTAGATTCCAAAGTAATCTAATTCAATTCAGCACAGGAACCACCAACATTACAGTGAAACTAGGCAGAATATGGGGATTTAGATGCCAGGCTTACATGGCCTGGATTTGTTGTGACCAGAGTACTTCGCTTGTAGCTGGAAATCAGAAGGTGTAAGAGACAGGGAGCTTTAGGAAAAAGTTTTGAGTCCCAGCCACCTTGATGCAAATGGGATATTTCCTTCACTAGGGAAGCTGTATATGCAGACTATGTCTGAACTTGAAAAAAAGGGGTTCTTCGGTTATTGTTACATCCAACTATAAAATAACAGAAAAATAAATGGAAAGACATTTCAAATGTGCATTTGTCACATGTTAGTCTCCAGATTAGTCAGACCTTTTCTCCTCAGTGAGGAGAATTCTCTTTCATTACCATGAAATCCAGTGTCAAGTGCTGCTTCTCACACTGTGAAGCAACACAGCACAGCACCCTGACACAGCTGGACAAAGCTCAACCCTGACGACTGCATTTTTCTGACTCTTAGGAAGACTGCGCAAAACCTGCGTGTGGTCTCAAACACCATGCTGATCAGTGTGTACAGGTGGAGGAACAGGTGAACAGGTGTGATTGCCCTTCCAGGATACTGAGTTTCCAAAGTCCACATCATCCTCACTGACCTCTCCTCTGAGTGATTTATGCCAGAGGCCAAAGACCATTACTGTTTAAGTTGTACCAGCTATGAGCATGATGATTCACAAGTGATAGAATATGGGTTTAGACTTTCTATGTCTGAGCATTCTGAGCCAAATACAGGAAAATACTTAAATACAAGTTTATATTTTATTCATGTGGAACCAATGGGACAAAAAATGTTGTGAAAGTTAAAGCATGTGCCTCATCAAGGGCAGAGTGTCTATGCCTTGGAGGATCAGACTTTATATAGCAAGGTTTTTCTCCCAAACTACAGATGTATCTTACAGTAACAAACAGAGCATGATGGAAGAGATCAAAAGCTGGAGACAATCTCCCCAGTAAGCTCAAGGGACACAGAAACCATGCTGCTCCTACAGAGCTGTGGCCAAAAAGGGCTGTCAGCCCATCACCTCCACTAGAAATAATCCATGCTGTCTTCTGAAAACACAACAACTGACCATGACTTCAGGAACTCACTTTCCCAAAATTGCACACAAAGGGGGAACATGCATCAGAACACCCTTGGGCCTGAGAGAGACTAGCAATGAAACAAACATAAAATTACTACAAATCTGACTCTACCATGTACAAAAATCAGACTTAGAGTCTGTTCTGAAAAACTTCAGATTGTTGAGAAAATTAAAATCTTTTAAAATATAGATATCACTCTTAAAATATGCCTAACCAAATTACTCTGACTGAATCTGACTTTAGCTGAGTGCATTTATATGAAAATTTGATGTGGAATAGCTTTATAAAATTAATAAGCAGATAATGGGAGTTCCTCTGGGGGACAATTTAGTTGGACATTTCAGCAGGGTTTGACCATTTAATCTAGATAAATTGATCTTTCGAGGAATGACTGCTAGAATCAATCTGAACATCCTCATCTGTCTTTACATATAGCTTCTGATTCGTTTTACTCCTAGAAGGCCTCACTCTGCTCAAGCATAAAGTTTTTATACAATTGTATTTACCACATGAAATTCAGAAGACATAATTTTAGATTTCCTATTTCAGTCAAAAAAAATAATAAAAATCTACTTAACAAAAACAGATCTATCTGAAACCATGTTCCAAAGCGTGTGCCTTCAAACACTAGCATCAGAATAAAAAGCACTTTTTACGTGAAATTTAAATTATTTATAACCACTGAGGTCATTTTGGTGCAGTAAATCTTCACAATAATGTTGTTTACAACCATATTCAACTTACTAGATATTCCAGTGTAAATCCAGTATATTTCCAGACAATCACAAGTTTCATAG
Organism: Clamator glandarius; assembly: GCA_033459285.1. Taxonomy (NCBI): domain Eukaryota; kingdom Metazoa; phylum Chordata; class Aves; order Cuculiformes; family Cuculidae; genus Clamator; species Clamator glandarius. The sequence continues at coordinate 2,611,334 of JAUNZM010000036.1, read as the reverse complement.
ATGTGGATGGAGATGAAAAATGGTAGGGTTTCAGTGGAAGTGCTGTGGTTTTATACTGAAATAGCAAAGCAGAATACGGTTTAGAGAACACAATTCCCATGGAAATCCTTATGACAAATTCAGAAGGGGTATAGGTTACATATTAAGTATAGGTTGATTGGAAATGGTATGAGTGCTGAAGTAGTGGTAAGCAGGATCTTGGACTAATTTATCCCCGAGTGACTGCAAAAAAAAGGGTAATGTATGTGTTGAGGAGCACAAAGTAGAAACTAAAATGAGAAATTAAGAGAAAGCAAGCCATTCTGCACTCCTGGCTGAAATCCCTTGTATTCTTCAGATAAAGAGCAATTGACTTCATTACAGAAACTGAGTCTTTTGTCTTTCCATGCTATTCAGAAGTGATGGTGGTATATGAAGGGAAACTGCTGCCTAACAAAGACTAAAAACAGCTTTCCTGTCTCAGAGTCCTATTACTCTACATGTACTAGAAGCAATCAGAGGGTACAACTTTCTGGTAGAGATTTTAGCTGCAAAAATAACTCATCCTCTGGACCAAAAAGTGAAAGAATCTTATGTAAACCTTCATCAGGGTCAATATTTTCAAAAAAGGGGGAGATCATCAAAATGTGAGCATGTCTACTTGTAAAGGGAGATCAGAAGGACAGAAAACTGGAAGAATATTGTGTGGTCTCACTAGTAATTTATTTCTTCAGGGAAATGTTGGGTGAACTCTCCTTCTCCCTTTCCCATTCTCAGTCATGCCTGGTTCTCTGGATTTAAATTCAATTCAGTACCTTCCCAGACAGGAATACGATTTCCTCCCTTACTTATAGATTTCTTTAGTTTGCATTACTAGTCAATAAATGTTCAAACCCACAAAACGTTATGTGCCTCTGTCCACAGCTTTTGAGTTGTTGCAGTAATCTTAAAGATGTTACAAGTTAAATTACTCAATCTCATTCTGAACTTAACAGGGCACACTGGAGAAGTATCATTTCAACCAACTTTCCCATCATGCACCCCAGTGTCCTATCTACCCAATCTGTTACTACGAGGTCAGCTGAAAAACAGGCTTTGCCAATGGCAACAGCTCTAGCATTGTTTTCTACAGCAAGCTCTCTAGCATGGCAGTTGAGAACCATCAACCCTAATGGTCCTATTTCTGTGTAAAGACAATAAAAATAAAACCTCTGTGGATGATATTTGACAGCACCAGACAAATAGACCCGCTTGACTGAAATCTTAGTGCACCAGCAAAGAACATAGGATCACAGACTTATAGGAGTATTCGTGTTGGAAGAGATCTTAGCAGGTCTCTAGCCCAATCTCCTGGTGCAAGCAGGGACATTCAAGAGACCAGACCAGTTTGCTCAGCACTTTAACCAATCAGGTCTTTAAAAAGCCTCCCAGGATGGAGATGGCACAATCTCTCTGGACAACTTGTTCCAGTGTCTGACCATCCTCCTGCTGAAAACATTTTCCCTTCATTCAAGTCAGAACCTCACTGTTTCAATTTCAATTAAACAAAATAAATACGATATTGATAAATAATTATTACGTGTAAGTATTAATACTATGTAAAAGTAGGGCTTTTCACTCACACTTGCCCTCCAAACTTACAGGGTAGATGAATTTGTATGCCCATTTTAAAACTACACCAGCTGTCACTTTTTATTGTCTTGAGGAAAAACTAATATATATTCAGAGCTATTCTATAACTAGATACGATATCTGGCATTTCATCATCCTTTACAGTAAAAAAGACCCCCCAAACATTTAAACATATATCACATAACCCTGCATTAACTGGTGGTTTCTCCTTTGGTAAAGCCTGGCAGCTCTTTAACCACAAAGAGAAAGTAAGGAAAACAAGGATAAGACATGGGAAATACTGCAGAATTTGGCTTGCCCTTCTGTGGTGATGTTTCACTGGGAAGAGCCATTGTCAGTGTTTCTCTCAGAAAAGGTTATCTGGAAAAAACCTCCTCATTCACTTCAATACACGTAAATAGCAAAGCTGAGCAGCTCCTAATGATGTTGCTAGTAATTCTTGCTTTCTCAGCCTGATCAAGAAGCAGAAAAACTGCTTTTGCCTAATGAAATCCAGATTTTGATACCTCATAGGAAGCTCCTGTAATTCAAAAATTTATTTTTCCATCACGCAATGCTTTGCTAAACTAAACAGAGGCTAAAACAAAGCAAAATGCAGTGAAACACAAGCTTCTTCAATTGGGGCCTAAATTAATGTCCCTTGCAATATGTTTAGGGATATCTTTATTTTCCAAGAATGATGAAGAAAACAACCCTGCGCTGTCTCAAAAACACTCATACTCCCTAGACAGGGTCAGAGTTAAGGTGTTTTAATCTGGTAATGACTCATCAGATGCAAGGATTGTTCTTGGCTCATCTGCACAGCATGTTCAGATGCTTGCCCTATGAACTCTACTTTCCAGTGCTTGCTAAATTATTTATCTCCTCCTCTGCTAGAGGAAAATAATAGGCCCCTACATAGTAGGCAGTTCTCAAGCTCTGTTTCACCACTGCTGTTTATTTGGATGAATGCAAACAACAACGGTGACTTTTTTTTTCTAGGATCCTTTAGTTCCACAGATTATAGTTCATATTTTCTGGCAAGATACTCAGCTCTGAAAGAGCACTCTCTAAACAAGAGCAGATGCTCTACAACTTGTCAGTACCTTTCTCTACTATCCCTAGTCAGTGTGCTGGAAGAGGAAACCACTGTAATGCATTTGGGTGGGTTTATTTTTCCTTTTAATGAGCAATTTATAACAAGGAAGAGCAAGAAACAGAAACAATGATCAACAGCTTTCTTGACTAACACAGGGAATCAGACTGGTGACAGGAATAGTCAAGAGGGTCTGGTGATTTTGCTTTGACATTCCAGGTTAATTTCTCTCCAAGGATGGAAGCAAGAATGGGATTTCTGCCTTCAGTGTGATTTACCACAATCATACAATAATCTCAGCATGCTGCCAGTATCTTTCAGGAGTGAACACATAATATGTTCCCCGCCGAACCCATGAACACCACTGTATCAACACTGAGAGACAATCTCCATCATTGCCTACGGCAGAAGGACTTCTCAGGCCAGCCCTCAGAAGGTAGGACCAAGGATTAAAGCAATGAAGTAGAGGAAAATTCAAGTTCTCTCACAACTCTTGCACCTCAGAAATGAGACCTATCCACTCTTGTTCAAGGTACTTTGGCACATCAAAAGAAGAATGACCAGCAGGTCGAGGGAGGTGATTCATCCCTTCTACTCTGCTCTCGTGAGATCTCATCTGAAATATTGCATTCAGTTCTGGAGTCCTCAGCACAGGAATTATATGGATATGTTAGAGTGAGTCCAGAGGACGGCCATGAAGATGATCAGAGGGCTAGAGCACTTCCTATATGAAGACAGGCTGAGAGTTTAGACTGTTGAGGCTAGAGAAGAGAAGGCTCCAGAAAGGTCTTATTGCAGCTTTCCAGCACTCAAAGTGGGCCTAAAGGAAACATGGGAAGGGGTTCTTTACTAGGAAATGAAATGATAGGATGAGTAGTAAAGGTTTTAAGCTGAACGAGGGGAGATATAGATTAGATATTAGGAACAATGTTTTACTGTGAGGGTGATGAAACAGAGATTGCCCAGAGAAGACGTAGATGCCCCATCCCTGGAGGTGTTCAAGGCCTGGTTGGATGAGGCTTTGAGCAACCTGATCCAGTGGGAGGTGTCACTACCCATGACAGGGGGTTGAAAATGGGTGACCTTTAAGGTCCTCTCCAGCTCAAACCATTCTATTATTCTGTGACCCCCTTATTGCCACCGAAATGGTGTGAAATGTTCACAAAAATCCTTGTCAATGTTCTCCAATTCAGAGACAAAGATCCACATGGCATCTGTCAGAATCTAGCTTACTCTCATGAACACAAGGAAAGAGAAAAATCCTTAGCTATTTGCAGGATTTTTTCCCTCACTGGACAAAGCAAAACTGCAAACATAAGATTTTATGTCTAGATGGCAAAAACAGGGGTTTGTGTCTACATTAAGACATCAATGATAATGATAATAAACAACTACACTAGATTAAGTGCACAGGAGAAAGCTTTTCTTGCTGGTAAGACTTATGCATCAATCTAGCAGTGACATCCAAACACTGATTTCAGGGAAGTGCTGAACAGGTTTATCTCCCCATCCCATCAGATCTCAGATTTATGGTCTTGAAAACAACCTGCAAACAGCTGAATCTGGTGGCAAGGAGAGCATACAGAATCACACAGAATCACAGAATAACCAGGTTGGAAGAGACCCACTGGATCGTCGAGTCCAACCATTCCCACCAATCCCTAAATCATGCTCCTAAGTACCTCATCCACCCTCACCTTAAACACCCCCAGGGACGGCGACTCAGCCACCTCCCTTGGCAGACCATTCCAATGCCTAACCACCCTCTCCGTGAAGAATTTTTTCCTTATATCAAGCCTAAATCTCCCCTGAGGGAGCTTGAGGCCATTCCCTCTCATCCTGTCCCCTGTCACTTGGGAGAAGAGGCCAGCTCCCTCCTCTCCACAACCTCCCTTCAGGTAGTTGTAGAGAGTAATAAGGTCTCCCCTCAGCCTCCTCTTCTCCAGGCTAAACAACCCCAGCTCTCCCAGTCGCTCCGCATAAGATTTGTTCTCCAGCCCCTTCACCAGCTTTGTTGCCCTTCTCTGGACTCACTCCAGAGCCACAACATCCTTCTTGTGGTGAGGGGCCCAGAACTGAACACAGTACTCGAGGTGCGGTCTCACCAGTGCCAATACAGGGGGAGAATAACCTCCCTGGACCTGCTGGTGACGCTGTTTCTGATACAAGCCAAGATGTCATTGGCCTTTTTGGCCACCTGGGCACACTGCTGGCTCATGTTCAGTTGCTGTCAACCAACACCCCCAGGTCCTTCTCCTCCTGGCAGCTTTCCAGCCAGGTTTCTCCTAGTCTGTACCTCTGCTTAGGGTTGTTGTGCCCCAAGTGCAGGACCCGGCATTTGGCCTTGTTAAACCTCATGCCGTTGGTCTCAGCCCAGCAGTCCAGCCTGTTCAGATCCCTTTGCAGCCTCCCGACCCTCCAGCAGATCGACACTTCCACCCAGCTTGGTGTCATCCTCAAACTTGCTAAGGGAGGACTCAATGCCTTCATCCAGGTCGTTGATAAAGACATTAAACAGGACTGGACCCAGGACTGAGCCCTGGGGAACCCCACTTGTAACTGGCCTCCAGCTGGATTTAACTCCATTTACCACCACCCTCTGGGCCCGGTCATTCAACCAGTTTTTCACCCAGGAGAGTGTGCTCCCATCCAGGCCAGAGGCCGACAGTTTCCAAAGCAGAATGCTATGAGAAACTGTATCAAAGGCTTTACTGAAGTCCAGGAAGACCACATCCACAGCCTTTCCCTAGTCCAAGAGTTTAGTTACTCGGTCAACTAAACTCTTGGACGAGGGAAAGGCTGTGGATGTTTGCTTTGTCCAGTGAGGGAAAAAATCCTGAGAATAGCTAAGGATTTTTCTCTTTCCTTGTGTTCATGAGAGTAAGCTAGATTCTGACAGATGCCATGTGGATCTTTGTCTCTACAGTGACAGTGGATCTTTGTCTTTACAGTGACAGTAGCCTTTCTAGGTGAGTATAGGTGAGGGGTCCAAATGCTCACTGTTAAGGTCAGAGTTTTTTTTCAAAATCAGTTTTCAGGTAGGATATGGATAGATCAGTCAGAGTATTTAAATAGTAGATATGTCCCTTCAGTTTAAAATCATTGCAGGTCTTCCCTGTCTCTTGTAACTGATTCATTTCCTCTTCTCTACTTGATACAGATTATAATTCCACAAATCGAATAATTCCTTAGTGCCAAAGTTAAATAATATTATCAGAAATACAGAAGAAATTTCAGTAGGCAAAGGCTAATTCTGCTAATACACCATGAATGGCATGTCAGCTGTCAATTGAAGAAGAAAGACTTCCTCTTCTTTTTAATGTCAGAAAGCAGAATTAATGGTGCAACCAATTTCTATCATACAATGTAATAACATAATTATAAAAGCTGAGAAAATCCTGGAACTTATTTTGCTTGGCCTCCAGCCTGACAGTTTTCAGAACTGCGTGCAATGCATGGATATGTTTCCCATTAAAAAATTGTTTGTTAAACTCCATTCATTCAAGATACAGGAAGAGACGATTATTCAATGGCTTATCAATTTCATCTGAACATCACTGGATTTTTCTGCTTGGCCTGAACTCACATTATAGTTTTCCTTACTAGTTGCAACAGCCCATATTTAAATAACATGTCATACAAGATAACAAAGAATTTCAGGTCTGTTGAGTCTCTTGCGTTGAGTATGGGACTCACATAGGTTCCTCTCCGCAGCTGAGATGTTTCCTTGGATGTTTCTGTGTGGCATCATACGAAGTTAGCCCAGGGTGTGCCCTGCCAATCCACTTCATCTAGCACAAACTGGGACATTCCACTCCTAAAGATAAATGTCCAGATATGACTATGGATATGGAGGACCAGAGCTTTTCAGCTGGAGAAGGACTCCAGCCTGCACCTGGCAGTGCCTGCTTTCCTTGCATGAAAAGTGTTAAACTCATTACACCTCACTGGAATGTAGTCATACACACACAAAAAAAAAAAAAAAGGGACATGGGAGGAGAAAAAAAAGGGGCTTATGCCGTAAACAAGTCACATTCAGAGCTGTGGTGGACTTTGGGACACTTCAAGACTAAGGGCTGTATGGATCTGAGATACTGCCTCACTCGCCAGGCAAGATGGGGTCTTTAGGAAAACTAGGATCTAGATGTAGATTCATAATACTGCTAAAATTGTAGGAATATAAGGATTGAGTCATGTCAGTTTCCCAGTATTAGAAAAATACTTGAAACAGAATTCATAAACAAATATAGGTTTGAAGAAATGCATAGAAGTAATAATAAATCAGCTGCTCTACTTGAAATGGCTCAGATTTTTTTCAAAAGTTACTTAGTTTATCTCCATTTCAGCTGCTATGGGCTCCACTGAGTGTAGTTTATGATTAAAGCTGCTTGTGATACTCATCTTGAGGCCAACACTTCTAGTGTGGCCACTTACAGTACAGCTTGTTTTCATTGCCACGTGGATGCCAACATGGGTTTAAATCAACCAGACAGAGGGCATGCAAGAACCCATCAGCAAATACTTTACCGGGGAAGCAGGGTACATTGTGGGGAAAAGTTGGCATTGGGCCACAGTCCCAGGCATCGGGAAACTGCATGAGGCCAAGGCCATGTCAGGTTATAAGGCCACAGGTCAGGGTTAGGACCAGGACCAGTGAGGCTAACCAGCATCAGACAGAGCTCTGCAATGGCTGGGCAGGGCCACAAGGGTAGGAGTGGGGCCAGTGGGGCCTGTGGCAGGGCAAGGCAGGGCTGCGGCAAAGCTGGAGACCAGCATCCTACTATATTGCTATAGGATCAGTCAATTCAATAGGCTTCAATTCAACTGCTTACACAGAGGGATCTTGTGATAAGGGAGTTGCCCTAGAACATGTGAGATATCTGCAAAGTGCTAGCAAATATGATATAGGAGTAATGGTGGACAGACAGACAGAGATCAGGAGCAATTCCCTTAGGTATCAGGTGCCTCCCAGGAGCTGTGTATGGACCTCTGGAGAGAGCTCCTGACAACATGCTTAGTTAAGCAGTTCAGTTCACCAGACAGTGGGTGCCTAATTTAAGGTAAACAGAATCAGTTTTCATGGAATACATATATTCTTAGAGAAGGAACATCCCCTGGTAGCCAGAATGAGGTGACACTTGAGCTCAGCTGCATAAGCAGGGTCACAGGAAAAAGGTATTAATTCAAAGAAAGCAATACATAGCGATTCTGTTTAAGGAGACCTGTTCTATCATGGAGGTGGGTAGAAGTCAGAAGAAGCCTGGACAGAAGCAGGACATGGTAAAATGGGAAGGCAGAGGGATGATGTGTGGCTGCAGTGAGAGAAATTTCAGGAGTTACCCAAAGAATTTTACAAGTGGCAGCCAGAAAACTCCTGGAGCTGATATGAAGGCATAAAAGCTTTGGCATCAGAAGTTTAGGCTGCTCTTTCTTTTTCCCCATCTCCACCACTCCCATGGATTTCCCTGAATTAATCATAGCAGGGAGTTGCTGACTGCTCAGTACACAGCCACAGTCACGAATGGTGTCTTTGTGTCTTTCATTAACTTAAGAGAGCAATGCTCACCAAACATATTATTCAACCACAGACTGGTGGATGATCCTTACTAGCAGTTCTTTTTCTGTTTCCCTTCTGGTGTGCATTTGTTTGGTCTAATTAATATTCAGTCTGAGGAGTTCACTTTCCACTTACTCAGATAGATGAAGCAGAATTCAGAGCAAAGATGTTTTTTTATGTATCCAATTATAAACCTTCAAGTGTGCATGTCCTGCTATTGCAGGTGAGAGATGGCTCATGTCAGTAGTGAGAGGGTGAAGTGCCAGCACTTATGAGTCCCTTGCAGGGTGCTGCCTGGGCACAGAATAAAGACTATTTTTTGAAAGGAAGGATTGACTCTCCAAGGACAGGCAAGGGAAAATCTGGGAATCTGGCTTCAATTCCCAGCTCTGCTACTCCATGATGGATATTGAGATGCAGTTTCTTCATTTTCTTGAACCTCAACTCACCTTCTCTTCACCCAAACACAGGCTAAGGTGCTTTGTGTCAGTCTTGCTACATATTGCATTTTAAAGTTATTATAAAAGAAGAGTATCGGGGCTTCAGGTTAAGGGGATTCCAGCAAGGCATGAGCTTGGAGGCAAAGGTAGTGGCCAAGTATTTTCCTTGGCCTGGAGCTCAAACAGTTCTTGGTGACTCTGTGTATCACAACACCTAAAGATTAAGAAGCTGACCCCAACAGGGTGACTCAGATCACCAGAGCTGAGGGCTAAATGTCTGGGAGAATCAGGCACCCCCAAAAAGCAGTGCAGAAAGCCTTTACTCCAAGCAAGAATCCATCCATATTTGAGCATGAAGAAATTTTAGATCTATCAAAATATTTCCTCGGATGTTTTTATCCTTACTTAATGCAGGCTTAGCAATATGGACACTCTCTGGACCCATGGCACTGACCTGAGCAGGCTTGATGCCCTCTCACTATGGATAACATTAGGAAGTGGCCCCAGTGTTCTCTTCTCTCCTTCGGTCTCCCATCACCCTGGGATCAAGAAAGTGCAGTTTTCTCAAGCAGCAGGGAGACCTGAGACCCACGATTCCATCTTCTGGTGAACAACCAGCCAGCTCTGACACCATCAGCAGGGCCACTTCCCCACCCTGTGAAAAACTTAGTTCAGTGTCACATAGGAGCTCTGAGGCTAGGCAAGATTCCAGCTCTTCAGGGTGATATTCCACTGTATTAAACATTACACCACACTTTCTCTTGCTGAAATCCCTTTATTTGCTCCCTTCACACTTTTCAAATGTTACAGTTAATGAGGCTGAGACCCTACAAACAATGGCCTTAGTCCCACACCATCTCAATTAGCATTTTTCACCCTACGCACTGCATGTAGCAAGGATTCTGTGAAAGAAATAATATATGATAGGGTCTAATCTTTCTGCTAGCTATCCCTATCCCAAAATGGATTAGTTCTCCCTTATTATGGGTCCTTTGTCAAACAGCCCAGAGAACTATAGCTTTCTTACTGTGAGTTTAAATAATTTTGTATGTCTGTCCTAATCAGAGAAAACATGGTTTGGATTTTGTAACAGATGATCCTGAGGATTACAAGCCTGCTGTGTCACTGCAGTTGGTCATAACTGTCAAATTGACTAGTTTTATTGCAAATTTAAATTATTAAAATCTCATTAAGTTCTGAGCTTTCACTGTGACACATGTATTATAGAGATTTTATTTACTTGTTATTCACATTTCTATGGTGCTAATCACCAGAATATCATTCTGTGATACAACGTGCTATCTTTCTGGGTAGGAAGGCATTGCAATTCCAGGAAACAATCCAAACATACTTCCTAGGTTGGAGGAGAGAGAATGCCTCCTTCATCAACCAAAGACTGGCAACATTAGCACTGAGCTAGTACTTTCTCCATATTTAATAGGTCAGCTGTCACAAAGAGGTAGATTAGATTCTTCTTACTCTGCTGAAATATGGGAAACATATCTGCCAGTGTCTGGGTTGGAAGATAAGCACTTTTAAGGGGTTTTAATGACTACAGTTTAATCTATAGATATATCTGGACAAATAGCCAGTAGACATGCAATGCTGAGTCAATCTAAGCACACACAGTTAAACCTGACACGTTTGGGTTGAACCTGCTTCTTTTAGTCTGACCATTGTTAGAGAGGAAAAGTAGTAGATGTGTGGATGTGAAAACTACGATACTTTCAGAGTTTTGGAGGTATTTAAGAGCTGAGTAGAGTCCTGAACTATTGTTACTGAATCTAATTTCTCTTTGGTACCCTGTAATTGAGTGACTGCAAAGGTTTACGTTAACCAACATACTATAGCATAATACGAGACTATAAAATTGCTTTATTGTTCTGCTCATTATGTGGTGAGAAATATGTGGCTGACATGTCTTTCCACATAGGGGGAAAAAGAAAGTCATTTCCCAATTAGCTTTGGAAAATTTTTGCTAAGAAGTTTTCTCGTGAGTCACGAATCATTTTCTCATGGCATCAGTAGCCTTATTACATATGCAATTAATTTCATTCTGTAAAGCAGCAACAAAATGAAAATTTCTGATATCTCTTCTGGCATTCAGTTATGAGAAGCTGCAATAATTTCTCTTTGTCTACAAATAGGAATAGCTACAAAAGATCTCAAGAACACAACTACCATTGCACTTTCAGTTACTAATAAGAAATATAATAAATAGTATATACTGTAATCAGCATATAAGTTACCTTTGATCATTTTCTGTCAGAGCAGCAAAACAATGCCAGCTGAAAAAAAAACCATTTTCATAGCACTCTTCTTTTACTTATTTATCACATGGAATTAATATTGGCCCCACCCTATTCTCAGTAAGATCAAGAGAGAGTTCAAAATTGATTTCAACAAAAGAGAAATCAAAGATTCCTTTTTTAGTTGCTGACCCCTGAAAAAAAGAGATGCTAGTAACCACATTAAATAAAAACTAATGGAAGTATTTGGCTGTCACCAACATTATAAATAGAAAAGCTTTCATTTTGATGAACATTAGAAAATCTAAATGCAGTGATTCTTGCTTTACTTGCTTCTTCTGGGTTCATCTATCTCCCCCAAGAAGTGGCCTTGCTGCCCTCCATTGGGAGACCATTCACTATGAAACACTGGGTTTTACCATAGGTGATACATTTTCTAAAAGATGGTCCACTTCACAGTGGACCTTTTGTTACTAACTGGCTACTTTTGTGTTGAAGTCGTTGTCCTGAGTGTGTCTTGAACTGCTGCTCTTTCCACAGTCTGATAGTTTTGTATCAACTCTACTGTAAAAAATGTCTGATGCAGTCTAAAATTTTTAAAAAACAGTCAAACTTCCATCCATTAAAACACTCCATAATGTCAAACTGATCACAAACATGTAGAAGTTGGCATATTAAACCTTTGGAGGTATATTATCCAGAGTTATAAGTTTTGACAAAAAGGTAAATTATCCTACAAATCTTACAAAACTTCCCACTGCGGCCCACAAACAGAAAAGCAGCATGATTATTTCACCACAGGCATGAAAATTACTCCAAAGATTTAACTCATAACATGGACCTAAGTAGGAATAATTCACCTCAAGCCTCCAAAGCCTTTAAACATCTCAATTCACTCTGCTTTCAGTAGAAATCTTTGAGTGGATTAGCAATAAATATCTTCAGCTTCTTTCCTGAGATGCTGCAGAAGGCTAGGGATATACTATCTCAGATATTAAGTCCAGAATGGAGGCACTAGCACATGCAGAGAGAGCCCTGCCTTGTTGAATTATACTACATCACATAGGACACTACAACCTCAGTTTTCACCCTGTACATCCAGTGCCTTTGTCAGCTTCTGACTACATTTTCATGCATAAGAACTGACCCACAGGTCACACCGAGTGAGTTCTTCAGATTGCCTTTCTTGCATGTCCATTAGCTGTTTTTAAAAAGGATCAGTGACAGCTGATCAAAGAATGAGGTGGAGACTCCTTCCAAACTCCTACCTGGGTTTATGCTGGCAGAGGAAGGGCACAGATGCCAGTCTGGCTGTGTGCAATGAAGGTTTTTGGATGGACATGGCTTGAGAATCCTTTCTTTAACGTTTTTTTTTCCTCTTTAAAAATGGAGGTTTTTTCCTCTTCCATTTTGGATGCTGCTCTCCTTTGCTCAGTATCTGAAGAGATTCTACAGATGAAGACAGTCTCCATCATCATCAGTCCCTCCATTCTTTCTGATGCCTGGGTTAGCATAGCCAGTAGTGGGGACAGACCACCTGAGGACAGGAGCTGAGACAGTCCAGCTGCAAGAGAAGTGTTTTGCTGTAAGATCAGGCAAGACCACTCATAGAATATTAACTAGGACTGTGCCAGTACTAGACTGACTCCAATACCAAGCAACTCTGCAGATCTGGGGCGAGGTCATTAGGATTAAGAGCCCAATCCCAAAACCACTAATGACTTGCTTGTTTTTACTGGTGAGGAATCAAGCTGCCTGTACGTCCATGACTGCTGAGTTCAGTTTCTTCTGCAAACCAGCATACTTTCAGAAATAAAAAATGAAAAATGAACTGAGACAGGAGCCAGGCAGGCATGCCTCAGATAGGGAGTTCACTCTCGTTGCTCAAAGTTATTTCAGCTCTTCCAGTTTGCTGCAAAGCCCTGGTGGCTCAGGATTCTCCAAGCCCACCTGGCTTCCAGATACTGGTAATCTTCAAATGGGAATATGCTGCAAATCAGGGGATTTCTTGTCATGCATCCACCCAACTGCATATCAGTCTTACAGTCACTGATGGCTCTGTCCCAAATAGTGTCAAAGCTAAGGGCCTGTTTCATCTTAATCAACTCGCACTGACTAGCTTTCACTACCTCTTATGTGTTGGCCTTACAGCTCTCCAATTGTACTTTTCCTGCCAAGGTTGTTCATTTCAATATTTTTCTTTCAAGTGTCTCAAGAGCACAGTTCATATGACTCCATATAAATCTCCACATTTACAGCATGTCTAAGTTATACACAAGATGGTCAGGAAATTATGCCTAATAGAAAACTGTCAGCAGTAGATTATGAGAATAGTGTGTGGGACAGGTAAAGATAAGGCAGGAGAGAAATATAAAGAGCTGCAGGAAAACAAAAGAATGAGCAGTGGATCTGCATAGAGAGGTCAAGTCACTAGTTGGCATTTTTGCCAGCTTGATCACAATGCTATTTTTAAAGCATATCTCAATTGGCAAAAGCCCCAGCAATCTTACCAGCATAAAAATATTAGGCTGTTCTTTGCTCCAGGAATGCAGAAAAATTGCACAAACACAAAATACGTTCTGTTACTGGTTGAGTCTGCCTCTACACCCAAAGTTTACTAAACCAGCCACCCACCAGTCCTTCCTTGATGCAGGTATGGGTTCTGGCTGTCGGCACAGAAGAGCAGCAGCTGTGTGAAGGCGCTGCACATCCTTTTTCCTTCAAAGGGCTCCAGTCTGGGTTTGTCCATGGGTGAGGACAACAAGGTAAGTGAAAATGGGGCATGGCAGACCAATGCCTGATCATAGGGTAGATGTGCTAGACCTTGAGTCTCCTTTCATCTGCTTCCTTCCAGACTCTGGACTGTTGCTCCCAGAGCCAGGATCTTTTGCAGTTATAGTTCCCATCTGAGATAATTTCTCTGTCCTGCTAAGATGGACAGAATGGCAATCGGGTTTAATAGCATGAGACAGGAAGAACAAAACCGAGAGAACCTATTTCTGGCAGCCCAGGAAGAACACAACCTAGAGAACCTATTTCTGGCAGCCTTTGATGCTTTCCCCTTTTAACCTTGATAAGGGTGAGAGGAAGAAAAGTGGGCGGCCGGGTTGTGAGGCTTTTGCTGGAGGAGTGCAGAAGGAAATCTGACAGCAACAATTAAGTGAGAAAGGGACAGATAAGAGCCTGGTAATTCAGAAAAACAAATTAAGAGGGTCATACATACCACTAGTGCCAACTGTCAGTGCTTGAAAGTCCAGCTACCAGCTCCCTTTCCCCCCTGTCTGCTCAGGTGCCTGGTCATTAAGACTAACCATCCCAACGTGTTTTGGTCCCAGCCTCCTCCAATGAAACTAAGTCTAGTTTTGAGCAGGGGTGTATGCTAAGGGAAAATCCTAAGTAGTCTTACTGGGCTAGGAAAAAAGTCACAGCTTTCTACAGCCAAACTGGTTGTGCAGCGCACTCAGTGGTAAATCTTTGTTCCTCTATTTAACACTTCTGTAGTTAGAAGGCATTCAAGGCCACATTTTGGTAGAGCTAGTGGGTACATAAGATTAAGCCACACTTATGTGTGTAGCTATTTCTTTTTCCAAGCGAGAAAAAATGGGGAAACTATGCTTTTTAATAAAGGCTTTGTCTTATCCTCTCCCAGTAAGTTGTTCAGACTTAGTTTCCCAGGCAGGACATTTATTCAGCTGACTTGGCACTAATCAGCAGTATTTTGAAGTTAAAACAGCCTTTGTAAGTGAATCTTGTGGATAAGTTTGGGTGGGACAAGGAAGGATTAATCCTATGCTTTTTCCACTATGAAATCCAAAAAACATCAGCTACTGTCTTTTTCCCTTCAGATTTTTTTCCCCTTTGCCTGTCTTTCCAATGAACTGGGATAGAAGATCCAGAACCCCTTCCCTTTGTACTTTTGTTTCTGATAGGTTTCAAATATTCAGTGATGAGCAGCGATTTTTTCCCTCCCTTCTCTCAGACAGCTGAAACAGAAATTGCACTCTGCCGTCATCTGGCAGAAAAGAGCAGTGTCAGAGAGCCACAGCAGAGGAGTCACCAGTGAAATGGACCTAGAAACGGAAATATACACTGCCAACAAAAGGACATACTCTGGCTAATGGTCAAGGATTGTCTTTGGCTTGAAGCTACGTTAGCTATTAATATTAAAGATGTCCAAGCCTTGAAAACTGGTTCTGAAGTAGGGATCCCAAGTCTCTGCTTGAAGTCTTTTGAGTATTTCTACCTCAGACTCAATGAATGGTGAATCAGATCCTTAATACAAATACTAAGAGGGAGAAAATACTGCCTTTCATTCAATGCTGATATACTTGACCCCACACACACTTTTTCCCAGCTAACAAATTAGAGCTTTTATTTGCATTTGGGTCCCTCTAGTGGAAAAATGAAGAAGCCCAAAGACTGCTGCAAAACTCGCGTGTTACATGTTTCATTACAGAGTGGCACAGTTTGCAACCAACTGAGGTTTTTTGCCTTTGTATCAGCATTTGACACCAGGTCACACTGCTGTTGGAGTGACAGAAGCCAAACATCAGCTTCCCATTACACTTCCCAGACTCCGGTCACCTTTGAAGGCGTTTTATAGGGAACAAGTACTTGATGCTGTGGGCCTTGCTGACATCGAGCAACTCTGACAAGGCCTTGAAACAGAGAACTGAAAGAAAAACAAGGGCCAGTTTGGTGGGAAGAAGAGACAGCCTTCTGATAAACAAGAGCTAGCTGAGACAAAAATAAGAGCTAGTTCGGTGGGAACAAGTACCAACTGAGAGAAAAACAAAAGAAGAAAAATATCAACATAGTTAATTTTAGTGTAACTTGGTTTTTTTAGCATGTGCAGTAGTTACCCTCGTGGGCACCTAGTTATGTAACCAAAAAGGGTATATAAAGAAACAGCTAACTCAATAAAGGGTCTTCGATCCATCAGATTGAAGTCCATGCCTTAATCTCTCAGTCACCTATATATGAAGATATTCCATGCCTTTTCCATCGTTCAGGTGTGCTGGAATGGAGCAGCCCCATGAAGCCATACAGGAGAAAGCTGGCTTGGGAGTAGCTTTGCAGGAAAGAACCTGGGATCTTGCTGGGCATTAAGTGAACCTGAGGAAGCAGTGCACCCTTTCCAACTTCATACTGAGCTGCAGCAAGACTGAAGCCAGCTGGTGAGGGGAATGATCCTTCCCCTCTGTTCTGCACTAGTGTAGTCACACCTGGGAAACCACTACCAGCTTTGTGCTCCCAAACACAAAGTAAACATTGACAGAGTAGAGTCACACAAAGGACCACCAAAGTGATCTGGGGCTGCAGCACAAAATGTAGGAGGATAAGCTGAGCAGCATTCTTCAGCTGGGAGAAAAAACAGTTCAGGGAAGACCTTACTACTGTTTACAGCTATCTAACGTTACATTAAAGAAGGAGAGGTCCGTCTCTTCCCGGAGGGAACAGTCACAAGACAGAACAAGGGAAATTTTAAAGAGACACAAGAAAAAAAATTCATTATGAGAACAGTTCAGCACTGGAAAAAGTACCCAGAGAGGGTGAGGAATCTCTAGTATCACAGATATTCAGTACTTGATCAGACAAGGCCCTGAGCGACGTGCTCTGATTTCAACATCAACTGTGCTTTGAGCAAGGAGTTGGACAAAGTGAAGTTCAGAGGCTCCTCCCAATTCAAATGACTCTGCTTTGTAACTCTCTCTACTGAATAATCCATCTGTAGCTATGGTGAAGATGATTTTGAATAGGAGCAGTAGTTATAAGAGAAATTATCCAAACTGAGTAATGCAACTTCTCAGATCATGGAACAGAGTCAATATCTGAAGAACAACTGCCGGTTTGGATTCATCCCACCTAACCTCAGGTACCTGCATTAGAAGAATGGCTGCTCAGTCCCAATCAATTCTGAATTACCCTCGATCTTTCCTTATCTAAAGCAAGAAGGTAAAATGCAGAAGAATTCACTGATGCATTCTCATCAGCTATTCAGCATCTCTGGAGAACATTTCTTACGTGCTTCAAATCAAGGAACACTGTTATTTAAAGATTAAATAGTAGGATTTGGGGTGAAGCAGAGGAGGGAGTCAATGATTTTTGCATCACAGCCAGAGTGCCAAAATAGTTCTATTCATTTGGAAAAAAAAATGCTGGCAGATCTGCCTGACACAAGTGTGGTTTCTGTAGCTGGGGGTTTTTTGCTAGTTTTTTTTTCATTCCTGTGTATTTTATGACTACATTATATTGTTAGGAATTACAGGCCTGGTTTTACTCTCACTGAAATAAACAGAAAACTCACCTATTTCTCTACTTCCAAACCAAGATTTTTTTGACTCAATGCAGGTAGAATTCCACAGCGGTCAGCCCAGCACATGGCCAGCCTGGCCAAGAGAGCAGGCAGTCTTTTTCCAGGGCAAGGTGCTGACTGTCCATAACAGATGGCTGCGTGGATATTTCCTCTTTTAGGCAAGGGCTGAGCAAGGGACCGTTCTCTCATCTCATGTACAACTGAGCAGTCTCTGCCAAACTTTAAAAAGTATTCAACCTGGAGCAGAAGGTCCTACTGAAAGTTTTGGCTCCAAGGATTAAGACCCAACTGAGCTGTAAGTCAAAAGAAGTAATTGGTAATATTGCTGTGCACAACACTATAAGGTGCTCTATATTCTGCTGGGCAGCGATAGCACTGTCTTTGCAGGGCTTAGGAGCAAGTGTTGAGCCATCAATAGGAAAGCATACAGCACTCAGACTTCTCTATTCCCTATGTATGGGAAAGCAGACAGTCTGGTTGGGAGTGCCCCTGACAAAAACTTCCTGGGCAAAGCAGCAAAATGACATGCCAGTGCCATGCAATGAGTCCTTACGGCCCAGGGTGGTTTCTGATTGGACAAGGTATAAAGAGATATGATTTAGTAGTGGACAGGTACAGTTGGATTTGGTGATCTCAAAAGTCTTTTCCAACCTAGTGATTCTATGATTCTATGATTCTATGATTCTATGATTCATATACATCCATTATCAGAGAGCATTTCTCTTCCATGCAGAGCTGTATCTTACTCTGCAAATGGGTTTAGGAAATGATTACCAACAGTAGAGGAGTTTTGGGACTATTTTACACCACGATCTACAAAGGGTGTCCACAAGGTAATAAAATATCATGTCCCTTATTCCTCCTCCAGGTCTGCTGCAAGGAAAAGCTGAAAGGTTGGGTTCTGCAAAGCCCTGACAAGGTCGGTATTGGAAGAGCCTGAACAAGCTCGGTGTTGGAAAAGCAGCAGATAATGAAATTAATTAAAAAATTATACTTTCATCACATTTGGCTGTAATTCTTGGGAACAAATGAAGAAAAATCAGGATGTTGATATGACCTTACTGTGCAACTCTAGATACTTGTTCCCACTACTAGCAGTCAAGTTTCTCAGCAAAGCAATTTTAAGAAAACTTTGACATGAACAAAGCAATACTTCACCCTCATATTCAGCCTAAAGTTGGTTTAAATTATCTTCCAAAAGTCACAGTCCAAAGAAACTGGATAACTGATGAATTTCAGCTGCAGCACTTTAAACTTCAAGGAGTTTCAAGTGTGAAAAGCAGGTCTTACAGCAGAAATTTTTTTTTGCTGGTAGCAATTGCTACCAGCTTGACCTATAACATGTTCAAATTAGTGTATACTGCACAGTCCCTAGTAAAAAGTAGATTAGTGAGCCCAAGTGTTTCCACTATTATTTGTGCTGATATTGTGCATGAGAATAGCAACGTTTCATCTATGAATAAAAACATGAAGTCTAAGCCTTTCTGGCATTACATATAAAACTTCCCTTTTCTCCCACATGTTAACAAGAAGATTCACAGGCAACATGCCAAGAGGACCATACATGCTAAATTCACTGTATAAATAATTCAGGATCAAAACCACTGGTGGTAAATCTGGAAAGTCACCATTTAACCTACCATATGTGGTTACTATGGAAATAGCTTTCTCTTTTAACTTAATGTCCTCAGTGGTGGGAACCATTTCCTTGTGATTCACATGAATCTCTAGCATGTGCTGCACTGCTAAGTGCCAGTGAAAAGCTGTTTGTTGCCATGATATTATAATACCTTGACAGGACTATAGGACTGAAAACTGCCACAGACTGGGTCTGAACTAACCATAGTGAAGTTAGAATATCTGTCAGCAGAAGCAAATCAGAAGAGGACTGGGCACCCAGTATTGCTATGTGGTCATCTCAAATACCAGTAATCAGTCCCAAGTCAATAGTAAAACTGTACATCACAATGAATAGGCGCAGCTTCTTTCCAATCGAAAGATGCAGCTCATGGACACCTGCTTATAAAATGTATTCTCCTTTGGATTAAAAAAGGTGGGCTTGTGATTTGAAAGGTTAAGCAAGATGTAATCATTTAATCAAAATTTCTTACCTGCCTCTGCTGCTATTGCATATTCCATGGAATTAATTTCATTTGTCAGTACCTGCAAAATTAAAATGCTTATATATTCCTGTGTATACATCCCAGTGTTTTAACAGACTGAGTATCCTGGTGATTATAGGATCAGTCAGAAAGAAAAGACAAAAATCTTGGGATTAAATCTATTGGACAGATAGCAGTAAGGGAAGAAAGACCAAGGACTGTATAATTCTCCAGAGTTTTTGCAAGAACAAGAACTGCACACTTATGATGGTCAAAATCCATCCATTTTGAGTACTACCAGGAAGCAAAACGGGAAAATGAACAGAAAAAGAAGGAACTGAATGACCAGGTTATTGTTACATGAGTAGATTTTTCCAAAGCCTTCACTTCATTTGTGAGATAAACAGCATGTTTTGCTAAATAACAAAAAAAAATTCTATTTGGATAATGCCTCTGCAATAAAAAATCCAAATTCTGCATTGTGCACTCCAGGTTTACAAGGCCATTAAAATGAAGCCACTTCCATAAGGAAATGAAACAGTTGTTACACTACTCATACTACTGCTCTACCCAAGAGCAGCAGCAGAAGATCCTGATTTATTTAATATTTTACAAATCAAGACCACATACTATCCCTAGTTATTAACCATTTTTCTACAGGGCAGGCAGGACAGCCTGTATCAGATCCTACTTTTCCCTGGCATGAGCCAGCAGAGATTCTTCTTCTTTGCCAAACACGAAAGTTCCCCATAAAATCCCATGTGACGTATAGGAGAATGGTGCAAAGCTCTTTAATTTGAAAGGAGAAGGGCAAGAAAGCCCTACAGAAGAGAATCTCCCTTGGAACTGCTGGAATCAATCAAGCCTATAAGATCAGAGTGGGTCCTTGTCCACAATGCTCTGGGTAGGCATACTCTGTGTTGAAAGTAGAAAGAGGCTCAGGACTCATCACATTCTGCCTCTCTCTGTGGATAATATAGCTTTTACAGTCCTTGATGCAGTCCCTATGTCTGCAGTCAGAGTGAATCTGAACTTTGAAGAGTCACTGGGCATTTGGCATTTTAATAATTCCTGACTCACACTGATTCCTTGTTTCCCCCATATCCTTTTTTTTTCCATCATGAAGCAAGAATGATTTCTTTCAAATATGCCCAAAGTTGAACAAACGTAAAGCACAAAATAGAAATTCACTACAATGAGCACAACAACTGGTGTAATCTAGGAAATAGTTTGTGGATCCAAGCTGGTTAATTGATATCTAATAATATCAAAAGTGGTAATTTGTGACTGCTGGGTCACACTGGTACCTACAAACACAATGGTCACTGCCTGCACCCAGATGTGTTACAGACTGAGCCACTAAGACATAACTCAACAGTATATTTAGCAGTACTGATGTAACAGTGCTTGTACAGGTAGTCAAGCATCCCGCTATTCAAGTAATATACATTTCAGTGCCTCTAGCAGAGTTTACTAATTATTCACAGAGCTTATTACAGGTTTTCCCCTCAGCTTCATAGGACAGTGTGAAATGGTCAGCTGCACAACTGCTGTAGAGGCAAAAATACTCATCAAAAGCGCAAAGTGTGATGCCTAGTTGTGGCTCCCTGGAGACAGTTTTGTGTCAAACCTTCCTTATTGGTGCTCATGACTCGGGTGTGATTTGGATCTACCATCATTTAATTTTCTATGGGCAAGGAAGGACTATAAGCTGGGCATCCCTAACTCTCCCCAGCTTTTGTTTTGAGTCAGTGTCATCTGATGATTAAAGCAGGTCCCTGGGAAGCAAGAAGCTTTGTGATACATCTGTGGGAGAGAAGACACCACACTTTGCTGGAGGTGGGTTTTTTAAAAAACAATATATTCTGGGACCAAGGTTGTTTAACAGCTGGTTGCACTTTTTAGTTTAGGGAGTCATGACCAGGCAAGTCCTTAAGAACTTGCAAGAGGTTTCCACAGTTTCCAGGTTCCCGCTGTACCCGACCGAGGAGTAGATGCACATTTCTGGGCCTTCTAGCAGCTGATTGTAGAAAACCGTGTTTTGCACACTGCAATGAGCTAGAAAGACTCACCTTGCTGTAGACAGTGAACCTTCAGATGAGAAGGTGTTGGGAACAGTAGCAATTCTCAAGAATCACATAACTCTTGAAGGACAGTAACTCTTATTGTTCTTACTTTTAATAGCTTCTGTTCATTAATATTTTATTTGTACAGATATCTCAGTTCTGCCCAAATGGGGAGCAGTACTGCCTTTTCCAGTTACTGGAAGATTTAAGCATGTTTAAGATCCTTCATGTCTAGATATGATGAAGTCTAACATGCTTTTTTCCTGGATTCAAAATCTTTTCCTCCAGCTAGTCATGATAGACATCAAAAAGCTAGCAGGTGGGTGTCCAGTTCTTTCCATAGCCTGCCCCAACTCTGTAATACATTGATCACCACACTCTACAGATTTACACCCTATTACCTGCAGTATCAATGTTAAAACGGTGTCAGCAAAACATGCATCAAGAAGTAACAAAAAACTCTTTGCTATGGGTAACAGTGATGAGAAAGATTTTGGTTTGGTTTCATCTCAGCATTGCCCTTTCCCAAAGTGCAGGACAGCACACTGGTTTTTGGAGGCAATGTGCAGATTCTAGATACTTGTTCTTGCAACAACATTTATAAAGCGGTAGCAAAGGTATTGTCTGTTATCAACTTCTATTGGGCATTAGCTTAATTGTAAGGGCAAATGGAGAACTCACATGGTCAAGCAGGAGAGCTCAAGGCAGCGGACCCTGGAAAAGCACTTTGCTTTACACCTCCATACCTGGAGCCAGTCAGCTGTTCTGCTTTCCTGGAGCAGCACAGGTCAAGGATAGTCCCAAAGTGCTAGCAACCTCCTAAGGGGAAGGTTGTCCCCTCCACCTTCTCACACAGGGCAGCTGCAGTCGAGACAAGGCCTAAGAGCTACACCCTCTGCAATTGTCTCAGCCTGGCCAGTTGCATTAAATGGATGTTCTGCTTAATCAGTCACTACAACGACATATAATTAGTCAAGTGAGGTGTAAAAATCTAATACAGAAGCTGCAACCTTGCAGCTATGTGTGTGTGAGACACAATCAATCTACAGTCATAGTAATAAAACTTTAAATCTTATAGGTCAGCAAGTTACAGGTATTGCCTCAGGTATCTAAGTATGATCTTGATCTTGGACACAGCCCTCAGCCTGAGACTCACCTGGCACTCCTTGAGTTTGGTGCACTCCCTGAGCCTGTCCCTGCACCTCAGCCCCTTCACGCTCTGCCTTTTACATGGTGCTGGGGTGCCTGTGTCTGGTCTTCTGCGATCCTCTGGACATGATGGAGTACATGCAGAGACATCCACGGCAGCACTTTCAGGGGTCATCGGCTTTTCCTCTGCATGTGGAACACACAACTAACCTGCTTCCTAGACTGACTCAGATCTGCACAGACCATCCTCATACACATGCAGCCCTGCTCTTAACATTTATGAGCTCTGCCAGTCCTGTGTCTCTGGTCCAGTTAACCACAAGGCACCTAAGCTCTTCATGAATGATGGAGGAGGAATGATGTTGCACTTCCTGGGCTGGAAAATCTGTCTCAGCGCTTTGGATGTTGAAGACATTTCCCTGCTAGGCAGGCAGATCGACCTCTTGTAATTAAGTATTGAGCCCCAGCACCTTTCATTACTTCACGATCACATACTATTTTGCTGACTCTCCTTACCTTCTGTAACTTTCATGCAAGAACTGCTTGGATACTTAATTCTGACTATGATGGATGATCTCTGAATGAGCAAAGAATCTCAATTTTCTCACACACAATTATCATTATCTGACCTAGGCAGACTTGCACTGTGTATCTGAGAGCTCTGCAAACAGAGTTCTCCTTTCCTACAGCCTACTGAAATTTAAAAGCCATCTCTACATGTCCAAAATGTAAGAGACACAGCTGAGCATTTTTCACCATGTTTTATTGTCTTTATGGCATCCAAACAAATCTTGTAATAAAGGAATTTGTGTGATTAGCAATTATTTGTGACAGGCAAACTCTGAACTCACAGTTGTTGCTAGGTTATCTGCACATTTGCATGGCTATGTCCACCCAGTTCTCTAGGGGATGCATAAGAATTGGCATTATTAGGACAGTCGAATGTTTGCACTCTCACAAATAGTTCAGTGAAAGATTATTTTGTTTTGCGCAAAAAGATTTGGGTTTCATCCACTGAAAAAAAGGAAAGTCTTTGGCGCTCTACCCAATTCACATACAAAAGTGTATGGGCCTTTAGTTGTCACGAACCAAAGAGGAATAATTATTTTGGTTTTTACATTGTTGTGTTTGTTTGTTTCAATTAAAACAGGAATTTTCCACATCAGTTTCTATTTGGACAATGAAGTGATTTCTTTTCAAGCAGTATTTCCAAAGTAATTTTCCAACTGGCTTTAGCTGCTCACATTTTTGTCCAATGAAGGCAAAATGTCATTGCAAAAGACAAAAGCTGTGGAGTCATACAAGGATGAGCAATCTTGAGGAGTTCATTTTACTTGGCCATTTCCAAAATCTGTTCCTCAGTAAATAATTACTCTGAGTTCTTGTTCATCTATGGAACTCAAATAAAATTTCTAAGAGAAGCTTTTATCCTTAAAATAAAAATTCACTTCTTTCACATGCTATTCAGAAAGGGATGTACATGCACTTCACATGCAAAATTGTTCCTTGCCACCCACGCTAACTTCAGTAACCACATATTCCTATTTCCATAACTTATTTTCTTCCCCATACTTTCTCCTCGCTGTAATGTCAAATCCTTCATTGCACCATAACCTCCTTTTCCATACAATTTCTTTTCAAGAAACTCATTTATTTTCAAGTGCTATCAAATAAATAATAATTTTCAAAATATGTCACCAAAGCTAAAGTCTAGGCTTGCTGCTGCTGTCATTCTACATGTAGCCTACATACACACACATGCGCATACATGAAGAAAATCATGACAAGTCTGGCACTAAAATAAGAAACTCAAGAGATTTAAGGACCTATAGTCTTGCATTTTATGTACTCCTGAGGCTACGTTAATGCTCAAAGCAGTAGATGTTCACTTTATTTCACAAAAATAAGCAGCCAAGTTGCATGCTTCTGTCTCACAATTTCAGTTTACCCAAAACACCTTATCTGGCACAGACTCCTTGTGTTCATCTAGGTGGCTTAAATCCCCATTTTCCTCTCTCCCAGGCTCATGCTGGCTTCTGACATGTGGTTTGAAGTATCTGGTACTAAATCTGCTGTAAGAAGTTATAGGACAGACCATTATATATCACAATCAATATCGCTATAATAGACACAGCATACTCTACTAGAAACTGAATTATTCATTTTCTTATTTAACTTTTCTATCTCCATTCTTCAAAATAAATGAAGTTGCTATAGAATCCCTGCTTCACTGCAGCCCTATAAAATGGTTCAGTAAGTTACAACAAGGAATTGGAGGATGAAAATTTCCAAAAGCAAGAACAAAAAAAGAGAGTCCAGACTTCACAACAGCTGAATCACCTTTAAAACAGTGTGGTTTTTAATGAAGTATCCCACTCTGATACTGTTCATTTGCATTAACTCTAGGATTAGACTGTCCATGTGCATTTGGCAAGCTCGTTCAAGAAGATCTGCCTGGATGTTTGTTCTAAGGTAGCAGCTGATTAGTAAGATTTTGTTAAAAGTATTTTGAGAGCCAAAAAAATAGATCTAGTTTTGTCATAATCTATGCATTTTCAAAAATCTGTTAGTACTGATAGCATTTACCCAATAAAGAGGGTGAACAACACATTGTGAAGTTCATGCATCTTACTTTGCCCTTTTGGAATGCAAATTCTCATTTTCTTTCTCCTGAAAGGGACTTTCAAAAAAAATTCAATTACAAAAGAAAAGATTGAAATTAAGACCAAACGTTTTGTCTCATCAATCTGCTTTCCTGGAATTTCACTTACTTGGAAAGAGTAGTTTTTCCTTTCCAGTTGGGAATGGAAAATCACAATTTCCTTGAAACAGAAGATCTAGTCTCCACCCTTAATTTTTCCATCAAATGCGCTTTTAAGTGTTAGGAAAGACTTTTCAAATAACCAAAACCACATCAAAATTAGTCAAAGCTTCATCTTTGTTACATAGAGGAAACAGTACTGTGGTTGATGTGATGAGGATAAGTCCCACAGTGGAGCACCTGGATCCTAAAGGTAGATCTTCCCCAGTACCTTCTTCCATTATAAGACCTAAATCAACCAATATGCCATAAAGTTACACCCTTTCACCTTTCAGAGAGTTAGACACCAAAAGATTGATCACATCCAACAATGTCAGAAGGAGGTAGCAACTTTTGCAAACAGTGTTGGTGAGTTTTAATGAAGGTTTGAGCCAGAAGTCTAGAGAATCTCTCAAAGCAGAGTGGCTGTATTGTCCCTGGATCAGGAGACAGTGGTCCTTTTATGTGATGAAACTCTGACTTGCCTTGGAAGGACACGCTTCCAAAATTCACTTTTACCAGGATCCTGAAAGTATAATTACTAGAGATATCACTTTTTAAATCAGATAGGATAGAAAGCTCAATTAATTGCACAAATAAGTCTATGAACTCACTTCAAATCACACAGTGCCAAAACTAGGCAGTCTCAATCTTCTTTTTACTCAATGAACAAGAAGTTGTCCTAATAGATGATGTATCCAGACTTTTTTTTCCTTCTCCATACTTACAAAGAAGATGGAAATTCTCTGCTGGGAGAAGATTAATGAATATGTAAGTGCACAGGGAACTGAGAGGGATGTTTCCTCACCCAAACCAAATGAATCACTGGAGAACACATTTAAGAATGTCACACTTTGTGAAATAAAATTTCCACATTATTCTGGAGTGTTTTAGGGCAAGAAAAAAGTACCTATGACATCATCAAGGCTGTTGGGTGCTTCCAATCTGGCTTTGTGCTGCCAAGTATTCCCAGAGCAGTGATTTAATTTTGGCTGTGTCACTACTACTATGCCAGCTGTACTGCTGCGAATGCAGCTCATATTGTTCCAGCTAGGCTATTTCTGTCTTTCAAAATTCTCCTCGTGTGTGACTCTACAAATGGACAAGTCAACAAGGTAATAGTTGCGATAATAGATTCTATTTGTGCTTATGGGTAAGCTTGATCATGTGTTACTACAGGTAGCACTTGTTATGGGGTCAAGTCTGGGACCAGCAAAACTAAACCACAGCCTGAATAAAATGAGCTTTTTTTACAGACTCATGCTAACCAAGTGTGTAAATCTGTGCCTGATCCCAAACTTGTCAGAGGGGCTCAATGGGGTGAGGCCTTTAGAGAGTACTTTGCCTGAGAGCATGGGACTTCTGTTCTGGCATATATCCTCCTAATCCAGAGAAAAGGTTAGTTCTCTGCACTCCACTACAGCAAAGGAAACAGAGACCAAACAGGACCTCTTGTAATGTGATGTACATAGAAACACTATTGCCAGCTTCTCATTTAAGCAGGAGCGCAGCCGTTCTCCCTTGGTAGTTCCAGTAGATGGAGCAGCTCCTATGCGGGAGAAGGCTTCCAGGACTCTGCTGCAGGTGTCTCCCTTGCTTTGGACTTTCCTTCATCCAGAGCTTCACAGGTACACTGTGGCAGTCCCACTGCAATTTCGAAGAAAAATGAGGAACAAACACTTAACATTCATTCTGAAAGAGTGACATGTATTAAGTCAAGCATAAAATTACAAATGGAGAAGTAGAACTAGTACTGGAGGGAAAGCAGTTTGCAATGAAACCAAAAAGAAGTAATGTGAATGAATGCACAGTTGTCCCATGAGAGTCTCCTTCCATTCACTTAATAACTCTTTCACTAGACGGACATGAGAAAACTTAACCACTGGCCATGCAGTAAACTGGCATCACACAAATAATCTCACGTCATTCAGCTCTCTGGTAGGTGAAATGGAGCCAGGGTGAGAATCCCATAGAGACAGAACCCCAAGACCCTGTCCCAGTAGCTTACATTCAGCCTGTAATTGACACAGTGATCTGGACCAGCCAGACTAGCACTAAGCCAGGGCCTGCTGTCCCACCTCCATTTCACACCACAGGCACAGCCACCGGAGTCCCCTGGGAACATACCTTCACCTTGCTGAGACTGGAAAATATGGACCATTTAATGACAGATTGTACGTTGCCATGCCCAGAAAAGCTGAACTAAGCATCCACATGCACAGCCCACAGACAGTGCTGTATGCAGTTCAAGTTTGCTTTGCTTTAATTAATCTTTTCCAGCAACAGTCAAACTTCTGAGCAGAAGAAAACTGCCATATCAAACACAGGTCTCTTCCAGTTTCTCACTGTACTAGGAAAATTCCAGAAAGAAGGCACCAGAAGCAACAGTCTTCAGCTCATTTCTTCTCTCCAGTTCATGGAAACAGGTGACAGCACAAGGCAGAAGCCAACATAAGATAAGTCAAAAGCAAGAAAATCAGTCATGCTGTCATAATGAGTAAAAGGTGGAGGACCTCACTAGGAACAAAAATACCAAATGTATATCCACCAAAGAATGCTGAGGGTGAATCCTCCACTTGTACACTGACCTTACATGTGGAAAGTTAATGAGTATTTATCAATTGACTAAAATGTCAGTATAAACTCTTTCCAGTCTGAAGTGTCACACTTGGATGGCAATAGCAGAGGTGCAGAGGCAAATCTAAGACTCTAAATTTATCTATTGATGAAATGCAAAGACAGGAAAACTACAATCTAGCTGTATTCTGACAACTACTGGGCAGTCAACATACAAAGGCTTATTTTGAGTGACATACACATCACTTAACTGTGAAGAGCACACAAGTAAGAAGCTAAACCTATTAAAGAAATTGTGATAGACCCATAATAAAATGCAAGTAACCAACAAGATGATAGTGAAAACGTAACCATTCAATGTACAAGAAGGAAATTAGAATGAGTTCCATTGCAGTCAGACTGCTATGATATGGATGACATCAATGACCTGGATGAAGGCATTGAGAGCACCCTTAGCCAGTTTGCAGATGACACTAAGCTGGGAGGAAGTGTCAATCTGCTGGAGGGTTGGGGGTTGGGAGGCTCTGCAAAGGGATCTGAACAGGCTGGACTGCTGGGCTGAGGCCAATGGGATGAGGCTTAACAAGGCCAAATGCCAGGTCCTGCACTTGGGGCACAACAACCTTATGCAGCGCTGCAGGCAAAGGAGAAAGTGGCTAGAAAGCTGCCTGGAGGAGAAGGACCTGGGGGTGAGCTAGCAGTGTGCTGAGGCAGTCAAGAAGGCCAATGGCATCTTGGCTTGTATCAGAAATGGTTTGGCAAACAGGTCCAGGGTGGTTATTCTTCCCCTGTACTTGTCACTGGTGGGACCAAATCTCGAATACTGTGTTCAGTTCTGGGCCCCTCACCACAAGAAGGATGTTGTGGCTCTGGAGCGAGTCCAGAGAAGAGCAACAAAGCTGGTGAAGGGGCTGGAGAACAAATCTTATGAGGAGCGACTGGGAGAGCTGGGGTTGTTTAGCCTGGAGAAGAGGAGGCTGACGGGAGACCTTATTACTCTCTACAACTACCTGAAGGGAGGTTGTGGAGAGGAGGGTGCTGGCCTCTTCTCCCAAGTGACAGGGGACAGGATGAGAGGGAATGGCCTCAAGCTCCGCCAGGGGAGATTTAGGCTTGAGATAAGGAGAGGGTGGTTAGGCACTGGAACAGTCTGCCCAGGGAGGTGGTTGATTCACCGTCCCTGGAGGTGTTTAAGGTGAGGGTGGGTGAGGTACTTAGGGGCATGATCTAGGGATTGGTGGGAATGATTGGACTCAACGATCCAGTGGGTCTCTTCCAACCTGGTTATTCTGTGATTCTGTGATAACAGGTCTTTTCCAACCTGGTGATTCTATGTTTCTATTAGAATATTTGATTGATAGGATGTACTTCCTCTATTAATGAACTAGAAGGGCAAACCCATTCTTGAACTGAGGCAAGGATCAAAGATGACAAAATGAGGCAGGGTGAAAATGACTGTCAAATGATCGATATTAACAGAGGAAGAACCAATCCTGACATAGTCAAAAGCTTATTACTATCACTGACCATTAGATGCTTCTTCTCCAGTCAGTAATTCCTCTCATTAGGCAGGTGGGACAGTGGTTTTCCCTCTGGACAATTTCAAGAAAATATTCCCTGTTCCAGAATTTCAATAGATTAAAATTCATATACTTAAAGAGACGTCAGAAGGTCTCTGGAGCTACACAATGACAAAATCCCTTACTGTTGCAGTCTGATTTTGAGCTGATCCTGGGTGATGGGACTTGCCTCTTGCTCTTTGCAAGTGTTCAAGGAAGCTCTTTCACTAGTGTAAACCAAGGCAACTCACTTATTTCAGTTCCTGAGGAGAATTGGCTAGATCACCATTTTTAATCAGTCTTAGATTTTAGGGCAAGGAAAATCACTTTAAATGAGTCAGAACAAAATCCATCATTCCTTCAGTACTGTGCCTATTTCTCTCTACTCCATAATTTCATCTTGGAAATTCCAGAAATATCAATCACAGCAAACTGAAAGTCCCAAGAAATAATTAAATATAATGAAATATAACAAAATACGCAGTGTTACATTTGGCGTAACTTAGTAATGATTTAAGAGCTACAATGGAACTTCTACAAAATCCTGAGGAAGTTTTACATTGTGTAATGTCAGCAAAGCAGGAATAATTTCACAAAGAGCTATAAACACCTACAATAAATCTAAGACTCATGCCCACTTCTTAAATAGAATGAGTTGGAAGATTTTTGTTGCAAATCCCAAGATACTCTCAGCATTATTATATTTTATTATGCTGCTTAAATAGGCTTTAAAATTCATGCACTAGACAAGGCAAATTAACTTCCATTTTAGGCAATAATCCAGTAAAGAGTTTGCAACAGAAAAAAACTTAGCAAATTTTTTATATTGCTCAATATTTCAGTATGAAAGTCAATATTGATTCTTTTAGCCTTGATATTATGTGTTAGAATGAAAAATCTGTGAAAATAATTCCCTGATTTTCTAGGAGCCTTAGAAAAACAAATTTGGATCTTTTATGTGGATGGATAGCTGAAATAATAGCCACCTCCTGCCTAAACATGACACATGCCATCACCCAAATGAAAAGCACATACAAAAGGCAAGAGAGTTTTACTTGCTTCTGTGAACATGCATATTGGAAGCAGACAAACAAGGAGATCAACGGAAACAGAAATGCAAAGGATACAACTTGAAAAAACATCACCGACTTGACAAGGTAAAAGAGAAAGAAGTGCCAGGGAAAGGGCACACAGCTCGCAGAAAATAGTTACTGCCTCTTGTCTATCAAATTTCAGAACAAAATTATTTCATACGTTGCTTAAAGGGGACTGCATTCCTTCCTCAGTTTCTCCTCTTCACTACTACCACTCAGCACATGCCTGGACATTTCCATGTCAAGGCAGGTCCCTGTGAAATCAATACTTCTCCAGAGGCAGAAGAATCCAAAGGCAAAGCTCGGACCTTGAGGTCAAAGCATTTGCATGCTCAACATACAATTCCTGCCAGCTGCCAGTGTGCTTAACGTTAAACTGTCCTGCTGAAATCAATCCATGTGCACACATTTGTACTCTTATTCACAGCTCCCCTAGATGTTGCACACTCAGGTCCTAAGTTCAAAAGCAAAAAATTAAAAAATATCAATGTAGAGTTGATATTATAGAAGTGTAAAATGAAAGAGAAAGTGGTGTAACAAGGGAGAGTTAGAGAAGTATCTGAAGTGTTAGCACAAGCAGCTATTGAAAAAAATAAAGAAAACTTCAAGTCAATAACAATTAATTGAAAGAAAACTTAATGTTTAAGTCAATTCATTAAACACAGAACTTAGAAACTAACTGTGTTGGCCTTTTGGTTATCAGTTTGGGCACTCCACCACAGCGGAATACCCCAATTCAAAGAAATATCACAGACCAAAAACTCCTTTGCAGACTGCAGAGTCTGGGAACCCAGGAGACATAGCTCCGAAGCAGAAGCATTCCTGCCTAAGAAGCTTCCAGGTTTATCTTTCTTTGACTTATTTGTGAAAATTCCCCAATGAAGGAAGCTCCACCAGCTCCCCAGGCAGTCTGTTTCACCGTCCCTACAGGGGCGTCCCATCCAAACCAGTTGCCACTGCAGGTTATGCAGCATCTCATATCAGCTGCAGTGTGTCATGGCTCTGTCAAACATGAATTTTGACTGGCATACGAGGCTTTATTTTTAATGTTGTAGAAATCAGTGTGAAAAAATTACCAGGTGAAGCTGAGTAAATATACTGATTACATTAGTTTTATCCTCCACTCCCTCTTATTCAAGAAATTCTTGTTTATTGGTATATTAATGCCAGCATCTGTTAATTTAGAAGGTCTGTCAAGAGAGTAAGAGTTAATTTACCGAATTTTTCTGTCACTTACTTCCCTTTAGTGTCCTCCTTGTTGAAGTCACTGTGGTGTCTCTCCCTTAGCCCATACCTTACTTCAAGTGGTCATGCAGACCAGTGCCAGCTGCTGTAAATGAAGTGTAAATGGTATTGGTCTTTTCGGTCTGACCCATGTCAACCAAAGTAACAAACAGACTAAAGAGCCACATATAAGTCATATTTTTATATTAAGCTGTAATTGTGATATATAAAGGAATTGACTGTGCTGGTCAAAAATTGTCCTAGGACTGTTGTCTTGAATCAGAGTAGTGATCCATCCAGCTCACTATCCTGTTTTTAGCAAAGTAAGTCCCATGTACTTCAGAAGAAAACTTTTCAAATAT
Organism: Clamator glandarius; assembly: GCA_033459285.1. Classification (NCBI taxonomy): domain Eukaryota; kingdom Metazoa; phylum Chordata; class Aves; order Cuculiformes; family Cuculidae; genus Clamator; species Clamator glandarius. The sequence goes on along the minus strand of JAUNZM010000036.1, from coordinate 2,579,153 downwards.
CACACAATAGTCAGGTACAGATTGAATTAAACTGTGCATTAAATTTCAGTGTTAAATCTAATTTTTAAAGTTTGGATTATCCAAAAAGAGCAAGATTTAGTAATAAACTGCTAAAATCTGAGATAGCAAAAAATATAAAGGTAGTTTTAATGTAGAAACTAATTTAGTAGCAATAGATAAAGACAGTATTAGTGGGAGATAGGAAGGCTCCAGCTGTCATCCTTTCTGATCTCAGATCCAGATCCAAAGAAGCATTTGTATTACTAGCTGTTCTGTAGATACAGAAATCTTAGTGAAATCAGCAGGATTTCAACACCCAAATGGAAGCCAGGCATGGCCTTGCTCCTTCTGCACTAATTCATGGCCCTGTGTTCCACTTCAGCCAGGCTCAAATGGATCCCAACCTGGAAAAAATTCATGCTCGTAACTAATTTTAAATCTCATCTGTACCAATCCCATGGCAGTCAGAGTCCAATTCTGTGTAATCATGGGATCCCAGAACTACAGGAAAGATGAGAATGGAATGGATCTCTGAAGGCCATATATCCAACCCTCCTGCTCAAGCAGGGCTACCAAGAGTACAGTCTCTCTGTCTTCACTAAGACCATTTCCAAGGGACAAAGCTAGCTGCTCATGTATACTATTGCACGTAAGATCTTCCAGCAGATCCTAAGGGAGGATTTCTATTCTTGGATGGTGAATCGTCATTCCAAATCTTCACATTAGAATAGACAAATAATCTCAGCTGTGGCAATTCAGAGTTTTTCAGTGAGTCAGGACCCAAGGATGACTGCAGGCATCCCTCCTTTGGAAAGGATAAGTCAGCAACACTACATTGCACTGAGATCTACCAGCAAACAGACACTTTCTGAAGCAAGATCAATGAGAAGATCTCATTCATACCTGTCACTGAATACTAACCATAACAAAGACTGGAAATTAGAAGTACCTTACTTTTGGGGTAGAATGCAGATCCAGATTCATAGGTGGAAACTTAGCTGCCCATATGTATACTAGTAGTGTAAATTCACTGTGCAGCCAGCTCCAGAACTTTATTTTGCTGAAAAAGTACAGCTATCTAATGTTGTTTGATATGCTCCATGTTGTTTGGTATGCTCCATGTGATCTGGGAGATCTATATAGAGCTGGATGCATGGCACTGGACGCATGAGATGTCCTGTTCCTCCCTGAACTCTGTCAGAGGTCAAGTATGATCACCTAAACTGATACCCCAGAGTATCTTGGATCATGTTTACGCAGGCTTTCCTGATTTGGTTACCTGAAACAGGCATCAAGTGCCAGATGAGATGCTTGCCTCCAGCTACAGTTCCAGAGGGGGACAGGTCTCATCCTACACAGGATCTGCCAATCCTATGCAGTTATGTCAAATAAACTACAGCATCTCAAATGGGGCTTTGGGTTCTTTAATCATAGGGAGGCCCACGCACCCCCAGGCTTTCTTACTAGGGATGGGACATGCCTGTCTCCTAGGGGGACAAAAGCCCTCACCAAAAACCTAGTTAAGCTCATAAATCGAGCTTTAAACTAGATGTGAGGGGGGAGGGGATGGGGGCCAGGCCAGATGGGAGTGAGCCTGGAGGTGAGATTTCAGTGGCAAAGGGGTGGTGTGCTGGCAATACCTGCCAGTATATCACCACTAAGGAAGAGGGGGTGAGTGCACCTGGGGATGGTAGGCAGCAAACTGGCACTGTGGCCTTAGTTAAGTCAAGGACCGCTCAGCTGGGGAGAAGCCCTGTTACGAAGGCTGTAGCTACGCCTGCCCAGCTGAAGTGCATTTACACTAATGCACGCAGCATGGGAAATAAGAAGGAGGAGCTGGAAGCTGTGGTAGGGCAGGAAGGACAGAAGAGGAGGCAGGGTAGCCCTCTATGTTAGAGAGGGCTTTGATACTCTCGAGATGGACTACGGTCAAGATGGGACTGAGTGCCTGTGGGTGAAAATCAGAGGAGCCCATGGGCAGGCAGGGATTGTGATGGGAGTCTGCTATAGACCACCCAGCCAAGAAAAAGCAGCTGATGAGCTCTTCTACAAACAACTGAGTGTAGTCTCAAAATCGCTACCTCTAGTCCTTGTGGGAGACTTCAGTTTCCCAGATATAGGCTGGGAGTATAATACAGCAGAAAGGAAGCAGTCCTGGAGGTTCCTGGAGTGTGTGGAAGACAATTTCCTCACACAGCTGGTGAGCGAACCGACAAGGGACGGTGCCCTCCTGGACCTGCTGTTTGTGAACAGAGAAGGACTGGTGGGGGATGTGAAGGTTGGAGGACACTTGGGGCAAAGCGATCATGAGATGATAGAGTTCTCAGTGCAAGGTGAGATGAAGAAGGAGGTTAGAAGAACAGTCGCCCTCAACTTTCAGAGAGCAGACTTTGGGCTGTTCAGAAGGCTGGTCAGAAAAGTCCCATGGGAGGCGCTCCTTGAAGGCAAAGGTGTCCATGAGGGCTGGGCGCTCTTCAAGAAGGAACTCCTAGCAGCTCAGGAGAAAGCCATCCCCAAGTTCTGGAAAAGTAGCCGGCAGGGTAAGAAAGCAGCATGGTTGAGTAGGGAGGTCCTAAGAGACATCAATAGGAAGAGGAGGGTCTACGACCTCTGGAGGAAGGGGCAGGCATCCTGGGTGGACTATAGGGAGGAAGCGAGAATGTGCAGGGAAAAAGTCAGGAAGGCTAAGGCCCAACTAGAAATGCGATTGGCCAAGACTGTGAAAGACAACAAAAAGTCTTTCTACAAATACATCAACAGCAAAAGGAGGGCTAGGGAGAATCTCCAGTCCCTAGTAGATGCAGAGGGAACAAGAGTAACAGGGGACGAAGACAAGGCTGAAGTGCTCAATGCCTACTTTGCCTCAGCCTTTAACAGTAAGGAAAATTGTTCCCTCTGTGCACAACCCCAAGGGTTGGATGAGAAGTATGAGATTCCCAAGGTCCAAGAGGAGGTGGTTAGAGACTTGCTTGCCCAGCTAGATGCCCACAAGTCTATGGGGCCGGATGGAGTCCACCCAAGAGTTTTGAGGGAACTGGCGGATGTGCTGGCCAAACCCCTTTCCATCATCTTCCAACAGTCCTGGATGACTGGGGAGGTTCCACTGGACTAGAGGCTGGCTGATGTCGTGCCCATCTATAAGAAGGGGCGCAGGGAGGATCCAGGGAACTACAGGCCTGTCAGTCTGACCTCGGTACCGGGGAAAGTCATGGAGCGGGTGATCTTGAGTGCTATCAAGAAGCACTTGCAAGAGAACCGGGTGATCAGGCCCAGTCAACACGGGTTCATGAAGGGCAGGTCTTGCCAGGGTAATCTGATCACCTTCTATGACCGAGTAACTAAATTCTTGGACGAGGGAAAGGCTGTGGATGTGGTCTTCCTGGACTTTAGTAAAGCCTTTGATACAGTTTCTCACAGCATTCTGCTACGGAAACTGTCGGCCTCTGGCCTGGACAGGCGCACACTCTCCTGGGTGAAAAACAGGTTGAATGACCGGGCCCAGAGGGTGGTGGTAAATGGAGTTAAATCCAGCTGGAGGCCAGTGACAAGTGGGGTTTCCCAGGGCTCAGTCCTGGGTCCAGTCCTGTTTAATGTCTTTATCAACGACCTGGATGAAGGCATTGAGTCCTCCCTTAGCATGTTTGAGGATGAAACCAAGCTGGGTGGAAGTGTCTATCTGCTGGAGGGTTGGGAGGCTGCAAAGGGATCTGAACAGGCTGGACTGCTGGGCTGTGACCAACGGCATGAGGTTTAACAAGGCCAAATGCCGGGTCCTGCACTTGGGGCACAACAACCCTAAGCAGATGTACAGACTAGGAGAAGCCTGGCTGGAAAGCTGCCAGGAGGAGAAGGACCTGGGGGTGTTGGTTGACAACTGACTGAACATGAGCCAGCAGTGTGCCCAGGTGGCCAAAAAGGCCAATGGCATCTTGGCCTGTATCAGAAACAGCGTGACCAGCAGGTCCAGGGAGGTTATTCTCCCTCTGTACTCGGCACTGGTGAGACCGCGCCTCGAGTACTGTGTTCAGTTCTGGGCCCACAAGAAGGATGTTGTGGCTCTGGAGCGAGTCCAGAGAAGAGCAACAAAGCTGGTGAAGGGGCTGGAGAACAAATCTTATGAGGAGTGACTGGGAGAGCTGGGGTTGTTTAGCCTGGAGAAGAGGAGGCTGACGGGAGACCTTATTACTCTCTACAACTACCTGAAGGGAGGTTGTGGAGACGAAGGTGCTGGCCTCTTCTCCCAAGTGACAGGGGACAGGATGAGAGGGAATGGCCTCAAGCTCCGCCAGGGGAGATTTAGACTTGATATAAGGAAAAAATTCTTCACGGAGAGGGTGGTTAGGCATTGGAACTGTCTGCCCCAGGAGGTGGTTGAGTCGCCGTCCCTGGGGGTGTTTAAGGTGAGGGTGGATGAGGTACTTAGGAGCATGATTTAGGGATTGGTGGGAATGGTTGGACTCGACGATCCAGTGGGTCTCTTCCAACCTGGTTATTCTGTGATTCTGTCATTCTGTGAAATAGCACTGGGTGCATATGTGTAGACAAAAGATACCTCTTTATAGACACTGGAAAGAAAACAGCAGTTCACACCAATTACTTCAGAATGGCTTTTTGTGATGACATGTGATCACGTTATGGACATGTCCATAGTTTTTTATTGAGCATAAAATGGTTCTAGATGATGAGATGAGATACAGACACTACTGCTGTAGACATCTTCATCTGATCAGATGAGAAATGCTACAAGGACACACTTCCTCATATTGCAGGATTTTTCCTGGGGGCTTTTAATCTTGCTGTATAAAACCCCCAGAAAAGATAATTTTTGCATGGCTGGCTTAAACTTTAAAATTCTTAATCATAAAAAAGTTGTGAATGCCTTTCATTTGACAGAATGCTTTTTTATCAGTAAAGAATAGAGTAGCCCACTTTAGGAGTGAAAATCTTCAAATTTTTCATTAAATAAAGCATGAGAATTTACTAAATTAAGTTACAATCAATGGTGAAAGAGAGATGGAATTATTTGATTCCTTAAACTGTAGAAATAGATTAAGAGATGAACATAAATAGAATTATATGCCTCGTTGCTTCCTCTGCCAATGAATATTCTATCCAATCAAAGGGAACGTATGCTTGATACTATCAAGCAAAAACATTATGAGTGGGGTGGCTAATCATTGAATGGAAGGTTGGCAGTGGAACAAGTAATGACATCTCATCACTAGCTCATCAAAATGAGCATTTCAATGTTGAACTGAAATCTGTAAATAAGTCCTTTAAGATACTTTAACAAATTCTATATTCCAGGAAGTGAATTCAACTTAAGTAACTAATGTTCATTGCAAGGCCTACTTTTAATGTTTTTGTGAGTAGGAGGTGTTTTAAGAGGAACAGTCCTTCAGTTGTTAAGAGTATCACAAAAGTAGCTCACGCTATACTTTCCTTGATTTACTTGTGTAAGTTTGGAATGGCCCTTTACACACTACAAATGTTGTGTGTGTTTATGTACTCCTAAGGGATGAGAGAGGGTTATTGAAGAGAATGGCAAGTTAACTATTGTTTAATTTTAATTGATGACATAAGTTTTACTGAGTAGAAAAAAATATATATAGAAAGGAGTTTTAAAAAAAAAAATCTAAACCAGGAAGATGCATAACTATCACACCAACTAAAGCCAAACACAATTCCCTAAAAATTTTGAATCAGAAAACCTTTTTGCCTCCAGTTTTCCTGTCAGATCGTAGTCTGTAAATTTTGTTCCTACGTTATTTGTGGGAGTACCAAAAGGTTTTTCAGTAATAGAAACTTACTGTTTTTACTAATGGATCTTTAGCCAACAGCATCCTGACTAGTATCAGAAATAGCGTGGCCAGCAGGACCAGAGAAGTGATCATCATCCTGCATTCAGGGCTAATGAGGCTGTACCTCAAACACTGTGTTCAGTTTTGGGCCTCTTACTACAAGAAAAACATTCAACTGTTGGAGAGAATTTGAAACAAGGGCAGCAAAGATGGTGAAGGGTCTGGGGCTGTTTAAGCTGGAGGACAGGAGCCTGAGGAGAGAACCCTTTGCTCTCTACAACTACCTGAAATGAGGTTGTAGCAAGGTGAGCATTGTTCTCCCAAGAAACAAGTGATAGAACAAGAGGAAATGGCCTCAAGTTTTGCCAGGAGATGTTTAAGTTTGATGTTGGGAAAAATTTCTTTACCAAAAGAGTGGTCAAGCATTGGAATGGGCTCCCCAGGGAAGTAGCTGGGTCACCATCCCTGGAAGTATTTAAAAGACGTATAAATGTTGTGCTGAAGGACATGGTTCAGTAGTGGACTTGGCAGTGTTAGGTTCACAGTTGAATGTGATGATCCTAAAGGTCTTTCCCAATCTAAATAATACAATGATTCGATGTTCTCATAGAAAAAAATGGAATTAATTTCAGCCTTCCAGGAGCCTGAGAAAGAGCAGACATACCATCACAAGCATTCAAAAAGTTCACAATGCCTGGCTGACTTTTTTTCTTTCAGGTAGGATTCCTCCTTCCTGAAAATTTAAAAAAAAAAAAAATCATTAAATACAATGACTCTACCTTCAATTTCTGCTAAAACTCTGGAGCAGCTTAGACACAAATAAACAGAGATCTCTTAAACCACTGCAGCAAATTTTAGAGAACCAGAGGACCATAGAAATGTTTGGATTGGAAAGGACCTTTAAGGATCACCTAATCCGTCCCTCCTGCCATGAAGGTCTCACTCAGAGTCACAGCAGCATGCTCACGGTTACAGTGGGCACCATCTGACTGTGAGATAGCAATGAATTCCTACAGGGGAAAAGGGCAGTATGCAATTTGTGTTGTATTTGGAGGAGCAATGCTCCAAATCAAGGAAATACATTATCCTTCTCTACTTGGTATTGGATCATTAGGTCTGGGGTTTGGTCCCCCCAAAACCACACAGGAGCAGGGGCTCTGAAAGAAAAAAACCTCCCTGCATAGATCCAGGTTTCCCTCTGTAATGGGAAAGATGGCAACAACTCTCTTTGCATCAACACCTTCCTTAAACTAGCGTACACAGAAATAAAAGCAATACCACTCTTCTAAAGTAATTTGTCTCATTGGTTGCAAGTAATATGAACTTGTAAAATTTGTGCTTGTTTTTTTTTTTTTCAGGAAGAAAAGGCAGGGTAAGGACTGGCAATCAGAGAAACAGCTGTTCCTGTCATCAGTGGGAAGGCATCATATAGCTTCAGTCTTTTAAGTAAATTGGCCTTCCTAGGAATGTGTGCCTAGTAACAGCTTGAAATAATGTCTTTGAAGGAGAAAAGTAACTTCAAGTATGTGACATGAGGACAAGAACAATTAAACACTGTTCTTGCCTCATTCACACCTGTGAAGTGCTCACAGAAACACACTTCTCTTCCTCAGGTGAAATGTCTCCAGATACATATTAAACCATTCTCATATGCGTCTGCTGCAGGTCTTAGAGCAGACAGGGAAGATAGTTCCCAGTGTTCTGAAAACCTCACACTTTGGGCATCTGGCCTTTCTGATTCAGTGCTCTCTGAACCGATACTCAAATGTCAATAGAAAGCGAGGCAAGATTTCAGACTTCAGTTGACAACAGAAATCACCTCGCAGCATTGTAAAAAAACAGCAGTTAATCCACTATGATAACTCCTGCTTTTTATTTTTATCACAGAAAGAGAAAGGATCAGCAACACACAGTTGCTGGAGTGTAGTAAGTGCTCTGTTCTTAATTTTCCCCATGTGTATGCAAAAATAAACAAAAGCCAAGTAAAGAAAATGGGACACAGAGGATCATATTTTCAAAGTGCAGCTCTTAAGCTGTCACCCATTACAAGCCCTATGCACATTAGACCCATTTATGTCACATTTGCACTTGCAGATTGAAGGCCTCTTGTGCAATAACTGTTCATTTTACAGCAGCAAAGCATTGACACCTGAGGCCAATGCAGCTCTGCAAGGAGCACAGGCAGCTCTGTGAAAACCTGGTTTGGTTTCACAAGGATTAAACTAGACCCCACTGTTTAATAGACAGGTTGTTGTGTATGAGGTTTTTCTTCATACATCAGAAAAACAGTTCCTACAGTTCTGCTGGGTCAGGTCTCTGCTAGGTCAGTAGGCTTTCCCCCTCCGGCAGCTAAGGCACGTGCATTGCAAAACAGGCAGCTGCACTGGAAAGGTGGGGAAGAAGCAGGACCAACTCTTCTGATGGCAAACTACAGTCCTAAAGTGAAGCTCCAGCAGCTGCTTCACAAGCTGTTGGGAATGCGTTACCACCATTTGCAACACAGGGTACTACAGTAAAATAGCTTCAATTTCAAGAATCTTTAGTACATCAGTCTGTAATTCACAGCAGTTCAGCTGCTGCTGCATGCATGGCTGAGCCAGCACTGCAAAAAGTGCTAGGAGTCATTCCAACTGTTTGAAAATAAGCTGGATGTCAGAAGAGCTGGCTCTGCCCTACACCAAAAAGCCGTGAGGAAACACCTTCCTGCAAGCAAAGAAAAATAAGTAATAACTATGATCAGAGTTACCAGCTCTGTACATGTCCTAGATGGTGAGGGAACAGTCTATCTGTGTTACAGGAAAAAGTGCTTGGAGTACAGATATTTTTAGTTGAAAACTTAGACTATGGACCATATTTTGCCCATTATTAAGCTCAGTGAAGTGCTCTGGGATAAGGAAATGAGTGAGAGAACCCCTGGCCAGGTTCCATCTGGGCTTCTATCACAACCAACTTCACAACTAATTCTTGCATACCTCTCACTATCATCAGAGCATTTACTAAATAACTTAAGTAAGGAATTCTCCCTTCCCATTTAGGCACTAAACAAACACTCAAGTTTTGCTGGCATAGGGCCCCTAGTGAGTAAGAATCATCACGGATATAGCAGTAGCCAACAAAATCAATACCTAATTCCTTGCAGCAGGGTCTCTCACATGAAGGACTGTTGTTCAGAGAGAAGCAAGGAGCAGTTTGCTCAGACTTCACCAAGCACTCAGGCGCAACAGTGCGATTCAGTTCCCTCATGGCAAACATTTCCGATAGAGGATAGAGGTGTCGATATCTGCTCATCACCTTCAACTCCTTTCATAGGAACTGGAGAGAAATAATGTGTTGTTAAACTGCACTTCATCTAATCTTTCTAGAGGTCTGTCTGGGGGTTTCATCATACAACCTGTTGAGTTGTACTCAGTTGACTACACAGGGGCCAGCCGATATCTTTGTCTACAGGGGATGAATCCTTCCACTCAGTCTGCAAAAGGCAGGAGAATGTCCACCACCACTCCCTTACAGAGGAGCTGAGATCCAGCCCCGCTGTGAGAGCAAATAAAAAGCTCTGATTTGATGTTCTGTGGGGAAACCTGAGAAAAAAGTATTTGCCTCTCAATAAAAGCCGGTGTGAAGCTCAAGAGAAGCCAGCGAGCCCCACCCCGTATCGCAGCTGATCCCGGCCCTGGCTGTGTAAGACAACTGCTCCACAAGAGGGCCCCCAGACAACAGCAGACCCTGGGAGACAGCTCTGCTCCTTGCAGTGTCCACCCACTGCTGAGGTGGAGTCCCTTCTTCCTCTCTCTTTTCCCCAGCTCCTGGCCTTGTAGCAATCCCAGAAACTGCCTCCCCTAGTCCCATCTCACAGAAACACGATTAGTGATGTCACCCTGTGTCACAGCTCTGCTTTCTGCGGTCCACATCCTGAGGAGGTGCTGGGCCTGCCTTGAATAAATAACTTTCCATGGAGGAGATAGGGAAAGGACATCCTGAGAGCACTGCATCAGTAATGGCAAAATTAGTGACTTAGTCCCAAGAACACCTACACCTCAAACTAGCCCCTGAGAAAGCAGGACAAACCACACACTAGACTTATTCTTTAGTGGGGATGCAGTGCCCAGTGCAATGCCAATGCCCTGAGAGAGAATGCAAAAACCAGCAAGAAAAGAAATGTTTAGCCATGGTTTTCCTACAGCAGAAGGATTGCCTCTGTGTTTGCGAGGGCTACAGGCTGAAGATGAGTGAGCCAGACGTGCATATCCACAGCTTGGGTGTCAGTTTGATCAAAGGAGACCCCTCTATAAGAACTTCTTGATAGCCCTAGACAGATGTATCTTTAACATTGTCAGGACTGTGGTTTGAGTCCATCAAATGCAAGTTCCTACTTTCAGATGAGTTTATTCTAAGTCTTGTGTTTATCTTTCTGTACTGAACTTGTTCTATTCTCAGCAGATTTAACTCACTTGCATCTTCTGTACCAGGAGAAAGACTTAGATCTCCTAGGGTAAGGCAACATGCCTATCGTAAAAGTCAAAGCGCAAACAGCTAAGACAGAAAGCATTACTCCCTTCCCCCCTTCTGGCTGGAGAGCTGAGATCCAAAGGCACCAGCTAGTCAATGTCACACATGAAAACTGTAGCAGCAGACATAACCTCCTAAGCTTAATGCTTGCAGCATCCTAACTAAAGCAAGAACAGTCATCCATTCGGTTTCTACCTAACTTGCAAGATTTTGTGGTTGTTGGTGAAAGAGATGAATTTCCTGATGGGAATTGTGATGCCAGCTTGGGCTGTGTTGGAGTTACGGAGCTTTTATCAGATGTGGACATGGCTACACTGCGTCCACTAGAAACTCCTCCAGCCTTCTATAAGATTCTTTATGAAGCCATGCTGAACACTTTCAGTGCAGATTATTTCATAATCTAGGTTTACATGTAGTATAGATCAGAGGCTGAGGAGATGTCATCTGAGCTGTTCACGAAGCTCTTGCTGGGAAGAAGATACTGCATTTTCCTCAGGTCAGTATAGAATTCTCTCCTTGTCCCAATCAGCTGCAAACAGAGGTGGTGAAAGACTGGTGAACAAGCGCTCCGCTAACGACTTCCAGGTATCTCCCCAGTGAGCAGGGAGGCCTATATCAAGCACCAAGAGCACATGTGAACAGCTGCCATGGGAGGAAACAGCTCAAGTTGAGAGGTTTGTTTTCAATTCTTTCCCCAAAGCTCCATATGTTGCTACATTTTTCCAGCCTCTGCAAAGTGATTCACGTGGCATGTTGCCTAACATTGCACAAAGTGTGCCCATATGAGGCCTCTCAAGTGCACAGGAAGAGCTCTACACTAAGGACAGTCCCACTTCTGCAAGGGCAGACAGGACTAACATCATTATCCAAATGGTCCTGCCCTTTCCCAGCTAAATACAGAAATCCAACAGACCTCATGCATTTCCCAGCCCAGAGTGTCTCAGGGTAAACTGTACTTGAAGTTCCCATCCCTTTTGCAGCTCCAGTTGTGATGTTGCATCTGGTTGAGGGAAGACACTGTAACTCTGGCAGCAAAATCTCTTTGTCCAAGATTTACAGAGCAACATGATGTAAATAGCATCTCCTATCCGGAAAGGTAATTGCAAACTCTCAATTGATTTTGCACCAAAAACAGGTACCATAAAATTCAAGCAGGCTATTAATGAGAAAGACATTAGCAGTAAAAAAACATATAAGTCTGTCCATAAACATGAGCGAGCATTATATGAGTGGGAGATGGACATGCAAACACTGCAAGCTGTTTACTTGGGGTGATTTTGCTGACATTTGGAGCTCTGGTGTAATAACATTTCACACAAGTACTGCAAGGCTCCACTACATAATTATTCTATCTTGGATGTCATGATTTGTACTTTCTCCCATAATATAAGTGTTTTGGATAATTGGAGGGAATGTTTGGGACTCAATTGCTTGATAGTGGGTTCAGTTGCTTTTACAGCAGCATGAGCATATGTTAAAGGTATGTCAACTTCAGGGGAGTTCCCTAACACCACATCCTGGAGGGTAAAGGGAATATAGTGCAAAATTGCCTGAGCTAGTAAAAATCTACTTTATGAGATGATGGCTGGCACTCTGGATAAGGAGAGGGCAGTGGATGCTGTATCCCTCAACTTTTGCTGGCTTCTGATGCAGTGTCCTATAGTGTCCTTATCATCGGATCAGTGCAACATGGACTAGATAAGAGGACAATAATGTGGATGAAAAATTGGCTGTGCCACCAGACTAAAGGAGGTGTGACCAGCCCTACAAAGTCCAGCCGGCAGCTAGGAACTGGTGGTGTCCCTCAGACCAGCCCTGGGATCTCTACTTCTCTTGTCTCCCCTAAGGGCCTGCGTGGTGGGACTGAGTGCAATCTCTGCAAGATTACAAACACCAAACAAAGGAGTGGGATACAATGGAGGGCAGGATACTGTTCAAAGGGATATTTAGAGGCTAAAAACTGGGCTGACCTGTGGGACTCACAGATGAGAGGCCCTTCCTCAAGTTGCATGTGATCCCCAAAGTTCCTACCCAAGTGCTTAAGTTTCCTGCTCTCGTCCAAAGTTTTAACTGTCTCATGTGCCAAAGCCCTTCCCTGCCAAGCACAGCATCACTGAGAAGGAGTCATCCTTCATCTCAGGCATTAGGAGCTTAAATAACTTTGAGGGTCTCGAACTGAGATCCTTAGCTTGAGGCCCTTTGGTTTCAACTGATACGAGTGTTGAGCTTGGGGCAGCTCCCCTTGGGACAGCTGGGAGGATCAGGCCCTCATTGAACAGTGGAAGAAAAAAGGCCCTCATTAAACAATGAAAGAAAAAAGGAGTGAAAGAATCACTGGGAAGAGGGAAATCAAGAGGCTATTCTGCACCTGCAAGCAATACTGAGCCTGGCTGTTTTCTTCCTTACATGGGGAAGTCATTTTGGGTATTAATTTGTCAGAAATGAGATTCTTGGCTATTTCTTTTTAATGGCAATGTGTAACATTCAGGCCTTCCTGGCACTCATTCATCCTTTTCCTCAGCTGAAGTATTCAGCCCTTAAATACCTCCAAAATGGGGATGTAGCTCCACAGGGAACTTGCAAACTAAAAGTTTTTCCCCCTTTTTGCATATGGAAGGTGCATTTTGGCAGGAGACAATATGCTGTGTGCATGCTAGAGGGCATGGAGCCATCCAGCTGCAGTAGAGAAACCAAGGCAACCAATGAACCTGTCCTACAGCCCCACCAATCAGTGGCTACCTTGGGTATAGGTTTAAGGTAGACAAGAAGAAATGAGGTCTTCATGCACCAGAGGAGAACCCTGCATATGTCAGGAAGCCTTCACGTGTCACAGCTAGGAGCTTCTAGAAGAAAGAGGCTTCCCACAAAAGCATGACTCGAAACTCTGGCATTTCCCGTCACTTTGGCAGATGACTGTGAATCTCAGCCTTGGGCTTCAACACTCACCATGAATTCCCAGATGGGAGGTGTGAGTTCACAGGACAGCAGGTCACCTGAAAACAAAGCTCACAGGTACACAGTGATGCAGCATCTGAGTCATGGTGTAGAACCTGAAGATTTTTGTCTTGATGAATCCATCTGTTCAAGGGGATTCACTCTCCTCCATAAAGCTCCTGAAAGAGCACAGTGCTTGAGGTCAGGGAAAGCTGCCCACATCATCCCCACACAGAGGCAGCAGGCCTTTCTAAGTAATGGGAAAGTTCTAGGTGCTGGATCCATATTAGGAGGAAGGAATGTAAAGTCTCCTCCTTGCTTCTTTGCTCTCTCCAAAATAAAGCTTTTTTTTTTCAGTGATGAATTCTCTAAGAAACTACTTGTTTAAGGCAACAAGCTAAGGCATTTAATTACAGTGATGCTGTTCCTAACATGACAGTTAAGCATCTGTTGGCTTTTATAGTACAATCGTTATTCTATACCAAGAAAATAAAAATTATCTGGGCTGATCTGAGTGAAAAGCCCTGATTCAACAGCCCAGGAACAGAAAATCCCTCTCTCCAGTAACTCACATTTGTCCTCTCTGCACCACATACACTTTGCATGATCATCCACAGCTATGAGAGTCCTTTAGGGTAAGTCAAACACAAAAGAAGCCCTCATTACTTATCGCTTGGTTTTCCTCACATCTGGTGACTTAGGCAACATCGCAGTGACAGCCTAATACAAGGTTCTCACAATTTTCTGTATTACTTGACATTCAAGTTGCTTCATTCAACCCTACCCATTGCTTGCTCTACCATGGACTTGCTCATCTCAGCTTTTCTCAGCCTTTCAATGGGAAATTGCTGAAAGTGATGTGGTTCTGCAGATTAGCTGGGCCCCTTACAATGTTCATACAGAGGGATCCAGACACAGTTTAAGAACATTAAATGAGTGCCAAGAACAAATTGTACAGACAATCACAGCTCTCCAATGTCCCCACATTTCCACCATGCTTTCCTGCCTCTGTTGAATACATTCAGAAAGAAGCTCTGAGAGGACAATAGTTGCAAAAGTCATCCAACCTATTGCACTGTGAGGATGCAGTGATAATGTTTCAATGAAGCATGAAAACCTGCTGACATCAGATGCTTTGCTGTGCAGGTAAGACAAGTTGCAAACTAAGTAGAGAGCTAGCAGACACCTCCATCAAGTGGCCTCATTGGGACACATGTCCTGTCTATCAGTCATCAGGCCCTGCCTTCAAAACTGCCTGGTAAAGTTCACAGCCCTTCACTCCTCTGGACGGGTAGGACCTGTGTAACTCCTGGCTCCAGGGCAGGGTGATACAGCCATTTCAGAAGCAGCAGTGGCAGCCCAGGATGGAGCCCTCCTTGTGTGCAGTTCCCACTTTATAGACAAGATATTCAAGTGGCAAGAGATTGTGAGTGATTTGCCAAAAAAATACAGAGTAAGGTTATTTTTGGAACCTAGTCCTCAGAGGTCCTGACCCAACAATTTATCTTTGTGGTTAAGCTGCAAAGGAGGTTAAGAAGCCACCAACCTCCACCAGCTCTAGCCCTACACCACCACTGTGACAAAAGAGTATTGTCCTTTAATAAGCATTTTTTTCTTGAACAGTTAAAAATATTTGTTTGTGTGATATGCCCTTAAAACTGGGTATTTTTAAATAGTTCCTGGAGTGATATGCTCAAATTATAATGAGATCTGAAAGTTTACAGAGGTACAAATGAAAACAATATAAGATACACTCCTCAAAATCAAGCAGCAAAAGGCAACAGGATTGGCCACAGCTCCCTGGGCCGGTGCATGGCTTGCAGGAGCCTGAATTCACTCTCAGCAGCAGAACAGCTTAATGAACACATACACTGGGAAACATACACCAAAAAGTCCAAGTCAAAGTTCAACTATTTTGGAATTGTTAATGTGAAAAATAATACTATATTGCAGGAGAAATCCTAGGAGACTCTCTCACACTCATTCATCTTTTAGAGTAGCTACAAGGAACTTATTCAAACATTCCATCTTCACATTAATTGTAGCAGCACCTTGGAGTCCCAGCAAGAAGGAAAGCCAGACTGTTGTGGGCACTTTGCACATGCAGTAAAGGAGACAATCTATTCTCTGGAAGTTTACAATTAAGCAGATAACAGAAATAAATAGATCAGCTTTGAAAGAGCAATCAGCATGGAAAGCATCAAGAAAAATTATAACACTTTGAGTAAGCTTTGAACACATGGAAATTGCTTTCTAATTGACATTTTTCTGAAACCCAAAATATACCACTTGCCTTCAAGAGGACAGAGCAATATCACAAATACCCTCAGTACATTCAGCACAAGCTTAACAGCTACCAATTAGCCCAACTGTTAACTGGACAGTTCAGGGAAGAAAACAGGGCTAAAGCATAGTGATCCTCTGTGTTATTGTGCTAATTAAAGTCTCTCTCTGGAAATCATGAGTGGGTCACCTATAACAGTCTTCTTGCCTGCTGTTTAAAGTTTCTCTTCTGTTTTTCAGTTCTAAGAGAAAAATCTTTTAATGATTACAGAACTGGTAAAAATAAATTATTACAGAATTGGTAAAAATAAAAAATCTTCCTTCTTCAGTAACACACAAGAGGCCCTCCATCTCACACATAACAGCAAAACAAAGCATTTTTAGAGAGCAGGCACCTGCTTGCACGGCATTTGCTCTACTGAGATGAGATTTGCATTTGCTTTCTGAGATCAATGAGAGCTCTCTGATAGGTCTCACTGCACACAGCTTTATGAAGCAATACTGTCCTCAGTATTAGTTTTGAAAAAACAATATTGCTGAGTCCTGGATTCACCTTGTCACACTGATTTCTAGATCTACATGCAAAGCCCTGCATGCAAGTTCTCCAGCTCGTGAACAATAGTTAAGAAGACCTGGGAGCCAACTGCACTTGTACTTTCAGCTGGAAAAGGTGTCATAAGAAAGAAGGCAGCAGGGAAGATGAGGGAGAAAGTCAAATTCCTGTTTTATTTTGTAGAACTACAGAAAACAGAGGAAGAGAAGAAATTTGAAACAAAAAAAAAAAAGATCAATTTCAAAAGGAGGTAATAATAGAGGTATTCAAAACAACAGAAAGCAGTAAGAAGCAGGCATGCAGCACTGACAGCCATGGTATATCTCCTCATTTGAATGCCTTCCCACAACAGGTCTTCAAAGTGGCACACAGTGCACTGCAGACCATGTCCTGGGTGTACCCTGTGGGTATCAGTTACAAGAACCAGATTCAAGAGCATCCCAGCAGGAGGGAATCCAGAATTAAAACATTTACTCCCAACACTCATTCTTTTCTGCCTTATAAATATAACCAAACATGCCAGAAAAGAGGTCTCTTCTCACCACTTCTAGTCCCACAAGATGAATGCTCCAGGACTGCTCATAAAGGTAGTGGATGCAATTCTATCAGCTTGATTCGCTGGAAGAAGCCTATAAAACACAGGAGAGGAAAGTGATTTAGGGAGTTTATGGATTAGCATCCATGACAGCACTTCTAGAAGTGCTACACGTTTACCACCATCACCAGGTTTCAAAGAGAACTGACAGCTCCAAGAGCTCTCTGAAAAACAGAGCATAGGATTTTAATATGCTTTTCCTGATTCAGAGCATGTTAGGATCTTTCAGCGTTACATGGATGGGGAAGAGATTGCTACTTTTTTAATATTTTGGCAGATAAACAGAAACTTCGATTAAAAGAATATAAATCAAGACTTCATTACAAAAGAAAATCTTCAGTACAGAAACTCCAATACTGTATCATTTTAGAGAAGCTGGTCACTAGGAAAGGGCATTGTTTTCTTTCCTTCTTCTTTTAAGCATATTAAAAATAGATGAAAATGAGCACACAACCCTCCAGCAGCTCCCAGCCTGCCCACCCTCTGGGGTTCAGTTGGAAAATTGTGCTTGGAAAACATCTACAAAAATGTTGGCAACTGTAGATCATCTTCTTCCCAGAAGACCTAACAGGCTTTTATTATCCAAACATACCAGATTGCTTGGAAAATCCACATCTGTATGGAGCTGCTGAATGGGAAATGAGATCAAAATGTGAAACTAAGAACTTCTGATAGCTCCTTCATAAGTGACATTAAAACTGGACAGAGAAGGAGGAGGTTTGGCTTCTCCCTTGCCCCATGTTCCTACAGAAGAGCCTCACAAGCAGAAGGAGGCTATTGGTGAAGGAGTAAGCTCCCATGTGATGCTCTCAGCTACTAGTATTATGCTCAAACAGATGAATCAATCCTTGCAGCCCAGAAAGAGAGAAAAATATGAACAAAAGCACTTTTCATGGAGACAATACTTTTAATATGAGGTCTATTTTCACCAATTTAGGTATTTCTTTTTTTAATACAACATTAGAGCTTATTAGAAGGAATGTTAAGATTAAAATCAGTATACATTTCTCTGCTCATAGTGTTTCTGCCTCTGGACAATACAAAAAAGACTGTACATTTTCCTTTTAGGTCTGGCAGTAACTGCTGTTATTATTTTCTTCCGTCTCTGCTGATGCTGCCAGTTGAGCATGGAAAGATTCCCAAATGGAGAAAATCAACAGAAGGAAAGGCTTTTGGTATGAAGGTCACCTTACATCACTTAAAGTTGCTAGGATTAGCTAATCTGGACTCCTACAGAGTTGGCAGATTTCATGTCTAGAGATAAACCCAGCTTTTTCTTCAGTGATAGTTCATTCATTATAATAAAGTTTTCACCATGAGGAATTTGAGTTTAGCTTTAGTCTTCCTAGTTTCTGTTGTTCTGTTACAGCACAGAATGCTTTCTGCAAACCTACACATTTCCTTAGCATTCGAGAAGTCCTAACTCAAGCTGAATCCCCCTCAAAATGAGAGACAATTTCTGTGCTACAGAAATGAGTTAGACACATTCCGCTCAGGGTAATAAAAAATAATGCAATGTGGGAGGAGTCTTCTGTGTGAAGAACTGATTATTCCAACTGAAAAGCCTCATTAAAGGGGTATAAAACTTATAACTAATCAGATCCATGTAATTATTCAGATCTGCAAAAGCCAAGACAGTCCTGAGATAAGTTTTTTACATAATTCTCCTCTGATATGTGGCTGTAATAAAGAACTTGAGTGAATCATCACATTATTCCCAGGGGCAGATAATGTGACATAGCATTGCACAAATACTTCTCTTCACTCATTTATCAGCAGCAAAGACAATAAACACTTGATGCATCCCTTGTCCCTCTTTCCTGGAGTTTGAGGATGTTTTAGGGAATCTTAATAGTAACAGGCAGGCTTGTAATCCAGCTATAAATATAGTACAAATGTTATGCTTGTACCTCATTCCAATGCCAGAGGATGCTTTGGCAAAGACGGAACACCTCATAGGTGTAAAATCTGTCCACCAAAGTCATCAAACACATCCAAACCACACTGTGGAGGCAATCGACAATATTTAATCAGGCTGAGCCTGAACCAGTACCCAGACTGAGTTATATATGGCTCCCCAGCCTTATTCATCTCCTTAGGGAACTAAAGATAAGCTGCATCAGCCTACAAATTTTATCTCTTTACACAGAAAATGTGGTTTTCCCATGACCTTTGTGTTGTCTTGATGTAATTTCTGTGTGTGTAAGTTCAGAGTGCTGCTGGTGCATAGAGATAGTATGTCATTCTGTCCAAGAATTAGCTCCTGTCCCACTTGGAGTCCATGAGGCATTTACCATTTTGCCTCACTGGGACTAGGGTTTCAGGCAAAATGCTTATGAATAGCAGTAGGCTGGAAGAGAGGAAAAAAGTTCCAGCTGGACAGCACAGGCCCTACCTGTTCGGTAGAAATGAGGTAGATCTGAAGCTCTTGTGTTACAACTATAGCTGAAATTGCTAAGCTCTGTGGGTAGAAACTGTGCTGTTCTCCATCTCATGAAACCTCAAGGTTTCCACATTTCTCCCGTGCCCTATTCAGGTGCTCCAGGTTTCATGTGGTGAGAAAACTATATGCTAACCAGACAGACCACACTTCCAGTGATCCTCAGCTGAAAATACCACTTGAGTTTCTGGTAGGACTCAGATGAGCTGTAGCTGGTGTATTGACATGCTTTATACCCATCCATGTGATTTCCAGCACCCAGCACACTCAGATCCACATTCCTCAGATCTCCAAGCTGAGAACCTAATAGCAGTGAGCAAGTCAGGACCAGGCAGGAGCACTGTCAGGGAGCCCTCCTTGAACCTCTAACACACATTCACATTCAGAAAACATTTCTTCTAGCCTTGGCACATATCACTATCACCTTCTCCAATTAACTTCTCTCCAACAATTAATTCACAAAGACCCACTTTGACACCAGCTTTGATGTTTTAATTGTCCAAAGTTTAGCTGAAATTCAGGAGCACCTTAGTCTGCATGATCCATTGCTGCTCTCTTGGCATCTTCCCTGTCCACATTGTGTCAGATGAAGGACAACAAGATTGTCACCACTTCCTGACTTTCTTACCATCTGGTTTGTTGGGTCTTTATTCTGTAGCCTCTGTAGTTGTTTGGGGTTTTTTTTCTGTGCCTTCTGTAGTCTTCTGTGCTTTCCATAGTCTTTTTGTTTGCTTTGTGGAGGGTGGGGTGGTAGGTTCTGGAGAGTTTTTCATTACAGTTATATTACTTTCAGGCTCATGCTAACACAGCCACACAGTTTTTGAACAACAGTGAACCTGTGCATGCCCAGCTTGATGACCACACAGAGAAAGCTTGTATAGACCCACAACCTGCTGAGTCGACAAAGAAGCCCCTCACCAACTTGTCTCTGATTCCAGCTGGGGCTTCAGGGCCTTCTCATAAGACAAATATTTCTCCAAGTGAGATGTGCTGGAACCACAGATGAAGGTGGGCTGGCTGCATTAAGCATCTGTTTTCCATTGCAACCCAACCATTTTGAAATCAGTTGTCTTTATTGCTGAAGCATTAGTGCTTTACCATCAGCTTCAATGGGAATGGCTATGCCAGAGAAGCAGATAAGGCAGTCCACCACCCTGCCCCCGCCTTTTTTTTTTTTTAATTTTACAGTATACACAAATATTAACATATCATCCTGATAAAGCTTTGTTTACTGGCGTGGTGCCATCCCCTCTGCAGTGCCTTCTGCTTGGCAGCCTAATCTCCTGAAGTTTGAGGGATGCGGTCCAAATCTCTTAGCAACATTAAATCGCATTCAATTAACTTTGTTGGGGGACAAAGTTATTTTGTTACCGCTGCTTGCCAGTCTGCCTGTATATAACATGCCATTCAGCAGCCAGGACATTCAGCCGTTAGATTTGGCAAGGAGGCAGAACACTCCAGCGCAAGAGCTGTGGCTGGACTGTGCATCCTGAGCTGCAGAAGAATTCATTAGTCAAAAACCCCACCAAGTGGCAGTAGGTCCACAGTGGCAATAAGTCCAAGCCACTGCCTGAGTTTTAATGCCTTCTACCGGTGCCGCTTGTGGTCTGCACACAGCAGAAACACCTCTTCCAAGGCATCATTGCTCCCTTTTTGGGTTCATATGGCATCCCTGGCTTCAAAGCCACCAGTACAGCATCTCCAAGTAGATGTATGAACACAGAATGGCCCTGAATCCACGCCGGTCAGGTGCCCTGCCCACACTGAGCACATGAATATATCTCCATCTGACACTGCTCTGTGATTGAAAGGTCATTATTGCCTCCACAGGGATTTCTTTCGTACCTTTAATTAAGCAGAGAAGTGTATGAGGGTTTCCTCCGGGTCCCTGGCGAAGGAAAGGAAACTACTACTGAACTCAACTAGAAGATGCTAGGGTGATGTACCCTCTGGAAAGTCATGGGTTAACATTGTAGGCCTCTCCTATATGTCATTTTATGCAGTATTTATGTTACTTGGAATGCATGAATCTTTAATTACACATATAAGACATAAAGGGAAATTAGTTTAGTCCAAACCAATTTTCTTTCCAGAACTAGTCAAAAACAACCAAAGAAGCAGTCATTTGTTTTCAACACACAGCAGGTGGCATTATATCCTTCATTAAATTATACAGATATGATTAATATTAATCTGCATTTGTATCATTATCCATCAGATTCAGCATTCATCACACCATCCTTAGTACAGTATTTCTTTTTAGATATATTTCATTAAAGTGTTAAGACATGAGTAAGAGTGGTAAATCAGATCTGGACACAGAGTGACTCTTGTCCCCTCTCCCCTCCCAGACAACAGAAACAAACACTTCTCTGAAAGATCTGCACAGATGCTGTGTCATTAAGAATAAAATCTACACTTACTTTTCCAAAAATTATTGCAATTAAATTCAAAGTGTTAGGGGAAGGGGGATCCATTATCTTCATGAAATTCAACAAGTTCAAGTGCAAGGTCCTGCATCAGCATCATGGCAATCCCAAGCACAGCTACAGTCTGGGCAGAGAATGAAGTAAGAATAGCCCTGAAGAGAAGAACCCGGAGGTGTTGGTGGATAAGAATTTCCATATGAGCCACCAGTGTGTGCTTGCAGCCCAGAAAGCGAACCATATCCTGGGCTGCATCAAAAGAACTGTGACTAGCAGATTGAGGGAGGTCATTCTGCCCCTCTACTCTGCTCTTGCGAGACCTCGTCTGAAATACTGCACTCATTTCTGGTGACCTAAGCACAGAAATAACAAGGATGTGTTAGAGCGAGTCCAGAGGAGGGTCACAAAGATGATCAGAGGGCTGGAGCATCAACCGTACAAGAGAAGACTGAGAGAGTTTGGCTTGTTTAGCCTAGAGAATAGAAGGCTCCAGGGAGACATTATAGAAGCCTTCCAGTACTTAAAGGGGGCCTACAAGAAAGATGGGGAGGGGCTCTGTATGAGGGAGTGCAGTGATAGGACTAGGGATAATGGTTTTAAGCTGAAGGAGGGGAGATTTAGATTAGATATTACGAAGAAATTTTTTTACTGTGAGGATGGTGAACCACTGGCACAGGCTTCCCAGAGAAGCTGTGGGTATCCCATCATCCCTGGAGGAGTTCAAGGCCAGGCTGGATGAGGCTTAGAGCAACCTGAATTAGGGAAAGGTGACCCTACTCGTGGCAAGGTGTTGGAACTGGATGATCTTTAAGGTCCTTCCAACACAAACTGTTCAATGATTTTATGATTCTGTGAGTTTTAATACTTAAGAAAGTAGTTATGAAACCATATGGTAATTTAAAATTCATAGCCAGCAAAATGCATGTCCATGCCTTTATAAAGATAAACACCTTCATCAGTTAGTCTCCTGATGTGTTCCCTCTCTGCCTTTTCCAAGCTCCTCTCTATACTGCCACCCATGTACTGCAATTTCTAGCTCCCATCCTGTCTACTCAGTCCTGGAGAAAAAAAAATTGTTGACAGTGTGATGTTAAATTTAATTTATGTCTTGTAATGTAAGTGTGCCCAGAGGTTGAAGCAACAGGCAAAAGTTTTTTATACATCAAATTTTACATACAGTATCATATTTTTTCCCCAGACACTTTCAAAGTGGAGGAAAATCAGTATTTTCCTGTTAGCACTTGAGTTGAATTTAACCATCTCTGTGGAGAAGTGTCACCATAAATTTGTCACTGAACCAGGGTGATATTTAAGGTGGCTACTGTGACAAAATATTTTACACTGAGAGAGCTGCCTTTCTGAGTTTCTCAAGACTGGAAAAGAACATTTCCTTTTAGCTGTAGTAAATAAACATGGCCTAACCTGTAATTTAGCACGTTCTCCAGCAGTTACCTTTGCTTTCCAAAACTTAACAGGAGTTATTACCAGCATGGCCTTAAAGCAAACCAAAATTTTTGAGACACCACAGCAGTCAGGGAAAAATCCATGTACTAAGGACCTAAGGGCAGATCTGTTACTAAGAAAATGATGCAAGCTCTTGGCTGAGCTCTGGTAGGATAAAGATTCCAATTTGTGTCTGTGAGCACTGTGATACCACTTTTATATTTCTGATAGTGGTACAGGTACGCTTTTCTGTGAAAGCAGGAAAATTCCTACTGCCACTGCTGCGATCCAGGACAATTTTATAAATATTTACCACAACTTGTAGCGAGCTGAACCAAGTCTTCATGACAGTGTCGGTGATGGGGTTGGATGATGGGGCATGTAGGTAAGCCATCAGGTTTAGACTCAGAAGGTCGGGCTGTGCCATGGGTACCTTGTGTGGACCTGGCAAAAGTCACAAGATCCTCACTACGGCTATTAATTTTTATAAATGCTTGGCTGCAGACAAAGCCACTGGAGAACTTGATCTCCAGTTTCCTCAAGCCCCCAATTTCCCACCAATAAACTGGGATAACCATAGGGGCTGAGAATATGTGTATGCTGTAAAGCTGATCAAGTTAATCTCGTAAGCAGTCTGAGACTCTGATATGGCTGGAGCTACAGAGGCACTGCTATTTTTCAGAATGCACAGAAAAAGACCAGTAAAGCAGATGCAATCACCTTCAGAAAACATTAAACCTGCCCAGAGTAAACATGCTTCTGTCCTCCTGCTGTTAAAATATGTTACTCTAAGTGTTAGTGTAACATCTGACCATTTCTCTTGAATCTTTTTAGATTATGGTCAAGCCATTTGTAATTCAGTGGTTCCAGGGCTGTGCTATGTTTTTTTGGGGTTGGAAGATAGCTCAGCTGTAAAAGCTTGCTTGAGGCTGTAAGATGGCATAAAGAGACTGAGCAGGGAGTATTTTTAAAGCTAGTTTTGGAGGGAGAACACTTGATTTCTTTTGCTTTCCTCTTGTGGTTGTGAGCCTGAAAATAATGTGGAGGTCTTTGATGTCAGGTCTCCAAAATGGCTTAAAGACAAAGACATTTGACTTACTCAACAGGTAAGCAGAAAGCCGCCAGTGCAAACTGAAATAGCCTGATTGCTAGTACTCTGGGGCTATATATACATTCAAAAAGGAACAGAGAGCAATAGATGTGTGAGGCCTGTCAGCCTTACACGACAGCCCCACCACAAGGCATAGAGGAACCTACAGCAGCCAAGAGGAACTATGTGCTCTTCTGTCACCATACAGACTTTGGCACAGCAGAGACTGTTGTCCCCTAGACCTTACCGCCAGATAGAACCTACCACAAAGTCTTAATACTTGATGGTTCAATACTATGAAAGTCTAATGCTTCTCTCTGCACAGTGTGCCACTTGTGGAACCACACAATTATTCCCAGCATCTCTCCTCCCCTTCCCAAAACACATGTTAACAGTTAGATAACACATGTCATTTAATAGGCATGTATTGTTTAAGTCCTCAGAAACAGCACCATGTCTATTCAGCAACAAAATAAAGTAGCCAAACAAGGCTGCCTGTTAACTTTCCGGCTCCCCAGAGAGATGGCAAACTGTACTACTAGAACTGCCTAATATCCTCATCAATTCTCTTTGCACCAGCAGTCTAGAGATGCTATATTCTAATCTAAGGGACAGAAAAAGACACATTCTGAAATACATACTAAAGTACAGATAAATATACAAGCTGTTTCAGTGAATTAGTTACATGTGCAAATATCTTCCTGGAAGAATAGGCTCATTTTGATGGTTAAAATCTGATCCAAAATCCACAGTAATCACAAAAAAAAAAAAAAAAAAAAGAAAGAAAAAAAAGAAAAAAATCCCTCTACTTTGAACCAGGGGCTAAGAACCAGGTTTGTGGTTAATTGGAAATGGATAACGCTGGGCATGACACCTGCTGAGCAGTCTTTGGTCACTAATCCACTCCAGTTGTCCACAAAGGCTTGCAGCAGTTGTCACCCTTCACCAGACTCAGCAGGAAGTTGGGAGATGAATGCTTTGGAAAGCTAAACCACTCACCCCCATCCTGTTATCTTCTGGATGGGGTCTGGGCAAAGCCACAGGGGACCATAGGTGAAATATGCATTGCCACCGGCCATACAATACCTGCCTCCAAACAGGAAAAAGAGAGTTTAGTCTCCAGGACTCTCAAGGGGGGGTAGAAGAAAGTCTTACAAATACCAAGTATTTCTGTAGAAGTAGCACCATAAAGTGGTGGAGAAGTCTTCTCAAAGAAAGCAATTTTCTCTAAATACATAATTTCTCAAGTGGATGCTGCCCCTAGCACTGAAGTCCTGTAAAATGCTCTGGGGAAGGCTTTAGCCTGTTTGCTCCAGGACAAATCATCGGCCTGTAGCAGAGATCTCACTTTTGTTAATAAAGAAGCCGCTTTTTATTCCTCCTGCCCAAGCAGCCTGACTTTCCTGGTCCTGCAGTGAGGTCATAACTCAGGGTTGATCACATCACAGTACGTTGCCATGGCGATGTTTGAACTGTCACAAAGGATATGTGCTATGATTTCACAGCAGATGGGCTGTGAGGGAGGAAGCCCTCATTTAAATTTTAAAAATTGCTTTAGTAATTAGCAAGAGCAATAGAAAAAGGCATTAAAAAGAAAAGAAAAATCCCCAAACCGACACTGTCAGCAAAGGTTATGGGATTCATGTGGGATCTATGGGTTGTCTGTAGGGGAGGATGGCTGAGCTGCTGCTCTGAGTTCACCTGGCTGTCAGGGTTGCTGACAGGTCCAAAAAGGTCTGGAGACTGCTTGGCTGCAAGAGGCCCAGAGCAGCGGTGGGCAACGGAAGCCCTCCTGCACATCAGTGCATTTCAAAGTAAAATGGCACTAGGCCAGCTGCCCTTCACAAGGGCCTGATAGGAATGGCAGAGGGCAGGTGGAGGGTGCTTTATTAGAACACAAACTGCCTGAGGGAAGGGGAAGTGTAGTGCCTTGCCTTCAGAAGTTTTTAGCAGTGAGCTGGCTTAGGTACCTCTACGGCCCTTTTTAAATACAGCATGAGCGGAGCCCAGAGTCACACAGATGTGTTTGCCCTCACATCTTGAAGTGTTACACCTCCAAGATGAGAGTGCAACCCCTGGACCTCCTAATTCTCACAGCTCAGCAGCATTGACCCACAGAGCCGAAGCTGGCCTTGCCCCACACCCTCAGTATCTCTGTCACAGTCCCAGCTACTGTCCCTGCTCTTGGGAAGTGAGATTAACAGCAATGGATGAAGGCAAAGCAGAGGGTACCAAGCTCTCCAGGTGGCTATGGTGCAGCCCTGCTCCTCCTCAGGCTTCTCCATCTCTAACAGAGGTGACCTTGAGGAAACAGAGCCTTGAGTCCCCATCCCTGAAGCCACCATAGCTTCTTGCAGAGCTGCTGGCATTTCCCAGATCACCTCTGCAGCTCTCTTATACACCATAGCAGCTCAGCAAAATCAAAGCAGTATGAAATTCCTCTCCCCTCCACCTGCAGCAGGCACTGGATGCAGCGTTTCAGGGACCTTGGGCTGAGTCCTCCTATTTAATGAGGAGAGCATACTTCAATGCTGCATGTTCCTCATTCGTTCAGTGACTAACTGTTGATCTCTAAGTATGAGCCAGATGGTTCCCATGATAAGTGATCGGCTCTCCTGGAGTTTTTGAAACAGAAAAAGACAGATGCCTGCACGCCTCTTGCCAGGACCCATCTTAAGCTCAGGCGATGAGTACAAATGCTCAGGGAGGTTGTGTTTAGGGGTTTCTCTCCATCTAGGCTTAGCAACTAATCTTCCCCATCAGCCAGGCATCCTGAAGGGGAGGCATCTTGTCTTCTGACAGCTTCCCCCAGCTTAAAGGCACTACAAATCGTAAGGTCAGCCCTTATAATAGGATCAAACATTGATATTGCTTTGCTCTTCTCTTTATATTAACTTCTCCTTTTGCAGACAGCGCATCTGATCTGTGCTTGCTACCTAATTTGCTATTGTACACCCCAGCAACAGAGAACACTGGTAGAATGACCAAGCCTTTTAGCAAAGGAGAAAGCTTGATCTGGGGAGTTGTTTTGCTGGAGTGAAAAAAAAAAAATCAAAAACACCCAGGTTGGTAAGTGGCAAACACACCAAGCTAAAGAGCTTTCTTTCTCTGCCATTGATCTGCGTAACATCCAATGACCACCCGCAAAGCACCTCTTTCTACCCTCAGCACAGAAATGAAGGTCTCCATAAGAAAGGAACAACGTAGCAGTGTTTATCTGCTGACTTATTTTTCATTTGATTTTTACCTTAATTTCTACTGCTGACTAGAAAGTCTAATTCCATTATCAAGCTGTCATTAAAAATACCAATTGAGAGCAAGGGAATCTCCATACTTGTGCAGGGTAAGAACAAGGTGGAAGTTGAGTTAAGAGCAGGGTGTAAAATTAGCAATTAAAGCTGAGTCTGGTTCTTCCCAAAACCAGCTCTAAGGTAGCGGCATGGCCTGCCAGACTAGGGCTGGTTCATCTCTCCCAGGAGAAGCTCCCAGACCACCCATTTGCTGCTGCATCCCATAGGCAAAACTCCGCTTGCTCTTACAGCATTAGGCCAGCATAAGAATGAGCAATATCTAGCTACACGCTTTAAAGAAAATTACTCTTCTGTTCTTTTATTTACACGCCTCTGTTTTGGTTCTTAAAGGATGCACATTCCAGTCAAGGACATTTATGCAGTCTCTTCAGAGCAAAATTCAGACCTGAACCTCCAAGAGAGGGAATTAGACCTGTAATGCTGACTCGGCCTGCAATTTCACAGGATTAAGCATTCAAAAAAAATTCATTAAGCTGAAAAAGACTGAAATGTATGTGACAACATGTCACATACGCCAAACACTCAACTCCTCACCATAAAAAAAATATATACACATAACAACACACAGTTCATTATCTCAGACCAAAGCCTTATTTCACAAGCAAGCCTGCAACTTCATCTGAGATCTTCGTGGACAGATGTCACTTTAAATCTAGAGAAAGTGCACAGAAGAAATGGAGAGGGCAGTAGATTTAAAGCAAGCAAGTGCTCTGCCCTCGCTTTCCTGGGAAATTGTGCCTGCCCATTCACTGTGCTTTGTAATCAGCGTGGCTTCCATTGTGTTACTAATTGAAAATAGAGGCCTTATGAAAAAAAAAATTGAAATTGCAAATTTCCTTTTTGCATTTTCTGTAAAAGTAGTTTTCATGTTGGCATGTTACACTGCATTATTTTAATAATAGGTTTCTATGGATTAGTTACATATCTAGAACTGGCAAGAGTATTCACATTACATTCATAGCCAGTACTTGGGGGGGGCATGATTTCCCAAGGAATCGGGGGGGTTGTAATTATAAACTCTAACCATAAACACTTCTCTCTTTCCTCTGAAAACTTTTGATCCTTTCAGTCAACTTCAATTCAATAGAATCAGAACTAACTGACTAACCACAGGTTTCCTAAAAGACAGCACCTGGGTACAGATGCCACACAGCCTGTTGGCCCCACTGCTCAAGATTCAATCAGAGGAGGAATTTGATGAACAAGTTGAAAAACATTCCCAAAACAGACCTCCATGCACTGTATTTTGTACTTCGATGTGGGAAATACAAAGCTGCACATGAGCAGGTATCCTTAGACTTACCTACATGGTTCTTTAGCAGTAACATTGAACACACAGGGCTCACAAACTAGTCTTTCACTTGTTCATTTGGGACAGCAAGAGCAACTGCTACACTTTTAAACCCACATCTTCTTCACTTAAAATACAGTGAATTATTTCCCATTTCCAATGACTCTTCAGCTCCTAATTTGTATGACATCATCCAGGCTTTTGGGGAAGGCAGATGAGCCTCGCTGGGAGCCTTACTTGATGCGAGGATTGCTTTGACCTCATGTTAGAACTGTCTTTGTCACAACCTGGGTTTAAAGTCTGAAACCCCGGATCCCATTGACTGCCCTTTTTTGCACTTGAAAGGCATCATTAGCCGCCGTATCACTCAATCAAAGAGCCTTTGCATTTGACAGTGCAAAAAAAAGATAAAGAGGCCTTAAAGTAAGTGTTAATTAGGACAAGAACAAGCAAATGATTCTTCACGTGCTTTTCTACAGATTTGACTTTTCAAGGATATTTTATATTCATAAGCATAGTAGTCTTATTAAAACACTTCGGCTTTTCTTTTCTTTCCAAATCACAGAAAAGGAATTTGAGACAGTACGGGGGGGGGGAAAGTGTGCCCCAGAGAAAAAGATTTTTGCTCCCTACAATAGCTCTTCTTTTCTCCGCAGGTGTTCAAAATTCAGAATCATTTCCAGGGCTGAACAGCTACTGAGAAGTTAAAAAAAATTATTCTGCGGTATTTGTAAGAAAAGGGAATTTCCATTACAAAAACAAAAACAGAAACAAACCAAACCAACAAAACAAACAACAGAAAACATCTAGGCAAGAAAACAAGAGTTCAATGAGGAAGCTGTAATGGAAATATTCTGTGCTCTCAGCAAGTGCGGCGAGGATGCCCATGCTTGTCCCTTACCAGCAGCTTCGATATAGAAAGAGGAGGAAAGTTAGAAGAAATCTCCGAGCTGGTGGCAGAGAGGAAGGAATCCACTCTGTTATCAAATACTTGCAGAGTCTGTACTCAGGCAGTCAAAAACACGCCTACTCAGATAAGAGTATCCTTGCAAAGAAATCTCTTGACATTGCTTTGACATATTTACGTTCTTCTGTGATTATTCAGTTTCAATAACTTAGAGCTCCTCTTCCGACACTCTCATACAAGCCAGTCCCCAGCCCTACACGAGGAAGAGAAAGAAAATATTGCTCAACGAAGTTACTCTGCTGGGCTAAGGACTGGAGCCTGACTCTGACTGCGAGCCACGAAGCTGGTGACACCGGGCAGGGCGAGAACCGAAGCAAATGGAGATTCAAAGCCTTTAGAGCTTGAAGTCGACGTTTAAAATATTAATTTAATGAGATCTAATCAAAGGCATCGCATAGTAGACAACACACCTCTGAAGTTACAGTGGGATTACGCTACTCGTAAATCCTATTAGCCTGGACTTGTTGGAAGACCTGCTATCTAGTAGCAAGATACAATCGGCAAATTGTTTCTTTTAATTAATTCATTGAAGTAAACAGAAAATAGCCTGAATCCTATCTGTCTACATCTTTATGGAAGAAAGGCAAAGACGCACAGGAGTTCAACGACAGTTTTAAACGGGGGAAAGAATTCCTGGGATGTAGGAGAGGAGCAGAGATTATTGCAGCATCCCTTGGAAATACAAACCACCTTCCACAATGCAAGAAAGAGCCCTCGCCTGAAGCCCCCTCAGACCCGGGATGTTTGGGAAGCCTCCATCCCCAGTCGAGGATAAAGAAATGCCTCCCACCTCCCCAGGTAACTTCGGGGGGACAGCTGCACGAGAAGCAGAGCCTCGTGCAGCCCCTCATGCCCCCGCCGCGGGTGTCGAGCCCCTGCCGTCCTCGCAATGCTGAGAGGAGCGTCCCTCCCCCGTCCCACAGGGGTCCAGCCCCCGCCCTCCCCACGGGGTCCCGGACGGAGGGGTCGGAGGGGGCAGAGCCCGGGGGGGACACGCGTGGGAAATGCCGGGAGCCGAGCGGCCGGGGCCGGGCGGGGGCCGGGGGCAGCGCAGCCCCGCTCCCAACTTTCCTGCGCGCCGAGGGACCCCGGCGGTGGTATCGTATGCAAATACGCACGCTGACGTCAGCGATCATGTGGGGTTTGGCGTAGATCCCCACCGATCGAGGGCTCTTTTTTTTTTTTTCCCTTTTTTTTTTCTTTTTTTCTTCCCCCCCCCCCTTTTTTTTTTCTCCTCTGTGTGTGAGAGAGAGTGTGTGAGTTTTTTTTCTCCCTCCCCGTTTTTCCCCCCGGCGGGACCGGGGAGGCGAGCGCTGCGGATCGTGCCCGTTCCCCGCTCCGGGCGCGGGGTCCCGCGAAGCCCCCGGCGCCCGCTCCGCCCGGGACACCCGGTGCCGCCGCTTCGGGAGCAGGTAGGAAACTTCCCCGGCGGGTCCCTCGCCGGCACCACCCTCCCACCCGGCCGCCCCCCGCTCCCTCCCGCACCAACTTTTCCTCCTGCAGAAAAAGAACCGTCCGGTTCCCGGGACGCTGCCGGGAGCCGGGGTAAAGGGAGCGGGGGAGCCCACCGAGGGGTGCAAGCCGGGAGGGTTGTTCAGGGTGGGTTTTTAAACATTTTTTTTTAGGTGTAACGGTTAATATTTCGCCGCTCGGGCTCCTTCCCCCTCGTCGTCTCCTCGCTCCCCGCCGCCTCCAGGTCGCAAGTTTGGGTGAAGGGGGAAAGGCAGGAGGAGGAGGGGGGATGGGGGGCAGGAAAAAACATGTCTACGTTTGTCTATGTCGACATCAGCAACACAAAATATGGCGTCCGCTTTCGACAGGGCGTTACGTAGAGGCGAGCAGGGCGATTTTGTCAGTGCGGTCTTTAAAAACGAGCCGCTGGCAGCCGGGGAGCGGAGGATGCGGGGGGAGCCGCCCCGGGGGTGTTGCGGGCGCAGGAGGGGGCTCCGCACCCGGCGACGGTTTCTCCTGGTTTAATTTCTGATACGTTTTTTGGTTTGTTGGTTGGTTTTTTGTTTTTTTTTCTCTGCCCTCCCTCCGTGTCATCCCCCCCCTCCCCGCCCCGTGACGCCGCGGTGCGGGGCTCGCCGGTAGCGGCGGGGCAGAGCCGGGCGCCCCGCTCCATCCGTCCCTCCCGCTGCCTTCCCGCGGCCGTTTGTATTCGCAGGATCATAGAACAGTTCGGGTTGGGAGGGACCTTAAAGATCATCTAGTTCCAGCCCCCCCCAGCCATGGGCAGGGACGTTCCTCGGGATGGGGACGTTTGGGGAAACTCGCTCTTTGGCACGTTGCGCCCACTCTTTTTTTTTTTTTTTTTTCCCAAGAGAGGTGACTTTCCCTTTTGTTTTAGCTGCTTTCCAAAGCCATCACACAACTGTCTCGTGTGTCTCCCACCCCCTTCTCTCTTTCGGTGAGGGGCACAGCGAAACACAGATTTTTCTCCTCTCTTTGCTAGGAATAAAACTTGTAAGTGAAGTTGGGATGTGCCCGCCTGACTGAAGGATCCATCTGCCCGGCTCTTTCCTGAGCTCCTTTGTTTGTTTTGTGCCTGTGAATCTCTCCTTGGGGAGAGAGTGAGGTGGGCATGGGCTCTGATTTCCACCCCACTTTGGTTCCCTGGGCACCTCTCCGATAGAGGCCCTGCATCCTCTCCGGACAGGTGCTCCTCTTAAACATTGGAAGCTTGTAAGGGGAGCTCAGCAAAAGTTTCGGGTCAGAAGGTGGACAGCAGAAGGGGGAAAAGGTGTCCAAAGAAGTAGGAATGAGAAAGAAGTGCAGGACTCTTGGTGATGGTGACTTGGTGATGAGGATTGCTGGGTGTCTGTACCTCCTGCAAGGTGGATCCCAAGGCAGCAGCGCTAGGAGCAGCAAGCAAGGGAGGTGGAGTGTGAAGTGCCTTGTGAAGCTGCACCTCTGGCATCGGTGAGGCTGTCAGCTGGGCAAAACTAGGCTTTCCTGTTTGATTTTTTCATCCCACAGGTGTCAAGATCCCAGTCCAGGAAAGGATTTTAGCACATCCTGTAGTGGAGTAATGATAATCATGCCAACAAAAAACCACCAAAACTGAAAACTTTCCAAATTTGGGCTGAGAACTAAAATGTTGAATGCCTCAAGCTAATTATTTTACAGCAAAGGATGATAAGTCATTGCCACTCTCCACTTCATCATCCAACTCACTGACAAATAACCCATATGTACATCGTCAAGGAGTTGTATTTTAAAAAAAAACCCACAGATTAAACTTTGTGCAGGGTTTGTACCTCATGGCTAGTGCTTGGATGGTTGAGCAGACACAGGTGTCACGAGTGGGGGGGGTCTCATGTCTCTGGCAGAAACCTCTCACGTGTAGCCTTACTGGGAAATGGCATATGAAGTAACACAGCTGTGTGCTGCCGCAGCTTTAGTAGACTGGTGGAGGAGTTTTAATTTTGTTGTTTAAGAGGTATCTGTGACTGAAGTGCTTTGCCATTGTAATATATTCCTGTCCGGTGAAGCCTTTCTAATGTAGATGTTGCTTCAGTCTGTTGTATGAACTCAGCAGCTCTTTGAAACACAGAATTGTAAATTGATCTCCAGGTCAGGCAAAGTGAGGTACTGGCTAGCCATTGGGGAGAATATAAAGGCTAAAAAGCCCATGCATTTTTAAAGTAGTTGGCCAGTCCTGATTTTACTTCAGCAGCTGTGTGCATGTTTATCCCCTTCCAGAAATGCAGAAATGAAAAGCCAAGAGCTCTCCTGCATTTTTTGCCTCTTGTACCAATGATGAACCAGTGCTGGGAAGTGCTTATAAATGTGGATAGTTCCCACTCCAAAAGTTTTCCTGTCACAGTTTTGTCCCACAGGACATCGCTGTCATTGATATTTGAAAGGAGCGTACTCCTTCCAACTGCTTTCTCTCAAGTACCACTTTTTTTTTTTTTTTCCTTTTTACCCTAGTTAAAATCAACAACTTCTGGACAGTGTCTGTAAAATCAATAACATTGCATGAGACAGCCCAAGTTGGCAGAGTCACATTTTGTTGTTTGGTTGGTTTTTTTGTTGTTGGGGAGGGGAGTTTTATTGTGTTTTTATTAACAGTAAAAAAATCCCCTAGCATTAAATATAGCAAATTCCTTCTTTTTTGCATTTTCAAACCAGTTTCAAACTGCTGCAGGCTGGAATGAGAACACAGCAGGTTTTGCTCATCTTTGCACAAGAAGATTTTAATGTCAGGCATGATGTCACTATATTTGCGTGTGCAGAGTCTTCAGGTTTTATTCCTTTTTGCTTTGCTCTAACTCAGAAGATCCTTATGTCATTTGGAATCTCATCTGGTTTGGCTGGTTTGACCCATATCGAAATTCTTTTTCTGCATGTCCACTTAACTTAAGGAATGAAGACATCCACTGAAAATAAATCAAAATAGTATTTTTATTGTAATTTAATGGGAAATTAAGTGTCACAGCTGAATTCACTGAGATTTCAGCATGGCTGTCAGTAAAGCTGCATTTGCTTTTTGTGTGGAGAGAGTGTAATTGTAGTTTTGACTTTCTTTCAAGTGTGAAGATAATTCAGCAAGTACTTTCCCTAAAAGTTGCTGCAAACTTAAGGTTGTAACATGCACATCTGCAGGATGGTATCTGTTCATATTTAAAGTAATAAACAAAAGTAGGCACTAAAGTAATCTGTAAGGGCTCTGACTTAAAGCCATTGAAGTAATTACTAGTCTTCTGTCAAGGTGTGTTTACATGTGTCGTGTCAGCTGGAACTATTATTTGTGGTGTTAGTTTATTTCATCAGCCCTTCAAAAATACTTAGGTCTGAAGTTTCCTAGGTGTCATGATACTGTCCAATCCTAGGGTTTCAAAAAGTCTGTATTTTTTTCTGTAAAAGCCAGAAGAGCTGTTGATTTCCAGACTATCACAAATACTTTTCATACAGGTTAGTATTCGAGAGTTTGGTTTGCAAAGGTGTAGCAAAATGGGAGTGAAGTGAATGGGCCCCTTGGAAGATCATAGAATCATAGAATAACCAGGTTGGAAAAGACCCACCAGATCATCGAGTCCAACCATTCCTATCAATCACTAAACCATGCCCCTTAGCACCTCATCCACCCGTGCCTTAAACACCTCCAGGGAAGGTGAATCAACCACCTCCCTGAATGATGAAGGGAAGTGTGTGCAATTCCAGCCTTGCTGTCTGGAGGCAGTTCAGAAAACACAAACCCAGGCCTCCCTCCTCAAAACTGTCACACTTTTGCAAGTCAGAAGTGTTGTTTGATTGATTGTGTTGTTTTAATAAAGATGCACTTTGGGTTGTTGCAAGAAATGCTGTTACAAGAAATTCTAAATTTTTTGGATTTAAGCCAGTGCACTTGGCAAGCTTTTCTTTGTAACCGTGAGACCCAAAACCTATTTCTAAAGTGAAAACTGAATTTTCTGTAAACTGAGTTTACGTAAAATGGCCTGTACTGTGTGCATGCTGGTGAAACTGGGTGATCCGGTCGAACTGAGGGAGATGTGTGAAATTATTTTTTGTGTTTAGCACTGAGGAAGCCTCAGATGGGTGTTTTCTGTTGGTGAGCAGAGGGAGAATGACAGAAGCAGGCAGAGGAGGTTTTGGCATTGGTAACCAGGCGGGGACTGTTTAAAAGTCCTCCTGGTGGATTTATTCTGGTAGCTGAGGACATTGGTGTTGCATCCCTGGAGGTGTTCAAGGCCCGGTTGGAAAGGGCCTTGGGTAACCTGATCTAGTAGGATGTCCCTCCCCATGGCAGGGGGGTTGGAACTAGAAGATCTTTAAGGTCCCTTCAAATCCTAAACATTCTATGATTCTATGGGTTATGATACCACGTCGCCTTGGACTTGCAAATGAGAGGGCACATGCCCGAGCTGCGTACTCAGGCTCATGTTGGCTCTTGGCAGGAGGGAGCATTTGCCGTCTGGAGGGCTGATGGAGAAGGGAGGAAGGGTCAGGGTGCAAATGGGGAAGAAGGTGATTTGTAAAGCCTGTATGGTTAGAAATTACATGGAGAGGAGGGGAGGGATTTCAATGAGTTGTGACACCCTTTTGTGCATTGGCCTCATGTGGAGAGTCCCTGTGGAGTGCTGAAAGCGAGGTGTGTGCAAAGAATTCAATGTCACTTCAGCAACAAGCCTTCCCAGCTACAGCTACAGTTTAAATCTTCTTCAGTTTGTGGTCCATGGGCAGACTTTCCAGCAAGGACCTGACCTCGCAAGGGAAAGCCTGTTCACCACTTACTTGCCTCTCGAATTAACTTTTACAGACATTAAGTGAGGAATTTGCAGAATCTCATCCCCTGCCCCCCACCTGCATAGACTACAGGTTAAGCAGAGAAGTGTTCCAGGCTCACCCTTGAGTTCAGTTGCCATCTACACCATTCACAACCTTCAAAGTGATGTAAGTCTACTCCATCTCATGCTGCCTGTTGTCTTGCAGCCAGGGGAAGCCTGCTGTCTGCCTACTCCTCAGGGCTGTAGCTCAAAGGGCAGCCCCAGCATCCGTAGGAACATAAAACCATAGAAGGGTTTATGTTGAAAGGGTCAGTCTCATCCTACATCCCCTACAATGGGCAGACACATCTTGTACTGCATCAGACTGCTCAATGTCCTGTCCAGCCTGACCTTGAACACTGCCAGTGGTGGAGCATCCACAGCTTCGCTGAGCAATGTGTTCCAGTGTCTCACCACCTTCACTGTAAAAAATTTTTCCTCAATTCCCATCTAAACCTACTCTCTTTCAGCGTAAAACCATTGCCCTTTGTCCTGTCACTGCAGGCCTTTGTAAAACATGAGCTTGTATATATTTCACTCTACTTAATGTCTTTGTACACAGGGTACACAGACCCTAGGGGTGCTTGAATATTTTGGTGGGTTCAGCACCCTATGACCACACCAAGAGCTTTCCCTATGGGTGAATTCACTAGTTGTGGGTTTATCCTCCCAGCCCTGCATGATGAGTTTGATAAGCAGCACCAGCAAAAAGTGACTGCTTGCTGATGGCAGCCTTTCTGCTCCTGGGTTTTGCCAGCACAGTTAAATCAGTGATGTGTCCTGCTCTGGGCTGGTACAACCCCATCGTAAGCGTTAGCGGTACAGACCTGTCATGAGATGTTCCCATGCAGAGGTGTCTGCTGTCACGTGCTTGCTCCACTCCTGATGTCTGCACATTTACATTCCTCTCTAGTAAGAGAGGAATCTCTCCCTTTCTACTGCTTGAGTTAAGTTCAAGTTAAGCCCTGTCCTCCCTGCAGGAGCAGGCGTTGGAGGCTCTGGGGCACAGGAGTGGGCACATCTGGCCCAGACACAAGAGCCTCTGCACATGTCTCAGTTTCCACTAGACCAGTGTTATCTGACCATGACATAGCTCGGTTCACTGGGGAGATTCCTCCACAGCCTGAAATTCATCTTCCATCCTGGAAAAATGTGGCAAAGCTGAGAAACAAAGTTATTTCCCTTGTGTTACTTCATTTGCTATTCCGGTAGTTAAGGGTTTCATGGAAACAGTCTTGTTGAGAGGCAAACCTCTGCTTCACTCCCTTCTGTCTTAAGTGATATATATGTTTGTGTGTGTGTGTATATATATACGTCAATTTTAGTATTATATTTTAACTTGCAGCATTTTGATGACATGGTCTACAGCGCGGTCCTGCTTGACTCTGATGGAGGGACCGATTAACTGCATGCAAGCAGTGGGAGGTGTGGGATGCGAACTTCTCACACTGTTTTTTGCACCCCATCAAAAGCCTGAAATCTTAGTTTTCCTTTTTTCTTTTTATTTTCACCCATTCTTCCTGTCCTGACCTTGTTTCTCCCTTTAAATACTAAATATTGTTTTAAGCTTGCAACCTCAAATTACCTGCCGATTTTGGCTTTTCTTCTGTTATTAATTGTCTGTTCCCATGATTTTCTAATAAGTGTTAAAACTGCGTATTTCACAAAACCAAATGGCAAGAGATTTTCTTATTTGTTTTGAGCCAGCGACTAAAGAAGTCTCAAGTTCAGGGTTATTTAACCTCTTGTTTGGTCTGATGAGTGGAGGAAGAAGCCCTGTGAGCAAAGCTGTATAGGCAAAAATGTGATTATTTTCTTTCTCAACAGGCTCTTGTTTGTGGGAGTTTTTCAAAGTAACATCTGAAAAAAACCCAGGTTCTGAGCTGCTGCTAAAGTTGCTCCCAGTGGAGTTTAATAAAATATCAGTATTTCTCGAGAGCTCAGTACCCCTTCCCTTGCCTGTGATGCAGGTGTTGCTTTTTCTTACTCCAAGCTTTGGATTTTTTTTAATGTTTCTAAACTTAATTTCATGCTTATTAGTTTCTGTTACTTTATGTTACACTTCACTCAGATAGCAGAAGTGGGCAAGTACTTGTTCTTTTTTTAAATCTGGTTTGGAAGAAGGAAATCTCAGAGTAAACAGTTGGAGGTAGTAAGTTTTGTTGGATTTCAAAGAGTGCTGGGATGGAGGCCCTGGGAAGCGATGCAGGGAGGTTTTCCATCCTCTCATGCTGGAGGAAGCCAGTATGAAGCAGACAGCACTGGCATCTCCAAGCTTTGCTGCCAGGCTGCTGATTCACTCTCACACGAAATAAAGGAAAGTCCCGATGTTTCTGGCCTGAAGTGTTTTTGAGGAGAATCCTTCCCAGATGCTCCTCCCGCCTCCCACCTCTAAAGTAAATATGGGGCAGGGGGAATAAAATCCTCTTCAGCATGAGCTGTCAGGCACTGCAGGGAGTTTTTCCTTGTCTTTTTGTCTCTCCAGAAACAGATTTATTCAAGTGATATGTTGGGAACACACTGCTGTTACAGGCTTCGGTGTTTGTTTCTTCTGGGCTTTGGTACAGATTCTTTGAAAATTGTGGAAGATGGTCTTATCCCAGAGGATCGTGGTGCTCCTCCTGAAGCTGAGTAAACACCCTGACTTTTTCTAAAGAGGTTCCCCTTCCTGGTCCTCTGATAATAGTGGCCCTGGGTGGGATCTATTTATTTCCATGTGATTGAAAGCTGGGGAGGTTGAACACTCTGCTCTCTCCTGATATGAGCACTCAGTTGCCTGGCTAGGTGTCCACATGGCTGTTGCTGCTCCCATGCATCGTTAGATAACTACTGCAACAACACCTTCCTTTTGCTCAGCCAAAGGCAGTTAGATTACTTTATCACTCATTTTCTTGTTGTTGTCTGTCATTGCCATGGCATCTATTGCAGCCTGCCATACTTATGATAGCACTTTCCATTACCATCATGTAGTGCTCAATACCAGCGGAGCTGTGACCTCACAGTTACAGATTTTTGGGATCTGTTCCTCATCTCTCAGGACTGAGCAGTCAGGTGGTTTTGAGAACCAGAAGCCTTTTCTCCTGAGTTTCAACCTAAGGCACAGGTCTCCCCAACCTGTGCTCACGTACAAACATCTTGCCAGGAAGGCGCCAGCTCCACCTTGCTTTGAGATTTAAGTTTCATTTTCTTTGAGAAGCCAGCTACTGGCTGCAGGGGTTGGTGGCCACTGAACACCTGCAGGATTTTGCTTAACAGCTGGAGGTGGGGAGTTTCTAGGTACAAATGTGGTGATGAGCAAAGTGCTTGCCACAGGCAGTTTCGGAGAAAACTACTGCCTTAGGAAGCCTTTGCTTCCCTAAATCTATCCGGGATCCTCTGGCATAAGGAAGGAATAGGCTCCACATGTGTTTTAAAGCAATTAGAATGATGAGGAAGAATGATTTGTTTAACGAGAACTATTTTCTTAACTGCACTTGCCTTGGCATCTTACCTGTCTTTAAAGTTAGAGCATCCTCACAATTTTGCTGTTGCTAAAGCAGTTTTTACAGGACACTCCTCCTCAGCATATCTGCCAGCATCTTGTCTATGTGCCTTGTGGTTATGTCAGAGGGATGAGGTGGTTTGGGAAACATTGCTCAAGGCGAACACAAGTTTGAAGATCTGCAGTTAATCAGATACAGGGAAAAATTTGTTAACTCTGTAAAGTACTTTGCTTTCAAGCCAAAATACACTTGAAGTGCCTTAAATTTTAATTGCTTGTTCTGTTGTCCTATTTCTTACCTTTTTTTCATGGTTTACCTTATTTTTACATGTTTACACTCTGTGCGTGTGTCTGAGTCAGGAGCATCACAAAATATTACTTACGCCGAAAAGAGCTCATACATAGGGATGATCTTAGCTCCAGCTCCACCTTTCCTCCAGCAGCAGAGCAGCATGCTGAGTTGGCAGATTTAAAGTTAATCTCCTGAAATCTGAACTATTTGTATGCTCTGCTCTTGCTTCTGGGCAAGTGGCAAAGTCTTATTCTTCCTGCAAAGTGCTTGAATGCAGGTGCTTTCGGTCTCAGGGTCTGTGGCTCTGGGGCACAAGGGTGACCGTGCACCAGCACATCCCTCACCATTTGGCCCCAATTCCCAGCTGAGCCCTCTGCACCTCTCCCACAAAATTACTAGGAGATTTAACTATGTTTTTTGAAAAAAAACCAAAACAGAACAAGCAACACAAACCCCTGTCTGCACACTGTCCCCAGTTTAGAAGGAGGAATGTCGTTGAGTGGAAGGTTTGCATTTTTCATTTCTTTGTGGTACCCTCTTCCTTCCTCTCTTCCTCTGTCTGCCTGTTCCCACCCTGCCATCTCAGAGAGCTTCGTTTGTGTCCCAGCAGGGAGCCTTCCTGGGAGCCTCCTAGGGGAGGGAAGGCTCCATTCCATCCGCAAAGGAAGAGTTTTTGTGGTGCTTGATGGGTAGTTTGAAATGTGTTCTTAAATGTGAAGCACCCCCTAAAAAGTGTACAAGGAGGATACTGGATATTTAAAATAAGAACAGCTGCATCCCAAATTGGGTGGTGATGTGGTAGGCAGTATGTGGTACTGTAGGGCAAAGGATCTGTGTCTGTTTGCAAGCTGCCTTACTTAGAGAAGGCAGCAGGCAGCATGTGGAGATGGGGATTGCCACACAGTCTCTGAGATGCTTCTGACTTTTTAGGGGGATGTTTTATGTGCAGCGATGTGAGGTGTAGTTTGCTGTGTTTTGGAAATACTGTATTTGCACAGGAAATCAGTGAGTAGCAGACTGCTGAATTTATACTTCAGGCACTTCTCTCTATCAGTTTCTGCAGCCAAGGTTGGAATTTGATCTTATTTTTCTGCTAGCTGCCTCGGACTTAATGCATCCTTTCTTATTTGCCTCTGCCTGGCATGAGCAGTACCTTGTTTTGGGTGCAGCTCTAGGACCTCTCAGACTGGCTTGCGTTTTGATCCAATGTGTTTTTGTTATTACTTTTTATTTTTTAATCTGCCTGTATTTTGTTCATACCTGTGTAGATATGGATTTTTCTTGTTCCTTCTCACTCTCGTCCTGACACTTTTGCTGATCTCAGGGTGGAGACTGTTATCATGTGTCACAAGGTCACTGTTAAGTTAGGTTTGGTTTGTGCATCAAAGCACTGTTGTAGCACTCTCTAGAAAAGCTTCCATTTCAAGCTTCTGGTACAGCTTGGGTGGGAGACCCTTCTGCACAAATTTGTGACTGCTGGTCTGCACAGCAGCAGAGAAAGACTGTGATTTGCCATCCTTTACTATTGGTTTATTACAACTTACAAAAGTCATCTTGAAACACTCTTGACCTTTCGCTGTGGCTACTTGACTTGGTTGGGGTTGCAGCTTGATTAATTTTTTGGCTAGCACTTGAATGGCCCTTGTCTCTTTGCTGTGCTTTAAAATCAGCAAAAAATAAGTACTTCGATGGAGTACTTATTAACACAAGTTAGTAAGTTTAACACACACTTAGTACTGACACTTTTACAATGTATCTAGAGGAGCAGAAAACATACCAAGAATCTTATTGCTCTTTTTTGCCTTTTTTAAAAAATGAAACAGACAACTAATAGGAAGCTGATTAACTAACATTTGAGGGTGGGTCTTTTTTGTCTTTTTTTAGTCATTGAACTTTTATAGCATCATAGAATCATAGAAGAGTTTGGGTTGGAAGGGACCTTAAAGATCATCTAGTTCCAACCCCCCTGCCATGGGCAGGGACATCCCACTAGATCAGGTTACTCAAGGCCGCATACAACCCAGCCTTGAACACCTCCAGGGATGGGGCAGCTTCCTTGGGCAACCTGTTCCAGTGCCTCATCACTCTCACGGTGAAGAAATTCTTCCATATATCAAGCCTAAATCTGCACCTCTCCAGTTTATATCCATCACCACAAGCCCTTATGAACAGTCCCTCTCCAGCTTTCTTGTAGCCCCTTTCAGGTGCTGGAAGGTTACTGCAAGATCTGCTCGGAGCCTTCTCTTCTCCAGGCTGAACAAGCCCAACTCTCTCAGCCTGTCCTCGTATGGAAGGTGCTCCATCCCTCTGATCATCCTTGTAGCCTCCTCTGGACCCGTTCCAACAGTTGCAACAGTTCTCGTTTTCTTTTACTTGTCTGCAGTTTTAAAATATCCATTCTTAAATCATGTAAAATGAATGGTATGAGGGTGAGCAACAGCCCAATGGGCATCTGGGTTTGGCAGGGTTCTTCATACTTGAAGTCTCATCCTTAATGTGATTTAAATAGTTCAAGGTATTAAAGTTTTTAAATTAAGGTTTATAACAATTTTAAGATGCTTCCCACTTAAAGCATGAAGAAATTTTACGTGCTGCGGGTTTTAAAAGGAATATACATTCACAGCTAATTTTGTACTTTGTTATTAAATCAAAGTAGTAATTTTTTTTTTCCAGGCCATGTTTAGCAAATGATAGTTTTTAATCAAATTACAGAATAAAATAATTACCTGAAGTTTTACATAGTGAACTTATTTTATAGATTTTAGTACAGCAAGGATCTGTTAAGATTGCCTTTGATCTGCATTGAAAGTAGGCAGGCACTGTCTTGTTCCAAAGCAAGCAAAGCCAAAGACCATTTAAAAAAAAAAAAAAAAAATAGAAGACATCCTCCCAGGAGGTGCTTGTCTGGATCATCCCAGGAGGTGCTTATCTGGATCACTTGGATGAAATGTGCTTGAATGGAAGCCCATGGTTTAGGTGAGGGTATTGTCTAGATAGAGAAGTTTTTTGTCTCTTCGATGAGTACCTATAGATAGATTAGCAAATCGTAGTTAATTATTTAACAAAGGACCTAATGCTGCAGTTGCCTTTGACTCTTGCACTACTTAACAACCGTGGTTTGGAGGGTGGAATTAAGGCTACAGCTTTGAAATTAAGCTTTCTTTTCCTTTTCTTCTTCCCAAAGAACTCAAGGCTATTGACTACAAGCTCTGAAAATTACAGCCTGAACAAATGTAGTGCAAACTTTTGCACTCTATTCTAAGGACACTTACATAAAAGGGAGGCATTCAGACCAAACCCCACTCAGTTCATTGGCTTGCTGTTGAAGAAGATGGGTCTGTGCTGTCCCTATCTATCTCAGGGTCTTCACTGAGTCTCTCTGCTACCAGTCCTTGCTTTTTGTGGATGGATCCCTATCCATTCTTGAGCAGAAAGAGCTTCAGCTGTGACAAGCCAGACGTGATGTGAGCTGAAATCCAGGAGACTGATTATTCCAAGGAGAAGCAGGACTGACACCGACCGCTTGCCAAAGCATTTGACTGCTGAGATTGAATTTGTGCGTGTACAGGGAGAGGAGCCAGACTGACCCTGCATCCTCTCCTTCATGGTACCAGGGATGGGGATCTGTCCTCCACATCCTGTCTGATTTCGTGAATTAGGAAATTACTGTCTTCAAGATCTTCACCTCTGTCAAGTGTGACAGACATTCGCCAGTAAGTTGTTTTTTTTTAATTTAGTATTTGGATTCATAAACCCATATACACATGAAAGTGGAGGCAGGCAGAAACCAGCCTCACAAATCCATTAAGTCAGTGATACTGTGGGGGTTAAAAGGGAGGAAACAGATTTTGGCAACATCCAAACTTTTACCTCATCTTCCTGCTTTTCTCCTTGCCCAGGCTGTAGGTATGGAGTTGCTCCTGGTAGCCTGGCTGGCCAGCAGCAGCCACATGATGCCCTTCCTCGTTAAAGATCTCAGGAAGTGGAGT
Source organism: Clamator glandarius (assembly GCA_033459285.1). Classification (NCBI taxonomy): domain Eukaryota; kingdom Metazoa; phylum Chordata; class Aves; order Cuculiformes; family Cuculidae; genus Clamator; species Clamator glandarius. The sequence goes on along the minus strand of JAUNZM010000036.1, from coordinate 2,535,479 downwards.
TACTGAACAGTGGTGGCTGAGGTACGCTTTGTGCAGATGTGCAGATAAGGCAATGTTAGAGGTGTGAAAGCGTAAATACAGCAAAAATACCTTTTCACCAGAGTCCTCACTTTCTGCAAAGTTGAAATCACAGGAGTAGTTCTTTGAAGTCAGCTGCTTAATTTTATTATGAATTTGGCTTTGAACAAGCAGCCAAGACATTTAAAAACCTCCCCTCTCCCTTTTTATTGGTATTTTTACATATATACACACAGATCTGCACACATGCATTGCATGGTGCTACCTGGATAAGTGTTTGGGACATTGCACCTGTGTTTAAGTATGACTGAGGCTTCTTCACTCCCAAGAATGTACCCAGAGCATTAGGTCAGTCAGTGCAGACCCTTTGCAGCTGTCTCTATCTCTGCTGGGTGACAGCAGCAGAGCTGGTGGGTTGGGTGTAGTTCCACTGGAGGTCTTGTGATCAGCCACTGGGTCTTACTGTGATGGGTAGGATTCAATGAAAGGATTGAGTCGGTCTTTTACATATCACATTGTAGTGAATGGGCAAGCACTGCTGTTCTAGTCTTGCCTTTACCTTTGAGATCACCAGCAGCTGCTTCATTAACTATTAATGGCCTGCTCATTAATGCTGTAAAAGGCTAGGACCAATCTTGCAAATTTTCTGGACTCTTTCCCTGAAATATTTATGACTTGCTTGCTGTGCAAAGGCAAGAGCAACAGCAGAGAACATGCCTCGAAGTTTTGTTGAGCATTATTAAAGAGCTCATGAATATAAAGGAGCTGGCAACTTGTCTCTGGTTTGTTTTGGGGTTTTTTTTGTCTTTCTGAGCTTGCGCTGCACATCTGGCTGTAGGGATTGAATGAACTGGCTCAGTTGGTCCCTTGGTGAGCCATTGCAGATTCATAACCAGACTAACCTAGTGTCTGGTCTTCTGCCTGCTTAGCAGAGTCTCGGCTGCTTTACTGATGATCTGTAGATTTGATAATGATTTCTTTTGCACTGTGCTCTACAAGCACCCAAGTGTAAATAATACCTCCAGTGGAGGTTTTACTACTCTTGTTTAACAGATGGGGAAACAGAGCCACAAAAGTTGAACAATGGAGTTGAGCAATGGGAAGCCAGCAGAGGATAGAAATGGTTTTGCCCAAAACTGTAACACGACTTTTGGTTAAAGACTGGTTAGTGGGAAAGAGGGGAACACTCACCAAGCCTTATATAAAGCCATTGCTACAAGTTGTTCCTGTCCCATCCCAAACAGCTCCTATGTGATTACAAAGAGGAGAACAGAGTAGGTTCTCTCACCTTGAAAAGGTGTCAGCTTTTTTAGCTCCCACTGGTACCAAGAAGCAATAGGAAAGCTATTTCCTTCCCCTCACCCCCAAATCCAGATTTTGGAGATAAAATTGTGTTTTCCCTGTTGCTTACATCTAGCAGCAAGAAAAAATCTGTCCTCTAAATCCCAACTGCTGCTTGGCTGGTGGTGTGCGAGGCAGATTAAAATCTATATTTCTTTCCCACAGCCATCTGCAGAACAAATGCTAGTGTAAATACATGTGGGAGGCTTTTTTTGGTAAACTAGGGAGATGCAGTTTAAAGAGAACAGGTATGACTTCAGAAGTGAGGACCAGTCTGTACAAAGTTAATGTCTTTTCCATATGTCGCTGGCCTTTAGAGTGAAAAGGCTTCTGTGTGTTTGGAAGGTGCAGGGCATGTCAGGAATGACCAGCCTCCAATGCTGTTCAAGCTGCTGGACTTGCAGATAGCGCCTGAGTGGAGCCAGGCGGCAAAATAGATATGTATCAGAAGCATTGTCTGGTACAACTTTCTCATTATTATTTCTTACAGAGTGTGAATATTTTATCCCACAGTATATCAAATTACAAGGAATGCTTGGTTTCTCTCCTGAAGTCATTCGTTTTAGTTGATGGAGCAAAGTTACAGTAGATTCAGGGTAGAATTTCAAAAACCTATCCTTCACCAAAGCAGTATTTAAGGGTTTATCTTAACAGCTTAATTTCGTACTGCTAGGACAAGGTGAGGAGTCTGCTCAGGTAGCCTGGTGGTAGCCACAGCTTAGTGGTAGTACATGGTCATATCAGGTCCCATACAACTGCATCAGGCCCTGGTGAGACTCCATTGTCACATTGATCTCTAGGAATATCCCAAAAGCATGCTGAATGCTGCTCAGTTTTGCACCCAAAACTCCCATAAATGTCTCTAGGGAAGACTTCTGGGACTCTGCTGCTACAAGTGTAGCACCTGGAGCTTGAGTAACTCTTGTCTCTCTTTATTGAAGCATTTTCTCCAAAGGTAGATGAAGCAATGAAGTTGCTGTCTTCTGGCTGGTGCAGCTTTTCCAGAGACAGCTGCAGTGGAGGCTGCAGAGCAGATAGTTGTCATTTTTTTTAGTTTGCAATGGTGCCGTTATCTCTCCATCTGTAGAGCTATTTTCTTCCTTGTAGATCTACCCCCTTGTTCCACCAAGGGCATGAAACTCTGCCTGAACCCTTGTCTTGCTGCTTCCTTGGTAGTTAGAAGGAGTCTCCCAGAAGCAGACTCTGTTCCTCCTCTTCGAGTTTGGGGTTTAATCACAGGTGAGGGATGTTGCAGAATCTCTTCTTCAGCAGAGGGAAGATCAATATAACTGAATATGCTGGGGGCCACATCCTGTCCTTGGCAAAGGCATCAATGATCAGATATCAATGATGTAAGAAAATACAGCAATTATTAACATTTTCAGTAAGAAGAATCTTACTGTCTCCTATTAAATAACTGGAAGAGAGAGGGTCTTCTGTAAGAACATCAGCTTTTGGTCCTTGGTGTCATTGTGTGAACTAAAATTGTTGCTGCCTATCAAGAGAAATTCCAGATGTTTTATGCATGCCTTTCAGCTGAAGATTACATCTCCAAGGATAAAGCACGTCTCTTCACAGTCTTGGGCAGATTCCTGATTTCAACACTTTCAGACTGAGGACTAGACTGTCCTTCGGAGAATGCAACTCATCGCTGATTTTTCTTTTCTGCCAGCGTACTCATGTCTTTTCAAGATAAAAAGTATTGCTTGCATTTACAAAGTCTAGCCTTTAAAGTGATGTCTTACCATCTAAGTGATCAGTGGGGTTCATTGGGACCTGTGGGTCTCCAACATTTTGACAGAAAGCAGCTGTTCATCAGCCTTTTGTCCCTAGCAGGTACCAGGGTTTGGAAGTGTTAGCTTAAATTTTCATGTGCTTTTAGATTGGTAGGTAGTCCAGCCAGCAGCTGCTTTGGTTCATGGCAAATTCCAACTCAGGAAAATGTTATCTAAGCCTAAAATTAAGAGGAAGAAAGAGCAAAATGAGTCTTTTAGTTCATGGGTAGAAATGGAGGAACAGGCCATCCAGCCAAATGAAATGGGTCCTGGTGGCATCTGGGGTGAAGCTGTCCTGCAAGACCTGCTAAACCTGGTCTTTTCAAAAGATTTTAATCATCCTTCAAGATGTGTTAGTTTCTTATTTTTGCCACTGATGCTGTTTATGTCTTGTGCTGGCTTTGGTTTAGGGAGTGCAAAGTTACCTTGTGATTGCCATGCTCGCATAGTTGGGTCCTTCTGAACTAATATGATGCAATGGTCCCCAAAACAGTGCTCATCTAGAGCTCTCCTGTCAGGCTTTCAAAAAAACATTTATTTCATAGCATCAGCATCTTGAGTCTTAACAGCATCTGATGGCCCCCACCTCCAGTGGACCGAGCAGCTCTGTGTGGAAAGGTGCAAAAGTTGAATTTTGAATTAACAGCGTGGGTTGTAATGCATGCTGGGAAGTTAGCTCACATCTTGCTGCCTTTTGAAAATACCTTGAGGTTAAGCCATGCCTACTCTACAAACTTCTGCCAGCAAAGCTGTAGTGATCAAAAAGCATGTAGAGGTGTGATTCCCCAGTGACATGGCTATGCTGGCAGAGCCCCAAGGCACAGCGTGCAAACACTGGAGAAGCTGCCCTTTCTCTGGCCTGTGAGAGACTCATGCTGGGGTCTTAGAGACCAGGGCTTTACCGCAATAGCCTTCTCTGACATGTAGCATTTTGTCAAGGTTAGGTTAATATTTGTTTGCTGCTGGAGTGATTCTGGGGTCTTAGTTCCTGTAAACTTTTAAAGGGGTGTTTTCATATCCTCCTCAGTAAAACAGAAGTAAAAGGCACATTTTAATGTTGCAGATCTTCTCTCATCGTCCTTCTTTGTGGGGTGGTTCTGGTGCTCCCTGCCACATTCCAGGGTCGGGTACAGCAGCTGTTATTTTAGCTATGGGCCATCTAATGCTGGCTAATGTTGCAAGATCCAAAAATAAAAAGCGGAATAGTATGCAGGCAGAGGAAACAAGGCACAGCTTTAGCTTTTGGGCAGAGAAACCCCCCTCCCTCTTTCTAGCACAGCTTTACGCCCCTCTAGTATCAAAAGATTGATAACTCTGGTGGGTTTTTATACCTACTCTGTCTTGCACACCAATTCTTAATCCTTGCCTACGTTCAAGAGCTTATGTTGTTACACTGATACTACAGCTCCTTTGGCCAAATACTACCCCTCTCTTCCTTCCCAGCCTTTTAGAGTAACACATCTCTTTGCTTGCGAAAAACACACTGAAGTCATCCCCAGCCTTGCTGAGGAGAATGGTTTATCAGTGGTTATTTAATCCCTTCTCTCTTAAAATACAAGCACCTAGTATCTGTTAGGTGTAGAAGCATGGAGGAATAAAGGTTACTTAAATTCAGGCAGAGGATTAAAACCTCCTCCTCTATAGCCTGGCTAAGACCATGCCCTCTTTCCTCTCCTTCTCCACTGGTGCCCCCATGTCCCTGGGTTATGAGCCACTACCTGAATAGCTTGGCTAGGATGCACCAATTTCCAAACAGTTCCCTAAGGAAGTGCCAGCTGAGTGCCACAGGTGGCAAAGGCCATGTAAAACCTGCAAGTCTCTTATTTATCTGTTAGCTTATATGTTTAAAGTTACTTCTTGCCTTTGACAAAACTAGTGCAATCATTTGGTCCATTGGAGTTGCCCAGTTAAGTTTCAGATCAGATGAAAGTCTATTGAGATGTGATGTTCAGCAGCAAAGCATCAAGATCCCTAACTTGGCCTCCCTGAGGAATGTGAGTTCAGACTTGAAACAAATACATGGCAGGGCTCTGATTTTGCCTTGATTTTCCCCCAAAATAAGAATGGGAAGCATCTCAGCTTTTGTCACAATCTTTGCCCGCGCCCTCCAGTGGAACTTGGTATTTTTTCTTCCTGAAAAGGGAAGCCAGAAAATGTTTTTTTCTAGAGCAGGGCTCAGTCAAGACTCACTATGGAGGACCTAAGCCTGAGCTGCTTCTGCTCTTCAGCAATATTCCTATATAAAATCATAGAATCATTAAGGTTGGAAAGTACCTCTAAAATCATCAAGTCCAACCATAATATATATATATGCCAGTTCTTTTCATAGCCATGAAGAGCAAGGATGCCCAGCTTCCCAGGGCATGAAGCTCTCATATTTGGCCTGTTACCATAGATCACAGGAGATAGGACCTCAGTATAGTGTCCTTAGTTACATCTGCTTCCCTGTTCTCCCTCTTCCACACTCTTCCCTGCAGCCTGTAGGGATTCATATTGGCATCCTCACATCAAAACTAGTACTTGCTATTTTTGCTTGTTTATTGGGGGGGTGGGTAAAGCAAAATTCTAGAGACAAAATAAATAAGTCAACAAGCAAAGCATTTAAATGAATGCACAGTCATCATAACTGATATCAGCACAAAGAAATGAAAACAAGCCAGTCTGTGGCTTCATGCTAAAAACTCCTGCTCCTCTGTTTTGTTTTTAATTTTGAGCACAGTAAGGGGCCAGTATATGACCATGTGCTTACAAATTGCTGGTTACATGTCTTCCAAACAATGTTGTCATAGTAATGATATGTCATGTATGTGTCACGTTTTATCTCGCTGTGAATGTATCCATGTGATTACAAACCTTAATGCATTTCCTTCTCCTATTCTTCATCACCAATAATACCAATTGCTTTCTGTCAACTTCTGCATCCATTCTAAATAAACTAGACATGTGATTTCACTTCATTCAGTACCGGTGGGAAATTCATGCCCTGGGAAAGTTGTAAGGGTATTGCAGGCAAAATGTTAGGCATATGCTTAAGCCTCATTGATGTTGATCACGTTAAGTGTGCTCTTAAGCATTAGGAGCTGTTGCCTATTTCCAAGCATTGGTCTTAATGTAGGGTTCTGAAAGAAGGCAAGTCTGTCTCCACTTACAAGGTCCTAAAGGTGGAATTGCACCTAGAGGGGAGCAATAATCAAGAGAAATTAATGCTAATGTTGCTATGAACATTATCTTGATCATATCTTTTAAATTTCCAAAGAAAAGATCCTTTCAGCACAATCTAAAGATTCCTTCAATTTTAAAAAGTTGTGGGTTTTTTCTCTCCTTATGATTTGTTTTCCCTTATTTTTCTTGTTTTGTCTTTGCAATTTTAACAAGGTTTTGGAGTTAACACTACTTTGAGGCAGTGATATCTAGGCCAAAGAGGTTCACACCTCTTTGGTGTGAGCGAGTTCTTGTGATTTTTGGGGAGGGATGTCTTGTGATGAGGACGTAAGAGAGCAGGGAATCAAGGCTCCTAGGTCCAGATTTGATCACTGTGGCTTTCCCTCCTATGAGCCTTTGGCAAATGAGAGATTAATGCAGACTCCATAGAACCATCTTTAAAACAGATCTCCCGTAGGGAAAGTATGGATTAATTAACATTTCAGAGATGCCTTGAGTTCGTTTTATAGGTGTTGCAGAAATGTGAAATGGTTTTTTTTCTTGCTAGATATGGGCAGACCAAAGGACATATTTTAATGATGTTGGTTTACTTCCTAAGAGCTCTTTTTTAAATGGAAGACTTTAACTTCTTATGTATGTACCAACACAGTGGTTTACTGCCAATTTCAGCCAAAGGAAATATACACTGTCTGAACCAAGACTGGATTTGGTACCTTTACATCATGAAAGCTCATGCTAATTTGCCAGTAGCCTCAGGGCAATGATAGCAATTTGCCAGATGCTATACTGAACCTAATTTGCATCTGTATTTACATAAATGCTTTAATTAAAATTATATGCACCAGCCAGAGATACATGAGCATCACTGGCTGCTATTTGTTTACATTCCTTGACAATAAAACCCTGCATTGGCTGCTTCTTACCGATGGTGCAACTAGACAAGGCTGTTTGAGGTGCCAACTAGAAACCTGATGGATTTCTAGTTAGGCTGTGCTGCAAACTGAGGAGTAACCTTAAGCTTCCAGGACCAAGTTTTGGCTTTATTTTAGCAGCATAGGAGATTTGAGCATTTTAATGTTAGGGATCAGATTTGGTCCAGGGATGCTCTAGATTTAGGGTAGTTTTGTGCAGTCAGGATTTATAGCTTCTTGCAGACAATGTCTGCTTTGTCACACATGCAGTGTGAAGAGTAGAAGAACATTTTAAATACATCTTCCATCAAGAATAAAATTTCTAAGCAGCGTTCTTCTTTGAACAGAGCATTACAGAACTCCTTAAAGGGAAAAGTGCTCTAAATAAAATTTATTTGGGGCCTGAGTAGGATCCTGGTTATTTCAGCAGGACATGGAAGTGCTTATGGCAGACTTTAGATGAAGGCATTGGAGACTCCGGCTGAGATTTTTATTTAGACCACATATTTAATCTGTAAAATGCAAGCATATAAATACAAATTAAATCAAAACTGTGCAGTTTGCCTTTGGATAGTGGAGGACGTTCTGGTTGATGTTGCTGTGCTGCTTCCCAGTAATTCTGAAGTGTTCATGAAGTGTCACAAAGGAAAGAAATCAAGTGGTAAAGTTACAACTGATTTCACAGACCACTTTGAAGGTACACAAAGGATAGGCTAAGGAGAGCTATAACTACTCTGTTAGGATTTGGAGGCTTGCTGAGCTTCATTTAAAGGTGTTACTTAACTTGCTCTATATGAGATACTTCAAAGCCACTCCTTCCCTTACTGAGAGGTTGTATATATTTTGAGGATTGGACTAGGTAACTTTTAAAGGTCCCTTCCAACCCAAACTATTCTATGATTCTGTGCTACTATGCGTATCTGAGCATTGTCAAGTGCATTCTCTGGTGACCTCTGACTATATTTGCCTATAGTCATTTTTCAATCCAGACTGAGAGAGTTCATTCAGGTTCAGCATATTTGTATATCAGCTTGTTTGCTTGATAGATCTGTTGAAGAGGGTAAACTGCCCCACGTATTACAAACTGCCGTGGGATGAGAGGTCACGTCCTGTTTATTCAAGTCCACTTGCCAGAGCACAGGCACAAAAGCATCTACATTTGTTGCAAAGTGGCCTAAATATTTAAATTAGGAGGTGTTAGTGAGCAGGCTGAAATGCATGTCTGAGGGTGTGGAGCAAGTGGCCAGTACAGGGTGTCCTGGTAGCAGTGGGAGCCAGAGCTCACCCAGCTCCCATGGATATTGCAGTACTGCATCCCTCAGCCTGGTGCAGAAAGGGCAGCCACTTGCGATGGCAGGGGTGATATGCTGCTGGGGGTACCATCCATACAGCAGCCGGGGTCCCACATCCAGGCAGTGCTTTCCTCAGCCTGATCTCTTTCTGTGACAAGGTGACCCACTTAATGAATGAGGGAAAGGCTGTGGATGTATTATACCTGGACTTTAGTAGAGCCTTTGACACCATTTTTCACAGCATTCTGCTTGAGAAACTGGCTGCCATTGGTCTGGACAGGTGCACCCTCTGCTGGGTTAGAAACTGGCTGGATGGCCAGTCCCAAAGAGTCGTGGTAACTTCAGTTGGAGGCCAACCACAGGTGGTGTTGCCCAGGGCTCGGTGCTGGGTCCAGTTCTGTTCAGTACCTTTATCAATGACCTGGATGAAGGGATTGAATGTACCCTTAGCAAGTTCATGGATGACACTAAGCTGGGTGGAAGTGTCGATCTGTTGCTCTGCAAAAGGATCTGGACAGGCTAGATCAATGGGCTGAGGCCAACGGGATGAGGTTCAACAAGGCCAAGTGCTGGGTCCTGCACTTGAGATAACAACCCCGTGCAGTGCTACAGGCTTGGGGAAGAGTATCAGGAACTGCATGGCAGAGAAGGACCGGGGGGTGTTGGGTCACAACCAGCCGAACATGAGGCACCCCAGGTGGCCAAGAAGACCAACAGCATCTTGGCTTGTATCAGACATGGCATGGCCAACAGGACCAGGGAAGTGATTGTGCCCCCATACTCAGCATTGGTGAGGCCACACCTCAAACACTGTGTTCAGTTTTGTGCCCCTCGCTACAAGACATTGAGGGGCTGGAGTGTGTCCAGAGAAGGGCAATGAAGCTAGTGAAGGGGCTGGAGAACAAGTCTTGTGAGGAGCGGCTGAGGGAACTAGGGTTGTTTAGCCTAGAGAAAAGAAGGCTGAGAGAAGACCTTATTGCTTCCTACAACTACCTGTAAGAAGGTTGTAGTGAGGTGAGTGTTGGTCTCTTCTCCCAAGTGACAGGTGATAGGATTAGAGGAAGTGAAGTGGTCTCAAGTTGCCCCAGGGGAGGTTCAGATTAGACATCAGGAGAAATTTCTTCACCAAAAGGGTTGTCAGGCACTGGTACAGATTGCCCAGGGAGGTAGGTGAATCACCATCCCTGGAGGTATTTAAAAGACGTAGATTGAGTGCTCAGGGATATGGTTTAGTAGTGGACAGGTATGGTTGGACTCAATGATCTCAAAGGCCTTTTCCAGCCAAGCAATTCTATGATTCTGTGGCATGGTGGTCTCAGTTGGGTAATGGGTGCAACAAAGCCAGATTTGCAACCTTGCAAAGCAGCAGCATTAATTTAAACTGAAATCATAGAATCACAGAACGGTAAGGTTTGGAAGGGACCTCTGGAGATCATCCAGTCCAACCACTCTGCTAAATCTGGTTTACCTGCAGCAGCCTGCACAGGAACACGTCCAGGCGGGGCTTGAATATTTCTAGACGAGGAGACTCCACATCCTCTCTGGAGAGCCTGTTCCAGTGCTCCATCATCCTCACAGTAGTTTTTCATCATGTTCAGGTGGATCTTCCTGTGTTTCAGTTTGTAACCGCTGCCCCTTGTCCTGTCACTGGGCACCATTGAAAAGAGTCTGGCCTCATCCTCTTGACATGTGCCCTTTAGGTATTTGTAAGCATTGATAAAATCTCCTCTGAGTCTTTTCTTCTCTAGGAGAAATGAACTGAGCTTACTCAGCATCTCTTCACAAGAGAGATGCTCCAGTCCTCTGATCAACTTCATGGCCCTCTGCTGGACTCTATACATTAGTTATTTGTCTTTCTTGAGTCAGGGAGGGGCAGAACTGGACGCAGCACTCCAGATGCAACCTCACTAGGGCAGAGTAGAGGGGGAATAATAACACAAATCCAAAAGCTTGCTTTCCTTCATCTATAAAATGAGGATCAAAACACTTCCAGAATTAAATTAATTAAGAATTCATTCATTGAGAGGGTGCTCTGATAATTCATAGAAATATGGGGAAGGCAGCTGAAGGAGAGCAGTCCTCATTTCCCTCTGGAGCAAGGGATAGGGGAGAAAGGTGCGGAACGGTTTCTCAGTCCTGCTTTTTGTGGTCACTGACTGTAGCAAGGAGGGAGGCAGAGGTCAGCTCCTCTCCACTAACATGTTTTGGGGAGCAGATAATGGAGACGGTGTGGGATGGGACACCCAGGAAAAAAACATTCCCCTCTCAGGAAAGTGTCCTGTTAGGGTGGGAGATGTGTTTGGAAGGTTTTTAACTTTGTGTTAAAATCTGCTCTGTAGTTGCCTCACTGGCAGGAAAGTCCATCAGCCTGTTGTCCATGCTCAGACCCAAGCTTTCCCCTTTGCCATTCTCACTGCGTGACCTGGCCAGGCTGGCATTGTAGCCCAGCCCTGGTGAAAGGAGCCCCAGAAAGTTGGGATTGGTAACCCTGCTTCAGCACTGAAACACCTGCTGGTTTTGATTTGGATGAACACTACATGTTTGGTACCTCCACCTTTCACAGGGTGGCCTCTCAGTGTGTTTTGAGGTGGGAGAGCAAGCCAGAGAAGGGAGTCAGCAAGCAGTCCTGCACATCGAGAAGATTCCTTTCAAAAATCATTTTGTTTATCTGATTTTAAAATTCATCACTAATGTTTCAAGTGTACGAAGCACTGTAAGCCAGGCTTTAATCAGCCTGTGTGTATTTTAAGAATCATGCTAACTGTTACTGCCTCAGAGATACCATTGGAGATTTGGTCGAGAGAAGCCTGGCCTAGTTTTTAGGGGTATCTAGCACTGCATTTTCATGAGCTTCCCCAGCCTTATTTTTCAAGGTGTTTTCTTGAAAAGGTTGCAGAGCTCTGAGCAGTCAATTAATGCATGGTGAAAGAGAGAACCTGGGACTTAATACAGCAGTAGTTCTTGAAATTACAAGTATATTAAGAACTGTGGTCACTCCACTGGGGAGGAGACCTCTGGCCCTGCCACGGAGAGGGCAGCTTGGTTGTCTGCAACTCTTTGGTTGTGGTTGTGCAACATGGGAGGCACCATCCAGCTGCCTAGGGCAGTACAGGCATGGTGTCCCTAATGAACACAAGGCTTAATTGGGTAATTCATGCTGAGAAAATGTTGGGGTTTAATGATTTCAGTATCTGAAATTGTTAAGCTCTTAGGCTGGGAGTTTTGTTTGTGTTACACAACTAGTGTGGTGGAAACGATTATTCAGCTCTCCATCCCAGCTCTCCAGACTGGGAAAATGTAATAGGAAAAGGCTGAGGGATCTGTCCTGATGATCTGGATTTTGCATGTGCCAGATGGGCATCCCTAAGCCAGGAAAGAAACACTCGGCTTAGTCAGACCCCTCTCAAGCTCACACTTGGATGTGTGTGTGCAAATGGCCCAGCTTGCCATGTGCCCGGGTCTCTGCCAGGCAAGGTCTTGACAAATTGGGCACCTGGCTTCCAGCAGGAGCACACTTGTTACTCAGGCTATTGGGGAAGGTGCTGTTATTCCCAGCATCACACCACCAACAAAATATGCAAAAGTATCTCTCAGAAGTAAAAAGACTCCATCCCGGAAAAACACTTGAGAGCCAGTTCATTAGCTCCTCATTTTCAGCAAGAGTCGATTAGACTTTCCAACTACTTTTTTTTTTTTTTCTGCTGTCACCCAGAGTTTCAAGCGAATTTTTTGAGTTGCTGCAACTACAGACTGTCACCTGTTGATGGGCATTCTCCTGGAAGTGTTCTTTCTCCATTTCCCACCCATTTGGACAGGTGAAGTTGATATGAAACCTTCAAGATGTCTGTAGCAAGTCACCTCTCCCTAAAACAGGATCCAGCATTTTGTCACCAGAGGCCAGTTCTTATTTATTATTTCTATTTCAGAGTGCCTCAAGACACACATCAGGTTGATGAAACGACAAAGCAAAGGCAGAGGCTGTGCCAAATAGTTCATAACCATGGAGGAATACTTGGCAGGGAGGCAGAAAAAGGGAGGGATGAATTAATGGTAAAATGTGTGTGTGTGAATGTTTTTAATATGTTTGTCTCATGTTAGTTTTTGTAGATGTCAGCTGTCTAAGCTTTGTGTGCCTAACAGCAAACAAGTTGAATAAAAACAGAAGCAGTATGGGAAGAGGGCATTTACTGAATTTAGAAATCAATCCAGATGCTCTTCCGCTGTTAGTTAGACTTTATTATAAAAAAAAGATCTACCTTTTTGATCTGGAGTCACCCAACGAAACTAATCCTTGGCTCAGATGGATGTTTGACTTAAGGTCTGATGTTCCCTTTTCCTCTTTTTAAGCTAAAAAAAACCCTTACCTTAAAAAAATGATATGTTATTTGCAGAATCAATAGAAAAGCTGACCCAGATAAAAGTCTGCAAAAATTGGTTTCATGCCCTAGAACTTTTCCTGCATGCTTTTTGATGCAATATATCTGATCCTTCACAAAGGAGGTAACATATAGTGATCTCGGCAGCTTTGAAGAATTGTTCTGGAAGAGTAACAAGGAGCACTGGACAAAGGGATGTGCACATGTACCTTTATTTTTCTCCCTCATTAAATGTATCGTGAGATGGAAGAAATTAATATCATGTTGCTGGTTCTGTGGAAGGGTAGGATAAATTTTGTATGAAATCTGTTTTTGTCAAATTTTTAAAGGGTGGAAGTGCATTTCTCCTGAACAGCTCTTCACAGTAGGATGTGAATTGCACTTTATCTTCCTTGGTTCAAACCTTCTCCTACAGGAGTGAGTGGCAAAGGTGTATCCCAACAGTAGCAAGATTTGCTGTCAGAAATGTAATTATGCCCTGGATCTCGATTCAGGTAGAAAGCTGTAAAAAGCATCTGCTGCTACAGATGTATTCCAGTGTAAGTACAATCCAATTTTAATTTGATTCAAATACAACACAGATCTGTGGGAAACAGATATTCGGTGTCTGAACCTGTATTGTTTTGGCTTCCAAAACCATCCCAGGCTGTTTAAGGCTGTGGACCCAACAATAGCAAATCAGCATTCAATGCAGGCATTACCACAGTGACAGTAGTAAATGGATGTGACAGATTTATAGGGCTGCAAGACTTGCAGGCTGGAAGTAGAGGGTTTCCTTCTGTCCCTTTCTATTCTTGGCCTTAAAAAAAAAAGTTAAAGTCTAGCTGGGGGGGAAGGATGGGCCCAAAGTTACTGATTCTTAACAGAATAAGCAGATGCAGTGCCCAGGCTATGCTGGCTATCCCCAAGACAGGGAGAAAAGACCACAAAAGCAACTGCTTCATGAGGATTTCCATGAGCTTTTCCAGTCCTCAAGGTCAGACATTGTTGTTCAGTGTTTGATGTATGCAGACATTCCCTTTTTGGCTGCATTTGCTGGAGTGTGGGGGAGACTGAAGTGCTGGCACTGAGTCTGTGTGGCCGGGGAGCGAGGGCAACAGGCAGGAATGTGCCCCGAAAGATGTTTGCCTCAAACTGGCTGGGCCAGGAGTTTGCAGTTGAGGAGAGCAGATGAAGCTCAGCACTGTGTGGGACTGTATAGCAATGTGCAGGTGACTCCGGGAATCCTTTTCTTTGATCTCATTGTGGCTTCTTGATTACTTGGTAGCTGAAAGTAGGTCGCCTGGCACAAATGTAGGGACTGCTGATCCAGGTGCATCTCACTTAACTTTTCAGATATAGACACATGGACACTTAGGGGAAATACGAGACTTGATAGCACCTTACAGTGCTGGTCTTTGAGAGCCATTGGATTACAATCACCATTATGGGAAAAAAAAGTGATTCCTTGCTTTATATTTACACCCTACTCTCATTTTGTTTCTTTTACCACTTTCGCAGTGATGGGTGCTGTGTTTGGCAAGAATTTGCAAACACATCAGTGCTTATAGCCAAAAGTAGGAACGAACTAAGCAGCCAGAAAACCCCTTCCTCTTGTATTTGTTTTTATTACAGCAAAATGTAGTTGTAGTATCTGCTGTTGGGCTGTGTCACATGGTGAGGAAATCAGTCTGAAACTGGGGAGACAGGGCCAAACCTCACAGCAGTACTGGGAGTCTTTAAATTGTGTCACTCTGACAGCAGATCCAAGAGGTGAAAATAGCTAGTGATGTTTCTGGCTGCAGTCTGGGTTACCCAGCACTGTGCACACATGAAGGAATGCCAATGGGCTGCTGCTCACATCTTTTGCTATAGAATCATAGAATCATCAGTCTGGAAAAGACCTTAGAGATCATCAACTCCAATCATACCTATCTACTTCTAAATCATGTCCCCAAGCACCTCATGTGCCAGCCTTTTAAATACCTCCAGGGGTGTTGACTCAACCACCTCCCTGGGCAGCCTGTTCCAGTGCTTGATAACCCTTTCTGTGAAGAATTTTTTCCAATCTAAGCTTCCCCTGACACAGCTTGAGGCCATTGCCTCTTGTCCTATCACTTATAACTTGGGAGGAGAGACCAACACCCACCTCTCTGCAACCTCCTTTGAGATAGTTGCAGAGAGCAGTCAGCCTTCTCTTCTCCAGGCTAAACACCCCCAGTTCCCTCAGCTGCTACTCAAAAGACTTTTCTCCATCCCCTTTGCCAGTTTCATTGCTCTTCTCTGGGAGGACTCCAGAACCTCAATGTCTTTCTTATAGTGAGGGGCCCAAAACTGAATACAGTATTTGTGGTGTGGGCTCACCAGTGCCGACTACAGGAGGAGAATCACTGCCCTGGTCCTGCTGGGCAGACTGTTTTTGATACAAGCCAAGATGCCATTGACCTTCTTGGCCACCTGGGCACACTGCTGGCTCATGTTCAATCAGTTGTCAACCAGCACCCCCAGGTCCTTCTCTGTCAGGCGGCTTTTCAGCCACTCATCCCTAAGCCTGTAGCGCTGCATGGGGGTTTTGCGTCCCAGGTGCAGGACCCTGCACTTGGCCTTGTCAAACCTCATCACATTGGCCTCAGCCCATTGATCTAGCCTGTCCAGATCCCTTTGCAGAGCCTCCCTAACCTCTAAGAGATCAGAACTTCCTCCCAGTTTAGTGTCATCCGCAAACTTGCTGAAGGTGGCTGGATCCCCTCATTCAGGTCATTAATAAAGATATTGAACAGCGCTGGATCCAGATACCTGCCTGTGTGATACCTCTTGTAGGTAATCTCAAATAGTGGCCCCCATCCTTTCCAAATTGGCTCACGCTTAGGCTATACGTACTGGAGCAGGCTAATGGACTTTTGTGTTGTGTTCACTTCAGTTCTCTCTCCATTGTTTTTTCCATCTTTAGCACTGCTGTTGTTACAAGCTTGAGTACTGGGGAGGAGAGGAAGGAGCACATCATTCTTGGCTGAGTCCTCTGTGTAGAACATACAACGCGTCTCTTGAGCAAACTTGTACAGTAACACCTAGATGGATCTGAGCACAGGGAGTGGACATATCATAGTGTTGAAAATTAATTAGTGGTTAAGCAGTCTGCAGCTCAGTTGTTTAAAAATAAAATGTTATAGCTGTACGACTGTTGGGCAGCAAAAGCATCTTACAATAGTGCTACTGTAGTGACTGTTGTGTTGGAAAACAGTTATCAATCATGGTTCTGGTAGAGGAGGGTCTGACAATTGTTTCCCAACACATTTATTACTGTGGGCTAGCCTTTGGTGCCTTGTCTCAAAGGTAACTAGCCAGAGGGTGAAATGTGTGAAACGCAGTGTGAAATGCAAGGTTTAAGAGGAACAATGAGAAAATGTTTACTAAAAACCAAATAAATTAATTATGAACTTTCTGTTAGCCAGTACCCTATAGGACATAGCTCTCTCTCTGGTTGAATTTTCTGACGTGATCAAATACTCTTCTCCTTGCTTTAAAGCCCTTACTGCCAATTTAAAGTAGCGTATGAGACTGAGATTTCTCACCCTTAAAGGAAATACTTTGATTTGTTGAAGGAAACTAGGAACAGTTAAGGAGATAGGAAAGAAAGTAATATGCCTTTTTCCTGTGCTGGCATCCACATCTGGGGGATATATAGAAAAGTAAATATCACTTTGAGCAATTCACAGAATCACAGAATCACAGAATGACCAGGTTGGAAGAGACCCACTGGATCGTCGAGTCCAACCATTCCCACCAATCCCTAAATCATGCTCCTAAGCACCTCGTCTACCCTAACCTTAAACACCTCCAGGGACGGTGACTCAACCACCTCCCTTGGCAGACTGTTCCAATGCCTAACCACCATCTCCGTGAAGAACTTTTTCCTAATCTCAAGCCTAAATCTCCCCTGGCAGAGCTTGAGGCCATTCCTTCTCGTCCTGTCCCCTGTCACTTGGAGAAGAGGCCAGCTCCCTCCTCTCCACAACCTCCCTTCAGGTAGTTGTAGAGAGTAATAAGGTCTCCCCTCAGCCTCCTCTTCTCCAGGCTGAACAACCCCAGCTCTCTCAGTCGCTCCTCATAAGGCCTGTTCTCCAGCCCCTTCACCAGCTTTGTTGCCCTTCTCTGGACTCACTCCAGAGCCACAACATCCTTCTTGTGGTGAGGGGCCCAGAACTGAACACAGTACTCGAGGTGCGGTCTCACCAGTGCCAATACAGGGGGAGAATAACCTCTCTGGACCTGCTGGTCACGCCGTTCCTGATACAAGCCAAGATGCCATTGGCCTTTTTGGCCACCTGGGCACACTGCTGGCTCATGTTCAGTCGGCTGTCAACCAGCACCCCCAGGTCCTTCTCTTCCTGGCAGCTTTCCAGCCAGGCTTCTCCTAGTTTGTACCTCTGCTTAGGGTTGTTGTGCCCCAAGTGCAGGACCCGGCATTTGGCCTTGTTAAACCTCATGCCGTTGGTCTCAGCCCAGCAGTCCAGCCTGTTCAGGTCCCTTTGCAGAGCCTCCTGACCCTCCAGCAGATCCACACTTCCACCCAGCTTGGTGTCATCTGCAAACTTGCTAAGGGAGGACTCAATGCCTTCATCCAGGTCGTTGATAAAGACATTAAACAGGACTGGACCCAGGACTGAGCCCTGGGGAACCCCACTTGTCACTGGCCTCCAGCTGGATTTAACTCCATTTACCACGACCCTCTGGGCCCGGTCATTCAACCAGTTTTTCACCCAGGAGAGTGTGCGCCTGTCCAGGCCAGAGGCCCACAGTTTCCGAAGCAGAATGCTATGAGATTCCCACTTTCCCACTCTCTTTCATTTTGGTTCAGTTCTCTGGTTCCTGGCAAACTAGACTTGATGATGCAAAGTGAGGTGCAGAAAGGCTGGAGGACCTAAGTGGAGATGCAGTGGGTATGTTCCCCTGCACTGGGGCTGTGGGGGCTAGTGTTCTTTGTTTGTATATTTTTTAAGAAACTACTGAGACTGAGAAGCAGTAGAGAATTGTGGTCCATCTGTCCATCCAGTGCTAGGGAAGCCAGGCCAGGACGCTTGTCAGCCCCTGCCTTTTTTTGTAGCAGAGACTAACTGGCAGCCAACTCGATATCTTCTTACAGGAACGTACTATCTTCAAGTAAAACTACGGATGGATGGATCTCAGCCTTTCCCTCCCAAGCAGCCTGTGGCCGAGGGTTCAGAGCAGTCCCCTGGGAGCAGTGGCAGTCTGAAGGCAGCCTCAGTGGCTGCCCAAGCTGCCTGGCTCAGATCTCTGCCGCGCCAGAGCATCACTTTGCTGCTTCTCCTTGCTGGGGTGTAAGAAGACTGGTTTCATCCTGACAGAGAGAATGTTTTCTGAAATCTTCTGAAGGTCTGAGAGAGGGGGAATAGTTTCTATGACAGTGCTACAGTCATGACAGTGAAAAATCTGCCTAAACGTAGGAAACTTTTTTTTCCAGGCAGCTTATTTGCTATTTACTTTTATTTTGCTCTTATTTGCTCTTTGCTTATTTTCATGCTTCCAAATACTTCCAAAAGCAGCTGGTAACATTAAGAAGGCATTGCTTAGAGGAGCTTGGTCTGTTCCTTTAGTTTATAGTTCTCCTGAGAGAAGCAAAAGCTGCAGAGCTGCAGCATGCAATGGCCTTGTTGTAACTCCCTGCATCAGCCTCGTCTTGTGGGTATGCACAAATGATTTGGTGTGGATTAAGACCTTGTGCGAGGCTTTGTCACTCTGCTGAGGTGAAGAAAATGGCCCTTGGCAGGAGCCTTCTACCCTATGTTTTCCAGGTCAGCGCTGGTGGCTTTCCCAGGGAGCACTGGGGCTGCGTCAGCAGCTGCTGTGGGGTGGAAATACTCGTCTCCATTTCAGCTTCGTTCAAACGGCTGGAGAAAGGTGGCTAAGTGCCAAGTGGGGTAGGGGTAAGACCATTGGGGATGGGCAGGAGCAGGGGATATCCCTGGGTCTCTTCAACCATCACTGTCTGCACGAGGTGTGTGTAGTGTATTTACACAGAAACCTCAGAGCACTTCTGGGGTTTTTGGTTTGTTTTTTTTTCTTTTTAATTGGCTTTTACACCACACTTTTAGGTATTTAACAGAATCTGAATTTGTGTTTCATGTGTTTGTCTTAGGGGTGGGGGTAGGGAAGTGTTAATTTTATTAGCTTTATAAAAAGGTGTCAAAGTGAAGTATGCTCATGAGCACATTACTCCCTTGCATTGAAATCTGCCAGGTTTGGTGAATGTTTAACAAGGACTGGCCCAGTAGCCAGGAGCTGTTGGGACACTCAGGGTCTGCTGGGATGACTAGGAT
Organism: Clamator glandarius; assembly: GCA_033459285.1. NCBI lineage: Eukaryota > Metazoa > Chordata > Aves > Cuculiformes > Cuculidae > Clamator > Clamator glandarius. The sequence continues at coordinate 2,516,287 of JAUNZM010000036.1, read as the reverse complement.
TTTCAGCATGTGGGTACAGACGACTTTCAGGAACGCTTGTGTCTGCTAATCATGATGTAATAACAGTCTGCAATCTATGGGCTGCAAACCCTCCATTTCTAACACAGCTGTGCATACTTAATTCAATAGAAGGCATTTCTAGTCTAGTTTTAGTAGTAATTCAGATTACTAAAATGGTAATTTTGATCACGGTAGTTTTCAGGGAAATTTAAGTATAAGCTAGACTGAAAAGTTAATAAATGCCTAGTACCATACAAATGCCAGAGGGGTTAGAAGTGGGAACAAGCCTGCACCCAGCCTCACTGTATTCTTACTTCGCTGAGCCAGCAGCAGAGAAAACAGCATCCTAGGGCTCATTAGGTTGATGAAGGAAAAGCAGCCCCAACCTATTGCCTGTTTTGCCAGATTTTGGGCAACGGGGCAGTCAGACAGGTGACGGGCAGTGCTGGTGGGAAGCACCAGAGCCTCGTGGGGCTGCAGAGGATTGCCATTACAGGCACAACCTGTGCTGCTCCTCAGCAGTACTTTCAGAAGACTGGCAGCAGGGTGTAAGCCTCCAGAGTGGGCATCTTTCAGGAAAAGAGGTCAGGAGGAGTTTGAGTTTTATTTTTCTTCATCTGGAGCACAACTGGGGAAAGCAACTGCTTCCAGGGCTCCCAACTCCATTTCTCTCTGTAAAATGTTCTTTTGCAAAATTGATCATTTCCGTAGGTTGAGAGAGTCTCAAAGGAACTTTTCTGTCAAGCATCTAAAAAGTATCATTATTTCTCTTCCCTTCCCAAACTGCAGCTCGAGATTCACATTTTAGCTCACTAAGGATATCTCAACAGTCTGGTTTTTGTTGGAAATTTCATGGCAAACAATGCAAACTAATCCCATTTTCAGGTAGTTAGTGCTGTAGTGTTTGGGTTGCAGACACCGTGAAGAGTGCTAGTGTTTGTCAAGTTACATACCTTAAAAAAGTATTTTAAAAATTTTTTTGTTTATTTTGTTTTGGTTTGCCATAGGATGTGACTTTTTTTGGAAAGCATCCAGAATGATGTAGCAGCTAGTGGCTGAGTCTTCAGCTCAGTGTGCAGAGAATGAAGAATGGCTGGGGTAGCTGAAGTTATTCTCTGCATGCTGCAGGCTAAGCGCGCACACACACACACGTCCTGTGAACCAGGCTGTGCATGGTAACTCATAAACCACCATCGTCTGTTTTGTATATGTACTCACCAGGATGTTACATGGGAGCCAGGCGATACAGATCTCTGCAGCTCTTGTCCTTGATTGTATGGGTGTTTATGTGGTTCATGTAGGTGAGGATGTGACATCTGCATGAATGCTCTCCTGGGGTGGAGGGGTCTGGTCTGAATTTGCTTGTTCCCAGAGTTGTGATGCATTTCAGAGAAGTGATGCCTTCGTGCCAGAGAGCTGCTTCCCGTGATTTGGAGTAAGCGTGCCCCCATGGGAGGCTACTCAAGAGCTGCCCACGCAGGGATGCTCAGGATGAACAAACTTGGGCAACAGTTTTCTTCTCATTAATAATTAGCTAATTGTTGCAAAAAAATAAATGTTTCTGTATGAAATGTGGTTGTGCCTTGTTCATTTCACTGTTGCCTAACTCCAGGCTTTCAAAAGTTGTAGCAAATCTCCCAGAAGCATGAAATTGTTTAAAAGATCTGAAATATGTATGTATATGTATGTGTGTGTATATATATATTGCCAACTTGTTTCTGAACTGTTTGGTGAAGCCCAAATCACATTCTCATAGCTAAAGGGTAGAAAATTTTTGCATACCTTCTGAAGAGGATTGTGCAGCAAGTACAACAGCAAGGGACTGGATTTAATAACCCTGGAGATTTCTTCCTGCTTTATGTTTCTTAAAGTGGGGCTCCTCACAGAAATTTCACCAGCCGTGTCTTTAGGAAAAGCAACAAAAATTTTGTGGCTCATTACACACCAAGCAACAGCACCATACATATGTATTTATTTTAATAAACTTTCTAAGCAGAGGTTAGAGATCGGAGGAAAGAGTGGGCTGGGTTGCACTATAGGCAATTTTGTTGTTCTTTAAAGGTGTTTTGGTCCTTGTTGACAAGATGTAGGGTCACTTTAGTGTGTTGGACACAGCACTGAAAAGACAAGATTTCAGGTTGTGGATTTGTTGTAAGATAACTGGTCTGTCGTCATTAAATACAGAAACTGCTGGGCTCCAGCCCTGCAGCCTGTGATGGGAGAGCAGGGGATTTGACCCAAAAGAGGGAGGAAGGGCAGCAGAAGGCAGCCTGCCGAGTCTTTAAAAAGGAGTGGAGGTGTAAATAGCACAAAATCTGCAGATATCCTGTGCTTATTTCTCTCTTAAAATTCGGTGAAACTAGCCTTACTCCGAGACAGAGCAAAGTGGGAAGCAGCTTCCCTTTTATCTATGAATAAACATGCAGCTTCTTCTGTTCTAAGCTCTTAAAAAATGATTTTGTTTGTGGAACAGCTCCTGGTCTTCCAAGCTCTCTGGTAGCCCTGATGCTTTTGCAGGAAATAAAGTCATATCTTCTTTTGAAAAGAGCCAAGAAAAATTCCTTCTAACCTTCTGGGAAGGAGCAAAAGGCTATGAGTGATTTATTTCAGGTTTGTCAGATGACCTTCCTCTGGCTAGATAATAAGTGCATGAAGTTTCAAACTCAGAATTCTTCAGCTTGAGCTGAAAATGCAGGTTGTGCTCTTGGTGCTGCTGAAGCAATCGATAAGCTTGTGCCTCTTTTCTTGAGCAGTAGCTGCATATATTTCTTTTACTCAGAGCAATTCCATGGCCGTTTATACTTTTTTTTGCCTATTTTTTGCAGACCCACAGGCACAGTGTTTCTCAGGGGTGGATACAGCCCTGGAAAGGGAGACTTCTTTTATCAGTTCTGCTCTTGCAGCTGCCAAAACTAAACCTTCCTCTCCCTTCTCAGCAGGGAAAAAAAAGGTAAAAGTGAGGAAAGCCAATTTTAGCTTTGGGACACAGCAGGTGAGTCCCTTTAAGGAGGAGAAAGGCAATTTTTATATCATTTTGTTGAAGTTCCCAGTAGCCAAACAGAGCTTGTTCAGGTACATGTCTGCTGCAGCAGATTGTTTAGTGGGTGTTTCCAATCTCAACTGCTGTAGTGGTATTTTTGGACATCTGCATGTGAGTGCTCTCCACTGTCTGGTTGGCCTAAGAAATGTGGAAATATTTTTCCCCCAAGAGGCCCCAAGGTCTGTTGTGTTACTATAACAGGGCTGGAGCACCAAATCTTTCAAATTCTGCTTCTGTCAGCGGTGGTCAGTGGAAAAGGGAGGAGTTTCTGCAATTCCTGTCAGTCACCATTCTCAGGTGCTAGCAAAACCCTAAAGCGCCGGTCAAAGAGTGGAAGGGATGGCTGCTATTTTCACTTCCCCTGCCCCCCGTCAATTTATATAGCTTTTCCCTCTTTTGTAGGTATCAGTAGTTCTGCTCACCTTCAGAGAGGTATAAGTACTGATGTTCCCGAGATGTCAGAAATGTAGTGCCACGAGTAGCTTTTTTTTCTGTTTTCCTTTAAATGAGAAACCCAAGCTTGCTCAAACAGAAGGAAGACTTTTTTTTTCATTTTTCTGTAAAGACACTTCAAGAAGTGTTTACAGCAAGCAAATCTAGTCTTTTGGAACCAGTTGTGTGCCTTTAGCACCTCTTTGCAACCCACAAAATAAAGTGAGCATTGTATTACCACATAGGCTGAATAATTATCTTGCTGCAGATATGAACCACATGAATGCATTTAACAGAGAATATGGTCAACAGAATGGACCATTAGCACCATCTGAAGCTTGTTTGTTGTTTCCAAGCTTTACCATCCACTGAAAGACAAAGTCTTGCTGGAGAGTTGAGGCAAGGCATTCCTCAGGAAGAAATCTTGGGTCTTTCCAAAGGGAAGAAGAGTACAGATTTGCCCTAAGTTTAGGTTTTTTGTATGTACAGCACCGCAGCCCTGTCACCAAAACAGAAAAAAATGTCCAGTGTTTAGCTGTTCCCTGATCTGATAAAATAACTTTTATGCCACAGGAAACACATGCATGCTTCATTCCCTCTCTACCCAAAAGCAGCCCAGCCAGGAGATTATAATTAAATTTAAGGAGGAGTTGCACCATGGCCTTTTTCCCTGCATTGCCAGTGGACCTGGGCTGTGGCTTTCCAGCAGCTGTGGCTGGTTTGCAGCTCTCCAGGTGGAGGAACCTAGGTTGCACAAGACCAGCCTCTACAAGCTCTAGCTAGAGCCTCTGGCTGCTGCTCTGTGCAGTGTGGGCTTCTGAGGCAGTTCCTCCAGACTGGTGCAAGGCTGGATAACAGGGCTACAGTTTGGCTTAGGGGTTTGGATGCCGTTGCTCTGGGCTTCACTTCTTTTCTGTAAGTAAATTTTTTTGGCAGAGGGGCTGAATAAGGAGGAGGGGTGGGGAGACTGTTAGGTTTTAAAACCAGCCCAGCTCCTGTCCCATTTTTACCCTGTTCTATGATGACAGAAATCTATGGTTACTGGGAAATCAGCAGAGTTTTGCTTCCAATTTTATTTTGGTTGCTTACAGCCTCTTTTCTGTTACAGCAACACACATCTATTCCAAATCCTAATTGAAATCAGCCTGAAAAAAGAAAGGGCTGTGTTTTGTTAACAGGAGAGTAACCAAGCCTATTTGTGTTCGGTAAAGATGTGGTAAAAATTCCTTAATAAATACTTAAAAAGCCTTCAGAAACTGTTAAGCAAAAAAATAAAAATTATGTGGGAATCCTACTTTCAGACTTCTGTGAAGGACACTGGTGATGAGTGCAGTTACTGGGAGAAAAGGAACCTGAAATTATGACGTTTTGTGCTGATCCTCCCTCAGTGTGGTCTGTAGTTGATATCCTCTACTAGAATCAGAAGTGTTTTCTTTGAACTCCTTGGTCTTGAACCTGCAATGTGAGACCTACTAATGGAGCTCGGGAGGGGGTGGGGCGGTGATTTTTTTTGTCCGTCACTTATGAAGCATTGCATAGAATATAGCTGTATTATCTCTGGAGTGATAGGAAGAGTAGATGGTGGTCTATGCAAATAAATTCACCAGAGAGATGCCACATGAACATATTTTGTGTCTCAAAGTAAATTCACAGGCTAGAAATGCTGCTTACTCATCTCAAAACTAAGGTGGTTTGTTTTTTTGTTAAGTAGACAGTGTTGAAAGTTGGCCTCTGCCCTGGAAGTGTTTCTGAGGTCCTAATGAATCTGTGTCCTAATGCACAATGTGGTGATTGCTGCTGCAAGGAATAAACAAGGGGACATGCTCCTGCTCTTCGAAGTTGGGCTGCTAGGCCCAGGTAGATGTTGTCTGTGTTGTTAGTCAAAGCAGCAATGCTAAGAGCAGCGTGCAGTCCACAGTTGCCTGTGATATATCATAGCTGAGTTAAGAGGGTGAAACAAGAGCAGGCTGCTTGGAAGCTGCCCAGGTAACTCATGTATGGTCTGGGGTGGCTCTGAAATTATTACAGTACGGTGCAGTCATTGCTCAGTCATGAAAGGAGGCTGTAAATTCCCATTTAACCATCTCCCACTGGTGTGGCACATGTACTGCTGTGTGGCAGAAGCCTGAGTGAGGAACTGGGAAGTGTGAAATGGCTGCAGCAGGGCGATGCCGATCCAGAAGCTGCATCCTGCCGACAAGCTCAGGGACAAAACACAAATCTGGAAGAGGTCAATTTCTGTACATCTGCTCTCTGCGCCCCCTTTGCAGTATTGCTCTTCAAAATGTTTCAGGCCCAGGCATTCAGTGTGACCAGGTTTGATGGGGAGAGGGGAACTTGGACTTCTTTTCCATTTCCCTTTTATGTTTCACCCTCTGGGTGCTGGGGGGTAAACTTTCCTATGGCTGCTCTTAGAAGCGGTGTCGGAGCAAGAGATGGCAGTGTAGGATGCAGCAGTGGATCAAGGTGGCTCCAGGTGATGCCCACACAGAGCGGCCTGTGCTGTTGTGCTGTGTTATGTGCAGTCAGAGATGGTGTTAGGTTGGGGATCTCCTGTCAATTCCAGTGGGCTTGGGGACAATGATTAACAAAAAGGCAGGGCAGGGAGCTACAAGCAGTGCTTGTTTTACCTATTGGGCATTCCTGTCTTTGTAAGGCAGCATCTCCCTTCTGCTATTGAACACTGATACCACCTTTTTTTTGTTCTCTGTGCAATGCAAGGCAGAGACATCTCTTCATGAGGGATGATGTAGGGGGAGGGTTTCTTTCAGGTATGTGGTGGGAGAAGCATTTTCAGCTGTACTGCTGTGGCTGCTCTCCCACCCCAGGATGCTGTATGCAAGATCAGGTTGGTGAGTTGGCTGCAGATAGGTGAGGCCTTGGGGTGCCTGGGGCAGGCTTCACCACTGGGCTGCAGAGGCACAGCAGGTCCATCAGGAGAGCATGGAGGGCAGAGAAGGAGTTTTCATGCACTGGAAAACCTTGGGGAAAAGTAGCTTGGAAAAATTAACTGGTTTATGTCAAGGCTTCTGGATGTGTAACTGTAAAGAAGATGCCTGTTGCAGTGGACTGTCCTCTACCAGATAAGATTTAGATGGGTTTGGGGGCTTCAGCATTTGGGTTTTTCAGTTATTTGGAGCTTTAGCAGTGAATTTGCAAACATAGACTCTAACAGCAGTGTGTCCTACAAGTGCCAGTGCTACATATGGTAATTGCTCTCCAGAGTGCAGCAGTGGTGTTTACTCCTTGCTCTTGCACTGGGCGAGAGATTGGGCTCCAGCCGCAGCACCCCTCACATGCTGAAACAGTCACTTGTCACCAAAACCCCACCTCCCTAAACAGTGCACTTCTCTTAAAATCAGTGGACGTTTCCCCTGTGTTCTGTGAGGCAAGTGTCTGGACTGTTGGACAGACGGCATTTTATCTTTTACTGCAGAATAGAGATAGGGAGGAGAAGTTGGTTAATTGGAGAGAAAGAGAAACTTATTTAGGAGAGATGAGGCTTAGCCAAAAGCCTCCATTGATTCTTTAGTCTCAGACTTGCAAGCCAGGTTTAGGCTTTGGATTATGCTAATGGTTCCCATCTGGGAAGGGGTGAGGAGGCTTGTTCTGTGTGACTGCAGACTCGCAGTTCGTTCCCCCATCCAAAGGGAGGGAAGAGAGTGGGTTTTCCTAAGGTCTTAGCACTGCCTGGGCTTTCTTAAAGATGGGGTTGCTGCTGCCTGGCTCTCCAGCAGCCCCAGCATGGTGATCCTTCAAGACTTTACTCCATAGACAGGAGCTGATGATGCTTGAAGGGGCAAAAGCAGGTTTTTTTTTTCCATTCTTCTTTTGGTAGTGTCTCTTCCTTTTCTTTTCCATTAAGCATGATGTCACAAATTACATCAGTCCAATAACTGCTTGTGGTTGTCATAGTCACAGCCTGTGACACCCAAACAAAGCAGCAGGAAACCAGAGCAGGCATATAAATGCCGTAATAGTTATCACGTTCCTTTCAGTTAATAACTATGTGGTTAGATTTTTATTTTCCATTTGAAAAAAAAGGAGGGGGGGTTAAAAGCGTAACCTTGAGTCACTGAGGGGAAGGAAGGTTGTCCTCAACTCCATCTGAGCAACACAGCTGTATTTCTCCTGGTCCTTAACCACTCGGCTCACTCCTGCAGTCATTTCCACCATTGTAGACCATGGGGTGATGCCACGGCATGGACAAAGGCAATGGGAGAAGTCCCACTGCCTCTAACATGAGGTGCATCCCTAGGGAAAAGCCTCCCAAGGCCATGCAGAAAGGACTGGCAGCAGCCATGGGTCAGCCAGCTTTTACGGCCAAATGTTAGAGGTTGTCATCCTCCCCATGCATGGACAGAGAGTATAGAAGGTTTTTTTCAGCTTGGTTTGGGATGAGATGTGATGGGGGTGGGAGGTGGTTTGTTTTTTTTAAAATCTGTAGAATAAGGTATGAGCAGCAGAGCTGGTTTTGCCCTTGCAAGGTCTAATCTCCGTGCCTTTGTAGTGTTGTATACTTGCCCTGATAGTAGGAAGGTGGCACCTGCTGCAAGAAATAATCCCAATAGTTAAAAAAAATTTTGGCAGAAATATATTTGGTGCGAGCACTGCATTTGCAAGAGGAGCACTGAAGGCGGGTGGTCAGGGCTTGTTGAGAAGGAGCCACCTAAGCCCCTTGCTGCTGTGGGCATGTGGGGACCTGACATCCTTACATCCCTCGCCAAAAATCTCCCTTGCTCAGCACCATGCCCCTTCATGCCCCTACGAGGATGTATTGACCCCGAGCTTCCCCACAATATTTGGGCACGTGATTCCTGGGCTGAGCCTGGGTAACTACCCCATCCTGACCTCAGCCAGGGGCAGGCAGCAAGGACAAAGTCCAGGAGACAGGCTTGGGGGCTGTGGGTTCAGACATTCAGTGCCGTGGCAGCCACGGGCGCTTGCAGGGGGGTGCTCATTATATAATAGCTGGTGGTTGATTAATATGCTGTGAGTCAGAAACGCCAGGGTATTTTAGCTTTCTCTAGTTGCTATGGCAACATTATTTTAACAAATAGCTTTTTAATATTTAATTAAAACTCAGCTTTTGGCAAGCTGGAGTAAGAGCTATTATAGTTGCTACTACAAAGGTTTAGCAGTGAAATGTGTTTCAGAGCCACATTTTTTTGGTTGGGTTCCCCCCCTCACTCCCAGAACTGTCAGCTTCCAAAAAAAAGGGGAGGGGGTTGAGGGGGAAATCACTAATTCATTAGTTGTGAGAAATGTATACTTGTTCCTACGACACAAAGCAAATGTACTGCAAGTCTGTGGCTACCCTTTAGAACTGAAGGCTGTCACTTCTTTAATGTATAGTGCCAAGCCAGCTCTGTAAGGACAGAGCAGTGTGATAGTATTTATTAGTCACTGCTTTGTCACTGGCATTCCTTCTTCTACCTTTGCCTGCTGGATGAGATCATTCCCATTTTATTTGCTTCATGTTTCCTCTGTGTCAGGTTGGATGTTTTTCCGCCACCAGCTTGTAGAGGAGGCTGGTGCTGTGTCCAGATCAGGCTCTGGACTGGTTCCTAACCTTTTTTTAGGTGAGCTCCTTTGCTCCATGATACTGAATGATTCTGCAGTGGAGACAAATGAACAGAGAACTCGTTCTCCAGAGAAAAATAAGTATTTAACAGCTCTCTTTGTAAATACTCTTTATTTATAGAACAGTTGCAGGTTCTATCATGCTTGGTAAATGGGGATGCTTTTTATGCAAGAATTCTGCCTTCAGGGACTTAGTGGATACTTAATGTCATCTGTGATATAATAATGAAATAAATGTCTCTCTCATGGGATTTCCTCCAAGCCCCTATTTTCTGTGATTAACTTCAGTATCGCAGATTTTGTCTCTATTCACATTGCATCCCTTAACATGCTACTGAAGGATGTTATCTTCCAAATAAGGTTGATTTCCTGAGGGGAGAGTAAGGCTGTTGAGTGTTTTGACTTATGCCAATGAGTCTGAAACTGTATGTACCTCCATAATCTATCACCATGGTGTCTCACCAGGTCCCTGGGATTGATGCACTTAGTTTCTTACTCTCCCAGAGGCTGGGATGTAGCTGTTACCCCCTTTTATAAATGGAGAAGGGTAGACCTGGAGAGATAGATGAGAATGTGTTTCACCCCAGCTGCCTGTGTTTTAAGTAGTTACTCTATACTATCTGTGTGACTGCTTCTGGGAACACTCAGAGTTGCCTGTCTCCTCTCCAGTGACTCTGAGCTATAAATTAGATGGGGAAAATTAGGCAAGAAAAGTACCATTCTGCACATAAGATCTTCTATATGCATTTCTACAGGTCATCCCTAACAGCAACCCAGGCTGGAGGATGTCCTCACTCAGTACGCTGCGCTGGTCTTGTACACTACATGAGTACCCCTTCCAAAGCAGCGCAGGATTTAACAGCTCAGAGAGAGATGCAAAGCCAGTCCCCCAGCATGTAAACTGAGATGCAGAAGATTTCCCTGAACAATTCTAGCATGTCAGGAAGGCTTTCCAAAGGCTTTCCTTTCTGTTTGTGCTGGAGGTGTACTGTTGTAATCAAAATTATAGGGACAAAATTATTGCTGCTGTAATATTGCAAATTGCATGGGTGTGCTAGGGGGTTCTTTGAAGCATTTTTCTGAGTTGCATCCCATGTTTTCTTGGTATGCTAAGTCTTTCGAACTCTGTTTAAAGAGGTCTGCTAGCTGATGGTAAGCTTGAGGAGTTTAAGGAGTTGTGATGGGTGCAGCATCTCTTGGTGGATAGTGACAGGGACAGACAGGTAATCACAGCCACTAGGATCAGCTGCTGGTACCCATGAGGTCTGTGAAGGAAACCTTTTTGTTTCCCCACCAGTAAGGAACTGAAGCATACTGCAAAAATCCAAATTTTATTAGTTTCACAGAAAATGTAGATCTCTAAGGCTTGCAGGGCAGAGCTGGGATGGGCTTTGTAGATGGATGGCAGGAGGTCCTGCAGTGCTGGAAGGGCAGCGTGGAGGGACAGGCAGTGACTATTGTGAGAGAAGCTGACAAGCAGATGGATGAAGCTGGCATTGCCAGTGGAGCGGAGGAGGCGAACACTGCTGCATTAATGAATGCGATCAGGCAACTGCAGAGGGGCAAGAGGTGCTGAAATGAACACCCTAAGCAAGAGGAGCCTGCAGAGCTACTCTCTGGGAGGTGGGAAGGGTCTGGTGATGATGACTAGCATGGGTAGGAATCTGACAAGTGATTCTTTTGACTATTACAGTGTGGAGGTTTAAGAAGCTGAAATGAGAATTGAGATGCTATTTCTCTGCTTCTCACCGCTACCTGGAATTTTGCAGCAAAATTTTGAGAAAGATAAAGAGAAGAATGTTGTGGGATAGGGATCCTGTTTGGGCTGCATGCTGGGATGTGGGAGAAATGCCCCCAGGTTACAGGTGAAAGAGATGTGGTCAGTAGTCAAAATACAAGCAGTAGAGCAGATGGGAGAACAGGAAAGGTCAGAAGAACCACCATCCCTGAGCGGAGGTGGCATGGAGGCAAGCAGCGGGCTCTTGGGGAGGGGTGACTGTGCCAGGAGCCTGTGTGTTGGAACAGACCTGGTTGTGAGTCATTTGGGGAATCCCTGTTGCGTGTTGCTCCCAGGTACTGTGATGGGTAGCAGGTCTAGGTGGTCAGATCTGCCCTAGAAAACTGTTCCCCAGGAAGGAAACTGAGTTATTCAGGAGGTGAAAAATAGTGGAAGATGAGAGCCTATATTTTTGTTTGGGTAGCTGTGCAGTGGAGTCATACTGGAAAAGCTGAAATGTGATTTGCAAGGGGAAATAGAAATTCCATTGCAAATACAGGCTAGTGTAAGAGAGCTTACCTGCCAGGACCCCAGCTCAGCCTCTCCACATGAGTGTAATGTGCTATATGCTTTTCAATTTACAGTAATTTGCAGCTGGCACATCATCTGGAGAGGCATGGCATGCACTCTGGCAGGTCTGACTTTCCCACCTCTAAGTATGAGTGGATCCAAGCTGGGAAAAAGCCCTGAGTGGGAGCAAAGGGCACACGTCTCCTGAGTGAGCACTCAGATATATTCTAGTAACAAAGACTCCCAAAAATTAATCCCAAGGGCCTTTAGTTTTTTTATAGTGGTTTAGGATCCACGCGTACACCTTGTACTGCATGAGGTCTCTCCCCCTCACCTAAACCCTCCCTCCTTGCTGTCATGGTTTTGAGCCCAGCAGCTGGCAATAAAAGTCCTCACAGCCACTAGCCCCAGTGGGTGACAGAGACCCAAGTAGTCACTCACTCGTTTTTCCCCTTCCAAGGAATTGGAAGAAACAAAGGGTCAAGATAGTGACAAGGAGGAATCATTCACTGATTATTGTCGCAGGCAAAACAGACTCGACTTGGGAAAAAATCATCAGTCTAATTTATTGCCAATCAAGCTAAAGCACAATACTGAGAAATAAAATGAAATTCCAGAAAGAACACCTTTCCCTCACCCCTCTTTTCTTCCCAGGTCTAACTTTTATTCCCAATATTCTTTACCTTCTCCCCCTGCAGCAGCACAGGGGGATGAAGTATAGGGGTTGCAGTCAGTTCTTCACATGTTGTCTCTACCACTTCTTCCTCCTCATGTGGAAGACTTCTCACACTCTTCTGCTCCAGCATGGGGTACCTCCTATGGGGGACAGTTCTCTGCGGTGCTGTTTTCCTCCCATCTGGTATCTGCAGTGCTGTTGCTTCCACATCTTGCTTCTCTCTCCATCTGCTGCTGGGCTGTACTGGTACAACCAGTCCACCATACCCTGGCAGCCCAGCTGTAGGAGGAGGCACTGGCCTCCCCGCTTCTCTCCACAACTGCTGCCCCCCCTTGCTGTTTTTTCTCCTTTCTTAACATATTATCAGAAAGTTGTTACCACCATTGCTTGCCTTGGCCTTGGCCAGAGGCAGATCTGATCTGTAGCCAGCCTCCAGCAACTTTCTGGCAGCTTTTACCAGAAACTGCCCCTGTTGCATCCCCTGCTACCAAAACCCTTGCCATGCAAATCCAATGCATTTATTCTTAAAGCCAACCCAGGCTTTGCTTGCTTTCCTCTTCACTGGTCCCAATTGATTTAAAATGCATTTTCATGTCTGCCTGGTGAGCGAGAACATCGAGGGGTGGAATAGAGAATTGGATGAGTTGAAAGGGGAGAGATGGGGAGTGACAAAAATTACAATGAACTTTACTGGAGCTTCTCATCTCCACCTGTCCCAGGCCTTTCCTTTTATTTTCTGCTGTTGTCAGTAGTTTTTGGTAGTGTTGTATTCTCCGTGGTTGCTCATTCACTAGGATGTCTGTTGGGAGTCAAGGAGGTTGATATCCTGAAAGCAGGAGCACTTGAACCTGCAAGTCTGCTCGTGTATTGGAGAACATGCTCCTGTCTTCTAAACCAGCAAATGCAACTGGGGGAGAAGTGTCATATGCTTTGCATCATAACTAGTTTCATGCAGTGCAACTGTGATATTTGCCTGGGTAATGTGTGCTAGTTGCACTTCTGCTGTTGGTGGAGTTAGGGTAGAGGAACGTATATGCATTGAGTACAGTAGTGGTCTCTGAGTTGTCTTGGTTTTCACTGTCAACTTTAGTCATGACTCAGGTATAAACAATCTGGTATGTTTCCTGTCTGCACTTCTCCAAGCACGGTCTTCTGCTTGCACGCCTCAAACCAGACTGTAACTGCATTTGCCACGCTCTGAAATACAGCCAGGCTTGCTACATATGAATTGAACCATGCAGTGCCTGGGGCAGCTGGGTTTCAGATGCTGCCATGAGTATGTGTTGGAAGGGGGAGAAGTGAGTGCAGTGCTCAAGATCTACTACAGGAGACTTACTCCAGCAGCATAGGCAATGGTCTTCCATTTGTTGTTATTATTTATCATAAATATTATATTTAAATGTATTTATATTTTTCTATTTAATAACCATAAGTAATTGTTATATATTAATTATTATATACTGTAGAAATACAAATAACTGCCATTTTTTTAGCTCTGTAAAGCATTCAGTGGATCCCTGTCCTGCTGTGATCTTGCTCTCGGATAGTTTTCTCTTCTTCTTTTATCTTGTAACAAAATTTTGGAGGACTTCAATGAACCAGGATCAGCTGCTCTAAAAATACTTCCAAGGCATTTGAAGAAAGCACTTGTGAATAGGTGAGAAGCAGCCCTTATGTGCCTCTGGGGCTGAGGGGGAGCACAGGCATAACAGGGGTTACTCTGTTATAAAAGTATCGCTTTAGTGCCTGCTACCAAAAGGAAAGAAACTTATGCAGTATTGTTACATTTAGTGCTGCCTGTTGCAGCAATAGGTTTGGGTCTATTACTACAGAAATTGTGCTGCTTCTTATAAGACAAGTTCCAAAATCACCTTGCTTTGCTGTGAAAACCTGAAGGGGGTGTTTCAAGCGCATCATGAGGTACTCTGAGCATCTCTTTCCAGACGAGTCATTGTGTCATTTGGATGAATTCCCAACTGTGTACGTTAGCCTCACACTAGCCCTGACCACTGGAGGTGGCAGTCAAATTGGAGGTACCCTCTCTGTGTTAAAAGTGGTGTAAAGGTGCCAGAGATTTTCACAATGTTCATCACCTTTGGGGATCCCAGAAAATGGGGTTTGAGTGTAAGAAGCAGACATGGCAGGCGGGGGGTTGGGTTTGCATACCATGGCGTGAGGCATGTGGCCACGGTGCTGGCACGGACAGGCACGAGAGGGTGATGATGCATGTTGCTCTTACCAGCACAGAACTGCTCCAATGTGTCCTTAAGTCTCCAAACAGCTGCCATGATGCCAACAAGGAAGGGAGCACTTAGTGGTTCAGCTGCTCTTGGTTTTTGTAGAGGAGCTGGTGACACCAAAAGAGCATTTGAATAGCAAAACAAGTAGCAAACTCAGGCTGAGAATAGGTACTTTTGAGAGTTTCATAAGCTGGTTATGAAAGGGATAAACATGCAAAATGTCATTTATAAAGGTTGAGAGTTCATAGGCTCCACTAGAGTGGCTCAGAGTAGCACCAACAGGCTAGGAGTCCTGTGTAGCACAGCACTTACAGGGCAGTGGTGCCATTGATTTGCTTCAGATTTATGGAGGCTCAGCTCTGTACCTGCCTCATGCCCCTCTCTGCTCCTTTGGCATTGTTGTCCTTGCCCATGGCTTTCTGCTTAGCAAATATTTAAAAAACTATTAACCACCACCACCACCTCCCCTCCCCAAACAAACAAAAAAACCCAACACACACACAAATAAAAACACCACACAACTAGTAGATTTAGCTGGTGAGTTACCCCTGCAAACTGCAGACCCTGAGTACCTCTTTCTGATACCAGATTTCTGCAGTGTGTTGCTTGTCCCTCAAGGACAGCAATGCCCATCAGGTCTATCACGGTCATGGATATGTGTCAAAAATGTTGCTTCTCCTCCTAAAAACCTCACTGTTCTTTACTTTGCTCTGGGCTTTGTCAGTGAGGTGGAGTACTAGGTTCAGGTGTTGTGTCCTCTTTCCCAGCTGCCTGAAACACATGCCTGTAAACTTAACAGCAGGAACATCAACGTAATGAGCTCAAAGCAATATATGGCATGGATAGCAGGACAGCTGCTGGAAAATTGCAGAGTCCCTTTTCAAGACCGCTTCCCAACACTCTTAGCACAGAGGTGATGCCACACCAACCACTTGCTGGCTATGGAAAGCTTCCTATAAACATGCTGCTTTTGTGCTGCTTTCAAATCCCAGAATTTAGCAGTAAATGAGGATATCAATATCTGTCTGTTCTTGCTGCCTGCAATGGATGTCTGTGGCCTCTCCTAGTCATGACATAGTGCCCACTCAGATGAAGGGTTGGGGATGCATTGGATGCTACAATATGCTCATATTTTGTGTCATTGTCATGACTGTCCAGCACCCTCTTTTGTGTAGTTCCATGAGTTGTTGTCAGTCAATTCAGCTTGCTTTTCAGGAGGTTCTAGCAGGTTTAGTCTTGCTGGCACTGTCCAGCACTCAATCCCAAGATCTGCAAAAGGAGAAACAATCCTCTGTCACCTCCCAGGAAACACTGACATTCAAAGAGTTGAGATTTTGTATTTAGATAGCACCTATCTATTTTAGTGAAGGAGCCAGCTGTCCCGTTTGCTTCAGCAGAAGTAGCCAGGGCATTACATAAAGACCTTAGTGTGTATCTTGGCATTGCCCTTCGCTTTTCCTGCTGGTGGGAGCCTTGGCTGGGATGGCAGCACGGGCCCAAGTATCGTCATAGCTGGCATATTTGCTGGGGTTTAAGTGCCAGTGCAGTGTCAGGCACTTATATAAAATGCGTAGAACTTCCATTCTTCTTCTAGGACAGTGAACTCCTAGGGGTCCCATTAAGTTCCTTGGAGATATGTGTACTAGACACATCTGAAATTTAGTCTGGGTTTGCTGTACAAAGAATGTATTTTATGCCAAACTATTGAAAGCTGGGAGTGAGGGTGATAATAACTTTGCATTCCTGTGCATGAATTTGATGGATATTTTTCTTATTTGGTCAAAAGGGTGATTGATAGGCTGGCAGTATGTGTAGATCTAGCTGTGCTGTGCATCCTTTCCCATGTGGATTACTGGGTGTGATGGTGTTCCTCTGCTGTTCCTTATCAGAGACCCTCTTTCGCAGAAACTAGATGCCAGATCACTTTTGCACCTTCAGCACAGCAGCATTTAACTTGAAGTAAGCTGTGTTTCATAGGAAATTAAGGAGGGTGGTCCCTTCTTCGCAAAGGTTAATGTAGTTCTGGTGGGCACCACTTACCCTTTACCCTCTGCAGGGCAGAAGCACACTTGGCTCTTTGCCTTCGTTGGACTGATGAGATTGAACAAAACTTGTTTGGCTGCATGAGCTGAAATTTGTTCAGCTTAACCTGAAAACAGATTTGCCTGCAAGGGGCTATTGTCAGGGACAGTAACACTTAGTGGCTTGGGAACAACAAGGAACACCAATAGTAGAGTATCTAGCTTATTGCTCAAAATTGCTATTTTTATCATAATATAAATGGTTAGTAGAGAGTTTTGAAAAGTATGTGTTGACTCATGGAGACAGCAATTTTTAGCACTTTTTTTTTTTTAACCCTCTAAGCAATTTACAATTAGTAATCCTTCTAACTCCCTTTTGAGCAGGGAAATAGTGTATAAAGTCTTTGGAATAAGGACTAGGGATTGTTTGGTTTCATAGTACTGAAGTCATGACTGGAGGGAAAAGCTATTGATTTAGGAAAACCTTCCTACTCTAAAGATCCTACCTAGTAATCATACAGAGAAACCACTTTACATTAATATGCTGGAGAAGTTATTGACTGGCACATTTCTAGTCCTAACAGTTAAATAGTATCCTTCCTCTCAAATTTACGAAAGGCAGTTTTATCTGTCTCAGTGGGGGTTCTTTTGATTTTTAAAGCTCCATAAATCTACATGGGAGATCTTAAAATTGGATGAGGACTGTATGACTAACTGAGGCGTTTCTGAGTTAAGATGTAACTTGAAGCATAAGAAAATATCGTTCTCTTGGCGTGTTGTTTTAGTAGGATGTATTTGAACCAGTGTGTTGCATGTCATTAAACATATGGTGAATCACGTCTGACATACATGCCAAAAAGAGTCTGAGATAATGGGACCAAAATGTCATGCAGTAACAATATTCACATAACAGAGTAATTTACTGAAATATAATCCTTAGGGAATGTAAAGTTAAATTTGAAAACGTATCCCCATTTCTGCCTTGCCCCTTGTAAATTAAAACTGCTGGAAATCGTTAACCCTTTGGCTGTTCTTACAGCAAATTGTGAATATTGAGCTTCTTGTTGGGTCTTGAGTATCATTTTCCTACTCTAACTTCACACATCTCAGGGCAAATTGAATCTGTGTACCATCCATCTGTAGCATTGCTAAACCTGTGCTGCCAGTGGTGGAGGTTCTGTGTAAAGATATGGATGTCTTCTACTTTATTCTTCCCTGAAACGGTGACTATTTTGGGTAATAACACTGCTGTGTGTAATAGAATAGGCAGAAAAAGATTCTCTGGACTTCTTTTAGGTTTATAGGGTATGTCCAACTAAAAGGCATTGCATGTAGTTAAGTACATTGCATGCAGTTAAGCGTGTAGCAAATTGGCATTGGCACAAATGATGGTGTTCTCCAGGAGTCTTTTACACCTTAATAGAAAGTATAACTTAGACTAATTATGGTAACATGTCCTAAAACTACAGCAATTAAACTTAAAAGATTGCTAAAGTTGTAGGGTATGGTTTTCTGAAAGCTACTTTCCAAACCTGCTCAATCTGTCCTTAGTCTGTCTTTTTAACATTAACTTCAGTTCTAGCTAATCTTTTAACTTCTCCTGCATTAGTCAAGCAGCTAATTCACTGGGAACTCCTACATACTCTAGTCTGTTTACACAGTCCTTATTGAATTAGATTGGAAAAGCACTATGGAATTTGAAAGAACGGCAGAATGTATATCTGATCTTTCCTTTTTTCTAGTCTTTTTGAAGGAGGAAGCCTGGGGCACCTTCATCTATGTGTAGATACAAATCACTAGGCAAAAATGGAGCAAAAAATGTGTTTTATCATTGCCTTGGCCATTGTGCTGAGTTGAGATGGGCATGGCTGTAGCTTGGGCTAAAAATTGGCCAGGAGTAAGGAGACTTTGCAGCTTCTCTGCATTTCACTGGGGGAGGTAAGCATGGAGCTCCAGGGCTTTGCTGGCAGAGAGGAGGTGGCCCCTGCTGGGTGGGATTCAGCAGCAAGGCTAGCCTTTTGACCATCTGAGCTGAATTTAGGAGGCTGAGGGCAAAACTGTTTGTTATTTTTTCTCCTCTTCCGCTTCTCTCCAGGCCTTTGTATCCTCTTGTTCCCTGTTCTTTTCTCTCCCACTTCCCTTTGGCAGCAACACAAAAAACAGTTGAGGTGCAACCCAACACCTACTGTTTTCATTGTCTGCCTACAAATCACCTTTCTTCCCTTTTTCCCCTCCTGAAAACACTGCACTATCATCCATGCACTCGCACACACACAAAATCAACTTTCAGTCCCACCAGGGTAAATGCTGTATTAAATTCACACATGTAACATCATCAAAGCTCTGGTTTAAGTGGGGCAGATGGAAAATGCCCTGCTGACCTAATACCCATTAAAAAAAATACATCTATAGCTGGTGTCAATGGGCTTCTTTCTTCTTTTCCTTTCTTTCCTTTTCTTCTCATTTCTGTGTGTTCTCTTCAGAAGAACTTCAGTGCTGCATTAAAGAGATTACAGGTGCTTTTCATCTTTACCTTTTTTTTCCTCCCAATTTTACTTCTTCCCAGTAAGCCTCAGGGGTTTTTGTTGTTTCTTTATTTTAAAGCAATTGATTTATAGCTCCTACCTGCTGGGAAAGATTGACTCACTACGGAGCATCTTCAGACAGCCCTTCTTTTGAGTCACTCAGGACTGGAAGCAAACAGAGGGCTAGGTTCAAAGGTGTTTCTTTCCTGGTGCTATTTACACCCTAAGGAAACGGTGAGAAAAAGTGAGGGTGTGTGCTTTTGTTTTATAGCTTGATGTACATCTTCTGTGTCTGTATCTTGAAACGGGGTTGTCCAAGGAGGCAAGACTTTTTTTTGTAATTTTTTTTTTTGCTAACACTGAATAAAATCTCATTGCACTTTTTTCCTCACTCCTTCTCTCATACCATGATTTGGATGGGGTTTTGCTGTGTGGTTCTGGGAGTGATGCTAGTGTTTTTGGTTCACAAGCATCAGGCAGTGCTTTGATTCCTCTGAAACATGAGGTATGGATCCCATCCCAAGCCCCTTTTGGTGGGTTAAATAATTTGTGGTTCTCCTCATACTTTTTTGCTCCCATCTCTCCCTGCATATCAGGGCCAGGAGACGTGGGGCAAGCAGCGGTACCGAGCCACCATGCCAAGAAGTGAATGGGGAAGGATACTTTTCACATCAGTTCACTGCCAGCGTGATGGACCACAGTGGCTATCTCCACTGTTCAGCATTTGAAGCCTTGGAAAGATATCTCAGGGCAGTTGGGAAAGGGGTTTCTTTTTTCCTTCAGCTACTGCCATCTGATACCAACACTACATTGTTCTGCCTTCAAAGGAACTAACTTGACATGCCAGGGTGGCTGTTCTTCATCTTTTCAAAAGGATGAATCAGAGATCACTGAATTTCCTCAGCTGGGTCTTCTGCTTTTATGCATTCATCTGAAAACACTGACCTCAGCAGTTAGGCTGATTTATTCCACAAAAGAAGTAAAATCTGTCTATTCTTGTTTGAATTTAGTTTTGAGAGAATGAGATACAGAGTTAGAAACAAATAATGAGAAGAGAGAGTGACCTTTTTTTTAACTTGCTTTCCCAGACCTAATGTTAAAGCTGCATTTCTCACTTGCGTACGCAAGAGCTAAAACCAAGTCCTGCAGACATTGCCCCTGAACTCTTTTATTTAGTGCTACCTTTCATCATTAGGAAATAGCTAGAGATGCTGTTTCTGAACCTTGGTAAGTGACAAAAGAGACCAGTGAATATTTAGACACTGGCCTTGCTCTGAAGATAAATCAAATGCGAGGTGGCCCATCCTGTCTTGTCTCTCCCATCCCTCCTTGCAGGGGTGATTTGAATGCAGTTAACTGATGTAAAACAACAGTATTTGGAGAGGAGGGTTTAGGAGTTGATTTCAGCAGCTGGATCCAATTTTTCAAGTGTTGTGTGCAATTGGATAATTTCATCATATTTGCTTTATTTTAATAAGTGTTACAAGAGGACTGTTCAGTGACTTAGTGAAGATTTTCCATTACAAGCTCTGCAGCCTTTTCATTCTCCTTGGCTGCCATTCCTCTTCTTGCAGTACTGTGCACAGGATAAATTTGCTTTAGAAAATAGTTTTTTCAAAAGGAGAGCAGAAGACCCATGGTCTGCATGAGCAGGGTGGCATTTTAAGGGTCTCTCGTTTGTTCCCTCTCTCTCCCCTCTGCTTTTTACCCTTTAATTTACTGTTGTGCGACCACAGGAGATACCAGGGGAATTGAGTGCATTGGGTCATATCAGGCCAGATTCCTCCCCAAGTCAGAAGCAGCCCTTCTTCATGGGGACTGCCTTTCAGGAGCATTTCTAAAGGCCACACAAATCAGGAGCTATGTGAGCAGTTTGTCTGGTTTCTTCTGCCCCAGCTTCCTTTCACCCCCTAAACATTTTGGTGAGGAAGTCAAAAGCCATTGAAGGAAAAGCAGATCACCTCCATGAGATAGAGAAGAACAATTTTGGGGAGAAAAGGTGAAAGTAATGCAAGAATTAATTTTTGGGTTTTGGATTCCTTTTTCAGGTGTAGAGCGTGCAGTAAGTATTGATCTAGTTCCCTGAGTATCACAAGAGTCTTGAGTCAGGAGTTGCTTCTGGAAATGTTCATGAGCAAACATTTCCCCATCTGAAGGCAGCTGATCTGCTGGAGCTGAGGCCTTTCACATAATATATGTTTTGACAATGCATTTGTCAGGAAAGATGTCTGAGGCCCAGGCTACATTTGAGAGAGGTAACACCTCATGAATGCTTCTCCAAGATGTGCTTACAGGTCTCTCCCATCCTCAAACTTATTCATGAGACTATTGTCTCTCCCCTTCCCTGCTTATTTGTATTTTGGGATCAGGTGACTTCAAATAATAGCATCAGCTCTTGCTGTTGGACGTGTTTTTTTCCTAGACCTCAGAAGCCATTGAGCATCTTAACTTTCACGTAAAGCCCCAGGAGAAATAACCCTGGACTGCTCCTGTCTGGGTAATCAGAGTGCTTAAGGCAGGTTCTTGCAGGTCATAAGACAGGGGGGAAAAGCTGCTGGGAAGGGGAAAATCCTTGGGAGCAGGCTTTTATGTCAGCTTCAGATTCCAAGTAGTACACAAAGCTTTTGACTACATGGCTAGGTTGAAGAATGGCCAAAAACTAGATGTGCCTGGAGGTCTTAGCTCCCACAAGTCTGGGGATGCTGAATTTCTAAAGTATTCATTGAAGAGCATGGTAGAGGGGTGCTTTGGGAGAAAACTTGCAGTTGCAAAGACAAGCTTGAGACCATAGCCTGTTTTTAATTGGTGCTGCAGATTCATCCTAGGAGAGTATCAGGTGTAACATCCAGCAGTGGCTATCAGAGGCAGCAAAATAGCTCGCAAGCACCTTGCCTGCCCTCCATACCAGCTAGGCTGCCTGGAGTAGTAGTGAGCCTAGCATGGTTGTCCTGCCAGTGCTGGGAGCAACACAAGCTTCTGCCTACCCTTTGAAAGGAGATATTCTCCAGTAAGCATCCTGCTGTTACATGTGGATACCACCAGAGAACATCACAGTTGCCTTAATTCCATTCTGCTCTGGTGTGGAGAATGATCTGGGGACTAGAGAGGTAATTTTCCATGCTGTCTGGGAAACAAAACATGTTGACTGTGCTTTACAAAGCAAGCAAACCAACCAACCTGTAAATGACTGAGCAGCTGGTTAACAGTTGGAGGCAAGATGCATTCTAGCAGTGTGCCTGTAGAACCTTTGCCTTTCCCCGAAGTTCTTGGTCCCTGCCATGGCAGGATTGCCAGGCTGGAGTTGGCAGCTGGAGCTTTTCAGCAGGCTCCTTCACTGTCCTCCCTCATCGTGCCTCAAAGTCCACGCAGCAAGGCAAGCTCAGTGCTGGTGGGTTGCCATGGAAAGAGCTGCCACATTGCACTGAGTTCACAGTGGGTTGTTTGGTGGTTGTTTCGTTTTGAAAGAGAAATTTTCACAAACTTTATAAAACTAAATTAATGCAAGCTGGTTGCAAAATCAGTGGCTCTGAAAATAATATCATTAAGGATCTTTTTTTTTTTTCTTCCCTTCCCTTGGAAGGAGTGCACATGTGTTTTGGCAAACAAATACTGAAATTAGTGTCATGCTGGATTTTGATGGCTGGTTGATTGGAGCCTATTTCACAGTGTAGAGGAGAGATGGGGAAGGAAAAGGGTTTGCTGGTGCAGGTGGGAGCAAGTGTATGCCCAGGGAATGCTGCTGCTGACATGGTTCTGTCTGGTTTTGTGCCTCTCGCACTCTGTTGCCCTGGCACATAGTGTTACAGGTTGGTAATGTACTATGTTGGGGGAGATGGGACTTGTAAAACTTGGCTCTGAGAGCACATGGGCTGAGTGGAGGTTATTTCTGAACCCACATCATACAGTTGATCTCAGATTTTGGGGCTCCTGACACTAACATTTCATGAGTCATTCCCAAACCCCTCTCTGTGGTGGTTACAGTCTGGGCTTTGCAGGATTTCCAGCTCCATTTGTCTGGAGAGGCAGCACAGGCTGCCCAAATGATGGGATTTTTTTTGGAAATGGGGAGATTTAATGTTTCTGTAACAGTCTGACTCTGCAGACCCCACCAACTGTGTTGGCAAATGGGGTGAGCTGGAGCATGCGCAATACACGAGTACAGGTAGAAAGAGGTTAATGCTTTGCTCCCAACTTCCCTTTGGCCTTTTGGGGGAAAAAAGAAAATCACAAGAAAATAATCCACAAGATCAGCAGAGCTCTGGCGTTTAAAGCAGAAGGGGGAGATGAGTTGGGAAGGGAAAAAACCCAAACCTGAACTAATGAGGCTTATGAGATGTTACAGACTTAAGCTTGGGTCTTTCTTTCTTTCTGTTGAACTAAATAGGGGTGAGAGTGGCCACCTTTTGAGTTGACGTCTGGTTTTGTGCTCCTGCCTTGCTGTGGCTTCTTTGCAGGGTTATTTTTCACTTGTTTGGATGTAATCTTTTTGGAGAGTAGCTATTCCATTTTTGGGGGGTTTAGTGGGATAATCAATTATATATAAGAAACTCTTCGAAAATAATTTCTTCAGATACTTTCTAATGGAGCATAATTGCACAGTGATAGATTTCTGACATACCAAAAGGCAACATTCAATAATCAATTGACCTCATGAGGGAAAATGAAGATGCGTTCCCCTAGGGAGATGTTTTTCATGTGTAAAAAGCAGGCTTTGCTCTTTCAACTGAGATTCCTCCTCGCCAGAATTGGAAGGAGAAGCAGCCCATTTTAAAGGAAAAAAAAAAAATTTAGACAAATACCCTTCAGTGAGAAATTGTTTTAAGGAGCAATTCTCCTCCTTTTCTGCATTTCTCAAGTATTGCTCAAGCATCATTGTTATGCGCTATGAAGTAGCCTCAGGGGAATAGTGAGTGCTCCTGGATTAAAACCGGTGGAAGGAGATGGGAGGAGCTGACTGCCAAGCATACTTTGTCACATTTTTAAGGTGTTCAGATGGCAAACACTTCTGCTGGTAATAAGTAAATGAATGGGAGGTTTTGGTAATTCTTTTTTTCTTGTTTTCCTTAGCAGGATATTCTTCAGCATAGTAATGATCTGTCTGGGTGAAGCATGGTCCCTTTGTGGTTTGGAAGCCTAAAGGGCATTCCAGGAGGGTGCCAAAGCATCCAAGCTTTAGACGGTCCAGATCAAACTCGGTTTTGGAAGTAAGAACTGGTTTGTTCTGTGTCCCTTGATGTTTAAAATTAGAAGTTGAAGACACAAAATGTGTCCACCTTCGTGTCAGAAGTATGCAAAGGCATGGATTGTGCATGTCTGATCATATTTATGAACATGTGAGGGGTTTTTTAATACATAATTAGGTCTTAGAAAACTTTATTTCATTCTAGAGGTGCTTTTCATTCTCTTCCACTGCATATTTCCAGAAGAAGCCCTGGTTGCTTTGAACTGGGAGATTAAGTAACTTGTGAATGATCCAGTAATTGTCTCCTCTTTATAATTCTTGGCTGAAATGAAAATGCAGAGGTCTTCACATCCTGCTAAATCCTATGATTTTCCAGCAGCAGCATGCCAGGGGTGCCACCCTCTGTCCCCTGACCCCCACTATTGGTGTCCTCTCCTGGAGCTCCTGCGTGCTGGCAACTCTTATCCTGGCCTTAGGACCCTCATCACAAGGGCAAGTTGAGGGAAAGATGGGAACAGGCTGGATTCAGAGCAGTGTCCAAGAGCTGCTGTGTTCTCTGTGTGTGTATTTTATATATTTATATACACACACAGGTTGGGAGACTAAATACAAATGGGGAAATGTGGCACGAAGGGAACTGCATGTTGTTAGATCAGATTTATCTACCAAGTTTCTGGTCTGTTGCGGACAAGACTATACCTGGAAGTTGGAATGCCTTATTTTCAAGTGGTCTTGTACTATGCACATAGCAAAGGTCTTGCAAAGACACCGAAGGCAGAGCTCTGGCAGTCCCTCACACCCATCTATGCAGCAAGTCAGGTTAGAGTTTGAAAGAATGAATGCGCCAAATGCACCAACTGCTCCCATGTGTTTCCTGTAGTACTTGATGTGGGAAGAAGGATCTCATGTTTAGGAGAGTGGATGTTGTTTGGGTTTGTGGCTTGCAGTCATTGGGGAGTGTTTCTAACTCAGCTATGGAAACCCAACTGTGTGACAAGGGAGAAGGATTGCATTGTGTGCCCGATTTCTGATGTGAACAAAGGTCCTTTGTGGCTGTGCCAAATTCTTCCAGCAGCAGAACTGTTACTCTGCACAGAGGGCAGTGGCTCTGCCCTGTGACAAATCGCAGCACCAACGACTGCTGCAGGAAGAGGAAGCTTATTCCATCCTGTGATCCTTAGGGGCAAAATTCATTTTTTTGCCTAATAGACACGTGTAAAAACGCTTAGTAAATTGTACACACCCACTTGAAATCTCAGCATACCACATAGCAAGACAGGCCTTTCCCCCATAAACAAGCAGTTTTTAAAGGCTTTCTAACATCCTTTCTTTATTTCATTTTTTAAATTTAAAAACTCTTTGTAAAACCTGTGATTTTCCTAAGGAGGATAAATAGTTGATTAAAAACAGGTTTGTTGGACTAAAGAAGAAAACAGAGTAGTGTTACTTCATTAGCAACTTCAGCTCCAAAAAACTATTAATTTCAAGCTTCAGATGGTGTAGACGCCTAGAACATAAGTGATGCTTCAACTGGCTTCTGGTTCCTGATGATTAATTGTTTGATGGCTTTTGCCCTAAATGGCCAGTGGACTGGAGGAAGTGTTTTGTGACCTGCAGTGAAGGGAAAGCATGCAGATGTTTCAAAGGATCTTTCTGGACTTAGTTTATTGTCTCTTTGCCTTTTTTGCTGAACGTTTGGTAGGTCCTCTGTCACACAGTTTATAGGACTATCCTAAAGCTAAGTGGTGTGGGCGGGTATGAAGTTTGGGTGCTTAGTAAGAGAAGGAGAGATAATTAAATATACTTTGAAAACAAAGTGCTGAGATAAAATTTGAAGCCAATAAGGGCAAAATTATGTGCAGAGGTGATCCAAGTGGGTATTGCAGGAGATGAAGTAAAGCAGATGTAATAAAATAACTTGAACAGGCAAAGCATCTGATTAGGATGATGGAAAACAGAGTAGCTAAGCATCTTTCTGAGGTTTACTTTTTCAGTAACTGACCTCAGAGCTGACAGAGGAACTGGTGAAGGTATAATGAAGGGATAACTGATGAAGCGATGCACTCTGCGAACACTTGGTTTGTGCTGCCAACAGCAGGAAAAAAAATACACCCTTGACTGAAAGAGATGTGGGTCAACTCTTCCAGGGCCTCCAGAGCCAGAGAGAGAAGAGAACAAATATATTGAAGGTGCCCGCAGGCTTTGGATGGAATGCAGTTGTCATGATGTCTTCACCACATGGGAAACCTCCCTAAAATAATGGATTTTTCCAGAATTTAGGCAAAAAAAGATGGAAAGGGGGAAGAGCTTGAACTATAGCATCCAAGCAAAGAAAGACCAGAAGGAGCTGATAGCTTTTCTAGTGATGTGTTTAGCTGCAGAGGAAGGTCACTTTTAGCTTGTGTGAGTACAGAGGGAGGTTTGGCAACATCATCAGGAGACAAGCTCTTCTGCTCACTTGGCCTGATGAGTGATTTCTGTGGGCAGGCAGATAGTTCAGACCTTTGATCTTCAGAATTTTGCTTCCTCCCATGAGCCTGCTGGTGGAAGTTGTGTTTTTCTGACTTTGGTGCTTGCTTGCTGGGGCCCAATCTAAGAGTACCAGCTCCTTTTGCAGGGACTGTTAAATATTTCCAACTTGTGAGGCAGCAGGGTAACCTTAATTTACTGGAGCCTGTAGAAAACCTGGATGCAGTTTCTATTTCTGCTGAAGACTAGGGGGTAAGGCATGAGTTTTGCACTGTGCTATCCTATCCCTTTTGGTGGCAGCAAGCTGTAAATTGACTTGCCTGTTTCACAAAGCCTCTATATGGTTCTCTTCGTGCCCTAATTGCCCATCTGAGTAATGGAGATAATAGCAGTGCCTTCATTCACAGAACTGCTGGGAGAATAGGTGTCTTAAAAGCTGTAAAGGCTCTGAATACTAGCCTAGTGGGATCCTCTGATCACCACAGGTCATTAACTACCTAAGGCAGACTCCTACGTTAGGGGAAAGAATCCAGAAAAGATCTCTGGTTTATGTAGTCGGTGGAAGTCATGTCATTATATTTAGAGAAGAAAAGCCTCCAAAAACTGTGTTTTTCAGGGTCTTTCTTTTAGGCAATTGAGCACAATGATGTTTAATGTAAAATGCGACAAGAGGAGAGTGAATGTTACTTACAACAAGATACTTGCAGAGCCCCTCTGCAGAACCAAATCTGTGTGTCACCAGGGCAAGAGGGAGCCAAGGAGATCAGAGCAAAGTAGAGCATGGCATAGGCAGGTACTCATCTGAGCACCTCATTCATCTTAACCAGCAGCAGCCACATTCCCTGCATGCTGAGACAGTAAAGATGTGGTCTGCTAACCTATATACCTGATTTTTGTCTCTGTCTCGGTTGGGAGAGTGTGCAGCTGCCATGTGATTGGGAAGAAATCTGTCAGGTTTCAGGGAAGAGTTTTATTTTCCCAGCAGTGCAGGTGTTCATCTGTTCATCTGTATCACAGGAGTCTCCTAAATAGAGATTCAGGTTGGGAAACACATGTACACCATCTGACAGCAATTTAAGGTCATTCACCTGAATTTGGCTAATGAGCAGGAGACCCAGCCTGGCTAGGGGCAGAGGCAGTATGGGTGTCTGCAATGTGCTCCTCCGAGCCAGCAGTGGTATGTGCATGGAGGGGTCTGTTTGCACTCCCAGACAGAAATGTACATTTTGACATAGGATGCCTGAGGTTTGCTTCCTTGGTTCATTAGAGTATTGAACCATGTAAGTTAGGCCAACAGCTAACTGTTCATATGCTTAAAATTGAAGCTGTCCTGAAGCATCTTGGACATCAGATTTGTTTGCTGTTCTCTGGTTGAGTTTGGAGGACACTGAGCATTCACATCCTGTGAAAACCTGTCTGGCAGTTTTCAGGAGTGGTTTGGTTTTGAAGGAGGTGTGTTGTAATTCCTGCTTCTGGAAATGTCAAAGTGGAATGGTTCTGTTGCATCACTGTGCAAGTACTCAGTGTGGTGGGCTCCGAGATGCTGCTTCCTTCAATAGCGCCTGGCGCCATAGCTCAAGAATTTTTCTATTTAGGAAGTGAGTGGGTTTAGGTGTTACAATTACAAGCTAGACCTAGCGTTTTAAAGGAGGAAATTATTGCGTACTGAAGCTTTTCTCGGTGGTGCAAAGGATGAAAGTGCATAAGCGGTGTCAGTCTGGATGGCTTGAAGCAATAGCCATTGAGATCACTGTAGCACGGACAAGTGGAGAGGGAAACCAGGGCAGGAGAGAAGAGTAGCAGTGTTTGGGGGGCATGGCTGAAACCATCCTGTGGGAAGGAGCTGTTACGCTAGTCTACTTGTAGTGTTTTATTACCCTCTTATCTGTACTGCTCATCGGGAAACATGAAGATACACAGAAAAGCCCTTGGGAGGGGAAGGGAAAGAGGTACCATGACTCATCAGCTTTATAAATCACGAACCATCTGCATTTCTGTAACACATCATGAATGAGTCAAAAGGGAGAAGTGTGCAGCTCTAAGACACGCACAAGTTACTAATATTTTGTGTTAATTATTGAGCTCTTTCCTCTCCTTTGGGACCTCTGTAGACACCTTCAGTGCTGCTGTTGTGTTGGAATAGGCTGATACAAAGGCTCGTTCTCATATTGGACAAACAGAGTTAGCTAGGCATCCCATAAGTCTGCATGTATTGCCTGTCCTTCTCAGACATGACATCCTAGTGACACAGGTTTCTTTTGTTTTCTCTTTCCCTCTAAAAAGTAGTCACCAAATCATATCCTGGCCGCAGCCGTTGCTTCTTCCCCTCCACCAGGTTCTCTGAACACTTTTCTTTCTATTTCGTATTGTGATGCATGCCATGAGAGCCAAGAGGTGCAGGGCTTTAAGGGCTACTTATTGAGAAGTTCGTTTCTTTTTTTTCTTTCAGAAAGCTTGAAGTTATCTCTTCTCTGTAGCCATGCAAGTGAAACACGCGAAATGCACATGTAATTCCTAGTTTGTTTTCCCCTTTGCAGTTCACTTGAAAAAGTGTTCTTGAGTGCCTTGATAGTTTTACTTGAAAAAGTTAATGGTTCTGGTATCAAAAATGACACTGTGGTTCCCAGGGCAGAAAAAATTCAACAAAGGAGAGAGGCAGCGTGAGAAGTACTAAAGCAGTAAAACTTCTGTACTGTTCCATAAATTTTGTAAGCACATAGAATAAAGAAATCAAATGTCTTGATTCTGTCGTACTCCATCTTCCTGCTTTGGAGGCATTTAACTGATAGTGTCCCTATAATAACAATAGATCTGAAGACAGAGAATATATAATAATATATAAAATGCATAGTAATAAAGGAAATAAATACTGCTGTACCCTATCTGGATGCCATTTTACTGCAGAGATGACACAAATGAGAAGAGGGACCAGACGGTATTAAGATGTTTGATCCTAACAAGTGAGAAGTGATTACTAAAAAGTTTCTTAAGCAGAGTGTGTTTGACAGCCCTCCCTTCCTAGTAGAATCCATTCCTTAGAAGCATGCCTGAAAAGAAATGAAGCTGAATATTCAAAAAGAATGAACTACTGTTTCCCCATGTAAAATCAAAGGTCGATATGTCTGGGTTTTACCCACATAGCTGAAGGTGGTGTCTACAGGTAAGTTTTGTGTCTGTGACAGTCTCTTGTCCTGTCACCACATGGTGCTGCAATAAAACCTCAGTATTAAGAATTACTTAAATCTAGTGACTTTAATCCAGTCCAATGATGAGGATTCAGTGAGCTGCACAGACAAGTAATTAAACTAATTAGAATGAATGTTTTTGTAGTGTTTCTATTTTTCTCTTAAGAAATCTGTTGCTCTTTATTGCTCCATAATGAACATGCAAGTACACACCCTAGGAGTAAACATACCACTGATTACAGGAGATAATTTTGACATAATATGTGACTAATCTTCAGAGCTTGCTGCCTTTGGAAGCTATTGATGGAAGGCATTGGACAGAGGTTCAGCCCTGCTGTGGATGTTGAACATCTGCAGATTTATCTGGATATATCTTGCATGGGTGGTTCATGTGTCTTCTTGCTTGGGAAACATCAGTTCATATTTTTCTTTCACAGAGTAGAATGTGAGGCCTCAGGTATGGATCCACTGATATGTTTGGGTTATCAGTGTGCACAGTCATATATGCCACTGGGATCTGAGGTCCCTTTCTGTCCCTGAGCATTTGCGACTCCAGTGGGGGCTGCCAGCTAAGCCGTGTGTTCAGCAGGACCTTGTGGCAGAAGCCCACGCTACAGGGAAATGAGCTTTTCCTGGACTACTCTAACTTCAGAAACCAGTGGGAGCTGCAGCTCTTGTGCGGTGTTGCCACTGTGCTAGTTTTTGTGTGCAAGGTTTGGGATTTTTTGTTTTCTGTTTTTAAAGAGTAAAGTGGTGGCCAGGAAGCAAGGAAACTGGGGGTTTGTCCCCACCTTGGTGCCCTGGTCCTGCCTGATCCGCTCTAGTGCATGTCATCCTGGAAAGGGACCAACTCTGTCCAGACCTTATATTAAAGCAACTGTCTTGGGTGGGACAAGTAACTGATGCTACAATATAAATATTGATTCAGGACAAGAATTATTCCATAAGGTGATGGTTTTCATCCTGAGTAGATTGTTCTGTGACTTATCCAGAGAGCAAAAAAGCTAAAATCAGGCCTAATCCAGATTTTAACTAAACTTAAGCCTGCATTTAAAAAAGAAACTGCAAAACAGTGATTGTAGATGAGTACTTGTAATAGAAAATTCACAGCACGCAGTGTTCAACTTATGCTTTCTGGAAAGGGTTTGGCCGCTTGCATTGGTACAACGCGCAGCAGAGAAAACTGACCATATTTTGCGTGTCTTTGGCTTTGCAGCAGCATGAATGAGAACATTTTAGTTCAAAAGAATAGCCTATGAGTGGTGTACTCTGAAATATGCCTGTTGCGTAGTACTACCTGACAGAATCTATTCTCATAAAGCCTACAGAAGTTTATTTCCCAGAATACCTGTGTTTTCCAGAATGAGTTTCTTTATCTCTACAATGGTTACATCACAGGTGAGCTGTTAACGTAAAGAGGCAATTTTCACAAGGATTGGCTTAGGCATGTAGTTCTTCAGGATTTTCTACTATGCTAGGTGCCTTTTGAAACTCTATTTCGTCCCAAACTGCTCTTTTTTTATTTTATCTATATCTTTTTACAGTCTCTTGGTAGCTGTGCTGTAAGGGTGCAAGGCAGAAGCAGGATGTGCGCTGGGTTTGCTTCTGCCCCTGTTCACAGGTATGTTGGCATCCAGTTTCACGGGATGAGTGGCTGGAATGAGTGAGGAGTCCTGGAGGCAGTTTGGTTTTCTGATCTTGTTTGAAAGGTGTGAGCCTCTCATCCTTAAAGACAGAAAAACTTATCAGTTGCTGCTTCTCTACAGGCAAAAATTCATGGTGACAGCACCCTGCTACAAACATCTGCAATTATTTTTTTTTTCCAATTTGATATGTCTACACCAACATATGTGAATTGAAAATGTATAGCACTTTCAAATTTACTTTTTCACATGTCTGCAAAAATTATTGCTGTAACACGATGTGTATACCTCCCCATTAATTGTGGTTTATTCAGCTTACAAAAAACTGCAGAAGTGTCAGTGCTCCAGGCTGCTCTGATTTAAATGATGTTTTGAAAGCTCTGCTCTGGTTCACAAAATCTTCCTTTCTTTCTCTGGTTTTCTTTTGTAAATCATTACAGTCCCGATCCATCATGTAGGAATTAGTTGCTCTGGTTTGCTTCTGCTTATTCTCCTGCATATAATTAAACAATGTTTTTAAGGGTTTTATCACAGTGAAGAGCAACAGCATTTTTTCGCTGTGCTAGCTGATGTGCTTTTTGATATTACTGTAGCAGCTGCATGCTAAAAACAGTTGTAAAGAAGGAAAAGCATCACCCTAGGCATGTTCTTTTTTTGCACCATGAAATGTGTATCTCGCTTCTCATCATTGGGTTTGTAGAAGAATAATATTATCCACCACATTAATGAATGTGAGTTCAGCATCTCTGCTCTGGAGCAGGATGATAGCTCTGCTCTGTGCTGCATATGTTTGTGTTACTGCAGCCCTCATGGTGAAGCGCAGATGGTCATTGCGGGGGTATGATGCTGTCAAGTAATATCAATTAATTTCTGCTCTGCTCTAAACTCTATGGCCGTGACTTCTGGGCAGCCACACAGGTTGAGTTAAAAGCAGAGATGCTCACAGGGACACATGCTTCCAAGTCCCGGGGGAGCCAGGGACCCGACCCACAAGCTTTGAAGATTATGAGAGGGAGAGGACCATTGTTGAAGCTAGCCAGAAATGAACAGACTCACTGAGGTACCTCATGATGTGGTTGGTCACACGTCCTGGAAGGAGTGGAGAGTTCTTCAGCTTAGGGAAAAATTGATCCAGGTGGTGTTGTTGCTTTCAAAGCAGCCTGTGATGTTTGCACGGCAATTGCATCAAGGTCTGACTGGAATCTGACGGCAAAGCATGACATTTGCAATTAGTTCTGCTGAGATCCACTTGCTGTGTGATAAAGTGGGATAGTATCCCCCCAAAACAACAACAAACTGAAAGACTTGTCTGACAAGTCCTTTCTAATGAGCTCTCTTTGGTCTTGTGCTGTGCACCTCATGTTACTCCTGGTGCATCGCCTGGCTGGGGAAGGGGCATGGGAAAGCATTAAGGAGTAATTTCTAGCTTTGTGATATTAAACATCATGTTCAGACATGGGAGAGGGTTTTTGAGTGGCTAGAGGGTTGTTTATTTTTAAATTACAAGGGTGTAATTTGCTGTTGCTTGTCCCATGTAGCAGAGAGGATGCTGTTCATGGACGCTGAGCTCCTGAGCAGCAAAGTAATAAAATGCTTCTACCCTCTTTAAATGTCAGTTTGCCCTTGAAAGTGAAACCCCCTGTATTTGTATGCTCATTTACAGGTATCCTTGTGGTAGTTGTCTTCCTGATGTTCTTTTTTTCCTGCTGCTCCTTTTCAGGTAAGGCCAGGTGCTAGGAACTGTCTGCTAACACAGGGCAGATGGAGCAGTGAGATGAAAAATATGAAGACTTTTAGTGGCAGGTCACACAAGTATCGCTCAAGTAGTTTTCTTTCTGAGTTTTTTGGTGGTGGTCATGGTTTGTTCTTTTTTTCTTTTTTTTTTTTTTTTTAAAAAAGTAAGGTATAACTGTTAAAAGCAAAGCATTATTTGCACTGAGTGGGGGCTTCAACCTGTTTCAGCCTCTGAAACAGCCACTTTATTCCAGTCTTTAGCTGGAAGCAGGATGCAGCACGAAGTGGTGATATTTCTGGTGCACTTTATCTTTCTGCCAAAGTTAATGTTTTCCCTGCTTTTTAATTTGATATGCCTTCAAATTCGGTTGTCTTTGGAAAGCTTTTTTCGGACTCACTCACGTTTTGCGGCATGAGAAAAGACAGGCAATCTCTCGCCCTCGTTGTGTCTCCTCTGCCCTACTGTTGCCCCAGCAGTGGATTTCAGGGTTTTGGCCGATGCTTTGTGTGACTAGGCGGTGTCCCAGCTGCCATGGAAAATTCCCACTCTGCCACCACCTTGGAGTAGCCTGTGTGGGAACAGCACTGCAGAAAATTAGTTCAGTTTCTACCCAAATATTTGCACTCTTAGGGGGAGGGGGTTATAAAACCAGCTATGTGCACAAGGGAAAGATGGGAGTGAAAAGATTTCAATGGTCAGCAAGAGAAGCTTTTTAATTTATTTTTCCATCCCTCTGCTTGAACTGCACAGTTATCTTTTGCTGCTGGAAGGTGTCATTGCTGCACAGGCAAACATTTTCCAGTGCCAGCTGGGCCTAAAAGTGTGGTTTATTTTCCTTGTGTGGTTCTCCACAGTTTCCCCAGTCTGGTGCCAGGCGACCAGGGGCGAGATCTGGCATTTCCAGTTGTGAACAGTCATCAAATGAATTGCCACTTCGTTCTCATGTTGGATGCTCCAGAGCCATTTTAACAAGGTTTTAAGAGATCAGAGAACTGTGACTGGGTTACTTAATTAATTAAACAAATTAACCAATTTTTTGGAAATTAAACAAAAGCTGACTGGGGCCTCTCTTGCAACTGCTGCAAGATGCTTTTGGGGACGTAGGTTTAAAAGAACATGTTGCTTATGACCTGTACACTGTCATCCTGGATGGCTGTGCTGAAGCAAAGCAAATCAAAAGCTCTTGTTCTTGCACACAGGCTCTCTATGATTTGGTTTTGACTGTGTTCACAATGGCAGGTGTCCGCTTGGAGCCAGGTGCTTTTTTTTTACACGTGGTTGCCTTTTGCTGCTTTGTGCGTTTGCTCATTTAAAAAATAACTCAAACAATTAGTTGGTTTTATTTGTCTTAGGCTCCCACAGCAGGACAAGACAAGCAGGAGTTATGGTAAGTGAGCTGGAGGAGTGAGGGCTGCTGTCCTTCCCTGAGTCAGGGGCACTGGATCCTTGCAGGGAGCTGCTGGCAGCACCCCTGCACCCCACACCTATGGCCACCCCAGCATGGCAGCAGCCAGAAAGGAGGTCAGTTGTCCATGGTCCTGCCCATAACAGAGCAGAGTCTGAACCAGGCAATCTGTAGGGATAACTTTGTCCTGTTCATTGAGCAGCAGATGTGAATTTTGTCCCTCGAGAGGACACGTGTGCTGTGGTCACAGTTCAGGAAGCTCAAGTAGCCATAGTGATGCATTTGTTGCTAAGCCTTGGTTGTTGCTGAGGGGTGTCATCTCTCCCTCAAAAAACTGAGTTGTCGCTAGCTGGAGGAACAGCCATCTGCAGGTGAAATCCAGAGGTTTGTGGGGTCAGGTTTGTGACCCTTGCCTGCTGAGCTCCAGCAGAGCAGTCTTCTCAAAAATCAAGCTGGAGGAGCTGAAGTGGCATCATTTAGCAGTTTTGTCAGGAGCAGCACTGTTTATTTAAAGCTGTCTACTGAGGCTTTGATGATCCAGTGAGCATCTCATGTTTGAAAGCTCTAAGATGTTCACAGTGCTCTTTATAACATTTGTAAATAAGACATTCCCTCTGCAAATGTATGTGGTGCGACCTCTGGAGTTGTACTATGGTGGGTTCTGTCCTCTTAACAATGTGTATTGATTTATCCCAAATGATATCCTTACTGAGGCCCTGGTGGGGCCATGTCCTGGAGGTAACAATAACCTCTCCTTGCTCATGCAGATGTTTGGCCTCAATTCCTTCCCCTCTTTCAGGATGCATCTTGAAGGGACAAAGTCTCAGGATGGTCCTGATCCTTACAAACTGCACATCTTGGACTGGAATTCAGTTGGTTTTTTTCTGACCTCCAAAAAGAAGCATTTGACTTAGACTTGATTTCTACAGTAGATAATGATTCTCATGTGGCAGAGAAACTGATTGAAGTGTAGAGTTAGCAAACCAGCAATTATTCATGTAGAAAACCACTCTGTGTAATAGAACATGGAAGAGAAGCTACAGTCTCTACAGTTCTAGTAGATCTGTAGCAGACAGATCTTTTCATCTCAACACCTATTCATGTATGTTTTGGAAGGACCTTGTCCCTTCCTCCGTATCCTTGTTTGGGGCTGACCCTTATGTCTTCATGAGAGGTGGGATCTCAGCACAGCAACTCAATGCTTGCAGAGCTTCCAGAGTCTGGGGAATTCAAAACATTTAGTCTGACTTTTAAAAACCCTTTGATTGATTCAAAGTTGTAACCTAGATGGGTTTTTTTCCTCCATTCTTTCTCTCCCATTCCTTTATCTTTTTGTTCTTAGCTGTTTCTTCCTTGGAGGGGAGAATATTCAGTGAAATATAAATAAGCTTTGCTCTGTCTTTGATGTCTCTTGATTTTTCTTCCTTTTGCTGATGTTGCCACATGAATTTTGCAGAAGATCATACATCAGGAAAGGAGCAGACCATTAGGTGCAGCTGTCTGTCCTGGGAAAGAGAGTGAGTAGTGCAGAAGCATCTTGAAAGCTGTGGTTCCATCCTCATCTCTGCCACCCATTCCCAGGGCCCTGCCTTGTGCCTCTCTGCCGTTGTTTGTGAAAGGCAATGTCATAGCAGCTAGGCTTGCACAGGCCACTCTGTCCCCTTCTCTCACCTTTTGGCCCATTTCAGCCAGATTGGGTACAAGGGAAGAAGTTTCAAAAGTAGTTAATTTTCTGCAAGCTTTGTTGAAAATGGGTAGGCAGGAAGATGAACGTTTGGACAGTTGTCCGTTTGTCTCTAACTTCTGATTCCATCTGCAGTGGGACACAGCAAGCCACAGATCACAGCTGATATGCTCTGCAGGAGGATGATTGTGAGGGAAAATAAAGGGGAATTTTGAAGGAATATGTGGAAACAGAGAATATTCAATGTAATCCAGTTTAAAGGTCAGTCAGCAAAAATGTGTAGAAAACCAGGCATCATTTGTTCCACTGTTCATCTGCTTGTTTACTCTTAAAGGGAGAAGGGAAAAAGAGAACAGAAAAGGTTGTTCTTGGTTCAGATATGCTAATGCTTTGCAGAATGATGACAACAATATTGGAGATGGCGGGTTAGAGGAAAATGGCATTGTACTACTGAGTGAGGCAGATGCTTGAGGCAGAGCCGTAAGCTTGCAGGCAGCCCATCCCTGTTTCACAGAGCTCAGCAAAGGTGCCACATTTGCCAGGGAAGCACCCAAAGCTCAAATGTACCGTTAATAGTCAACCAGATGCTTCATTGCTTCAACAGTCTACCTGTGGGCAGCATCTACCTGCTGGGAGGTGCAGATGCGTTGGTGGCTGTGAACACAGAATACTATGCCTTTATATTGGGGCACCTGCAACATAACAAATAGCATCTCTGGACGATCTGTCTGTTGTGCTGTTTGTTCAGCATTTCAGAACTTGTGTTTTGTTACAGTCCTATCTGCAAATGTGCTTTGTGGAGAAGTCGTGTATGAAGTGTTTTGTGTATGGAGAATTACTTCACGCTGGGTTTTGTATACATGGATGTGGAAGCTGCCATCCCTGTTCTTATCCCCACTGAAGCTGCCTCCTCCACAATATATCATTTTGGATTTCCTTGTTTACAGGAGTGGTGTGATCTGTGGTGGGCAGAGTAGTAGAAATGTGTTCTAGAGACATGCAAAGTATTCATCAGCTGCAAATAAAACTGAGAAGTTAGCGGCTGCTTTTGCAGTGACTGTTCCTATCTCTTGTAACAATGCACAAGCAAGAGGAGCAGGTTCAGGGACAGCAGTGAGGTGATTATAAACTGTCTGCTGATGTTAGATGTCTCCATATGCAACTGCAGTGAGATTTTTTCATTTGTTCTGGCTGCTGGGCTGAGGCAGCTCATCATCCACAGGCTTCACAATGGGAATATCTGCGTTTGGTTAAATGTGAGATCACAGAAGCATAGGATGGTTTGGGTTGGAAGAGACCTTTTGAAAACCATCCTGTCCAACCTACCTGCCATGGGCAGGGACATCCTTCATTAGATCTCTAGTTCAGAGTCTGTTTAATACAATTCTACAAAAATCAGTGCAGGTGCAGATCTTGACTGTTCTGCAAATGTCTACTGTCCATCCTCCACTAGTTTGTAGAATTAGTGCCTCCCTCACCCCATCCCAAGGACTCCTTGACTGTAAAAGATGAATTTTCCATCAGGACTGGGAGTACTATGAATCTAGAGGCCATTTGATCAGGAAGAGCAGCAAAGAGGACTGATTAGAGAAGGCATCTTGTCAAACAGGAGAGTGACAGGATTTTGGTTTGTTTATTAATGAAACTGTTTTGACAACTAGATTCCCCTCCTTCCCTGCACCCACTCTTGAGGCATGCAGGTAGAACCTAAGACAGTTGGTATAGTTTTTCTTTGTGGTTGTGCTGACTGATGTTGTCCTCAAATACTTTTTCAGGATGTGTTTTTACAGAGTTCTTGCATTTCAGAACTTCCAAAACCTCTTTGACATATGAATCATGCTTAATTTTTTTTTTACTTTTTTTTTAATTCTGTAGGGAGCAAAATGCACAGATTTGGGCTTGATGAGAATATCAGCAGGGTCACAGGAAGGGACCCTGTTTAAAAGTTATCTAAGGGCTTCTGTGACCTTTGCTAGCTACCTCTGTCAATATTGAATGAAAAGTGGTGTTTTAAGGAAACTTTTGTTCCAGAAAAGACTTGATAGATCGAGTCCATAGATTTGCTGCAGTTTCTTTGAGCCCATCCCTCATCAAGACACAGATCTTTGGAAATGTTGATGTACGTTAACTCTTCTTTCTGCCTTTACTTTTACAACCAGGGCAGGCCGTATAGCTTTATTTAGAAATCACCCATCATTAGTAACCACAGTCATTTAGTAGATGTATTTACAAGGTAAGTGACAGTGGGAAGTAATTAAGTTTAATATAAATCGCACTCAATTTCAAATCTGCAAGCTTCAAAATAACAATTAATAGAAACTGTATCTTCTATAAAAAGACACAGTATTTATAGCAGTACCTTCTTTCTTTTTAGCTAAACATGTTAAGTCTAGTGGAGATGAAAATCCCCTCTCTGTTCATCGTATTTGTTTCAAAGCCATATTCTTCCTGTAGTGCGCTTCACTGCAAATTACCCACTGCTTTTATTCTTTGTGGGAAGATTTTTTGAATCTTAAGTTGATGATGGGGAGGGTCAAAGAGTTCAGCATTGTCCAAAATGGCCTTGTAAATGCACATATCTTGAGCTGCAGCTTTCTGCTAACTCTGTGTTTTAGAGATCAGTGCCTAATGACTCGTGTGCTTTGTTTCACAGGTATTATGCAGCTGACAGGTCTACAGTCAGAGCTGATGGTCACAGCTGGGGTGGAAGTTCTTCATTAAACAAAACAGAGTGAAAAAACCAAGGAAGATTGGAACTGTATGCGAGATCTATTGAGTTGATTGCTCGCCTTGTCAAAACAAGTTACCATTTGGGACACTCAACTGCCAGCGTCTGCCATGGCTAGCAAAAGAAAGTCGACGACTCCCTGTATGGTGCGAACTTCTGAAGTCCTGGAGCAGGAAAGCACTGAGGGTGGAGAGGCTCCTAAAGAGAAGGTGGCTGGTGCACCACAGCAAGACTCTCAAAAAAATTGGCCTTGCGAAAGCTCAGTCAAAGACTGCGAAGTTGTTGAGGCAAAGCCCCAAGGTGAAAATCAGTCTAAGAAACCCCAGGGTGGCTATGAGTGTAAATACTGCCCTTATTCAACACAGAACTTAAATGAATTTACAGAGCATGTTGACACTCAGCATCCAAATGTCATTCTCAACCCCCTGTACGTCTGTGCTGAATGCAACTTCACAACCAAAAAATACGATTCTTTATCTGACCACAACACAAAATACCACCCAGGAGAGACTAACTTTAAACTGAAATTAATTAAACGCAATAATCAGACAGTTCTAGAACAGTCCATTGAGACCACTGCTAACGATGCCACTGTCACAAGTGGGGGACTAGAAAAGGCAGAGTGTGATGATTCCCTTCACGTGGGAAGTGGTGCAAGTAAAACGCCAGCAACAAAACTGGGAAAGCCTAAAGGGGAAACCAAGAAGGGCCCCAAAAAGCCAGAAGAGGGAGTTACAGAGAACCACATGGATGGTACTCTTCCCCGCATCATAACTGAAGCCACTGAAGCTATTGCTTGTATAAATGGAGACCTTCTCCACGATGTGTTAGCCCATGTTATGCCCTCTGTACAGCTGCCACCAAATATTAACCTTGTCCCTAAGGTTCCGGTACCTCTTAACAGTACCAAATACAACTCTGCACTGGACACTAATGCAACCATGATCAACTCCTTTAATAAATTTCCTTATCCAACACAAGCAGAGTTGTCATGGTTGACAGCAGCATCAAAACATCCGGAAGAACAAATCCGAATATGGTTTGCTACGCAACGTTTGAAGCACGGTATAAGTTGGTCTCCTGAAGAAGTGGAGGAGGCAAGAAAGAAGATGTTCAACGGTACTATCCAGGCAGTTCCCCAAACCATCACTGTCCTGCCAGCTCCTTTGACAACTGCAAAAATGCCCCAGCCCATCATCCAGACAGCTTTGCCTTGTCAGATACTGGGCCAGACTGGTCTGGTTTTGACTCCTGTGTCAAATGGTTCAACAGTTTCCTGTTCACCAATTACACTTGCGGTTGCCCCGAACCAGGGGCAAAAGAGGACAATACAGACCTTGCCAACTGCCCCAGAAGCCAAACGTCCTCACATAGTTCATGTGCCTGAGATTCCTGCCAAGTTGACTGCTGTACCACTGACACCAGCCAGTGAGCGAAAAAAGACAAAGGAGCAGATAGCAGAGCTGAAGGCCAGTTTCATGGCAAGCCAGTTTCCTGACGATGCAGAAGTCTACCGGCTGATAGAGGCAACAGGTCTCTCTAGGAGTGAGATCAAGAAGTGGTTCAGTGACTACAGGTACAGAAGTCAAAGGGGCATTGTGCACATCCCTGGTGATGCTTTAGGAAAAGATCAAACAGCACCTTCAGCTGGTCGGCATGGCCGCTCCTTCCACCCATACACAGATTTTACTTCCCAGAGATTCAAAGAGAAAACCCAAGAGCAGCTTAGGGCTCTTGAGGAGAGTTTCCTTAGGTGTTCTTTTCCTACCCAAGGAGAACTGGACAGGCTTCGAGTGGAGACCAAGCTGAGTAGAAGAGAAATAGATTCATGGTTCTCTGAGCGGAGAAAGATAAGAGACAGCATGGAGCAAGCTGTCTTGGACTCAATGGGATCATACAGGAAAATTAAAGAACAAGGAACTCCTAATGGTGCAATAAGCCAGGCAGAACTGCTAAGCAGCTCTCAGCTCCCCGGTGCTTTATCTGGGTCCTCCACCACGTTTAAGAAAACCCAAGAGCAGATTCATCTACTCAAAAGCACATTTGCAAGGACCCAGTGGCCATCACCCCAGGAATATGACCAGTTAGCATCTCAGACTGGGCTTACAAGAACTGAAATAGTTCGTTGGTTCAAGGAAAACCGGTCTTCACTAAGAACAGGATCACTTAAATGGATTGACCAATACCAGCAGCAGTATGTTGTTGACAGTCATAATGAGCAAAGCCAGAAAAAGGGATCAAGGCACGTTGAGAGTCCAAAGAATGGTAATGAGGTGTCTCAGCAGCATTGTCAGGAGAATAAAAAACTAAATGAAGAGAATGGGGGGAAGCTAGTGGTGAGAGCAAAAAGAGACTGTGAACCCTTGAAAGACTCTTTGTTGGGGAATCAAGCAGAGAGCACAGAGAGGTTGGTGTCCAAAAGCCGTGATGGCCATGGCAGTGAGGAAAATGGGGAGCAGACAGAGGTCAACTGGGTGGAGGTGACAGTGGGCGAGGATGATGCTGCATCAGACTGTACAGACAACTGGAGCCACACAGCACCTGAAGGCCAAGGAGAGCTGGCAGACTTTGACTCTGAAAGTATATCTGGAGACAATTCCCATGTATAGAAAGGTAATGTGGATGATGGCCTGTCTCTCTGAGCCTATGTTGGGGTGTGTGCCCATCATCCTTTAGCCCCTCTTCCATATAAATCCCTGGAGCCCATCCCTGCCGAATCCTTGTGCCTGCTGGATACCTGAACACAAGGGAAGACCCATCCTGGTTGTAAATTAAAGCAACTGTGTGGTAGGAGAGGGATTAGTGCTGTTTGCCTTGTTTCTTATCTCTTTGTGGATCAAGTCCTGGATGAGGGAGGGGGTTTTTTTAATGGCAATAAGTGATTAAACCTTACATTTTCTGCCTTTAACTAACATGTAACCTCCGCAGAGCTCTATTTAAATCATGCTGTTTGACTGGCAAAGAAATAGTAGGTAACACTAGTTGCTAATATTCCCCTTGCTAACAATTCATTGATCTCGTGTGAATAGAGGCTGTGTCTGGTTTTGCACCTTGGCATCCTCTGCAGCATCCTGCCTTACTCAGAATAAAAGGTCACTGGGGGAAGGGGCCCAGGTCAGAGATGCTTCCTTATGCAATGGCAAGGAAATAAAAAAAAAAATGTCATGAGGACTGAAGTGGCTCATGCAAATGTGGTCTGTACTCTTACAGGTGAGAACTGTCCTCAATTCTTTGTTCTGCTTGCTCACTCTAGAGGCTTAGGAAATGCCCCAGACTAAGCTGTGTGGGTGTTTTAGCAGCTCTTTTTCACAGGAACTTGAATTTAAAGGCAAGCTGTGGGGGGCCTTTCTTTAAGGTGGGGGGGATTATGCAGTCTTTCACAATGAGAAAGGACATGTTATTTGGAGGCCTGAAGCCTGTTTCTGATCATAGTTGTACAGGTATCAGTTTGGAGCAAGCACCATCAGCATTTCTTGACTTGTATGTTGAATTTAATTCACTGGAGCCTGTAACGTTTTGTTCTCAGTGCGACGGAGTCTACCTCTCCCAAATGGAGTCTTCATAAGCTAGAACTTGTCCTATGGAAAGCTCAGCACCTTACATTTCAACCGCAGGGGGAGAATGCCAGTTTTAGAAAGTGTTAGTGGTTTTCTTGTGTCTAATTACCATAATATACTTTAAGAAATAAATACAGAAGCCAGGACTGACAGTCACTGTGTGCTTGCACTCAAGACTTTTGCTGTTGCAGCTGGCAGTATTTGAATTGAACTCGTATGTGTTGCAGAAGTACAGTTTTTCTTAGCAAGCCTGGCTACTGGCTAGCCTAGAGCCTTCTACTTGTTCAGTGCTTGTTGAGAAGTCTCCTGCATGTTCTCCCTGAGTTGAAAAGGGAAACCCTGCAGCTGTTTTATTTTGAAGTGCCAATTGTGTTGGCTGATTTTGAGAAATGTTATCACAGCATCTGTATTATACACTATCTTAAACTGTAAACTGCAGTGCAAGGCACTATCCTGTGCTGTGCTTGCAGCAGTTGGTAGTTAGAGTTGCAAGGAGCAGGATGTGTTACCTGTGTGGCAGAGTCTGAAATTAAAGGATGAAATACTTGGGAACACCAGCTGGAGGCCTCCTGGGGTGCCATGTAAGGAAGGAGAGACAGGTTCTGATTTGCCTGTTAAAATCAAGTGCACAATGAATAAATGCATTGTGGGACTTCTGGGTTTTTTTCTAGGGTTGTTATTCGAGATCATTTCCCCTTTCTAGCTATAAATGTTCATACTGAGGAGAGGGAGCAAACCAGGATCTAGGAGAGGGAATAGGGAGGAGGGCAGGAGAAGGGGGCGTTGTCTGAAATGGCTGTTTCTTACAAACCTCTTGTACCATGAAACCAAGCTCTGCAATAACCCTCTTCTAGCAGTGAAAGTTTGGTGCCTGCATTGTTGTGCTTGCAAGCAGTGTAGGGTGCGTTGGGGTGAATCTCCTGCCTTTGCACCCAGGCACAGATGCTGACTATAAGGCTCCAGGGCTGTGGAGGTGGTCGAGTGTTATCAGAGAGGAATTTTAATTAGAACTTTGATCTCAGTTAAACCTTCACTGTGTTATCCTTTTGATGAGGAGCTTGCCAGTGGCTAGTTGTAAATTACACCTACTGAGATGCACTGGACCAAGGCTTCTGCTGTGAAGACCATGCAGTAAGACCATTTCTTCCTCTTTCTCTGCTGGTTTCTCAGGTGGCCTGGGGACTTGATAAAGCCCGAAGTTTTTTCTCTTAATTTCCTTTATTCTCCATGTAAGGCTCAGCCTAGAAACACCACTGCCCATGTGGAGGCATCTGTGACACAAAACCTGGAAGCTTTATACCCCTCACTGACGGGACCTGTGGAAAAATCTTAGCTCTCACTCTTACCTTTTGTGAAGCCTATCCTATGTAATTTTTAACTAAAACTTTGCTGTTAAATTAACAAGATATTATCTTAGGTGACATCCAGGGTACAGTTCTAAAGCAAATACTGTGTAGGACATGTCAGAAGCTTGTTTCTTCCTGTTATCACATAAAAGTCTGATTTTTTTTCCTAGCACCATACTCCTCAGTACCTTAGAGGGGTCATATCACTGTCTGGGCTGCACTTAAGAGGTAGACTGATGAGCTGACAAGCTCCTCTTGACTCTCACGCAGCCACAGTCATTACGTGAAACTTTCACTGCTAAAACTTACATCGTGCAGAAACATGCTCTTTTGATATTTGTGGTGTTACTATTGTATCAGCTTGATATACGTAATTTGAAGTGAATGTTTTTCAGTGGTTGATCTCCATACTTCTGTTTGTCTGAATTTGTCTGCTGAGCTCTTCCAGACCATCTTGGTTACTCTGTGCTCCAGAGACATAGGAGGTGTTTATGTTACAACCTAGACAGATCTTATGCCTTAGAAAATTGAGTTGTTCCTATCTATCGGTGTTCAGCAGGTCCTGCTACTGCTGCAGCTAGTAGGAGTTTTACAAGTGTCTGGCCTCAGTGAGAGCAGGATTCATGCCAGGCTCTGAAATACCATCCCTGGACTAAGAAGAGGCTCTGTTACTAAGCCTTTGATAAAACTGGATTTATTCCACAAAGCAGGTCAGGTTTCTTAAACAGTGAGGCTGGGAGATCAGTCCCTGTAGAGTCCTGGGGCCTTGAAGATGTTGGGTGGCTGCTGTAGGGAGCAC
The DNA here is from genome assembly GCA_033459285.1 of Clamator glandarius. Classification (NCBI taxonomy): domain Eukaryota; kingdom Metazoa; phylum Chordata; class Aves; order Cuculiformes; family Cuculidae; genus Clamator; species Clamator glandarius. The sequence goes on along the minus strand of JAUNZM010000036.1, from coordinate 2,471,750 downwards.
TAAAGCTATCACTGAAAGTGCTTCACATGCTGTGTGATGTAGTGTTTTGTAACCAGGCACAACTGCTCTATTAAGAGAGTGCTTTATCTCCCTTTCCATCAATAGGGATATTCCTGCCTTCCAACAGCACGAGTCAGAATTAAGTCTGTTGTCCACATTTGCGCAAGCCTGACAAATAGAAACTGGTCCTAAATTAAATACAGCAAATTGCAGTTCAGACATGAGAGCGGGACCAGAGCATGCCAGAGTGGTTGGCAGCTACCTCTGGCTTTCTTCAGTTGTCTCCCCGTGGGGTTTTCCCAAGATCAGTATTTCCTCAGCCCAGAGCTTTTGCTTTTTTCTCAGAAGCACACTTTCTCTCCCTACCACCACCACCTCTGCTGTAAGCATTCTTCTTTAAAGTTGCCTCATGACCTCTTGTTTTAAGCTCAAACCCTGCAAGTTGCAGGCAGCCACTAAAGTCCATGGTGGGAACAAGGTAGATGAACACCCCAGAAGACGTGTGTCCTGGCTCTTGAAAGCTGAGACCACTGCTCTGTAGAGATGTGCCAAAGGAAACCCATGTCTGGGAGCTGCGCACCACAGTCTAGAGGAAGTCCCCCCTCGCTTCTGCTGTATGGATTTTACTGCGCATCAAAGGTGGTCTGGGTCCTCTTGGTGTCTCCAACCCCCTTAGCACTGCTGCAGGAGCTGAGATCACTTGGTTGCTGGTGACCCAGTGCATTCCTCAGTGTCTGAAACTGGTAAAAAGTGAACAGCACCAGGATGGACTTGTCATTTCCCCTGAAACCAGTGAGGAGTGTCAGAGACCCAAGCTGTCACACAGTGTAGGACTTCAGAGGGGGAAGCACTGGTGCAGGATGGGTGAGAACAAGATTCAGGAAAGCCACCTTGTGCTGCTTCACGCAGCTCCAGCCTGAGTGGATGCTTACACTTCTTGCACATCTACACCTCATTGTGAAAAAATATGCTGAACGCAATCTCAATCATAGAACCCTTGTTCTGTGCTGGGAATTGGGCATATGTGTAGGCAGGTGAGTATTTGAAGGTTGCTTCTTGAGGGGTGATTTTTTTAATCTGATGCACGGTGCAGCTTTTATGTAGGTGCAGTAGTCGTAGCAGAGCTAGGGAGCTGCTCTACAGGGCACAGGCACATGCAGTTTCTTATATTGTTTTGCACTTCATATAATTATTTTCTAAAATCCTGCCACAAAAAGAGTATTTAATGAGAGGATTTACCAGGGAAGAAAGACCTGAGGTTTTCTTGCCTTTAGCACCATCCATAAAGTAGTGATCATAAAGTAGGTCCCTCCAACCCATGTGTATGTCATCTTTGAGTCAGCACGAGGATCTGTCTGAGATGCATAGTAGTGAGGGAATCAAGGCTGGGCTGTTAGGAACCTGTAGGGGATTAATAGCCAGGTGTTGCACAGCAAAAATCCAACACCCTTCTGCAGCATCAGGCTGTGATAGGAATAGGCTTCAGGGTATGGTTAATACAAAGTACAGTACAACCGTGTGTTCAGGGATGTATGCTGGATGCTGTGGTAGTTAACAGCTCAAACAGTTGTCATAGTGTCTTCAAAAATAATATGCTGCTTTTATAATTTTTGCAGGGGTACTCCTCAGCTGCACTGGCCTGACGTTGAAGGGGAAATGCTGTCTGAAAATAGAAGAAAACTCTATTTTCCTGCCTGGGGTGAGATAGTGTGTTGTGACTCCAAGTCTCAAAACACGCTTGCAGAGGCACAGCGAGAAATACTCTCACGGAGCATCATCATGGTTTATAGTGCCAAAGTCCTACTACTGCATTGAGAGAAACAGAGAGAAAAGGGTCCTTGTACATAAGTTTCTCCTTAGCTTCTCTCCCACCCACTTTCTTGCCCAGCCTCTTTCTGTACTGGAACAAGTTTGTATGACATGGAAATTTTAACTTTCTGATATGTGCAAGTAATTCTTGCATATAATGCCATTGCAGATCTGGGGGTTGGTTTGGGGAAGGGAGGTGTCTTGGGTGGGTAAGAAGGAGGATTTTTTTTTTTTTTCTGAAGCGTTTTTTTTTCCCTGAAGACAGATTTGCAGTATTTTGGAGCCTTGTTGATGCGGATCAACACCTGAGCCCAGATCCCTACCCCAGTTTACATTTCAGCTCACTTAAATGCATATGGAGTTGGGGAGGGTCATTCCGGAGTGGTTGGGGTTTGATTTATTTTTCTTGTTGTTTTGACTTTTTTATTTTTATGGCCACTTGCTACTGGTTGAAGTACTTAAATGTCTGCATTTCTGTGTTCCTACAAGGCAAGTCTTTTCTAGCTCCTGTACTTCGCTTTTCACAAACCAGCCTCAGCAGTGGCTCTGAGGATTGGGCTAGAATGCTCTTTTGGGTTCTTTTTCAGCATTAGTTGTTTAAACATGCTGTACAAACCCCCAGAGGGGTCGGAGTGAAGAAAGTAAGATGCTTTATAATCAAAACTTACTTGTGTTTCTTCAGCTGGTACAATGATGGACATCATAACCAAGAGTCTGCCCTCCAGCCTTAGAGGTTGTAGCACGCAACAGAAATTTCTGATTAACCCTTGCCACTAAATTTTTAGATCAATCCTAGTTTCCTGAGTGCACTTTTTTTCTAGTACTGCTAATTTGGATTTGGGGGAGGTGTCTGTCCATGTGAGGAGGAGGAGGGAGGGTAGGAACATGAGTGCCTAGATGAGTGGTCTTGAGAGCTGTCTGCTACGTTCCTCTGATGAGCTGGGTTTGGAAAACTTACCCACTTTTCCATATGCCACACAAATACAATGATAGGGATTTTGAATACATCCAACTTTTCTAACTTGTTGCTCATTTGTTGTAACTCAATAAAACAAAGGCTAAACGTTTTGGTAACCCTTTTTTAGTCTTTTTATTTCTTTCCCCCTTTTTTTTATTCCCTTTAAAACCCAAGCTCAGCCTCCACCAGCTTTCATTTGTGCACAAGGGGTCTATGTCTTTAAAGTTGCGATTAGGGTTTTAACTGGTTTGTGGTAAGGAGCTTGGCAAACACTAACCAGATTAAAGTGAACTCTGTGAACTACTGCCGTTTATTTCCCCAGTGTTAGAAGGCTGCTCCTGGCATGAGTGGGGTGGATGGTGCCTGGAAATGGGATGGGGTGGCACCTTTATTTTGGTTGCAATCACAACCTGAATGAATGAATGAATCACCCACATGGAATTACTTTATTAATCATCAGCACAACATTGAAGTGTCGAGGGAGGTTTGAGTGGGTAGGTGGCAAGCGCTCGGCAACTTTCCTTACAATAGAGTTGTCTGATTTGTCACTGAAAACAAGCAATGGGAGGGGGCAGCATTGTGCTCCCTGCATTTACGTGTCATGGGCCAACAGCAAGAGGTGGGGAAGCAACCTTGGCTCCACCATGTGCAAAGGCAGCGTGACAATGAGTACACACGTGAGCTCTGTCGGTGACCACAAAGTGTCATGTTTGGTGCATGTGTGGATGTGGATACCTGCACAGTCATATCCACACCTCCTGCCATGGGTTGTTAAATTGATGGATGCAAGTATTGGGTGGCAAGAAAGGAGATGCCTCCAAGGATTGTTTTCCAGGACTCCAAAGTTGTAACTGAAACTAATTACCACTTCTGTCTGCTTTGCGTACACAAAACAATGCTAATATTTTAATTGCCCTTTGCACAGTTTTTAACAGCCATTTGGTGACTTAATATTCCAGTTTGCATCTTTCCTGTCTGATATGCATGTACGTCTGTGTGTCTGGAGCACTGACCTACTTTGCTTAACTAGCAGTGCTCCCAGATTGCTTAGCAGGAGGTTTAGGAAGAACAAGACCCACCTGGGTTTTTCTGTATTTGTACGACCCCAGACATGATGGGATTAGGGCCCAGGCTTGGGGCTCTTAAAATCTCTGCAATTCAAATAAAACAATGCAGTGGCCCTGGAGCCTGTCATCACACAGATAATAAAGCTGAAACTCTCCCACAGCAAACAAATAGGCTTGCAAATGACTGGTATGGCCCCTCCCAGCACTGGCAGACTGGTAATGCCAAGTAGGTTTGTGTAGGCAGGTTGTGGCGTGATACCAAACCCTCAGACACCAGGTTTCATCGGGGAAAAGCTGATCTGGTGGGCCCAGGCCCGTTGCCTTTTTAGCTTAAAGCAACCTATGTTCCCACAAAGATTGCTTTAGTGTGACTCCTGGAATGGGTTCACAAGCTGAACATTGCAAGCAGGCTTTGTTTTTAATTAATATGGGTGCAGTGACGGCATTTCTAGGAGGAGTCCAAGCAGTGAGGCACAGTCAGAACATTGTTTGTATGTGGCAGCCACTAAGAACGGCCTTGGCCATGCGCTTTTGTTGCACATGGATGAAAGTAGGTGCCGATACCGAGTTTTCTCCCATGCAGCCTCCCTGGTGCAGGAGCCTGGCATTTGCACCAGGGTGAAGCCCCACGGTGAGGGGAGGGCTCAGAACAGCCTTTCCTGGGCTAAGTCCCCCACAACCAGCATTTGCTGGTGCTCAAATTTTGATTGACATCTTTCACAATGCATGTTAACCTCTCACAATGTGTTTTAACCTAAGTCTCTTGAAATGCAGTAATCAGAAGGGATCTAGTTAACACAAAAACATACGAACCAAAACAAAAAGTCCTTTTTTGCACTTGTGCAGCGCTTTTTTTTTTTTTTTTAATGCAGCTTGTAGGAAAATCCATAACTCAGCCAGGAACAAGTTTAATTATGTGTCTTCTATGTTCTTAATTTCATCTGTTTGCATGCTGACAAGAGGATGGGTTTTCACGCTATATGCACATTACTTCTCCTGTTTGGTTCATAAGATGCTGGGAAGGGTGCTGCTCAGTAAATCTGCAGCCCTTAGCTCCTTACTGCTGGCAGAGCTCTGAGAGCTCCCAAGCATGTAATAACACAGATACAGTACAGGACAGGCCAGAGAGACCTTATTAAATGAGTGAGAGACCACTCAGACAGCATAGAATAACCATGTCACATAATGGTTTGGGATGGAAGGAACATTCAAAGATCATCTCATCCAACCCTCCTACCACAGGCAAGGACATATTTCACTAGATCAGGTTGCTCAAAGGCCCACCCAACCCGACCTTGGGAAGTTTGGGGGCAGAAGCTTCAGCATATACCAATGTTTCTGCAACCCAAATGATTCATTTTTCACAAATCCTTTTTTTAAAAAACAAAAACAAACCCAATGTTAATCACTTTTCAACCACATCACTCCTGGGGCACCATTTCTAACTTCAAATCTCTGATGATGACCTTTAGGAATTTCATTTAATGCATCATTTTAACAGTCAGCCAGTGAGTGGTACAAGGATTCTCAGTGTGCAAGCTGAAACCCAGCAGTTACTGAGATCACTTACAGAAGAAGGGGTGTCCCAGCATGACGTGGGCCATCTCAGGCTGGGTTATGCAATAAGTCTGAGTGATTATGAGCATAACTATAATTATGTGGTGATAACTTAAAATCTAGAGAAATTCATAGGTAAAATGGCAGCCAAGATCGGTAATCCAGGTGATCAGGCCCAGTCAACACTGGTCCACGAAAGGCAGGTCTTGCCAAACTAACCTGATCGCCTTCTATGACAAAGTGACTCGGCTGCTGGACAAGGGAAAGGCTGTGGATGGATCTTCCTTGACCTCAGTAAAGCCTTTGATACAGTTTCTCACAGCATTCTGCTTCAGAAACTGTCAGCCTCTGGCCTGGACAGGCGCACACTCTCCCGGATGGAAAACTGGTTGAATGACCGGGCCTAGAGAGTGGTGGGAAATGGAGTTAAATCCAGCTGGAGGCCAGTGACAAGTGGGGTTCCCCAGGGCTCAGTCCTGGGTCCAGCCCCGTTCAATGTCTTTATCAATGACCTGGATGAAGGCATCGAGTGCACCTTTAGCAAGTTTGCAGACGACACTAAGCTGGGTGGAAGTGTCGATCTGCTGGAGGGTCGGGAGGCTGCAAAGGGACCTGAACAGGCTGGACCACTGGGCAGAGTCCAATGGCATGAGGTTTAACAAGGCCAAATGCCGGGTCCTGCACTTGGGGCACAACAACCCTGTGCAGAGCTACAGACTGGGAGAAGTCTGTCTAGAAAGCTGCCAGGAGGAGAAGGACCTGGGGGTGTTGGTTGACAGCTGACTGAACATGAGCCAGCAATGTGCCCAGGTGGCCAAGAAGGCCAATGGCATCCTGGCTTGTATCCGAAACGGCGTGACCAGCAGGTCCAGGGAAGTTATTCTCCCTCTGTACTCGGCACTGGTCAGACCGCACCTCGAATCCTGTGTTCAGTTCTGGGTCCCTCACCACAAGAAGGATGTTGTGGCTCTGGAGCGAGTCCAGAGAAGAGCAACAAAGCTGGTGAAGGGGCTGGAGAACAAATCTTATGAGGAGCGGCTGAGAGAGCTGGGGTTGTTTAGCCTGGAGAAGAGGAGGCTGAGGGGAGACCTTATTACTCTCTACAACTACCTGAAGGGAGGTAGTGGAGAGGAGGGAGCTGGCCTCTTCTCCCAAGTGACAGGAGACAGGACGACAGGGAATGGCCACAAGCTCCGCCAGGGGAGATTTAGACTGGACATTAGGAAAAAATTTTTCACAGAAAGGATCATTGTGCACTGGAACAGGCTGCCCAGGGAGGTGGTTGATTCACCTTCCCTGGAGGTGTTTAAGGCACAGGTGGATGAGGTGCTAAGGGGCATGGTTTAGTGATTGATAGGAATGGTTGGACTCAACCTGCTCCAGGTTCTCCCATGGCACTTCTGAACATTCACCTTCATTTGGGTTGGTTGTAGCTTCAATTGCTGAGACCCAAGTGCTACTGCCTCACTTGAAGAGCCATGTCCCCCACCACACTCTTCCCCCAAAAGAGCCTCCAAGTGAAAGGAGGATGCAGAGCAGGGAAGCTGGCCCTGAAAAGGCAGGAAGGCTCCCTGCAACAAGAAATTTAAATTGGTGCTTAGTCTGATCAATTGATATAATTATTAACAATTATTTGTGGTGTGTTTGGAGATAGAGATAAGCACTGTGCATGATAATAGCAAAGCTAATAGCACCTAGAGCAGCTGGAGCAGATATAGGATGCCAGTGGGTTTGGCACTGTTTTCCCCCATATACAGAGTAGAAGCAGAAGTATCCCAGACTGAGCAAGCACAGCTCCAAACCTGCTCTCCAGCCCCAATTCAGCTACCACCATGCTTCAACCACAGCTGGGCAAACAACGGGCAGAAAGCATCCAGGTCAAGGTGGGAGAATCTGTGAGTTTGACCCACTCTCCATGATGACAATGTTGCCCAGAGCCAGGAGCACAAGCCAAGCTCTATCCCCATGTCTGAAGGGCAGCATGGGCTAAGGCTCCCTATTAGGGATTTAAACAAAAGGAATTTTAATCTTTCTTTTTTTGTTTTTTTGGGGTTTTTTGTCTTTAATGCCAGTGCTTGGATGGGGGAAGGAGGGGTGTGGAAATTTTAACATGAAGCCACACGCTGAAGGTCATGGATAGGCAAGGCAGACATTGTCTTCAGTAATACTGAAAGGAAAACCAACCCTGCTGTGTCTGAGCAAAAAAATATGAATACTTCTTTTGATTGGAAAGAAAGTTTCTCCATGCCTGGTTGCAGTGCAGCATTGCACAACGGAGACTGCTGTGGCTGGGAGCAAGGAGAATTAATTACTTTGCTTTTTGAAGCATGGGCTGCTCTGCTCTGCCAGCTTCAAGAACGATAAGTGCTCACCGAGAAAGCCCATCTAAATCACAGGAGGGTGCTGAGTTTGTTTTGTTTTCTTCATACTTGGCCTACACATGAACCTGGGCAGCGCCGCTTGCTTTTCAAACTCACAAATGCCAATGTAATGCCAACGTTATGCCAACTGAAGGAAGGACACTACATTGAGCATTATTGTTGGCCACAAAATGCTGCAACTTTAACATTGCATTTACTACCTTCCCAGAGTGCCGACTACTGTGTCCATAGGATAGTACAGCTCTGTCGCACAGACAGTGTTTCACCAAGTGCATATTTATCTCCACAGCACCTCCTCTCAGGGGATCTTGCTTTCAAGGGTACTTCAGCATCTAACCAAAGATGAAGATGAAGTACGCCTCTAAGAGCAAGCAGGTAGTGGGGTGGTGGCAATGAAGGACGTCTACAGCACTTTGTCCTCAACTGCACAGCAGCAAGTCATGCCACAGAACAAGCTGACTAATGATACATTTGGCCTTTCGGGGGGTTGAATTGTATTACCGAGTTCCTTACCCCCTCCCTATTCATTTAGAAGGAGATTTTTTTTTTTTATGTAAGTAACTTTGGAACTGAAGTCATACAGATTGCTGAAGATTTCCTTCTCTGCTCACAAACGACTTCCAAGTGGCCCTTGGCAGGAGAGAAATGGTTTTGCTCAGTAAAAGCACCACCCACCAATTCAGGATAGCTGCAGATGCTCTCACACTGACCTTCAACAATCAAAAAAGTCACACAATGTTTAAATTTTCACCATAGTGTTGACATCCCTTCTGATAAGAAAGCAATTCCCACCTCCCAGAGGCACTGTTTGTGGACATCAGCAGCCTCAGCCTGACACAGTCCTAATTCCTAGCTCTCCTCCTAAACTAAACTTTTTGGCAAAAACTGTTGATTTACCTAAACAGTTTCAAAAGAACTGAAGGACATAGGTGTGGAGTAGTTTTTATAAGAACAGCTCTTGCTGGCCTGTTGTTGACAGACTCTTTCAGCAATACTCAAGAGCCTCATCCCACTTCTCTGATGGTCAAGCCAGAATCAATGCCTCCTCAGCATCCTGGACACTGAAATTCTTAATTCACCATCACAGCATTATTTCTTTTCTTAATATAACAAGCATAAGATTAAATATAAGAGCTAGTCAGAGCTTATCAGGCTTTTACCATTTACTTCTTGATATGAGCTAGAACCACTCTACTTCCCATTACTTGATGTGCTACTCATGAACCACAGCCACCTGTACCCCTAAGCAAGCCAAGAAACAAACTCATAGTCAAGATAGATGAGCACTTCTTTGGAATTATGTTCACCCTGAATTATCATGTACAGATAGTAATTTCTTAATTGACGTATCCTTTTAACACTAGGTCAGTGCTTCAAAGACTACCAGCTAGTAAAACCATCACCATGGTTGTAAGACAGATGTGCAGGGATGGTGAAAATAAAATTATGCTCACATCGTATCTGTTGCTGCTGCTATTGAGAAAAGAGAGCTTCACAGACCCAGGGCAGCAATATTTTTCTTTCTTCCAACCTTCATCCCTCCCCACTTGTGTTCACCAGGCTCCCTGGGTTTGTAGTACCAGCCAGGGGCTGTTTTCTGACAAGCACATAGCAAAGCTGAAGCCTGACACACAGTGGCATATTCAGAAATAAATCTAAGTCCACAGAATCAGGCAACATACAGAGTACAATTGCTCTGTGTCCAGCAAGGAATTTAAGAGTAAGTAAACTCACATTTTACCATTTAACTTAACACAGCTTCCCATTTTAAGATATCCCTCTGAAAGGAGAAAAGACTAAAGCTTTATAGGCCAAAGAGTGAGTGATTTGGCCCACAGAATAATTTACACCTTAGGACAAAAAGAATAGCAGTGATACAGAGAGGTATGTACCCAGAATGAGTGATCTTGGCAGTGGCAGCAGCATCTAGTTCAGCAAATACAAAGGTGATACAGGGTGCTGTCTTACACCTCGCTCTGGCTGAAACCAGATGCCCAGACCTGCCCTGCTGTGCCAGCCCCTGCAGACAGGCACTTCAAGGGCAAGGTGCTCCTCCAGTGCCTGGCCCCTCATGTTCCACAGAAGCCCCCCAGAGACTGAGCAGGAAGAAGCCCATCCCTACACATTAAAAAAAAAAAAAAAATATATATATATATATATATATCAACCTATACAAGTGGAATCAAATTCCCTCTGGCCATTCAGCTATGGAGGCATCAAGATTGAAGTAGTGGTAGATAGCCTTCCCCAGGGTCAAGATGCTGCCTTTGTGGTCACAGAGGTGAGATCACTTTTGGGCTGTTCTTTTCCCTAGATCCTTTCTGCTCTCCCTCCTCCCTTCAGTAACAAGCCTATGCATCCTCTTTGGGGTGGTTTTTCCTTTGAACAATGCAGCCAGGGGTCGTGTTTAATCACATAGTTTTCCATACTCCATTTCCCTGCTCATTGTCCTGTGGCACTTGTTGAGAACCTTATCTTTATTAGCTGGTCTTATCATGACCTGATTGCACATTAACAGAAACTCCTTACTCAGCAGGATTTCCTCAGGATTGCATTGCTTTCAACTTCAGAGAGCAGCTCTGTAGACTAAGCCACTCCACTAGACTCAGACTAGGAAGTTATTGATCTAATTTAAGATGCCCAAGGGGACACAGAAAGCAGTAGGATGACTTTGAGGAACTGGCAGGAGCATATTTAGAGGACAAAGCATTAGCAAATGCATTAGCTTACATTGTTTGTATTGGCATTAAATTATGCAGCAATTATTTGGTCCCAATGAGCTGTGCTCTAAGAGCAGCTATAGAGCTGTCTAAGATCCTTCAGCCCAGGGATCCAGCCAAAACGTCCCTCTATCCACTTAGCTACTCAACCAAATAATACAGCTGTAGGGCCTATCGTTACCTGACTGCTTTCAAAAAACTAGTCTGATACAGTTCTCAGACCTTCAAGTGCAATATCACCACATCACATACACCTCTGTCCCACAGAGGATTTTTCTCTTTCAATGCTACTATAACCTTGCCCAGGAAGGTTAAATGGCATCAACTTGTATCAACTGCTCTTTTTTCATATTTTCTTAAAAACTGTAGTAAACAGAAGAATTCATTACTTGAAAAGGACAGAGTAGGTGGTGCAAGGGAGGAGGGAAACCGCATTGTCAAAAATCATAGAACCATAGAATGGTATGGTTTGGGAAGGACCTTAAAGATCATCCAGTTACCACCCACCTGCTGGATCAGGTTGCTCAAAACCTCATCCAACCCAATCTTGAACACCTTCAGGGATGGGGCATCCGTGACTTCTCTGGGCAACCTGTGCCAGTTCCTCACCACCCTCACAGTAAATATCTAATCTAAATCTCTCCTCTTTCAGCTTAAAACCATTCCCCCTCATCCTATTACTGCCGTCCCTGATAAAGAGCCCCTCTCTAGCTTTCCTGTAGGTCCCAAAGAGATTAGAAAAGCTTTTTCTTAATGTCTGGCTCTTTGAGCTCAAAAAATCTCTCTCGTCAAGGCAATGGTCCATCCAAGGACTCCACAGTCTGGTGAAATCTTCCAGTGCCAGACAGTCCAGGTGAGAAGTGGGCAGAGCTCACTGTTCGGTGAATAATAGTTTCCCCTCTGCTTGAGAAGAATGGTATGTCTGCAGCGACAAGCTATTGCCACGGCCCTTCATGCTCCCCTCGCTCCCAAAACAGCCTATGCATATCTTCATTGGGCGGCTGTGAGGAACAGAAAAGAGGAGAAGGTGTGAAGAATTCATTAGACACTCAGTTAATACACCTAGAAAAATAACGTGTAAGGCAGAAAGCACAAAAGTTCTTCTATAATAGCAGCAGCAGACTAGTATTTGGGGGCAGTTACTCTGAGTATAATTAGTTACATTCATCAGACCATCTGAAAGAACAAGTAGCTCATATCTGGCAAACAGAGTTGGATGGCAGTGGTGAAACTAGATGTAAGGTCCCTTCCAATCCAAACCATTCTATGTTTTTGTGTAAGCAAAGGAAGAGGTATTAAGCTGGTTATCACCTACAGGGAGGGGGAAAAAAAAAGGAAAAAAAAAGAAAAAAAGAGATTGGTAATTTACTGCCTGCATGGCAGCCAAGAGAGTAGGCAAGAAAAGATTATAAATCGTTTTAAACCCAATATTGCTGTTGGGCACATGATATTAAGTATCAAGACTCAACTTCTGAAAATGGTTTGGAGCTGCTGTTTATATATGACAGCTGAGTCCCTGTTATGGCCTGCTCAGGCTTTCTAAACTGACAAGGATTTACAACTTGCAGGTGCATCTGATGATCCCTGTAATTCTTCCTTGCTCCTGCAGAACACAGGCAGTGACTGCAGGTAATATGCAGTCAAGCTGAAAGTATCCCAGGTCTTCCTCCTGTGCTACTACAAAGTATTAAATTTGGGCTTAATTCTTTATGTGCAGTTCCAGATCAAAAAAAGGGAAGAGATATTTTCATGAAGTAATGCTGCTCTAACTATAGTATACAGGAAAACTGGAAATTGGATTGTAACTACCCCAGTGAGAACAGCAAACAGGTTAGGACACTTTCAGCAGGATTGCAGTACCTCTCCACCCAAAAACTATAGGTTCTTAAACCTCTACTTTGTGACCAGAGAATACCTGGAAAGGAGATTGTCAACAGGTTTCTATGATCCAATTCAGGCCTTTTTCTATGTCCAAGTCCTGTCTTAGGCAAGAATCACAAATACCTCTATTTTTTTACTTATTGCAGTGAAAAGGCATCATTGCAACACTTCTGGAAACAAAGGCTACAGGTGTTTTGTCCCAATCAGAACAGTAGGTTCCGATTTCAGCTTTTAAGGACTGATTTGAGCTGTAAAAGCCAACAGGAAACCCGTTGTATCTTCTAACCTAACTGAAAAGTTATTTTAGAAATAAAAACCCAAAGCATTTAATTCTCATCACTATAATCCAAATGAAATATTCTCACATTGCAGAAATTCCCCCTACACATAAAATTTCTTTCTGATACTATTCCAGTGAAGGACATGAGCTTGCTCTCCAGCTAGGAATCTTCCCTCCACACACACTAAAGTTTTGCCCCATTATTTTCATATTAGGAGCTACCTTCCCCTCTACAGCCTTCAGGACAGCAGTTTACAACCCAAGAGACTTCCCTGAAACTCCCTGGGTAAGGCTGTACCCTAGCAGTGCCAAATCTGCTTAAAACGTTTCAGCCACATTTTCATCCTTGTCTGTCCTGCTCCCCTCTGGGTTGTGCAACTCCACCAGCTGCCACAGCCAGGAAAGTCAAATAAAGAAAGGTGACTGTCAAGTCACACCAGAGACTTCTCTCCTTCCTCTTAACTCAGTTCCCACAGATGTTCTGTGTTTAGGTGAACTGGTCTCCCTGTGGATCTGCTGCCCCTAGCTACCTGCACCTTGGACTCCTAAAGGCAAACCAGATATCAACACAAATGATAAGCACATCTGCTCCTGTGAACAAGTGAAGATTGAGCTTAGGTCAGCTGCCTGCTGTCCTTTAATCCATACCCAATCTAGGTATTAGAGACACACATTTTAAGAAATAAACATAAACACTCAGACATAAGAAGACTGCAGTTTTGTTTTCGAATGCTGCTTCCAGCTTCCACAATCTTCATCAAAAGAAGGCCTTGTGGCTGATGATTAGCTGTCCAGAGAAACTTGGCCTCAAGAGCCAATTTGAGCTCTAATAGCATTTTGCAAGGGCTTTGTCCTCTGGAGGGAAACAAAACAGAAAAACAAACCACCTTCAAGCACCAGAACTAAGGTTTCATCATTACTTTTTTACCCCAACATCAACATTTTGCAGAGGCCTTGCCAGCATCCCACAGTTACAGCTCCTTTTATGCGCCTTTTGCTCAGATGTGTTGTAGATCCTAGACACGTTCAAGATGATAAAAGGGTGAGCCACTGCTACGAACAGAACTCTTTTCATCACCAAAAAAGTGTGCCTGAAAAATATAAGCGGCTGAAGCGTTTTCATCTTTTGAATCCTATAAAAGAGCACATCATCACCTTTTAGATGTATTTCTGCTTAATATGCACATATTACACATTTAACTTAATTAATAAAACCATGACAACAGACTCAATCCGGAATTTCAAGTCACAGTTACTATCATGCATGACAAAATAAGAATCTAGGGACACACAAAACAAGAAAAGCCATTTACTACTGCAGGTGATGGCAACGCTACGAACATCTTCACCAAAATTACTGCTCTGACATACAACATCAAGTACAAATTGATCCATCATCCTAAGCGTAGCGCAGAACAAGGAAGAATGACTCATCTTCATTTAATGGGTACAGAACAGTATTACAAAGCCATTAGGTGACTTGTGATATCAGAAGCTTCAGACTGTAAATTAGTCTGTATCTCTCCAGCTCACTACCTTAACCATCAAGGCAAAGCAGTCTTCTTCCCTGATAAGGTACACAGTGATACACAAATGCAAAAAGAATCTTACGTTGTAATGCTAACAATATGCTATTCTGAAAATTAAAGCCTCTCTGTTTTCCTAACACAGCAATTAAATGAAATGACAAAACAGAGCAACAGATCTAGTTTCTCATTAAGTCAGTGGCAACACCGTATTGCTGAGTTGCACTGAAAGCAGCTGCTGCCAAGACAAAGCATCAGGAATGAAAGACGAAGCATTTTAGAAACACTTGATTTCATATTCCTGGCTGTTCTGCTGTTTATGCAGCTGGAGCAAAAACCAAAGGCACACACTTGCCACACTGTTCTATCTGGTGTATTTAGTGTGGACTTTCCAGTTCAAGGAGCACAACAAATTCACACAGTGCCTTTTGTACCGAGTCGATGATCTTCTTTGGTTCCTCTATGGTAACAAGCAGGAAAAGTGCAGTCAGATGAATGATAGGAACCAGAAGAGTCATTGAGAGGATGCTCAGTGTGTCTTCAAAGCAGTTGAAATAAGAGCTGCAAAAAGTAATTGACAGCTGTGCACATCTGGCTGAACAGAGATAAAGTGTTGCAGAATATCAAGCTTACCCCTGAAAAAGTAAGTCATCTCTACCACTCCCATGAAGTTTGGGGTCAAATAAGAGATTTCCTCCCACAGGACAACAAAGAATGAATCATTAAGTATGCAAAAAAAAAAGTAGTACAATTATAATAGCCCAGGAAAGGCACAGACTATCAAAACTCACGATGATAAAGAGACAAAGAAAATGCCTTTCCAATTTTGGAACCCATCTGAGACGAGGACTCCCACTCAAAAGCAGGTCATTTCCTTGAGTATTTTCATCCACAGCACGAGGTGGTGTGACTCTGCAGCTGTCAGAGACACACAGATAACAAGGCTTTTCTTAAGTTGAAACACCACTTAGTGAAACAGAGACAGTAACAGAGATTAAAACTTTAATTTAAAACTTTGCCAACAAAAATTGATTACAAAAAGGGAAATTATCTGTACAAAATAAGAAAGGAGGTACTGATTTTACAAGAGATGGCCATTGTCAGTGTATGCTGGAGGACAAACAGTGCTTTAGATCAAGTGACAAGTGAGAGAGGAAACAAAGTAAGCTCCCAAAATGGAATTTTGAAGTAAATTTTCCATAAACCAAAGTAAATTGACTTGGAAAACTCAAAAGCTAATCAAGACTTATCTGAAGTCTATTTCCCTTGCAAATCTTTTTCTCTTAATTCATAGAATGAGGATGCACTACAAAGTAAGACCCAGCACAGTGCAGTGAGCCAGGACAATGACTTTCGCCATCCTTCCTCCCACTCAGGCCTTCCTTCTGACCTCTGGTACAAAAATGTTCTGCAATTTCAGTGTGCCAGGTTTTTTAGCTGAGTCAAACTGTTGTATCTTCACTTCACAGTTAGGTCCTGCCTCAAATGCTTTGAAGACAGTGGCACTACTATGACTAAAAACACCAGCTGCATCATGACTTCCATAAAAATTGTGGTTCTCGGACTTTTCAAGCTAGCATCAAATAACAGCTGTTGGTCATCAACAGATCAGTACTGACAACACTGCAGTCCTCTTCTATCTAGCATTTTACATAAAGAGACAAGGACACCTTTAAAACTTACCAATGAATGAATAAAAATGGCTGGTGATTTCTGAACTCCAAGTTCCTGTAAAACCTAAGCACACAATGTGATCATTACCAGTTTTCTATATTTTTCCACGAGTCGGATCAACAAAACTGAGTTGCAGTGAAGAAATGGAGCATGCTTTTTTTTTTAAGCTAGCCAGCTGAAAACTTCCAGTTTGACTGCTTATTTTCCACCCAGTTTCATATTAAGTAGTATTTACACATTTGTAAACCTTCAGAACCCAGGTTTAGAAACAATGTAGTAATAAAAATGTTTGGGCCCAGATTCACTTCATCTACTGATACCTGAGATACCTAAGTTGGGACAGTTTTCTGTGCCCTACATACTCAGTAAAAAGACAGACAAATGCTAAAGGGAAATTCAGTCAAAGACTTGAATTTCATTCTAGTGATAGTGCTCCTCTTCTTCCAACTATATATATATATATAAAAAAGCAACCATATTCCAACTTTGAAGTCTTGTTAAGCTTAGAGTAATTGCATTCCTAGCTTAAGTGTCATAATTTATGTGAACCCAAGCCTTACCTTGCTCATCAACAGCTCCCATCTAGGGGAGTCAGCGGCAGCCTCCTTTTAAGAATGCTAGAAGACATGCATGAGTCCTTACAGCTGGGAAAACTGAGATAAGCAAGAAATTTGCTCAAATCCATGTGGCGAGTTAGTAAGAAGATAGCATTACAGCTTCTCGGATCTCGGCCCTGTGCTCTGCCCATGAGAACCCGGTATAAGGAAAACTACTGTACAGAATTATTCCCTTCTCCATGTCAAAAAGTATTACCAAAGAAGTACAGACACTAATAAACAGTGCATGTGATTTCTTATTTGACAATGAAAGAGTCCTGTAGTAAAGCAATCTCTTCTATTGTATCTTGATCCTGGAAAGGTTTATTTCCAGCTTTGACTCTTTGATATCTTAAAGCTTTTAAAGGAAAGATTCAGTTAACACACATAATGCTGCAATCAGTACTCTATACATTAACCACAACGATACATTACATTTTCTAGTTTATGTAGTATTTGTGCTACCCAATTTTGCAATCAGAATAGAAACCTTGAAGCCAAGAATTCACAGATTTCAGGAAAGAAAAAAAAAGCCAGACAACTTCAGTTTAATCATAGCAAGCCTTGTAACATGCCATGAAGAGTTCAGAGATTTCAATTCTGTGTTCTGTGGGTATCTGTTATTGCCATTTCAAATGAAAGCCCTCTTATCCTTAGTCTTGCCCTTCCCATGCTGTAACAGGTAGGAAAAATGCTGCAGAGCAAGACAAAAACTCCCCTCAAAAGACAGCTTAATAATGGAAATGAAACATTCGCACTTTGTTTTATGGAGGCAGCAGAAATACCACTTAAATAACATTTCCAAAGACCATGGGACTTAAGCACAGCTATGGAAAGTAAGTCTCCGAAACTTTGGGGTTAGTTTGATCCATCTGCCTTACACTGGATACTTACCTTACCACAGTTAACAAAACTTTTAACGCACCAGGCGAAACAGAACACCATTAGCTTGTTCCATCACATCATGGAACAAGATGGCATAATGGCTGCCTGCTGTGACACACAATACTGTATATAAAGAAGGCTTTTTTCAATGGCAGAATCAAATTGGACACTACTGGCAAGATCTATATTTTTCCCTTCTGGAGTTTTTAGTTTTCTTTTGGTTCAGACAAATTCTTTCTTATCCATTAAATCCAACAATACCACAGAGAGCTCAGCTCTGGAGCATGCTCTGCACCAGGAAGTGTCAATCCTACGTCCAATTAAAACCAAAGAGTTGCTGTTTTCCAAGGGCAGGAGTTCTTCACTGGTCACCTAGCCGGAAACCTTGGCCCCAGTTGTGTCTTCCACCACGCTGCTGATCTTCTGCAGCTCTTCTCATGCTAGCGGGTGGGATGCCAAACCCTGACACTCCTCCTCTCCTATTTGGCAGCCAGCGGTACCTAATAGAATCCCAGAGAGAAGGAGAGAGTCTGATAAACAGCTGTACCTTGGGGATAAATGCCAGACTACTTGCCCATGCACTTCCTTTTAGCTGTTAGACTTTTCAATCAAATTGGCTTTTCACAGCAGTACTTTACAGAATTCTTTCCAAATCTAAGCCCTCAGCATAATGAGAAATGGGAATTCTGCTGAACTGCCATCTCTGGGATACAGCTATATACAATACTCCAAACACAGGAAAAAACCCCACATAACCGAGTCATCGTTGAATAAATGCTACAATACAAACTTAATTCCCCTAACCTCTCCCCCTCTTTTTCTGGAAAAATAATAAAAAAAAATACAAATCACTCTCTCCAGTAGTTACAAAGCTCCTGTTATCACAACATCCAACATATCCATGTAAACATTCCTGAGAAAATGAGGACCAAAGAGACTAAGGGATACAGGCTCCGGCAACTAGTTTGTCTCAAATCAAAGTTCAAGCAATTCAGAACTATAAGACTTTATCATCCAACTCAGGCTACCATCTAAATAGAGTGAGAGATGTAAAATAGAGCTTCTGCATGTTGCAAGTTGATGCCATCAACGCAGAATCGTTTCTATAGAAGTTACACCAAGCTCCTGCAAAACCCCTGCTAAATTTGACCACGAAAATTTGAGATCCAGACATAAAATCAGATTCCTTTGGAAAAGAAAACTTATCCTGCATAGAAAAAGTTCTCATTATTATAATGAAGATATTTTTAATTCATTACAGCACCTTTTTTAACAGTACAGTGCAAAGGCAGAATTTATCCCTCTTCAGTACTTCTGTTTCTGCTTCTCAAATAGAGAGAAGGATTAAATACTCATAAAAGGAATCAACAGAATTGCACATAACCAGTAAGAATGATGGCAGTTTCAGAGCTCTTATTACCCTGTAAACATTTTAAGCCAATATTTTGTCTTCTAAACTTTAAGGAAAATTAGGTTTACCATGTAGGCTTGCAAACAAAGAAGTAGAATATAAAGCTTCCCTAGTCACTAAAACTTGTACAGAAAGTATGACTGTAATTCAACTTTGTGTCTTATAATTAATAGTTCATGCTATAAGAAGGGTTAACTGAGTTGCTAACTGAAGCTTGGTAGAGAAAGAACATTTAGAGCCCAAAAGGATAAGGACAAAGGCAACTGAAGTTACAAACTTTGGCTTCTGATTTAGCATTTCAAAGTTAAAACAACAAACAGATCACAAGAAAAAGCACTCCAGCAACCAAGACCTGTAGTCTCAGTCAAGGTGACTGGTACTGACCACGAAGCAGAGTACATATTATTGTCCTGAACAAGTCTGCAACTGAGTCCTACTGTTACTACAGGTTGCTGAACTGGACGCTACTGTAATGACATAGTAATACAGATTAAAGATCACTTACAGGAGCAAACTTTTTTTATAGCATTTGACAATTGTTAGGGGGTTCTCTTTACAGGTCAATTCACTAGCAGAACTACGATGTTTAGTCTCAGTCTTAAGAGTGGGTACAGGACAAACCTAGCAGTAACAAAGAACACTTACATGGACCATCTACAAGAAACAACATTTCTGGTGACTCAGCAGCACAGCCCATATGACAGCATGAAGTAGGTTGATTTAATAGAGTATTTTACACCTTACAATTCCAGCAAACGTGTTTGATGAACAATACAGAAAAATGGACCAAACAAACAGTGAGGTAAAGAATAAAGCCAGCTTACAAGAACTGAGGTGTGGACAGAAAATTCCTTCCTCCCAAATCCATTGGATATTTAAACATTAAGAAGAAGTACAGGTGTCCAACCAGATTTCCTATCAGTTCATTGATGACTCTGCAAAGCAATAGAAAAAGAATTGTTTCACATGCTGCCTTCTCTGAAAATAAACAAGTGACCATCCTCTGCCAGCTACCACTGTCCATCTGCCATGGGCTTGGCTGCTGCCACGAGCCACAGAAAATTTCCCTTCCCTCAGCATTTTGCAGCCACTTCCAAAGAAGGGCCAGCCTTCAGTGCCAATACATTAACAGGCTGTTCCACCTTCCCCTCCAAGCCTTCTCAACAGTCGGTACTGAAAAAGCAATTAAATAATTGTTTACATCAGGGAATTAGACCGTACAACTATTAGCGTCTAAAATAATAGTCTACAGAGCTTGAGAAGTTACTGCTATTTTCACTGGACAACCTTTCTCCTGCTGTACTGAGCTGGTTTGTGACCAAATTTGCAAAAACACCGCTGAATGGAGGACCTTGAGTATCTTCCATCATGCACAGAAACAGCAGGTATCTGACAGCAAGCCATTTTCTCAAGCAATGGATGAGTCAGTAGGAGGCACAGCCAGAAAACACAATTTGGTTTTGCTGTACTACCTCCTCCTTTTTTATAAATCAAGTATGTAACCTGCTGTTGTCACTAATTGTGTTACAGCAGCACCAAGAGGCCCCAACAAACACAGGGCACCAACGGGCAAGACTGTGCAGAAGGGATTTCCGCATCACAGCGTTTAGTAGAAGAAACACAAGACAGAGCAATGAGTTCAGCAACTGCTAAGATGTGGGAATGTTACTGCCATTTTCCCTTGTTTCCTAAGCTGAAAAACCCCATCGTATTGGGCAAGGTTGTGAGGGTATGTAAGAGTCAAGCTAGATTTTATTCTAAACCCAGTCAACAGGTGGTCATTATTCTTTTAGTAAGAAAAAGGCCTAACACAGATTTACTAGAAAATAAACCAAGTTGTTCTTACTTTCCGCTTACCTACAATCTCCAGTTCTCACATGCACATCTCCTCTTTGCTTTTGTTTTAAACAACCACCACGTGACACAGATTAATCAGTCAGATTACACAGCTTCAAACCTCTTATTTTAATGTTGCTTCTAAATTCAGCAGTAAGCTCAATAGCTGTAAAAGCCTTCATAACTTCAGATTTGCCATATAAGTAAATACGTACGATCCACCAATGATGTAGTTGAATCCCAGAATAACCCATGGAAGGTAACAGGCCTGTAAAAGAACACAATATAGACCAAGAAGTAGTAAGTAAAAGTTAAGGACAAATCTGCACAACTTCCCACTGTACTAATGAACATAATTATAATCTCAATGTTTTGGGCATTCCACGAATCCTAATACATCACCTCAAGCAGATTCTACCTAAGAAGATAAAATAATACAAACTGAACAATGACTAACATTTTTAGATAAATTACACTCACTTAAACGTTATAAGCAGATGTGTCTTTGTACTCTATATTCCACAGCAAGATTACATCTGAAACAAAGCTCTAGCATTTGTGATTTTGAAAAGGTCTGGAAAAAAAGATCAAAAGAGTCCACTATAAGATCTGGCAGAAATAGATGAGGTTGCACAGGAAAGAATAAATTAAAATATCAACATTTTGTCACATACAGCTTTTATCAAGGTAAATGTTTATTGGGATTTTTGTCCTCTTTTCTGACTTATGAATTTCAGTTGTCAGTAAAGTCACTGAGTGACATTGTATGGGAGACCATGAAGAAATTTTACTTTGCGGCATTACAAGAAGTATATAGCTATGTGAAAGCACGGGACGTCCTTAATAAGAGAAAATATTGATATTTTGCCCCTTGCCCCCTCCATGTGCATCTTTTGGGCAGAAACCTTTCCAACGTCCTGTCTGACATACCTTAAATCTTGTTCCAAACCAAAATGATACAATCATGTCTCTGTTCAGCTGGGCCCACACATAAAGCACTGACATGATGAGTGGGATCATCAGCAACTGCAATGTTTGAACAAAAAGAAAAGGCAAAATGTTATCAGCACTTTCACAAAAGCTCAAGAAAATTAAATAGGCATCAAAAAGCTTCAAAAATGGCTTGTAAGCATGACACGTCAGCAAAATCTTTAAAGATTGCCCCAGAATCTTTGCCACCAAGTGTCACAGATCTGTTCAAAAGCTATTTGAAAGGCTAAGCAGGAGAACCTACTTGGTCATTCTCTTTTGCAAAGCCATGCCAAAAGGGGCTTCAACTTGTGATGAGCTCCCCTGCTCCCAGCTCTTGGTAGCACACTTACAGCAGAGTCAGCAACGTATTTATGCCACAATCATTTCCATTCACAACCCAGCACAGTAACCCAAACACATTCTTCTGGGGCTAAGCTAATATGCCAGATGAAGTGTTACTCCATCAAACTACCAGCTACATCCCCCTCAGGGCAGCACAGAGGGAAGGTGCACCAGTAAAACACCATTTCAGAGTACCGAGCTAGCACTTGCAAAGCCTTCTTGGTGGAGCTTAGGAGTAAACCTATGCTTCATGTCAGGAGATGCTTCTAATACCTCATTGCTCTGACTGTGTATCAGCCAAATGGACTATTTCTAGTAAAGCAAATTTAAAGCACTATTTCAGCTATCTGCCAATTTCTAAACTGAAGACAGGCTGTGCCAGCAACATTTCCATTAATCAATTTAACACTACAAACCAGCTCATGTGTTTGGAAGAGAGGTTAACACTCACCCCTTCAGGAGTGCCACTACTTAACAGGTTCCACGTTAAAGCTGGCACACTGGCACCAGTACAGCCTTCTCCAGGCCCTACAGTGCACCAGCAGCCTGATTTGTCACACAAGCACCTTAGGGTTTTTATTAAAATCCATTTTTATTTTACTTGAAAAACAAAGCAACATCTAATTTCTGAAAGTATTTGACACAGGAATAAAGGCCCAGCTATCCTACTCTGCCTTCTCACTTTCAAGGAAGCCACTCAACACAAGCAAAAAAAGCTTATTTCTAATAAAAACACATATGTACATCAAACTACTGATTCTCTTTCAAGCAATACTTTATGCAGATATAACACTATTCAAAGTACTTTTTTAAAAGATACAAATCAACACAATCAGTCTAAAATTCACATCATCTATGAGTGACTTCAGCATGCTGTTGAAGAATTTTGTGGTGTCTTCTGCACAGCAAAAAAAAAAAAAAAAGTGTGACGTTTTGGACAGCACTAACACAACTCAGTCTTGACTAAAGATGCATGATCCCTATTTTTGTCTACCAGGGGAGCCTAATAAACAATCTAATAAATGCTAAGGTTTTAGAGAATATTAGAGACACTGGTGCAGACTTTGGGTGATGGGGACAGAAGAAGACTTAGAGAGAAGAGCACAGGCAGGTTAAAGACATGCAGTTATCTGATACTCTGTTGTCTCCAAGAAATACTCCCTCATCTCCCCCATTAATATTTGGGAGGATAAGAGCTACCTCACTGACAGTGGTTCTTTAGACCACTATCTCAACATCATCCTTGTGAGGATTTTGCATTTCAGAGTTCTGATCTGACTCTAAAGCTGCATTTTTCACCCCAAAAAAATTTCAGTTGGCAGGCAAAAGGTACAACTGAATTTGAGAAGACTAATGAATCCCAAATCATTTTTAGAAAAAATGATTTTAGAAAAGAATGCAGATCCACATTTGTTATAGGAAGTGGTGCATAGGTGACACCTTGTGCCCATTTTAGTAAAACACTGAACACCTGCTGACTGTAAAAAGAGCTAATTTTCAGTCCTTCACTCCCTGTCTAGGTTAGAAGTTGCACAGTTACAGGTGTCATAACACTAGCTGAGGCTAACCCAAACTAAATAACACACACACACCACTCTATTTTGGTATAAACTAAACCAGCCTAACTTTACTATGTTGATATGCAGCTACGTTGATAATGCTCTCTGTAGAGTCATTAAGTAGACAGAAAGTTTCATAAGATTATTATTTAACAAACTGCACTGCACTCACCTGCATGTCCATTGCCAGGCCGGTTATCTGTCATTGCACCATTAAGGAAAACACAGCAAAACCCAATAGACTAAAATGACAAAAAGAAGCTGTAAACATGCTGAACACACCTGCAAAGGCCTTTAATGTTCAAAATTAAAACAGCATTCCTGTGTAGTATTAAGTTAACCACTGGAAAACAATTAAAAATATCCAATCACCTACAGACCTACACACTTAGTTTCTGTAATTGCTTTTCAGCAGCCTTTCAAGCCACCACTTCAAGTCATTTCCCCGAGGGCTGACGAAGGCGCTGGCCTTCCCTCTATGATGAAATAAGCTAACTACACACTCAGCTTTTGCATAAAAGCATGTTACAGGTTTAACAGCTGGATTATTTTTTTAAAGAATAAAACGTTGGTTTTCTAACTAAAGAAGTACCAGCTCATAAAAAATTTTCAATGCATTGCCACCGAGCCATAGAAAATAAAGAATTTCTTGAAGGGCATCAATGTATGCTTTTAATATATCACTCTCCTACCTTAGAACCCGAAAGATTTTCTTCATGTAGTAACTGCTGAAGAATTCTTCTGTGATCAGATTGCTTTTAACAGCTCACAAATGGTATATAAAATGGCACCAAGCATTTTCCCAGACCATGTATCCAGATCGCTCCTTACATCATATAGGGAACAAGCAACTGGAAGCTTTTAAATGACCAGTTTTAGTCACAATCAGGTTCATCTAATAGCTCAGAGCCAACAGCCCACAACTGCAATAAAGCCGATGGTTTTCCTAACACAACTAAACCCACATGGTTTTCCTCATTACTGCTGTGGCTCAATAGGACCAGCAGGAAGAGCAATCCCCTCCATACAGAGGAATGCGACCAGAAGTAAGTCATCTATTGATAAAGGTGGCAGCACTACTACACACTAGCTTTCCTGGCTGTATCTGTTTCACACTAATGTCCCAATCCCTTATTTCCACATGTTCATAGATAGATACGCTAGGTTGGAAAAGACCCACTGGATCATCGAGTCCAACCATTCCTATCAATCACTAAACCATGTCCCTCAGCACCTCATCCACCCATGCCTTAAACACTTCCAAGGAAGATGACTCAACCAAATCCCTGCGCAGCCTCTGCCACTGCCCAATGACGCCTTCTGTGAAAATTTTTTTCCTAATGTCCAGCCTAAATCTCCCCTGGTGAAGCCCGAGGCCATTCCCTCCCGCCCTGTCCCCTGTCACTTGGGAGAAGAGCCCAGCAGCCAACTCTCCACAACCTCCCTTCAGGCAGTTCCAGAGAGCAATGAGGTCTCCCCTCAGCCTCCTCTTCTCCAGGCCAAACACCTCCAGCTCCCTCAGCCGCTCCCTCCTGTTGTGCCACTGCAAATTGCTACAAGGAGACAGCAACAGCAGAAACTGAAAAGGAGTAACTCCAAGTATGGAGGTTCCACAAGGTCTCTGGGCAACCTGTACCAATATCTGACTGCCCTTTCTTATATTTAAATGGAATTTTCTGTGTTTCATTTTGCGCCAATTGCCTCTCATCCCACCACAAACAGGAGTCTGGCTCTATCTCCTTCACTCCTGCCCCCCAATGAGGTATTTCACAGAATCACAGAACAACCAGGTTGGAAGAGACCCACCGGATCGTCGAGTCCAACCGTTCCCACCAATCCCTAAATCATGCTCCTAAGTATCTCATCCACCCTAACCTTAAACACCTCCAGGGACGGTGAATCAATCACCTCCCTGGGCAGACCGTTCCAATGCCTAACCACTCTCTCCGTGAAGAACTTTTTCCTAATCTCAAGCCTAAATCTCCCCTGGTGGAGCTTGAGGCCATTCCCTCTCATCCTGTCCCCTGTCACTTGGGAGAAGAGGCCAGCACCCTCCTCTCCACAACCTCCCTTCAGGTAGTTGTAGAGAGTAATAAGGTCTCCCCTCAGCCTCCTCTTCTCCAGGATAAACAGCCCCAGCTCTCCCAGTCGCTCCTCATAAGGCCTGTTCTCCAGCCCCTTCACCAGCTTTGTTGCTCTTCTCTGGACTCGCTCCAGAGCCTCAACATCCTTCTTGTGGTGAGGGGCCCAGAACTGAACACAGTACTCGAGGTGCGGTCTCACCAGTGCCGAGTACAGAGGGAGAATAACTTCCCTGGACCTGCTGGTCACACCGTTTCTGATACAAGCCAAGATGCCATTGGCCTTCTTGGCCACCTGGGCACATTGCTGGCTCATGTTCAGTCGGCTGTCAACCAACACCCCCAGGTCCTTCTCCTCCTGGCAGCTTTCCAGCCAGGCTTCTCCTAGTTTGTACCTCTGCTTAGGGTTGTTGTGCCCCAAGTGCAGGACCCGGCATTTGGCCTTGTTAAACCTCATGCCGTTGGTCTCAGCCCAGCGGTCCAGCCAGTCCAGTATTTATCACTGATAAGACATTCCTGAGCTTCCTGTTCTCCAGGCTTCACAGTCCTCACAGGCTCTCTCAGCCTCTCCTCACATGACAGATACAGCAACCATTTAATCATCTTCATGGCCCTTCACTGGGCTCATTTCAGCATGTCCATGCCACTCTTCCACTTGGTAGCCCAGAGCTGGAAGTAGCACTCTAGGTGTGTCTTAAGGCTGAACAGAAAAGAGCAATCCCCTCCCTCAATCTGCTGCCAACACCCTGCCAAGTGCAGCCAGGGGCCACATTGATGGCTCATGGTCAATCTGGTTTCTAGCAGGACACTCGGGGCCTTTTCTGCCATGAAGCTTTGCAGTCTGTCAGCCTCCAGCCTGTCCTGGTGCTTAAGGCTGTTCCTCCCCAGTGACAGGACTCAGCACTTCTTTGGTGAGCTGACCAGCACACTTCTCCAGACTCTGTAGATCTCTCTGATTGGTAGCACAGCTATCTGGTGTACCAATAACTCCTCCCAGCTTGGTATCCAAGACCTAAAGAAAATTCAGGTAGAACAGCACAGCTCATGGAAAAACTGTTTCCCAACATTCCCAGACCAAAAAGCTCAACTTCTTCAGGAAGCTGCCTCAAAGCAGATCTCACAACACAACTTTCACAGACTCAGCTGACTTGTAACCTGCAGTTAAAGGATCCCTCCACAAGGTACCTGAATTTCCAACACTGCTGTTCCCAGAAATCAGACCTGTTCGCACATGGCAGCTTAAACACACTGAATTCACTCTTAGCCCACACAGCAATCAACAGAAATGGATAACTGAAGCAATACAGTAAACACCACAGAAGCTCACACAGCACAAGCTGAGCTTTATATAAGCAGAACTCAAGTTCCCAGATTACATACTTGTATTAGCATGTTTATTGGTATTCATCTTGCAAGCCACTCACTACCTTTCCAGGAAGACTGAGAGCTCATCTGTGAACATGTGCTATATTTTAAAACCATCAGCTGCTAAAACTTGGTCTTTGAACATATTTTAGGCAGAAATAGGAGCACTAAAATATTCTAAGTGTTTGATGATGAGTAGAAGGATACAACAATGCAGATCCAGTTAAACAGGAGCATGAACATGTAATCTGCTGGCCTTCCATCAAAAGCCCCTGTAAATGAAAAGAATTGTTAGGAAAAGTACTGAAATCTTGAATAGAAATTAACACTTTTTTAATTTTAGAAGTCTAAGAAAAGCTCAGTTAATAACAACTGCCCTATGTGCAGTCTGTGGTCTATTATTTTTATTTTTAAAAATTTTATAAGGCCTTGTAATACTACCACAACCTACAGGACTGAAAATAAGACATTCAGGTTATTACATGCACACACAGCAGCTCTAATTAAAAAAGGAGCTCTGGAGATAAGTGACTGCAACTTCACAAGACTTCGAAACAGAGTTGGACTCCATCCTTCATAAGAAGCTGCCAGTCAAAAGCACACAGTAAAGAAAGGTATTTGCACAGCAAAAGCAGAGACATGAAGTTTAATGACTGAGTCATGTGAAAGCATCATCCAGTCAGATTCAAGAGATATGATAGTTCTTGCACTCCAGAAAAATTAACATACATGAACAAGGCAGGCACACATGCACAATGCACTTTGCTCCTTCTTCTAAGCTGAACTGCTTGTCTAATTCCCCATTTCAAATATGTGCAACAAAACACAGTAAAATTCCCTGCAGGTCATACTAAATGAAATCATCTTTAAATTTCCTGTTGAGAAGAGTTAAAAAACAAAATCTCCAGCAACTCCTTGCTAATGTGAATATCATAAGATCTCACTCTTGCAAAAGGTTGGCATGGACCTCAGAACTGAGCAAGACTCCGATCAACTTTCAGATAGCTCCATGCATGCAAGGAACACGTGAGCATACTGCTGCACCAGACCCAAACCACACAGTGACAAACACAGCACACCATGCGCAAGCTGAATTACGTGCTAATAATTAACTATCAAAATGGCTAGACAGAAGGCCACTGCTTAATGTTAGCATCATGTGGCTTCCTACAACTAATTTACGTGTCCCCAACATTTTAATGAAAGAAAAAATACGTTAAAAGTATTAGTGTTTAGGATCGACTAACTCTGCCTAAGACAACAAAACTGATATTTTAAGTTTATAATTTGAGTTAAGCCATGCAAGTTATGCATCAGGCAAAAAAAAAACAAACGCAGTTAAAAACTTTTCATAGAATCATAGAATGGTTTGGGTTGGAAGGGACAATGAAGATCATCCCATTTCAACCCACTTGCTCTGGGCAGGACATCTCCCACTGAATCAAGTTGCTCAGAGCCTCATCCGGCCTCATCTTGAGCACCTCCAGGGATGGGGTATCCAAAACTCTGGGCAACCTGTGCCAGTGCCTCACCATCCTCACGGTAAAAAATTTCTTCCTAATATCTAATCTAAATCTTTCCTCTTCCAGCTTAAATCCCTGACCCCTCATTCTATCCCTTTACTCCCTGATAAATGTTTTTGAAAAGTTTTTAAGATGAAGAACAACATAAACAGGAATTTTCTTTATTGTTACCATACAACAAAAAACATTTACAGTGAGAAAATTGACTAACCCTGTAGAAACTCCAACACAGGAGTTTCTCCAGAATAGGAAGAAATCAGACTATTATTCCCTTAAGAGTTCTTCACTTCTCATTATCTAGGACACTACTAATAACAATATGAGACAAACTATTTAAGTTGACTTTCCAATAAATATCTAAATAAAATTGAGCTACAGACTATCAAAATGCTCAGCACATGGGCAAGGTGAGTTCTAGCCCACTGTGTTCTTCAGTAGGGCCTAGGGTACAATTCAGTCATCACGGAAGAGCTGCAGGCTCATAATCTCATCATTTGTACTGCTGGGGAGTAAGGTCTGCATACTCCACTTTCTTTGTTGATATTTGTTACGTTCTTCTCCCAGAGAAACAAAACCAAACCACATCAACCTCCTTTTCCTCAGGAAGCTAAAGGTCAGCTCATCAGGACAGTACAAGCACAGTACGAAAACACATGGGTATTTTTGACAGCTAAATTTACAACCCTGTAAAGAGAATTTTCACTTCCTCAGTTTCACAGACAAAAGGAGGCATAGACCTACACCAACTTCCACCTGTAAACACATTACCAGCAGCTTACACACCTCCCTCTTCCCACTTTCCGAAGTATTCAAGTGTTTTTTTTAGAGAGGAAAGACCAGCGTAATCAAGAACTTTATTTATATCCAGAAAAATGACTACAACATAATAAAAATGCACTGATCCAAACAACAACACAGCTGACTTCCTAGTTTCAAAATCCAAATGCACTGTATAGCAGAAATGCAAATTTACTGCTGAAAGAATTGAATTTCTTCCATGATGCTTCTGCCAGAGCACAGACAACTAGAGCATTTTAAAGGGTATGTAATTCATTCAGATAATAAGATACCACTGCTTGTAATCAGGAACTCATACTACACATTGCTTTGCACAGTAGAACGTCATAAATGCCAGTACTCTCATGTGATCATGACCTACTGCAGAAAAACTCAAAGAGAAAGAGAAACCATCCCAGTTATTAAACTACTACTCACTCTCACTAAGAAAGATACATTATGGCACCACTCCTTCCTTTCCCTGCTAATCTTCATACAATTTACAAGGAATTCCTCAACACTACCTGAGTAACAGGTTTACCAAGGATCTCTACCATGCAACTTCCCAAACACCACTTTGCAATGCATTTCTATTTACAACATCAGTTCTACCACTCCATTAGAACTACGTCAAAATTCTTGTTCAATAAAGACTTTCAGGAGGAGCTTGGCTTTGCAAATACTTTAGTTTAATTTTTATTTCTATTGAAACAACTTTTGTTTAGCTGTAATGAACGGTGCACTGCAAAAGGAAAACAGTTTTGAAGCTATCTTGTAACAACAATTGCTTTTTTGAGAGAAATGATCCATTATCTGATCACCTTTCTTCCACTCTTAAGTTTTCCTTTCTCACCAACTGAAAATCATAGTATCACCAGGTTGGAAGAGACTCACCGGATCACTGAGTCCAACCAAATAGCTTCTTAACCTTTTCACATTTCTGTTTGACAGAGGGGTACAGTTTCATTTGTACATGGTACCTCTCAATTGAACATAACCAATTGTATAACTCAGGTAAACATCACTGCCTTTTTTAAAGAAAAGAAAAAAACCTGACATTGTTACTTTCTCAAGATGGATATACCCATCATTAAATATGCTCTATCACCCTTTGGAGTTAAAGGACGTAAGACTTAAGAAAACAGAGGTAACGTCATCTTTTATTCTCTCTCCCTCATTTCCTGAAATCCAACAGATAAAAGCACCAGGCTCTTATACTGAAAGAAGCACCAAGTTCAGTTCCTACATGAACAGGTTCCCTGACAAATGGAAGGAGCCAATCACAGAAACTCAAGTTTTCAGAGCAGTTTCCCAGTGAGCAACACAAGTGAGCACAAAGATGAGCCACCTTTCCCACGATTCTGCCTAAATCAGCCACAACCCCATCACCACAGACATTCCCAACAGAAGCTCTACCAGATAATGCTTAGTCTCTGTCAACTCCAGGCAGATTCCACCACGTGCACACAATTTAATGGGTAACATACCTGTCTCTAATCGTGATGAATATTGATACAAGAAATACAAATTCACCAAGTAGAGAAATCCTGTTCCAGGTCCCACTGGGAAGTAGAAAGTTGCAGTTATCGGCCGCCAGATCTGTCCAGATAAAAAAAAGAAAGAGAAAGATATATTTATATACCATAGAACGAACTCATAGGCATAGGATTTTTACTTTCATTCATTATCAATTACTTGGAAAATCAAGGAGGAGATTAAAAACAGCCTAAGTAGCAATTACTGCTGCTTCTTCAGCAGCTTTTACAGTTGCTTTTTTAAAGCTGATAAGCTAAGATATAAAGATTACAACAGAAATTTTATCTTCGCAGTATTGAGCTTTTATCATGGTGCAAAAGGGATATGCTTGCAAGGATACTGCCCTGTTTTAGAGGCATCCATAGAGAATCCATTCTTATGTATTGTACAGAGGCCAAGGAATTCACACAACAGCCTTTAGCGTGCTGTTCCAGACAGCGTGCGGTACTTAATCTAAGAATTTTGCACCTGCTTTACAGAGTGTCCCAGCTACCAATAGCGGGCACAGCAAGCTGCATGGCAGCATGAAACAAGGACAAAAGAAATTGTCTGGCCATTTATGAATGAGCTCTTTAACCAGCAATATTCCCAAATAGACGGTATCCAGAATATCACGGTTCCATAAGGAATAGCAACTAGAAAAAAAAAGAAGTCACTTAAGCTACTAAGTCTTGGGAACTATATATGAAACAAACCACAGATATAGCAATTTTTTAATCTTCTTCACACTTAGTCTTTATCACTGAAGATATAATAAGCAAGAAATTTAAAGGTTGCGATCTTTTCTTTACTTTCATCCTCAATCCACCCATCTGGCGCTCTTCTCCTACACATCTGCATCCCAAAACACTGAACATCTGAACTCCTGATGCAAGGAAAAAGATTATGTTCAGCTTGTGAGCACTTTTGATATCCAGAAACACTGTTCATCTGACACCTCAGGACTTCAGTTGGTAGTTAATGTCAGGCAAACCCATGCACAGAAGTTGACAATCCCAAACACAAACTTTTTCATATGCTAAGCAAGAAGCACTAAGAAGGTGCAAAAAATGCACTTTGTTAGCTCTACTTTAACAGCTCCAAAGTCACTGGTAGTTTAGGACAGCTGCATATGTGCCTGCTAAGCCTTTCCCAAAGTCCACACAATCACAGTAGAGGCTGGGCAAGTCGCCTGAAGTCACAGCCAAAGGCTTTAGGATTATAGAATCATAGAGGGGTATGTGCTGGAAGGGACTACGAAGGTCATCTAGTCCAACCCCTTGCAGTAAGCAGGTACATCTTCAGCTCTATCAGGCTGCTCATCGTCTCATCTAACCTCATCCTGAATGTTAACAGGGATGGGGCATCTATCATCTCTCTAAAGTACCTGTTTCACTACCCTCAGTGAGAAAAATTCCTTCCTAATATCTAGCCTAAACTTCCCCTCTTTTAGTTTAAAAACTTTAACCCTCATCCTATTGTTAAGGCCCTGATAAAAAGTTTTTCCCCATCTTTCTTAGAAGTCCCATGTAAATATTGAAAGGCTGCAATAAGTTCACTTCAGAGTCTTCTCCAAGGTGAACAACCCCAAGTCTTTCAGTCTCTCTTCACAGGGGAGGTCTTCCAGGCCTCTGATCATTTCACTGGCCCTCCTCTGCGCCCACTCTATCAGGTCCATGTTCTTCTTCTACTGAGGGCTCCAGAAGTAGACACAGCACACAGTAGACACAGCAGAATCTCCTCCCTCGACCCCCTGGTCACATCTACTTTGATGCGGCCCAGGGTTCGGTTGGCTTTTTTCTGGAAAACTTTCTTCACGGTGAGGGTGGTGAGGCACTGGCAGAGGCTGCCCAGGGAAGCTGGGGATGCCCCATCCCTGGCAAGGCCAGTCTGGATGGAGCCTGGAGCAGCCTAATCTAGTGTGACATGCCCCTGCCCATTGCAGGGGAGTGGAACTACATGATCCTTAAGGCCCCTTCTAACCCAAACCATGTTATGACTCTAGGCTGCGAGCGCACGCTATAAAGTGCCTTGGCACAGCAATCATCACCAGGCAGAACTCCTCCTCCAGAGAACACTTCAGGAAAGAGGCACCATAAAGAGACACAAGGTGAACCAAGGCTCCAGCTAAGGGCTCATCCAGGGCCAGAGCCGGTGTCATCTTAATGGGGAGCCCGAGGCTGCGGAGGCAGCGCTCCAGTGAAACCGATGCCTGCCTTACAGGGTCCGGCAGGGAGGGAGGCCCTGCTCCCTCCTAAGTGACGCGGCCATCCGCAGCCCGTGCACTACAGCTCCCAGCATGCCCAGCGCGCGCGGGCCGCGCTCCCGTACGGCGTGAGCGCCGTGGGGCACGCCGGGAGCCGTAGTGCGGGCGTACCTGGAACCGGCTGATGAAGGCTTCGGGCCAGAGGAAGAAGTAGACGGGGCTGACGAGGCCCAGCTTGCCGATAAGCGGCACCGCGATAGAGCCGGCGAACCAGTAGCGGGTGATCAGCGGGATGCTCCGGAACCAGTCCCCCAGGTCCGACATCTCTCGGCCGCCGAGGCAACGAAGGAGACAGGCGAAGGTCCGGACAAGGAGGGGGGAGCCTGGAGCCCGACGTGGCGCCGCCGCGTTCGGCCGAGCCGCCGCCACTTCCGGTCACGCCCCCTCGGCGGCCGGAGAAGAGGCGGTGCCGGAAGTCCCGCCTCCCGCGAGCGAAGTGACCCGCCGTTGCCGAGGTGACGGAGACGCCGTCCCTGACTGCTGGGCTCGCCAGCTGCATCACTCCCCGAAGCTGGACTTTTTAACGCAATTTATCATCCCATTATCCTACGCCAACAGAGCTCCGCTTTCCTGTTCCTGTCCCGAGGCTCCGCGTAATGCCCGCGAGAAAAACTACAACTCCCGGCATGCCCCGGGGACGCCGGTTCCATTCCCGAGGGGGGAACGGCAGCCTCCAGTCTGCCGCTCTCCCCTGGCGAAGCGGGAGCAGGCTGTACCATGTGTACGGCGCCCCCCGCCCCGGTGGCCCGTGGAGGAGCCCCGGTCACAGGCTGCGAGCGCGGGAGCGGCGGGCGAGGATGGAGCGGTGTGACCTGGGCGGCCGCCAGTACGGGCCCATCTGGCACCGCAGGCCCGGGTAACGGCGGGGAGAGGCCGAGGGAGGCGGGGACCGAGCCGGCAGGAGCCTCCGCGGGGCGGGGCTTCGATAAATCATGGGGTCATTGAATGGTTTCAGTGGGAAGGGATCATAGAGCTCCTGCAGGGGCATCCCCAGCCAGGCCTTAAATGCCTCAAGGGATGGGGCATCCACCACCCCTCTGGGCAACTTGTGCCAGTGTTTCACCACCCTCAGCATGAAAAATATGTTCCTACTATCTAATCTAAACTTTTAGCTTAAAACAGTTGCCCCCTGTCCTATGGCTGTAGTCCCTGCTAAAAAGTTAGGTTTTTTTTCCCCATCTTTGTCATGATCACCCTTTAAGTAGAAAGATAGAATAGTTTGGGCTGGAAGGGACCGTAAAGATCATATAGTTCCAGCCCCCTGCCATGGGCAGGAACACATCCCACTAGACCAGGCTGCCCAAGGCCCCATCCAACCTGGCCTTGAACACGTCCAGGGATGGGGCAGCCACATCTTCCCTGGGGGACTTATGCCAGGGCCTCACCACCCTCATTGTGAAGAAATTCTCTCTTACGTCTAGCCTAAATCTGCTCCTCTCCAGTTTATACCCATTGCCCCTAGTCCTATCACTACAAGCCTTTGTAAAAAGTCCCTCCCCAACTTTCTTGTAGGCCGCTTCAGATACTGCAAGGCCTCAATAAGGTCTCCTCAGTCGTCTTTTCTCCAAGCTCAACAATCCCAACTCTCTCAGCCTCTCTTCGTAAAGGAGGTGCTCCAGGCCTTTGATTTTTCTGGCTGTTGGGTAGGCCTTGGCCAGCCTGGTCTAATGGGAGATGTCCCTGCCCATGGCAGGGGAAGTGGAACTGGATGATCTTTAGTGTCCCTTCCAATCCAAACCATTCTAAGATTTAATCCTAGGTCTTGGAGAAATACATGATAATAAAACAATTTTAAGCATGATTGTCTCACTTGCTTTTTTCGCAGAGTTCCAGTAAACATCTTTCATAGTGTCAAAGGATACCATTCAAAGACAATACGTTTTCTGAATGTGGCTTTTGACAGTTCGGGAGATTCTCTGCTTGCTGGAGACTACCAAGGAAATATATATGTTTTTGACTTGAATGGAAACAGGTAAGACTATTTCTGTCAAGGCATTTTAATTGTCTTGACATCTGCAACACTCAGGGGTGTGTAACTTGTCTGGACAGTTTGCCATAGGTCCAGTTTTAACCCTCAGTTTCTCACAAATGTGGAAATGGATAATAGTTTGTTCAGAGCTGAAAATACAAGCCAATGTCTCCTGTACACTCCCTAAATATTTTGTTGTTAGTTTAGCTGCTCCAAAATATCAGAAATTTGTAACTCCAAACAGGACAGACAGCAATTGTATAGAACTTAGGTACTACCACAAGAAGTTATTCTTTGAACAGTACTGATCAATTAATAAGAACCATGAGCCATAATAAACTAGACCTACTAGTGTCATTTCCAGAAATACGTTAATCAGTCTTTTTGATTTTAAACTATTGAGTCTTAAACCAACACTTATTTTTACATTTGTTGTAATTATATATGATTTATTCGCTACCTTCTTTTAAGCCAATTCATTTTCTTTCTCAATTGAAATATACCAAAACCGTTTAAGTTATTATTTCACTTGACATTAGGAACTAATGTTTCCTAACACATTGAGAACATTTGTTTTTAAATAGATTCAACCTTGTTCAGCGGACAATGCAGGCTTGCACTGCTTTGGCATTTAATCTTCGCAGAAAGACAGAATTCCTGGTGGCTTTGGCAGATTATTCCATTAAGTGCTTTGATACAGGTAAGAGAAATTTAAAGGCCTACTATCTGGATTTTTATGAAAACCTATGTAAATATCATTTTCTTTAAACATTCTTCAGTTTGTCTTGTATCTGGAAACAGCACCATATAGACATGCAAGACTCTGTGGAATATTCAGGATTTCTCCAAATGCATCCAAAATCCATGTATGATCTTACTGTGGCTGAAAGGAGGAGAAAAAGCAGAGGATTTCAAACCTTAATGCTGACTCTGTTTTGGGAAACAGTGTGTTACATTAAAATCTTCACTGATAATACCAGACTCAAACCCTCAAATTGCAGATGAGTCATCCCTGTGGCTTTTTAAAAGTATTTAAATCTAGATAGTATGAGACACCACAACTGCACTTTTTGGTAGGTTAAGATTAATTTATGAGTTATTAGTTTTCAACACCTTTCACTATTTAAACCTCTAATCAAGGCAGAAACATTCGACTAGCTGATGAAGTTGATTTTAGATATTGCCTTTGAACAAGAGTACAGATCTATTTGCATATAAAAAGTACTGTCAACTCTTTTACTGTATGTAAGGCAGCATTGGATGAACTCTCCGTAGAGGTCGACTAGATAATGCTTGTTCGGTCAAGTCTGTCCTCTGCTCTAGAAGCTGTACTCTGTAATCCTGTGTCATCCTCCCATGTAACAATAGCTTTAAGCACTCGATTGTCTGTAAACACAGCAGAAAGTTTGCCTATTAGGCTTTATGAGCTTCCTTATAGTCATTTCCCATCTTTGATGCCACAGCAGCAGGTCAGCTGGAACCACCTTGTGGGCTGTCAGGCAAACTGCCCAACCTAAGTAGAGTAATTGCCACAAGTGCACTCTGATTGCTGAGGAAAGGTTAGTGATCATGCAGTAACAAGTAGTCAGAGAAACCATTTCCTTAGTATGCAGTACACAGCATAAAAAATGTTTTGGACTAGAAGAATTAATGAGGTGTTGCTTTCTGACTGTGCCTTTCTATAGCCACAGCCTGTTGTCATTAAACCTCTCTTCCTTGCACCTGTAAATAGCTGTGTAATCATTCATACATATTGTCCACAAGTCAAAACAAGTGGAGGATTCTAACTAGAACATTCAGTCTCAACTTCTAGAGATTACTGCAGGTGTTCCCATTGGATAATCTGCCTGTGAGGCATGCTGAACTTAACTGATCACAGCATTCATGGCTTTAAGATTGATTCTTAAGCTAAATTAAACAAGACTGTGCAAGTTGGCATTCTGTGTAGAAATGAGGATAACTTATGAAATCTGTTACCTGGAGATGAGGAGATGGTTTGGTGTCTGTAAGGTTTAATAACTACATGATGAATGATACCTTTGTTTCTTGTATGTTGGACTGTGATGGTAAATGGCCATATACTAGGTATGCTTAAAAGTCTCTTTCATGCTATTGTGTTGGCAATAAAAAGTAAAGCAGTAGTTACTTCACTTTGAATGGCTTTCATACTCTTTTCATTTTTGTCATCACCTGCTGCAGAAATGAAGGAGCTAGTTAGTTGGATGAGGGGACACGATTCTTCGGTGTCTTCTATCTCTGTCCATGCCTCAGGCAGGTATGCCATCACTACATCCAGTGATACAGCACAGCTGTGGGACTTGGACAGCTTTCAGAGGATAAGGAAACTGAATGTTCGTCAATCTGTAGGTATACAGAAGGTGAGCAAAGAGCGGTCGCTGTAAAGAGTGGTTGCTGAACCGTTAAACAAGCATATATAGGGCCCAATCTTTTTGACGTTCTTTGGGTATATCTCCTTAACTCTCATCCTGTCTTGCCACCCAGAACACTGGAATCATGACTTAGTAGTTCCAGAATTCTACTGGGAACTTTTAAGAAACCTCCATCTTTAGAGATATTCAAAACTTGATTGGATATCTGTTCAGTTCTGGGCCCCTCACCACAAGAAGGATGTTGAGGCTCTGGAGCGAGTCCAGAGAAGAGCAACAAAGCTGGTGAAGGGGCTGGAGAACAGGCCTTATGAGGAACAGCTGAGAGAACTGGGGTTGTTTAGCCTGGAGAAGAGGAGGCTGAGGGGAGACCTTATTGCTCTCTATAAGTACCTAAAAGGAGGTTGTGGAGAGGAGGGAGTTGGCCTCTTCTCCCAAGTGACAGGAGACAGGACAAGAGGGAATGGCCTCAAGCTCTGCCATGGAGGTTTAGGCTGGACATTAGGAAAAAATTATTCACAGAAAGGATCATTGGGCACTGGAACAGGCTGCCCAGGGAAGTGGTTGATTCACCTTCCCTGGAGGTGTTTAAGGCATGGGTGGATGAGGTGCTGAGGGACATGGTTTAGTGATTGATAGGAATGGTTGGACTTGATGATCCGGTGGGTCTTTTCCAACCCAGTGATTCTATGATTCTATGAATAATAGCGGGATGTACTAGTGTTGTTAAAAAAATGTCTTGGTGTCATAATGATGACTTGAAACAGTCACCACTACCTCTCCCATTCAGCTTCTTATTCAAAAGCTGCTCTTCTTTTTATGCATGCTAAGCACTGAAAGTGGGAACGAACAATACTAAAAAGTAACTCGTCAAAAAGAAATTGCTGTATTTCAGCCTAGTGGTTTATTTGCTTTGGTTTGTTGCACAGACACACTGGAAGAACATAGGAGGTGAGAAGGATGACATGGTTGTGTCGGGGAGTGGTTTAAATAGATCTTCCTTAGCATTATGCTGCTCTAAACAGGTCTGCCTGCGCCACCAAATGTCACTTTGGCATAAGTACTACAGAAAGCAGTGGTGTGATGCCTGAGCATTGTATACACACATGCTGCCCTGCAGTGAAATTCTCATAGGGCTGGTCACTAAAAAGCCATGCTGATTTTCCAGAGAACAAAGCTATTCATTTGAGTGTCTTCATTGTGTTCTAGGTCAGGCAGAATTTTTTGTCAGCCGGAAAAAGTCATCTAACAATTACTGTGGAAGGTCATACCTGCCTAAATTTTTGTTTGTTTTTTTGTTTTATTAAAACTCTTGTGTAGTGTGTGTTGCTAAAATAATCATTATGTAGTCCTTCCAAAGATGGCTGCATTTCTTTAGTGGACAAGATTTTTCTGCTGCTCAATATCTTTCTTGGGTAGGCTACATGTAGAAGCCTATTATTGATAGATGGCTCTTGGAATTCAGTAGGATCAGGCTGTTACAGTATGGAAACAACATTTAAATCCAAGTAATAGTGACTGTGGTTGAATGAATAAATCACTTTTAGGGAATCAAGAGCCTGCACTTTTGATTTGGGTGTCCCATTTCTGATAGGGCATTATGCAAATAATCCCATTTATCTGGATTTCATGGTCCTGTTTTAGGATAGAGATGGTGGTGCTTATTCCCATGCCATGACTTAAGACACTCAAATAAGGGCTTTCTTAAAGATTAGATTTATTGTTAGACTACAGCCCTAACACTCACTGTCCAAAGTTGGATCCTTGTTTGCTGTCTGAGCCATCATAGCAGTGTCATGCTGATCTCTGCAGTGTACTTTTTGATGCCTCTCTGCTTAAGCCCAGTTTTATCTCCAACACACACCTTCCAGTATGGGGCAAAGCTAATTTTAAGAAGGCAGAGACTGGGCCGCACACTGTAAGAACGGCATGTGGAGGAAAAGAGAAAGAGCTAAGAGAAGACATTTATAATGACTCTTTTCAAAGCATCACTGCTTATTCCACAGCTGCTTATGACCAGCTTGTGGTATTTTTCTAGGGCAAAGCAGAAAATGAGGAAGTGTTCAGTAATCCAGTTTCCCAAAATGTAAACTTCATCCATCTGCAGGGTAGACATCTGCTCTCAATTTGTTGTCTAGACTTTCTCAGGATCCCTGAAGGATGATAGGCAGCTCAGTCTGTCTGAAGATGTGTGACCCTGGTAGGTGAGGGGACTCTTTCCCCATGGGTAACTTTTGCTCAATACCAAGTGACTAATTTGCCCTGAATATCCAACTGTCAGTCATTAACATTCAGTGAGATGAATCCCATCCCACATACCCAGATCCACAGATATTCAAGGCCTCAAGAGACCATTCAGACCAAAACTCTGAACTTCGTAGCACTGACTGTAAATCTGAGCCAGTGAGTCCTTCAGGTAGTCAGTCCCTTAATGTTCAGATACCAGAAACCTTTTTCAATTTAACCTTCAAAATTATAGGTTTAGGGAATTTACTGACACTGCATGTGCTGCTGCCAAAATAGAATCTCTGATCTAAAGCAATAATTGTCATTAAGCAAGAATGTATCTGATGACATCCAAACATGTAAATGATCCAATTTCTTTTCTTATCAAAAGATTACACAAACAATAAATGTGTTCAGAATAATTGAAAAAGCTTTTTGATTTTATCTTCATCCATCCTCACTGCAAAATCTGTATTTTGTAGTTGGAGAATACATAACTAAACTTTATACAATATTTTTACTTTTAATAGTTGTAAATGAAACTAAGGAGTTTTAAGTTTAAAGATGAATGAAGCAGTTGCTGAGTGACAATTCTGGCTCGTGTCTTTCATCCCTTCTACTTCTGGGTTCATGTTCCCACTATGTATATTACATCCTCTCTGGCACTCAGAAACCTCCACAAGGCAGCTTAACAGTCATAAAAATAACACAGGTAAAGGTTTGTGTCACTTTGGTGAGTTAAACTGGCTTTGCAAAAGGCATAACAAGTTTCAAACCAGTCCTAGGGCAAGTGGGCCTGCATGTGCTGTAACAGGGGAAGGGGCCCCCACTGCCTATGGGGAGACCTCACTTGGCAGCTGCATTACACAGTTATAGTAATAGCCGTATTATCTTGGTTTCTTGCTGTATTTTACTCTGCCGTGCACTTTTGTCCAGTTTCAAGGGTACTTCCTGACAACATATTCTGGTTTTCATCTTTTCTGTATTCCAGGTTTTTTTTCTTCCATTGAGTAACACCATCCTTAGCTGTTTCAAAGATAATTCTGTTTTCGCATGGGAATTCGATACTCTTCACTGTAAATACCAGCTGCCAACTCCTGTAGAAGGTTCTGTATTCCTTTATAAGATCTTTGCAGTTACCAGGTAAATTGCTATTTTAAACATTCTAAAGATGGCCTGCAAAAATTGTAGTTCTAAAACAGGTTGTCCTTCTGTACTTGTAATGTTTTGTGGAAGTATTCAGCTATTACTATTATAAGCTCTTGAACTCTGCTGTGACTGATACATTCAGCAAGGATCAATAGCAGTTTTTATTACAGTCCCATAGCGGTTGAAATAAAGTAAGTTGATTTTTAATGACCACTAAAATAAGGTTTAAACTTTCCTTTATTAAAGCAAATTGTATTATTTAGGAGTTATTTTGTTCTATCAGGAGAGTATGACAGAAACAATGACAGATTCAAAAGTGGTTTGTGGACATAGAAGGAAGTCTGTGTTCTGTCTCTTTCGCTAATACTAACTTAGTTTATAGTATTCTGATGGAAACTTTGCCTTATCTATGATCCAGAGATGGCCGGATTTTTGTAGCTGGTGGAAAATCAAATCACCTTCACTTGTGGTGTTTGGAATCAAAGCAACTGATAAGAATAATCCAGATGCCTGCAAAAGTACGTGCTGTCCGTCATCTGGAATTCCTCCCCGACAATTTTGATGGGGGCTCCAATCAGGTCAGTTTTTTGACAAAGCTTAGGATTGGAGTATTTGGTTGGTTGATTCAGCACCTATGCTTGGAGGGCTCTTTGGGGGACACTGGGGAGATGAGCCTATACCATACAAAAAGAAAGTTACTGTGCTACATGTTTGCTCAGTTGCTTTTTTAGCTTAATGGAATGTCATTGCTGAGTTGTTTTTATATTGACAGTATTAACTGATGGATCCTTTTAACTTCTAGGTCCTTGGAGTGTTAAGTCAAGATAATATAATGAGATTTATCAATATAGAAACATGCAAACTCCTTTTTGACGTTGGGAGTCATGAAGAGGGAATTATTACAGCAGCGATTAGCCCCAATGGACGGTATATTGCATCAGTAATGGAAAATGGTAACCTTAATTTATACAGTGTCCAAGCTTTGACTCAAGATGTAAATAAGGTAGAGTGGTTTACATTTCTTAAAACAGCAGTAAATCCCATTAAAGTTGATACTTGTCTACATAGCTTTTGTATCAGCAGTAGTTTGCAGACATATGTTGGAGTGCAGTATTTAACACGGGAAATAAAGAAAAAGTGGTTTGTAGAGTTCTCTTCGTCGTTACTCCAGCCTGTCAGGTAATACGGTGTTTTTAAAGAATATATGTCACTGTGTTTCTGTTGTTGGGACAAGAGGAGATGGTATTTCTTTGTACACCA
Organism: Clamator glandarius; assembly: GCA_033459285.1. Classification (NCBI taxonomy): domain Eukaryota; kingdom Metazoa; phylum Chordata; class Aves; order Cuculiformes; family Cuculidae; genus Clamator; species Clamator glandarius. The sequence goes on along the minus strand of JAUNZM010000036.1, from coordinate 2,429,778 downwards.
ATTTGTACGGACCAGTTTCTCATTTTAATGACATTTTGGTGGAGATGGAAACAGCATAATTGTGTGACTTCTGTTCCCTTTCCAATAGGGAATGTTTTGCATCTGGTGCTCTCTTAAACTGCAGGCATGAATGGTGTTTTTGTTATTGTGATTTTGTTATTCTTACTGTGTTACTGGATACTAACATCCATCATTATGGCACAATCACACTCCTAATCCTTCCTAAATAACAAACATTCTAAATACCAGTTCTTATTTTATTAAAGTAATTTATTAATGGGAGTCAGGTTTCTAAATCCAGAATTCCATGTATCTTTAATCATCATGTCTTTGAAGTAAACAGTAACCAGCTTTGGATAATGAGGGACTTGGAGCTGAGGAAGGTGTGTAAAGATGTCACACATGCATTCCATTTGCACTTTTGCTGCCGGTTTGACATGAACCAGGATATCCACTTTGTCACTTAGTTTCCCAATCTCCAAAACTGAATTAATACCTCCCTGACACTGAAGACTAATTAAAGTTCATAAAAGTCTTTTGAGTTCTTTTAAACCGGTGCTATAGAAATGCATAGTATTTTAGTGACATTGAGAAACACAATAAAGTACATTACCTGAACAGTACACGATATGCATTTATACTACCCCAGTTATTTTTATTGTTTGCTAAACAAGGAAATAACATGATGTTTGAGTTGTTTTGGAAGCTACATAAACCTTCTTACAGTCTTTCAATTTTATTATAGCAGTTTTATTTACTGGTATAATTATTCAAGAATATATAATTCACATATATTTATTTTTGGCATAAATGTATCTCTATTCTTGCTGTGGCCATCAGGCTCAAAAATATGGCACATAAAATTGGGTAAACATGAAATTATAGTGTTATTTAATCTGTTCTACAAGATGTTAACTAAGATATTTTCACTTAATATTAGCCTCCACCACCCACATTCAAAGTAGTAGAAGATTGGTCCAAGTGCACATCACAAGAAGATAAACTGACAATGCGAGTGACTTCAGGAAGGTCAGAGCAGCCTTGGAAACCCAAAGGAAGCAAAATTCAAAGCAGATTGCTAAAACTGAAAGTGAACACGTCGCCTGAAAATAAAGAGGTAGGAAGAAGTTGCAAATATTTTGTTCTCCAGTGTGCAGCATTTAAATTTCATTGCAAAAAAATATTTGGCTGTTTACTTAAAAGGGTAAGTCCAGACCCTGATTCACTTGGATGCTTGAGCAGAGAGGGAATTGAGGGAGTTCCAGTACCATTTCCTCTAGCCCATACTCCAGTATTATGGGGTACATAATACTGAAGTTGTTTGAGCAACTTGTGACACATTTGGATATTGCCAGATCTGATCTGCTTCCCTGCTAACAAATGGGCACTTCTGAAATGTTTGCCTAGAAGCCATTTCATTTTTTGGGTTTTTTTTATAACATGAATTACTGTTACATTTATTTCTTTTCTGTCATCACTGTGCCACCTTCTCTCTCTGTCTATCTTGCATCTCACATGTGTGTATATTCTATATACACACACACACACGTCTATATATGCATCATCATGTAACATCCATCACAACTTGATCTGTTCCTTATGTCAATATTCTTTATGGTTTGGCTATATCTATGATTTAATAATCTATAGTTTAGTCAGCTGATCTGCTTCCAACTGACATCAGTGGTGGCTGCTCTTTGAGTTCAGAGGAAGATGAATGATCTCCTGAATACCTTTTTGTTGTTGAAGTACCTGGGATTATGTAACAAATAGCAGTACTCTTTTTTTTAATATTGCATTAGGAACTTTATTATTTGATTAGAGTGCAAAGAAAGAGATTATGAAAGAGAAATCCTTACATTTATTGTTCATCCCCTGTTTTGTAGAATGAATTGCCAGGTGGATTAAACAAGAAACGTCTGCAAGCCTTATTGAAAGGATTTGGAGAGTATCCAGCAAAGTACAGGTATTTTTGTGTGCAAGTTCATGCTTGCACAAAATAAAATTGCTTGTGTTTACTGGTGCATGAAAGAGAAGTAGCCTGACTAAGTCTGCATTTTAATTGCAGGATGTTTGTTTGGCGTTCCTTATTACAACTTCCTGAAAACCACTTAGCATTCAATAGCCTCATAGATAAGGGCACCCACAGTGCATTTGTGAATATTCAGAATGAGTATCCCATCAAAAGTAGGAAACTGCTGAGAGTTTTACAGAGGTAAAATGTATTGTTTACACTTATTATACATTTTTATTTTCATATAGTGATCTGAAATTTATCTAAGAACTGGAATCAGCTGTAAGGAAAATTCTAAAATGAAACAATAGAGCCCTCATATAATTTAGTTTTTATAACTTGTATAATCCTGCATCTGTCTTGAAGTTTACAGTCTTTCTATGTTGTGATTTTTAAGTGTGTATTACGTTTTTGTTTGATTTTGGATCAATGTTTACTACACCTTTTGTTTGCCTTTGTGTACAGGACCTTATCAGCCTTAGCTCACTGGTCTGCTATCTTTGCTGAGATGCCCTATATTCCTTTGCTAGCATTCCCATTTGTAAAGTTATTCCAGAACAACCAGCTGATCTGCTTTGAAGTTGTTGCTACAGTGGTAGGTAAGCAGTGATTTCAAAAACTTTAAATATGCTGCAACATGTTTAAGCTTTCCCATGCAAAAGAGCTTTTCCTGATGAAATTAATGTGGTGTTTCCTAAGAGGTCACCAGTCTCTTTTCTAAAGTTGTTGCTAGGAATTAATATGCAGCAGCTATAGGCTTAAAGCAAAAACCTGCTTGTGAGTAAAACAAATATATTAGACTTCCTTTTTTAGTGTTTTTAGCACAAAGTTAGAAGTTTAGCAGTATTTGTGAAGTCTAATCAGTGAAAGCAAATGTATGTAGTATACAGAAATATCTAGCAGTCACTCACCAAGGCACATTCTGCAACCAGGATAGGAAAACAGGGCAAGGTGTGGCACTTGGTGCCACAGAACTCCTCATCAAAGGAGAGCATTCCACTGGCCAAGTGGGAGACTGGAAGTACACATAACCCAGCAGCTGACACCATCCTGTGATCATCCACGCAAATCAAGGATGCTCATCCTACCTGACCCTCAAGACAGAGTGGTGGGTACTCATCTGAGAGCAGAGGCTGCAGCTTGGCTGAGCAGTCTGCACCATCTATCCCAGCAGTGCCCGATGCCTCCACACAGTCAGGAGTCAGGTTAAGAAAGCTAATGCCCTTATATAATTAAATCTGGCCAGGGATGTCAAGAGCAACAAGAAAAGCTTCTATAGGTATGTCAGTGATAAGAGGAAGAGTACAGAGGAAATTGGCTCTCTCCAGAGGAAACGGGAGACGTTTTTGCCCTAGTCTTCGCCAACAAGTGCGCAAGTCACACCGCCCAACTTGCAGAAGGTAAAGACAGGGACTAGGAGAATGAAGAACTGCCCACTGTAGGAGAATATCAAGTACGAGACCATCTAAGGAAGGTGCACAAGTCTGTGGGACCTGATGATATCACAGAATCACTAGGTTGGAAAAGACCTACTGGATCATCGAGTCCAACCATTCCATATGCATCTGTGAGTCCTGACGGAACAGGCAGATGAAGTTGCTAAGCCACTATTTGTCATGTTTGAGAAGTCACGGCAGTCCAGTGAAGTTCCCACTGACTGGAAAAGGGGAAACATAACTCCTGTTTTTAGAAAAAAAGAAAGACCTGGGGAACTGCAGGCTGATCAGTCTCACCTCTGTGCCTGGCAAGATCGTGGAAGAGATCCTCCTGGAAATTCTGCTGAGGCACATGGAAAAGAAGGTGCAAAGTGGCAGCCAACATGGCTTCACTAAGGGCAAATCATGTCTGACAAATTTGGTGGCCTTCTACAATGGAGTTGAGGAAGGCAATTCTCCCTCTGTACTCCACTCTCATGACACCCCACCAGGAGTACTGAGTTCAGTTCTGGGGCGTCCAACATAAGAAGGTCATGGACCTGTTGGAGTAAGTCAAGAGGAGGGTCACAAAGATGATCAGAGGAATGGATTGCCTCTCCCGTGAAGTTAGGTTGAGATAGTTGGAGCTGTTCAACCTAGAGAAGAAAAGGCTCCAGGAGACCTTATAGTGGCCTTTCAGTACCTAAAGGAGACAAACAGAGGTGGAGAAGAACTTTTTACAAGTACATATAGAGATAGAACAAGGGAATGGCTTTGAACTGAAAGAGGGGAGATTTAGATTAGGTATTACAAAGAAATTTTTTACTCTGAGTTTGGTGAGGCACTGGAACAGATTGCCCAGAGAAGTTGTGGATGCCCTACCCCTGCAGGGATTCAAGGCCAGGTTGGTTGGTTGAGCAACCTGATCCAGTAGAAGATGCCCCTGCCCATGGCAGGGGGGTTGGAACTGGATGATCTTTAAGGTGCCCTCCAACCCAAACCATTCTATGATTCTAATTATATCATGATAACTGAAATCTCTGAGATATGGGAAAAGTAGTCTCACCCACCTACCCTACCTCCTCACCCACTCACAGTCAAAAAGGAATGATCTCTTTTGAAGTTTTACTGTGTTTACTCGTCCTAAGCTTGTGGTAATGAAAATTAGACATTTGACTGAAAGCTGGCTATGGCTGTCTTCTGAAGAAACATTCTAAATTAAAGTACTTTATACTTAAATTAGTTGTTGCAGCTGCTGCTAAATCTACAGAAGGCGTGTGCTGCCAAGCATACATACCCACTCTGCAAACACATGCTGTTAGTGAGTAAGTATCCAAGTTTACGGGAATTGTTGTTAGTGCGTTAAAAATTACTTGATCCAGGATGTAATTTCATGAGACAGAAATACCGGTTTAAGTATTCCCATCTGCCTCCAGCCACTTAGTCCCACCAGCACACAGGCATTTTTGCATTTTACTTTTGAGCCAGGTTATTTCTCCAGTCTGGTTCACAGTGTAATGACACAACAACTCGTGCCAATGCAGCTGGAAGAGCACTATACTGTGGGAATGGTATGGGAGTAAATGCTAGGGAAGAGGAGAGATGGGAATATCTTAAATAGGCTCTGCTGCCTAAAACTACCTGTTAAATTCATAGCCTTTATAAGCAGAACTTAAGATTGTCAAGAGTCTGTCACTCTGGACTGCAGTGGATTGTGTTGGGCTTTTTTTCTCTTTCAGTTAATTTTTGTCAGCACTGGTTTGAGTATTTTCCCAATCCTCCAGTTAATGTCCTTAGTATGATGGAAAATGTTTTGGCACATCATGACAAAGAACTACTTCAGCATTTAATAAAATACAATGTGACTTCACAGGTAATATTCTAGCCAACTTCTGCATATAAAATCTCACTGCAGTTAATGATAGCGCACTAGTCTCTTGTTTTGAGATAGTTCTTTTTTGAGGGAGTTTTCATTAAATAATGATGACTGGTATGGGAGTATAAAGAATATATCATTGCTTTCCTGCAGCTTTTCCTTTTCCTTGATCATAAAACTTACATATGTGCTACTGGAGTTCTTAGCAGTTCTTTGCTTTTAAGTCTACATTGCTTGAAAATCTACTTAGCAAATCATAAATGTACTTTTTTTTGTTAAGTGGGCATAGATGTGATGAATTAATTTTGTAATCACTATTTATTGTTAGGGATGATTTTAGCTGTACAAATCTAAATGGAAGATTTAGACATCAAGTGAACTAAGAAATTTATGTATAATCAACCCATATTTTGAATTTTTATAGTGGGTGGTAAAATTTATCTTCAAATATTGTGGTTTAGTTTCTGTTTCTTTAATAAATCTACAGATTCTTGGTATAAAGCATGAAAAATTAGTATTATTTCTTTCAAAGAAATGATAAAATTGTACTAACAGATTATTTTGTCAATTTTCCCAAATACTATAGGTTTATGCTTGGCCTCTTCTAGAAACACTGTTCTCTGAGGTTCTAACAAGAGAAGAATGGTTGAAAGTCTTTGACAATATCTTCTCCAATCATCCTTCGTACTTTCTAATGATGGTTGTTGCTTATATCACATGTTGCAGAGCTCCATTGCTCCACTGTCATCAAAAAGCAGATTTTGAGGTAAGCGTCTTCTTATTTAATTCAGTCATATAAAAGTGTACCTACAGAGACTTATAAAACATTGTATCTGCTGTTATGAGGAGATGTTAGAAGATGTTCCATTTCCACATTAATGTATTATTAGGTCTTTCTGAACAACTTGACAAATGTACAATAAGTTAGTAAAATATAGAACAATTTCCTGCAGTTTCGTGCAGTGAGATCTTTAAAAGCTTTCATAAGCTTTCTAGTGCCACTAAAGGCCATTTTGTAAATGTAAATAGTTCATCAACCACAAAATAACTCTGCCTCTTTTTGGGGATCTAATAACGACTTGGGCCTTTGGAGACGAGACAGTCATGTTGTTTCATTAGTTTGCTTTCAGATTTCCAAAATTAGGCAGTAGTATTTGACCTTCTCTGAAGCTAGATGAAAATATTTCGTTGTGATTAGCCTCACATGGGAGGAGGAAGGTTTCTTTCCTATGAAAACATCTCTTTAGGCAAACAAAGGGTTCTGCCTTGAAAACATGCTTGTGAGCAGTCATTTTGACACATATCAAGCAACCAACTTTATTGCTACCCTTAATAATAACCAATTTGAAGATGTTCTTTGTGAATAAGATCTTTGACAGGAAGAATAGTCCTTCAAGAAGATGAGATTCTAAGCTTCATGTCTGAACACCAGAAATCAAGGGAGGTTTATCCAGCGGTAGGAGTGTCTGTGTAGGTAGTTGGACACTGAATTCACACCTAGCTTTCCAGATCTCTTACGAAACTGCCATTTGAAGAGAAGGAAGTAAACTAGAGCATACTTTTACAGCTTGAAGACGTTTGGGTCAAGTTGTTTGAGCCAGTGATATTTTACTAATCGATAGGACTAACTTAATAATCCCTTTTAAAATCAACTTTTGCTGATTTACCTATTTATTCCTCAATAGGTCTATTAAAAACTTGCCTAATCTTTTGTAGAATGTAAATAGAAGCATGTCTCTTACAGTATTTCTTTCATCATCGTAACAACCTGGACATTAACATTGTGATTAAGAAAGCTTATCAGCTTATGGAGGCTACACCACTAGATATCCATCCAAAACGTATGTTTGATGACTTCATGCCACTTACAAAAGGACAGTACCCTGTATTTAATAAATATCCTAAGTTCATTGTGGATTATCAAACTCGGGAACGGGAGAGGATCAGACAGGATGAAATTGAATACTTACAAGAAAGGTATTTATGGGAAAGCCGAAGACAGTATCAGACTGGGAGGGACAGGTGGACACATTGCTTTTTTCTGTTGTAATGTGTATACTTGAGAAAAGAAACAAAAATAGTCAAGAAGATGACTTCAAATGAGTGCTAAAGATTGAGAGTTATTTGGTTTAACACATTTTTAAGTTAAATCAGTAGTCTTGTCTTAAGCAAAAGATGTTTATCATTTCACACAAGAAAACACTGGGCTGCAAGTCCTCAGACTTGGAAAACTTCACCTGAAATGCCTTGTTGTCTGTAAAAGTCAGTATTGTAGCTTTTCCCATGTACTTTATCACTACATAAAGAGTGACACTGCATTTCCTCAGGTCTTTGCTAGTACAGTCATCAGTTTCTAAGTGATTAAGTAATTTCTTGATACTTGGCTTGAATTAACATGTGCTGTCCTTCCATGTAGACAATTAGTGCATGAATTAGAAGCTAAAGCACAGCAACAGAAAGCAGAAGATGATGCCTGGTGTCGAAAGCAGGACTTACTTCAAGAAGCTGAAGAACAGAGGCGAAAAATGCTACTGGAAGAAGAAGAGAAACTGATGGAACAGAGGCAGAGGTATTATAATAAAGAATCATTAGGAGCCTGGCTACTGTATCCTACTATTACATTTTTAACCATGAGTAAAAGAAATAGCCACTATTTCTTATAAAGTGTAATGCAGGAAAACTGTGTAGTCTGGTGGGTCAGATCCTGGTGTGGAAATGAAGTGATCTGCCTTGTACGACTGCCTTGCCTGAGGAAATACTGCAGTTTAGAGGTCAAATCACGTCATATTTTTGTCTTAACTCCCAGACTTTTGTTTGGTCTCTTTGGATTGTGAATGCTTTTAAGCAGTCAATTGCTGTTTGTTTGTGCACTGAGACTTCAGACTTGCACTGAGGGCAGACTCACCCTGCAAATATGAGAGCCACTTATAGTATTAATGACTCTACACATTCTTGTATTCCTAGTGGATTTAGAAAGAAGACTTTGTATACTAGTTGCTGTGCAAACTTGTGATACTACTGAAGTTGAACTGCTAGTTTGTGCATTTTGCAGTTGTGAAGGTTTAGTAGAATTTCAACATTTCCATAATTTATTAGGTTAACTACAAATAATTGGAAAGACCAATTAAGACCCTTAAGATCATCAAGTACAACCATTAACCTAAAGCTACCAAGTGCGTCACCATATTATGTCCCCAAGTGCCACATCTACAGATGCTTCTTTTAAACCTCTGTTACCTACAGAGTAAATTGATTTTTTCTTATAAAAGAGGACAGTGAGCCTTTCTTTTCAGGCTAATTCTTGAGTTTGTGGTTTTGTTCCTTGAAAGAGTTAGCTACTCCAGTTACCAGGCAATTGGGAATGGACTCTGTTCCCTCAAAGAGGGCTGAAGGCTCAGCAGCTCAGCTGAAGAGCATTTACACCGAAGCACACAGCATGGGTAATAAGAAGGAAGAGCTGGAAGCTGTTCTAGGGCAAGGAACCTATGATGTCATTGCCATCACGGAAATGTGGTGGGATGACTCATATAACTGGAGTACAGATATGGTGAGGTACAAACTCTTAAAGCGGGATAGGAAGGGAAGGAGAGGAGGCGGGGTAGCCCTCTTTGTAAGGAAGGGCTTGGACACTGTTGAGATGGGTTGTGGCGATGAGGACATTGAGTGCCTGTGGGTTAAAATCAGAGGAGCCCATAAGAAGGTAGATTTTGTGATGGGAGCCTGTTACAGGCCACCCAGCCAAGGAGAAGCAGCTGATGAGCTCTTCAATAAACAGCTGAGGTTAATCTCTAGATTGATCCCTCTTATTCTTGTGGGAGACTTCAATCTTCCTGGTATGTTATGGAAGTACAATAGAGCAGAAAGGAAGCAGTCTAAGAGGTTTCTGGAGTGTGTGGAAGACACTTCCTTTCACAGCTGGTGAATGAACCAACAAGGGAAGGTGCCCTCCTGGACCTGCTGTTTGTGAACAGAGAAGCCTTGTGGGGGATGTGGCAGTAGGGGGACACCTAGGACTAAGCGATCATGAGATGATAGGGTTTTCTGTTCTAGACGAAGTGAAGAGGGTGGTTAGGACAGTAGCATTAAATTTCCAGAGGGCAGACTCTGAACTCTTCAGAAGGCTGGTTGGCAAAGTCTCATGGGAGACCGTACTTAAGGGCAAGGGAGCCCATGAGGGCTGGGAGCTCTTCAAAAAGGAGATCCTAGCGGCTCAGGAGAAAGCCATCCCCATGTTCTGGAAAAAAAGCCGGCAGGGGAGAAACCAGCTTGGTTGAACAGGGAGATCTTGAGTGATATCAAGAAGAGGAGGCATGTTTATGGGCTCTGGAAGAGGGGACAGGCCTCCTGGGTGGACTACAGGAGGGAAGTGAGATTGTGTAGAGAAAAAATCAGAAGGGCAAAGGCTCAGATAGAAATCAGATTGGCAAAGTCGGTGAAAGATAACAAAAATATTTCTATAAATATATAAATAATAAAAGGAGGACTAGAGAGACCATACAGTCCCTATTCGACGCAGAAAGAACAACAGTGACAGGGGATGAGGAAAAGGCTGAGGTACTTAATGCCTTCTTTGCCTCAGTCTTTAATTGTAAAGAAAGTTGTTCCCTTTCTGTACAAACCCAGGAGCTAGAGGAGCAAAATGAGGCTCCCATGGTTCAAGAGGAGGTGGTCAGAGCCTTACTAGCCCAACTAGACACCCACAAGTCTATGGGGCCAGATGGGATTCACCCGAGGGCATTGAAGGAGCTGGCGGATGTGCTGGCCAAACCCTTTTCCAACATCTTCCAGCAGTCCTGGGAGACTGGGGACGTTCCACTGGACTGGAGGCTGGCTGATGTTGTGCCCATCTACAAGAAGGGTCGCAGGGAGGATCCAGGGAACTACAGGCCTGTCAGTCTGACCTCAGTGCCAGGGAAAGTCATGAAACAGGTGATCTTGAGTGCTATCATGAAGCACATGCAAGAGAACCGAGTAATCAGGCCCAGTCAACACGGGGTTTACAAAAGGCAGGTCTTGCCAAACTAACCTGATCACCTTCTATGACAAAGTGACTCGGCTGCTGGACGAGGGAAAGGCTGTGGATGTGACCTTCCTTGACCTCAGTAAAGCCTTTGACAGTCTTTCACAGCACTGTGCTACAGAAACTGTCAGCCTCTGGCCTGGACAGACGCACACTCTCCTGGATGGAAAACTGGTTGAATGACCGGGCCTAGAGAGTGGTGGTAAATGGAGTTAAATCCAGCTGGAGGCCAGTTACAAGTGGGGTTCCCTAGGGCTCAGTACTGGGTCCAGCCCTGTTCAATGTCTTTATCAATGACCTGGATGAAGGCATTGAGTGCTCCCTTAGCAAGTTTGCAGATGACACTAAGCTGGGTGGAAATGTTGATCTGCTGGAGGGTCGGGAGGCTCTGCAAAGGGATCTGAACAGGCTGGACCACTGGGCAGAGTCCAACGGCATGAGGTTTAACACGGCGGAATGCTGAGTCCTGCACTTGGGGCACAACAACCTTGTGCAGTGCTACAGACTATAAGTCTGGCTGGAAAGCTGCTAGGAGGAGAGGGACCTGGGGGTGTTGGTTGACAGCCGACTGAACATGAGCCAGCAATGTGCCCAGGTGGCCAAGAAGGCCAATAGCATCCTGGCTTGTATCAGAAACGGTGTGACCAGCAGGTCCAGGGAGGTTATTCTCCCTCTGTATTCGGCACTGGGGAGACCGCACCTGGAGTACTGTGTTCAGTTCTGGGTCCCTCACCACAAGAAGGATGTTGTGGCTCTGGAGCGAGTCCAGAGAAGAGCAACGAAGCTGGTGAAGGGGCTGGAGAACAGGCCTTATGAGGAGCAGCTGAGAGAACTGGGGTTGTTTAGCCTGGAGAAGAGGAGGCTGAGGAGAGACCTTATTACTCTCTATAAGTACCTGAAGGGAGGTTGTGGAGAGGAGGGTGCTGGCCTCTTCTCCCAAGTGACAGGGGACAGGACAAGAGGGAATGGCCTCAAGCTCCGCCAGGGGATATTTAGGCTGGACATTAGGAAAAAATTTTTCACAGAAAGGATCATTGGGCACTGGAACAGGCTGCCCAGGGAAGTGATTGATTCACCTTCTCTGGAGGTGTTTAAGGCACGGGTGGATGAGGTGCTAGGGTCATGGTTTAGTGATTGATAGGAATGGTTGGATTCGATTATCCAGTGGGTCTCTTCCAACCTGGTTATTCCATGATTCTATATTTTCGAAATGAACTTAGGACTACTTTTTTTTGCAGAAAGAGGTACTAAAACACTGCTAGTTATTCTAAGGAATATTTTCCAGTTCTGGACCATTGCAATAGTAAGCTAGTGCTTATTAAAGCAGAACAGAAACAGAGCATAGGACTTCAAAGCTTAATTTAGGACATTGGCATCAGAGGATGTCTGTGTGTCTGTGAATATAATTTTGTCTTGTAAATGAAAACTGGATGATTTACAAGAAGGAAAGCAACTGTCCTTAGCTTTATAAGTTATAAATTAGCTCACAGTAACTAACACATAACTGCAGTGCAAGTTTATGCTCTTTGGTACTGGCCTGTTTGTATATACAAGTTCCCTTGTTTCTGTATGTTTTGGCCTTGAAGACTAGCTGCTGTGAAAAGAGAACTGAAAGTAAAGGAGCAACAATTTCTAGATGCTTCAAGAAGGCGTTTTCTGAAATACCAGCAAGAGCAGCGTCAAATGGAACTGAAACGTCTTGATGACAAAATTTCGAGAAAGGCTGAGTATTGCACAAGCAATTCTTTTCTTGAAGGCTTATTATTAATAAACAAGAAAAAAAATGCATAACTAAAATTACAGTGATTTGTGAGCCCACAGGTGTATTTAGCATGAAATGGACTGCTTTAATTGGTAAATGTATAATTTAACAGTTTTATTTGGCACTTACTGTGTTCCACTGGCTTGCTTTAACTGGCAGAATTCCTAAGAAAACCAGATTCATCTGTATTATTGGCAGTGCTGAAAAATGTAATGAGCTCCTTAAAGGGCTAGTGAATTCTCAGCTGTCTGTGGGCAGTATGTCCAGATTGCAAATTAACTCTGCCATTCATTGAGAGGCTTTGCAGTGGCCTCTGGCCAGGCCTGGCTCTGCTCCCGTGTTCCTAGCTCGAGTACCATTCAGATGCTGAGAATAGGAAGCTTTTGAACCTCCTGGGCACAAATTGAGTCTTTGCATGGCCATTCCTCGTGTCTCAGCACCACGCTTTGCAGAGCACAGTGCAGCTGTGTGTTTGTTTCCGCAGTTGGAGTGCTGTAAGATTTGTTACCTTCAGCTCAGCACAGGTTCTGCCAGGTGTGAAGTGGGCACTTCCCTGTGCATACTGTTTTCTGCAGTGTTCTGGGTTCAGAGACTCCTTATTCAATTTGAAGCTGCATCTAACAGCTTATTAGGGCTAGATCAAGACGGGCGTTACTATCCTTGGCTGGATGCAAAATTCTTCTTTTGCATCTTCTCCACCTTGCTCTGTCCTTTTGATACGCCGTACTTTCCGTTATTCATGGTATGACAGAAAGTTAACTAGAATTTATTGGCTTGGGGGTTTGGACATTGTGCTTGATATTTTTTTCTTAAAGGGAGAAGAATTTCTCCTTTACTGTATGTTCATGTGTTTCTCTTCTACTCAAGGTATCCATGAGAGAGCAGGAAACAGCTGCTGCTGTTCAAGATGTGGAACTACGACAGATGGAACTTGAATCACAAAGACAGCTTTTGGAACAGGTAGTTATTAAGGAACTGTACAGATGTTTATACTTAATAGTTCCTCCTTTGCGGTTCTGTTCGTTCAAGCAGGCTTTGTAAGGAAAAAAGGAGCCCTTTTTCTCTCTGATACTTTTGATAAAAGCATTAGTACAACTTACTGTTACCTGTTTTTCTAGGAGAAAATATCCATATCCCCCCACTATATTTTTCTTCTGTGCAGAACTATCATTTGATTGCTGCAGGGTTTATCTGCATGCTCAGCTGGTTGAGAGAAGTGAGGAACATGTAAATAAGAAATGAGTCTGTAACAATATGTTCTTCATACCAAAACTCCCACTTTTTCATATGTGGTATCCAGATATATTTACTTTTTCTGGAGAGAACAGATCAGCAGATTTGTGTAATTGATGAAAAAAAGGTGTAATTGCCAACAACTTCATAAATCAAAAAGGAATGGATGGTTCATGGGGAATGTACAGTTTCTTTCTTGTAATTCAGAAAGATCACTATTCAGTAATAAAGGATTTTAATCAATAATACTATTTAAATGAGGTAATTATTGACTGAAAAGCAAGACTGCCAGTGGAAGGCTTTGCTAATGTCCATCTGTTTAGAAATAGTAAATGTTTAGAATTCACAGCTACACGTGTCCATCTTGCATGCCTGCAGACCCAATGGAGTGCAAGCAGAAGTGGACAGCCACATTGGGCCCCTCACCACAAGAGGGATGTTGTGGCTCTGGAGCGAGTCCAGAGAAGAGCAACGAAGCTGGTGAAGGGGCTGGAGAACAAATCTTATGAGGAGCGGCTGAGAGAGCTGGGATTGTTCAGCCTGGAGAAGAGGAGGCTGAGGGGAGACCTTATTACTCTCTACAACTACCTGAAGGGAGGTTGTGGAGAGGAGGGAGCTGGCCTCTTCTCCCAAGTGACAGGGGACAGGACAAGAGGGAATGGCCTCAAGCTCCACCAGGGGAGATTTAGGCTTGAGATTAGGAAAAAGTTCTTCACGGAGAGAGTGGTTAGGCATTGGAACGGTCTGCCAAGGGAGGTGGTTGAGTCACCGTCCCTGGAGGTGTTTAAGGTTAGGGTAGACAAGGTACTTAGGAGCATGATTTAGGGATTGGTGGGAATGGTTGGACTCGACGATCCGGTGGGTCTCTTCCAACCTGGTTATTCTGTGATTCTGTGATTCTGTGATTGCTAACCCTTATTTTGAGGCATGTATCTGCTCATTCGTGGCTTTTTAAAGCTTTTGGCCATAACCTTTTCATAACCCATGCTGAGCATACCTGGGCTAAATTTCTTGTTGCATTTATTTATTAAATGCACAGCTGGCTGTATTGTGGCTACATAATGCAAACCAGGCTAAACTCATTTGTGTTCCAGTACGTGTAAATTCAGCCTTTTAAGGGAACTAATTCATCCTCTTTAGACCAGAAAGGTGGCAATTATTTAAGTAACTGGAGATATACGCCTGCCCACAGGAGTGTGTGTAGACAAGCTTTCCCTGGCAGTGAGGGGCTGTATCCAAGCTCAGAAGGCCACGTTTGTTAACAATGCTTCAGTACCCTACAGATCCCCACAGGCCTGGGAGGGGTTATGTCTTCTCCAGAAAACTCTGTAAATGTGCCATGACGTATGTGAACAAAAGTTAAAATTCTATTTGTAGACCTACTGTTGATTTGTACTACTTTGGCAAATCATCTCTGTATTCAAGCTGCAGATGTGTTTATTATAAGTCCCTGTACCATGAAACGTGATTTATTTTTATGAAACTTTCTGAGGTTTTGGCTGAAATTTTCCATAAAACTGCAGAATATTATCATGATGAATCTAATTCATTTAAATTGGAATTCTCTTTTTATGCTCTAGTGTAATTCAGAGAATGGAATTACATCAGTAACAACCAGCAAGACCACTGTGATGATTCAGTCTTAGAGTAATTCCAAGTGGATGAAATAGCAGGGACAATCACTTTCTTGGACAGTTATGATATGTAATGGGATGAGATGTGTGGATATATTCAAATATTAGTTTAATGGAATGTTAGTAACTGCTTAAGAGACAGAATTATAAATGTGAGTAAGTAGCTTAGCAACAATAATTTATATTTGTGTGTTTGGCAGCATCTAATGAAAAATCAAGAGGCGGTTACAAAAGAAATAAAAGAAGAGGTCGATGCCTATCAAAGAAGGGTGGATCTGGAAGATCGTGTCATTCAGAGGCTGATGGAAGTAGATAGAGAAGAACAAAAGAAAGCTCAGATAGTAAGATTATTTGATCTTAACATGTATATTGGGGAGTTAGAGTGCTAACTCATACAAGTAGTACTAGTTGATAGTATCTTAATTGCAGTCAACTAGTTCAAGTTAATGTGAAAATATTTTTTAAAGAAATCTAATTTCTAGATGCGTCTATTAATTGAATATTATGGTTTGTTTACAATTTCAAGATTTTAAAAAATCTGACTGAAGTGTCCAGCTATATAACACTGGAATTGTCTGGACTTGCCGTGAATATCAGCTTTCCTTTACTTCTCAGAACTTAGAAGGCATATAAGAATCAAACATGCTTTTCAGAATAAATCATCCTCCTGTTAAGGAACATGTTTTATTTGTAACCATAATAAAACAAAAGTCAGCCTCAAAAGAACTTTCAGTTGGTAGTACTTGGCAGGGAATTCAACTGTAGAAGCTGTCTTCTAGAACACAGTAAAGAATGTGTGTAGCTTGACATTACTAGTTGTTCAGATTTTCAAGCTCAGAACTTATAACTGCACAGTTGGAAAAATAGTTGCAGCTAACCCACTGCTCATATGCTTGGCATCTGCATTTATATTTTGTCTAGAAATAAACATATGGGTCTGAATTTTTGTAAACAGCCTTTAATTTTTGGAAGCAGATGGATGTGGGTGGAAGTATTGGCAGCCAGGTATCAATCTACTGTTAATTGCACCTGTAAATCATATTAAATCCATGCTAGGAAAGCAAAATCCCCAAAACCATGGAGAGGGTTGATGCCTCTCTACACAACATTTTTTTTAAAAAAAACCAAAACAACAAAGCAAAGACCCTTGGTAAGGGAAAGAATAAGGATGAAGAAGAAAGCTCTGGTAGACAAGACAGCCTGCTGTCATGCATGCAGGAGAGGCACCGCAGGTGCAGTCTCTTAGCAAGGCCATCTGACAGTTCACTTAACTTATCTGTATGTAAAGCTATGCACTTGAAATAGAGTAATTGGATTCCTGGTGAGAAAGATGTTTTGTTAGGTGGCTGAAGAAAATTTAACCAAAGCAGAGCAGAAATGCATTGATGCCGACTGGAGGTTGCAAATGTTGCATAAACTAAGGCGTGATGATCAGGACCGTGAGAAGCATTATGAAGAGATAGCCAAGCTCCTGCATGACAACAGGGTGAAAGAAGCTGAACTGCTGGAAGCCATGAGGGAAGCAGAAGAAAAAAAGGTATTTGCATTATTTCTTTGTCTTTAGTGGGACAGGCACAAATGTAACTGTATTTTGCTCATAACATCATAAGGCATAAAACTGAAAGATGACAAAGAAATATTTTATTAGGAATCTTTTTTCCTGTTTTGACTGGAAGCTTCTGGAAGGAAATTAGCGAGGATATTTTAGGCTTAGGAAAGCATATTCCTAATTCTGTTAAGTTCCTCTCACTTTTTTTTGCTCAAACCCAAGTTTTTATCTTTTTCCATTTTATTCTTGTTTGAGGGAGAATTTTTTCAAAAAAGAAACACTAATTCAGTTTAATAACATATATTTCAGTGTAAGGGTGAGGTGTAGTCTGTAATTTAGATGGTTTTGCTTGTTGCTTTTTCTTTGCAACGCATCTGTTGAAGGTATCTTTGATATCTCTGTTGCACAGCGGGAAGAAGTTACACAGAAAAGGGCTCAGCTGGAGGAGGAGCAGAGGGCTGCTGCTGCTGCCGATGAGCACAGGAAGCGGTTTTTAGAAGACAGAATGAATGACACATTAGAATTGGCTGAAAATCTGCAAAGAGAAGATGGCTATTTTGGTGAGCATACAGATAATGCAGTTCTGTGTGGATGTGGACATGAATATTGGCATTAAGGATTAAACAACCAAATACAAAGTGCTCAGTATTAAGGATAAACTTAAGCTTAACTCCTTTATGTAAGGACTTTTTGGCAGTATTGTTTCATGAAACCAAGATATTAGGCAAGGCTTGGAATCTCAGTTTGGTGTCTATCAGATGCAGCAATATAAATGGTATTTTTGGTAAGATGGGGCTTAGGTCAGCTGAAGCTGATTGTAAAATTACATCCCCTAAAAATCCTCTGTCAAATAACGTAAAGAACAATAAACTCACTATCAACAAGAGACTTCGCTGAGTGTTCACAGAAAAAAAGGATTTATGCACTTCAACATTGGTACATCCTTCTCAATTGCTGCATTTGTGTGTTATTTGCTGATATTTCTCCTGTTCCCCTGTCTCTGCAATGCTCACACAAGACTAGTGATTAATATTATGTGATTAGTATTGCTTTGGGCGAACTTTTTCAGCCTTTGCCCTTATTTACCTAATGCTTTTAATATGCAGTAATTTGCAACTGCACATTATTAAAATGAGTGTCTTCTTCTAAAACTCCAAGTACGAGTAGCCATATTCCACGTAATCTGAGTGGTGCATTTGTCAGAAGATTAATTATATAGGAAGAAATAGCACATATGGAGCTGTAATTTCTTAAAATGAAGTGCAGTGATGCATAGCTTTGACCCAGAGAGTAGAAATGTTGACTTCTAATATCGAGTAAATTGTCTTTGCCATTAGCTGGAGTGAGTGACTGTTCCAGTTTTGCTTCCTGGAGAAAAACTGTTTCACCTCCAGCTAGAAAAATTCACTAGAAATCTAAACACTTTTCATTTACAAAGAATCCTTCTCTCCATTTCCCACAGAGAGACTGCGTGATTTCAAGGCCAGACATACAGAGAGAGGGGCTGAACTCCAGCAGGTGCCAAGGTTTGGAAACATCTGTCTGAATGATTTGTCTACATCAGAGTCATCATTACACAGTAAGTTTCTGAGTTAGGACCCTCCTTTCTTTCACATTTAATTTCAGAAGCATTACTGGAACACCTCACTGTGCAACTGAGTCATTAGTTGTGTAGGTGTTTAGTGGATAGTAAACCACTTTATTGGTGTAGTCTGTTTCACACCTGAAAAAATGTCTTCACTACCAGCAGGTAGGAAGTACCTGAAGTGTGTCACCTGGCAAGAAAAATCATATTAAAGCTCAGCCTAGTTTAACCCCATTTTGACCTGAAATTTTTACCTCTACTTTTTCTCTCTTTATATTATGTATGATATGAGGGTGTTGAGAAGATATAGACCTGTCTCTCATCAACATCTGACTGAGAGTTGTAGTTGGGGATTAGTCTGTAATCGTTCCCTCTGGGCTGTCGTAGCTATTCCAGTAAGTGAAGGCATGATTTAAAATCATACACGTGTGATGTACAAAACTCTGCATACAGCAGGAAACATGCATTTATGGAGCTGCCATAGTGATCTGTCAGTATCTGACCATTTTGTAACAAAACATTGGCAGCACTTTTGGCTACTTGCTTTTACAGGACTTAGAGCTGTTTTCCGGTAAGCACTCATAGTATTTATGGAAAACCAGTAGTTGCAATTTTAAGTCCAAGTTTCTTTTACTGAAGTGTCTTTAGGCCGAAGACGAGAAGAACTGGCATGTGAAGAGCGGGAACTGATGGCCGAAGTTCGACGACTCAGACAAAAGCTCATCTCACAGGCTCAAATTAGATGTCCTCCAACTCGTTTTCCAGCTACGGAGTGGACACCTTGAGATGATTTGCTGTGGACCTCAACTGTACTTTCAAATTATTAATCAATGAGACATTAAACGTGTATTGTGGGATTAAGGACTGATCATAGATTGTTTATTATAAAGGCCTCTGGAAGTATTTTTATATAAAAATAAAATGCTAGCTAGAAAAATGTGTGTTGTTTGTAACCTTCTTATAATTTTCTTAACAACTATAGTGCTATTTTTACTTCTGAAATAAACTCACTTTAATGCCATTAAGTTATTACACTTGCAGTATTTTTGTACTTTATTTATTCTGATGGATGCTGTGACTTGAAGAAACAAACCACTGTTAAATTGCTGTGTTTGTCAGTGATGTAAAAGTGAAGGCTACAAGCTGCAGCAGGGATATTTGCATTAGAGAAAAAAAAATCCCTTCCGCTGAGAGCCAAACCCTGCAAACAAGGCCCAGAGAGGCTGCGGAGCCTCTGTTGCTGGAGATCCACAGAGTTGTTACAGCACGGTAAGCAGGTTAATGTAATGAAATAGAGGGGGAATGAGGTTCTAAATAAATACACTGGTTTTCATGCTGCTAGCCCAGTTTTTGCTGCCCAGTGTTTTTGGCCCAGGAGTAGACACTTATATGGTTTATAGTAAGAAAGAACGAGGCAGAGTAAAATTAAGTCAATCATTCATAATTGGTGCACTCAATGCTGGTATAGGAGCAGACCTGGCTGTGTAAATATATGAGGAGCTGGAACTGAATTTGCTCTGCTTCCCATGGGGTTTTGCTGATGCTCTTTAGGGCAGCAGCAGTATTGGAGCAGGACTGCTCGTGGTGCACCGTGGATGACAGAGCATCACACAGCCATGAATGATGCTTCTGAGCAGCACTTCTTTGTCACCGTGGGCTGGGTCCAGCCTCCCTGCTTCTCTTTACATGAAGCCCTAAATGTGATTAACATCACATTAGCATCATCTGTGTCTGGAACCAGAAATGCAGAGGTGACACTCTAGGGACCAGGACTCACAGAAAACACATCAGACCTCAGCTGAATGCAAGAAAGAGGCATTGTTCGTTTTCAAAGTGAGAAAACTACAACAGGCTAAGATCATCTCTGGAAGATAAGGAAATGGTCTTTTTCTGATTACTATCTTGCAGCTTGTATGTGATTATTTCGGCATTTAAGGGGAAAATTAAACTCAATGAAGGTTTTGGCTCACACCTTGGGCTGTAGGTGTGCGTGCTTATAGGTTGTGGAAACATTACAGGTGTAAATGCCTGTAAGCCAGAGCGTTTCCAGCAGGCACGAGCAGGTGCTCATCGTGCTCCTGCAGCAGCTCCTGGT
The DNA here is from genome assembly GCA_033459285.1 of Clamator glandarius. Lineage (NCBI taxonomy): Eukaryota > Metazoa > Chordata > Aves > Cuculiformes > Cuculidae > Clamator > Clamator glandarius. The sequence goes on along the minus strand of JAUNZM010000036.1, from coordinate 2,409,595 downwards.
CCCTGCGAGACTCCTTGGCCCTGCGTGTGCTCCGTGTTCATCCAAACCCTCTGCAGGACCAGGTCCCCTTTCCTGTTCCCAGATGCTGAACCAGGCTTGTAGGCAGAAAACCCTTGTGCCGAAGTGCATTTTTTAGCAACTCATGTTAAAGTTGTTTCCGTGAGCCCATGAAAAAGAAAGAAGCACTTGCCCTTACGACTTTATAACCCACAACAAACGACAGAGCCGAGAGGCTCAACGGCACTTTTTTTACTGTTTCGTCTCAGATAAAAACGTGGGGACGCTGCCGGAAGAAAATTGCTACCCGCTTTTGCCCCGTGTGAGGATCGAACTCACGACCTTCAGATTATGAGACTGACGCGCTACCTACTGCGCTAACGAGGCGGGTGGTGGTGAGGGCGCCGCGCGGCCCCTCGAGGCTGCTCTGCCCGCCCCGGCCTGAGGCGACGGTGTGAGAGCGTGGCTGTGGGGGACACACGAGGAACCGTGTGGGACCCCAGGGCAAGCACGGGGTTCTCTGGGGTGGCAGTGCAAGACCTTGTGGTGACAACTTGGGATGGCCTGAGTGTGGACCATCTGGGACATTGGGTGACCGTACATGGACCAGGGTAACCATATGGGACATTGGGGTGACCATGTCAGGACCAAGGTGACTCTGTGGGACACTGGGGTGACCGTGCAGGACATTGGGTGGCCATGTAGGGGTGAAGGTGCCTATGTGGGACATTAGGTGACCATGCAGGACATTGAGTGGCCCTGTAGGAACCAGGGTGCCCATGCGGGACATTAGGTGTCCATGTGGGGACGAGGTTGACCATGGGAGTGACCGTGTGGGACCCCAAGGTGATCATAAGGGTTCCCTGGAGTGACAGTGCAAAACCTCATGATGACAAACTTGAGAGGCCTTGGTGGGGACCAGGGGACAGTGTGGGACATTGGGGCTACCATGCAGGACACTGGGTGACCCCATGGGGACCAGGGTGACAGTGTGGGACACGGGGGTCACCATGTGGGACACTGAGAGGCCATGTGGGACCAGAGGTGGCAGCTCTGGCCCTGAGGGGGAGAGGGGTGACAGCCCTGCTGGGCACAGGGAGGTCACAAATGGCGCTGACAGGGAGTGATCTTACACATCACATTAATGAGGCGGCATCATTTTTGATGTAATTGCGTAGCACAGGTCAGTAGATAATTAATGACTTCTGGTAGCGTCTGAGCGGGTGGTGTTGGGGGCAGGGAGAGGGATAGGATCGTTTTTGCAATCACACCAGCAGCATGGGAACATCCCCACCACCACCTCTCCTCACCCCCAGCTGGATGCTTCCTGTCCTCCTTGGCTCCAAGATTAAAATCCAAACCATTTCATACCCTTTTCTCTTTTTATATATATATCAGTGTCATCCTTGCACCTAATTACTCTTTTTTTTTTCTCCCCATCAGGCATCTGACATAGACACAGACCCAGAATCTGTAAAGCTACCCTGGAAAAACTGGGCTCATGTCACTCTGAGAGGGCTTGAAAATATCCGTGCTCCTGAGCGCGCTGGTCAGAGCAGCAGGACCCTTTGCCCACTCAGACGTGCCCTCAGCAACCCGTAACCCCATGCAAGCACCCAGCTTGACACGTGCCCTGCGTCCTGTGCTCCCTTCCGGAGCCGTGGCGATGCTGTTGGACGGACACAGAGCGACAGAGGGCGAGGACAAGCCCAACCTGCGTGAGAAAACTGTGTCACACGTGCCTCAGCACACAGGCATGGACAGAGGTATTTACGGTGTACCTGGGGCAGGTTGCCTTCCCACCCTACCTCTCCTCGCCCCCGCGCAGTCATTCCAGTCAGCCCGGATCCCCGCAGGCGCCCTGCCTCTCACCTCACTGGGAACCTGCACCTCCATCCTGCTAATGACACAGCAGTCAAGCTGCCACGGGGACAACGTGACTCCAGAGGCTGCACCTGGGAAAAAAAAAAAAAAAACAACAACCAAACAGCCATAAATGTGCACAATCAAGTGATGAGTGTTTGTATTTGTGATGCTTTTAGGCCAGCTCACAACCCTCCCTCCACATAATACTCAGGATGTTTGGGAAGGGGTATTTTTCTTTTAATGGGATGGCGTAGTCACAAAGCTTTAAGGAAATAAATGAGTGAATCGTCTATGATAATAGCAACATACTGTGAACGGGGCACAGTGACGAAGTTCAAGTCTATTTTTAAGCCTGCGTGGCAGCATGTAGGTGCAGACAAGAGTCTGTAACCCTTTCTGCTGTTCTGGAGCTATGGACATGGCTGATGTCTCTATCCCAGTTCAACAACAGAGTTGGTTTTGCTCCTTTACAAATGCTATGGAAAGACAGAGAAGCCTCGAGCTGTTTTGAAGATTGTGCAACGATGCTTGGGAGCCTACCTGCTTTTGCTTGAGTGCTTTCCTCACTCACATTTCACAGAATGCGACAGGAAGGGAAATACAACAGAGTCCAACGGCCCTGGTGATTGGACTTGAACCCTTCGTATGCCCTGGGGGTGAGGTGGGTTCTTCTCAGATAAGCAATCTAATCAACTTTGCACTCGTGTCCCATCTGGAATCCAATTGTTGCCAAAGCTCACAACCACCTGAGAAGCAAACTTCGGGGGTTTTTTAAGGTAATTGTACTGACAGAATCAAGGAGTGTTAACTTGCCTGAGGTAATAATATCTCTTCATTTTTATTCATAGTTTATTCATTCAGCCGAGGCGATTTCACGCCAGAATGCAGTCTCTGAACAAGAAGGGCGATTGCGCTGCTTGTGCCATCCATATGCATGGTGCCGGCTCGGCAGATCGACTGCTGCGACAAAGAACCATGAGCCAACCCAGACACACAGGCAAGATAAGGAAAAGGCTGGAGGAGATCAAGAATCAGTCCCTGAAGTTGACAAAAGCAGATTTCAGCCACAACGAAAGCATAAGGCTGGCCACTGATGCATTCCTGGATGGTGGGACAGAATCTTACCTTGAAACTTTGAGCAAAGAGGGTGAGGTGGATTTCCTTTCCTCTGTGGAAGCTCAGTACATCAAGGATAATGCCAGGGAGTCCTATTATGCACAGGAGTCCCTGGCCACCGACGGGGCAGCTGCACCCAAGCAGAATGATGCTGGGTCACTCCCTTCAGGGACCTACTTCCCCACCATTTCTGACAGCAGCGAACCAGCTCTGCTGCACACATGGATTACAGCGGAGAAACCCTATTTAAAGGAAAAATCCACTGCCACTGTGTATTTTCAAACAGAGAAGAACAACAACATTAGAGACATCATACGCCGGTACATCAACAAGACCACTCAGGTACGGGGAGAGAATGTGTGTTCCCTTTGCACTCGGTTGTCTTCCCACTCTTAAAAAGATCAGATGAATGTGGTGTTGGATCTGAACCAACATTGTACACCGCAGAACAGCTTTGCTCTAGAAAGTGACTATAAAAAGCCAGTTGCTGAACATAGGGAGTGTTTGTTTACTTGCGGGTTTTTTTGCACTCGCACCAATGGTGACTTAAAAAAAAATATTCCATCTTCTTTTAAACTCATATTAACCTAGCAGAGCAAATGCGCTGTAGAAAGGGCAGCTGGGCTCTGTCCCTTCTTGCACATTATCAGCAGGATGGTTTGTTCCATTCGGGCCATTACAGTGGTAATGAGAATTAAGTTAAAGTGAGCTCTGAGCCATTAGCAATTGTTTTCGGGGGGTTATGGAAGATGTGGGTGAAGAGAAATCAGGAGAAGTGCATGTATGTCTGGTGTGCCAGCAGCTGTCCCCAGAGGAAGTTAGTTTTTCAGAAAAATGACCTTTCATTCCTAATATGTTGTTGGTATCATTAAAAATGCCCCCATGGGCTTCCTATGGAGACAATGCAGTGCCTTGGCAGGTGAGAAAGATACGGATGATGCCTGTGACAACAGAGAAGTGACAGGAGAGTTGCAGAGAGGTGCCAGCGCAAGCCAGGCTGCCCATGCACTGGGAAACCAGCAGCTGAGCAGCTGGAGGGAGATAAAAACCTCCATCATGTGTGTTCTGGCAGGTCTCCCCTTTTCCTGGGGAAAAAAATTGACACTTCAGGGCTATATTTACCATCATCTGGTAGTTTTCCCCTTGTATAAACTTGAGATGCCACTAGCAGTTTCACAGGGGAATGGTTAGGAACAAAACCAGGCTGTAATGCCTGCTGTCTAGCACTGGCTGCAGAGCCTGCTGGAGCTACAGATTCACTTTATTACTCTCCTGCAAGGGCAGGTGCTGGGTCTGATAAAATTGAGTGCAGTGGCAGGAGAGAAAAATCCTTGTTGACAACTGCCCTGTCAAAGGCTACAAGCGCCCAGCACATCAGGGGAATTACAAATCAGTCATTTTAAGATGATGGCATCCGGAAGATATAGTAAAAGAAGAAATGTTTCTGGAATAATAATAATCGTCAGGTAAAGTATGAACTAAGACCAATCTTCTGTCCCAAGAGGAGAAAACTTGTAGGGGAAAAGGTGGGAAATGTAATATAAAACCACAGTTCATGTGACCTTCTTAACCATCTGTTTTGTATTACAAGAGACACCGGACCAGCACCTACTCAGAGTATAAATTTGGCAACTGCTTTTTGAGTACAGTTTTTCAATTAATTAGTGTCTAATAAGGATCTGTCCTGGACAGCCTATTGTTTGATATATCAATTAATGACTCAAGCAACAGAATAAAGACTGGGTTTGTGGGTTACATCATACTGCAAAGCACTGGCAAACAGTACTATGATCTTAACACATTTGTGGAGTAGATGTGAATAATGAAATGAAATTCAAGCAACAGGAATGAGAGGTACTGCAAGTAAGAGAGGAGAGTCAGGTGCAGAAATACAAATTGGGAACAGCTGGTGAAAAAGCAGCACTCCAGAGAGTGATCTGGGCTACGGTGAGGCTGGATGTGGTAAAGTGCCCTTTAAAAAGACAAGATGAATTAACAGTAAGTGTAGACATGGGATATTGGACATAATTATACCACTTACCTAGCACTGGCAAGGCCCTTCCTGAAACACTGTGCTTTAAGCAGCAGAAAGGAAGGTGTGGGATTCTCACTGCTCCGCAAAAAAATTTGGCTTCCCTGAAGAGGATGCCAGCCAAGCAGGATGTGCTTGGTCTTGAAGGATCTCCTAGGGCGGGTGAAGAGAATAATCCTGCTGGCAGGTGTGGACATAGGCTTTGGAGTAATATTTGGTGCAAGTTGGAAGCAATTAGTAAAACAGATCTGCAGAGGTGCTGTAAAGTTTGTTTTGATTGAAAATTACATCCTGTGAGTGCAATTATCAGGGGTTCCCTTTCTAGTCAGTGGAGAAATAGGCACCTTCTAAAGATAAGTCAGGTATTAACTGGACAGAATTGCCCTGGGGAGGTGACCCTTCCTATGGACAATAGCAAATGTCGACACCACACCTAACACAGAGCACAGGTACTAGAGTATGGAATTGGGTTTATATCACATTTACAGTTCCCTCACTGGCTGGAGGCTGTGCATTTAAGCAGCTGCCAGGGCTTTTGTGCTCAGTCTTAAGATATTTACGCACTGTCCTGCCAGTTCTGATTTGGGAAGCACGGATTAATTGAAATAGATAATTTATAAATCATTATTGAAAAAAAGAAAATGGAGCTGTTCCTGTCTGTCCCTTCCAGCCACCACCAACAGAGTGTGGATTTAAAGCCAGAACTGTTGCAGGTATAAGTCATAACAGAGAAAGCATCATCCAGTGATTCTTGCTAAACATATGTACCTTACGAAAGCCAGTCAACCATTTGGCAAGGGCTACAATCTCTTATTTTAGCTACATCCATACTATTCTCTGCTTGACACTTCAATGTATTTCCTAGTGCTGAAGTCTCACCTACAAATTTGTGGGTCATCTTCTGTTTTATAATTGAAAGTGCATTTGTTGCATGTTGCATTTGATTTATATGAGCAATAAAACAATGAAGCAATGTGGCTCATCAATTTACTGATTCAGGTACCTAGGGAGAAAACCAGAAGAAATATCCACATGTATTTCTGGAGAATTGTGTTGGAATAATTTAAAGCAAATAAAACACCTTTACTGGCCTCACAGACAACCTTAAGTTATATAAATTGACTCTGCTAATGCCTTTGCTTTTCCCCCTAGGTGCTAGCTATCGTGATGGATGTATTCACAGACACTGAGATTCTTTGTGACATCCTGGAGGCAGCTAACAAGCGCATGGTGTTTGTCTACCTGTTGCTCGATCATGGGAACATAAATCTCTTCTCAGAGATGTGTGACAAATTGCAAATTGCTGAGGAGCTCTTCAAGGTACTGTGGTCTTCTGATGCTCTTAGGCTCAGATCTGTCTGCCTAAATGTAGGCAGTCTGAGCTAGAAGCATGGTTACACTACGGTCAGTCTACCTTCTAATTAAAAGAGAGCAAAATTTTTCCAGAGGTAGTGTTAGCACATGTAATTCCCCTCTGAAGATGCCAACTTTTTTTCCATGCATGTTATAGTAAGTTAAGGCATTTCAATTAGGTCCTTAGATTAACTTAATCTGGGCCCAGAAGTCTTAAAACTGAGCTTAAGCTCCCTAGTAGGGTTGTGTAACATAAGCATTGCCACTGCTTCTGTTTGAGAACACTGCAGCAGCTGCAGTCTGGCAGTGAGGAGTAGTGGGAGCTCGAAACTCTTTTGTATGGGAATACTTTGGCTGCAGTAGGTGTTTTCTAATAAAACTTGTTGTCAAAGCTCTGTTTTAAAGATAATGCCTCAAATTCAGCTGGCTGTTAGCTTAGTCTGCCTTCATCTCTGCCAGAGGGAACTGACCTTAGAAATAACCTCCTAGGGACCTTTTCAGTTGTTGTTTGAGATGCTGTAGGGCTCCTGTGGCATCGTTGTGGAGAGAGCTGATACCACAGAGGCAACAGCCTTCTGGAACGGCAGCTGGAGGGCAGGCAGGAGACCTGAGGGCATCTTACGTGCACCAGACAACTGTGTTTCAACAGCTGAATCCATCCCAAAAGTATAAAGAAACTGAAATTAATAAAACATACTCTTAACAGTGGTTGCATATCTGTAAATCTAGACTCTTTAGGAAGAACCATCCTGTGCTGCATATTGTAAGTATGCTCCTACAGGCTTTGACAACATGAGTCTTGGTGTAACTCCTTTACCAAGGACTTGATTCTGTAAAGTGTGTATACAGACAGCAGAGTCAGGTCTGGGTGCCTGGCCTGCCTTAAACGTGCTTGCTCAGGCACTGGGACAGTGCAGAGCATCGCATGGACCAAACTGGCCTCCTTCTCCACACACGTCACAACTGATCCTGCAGGATGGTACTGACCTAGGCTGCACCAGAACAGCAGAGCATACGTCCTTGCAGACCCAAATAGACTGGGAGAGCAGAGGCTTTCCCCAGCTGTTTTGTGCCAGAGCCAATGTAAAATGGGAGCTTGCAGCTGGGCCAAATTGTCACTGCTCTCAGCTATAAACACGTCTGGTACCCATTCAGTAGGGGTAGCATCAGTTATTGCTACACAGCACGGTTCCATCTCATGAATTCCCTTGCAGGTTTGTATCCCCATTGAAACAAGTAACCCTATGGCTGGTGGGAGAGCTTGGCCAGGTTTCCTCTAGCCCCAGGTCTTCAAATATGACATTGGAGAGTCCACAAACAAATCCTAACAGACATAGGGGAAGTGAAGAGCTAAAGACAGCACAGGAAAAAGCCCCTTTCCTTCTGATTTTTTTATTTAAAAGATATTTAATTCACTATGTTCTTTTTTTTTTTTCTTTTACAGAATATTTCAGTCCGCAGTGTTACAGGAGAGGTTTACTGTGCCAAATCAGGCAGGAAATTTTCAGGACAAATACAAGAAAAATTTCTTATCTCTGACTGGAGATATGTGCTCTCTGGATCCTATAGGTGAGATAAGCCATTGCTGCTCATGTCTAGGTGCTCTTAACACTACTTCACAAAAAATGCCATGGGATTTTTCACATGGGTGAGAAAATTTTTTGTTAAAAAAACCTCATGTTTTCAAATACGTGACATTTTTCAATAATCCACTGAACATGCTTTAAAGCTGATGTTAGGTCTTTGTGGAGTGTGGTGTTTAGTTTAAATGTTCAGAAAGTAACATAAACAACTTTGCCTGTGCAGCCCTGAAGAGCTAGAAACATGCATAACTTAATGTTGAGCTTTCCTCATTTTTTTGAGTCCTCAGATGCTCAGATCATGAGGCGTGATACATTTCCTTCTCCCTTGGGATCACTTAATGTAGTGTATGTCACTCAGCCTATATGAGGATTTGTTCTCCATGTGACAAGTTTGTGAGTAAAAGGAAAACAGAAACGCCTCAGAGACTTACTGTTTTTCCCTGTGTTTCATAAACAGGCAGGCAGTATGTGTCCACACAACTGTTACACCTTCCCTTTTTTACCCCTTTTTATTTGTGATCTAAGTATGTATCTCTCTACCTCTGTGCTGCTGTAATTATTGCAGATAAAGAATGTAGCATCTCAACAACTGGGTGTTTAATTAAGATCCAAGATCCTTCAGTCAGGGAATATCAGAAGACTCTGAGCTTGCATCAAATAAATAAAGATCCTAAGCCTCATGGCTACCTAGATAAGCTTCACAAATTGCCGAGTGTATCCAAGAAATCCAAATATAAAAAGACAAGTGGTGATTATTTAATTAAAAAGATGAGATTGTTTTCTTTAATCCCAGTTTATGATTTAGAAGATTAAATGCCTCTAGTCTGATAAAGCTGTGCCACCAGTAAGATTACATAACTATAGGAACAAAGGTAAAGCTGAGCGCGTGGGGTTGGTGTAGGCTGCAGGAGCTCAGCTGTCCACAGAGGCAGGCATCCAGTTTTCATTCAGTTTCCAAATGAATCATCAGACAAAAAAGAGTGAACGCTCAGAGTGTTTTTTTTTTTATTGGCCACTCTGTGGTTTTCTTGTTCTTTCGGGTTTTTTAATCCCTCACTAAAGATGTTTGAAATGCAACAGCATGTTTATGCAGACAGTAGAATTGAAGGAAGTGTGGGAGAAGGGGAACGGAATAAGATCTATTTTCTTTAGCCAAGAAGCTTCCTTTTGTCTTCTCTTTTCAAACCTAAAGAAAAGGGATACCCTCAATGCCATATACAGAGTCACTTCTGTCTCTATGCTGCTGTTGCAACACCTTCTAAACTTGAGGGCCCTGGCAAGCTACATAAAACCCTATCCAACAAGCAAGTAGAGAGGGTGGGAAAGAATAAATCTCTACACAATTTAACATCAGTTATCACAGCACCAGTCTGCAAATTCACATGGGTTATAGCTGGCTCTGAGTAGCTAGTATTTCAGTAGGCTTGCTAGATCTCACTTTATTAATCTGAAAGTTCCATATTATATCTAAAACTTATCCATCAGCTTCTGCAGGTATACACAGGAATGACATCAAGTAAAACAGACTCAAACTCTTCTCCAACACATTTGTTGGAAATCAGATTGGAATAGATCTTAAAACTAGTATAAAACATCTTAAAATTAATACAACAGCAAATTTCATCTAGGTGCTGTGCTCTGCATGACTTTGTAATAGCAGTGGGGGAACAGGCTGAGGAAATAAAACAGCACCTCAGAACATTCTACTCTAGAATGGATCCTGGCTCACTGCTTTTAGCCAATGTATTTGGGGACAAAATCTTTTGCCTAATAGACAATGAAGAGAACTGAAGCTGGCAAGTAGTTAGAGGCAAAGGAAGCACCACTGAATCTGTGGCATCTCCTGTTCTGGAGTGATTTTTAAAACCACATTAAAAAGCCCTTGCGTAGGTCTGTGTGGATAAGCGTGGTCATCCTACACAGAGCAGGCTGGAGCCGAGAAGCTTCTGAAGTCTGTCCCAGCCATGTGTCTGCACAAGTGCAAGCATGAGTAAGTGTTTTTAGTACAGCTTTTCTCTCAATTTTTGTTGCCAGCGTCTGTGGTGCAAGACTCGGATGCAGTATTTAGTTGTGCTGTTTCCGTGTTACTCTACTCTATCCTGTAATAACTATGTTATTCCTTTTTATTTTATGATTAATTTGAAGTTAGTGCATGAACTCAGTGCTCCTAAAGAAGGCAAAATGAAAACAGCAGAAAGCACAGACTTTGATCCTCAGAGGCAGCTGAGTCCCTTCCTGGCTGCCACTCTGAAAGCCACTGGCCCCTTCAGAGCCAGTATCTAACATCTAACACGAAGAGCATTGGTTCAGTTGGGGCAGATTTCTCATACAGAGGTTATTCCACCAGCAGGCAATACTCACACACAGCTTAATTCAAACCTGAGCTCATCTGAAAAACCCAGTCCTTCTGTTTCATATTAAATGCATGTAATGCTGCATGTTACTAAGTGTTATAACACTTAGGATGAGAGCATCCCTGATGAACGGCAGCTGCAAGAGTGCAGAGGGTACACACAGGAAAAAAAAGTCCAGCGCAAATGAAGTTTGGACAGTAGAGGTGGAGTCTAATTCAGACAATCATAAATGAAAGGACTTAGAACAGAACACAGACTTTAGGAAAAAGACCTGGATGGACAGCTGAAAAGTATCTATTAATAACTGAGCTGGTGACAGCTTTGCCCCTAAGCTGCCTAGCAGTACTTCTTTGTGCTTTCTCTTCATGCTGATATGCTTAACTCAAAGAGGCTTGGTAGAAGAATGATCCTTCTGGGAAACCAGTCAGGATAACAGACTTCTCTGAGCCTTTCCCAAAAGAGTACTTAGAATTGTAAACTATAGAGCAAAATAGGGCCTAAACCCCAAACAATTAATTTCCCTTTAGAATGAAGCCAATGAAAACCTGTTGAGTCTTTATGTTAAGTTCTGCTTTGTTTCTCAGTGGAGTGTAGAGAATGTAAATTGCTGTAACTCACTACACGAAGTGCACAAGCACTGGTATAAAATCTCACAGCTCTCACTTTGTTACTGTACAGCTGACTCATTTGCCATCAATCCATGGAGAATCTTTGAGCTATTAGTTGGGTACAATTTTCTTTGCTTACCAAGGTTTCAGATAGTATTGATTGATACGTCACTATGGGAAGTTACATGTGGGAGTAAATCATCCAAATAGGGCCCAAATGTTTTTTCCTTTGATTTTGGGGGGTTTAGCAAGCCATTTATAAGTGTAATTGATTTCTATTTCTCCCAAGTTTTCTTTTATAAACTAGTTCTATCTCTAGCACATAAAGAATAACCCTGCCACTCCACACCTCAGCCCTTTCATGAGTTTGTAACCGTCAGAGTAGATATCCCAGAATAATTGCATGTGATTTTATATTTCTTCCTGGCTCATTATCTCCTTAACAGTTAGATGAAGGATGTGCAAAGATTTTTAGAGAATGTTTCTTTGTGAATAAAGGCAAAGTTGAGCTAGTACAGCAGCTGTTACCCACACGACAGGGAGCCTGCTGTGCAGTTTACCTCAGCTCCCAAGGTTTTGTCAATGCCTAGAATGATATAAACAAATTGGATGAGAAGTATCTGTAATCTAGTAACTTACCATATATTTTCATGTCCAAACAAAAAATGTAGAGTATACATCGCAGGGTTGTCCAGTGGCATTAAACCAGTTATTTCTTCACTCCTCCCCTTGCTCCTGAAGCAACAGTATAAAACCAAAGTATGCCTCAAACCCAGCCCTCTTTAAGAATGTCCTGAATGGGCAGATGCAAATCATCTGCCTTTATTCACTTACCTTCAGCTCAGGCTGTCAGACCCACTGAGTTTCACACAGGTTTTGTCAAAACATGACAAGAACAAGATTTAAAGTGCACACACCTACAGCCAAATCCAGCCCTTAGCAGTCCTTGTGTAAATCCAGCGTAGCTAATAAAGTCACTCAGGAACAACCAGTGTGGAGTTTTGCCAATACAAAATAACCTCAGGTTCAAATCCAACACTGCTCCAAATCCTTAGCTGAGCCCCGGTCAGCTCAGGAAGTAATTACATTTCATGCTCTCAACTATGCTCATTTTATTATGCCACTGCTGCTCAGACCAGGCAGCCTGCACAGAACAATCAAGCTGGCTTGTGGTTTTCTAAAAGAGCACAAATTTATGTTTGCCAAGTGGCTTAGGGAAGCACATTAAAAAAAATCATTTAAAAGCTATGGAGTATCCCAAGTTGTGGCTCCAGAATACGAGAAGGAATAGTAGTGTGGCATTTCTCTCTTACTTTATAGCAAAGCAGTGTTTTTGGTTTTGGAAAGGCTGTAGGAAATATTTATAATTTCATTTTCTCTGTAGGGATGAAAATAAACATTTGTCAGGTGTGCCAGTTTGTTCTGTGAGAGGAGGATGTGACAAGGAAGCTGGGGGTTTATGTGTTTCTCTTGACCAATGCAGAAAAAGTATAGTGAAATGAAAAGAAAGGATGGTTATTTTTCACTAGTCTTTCTAATGTCACTTTTGAGTGGGTGAGAGTTAACACCTGGCACGACATTCTGCAGGGATGGTACAACTTACATGCGTGCAGACATGGTAAGACCTTATCGTAAGCATTTTGCACAGACAAGATGTTCCCAAAAGAAGGGTCTAAAGTCCCTTCCATGGAACAGACCCTCAACCCTTGGGTATCATACCTGACATTTAGCCTGACGGATGACCTGGATCACTACTCCTTTTAGCAGGTTGTATAACTTTACAAGGTGTCTTGAAGGTTTTAGAGGCAGCTGCAATAACAAAGCTTGATCCAAGTCAAAGAGTCACTGATGTGAACTGACCTGAAATTCAACTGTGACACCATCTTCATCCTATGTTTAAACAAGGAGCTTCAGCAATAAAACACATTTGCCTTTCGCACCACCCCTGTAGGGTTATCTTATTCCTAATTGCTACTGTTAACACTAACCCTTACCTTGTCTATCCTTCCAGCTTCACGTGGTTATGTGGCCAGGTTCACCGCAACCTCCTCTCCAAGTTCACAGGTCAAGTTGTGGAACTGTTTGATGAAGAGTTCCGACACCTTTACGCACTGTCCAAGCCAGTGAGGGGACCGAAGTCTCCACCGCGCACCATGCCCTTCCTGTTCAGCAAGAGTTGGGCCCCCCAGCATAGCCTCCCTGACAGCAATGAGGAAAGCGCCAACACTCTTTCTGATCCCTTCAGCAGCCTCTCTGCTGGCAGCCCCCGCCAGACCAAGCAACCTCCAAGAACTCACATGTTCAGCAGCAACTTCACTCCCCCATCACCTCTCCATAGAGTTAATTCCTTCCACGGCTTTCTCTCATTCACACCCCCACCGCCGCAGAAGGCCATCCAGCCTAACTACTTTCCACCGCATTACGTGGCCGATAACTCCGCAGCTCTGTATAACAACATGAACATTTACAGACCTGTAAGACTTAGACAAGAGGAACCAAACAGGACAGGGTTAAGCTCATCCTGGAGATGTCTCCACAAAGCTAACCTATTTGCATAATAACCACCTTGTTTTGAATTGCAAGTAAATGTAGTGAGGACCTGTTTAGCAATGGCTGGTGTGCTGATGAATATAGAAATCCTGTATAATACAAAATGAGGATGATTTCAAGCCTCTTGTTTTGTTTTGCTGCTTACGGATGCTTCGTTTCCCTAATTAAAAAGCCAAGCCTGCTAAGATGTAAACCTTGGTTGCATCATGATCCTAGGAAGAACACGTCTAAATACTGCTGCTCACAGTGCAGCACTGATGCTGCCCATCCTTGGAAGCACGTTTGTGGTTCGTGGATTTAGGTGGTTAACTGTTTTTCATACAGCCAGACACCTGAAAGTGAGTAAGTCAAGTCTATTACCACGCATTTTATGAGCTTGCAGGAGGAGACTAAAAGCTGCTATATATTATGCTGTTGTTGCATCTTAATCTTGATTTAGGAGGACTCCTTTATGGCTGACAGGGAAGCACCGTCTCCACCATTGTGCTGCCTCAGAGCTCACGGCAAGGACATCTGTTCACAGGTTTTCTAGGAAGGTGCCCACTAACCATGACATGACCTGAGACTGACGATTTGGGTTATGGGGGATCATAGAATCATAGAATAACCAGGTTGGAAGAGACCCACTGGATCATTGAGTCCAACCATTCCTATCAAACACTAAACCATGCCCCTTAGCACCTCATCCACCCGTGCCTTAAACACCTCCAGGGAAGGTGAATCAACCACCTCCCTGGGCAGCCTTACAGCCACCATATGCTCACTTCCAATTATTAGCAATACGGGTGAATTCCAGCACTTCCAATCCCACCAGCTCAGAGCAATTTTCCTCATAGTAGAGCAGCTGTGCAGATTCAGACTGGGAAATTAAGCTGAGTAAAGCAGCAAAGAACCACTAGGAACACACCAGGACCGAGTTCCAGTTCATTTAATAGCACGTGGATCTCAGATATCTTCTCAGTGGTCATTTGATTGAACACTATGTTAGAGATAATGATGTTTTATTTCAGAGTTCTTCAAGATTTCTAACATTTAAAGAGAAATTGTGTCTATCGTGCCCACTGAATTAGAGAGGGAGTTAAGGAGGTGCAGCAGCTTGAACTGAAAGGAGAAAAACTTTCTGCCAAATAATCCGTGAAAATGATGGAAGCTTCTGTAGTGACAAGCAAAAAAAAGTAAGAAAATTCATGAAACAAAGGACTTCCATCCAAGTCTCAAAGCTACTAGATGCCTAACATCTATTGGTTTCTCAGTAGGTTATTTTTTTACACCTACTTGAGACCATCTTTCATCTGACTCCAACAGAAAACAGAAATCTAAACACAACCAGCCCATTTTGCCTCACTTCTGACTTGCTCAGAAAGGAATACGAATTAATTATTTAGGCTGTGGATGATGCAAATTGTGTGCAGCACTGAGATCTCAGGTGAGGAATGTTTCTTGAGAGTATACTGGTAAAGTTCACTAAACATTATGAGAGGAACAGGATGGGCATATCCTGCTCTGATTTCAGTGTGGACATTTTTAACAATGATAGAAAAATTTGGAGTCTAGAATAACAATAAACTATTGCACATAATTGTAAATTCTGTACATAGCAACGTGTTTCAGATTCCTTGGGAAGAAAGGGAAAGTTTATTTTCATTCCTATGACAATTCTACTGAATTATCTAAAAATGGAAACCAAACAAATAAAAGACGATTTTCATTAAAATCCCTTTGAGAATCATTTTGTTTCTTCATATTCTCTTGACTTGTGCTCCTTACTCCCTTCTCTTCCAAGATCTAAATGACTTCCATACAGTCGGAGTCCAAGTGAAGAGGAAATACATTTTCTTTCTTCTGAAATCAAGAAAAACATAATTAAACATATGCATCCCCCCAGCCTAATTAAGATCTTTCATCTAAATTTGGTTCTGTCCCCTGCTCCCATTGCAGCCCAGCTGGGGGTGGCACAGAGTCAGACACAGGGAGAAGTTAGTAACCCACAATCTCTGAAGCCTTCACTTCCTCAGGCCATCACCCATGAAATCCATGAAGGAAATCTCATCTCTTTGGGACAAAATAGTTTGCCTACAGAAGTTTTGGAGATCATAACTGATGAAAAGTAGATAAGGGACAAGCTAATAACCCAGAAGGAGCACTATGAGTTAAGAAGAGCTGATTTCAGCTCTGACCAGTGATACAGCTCGCACTAGTTCAGACAACAGCTAAACAACAAATGGAATTTGACTTTTGATGGAAAACAATCATGAGTTCATGATATCACCAATGAGTTACACCAAAAACTCTAACAGGTCCCCACAAGCTTGATCATTCAGTGATGGGGGGAAAATGTGGTTCCAGGCAGCTGCAGGGTGCTGATATACCTCATCCATGTGCTGCAAGGGAAGGCCTGAATAAACACTGCTGCCATCCAGCGCACCCTCAGCAAGTTCACAAATGACACCAAGCTGAGTGGTGCAGTTGATTCACTCGAGGGAAGGGATGGCATCCAGAGGGACCTGGACAGGCTGGAGGAGTGGGCCCATGTGAAACCTTGTGAAGTTCCCAAAGGCCAAGTGCAAGGTCCTGCACCTGGGCCAGGACAATCCCCAGTATCAGTACAGGTTGGGGGATGAAGGGAGGATTGCAGGCAGTCCTGCCAAGAAAGACTTTGGGATACTGGTAGGCAAGAAATCGGATGTGTGTTGGCAACATGCCCTTGCAGTCCAGAGAGCCAGTTGTATCCTGGGCTGTATCAAATGAAGCATGACAGGTCAAAAGAGGCGGGTCTGCCTGTCTACTCTGTTCTCACAAGACCCCGCCTGGAGTACTGCATCCAGCTCTGATGCCACAGCCTGAAAAGACCCCTAGTTACCCTCTGGAGTGCCCCAGGACCATAGCTGGGCTCTGCAGGGGACCATGCAGGGCCCTAATTTCCCTCCACATTGCTCCAGGGCCTCATCCAGCATTTGCTGGGAACATCATTCTAAATAAATCTAGAAGTCTGAAAAATATCACTTTAAAGTACAAATTCCCAGTCCAGTCCCACATGAGCTCCTTCAGTTTTATTCATTGTTCTGATGTGCTTCAGTGATGTGGCTTTTGGGCATGTGAGTACACAAGGTACCTTTAGTGTGGTGTTTTCTACACAGGCAGTGGTGTCTAGCCACAGTGCAGGAGATCCCATCTAGGAGATGGGTTTACCCTTGTGCTGCCAATTGTTCTTCTTCCACTGCTGTGGGGCACTAGTCACCATCCATGAGTCAGTACAGAGATTGAGTGATGGTCACTTGTCTCATTCAGCAGTCTCCAGGGCCAGTTGGAGGCTTCTGCTTCTGCAAGCAGACTTGACTCACCTTCCCCCTCGGTGGCTTCCAGTTGTGTGGGACTCCACGTGGCACCTTTCCACTTCTGATGGTTTCCTACTACACAACAGGTTCCTTCAGTAAACAGAGGACAATGCCTTTCACCTTCTCTTTCACTCATTAGATGGTGGTGCCTCTTGAGCACAAGCCACTTGCTCAGGCAACGCTCCGAAATCTCTGCCTTCTGGACAGCCCATGTTCTCTTCCAGGATTCCTCGGCACTTGGCTTCCCCTAGTTGAGTTCATTTCATGATCTACCCCCTTACTCCATGCAGCGATGGTTGCGTGATGGGGTCAGGCAGCAGGTAGTTTCCTCTTCCTGACTGATTTCTCTCACTCCTCCCTCCCATTTCTTTGCTGAATGACTGATTTTCTGATCAAATCCTTCCTATTTTTCCTCCTCCTCCCTTGGTCATTGATGATACAGACCCCTTGACATCCTCGTCAACTTTTTCTTTTTTTCTCCTGCGGCAATTGCTGTAGATTTTGTTATCCCTTTCAACCGCTGTGTCCTGACGTGCAGTCTGGGTTCCTGCCTCCTCTGTCCTGTCTTCAGGTGCAGTTTGCATCCCAGTCTCAGTCAAGTCATTCTCAGAGATGGTTTGGGTCCCTGCATTCACCCCAGCCCTCTGACCGTATGGAACTACGCCTATGAAGCCACAGGTAAAGCTCCAGGACGGTGCTGGGAGCTACTGGTTTTCATTGTGGTGGGCAAGGCACCCCTCGGCGCTATGTGGTCAACTCCATCTTAGGCAGATCCCACACATGGTCTGTGCTGGCCCTCCCTGCTCACCAAGGGAAGGTCAAATGCGCTAAGAAAGAAAAAGCTGACGCGTGAAGATGTCTTCCAAGACAGTGCAACAGGACTCGCCTGACAGTGACTTCACCTGTAAAAGTGAGTTTGCTGCTTGAAGAAACCACAAAAAAAACCACTCTGAAAGCTGCAAAATGCAATAAAATTGTGTATGGCATTTGTGGTGGCTTCACCTTAGCTGGCTGCCCAGTGTCCACCCTCCGCGTTGTGCCAGGGGCCTGGACATCTTATAGGAGGCCACGCTGCTGCAGCTCTCGGGTGTGAGCAGGGGGCAGAACACCCCACAAGAACACACTCACCCACCCTTGGGCCAGGCCAGACCCTCTCCCTTCTGTGCGGTGAAGGGAGGCAGTGGGACACAGAGTCAGGGGATTGCCATTCCTTGCAGACCCACAGAACCGGTGGTGGCTGCAGGCAGCAGTGTTTGGTGGCCAAGGTCCCCTTCCCTGAGCCTTTGGCTCTGAGGCAGGATGGCGCAGGCTGGGGGCCTGTGATGTCCCTCTTCCAGCCAGAGCCTGGCACAGGACCCTGGACGTTCTCAGCAGAACATGTAGTGCCAGCAGGAGCTGGTCAGCCACCAGATCTAGACTGGGTCTTTCCAGTTGATACTAAAGGAGAGACCTCCCTAAAGACACGGCACTAGGCAGCGGACAACATTCCTGGCTGTAGTACGTGCTCCAGGTACCAAAGCCTGCAAGGGAAGACGTGGTGCTTCCTGGAAACGCGATGCCCCTGAGGTGAAGAACCACCTCCTGAGAAAGAGCAGCTCTCCATAAGCGTGCAAGGAGGCAGACAGGCTCCAGCAATAAATGCTCAGCCAGGCTGCGCTCAGAGAGCTGCTGAAGGAAAGACACAGGTGCCTGCAGGACAGCATTGGACACCTGATGAATATGCCAGTGCCACGACCCATCCAAAGCTCTGCTGAGGAATCATGCATGACAGCATTTCCTCAGCAGAGGGCTTGGGAAAGGAGAGAGCACACTAGGCTTTGCTGGCACAGGACCAGCAGAAGGAAGTCTTGCAGAAGGTGGCTGAGGAGCTCCAGGCCCAAGAAGCTGCAGACAAGGGCTCATATGATGTGAGCAAACCCAGCCACAGAGGTGAAGGTCAGCTTACTCATATCAAATGAGCCTCCCAGAGGCCAGTGCTCACCATAGTATCCCCTCCTGAGCTCCATCTAGGCACTCATCCAACAGAGATGCTTTACAACTCAAGCTTTACCAAGTCCTGAAGTACTGCCAATTTTCTTCTGGTTTCCCAGATTTCCACCAGTGGCAAACCTTGTTCTACCTTACCTATTGAACACCCCCTAACTGATGCTGTCCCCAGTTTTGGTACCTTCCCAGGGAATGTAAATCCCACAAGGACAATCAGGTGACCACTTCCAGTACTGGCTGTGTCATATGCTGTTACTGTGCTCAACAGGTCAGGAACCTGCAGAGTCCCACCTGGGTCACCAAACAGTTACCAAAGCAGATTTCCTTGCATTTTTCTTATCTTCTGGTTTGTGTGCAGGTACTGGATAGAAGGCAGAAGTAGGCACTAACTGAGCCCCTTTGTTATTGCCAGCAATAAAGGTGGCTTTCAAGTGGGAGCATGAGCAGGACTCAGTGTTAAACTCCTTATTCCCTATGAACAATCCTAAGATTATTCACATATTCATTTCACAACGACATCATCTGCTGATCGAAAATAGAGAAAATTGTTTGTTTGTTTGTTTTCTTTTGCTTCCATGTGCAGCTTTGCTTTTTCTGTATCAAACTGCCTTTATCTCAACCCATGAGTTCTTTATTGCATCTTTCTTTCTTTCTCCTTCCCCTGTTGTGCCGAAGAGGGGGAGTGACAGAGCAGCTGGGTGGGTACTTGGCAGTCAGCTAAGGTCAATCCACCACACAGTCACAGAACAAGTGGCAACAGTTTTAAACTAGAAGAGGGAAGAGTAAGACTGGACATACAAGAGAGTTCTTTAACAATGAGAGTGGTGAGACACTGGAACAGGTTGCCCAGAGCAGCTGTGGATGCCCCATCACTGGCAATGTTCACAGTCAGGCTGGATGTGGCTTTAAACAACCCAATCTAGTGGAAGATGTGTCTGCCCATCGCAGAAGGGTTGGAACTGGATGACCTTAAAGGTCCCTTCCAACTCAAACCATTCTATGATTCCGTGATGGAAAAAACTCTGTTAATGTCACTAATTAGAGCCCTAATATGTTCCCACAGCTCAAAGCCAGTGTATTCAAATACTCAATAGCAAGACACACAATTAGACTGTGTTTCTACACAGAAATCGTTTCAGAACCCAGGTCCCAGGACCTTTCCCAAAGTGCCTGTAACATGAGCAAGTGCTAAAATAACAAAACCAAACCTTAGTAACTATTAATGGATTCTCACTTGCAGTTTGCAACACTAAAATTTGCTGTTTAACTCAGTGTGAAGTACTGGTGTGTGTGCTAATCCCAAAACCAATACTGTAAGAGGTGAAACGCAAAGAAATGTATTACAGGCCAATGCAGAATTATGCAGAACGTAGAAGCAATGGTGAGGCATCTAAATGCAAGACAGAAATACAAAACCCCTCATGAGACATGATCAGAAACAGAAAACTGGCATTAGTAGTGGCATGCCAAAAAAGCGAGGAGCAAGAGAGGAGGAATCAAAGTAGCCAAGATGAGAGATAGCCAGGCACAAGTAGGACAAAGGAATATTTCATAGCCCCAGTGCAACAAACACTGGTTATTTGGAACAGTAACTATGCAACATATTCAGAACAACATTCATGCTGCTTTCTTTGCAATAGCTAAACCCAAGATTTTTGCTTTACCATTATGTTTGAGAAAATGCTTCCTGTTTTTAAGAGCTGCCATTCGCTTTCCACTCCCTGAGCCAGTGGGGAGTTAACTGTTGTGTTGCCAGTCAAAGAGGCTGCACTCACACTGAAAAGTTTCCAAATCACCTTTGGTAGTGGGTTTGTATCTTGGACATTTCAGTCACAAAATGACAACATTTGGCAACAATTTGTTGCTAGAACAGCTACAAAGCTAATTCCACTTCCTAAACTGTGAGGCCAAATCATTTGGCGAGTTCCCACTAAGTATCTATACAGATCTGGTTCCACAAAAGTTGTCCCCCAGTATCCTAACTACTGAACCAACTCAAGAGCTGTAGCAAAACAAATTATAGCCTTCTTACGTGGCTACTCATGACCTTAAGTTTAAGAAGAAACAAGAACAAGTCCCTGTTCTAGCTTTTTGCTGACATATGTGGCATTAAGCTCTCCATTTTTGCTATGTCTTTGCAGTAAGACACCCTCTGTTGATATCAACATCATAATTCATTTAAGGCACATTCTGGAGAGTCTCTTTTGAAAATTTATGACACCAGTTAGGCTTAAAAGCATCCCTGCCCCTTCAGGCGAGCTTCACAGCCATTCGAATGCAGCACTCTACACACGCACACAAAAATTTCCACCTAGCAAAGCACATGCATGACTAAACCAAATATTCTGTAACACATTATGAGTGCATTAATGCTTACCCAAGCATACTTGCCAAGTCATCATCTTTCGTAACAAGCTGACCAGGATGTGATTTAATTGCATTAAGTCACCAAACTACCAAAGACAATTTGACATGGCCAAAGGCAATTTTCCATTTTTCCAGAGAGTTTTCACAGTCAACTTAGCAGAGGACTATGCCACACCAAGGGTTAGAAACAGGTTCCCCCACCAGCATCTTAAAGCTTTAAAATTCAGCTAAAAGTAGCAGATACAAAGTGCTTTTACATACGATGAATTACCATTCAGCTGGGAGTTATTTAGATTTTCAGTGTTCTGTAGCACTTCAGAAAGAAAACACAGGAAAACATGAAGAAAAGTCACAGCAAAGAGATTCCTGGTTTTAAACTATATCCGTTGAAGAACACTTTTTTTTTTTACAAAAAGATACAAAAAAAATTAAGTCTCACAGTTTAAGAGAAGATGGGGGAAGAGTTTGCCTCAAATGTAAATTATTTCAAGCAAAAGAAACCACAGGATAATCTCTGCCTTTTTCTGTAGAAGCCCAAAGCATGCAGCACAGATGCTTCAGACAGTAAAACAAAGTGGTGTCATTTTCAACTAAAAGTGTAACATAAGGAGTTGTACGATGTCTGCATCAACCCTGACAGTTTTCACAGTAAAGGCTTTCTTCCTTGCAGGGTTTTACATCAGATATGATCTGACTAAACACTCTTCAGTGCATTTAAACAACCCTGACAGTTTTTCCCCTTCCTCATCTACGCACACTGAAGACAAGACAGTAGCTTGTTCTACGCCTGCAA
Source organism: Clamator glandarius (assembly GCA_033459285.1). Classification (NCBI taxonomy): domain Eukaryota; kingdom Metazoa; phylum Chordata; class Aves; order Cuculiformes; family Cuculidae; genus Clamator; species Clamator glandarius. Next base: position 2,387,655 of record JAUNZM010000036.1, on the reverse strand, counting down.
AACCACTTAGTTTTGGAGAAAGAAAATCTCCTTCCAGTTCTAAGTTAAACATTTACTACTTCGATTTGTTTTCCTAGAACATACAGAACTATTCTTATTGCTAGTTTCTCAGCATTGAATATATTTAAGATCTCTTGCTATCCAGCCCTTAACAGGAAATTACTATAATGCCACTCAATCAAGAAATATTAAAAAACTTAAGTAAGAAAATGGCTAATTGCAGGCTAATTACAAAGCTTTATACACAAAAATTTGATACCAAGAAATTTTCAAACTGGACCTCACACAGGAAGCCTCCAGCCCCACCGGCATCACAGGCCCCAGAAAACCACAGGTGCTTCAAGCACAATGTGGTGAGGTTTATGATGGAAAGGTACCTCTGAAAACTGAAATGAAAGCTCAGTTTTATATTGGACTCCTTATTATTTCAAATACAAACAGATCACTGAACAAAGAAAATGATGAGACGTTAAGAGTCTAAATGCAGAGATTTATATATATTCTTAAAAGATATACAATAAGAATTCTTACAAAATGTAATATGAACTTTACTGCGTGTATCATTACACAATTATTTGGAGATATGAGAAAAAATATAACAAAATCTTTAAGTTGCTGAAGGTGGGAGACACATATCTAAAGAGAATTGTCTGTCAAAGTCATATAAATCATCTTGGAGATTACCAAACCACTTAATTTCAAATTCTGTGGCGGATGCAGTTACCAGTGCCGACAGCGCTGCAGGGCCTATGCATTTTACCTCGCCTTGAAATTCCTCTTTTAGTTTTTCTGGTATAAGGTCCTGCCCCATAACCTGCAAACAGAGTAAGAGGGAAGATGGGAAATAAGAAAAAAAAAGGGAAGGGAAGGGAAGGAAGGGAAGGGAAGGGAAGGGAAGGGAAGGGAAGGAAGGGAAGGGAAGGGAAGGAAGGGAAGGGAAGGGAAGGGAAGGGAAGGGAAGGGAAGGGAAGGAAGGGAAGGGAAGGGAAGGGAAGGAAGGGAAGGGAAGGGAAGGGAAGGGAAGGGAAGGGAAGGGAAGGAAGGGAAGGGAAGGGAAAAACAGAAAACCCAGCAAAGATTACATTAATAACAAATCTTCACACACCAACCACACCCATCTAGAAGTCATGATCAAGTTGTGTGCCTGTTGCATTCCGCAATAAATACCAAGAACCAAGAGCCCAAGCTCCACAGCTGCACAACCCCACCCAGCTTCTGTCTAGGCTTATATGGGAGGATTTTTGCTTTAGGAGTAGCAGCCTAATGTAGCAACTCTGCATTCAATGCTCACCTTGCAACAGCACGACCACTCTGATCTCATCCTGGGGGGTGCTGGACCAAAGCAAGCAAGGAGAGCAGTTTCTTTAACTAGCCTTTCCAAAACCTGATATAGCCTGCATGCTACTGCCCTCCTATGGATTAAATCCCACAAGACTGCTAGCCAAGGCCATAGCTTGGCTTCCACCAACTTAAAGCTGTAATACTGACAGCAAAGTTAGGATTTTGCTGGCTTCCTTCTGTTCCTTAAGATAGAAGTCAGAAACTCTATAAATAGCACTAAAAATGTAAAATCTCTATGAATAAAGTAATGCAATGTTATTCCCCTCCTACGTATTTCTTTAAAGCTAGAACCCAGTCCATTAAACAGAAAAAAGAAATTACATAAAATGATGTCTCTGGCTTTTTCCGAAACTGTTTAATACTTTCTTGAGAAGTGTTTAATACTGCTGTGGTCATCAAAGTACTCTCTACTTACACTTCATACTTGTGATTCACAGAATCACAGAATAACCAGGTTGGAAGAGACCCACCGGATCGTCGAGTCCAACCATTCCCACCAATCCCTAAATCATGCTCCTAAGTACCTCATCCACCCTCACCTTAAACACCTCCAGGAACGGTGAATCAACCAACTCCCTGGGCAGACTGTTCCAATGCCTAACCACCCTCTCCGTGAAGAATTTTTTCCTTATCTCAAGCCTAAATCTCCCCTGGCGGAGCTTGAGGCCATTCCCTCTCGTCCTGTCCCCTGTCACTTGGGAGAAGAGGCCAGCTCCCTCCTCTCCACAACCTCCCTTCAGGTAGTTGTAAAGAGTAATAAGGTCTCCCCTCAGACTCCTCTTCTCCAGGATAAACAACCCCAGCTCTCGCAGCCGCTCCTCATAAGATTTGTTCTCCAGCCCCTTCACCAGCTTTGTTGCTCTTCTCTGGTCTCGCTCCAGAGCCACAACATCCTTCTTGTGGTGAGGGGCCCAGAACTGAACACAGTACTCGAGGTGCGGTCTCACCAGTGCCGAGTACAGGGGGAGAATAACCTCCCTGGACCTGCTGGTCACACCGTTTCTGATACAAGCCAAGATGCCATTGGGCTTCTTGGCCACCTGGGCACACTGCTGGCTCATGTTCAGTTGGCTGTCAACCAACACCCCCAGGTCCTTCTCCTCCTGGCAGCTTTCCAGCCAGGTTTCTCCTAGTCTGTACCTCTGCTTAGGGTTGTTGTGCCCCAAGTGCAGGACCCGGCATTTGGCCTTGTTAAACCTCATGCCATTGGTCTCAGCCCAGCAGTCCAACCTGTTCAGGTCCCTTTGCAGAGCCTCCCTACCCCCCAGCAGATCGACACTTCCACCCAGCCTGGTGTTGTCTGGAAAATTGCTAAGGGAGCACTCAATGCCTTCATCCAGGTCGTTGATAAAGACATTAAACAGGACTGGACCCAGGACTGAGCCCTGGGGAACCCCACTTGTCACTGGCCTCCAGCTGGATTTAACTCCATTTACCACCACCCTCTGGGCCCGGTCATTCAACCAGTTTTTCACCCAGAAGAGTGTGCGCCTGTCCAGGCCAGAGGCTGACAGTTTCCGAAGCAGAATGCTATGAGAAACTGTATCAAAGGCTTTACTGAAGTCCAGGAAGACCACATCCACAGCCTTTCCCTCGTCCAAGAGTCTAGTCACTCAGTCATAGAAGGTAATCAGATTACTCTGGCAAGACCTGCCTTTCATGAACCTGTGTTGACTGGGCCTGATCACTCGGTTCTCTTGCAAGTGCTTCTTGATAGCACTCAAGATCACCCGCTCCATGACTTTCCCCAGTACCGAGGTCAGACTGACAGGCCTGTAGTTCCCCGGATCCTCCCTGCATCCCTTCTTATAGATGGGCACGACATCAGCCAGCCTCCAGTCCAGTGGATCCTCCCCAGTCATCCAGGACTGTTGGAAGATGATGGAAAGGGGTTTGGCCAGCATATCAGCCAGTTCCCTCAAAACTCTTGGGTGGACTCCAGCCCCATAGACTTGTGGGTGCCTAGCTGGGCAAGCAAGTCTCTAACCACCTCCTCTTGGACCTTGGGAATCTCATATTTCTCTTCCAACCTCTGGGGTTGTACACAGAGGGGACAATTTTCCTTACTGTTAAAGACTGAGGCAAAGTAGGCATTGAGTACTTCAGCCTTGTCTTCCTCCCCTGTTACTCTTGTTCCCTCTGCATCTACTAGGGACTGGAGATTCTCCCTAGTCCTCCTTTTACTGTTGATGTATGTGTAGAAAGACTTTTTGTTGTCTTTCACAGACTTGGCCAATCGCATTTCTAGTTGGGCCTTAGCCCTCCTGACTTTTTCACTTTGTTTTATCTAAAATTCCTGAGACAAAACCTGCATCCCAGGAAACACACAGCGATGAATGCATCTGCCAATACAAGTCCAATGAGAAACTTAACAACCCCAAACATTCCCAAAAAGAGAATCTCAGCATAACAGAGATAACACCTGCATGACACAAGCCAGCATTATAGAGGTGTCACTGCCCATTCCAGATAACACACTACCAGGGCAATCTGCTCCAGGTAATTTTCCTTGCTTCCTGGAACAGTTTATGATCTCAGAGGAGCATCACGCTGACAGGACTTTGTGCCTGAACTGGCTCGGGTACCTCAATCAGCCTACATAGAGCTGAAAACTTCCATACAACAAAATATCCCCTTACCTTGGTCATCAACAGCAAAGAGTTTTCATTGAAACCAAGCCGTGCCACTTTGTCATCAATGTCTTTTTGACCTTCTATATTATTCTCTAGCGCAAAGGACGACTGTTGCAACTGGGTAAGCTGAAGTAAAAGCCTGAAATGAAAAAAGCAGATAATAAAAGGCACAAATGGCAAAAGAGTACGGTAGCTGACCTGAAACCAACCAAATACAATACTTTAAAAGGTCTACTTCCTGACTTCTTCTGACTGCAAAAACTGAAAAAAAGAATACATCTGTATCAATCTCCTAGGGGTATCATATTGCAGTGGGGTGACAGAAGTACTGAGAAGTAATTTGAAAAACAATATGCAAGTATTTCTGGTTGCTCTACACAAACATTCTTCTCCTCATGTATTCGTCATGCAATTCAAAGCAAAGCTTGGATCTGCTGGCATTAATTGCAGGAAATCAGGTGTCCCGTATCCTCATGAAGGCCGAACAAGACAGCAGCGATTACCTCTGTAACCTGAAAACCTGGAAATTTGGAGGCTTAGACAAACATTAAAAAAATCTTTCTGGCAGAGGCCAACCCTGGAATATTTTCCAGTCTTTCACAACAGTGTTATATTTAAGGCAGTGCCCCAGAAGGTACCACTATGACTCAGTGAAGGTCAGATGTTGTGCCCACAAGGTGGCTTCATGTCACAGGGGAACACACTACCAGCTGCTCAGCCAGAGAGCAGTGGCAGTTTCCAGAGTCCTCTCTGTACAAGACTGTAAAACATGTCAGCAGAGGGAATATCTAAGCATATGCAACCAAGGGACCACTGGGACTTACTGTTGTTACTGAAACTATGTTTAAGTCAAGATTTATGCATGAAGAACAACAATATATTTTTCACATTTACCAAAGTTAAATGAAGCACATCCTAAAACAAAGTTGTACATTTTTGTGAACAGAAAGTCTTAAGATCTTAGTTCAAAGTTTTCATTTGAGCATCATAAACATTAAAATTTACAAGTCAGAACCAACAACCTATTTGTAAAGTCAGTAAAGCTTTGACTGAGAAGTTCAAAGTAAAATTAGAAAATATTTTTAATACTCTTTTATGCTGTAAAGTGTTTTAATTTCAAAATTTGCATCAACAAAACTTCAGAATGAAAATTAAATAAAAACATTTCACAATTTTCTTCTTGTTGACAAAACCAGAAGGGTCAATTATTCATGATGCTTTAATATAAAACATTATTTCAAAGGGCAATGCTAACATCCCTTTTCCAGGTGCAATTTACTGTGCGCGTATATCCATGCAACATCCACACTTCGCTTAAAATGCTACAGAACTGAAAATATCAGACAACCTATTTAATATATAAGCCCTGGGCAGGGCTTACACCGGACAAATGTATCTGCAAACACAAACCATAATAATACTTTGTGAAACTGTGCAGCCAAGCAAGTAAATCCCACAATTTGTAATTGTCTCAATGTTGAACCATACACACAGAAACATGCAACACAAATTATTTTAATATGAATGTAGCTTTAATATTTAATATCTGGGCTAAATCTATTAACTTCTCCCAAGTAGCAATTACCATCACCATCTCTCAGTCTGAGAAGAGTTAAAAGCTACTGTACCTTTTTTTACATTTCTTAAATCTTGCCCTAACAGGCAAGTTCTCTGTAAACACTTGAGGAAGTTCATAAAACATCTTTAAATACTTTTGAAGACTCATACAGTACTGAGAGAGAAGAGAAGGAAAAACAGAATCCAAGAGTATTTGAACAAAACCAGTTTCAATTATCTCTTCAAAAGATTATGTTTTGGGGACTTTTGTTATGTGCAAGAGTTTTACAAAGAGAGAGGAGAAAAAGAAAGAGCATTTTAACTCAGCTCTGACAGCTCTTAGAGAGTTCATTTTTCAGCCTCATTCATTATGCAGATTAGGGGTATTATTATAAAACACATTTTTGCTCAGGCTTGAGGCTTCAAGTAAATAAAGCAGGTGGCACTCACAGAAGGAAGACTGGCTGGTCTTCCCTTAGAGGCACTTCTGCCACTGCATCTTTAATACCAAACCAGGAAAGCACCATGCTTTAATAGAAGCATTTGTTGAAGAACGAGCTCTTTTGTATATAATCACTTGAAAAGATTCATATAATAAAGTCATTAAAAACTGCTTTATTTCTCAACAGTGCGTGACACTGGTTTACCCTTTCCACTCAGATTTGGGTTGTTCACATCGACCATGCTAGTGGATTTTCCTTTTTTAGATAGGAAGCTGGTGCTTCTAAATTAGCACTGCCAACACTGAAACAAACATTTAAATAAAAAAGTAAACTGAACATATTAGGGCTGCAAAAAATATGCTTTAAATAGTTCTCAACTGGGAGAAATTAAGGTTTAGTTACCTTGCTCTGATAAATGAGGCACATGCCCTTATCCTAACTTTCTTCCACATGTTCTGCTCCCAGGACTCGGAGATTGTGTGCTTTCCTTTGTTTGTCTTTTCCGGTTCTTCTGAAGTGAAGAGTAATTCTTTTAAAACTTGGCTGCTGCTGCAAGTCACTGCATTCTCCCTCACTGTTTCTGTAGCAAGGCTGGACCAAGAATCTTCTTTCTGGCTGTCTGTTCTGCAAAGCTGCCAATTAATGTCTCTTCCAGCTGATGTTTTGAAACTACTATCACCCACACTAACCTCTTCAGATTGATTTAGATTTGCTTCTTGGATGACTAATGGAGGCAGACTCGGTAAAAGGCTCATATAAGTTTCAGCAAGTGACTTCCAGTACCAAGGGTGGAAAGGATGTAAGCAGATCAGTTGCTGCAGACACATGATCTTTTTTCCTGCATTTTCCAGGCCCTGGTGTATGGCAAACTGCAGGTTGAGAACCGTCGTTAAGTGATCTGTGTTAGTAGCGCTGTTGCTCTAGAAACCAAGGATAATAGATTAAAAACAGGAGTAGAATGGAGTCATCCTTCAGAGCCTAAGAAAATGCCTCCCAGAATAATGACATGCAAATATCACTAAAGGTAATTCTTAAATTGTACAAAACTGTGCTCTTAATATTAAATGATACAACGTGACACATATCACGCACAATCAAGCTGACAGCATTCCCTCCAGCTGTCGTGTCTTGGTCTGGAAGACAAGGAAGCTTCAAATGCTGTCATTTGTTTATTTGCCTTCAGAATTTTATGCAGCTGCCCTTCTTTGTAATCTAAACACCTTCTATATGAAATAAACAGCAGCAGTAAAATTCTAGTGGACTTCAGAGCCTCTGGATTTGATCTTTCATGGGAAAAACTCAATTTGTGGTTCAATACTCTTCTTGTTGGCAGTTTGGCAGTGCATTTATGGAAATAAAAGGGAGTTTTGAACTGTCACTTTTACAAGGGAAAGATTTAAGCGCTCATTTATCCCCTTTCTTATAATTCCTATTACATTACATTAATTCTGCCTGGCAGAGCATGATATTTAGTCCCTTCCAGGACTACCAGCTTCCCTGCACAGGGAGCTCATTGTGGTACATGGTGTTCTGATTTCTAAAGAGTGATTATATCTGCAGTGACAGTTACCCTCTGTTTACCAAATACTCTGAGCACTGAACATCCTGAAGGATTATACACATGAAGGTTATTTTTTCCAGAAAATGGTCCATACAAAAGAACTACCAGCAATATTTTCATATTCAAAGCCTAAGAGAAAGACTGTGTTATTTACCATTTTTTCTGCAATATCCAAAGCCTCCTTGTGCCTTCCTAGGCGAGATAAACACCGAGCCTGGCCCTCTTGGACATCTCGTCTCATTGCAACATTACTGGGAGGTAAGAGTAGTAAGCACTCTGAGTATTCACACAGGGCTTTCTAGTAGTGTGGACAAAAAGAGAAGCCAAACACAACAGTGAGAGATTTTCATTTAAAGGTAAGCCTGACAATATGTTCTGTTTATGACTACAGTCACAAAGGGAATTCTGGAGCTGAAGTACGCATTTTCATTTCTCCAGACTCAGTTACTGCCTATACCAGCAACACAGGAGGGCCCCAGTACTACACAGAGAAGCCTAGATGGTGATGAGCAATCTCAATCCTAACTCATGTTTAAGCCCTGACAGGATTCACAACACATCCATGCACCTCTCCCCACCAGGCTTCATCTGGAAGGGATCACCTACCAACCTGGGTAATTGTGACATACATGGCATCTTTCTCCCAGGTACCCACTCAATGAGCAGAGCACTCATCCTAAATTTGGGGGACCTTGTTTCAAATCCATTACATTCTCCAGGGGAAGGTTTGAACCCACAAGTACCTTGCCTCAAATGAGTAACCACCAAGCTGGAGAATACCACAAAGCAGGTCAATCCACCAGTCCTGCAGGGTGGTTCCAATTTTCATTAAACAATTAAGTATTAATCGGGCTAAGGAAGAAGAAAAGGATGAGCAATATTTCCGTAGCTTAATGCTCAGAGCACTCATCAGGATTCCAATTAACATTTAAATACATTAAATTAAGTATTCAGTGAAGCTAGACAGGAATTCTTGCTCCTCCCCCTCCATACAAGTGCTCGGATCAGAAGACTGAAGAGCAGTGCTGATTCTCCCATCTCTCAAAATGAATATTTAATTATTCCTTGCAAACTTGAATGATTTTAACAGAAGGAGCTTCCAAGCCACACGCTCTAGCAAAACGGCTGAAATATTTTTCTTCCTTGCTGCTAAGCTTGCATTCCTTCTCAAGCAAAATGGGGAGCTCCCCTCTGCCCAGTGAGTGCAGCAGCCAATTGTGAAAACGGATCAGAGCAGGGCTGTCGGACAAGCTTATTTGCCTTGTTATGTGACAAAGGGATATAACCCAGCAAGTAACAGGCATTACAACTCTCAGGGAGATTCTGCAGGCATCTATATCCTAAAAATGGGAACAGCTTAGATGACTGCTGGCCTTGGCATCTCCTATCAAGCGGCCTAGGCTGACATAAAAAAGTATTTGCAACGAGAGAAGAGATTACTACCCCCATATACCCACTTCCAGACCCCTTTCTAAGGTCGGTGCTCTCAAATCTGCAATTTTATGTGCCGTCTAGTGCTGGTTCGGATTCTGCTACAGTGATCCAAGTTAACACTAAGACTAAAGACCTGACATTTTTAACATGTACCACTGTGAAAGCAGGAGTTAGGAGGCAATGATCTGCTCCACTAGCAGATGTGAGGAGGCGTCATCCTCTCTGGAGAGGGCACCACAGCACACAGCAAAGCACAATCTGCTCTTCCTGTGGGTCAGCAGCCACATCTGACTGCAGCCTGAGGCACCTCTCTTCTCAACACACTGTTATGAATTCCTTCAGGGCATCTCAGTAGAGACTGGAAAGCATCTGTCGGGTATAGACAAGACAACTGTAGTGCTAGTATAACACTAAAAGCGGAAGTCAGTGCCAACTGAGGTACAAAATGATCCCCAAATCCAGTGGGCAAGGTGATAGGAGTGGAGTCAGAAGTTAGCCCGAGGGCTTTGAAATCAGGGAGCCTATAGCGCAAACCACGGAACATGATATCAGATCTGAAGCAAGGGCTTAAGTGGCTAATTTCAAGCAGGAAATAAGGCAACAAAAGACCAGATCCTGGAACTAGGACTACAGAGGCAAGAGAGTATCAACGACTGGGAATGCGGCTCACGATGCAGGCAGTGAGGACAATGTCTAGGACCGTTGCAGGCAGCAACACAAATAGGGAACATAAATACACCTCAAAGGCACAACCAGCCATCCAGAGGGAGGGGAGGCTACAGAGGGGTGGGACTATTAAGGATGAGGCTCATAAACCATCTGTCAGGAGTCAGAAAACTAGTCAGCTTTCACCTGACAGTGAGGGGAGCTCTGAGAAAGGTGAGCAGCAGCCAAGTGGCTGCCAGACAACTGACAGCCTTTGTGGAACAAGGCTGCTCCCAGAAGCAGTGAAATACACATTTAACTCTGGCTAAGCATGTCTTCCATGGCCACAAAAACCAGCTCCACTTACTCCTGAACCGCTTGGCTAAGCCAGTCTCACCTGGACCAGCTCCAGTGCCAGAGGAGCATTTCTGGCCAGTTTACATTGGCTTCACGCTGACTTCTGGAAACATGCTGCCAGTCACCCACTGCAGCTGACAGCGGTTTCGCCAGCAGGACAGCTCTCCACCAGGACACCACAACTGCCCATGGAGCTCTCATGTTTCCAGCACAAACAAGGAGCCACCTAACTGGACATAACCATACCAGACTCTTGCACTCCCAGGCTGTGGCTCAGCCAGAAAGCCTTTATATATATCACAGAATCATGGAACTGTTTAGGTTGTAAAGGACCGATATAAAGTTACTGGAGAGCGTCCAGATGAGGGCCATAAAGTTAGTGAAGGACCTAGAGGGGAAGAAATATGAGGAGCAGCTGAAGGCACTTGGTCTGTTCAGCCTAGAGAAAAGGATACTGAGGAGAGACCTCATCGCAGTTTATTGCTTCTTCACAAGGGAAGGAGGAAAAGGCGCTCTCTCTTCTCTCTGGCAACCAATGATACGACCCAAGGGAATGGCAGGAAGATGTGTCAGGGGAGGTTTAGACTGAATTTTAGGAAAAGTTTTTCACCCAAAGGGTGGTGGAGCACTGAACAGGTTGACAGTGAAGTAGTCACAGCCCCAAGCATAACAATATTCAATAAGCATTTGGACAATGCAGTCAGACACATGGTGTGAATATCAGGATTGTCCTGTGCAGGGACAGGTGTTGGACTCAATGATCCTCGTGGGTCCCTTCCAATGCAAGACACTGTGATTCTGTAAACTGTAAGCCTAACAGTGCCAATCCTACCACTAAACTGTATCCCTAAGCACCACACATACCTGTTAAACTCTGTGACTCCAGCACTTCCCTCGGCAGCCTATTTCAATGCTTGACAACCCTTTCAGCAAAATAATATTTCCTGGTATCTAGTCTAAGCCTCCCCTGGCACAACTTGAGGTCATTTCCTCAGCACACCAGGGACTACAGAATCATATCATCTGATATCCCTGAAATGCCCACCTACTAGGCCCCAGCCTGTGCCACACCCCTGGAAGGTGGTGGGATACTGGCACAGGTTGCCCAAAGACGTTGTGTATGCCCCATCCCTGGAAGTGTTCAAGACCAGGTTGGATGGGGCTTTGAACAACCTGATCCAGTGGGAGGTGTCCCTGCCTATGGCAGGGGGGTGAAATTGGGTGATCTTTAAGGTCCCTTCTGACCCAAACCATTCTGTGATTCTATGTGTGCATGGCGTGTTTTATATCTCTGTGTCTTATAGATGCATGTGCTTTTATATGCATCCTATGATTCTATGAATTACCTCGAACTCCCGCTGCCGGTATGCCCAGTCTGCCCGGAATTTGCTGGCCGTCAGCCCTCTGGCATCGTCCCTGCCATCTCCCTCGCTGAACCACTGTGGGCACAGCACAGACCCATCAGAAGTGCTGTGGCCTGCCCAGGACACCGTGCCCAAGCCAAACCCAGGTGGCCAAGTTCAGACCATGCCCGAGGCCAGGCTGAACCCAGACCGAGCCCAGGCCATGCCTGGACCCAAGCTGAACCCAGGCAGCCAAGTCCAGGCCGTGCTTGAACCTGGGCCAAGCCCAGAATGAACCCAGGTTGAACCTGGGTCGAGGCTGAGCCCAAGTTCAGGCCAAACACAGGCTGATCGCAGATGGCCAGGTCCAGGCCGTGTCTGAACCCAGACCGAGCCCAGCGTGAATCGAGGCCGAGCCCAGCGTGAATCGAAGCCGAGTCTAGGCCCCGGCCGAGCCCGCCCCTGGCCAAGCAAAGGGTGAATCCAGGCCCAGCCCGAGCCCCAGCCCAGGCCCCGGCCTCGCCCGCCCCAGGCCGCGCCTCGCTCGCCGCCTCCTCACGCGGGGCTCGCAGTGCCTCGCGCCGCAGGCCGCCCCGACCCCACCGCCCCCGTCCCGCTCCCGGCTCGAGGCGAAGAGGGACTCCTCGAAGTGCCAGCCCAGCAGCGGCTCCATCGCTCCGCCACGGGCACCGAGACGGAGGCGGCGCGGGCCAGAGCGGCCGCCGCGGCCGCCGCCATCTTGGGGCCGCGGTGCCTGCCGGGAGTTGTAGTCCGGGCCCCAGCGAGCTGTAGTCCCGCCCGCGGGCTCTGTTGCGGGGGGCATTGGGGGCACCCGGTGTGGTTCCCAGTCGCTGGGATGCGAGCGTTCTAAGGTCCTGTAACAAACAGAATCACAGACTAGAATCACAGAATGGCTTGGGTTGGAAGGGACCTTAAAGCCCACCCAGTCCCGAGACCCCTGCCATGGGACACCTCCCACTCCATCAGAGTGCTCAAAGCATCATCCAACCCAGCCTCGGACACCTCCAGGGATGGAGCAGCCATGGCTTCTCCGGGCACCCTCTGCCTGGGGCTCATCACCCTCACAGTAAAAAAATTCTAATATCTCATGTAAATCTCCCCTTTTTCAGCTTAAAACCACACACATGCACACCCCCTTCCTGTTCACAGGGCTTGTAGTGATGGGACTAGGGGCAATGGGTATAAACTGAAGAGGGGCAGATTTAGACTAGACATTAGGAAGAATTTCTTCACCATGACAGTGGTGACACACTGGGACAGGTTGCCCAGGGAAGCTGTGGATGCCCCATCCCTGGAGGTGTTTAAGACCAGATTGGACAGGGCCTTGGGCAGCCTGATCTAGTGGGAGGTGTCCCTGCCCATGGCAGGAGGGTTGGAATTAGATGATATTTAAGGTTCCCTCCAAGCCAAACTATTCTACGATTCTATCTCTGCACTCCCTAATAAAGAGCCCGTTGCCAGCTTTCCTGTAGCCCCCTGTAAGTACTAGATAAAGGATAAAAAAGCTGGATAAAAATATTTGAACCAGTGTCCCATGCTTTGATAAACTCATTGCGTGATTGTAGAGTTGCTCTGTTAGCATCTTGGCAAACTGCCTATGTGGGGGTGGGGTGGTGGGAGGGAATGTATTTTGCTAACTTGTCCATTTGATTTCAGTTCTGCCCCAAAGCAGAAAGGAAAACTTGTGAAATCTCAGGCTTTCCCAAAGTCCCATACACTGTGCTATGGTAAAAGGGGACAGGACAAAGTGAAGGCTGACCCTAGAGCTTCTTACAAATGTAAAGATTCTCAGGCACCATTGCTCATTAACAGTACCTCAGTGAAATTGTGGCTGCTCCGGTCACCTGCCCTGCCTCACGATGCTGCCATGCACAGAGCACTGTGCTTCAAGTATTCTGTAATGTTGTTTTCTCTCCCTGCCTTGCTAGTCCATCCATCCAGAAAGGTCCATTTTGTCCCGTCTAATCACCATGCAGGTTTGGACAAAGTGAGCTGAAAAGTCATCTTTGGTTTTCCTTAATCTGCAAAATGGACTAATGAGCCTGTCCATACCAGAACAGATTTTGAGGTCAAAGCACTGATCATATGGATAATTTTAAAGGCTTCCTTCTAGTAGACTTTAAAATATGGGTTCTGGGTTTGGGTTTTTTATTTATTCTAAGTGGATACACGTTCAAAATACCCTACCAGCATAGCTATGATTACATTCAGCATCAGCTAGCATTAATTTCTGTGCAGAAACTCAACTTTGGCGGGTAGATTTGATCAGAAAAATGAAAGAGGATTGAGGTTTCTTTCGGTTCTAAACTTGCTGTTTGGCAAACAACCCCTCTTGAATGTAAGAAACTACTTAGCAGTTAAGTCTGGAGAGTATCAGGAGTTTACTTGACATGCTTCAGTCTTCTTGTTACAAGCATCACAGTAGGCAAGCACAGTCAGAGCTTCTTGTATGTGCACATCAAAACCATCTGGTTTCTTTCTGCATACAGACTCATGTGATGATCTCCTACAGGACAGAGGCAGAGCACACAGGAGTCGGCCGGCTGCCATTTGCGTAAGTGTCTAAACAGTTAACAGGGTCTGCACTTCTCTTCATATACACCAGACATGCATTTCTTTCCCTCCTCCAGAACTGCTGGTCACACTGCAACACATCAGTCTAACAAGCAAAGCACAAAAATCCGGCAAGACAATTGAGAGCAAATCAAAACTAAGAAAAACACAAAAAGCAACATGAGTAATCAAAGTGAAATGTGGCCCCAGCTCAAAGTAAAACACACAAAGAGCAAGGCACTCCCAGGGGCAAATCCCTTAGCAGCCAGTTGGTTGGCAGCTTGGATTGCAGTGTCTTCCAGAGCTGGGGGTTTCAGCCATTGTTGCCTCTAAGGATACCGATGTGGTCTGCAAAGGCTCTGTGCTGCAATGCAGAAAATGCCTTTGTCTGGTAAACCAGTGATAGGAGAGCAGCAATTCCTGAGAACCACATGAGGGGCCTAGCAGCTGACTGCGTGGTTTCAGTCCTAAGTCAGGGGCCTAACACGGTCGCTCCTCTTCCCCCGCCTCCTCTCTGACATTTAAAAGGCTCCTTACATATTAGTTACAGAAATTTAAAAAATGCAACTTTAGGAAATTCCCATGTCTTGTCAGCACCGGAGATTTGCTCTATTCCTCCTCTACAACTGGAGTCATCAGTGTGGCTGCCAGAATACAAGTTCCCACTGTACTTAAGTAAAGCTGTTTGCCTGAGTTTGCATGGCGTGATTTGCCATAGTGCTGTGAGCCTTGGCTTCATGCAGAAGAAAACATCATCTCCAGAAGAGGCAGCTTTGAGAGGGCTGAAAGATACACAAGCCCTACAATAGCCTGTGCTTCTGAAGCTGCTCTGTGTAGGCAGCTTAAGAGATAAAAAGAAGCCGTAGATTAATCTCTTCCTAATGGCAGCTGAAGTCTTCCTCTACAGCCAGCCTAAACCATTGGCTTGGCACATGAGCATCAGGCCAATAAAACAAATAGGCTACAGTAAGTTCCAGTTGCTGAGCAAGTTCCTGCGCATCAGCAAAGCTGTTGTAGCTGTTCACACGAGCACGCCTCGTTACACTGGCGGTGAGGTGCTGTGACCCAGCTTCAACCTCGGTGAGGGGGGCAGGCGAGCGTGCTTCATCTTGCAGTCAGGGTGAGTCCAGAAAGAGCCTGGACGGTGAAGACAACTCAAGTGACAGGCAGGAATTTGTCACACTGCCCTATTTCCTGAGCCTTTTGGCAAGGAAAAGAAAATACAATGTGGCAGACGGGGCTTGTTTAGATCCCGACAGCCCTTCCTCTCCCTGCTTCCCAGTCTACTCCGAAGCAAAATTAATTCAAAAGTATTCTCCCCCAGTGTTTCTTTAATTACTGAAGTTTTTATTTGTATTGTGATAGCTTCCATGGGTCCTTGCCTGGCCACTCTTGTGCCAAGAGAACACACACCACAAAGGTTTCCAAGACTATCGAGCACACACAATAGAAACAAGAAACCTTGATGGACAACTAGGGCCCTGTCTCGGTAGGCACTACCTGCACCCATTGGCTAAGAAATAACACAGCTCTCACAGGGTTTATAGCTTTACCAAAGTGTGCTGGAAAGGAGTTGCCCTTGGAGGAAAGCAAAAGAGAGACTAGTTCCCTACCCAAAGCAAGAGAGCTGCTGCCTGCAGTGAAGAGGGCAGCAAGGCCCAGAGGCAACATTCCTCAGAGGATGGGTGGCTCCTGAATCACTAAGTAGACTCTTCCAGACACTGTGAAATAGTTATACCTTGAGGGAAGATTAGGGTTTTTTTATGATAGTCATAACATAGGCACTTCCCTAAACATGTTCATGAAAAAAGAAAGGAGCAGCTCTTTATTTGCTGTTATTGTCTCTGTGTCCTTGATTCTTGCCTTTTATTTAGATTGCAAGTTCTCTAACAGCAGAGACCATCCTTCATCCTCTTTGCATGGTGTCACACATAAGGGGATATTGTCCATGATTAACATGCCAGTGTAGTAAAAATAACAATAATTCATAGGCATACACAGATTATCGCTACTAAAAACCACAAACAAAATTGTAGTTAAAACTCTTGATGAGCTCAGATGAGCCCTAGCAAATCTTACTATGATGGTTTGAAATGCAACTGCAGAGCTCCAGAGCAATCCTCCTCGAAGGACTGTAAGTGGTCGCATTAAGGGCAGCAAAACAATGACCCCTCTCTGAGCCAAAGCTCCCAGAAGCTATTGACACAAATTTCAGGAAAAGAACACTTGTCTCCAACTCAGGACTTCTTTAAAGAAGCGCTGGTAAAATCGGGACGAACCTCCATCCATCTCAAGCTAGCTGAGAAACGAGTTCAGCCAAACGTGATCAAGAGGAAGTTACATTGGTTAAATCCAGATCTGTCCTTGAAGCAGGTAAAATGAGGACTGAGCAAACGCAAACACAGGAATTAAAATGGCTCCTTACTCCTGAAGGAGGAGTGATCCAGCACCATTATGCCATGCAGAAGGAGGAGAGTAATTGAAAGCAGAAGCAGTATTGATGTAAAAGTGCAGAGGCCAACAGCTGAGCAGAATGGCATCAGGCAAGAAACTAGGCAGGAAGCGGTGACTAGGGAGGTGGAGACGGTCAGAGCAGCAACACTGCTCCAACTAGACACCGCGTCCTCTGGGCAGGGAATATCCTTTTGCTTTTTAGTCTCTCCAGAAAATTTAAACCCTGGAATCTGTTTTCTCTGTAAATTATCAATACACTCTACAGTTCTAGTAATACACAACAAAAATGAGAGGAGAGGCGAAGGGTCGTGCATCATGGAAATCAAATAGTCAGAACTGCTTGTTGTTAACAGAAGCCAAAATCTTTTTAGAGGTCCTTAGGACAGACAGAACACATCCCCCAAAATACAGTTCACTTGCCTGCTCTACCTTAAGACAACACAACCTTTCAAACCCCTGGCAAGCCATATTAACTAGGTCATAATCCTTCCCCCCTTAGGCTCCGGAACAATAAAGTTGTTACTGCCAAAAAGGTGCACTATGCACAGATGTGTTCAGCTATTAATGGGTTTTGCAACTATTTTCTGTCTAGCAAGATAAATGATGAACAGAATGAGCATGCCCTTGGGTTTGACCAGAATGCTGTTGAAAAGACAAGAGGGGAAAAAGCATTCAGCAAAGAAGGTGGTGAGGTGTTGAGAAGAACCCTAAAGCAGCGACCTTCCTGTGCAAGCCTGTGCATTTCCAGTACTGACGAGAATCATGCGTCTGAACTGCTTTATTCAGCTGCATAGAGCAAGAACCAAAGCTGTAGCTCAGTGGTCTGTGGATCCAAGCTTGACAGAGAAATCATGGTAAAGGGCAGCATCTCAGATCTACTGCTCTGATTGGAAAAAAACGAAAGACCGTTGTCCGTCACAGTACAGTTTGCATGCCTCTTTCTATGTCCTTTCTTTCAGTTTTATCAGTTTGTCTGAAAACTCATTAACTTCCCCTGGCCATAGTTACACTTGTTGGTATTTGTGATGAAACCAGGTTGTGGAGACCACAGCGGATTTCTTACCTCTCTAGGTTAAAACATTACTACTGCGGATTTTACGACTGGGCAGGACTAAGTAACACTGCTGACAACTCCTCCAGAACACCATTTAAGCGGCCTTGGCTGCTGCAGACCACTACTGTAATGGCATCCGTTAACTTGACCTCACTTTCTCCAATATTGCTGTCTTGCAGGAACAAAGAGAAACAAATCTAAAGAATTAGAAAAAAATATGCCACGCTGAAGGAATGAACCCAGGGATTCAGGAATACCCTTGAGTGACCCTCACAACTTGTGGGCTCTTCCAGTCCTGGTCTTATTTTCCACTCAAAGGCTGGCAGGGTAGGCTGCCTCCACAAGGGAAACAACCAAAATGTTGATTCTCCAGTGCCTCATTTCCCATGCAGCTTTTGCACTGCTGGAAAGGACCAGTGGAAAATGCTACTATATTTAGCTTCTATGGCTTCGTATTTGCCTTGTGCAAGTATCAACACCAGCAGAAAGTGTTTGGCAAAGCAGAGGGAAAGCACTGTTCCGTGATCAAAATGCACAAATCAAGAATGGACTTTGCCCACAACTGCTCTCTTCCTCAAATCACTGCAAGTGAAATGATTTTGGAGCAAAGAACACCAAAAAAACCATACATCAGCAATGCAGTTTCTAACCTTGTGGTGTGACTAAGAAAAACAATGACCCACATCTATCACAGGGCTTCTGTGGGCTCGTTTCTGTGCTTTGTTGGATCTGGATGCAATGCTCTTGCACAGAAATCCTCACAGCTGACTTCACCTGGAGGCTCTGGCAAGCTGCTGGAATAAAACTGCAGGACTGAGAGCAGTTACAACTGCAATACTGTTTGTACCATCTCCTTTGGGTCAGAACACACCATTATTAGAGGATATCTTAGTCCCTTAAGACAGGCTTCACTGCAATTATGTTTTTTCCTATTTGGCTTTCATTTAGGAAAACTGAAAATCACTAAGAGGAGAATTACTGCCAACATTGACCTTTATTTTCACCCAAAGACACAAATCAACTAGGTGCAACACACAATTTCATTCCCTTTTTCTGTCTTTTCTTTCTTCTACCAAATAAATATTTTAAGGTAAGGGATATCAGCTCGGCACTGAGCCTGTAAAGAAACACACATTGGAGAGTAATTAGTCACAATGCAAATTGTTAACATTATTGCAGTAAAAACATAGAAAGATATTAAAAGGTTTCGTTTTACAGTATCTGAAGTGTGACAAGTCATTTAACAACTAAAAAAGTTAGAAACCACAATCCAACAGACTGGATAGACCAAGACCAGCATGAGCACTCCTTCAGAGCAATGCCAAGCCTGCAGGGAGCAATTTAACATCGTTCTTCAGGGGACTTTCTGGCATAAAAAAAGAAAAACAAGGCAGTGCAACATAGCTGCTTGGTATTTAAAATTCTTAAAAATTGTAGTTGACAGCATTGTTATGAAAACAAAAGGAAGATAGAAGGGGCTGGGGAGAGGGGGAAAAAGCCCACAAGGCCCAGCTGGTCTCTTGTGAAAATATTGACTTGAATTGCAGCATTTCTGAATCGCTGATAATGCTGTAAACAAAAAAGGTAACTGTTCAAAAGAAGGTGAATTCGTGCATAATCCAGGCCTTTTTATAACTCCCTCATTAGCTGGCAGATGCCTGAATAAGCATTCTTTCCTTTTTCTCCCCCTCTCAAACCAACTAAAAATATTTGGCCAGATACCAAGCTGTAGCAGCTACTAGCACTCATCTCCAGGCCTGCACACAGGTCACTGCTTCAGCTGGGGATGTAATTTTTCACGACTGACACAAGGTACAGCACAGGAACAATTCTATCGCCTTAAGTATCTTTTTCTTAGGCAGGGACAGGTCTGTAGGCACGATGCCGGGTCCTGCAGGGAAGACTGGGTGTTGAACCCCTCCACTTGCAGTGCAACAGCTGGAAGTGTACAGGTGTGATGAGCCACTCTGATGCAAGAAGGTAGCACTGCCTCCAGACCGGAGCTTCTGAGTGACAGCAAGTCAGAGCTCAACAGAAAACACTCACCTCACAGCCTTCTTTGAGGAAAAGGCACATGGTAAAAGCAGCCATGTAGCTTGACATCCAAATGACAGAAGCTTCAGCAGGGAGGTAGTTCCTACTCTCCTCTGCTCCTCCCAAATATTTTAAATGCAATAATAAAGAGCATCTGCCTTAATGAGAAGATTCACATGGAAGTCCCTGGCCTGCTGACAGAGCACAACAGTTCAGCTGTACCGACTCACACATGAAGCTGACCTCAGGCTGGCTGCCCTGACAAGCCAGTTCTCCAAATTCAGTGCAGCTGAGAAATTGATGAAATTCAGTTTTGTGTTAACAGAAAAAAAAAAAAAAAAGATATTTGAGATGATGTGGTTTGTGACGCTTTTATGCAGACACGGTTCCTGGTTTCTACAACACCTCTTAAAACCACACACAGTCAGTAAGGAGACATTTATTCCATGATTTCCGTTTTCAAATTTTTGGTACAAAGTTTATTTCCAGAAGTTCCCAACTGATCCTTTCTTCTACCAGCATCTTTTAGGACTTTTCTATCTCTGATTTATTTTCTTTATCTGTTGAAGCAAAAGCAATAATTGCTACAGAAAGCATTAATGGCAATATTACAAATATTTTACAGCAGCATCCATTTGTCTCTTTGCCTCAAAAAAATAACAAAAATAAATCCAAAGACAAGATTAGGTTTGTAATATCCAGAAGTATGCTGCGTTGCCATAAATGAGTTGTACAAGTCCAGCACAACTTTCCAAGTTTGTGCAGAGCCTGATAAATAAGACACAGAAATATCAGTTACGTTATACTGTTTCTAAGAACTTTTACTCTGTAAAATGTTTGGTCACTCAAAGCTATAAGCTTAATCACATATCAAAGAACACAGGCAATAAAGCCCATCTTACTAGAACATACAGAATTAGGCCAAACAAAATATAAGAGGACAAAATCTAGTGGTCACTGAAGCCTCTTCAAAAAAGGTCTAAAACAGAATGTTTCCATCATGTAATAAAAATGTACTGTATTAAAACTGGACTTTTTTTTTTTTCTTCTTTTACAAGCTGTCTTTTAATCAGTCTTCTATTTACAGTGCAGAACTTCTGCCAACTGCAGTAGTTTAACTTTGGCACAACACTAAGTTCCAATCCTTTTGAGTATTCAAGTCCTGTGTGTGTCCAAAAATTTTCTTGGTTTCACGAAAGATTAGGCCCATTCACAGTTAACCAGTTATCTTGAACTTTTTCAAGAACTGCTTCCCCTTCACCACACTGGGCAGCTACAAAGGAAAGACACTGTAAGCTCATCATTCAAATGAAACTCTTCATTCTAGACAGTGACAGTATTGTTGCTTCCTTTAACATCACATATACCAGATGGATCACACAGACGGCTACGTACTGGACACCTTCCAAAAACCTTGCTGGTCGTTAGTGAATCGTCTTCCTCATACTTCAAATACATAACAACGTGTTAACTTAATCTAGTTTCACATGTCAAACAGGACATTTAAATATATTGCAATATATTATAGAAAATTGCAAAGCGCCATCATTTCTGTAAACGAGATTGACACCTGTTAACTCTCCCATGCACATGAAGAGCAAGTACCTAGTGCCACATTTTCTATACACTATAAAGCCTTCTCAGGTTGGGCAACTTGTTTTAGTGCATTTCTGTACAGTCTGTAAGCAAACATGCAGATAGCCAACTATGCAAAACTGGAAACACTTTTGTAAGCTGGAACTGGAGGCAGGGGGAATATTTTGAAATCATAACAGAGCTCTTGTGGTTGATCATTTCGTATCACAGATGAAGACTTGAATCTTCTGTCAGTGTAGCAGATTCTTTAGGGAAAGTTTAATGACAGGTATCAAGTATAGAATAAACATGAGGAAATACTTTCATCAACTGAGACACAAATAATATGTGTTTTAGCACATTCTAAGTTATACACAGTCCAATGTTCATATAGTAATCTTATCTCTTAAAATACTTGAGAAACCCCAAACCACTTTTATGCCACAGTATTATAACCAAGGATCAGTTACTTTATACGCTGCTGTAGTGCAACCTGCTCTAGAATAAAAGAAATAAAAGCAAAAAGCTAAAACAAACAAACACAAAAACAAAGGGGCCTCACACTTCCCAACTTTGGAAGCAGAGTTAAGTACCATTGCTAACCACAACACAAAGGTCCACGCTGCAATCCAGACTGCACTCTCTCCAGCGTAGATCCATCTCGCCCGATTTCAGATGTCTGTAGCGTCAGCACCTGCCTGCAAGCCATGTGTAACAGAGTTTAGGGTGCAGTTCATCTGACCAACTCCAGGCATTCGGGGTGAGCTGGCTTCCATTCATTAGGTCTACTGACTAGCTACGGTGTGCCGCTCAAATGCGGACATAAACACGCAATCAGATGAATCCCAGCTTAACCTATAAAAAGTGTGATGGGATTCTCAGTTACCACTCCACATTTTACAATGTTGTGTCAGTCTGTTTTGCAATGACTATCCACTGAAAAAGTGCAGATGCTCTTCACCACAGAAAGAGAAAAATTCGCCAAAGCTCATACCATTAAACTTGAGAATACTGGCTGTAACCCACCTGTACTTCAAAATCCCCCTTTTTAAAGGTCTAAAAATGACAGAAATTTGAGTTATTGGGTGTGTATAGGTAGCCATTAAGGGGATTTTTCACTTTGTTACAACTTTCATTTTAAAATCTCTTCCTACAGAATTTCAATACATCACTAAACCTCAAGTAACTTCACCCAGTAAGTCTGTGTCAGACTACTTGGTAAATCTACTTACCCTAGGATATAACAAGCTTGATGGAGAATACAGGTGTAACCCAGCTCTATTCAGTGCTGGGAAACAGAGCCCTCTGCCAGCCCTTCCCACCACTAATTTACATGACAATCCCAAGTACTATGAAACAACTCTCAGCAGTTTTACTGCTCTCTGATGGTCAATACTATCTTTTCATTACTACTGAACATAGGCAAAGTAATTTTCCAAGAAAAAAATAAATTAAATCAAACAAAGTAGCTATATTTCATTGCACTCTATTTGTGTGTATTCAGGTTAGGACAGGGGTATTTAATATTACAGGAACTCAAAGATTATCTTCTCTCCTTAGGAGATATGAATATAGACAGATAGGAGACTTAGGTGGAGGATGCAAATGGATACTGTCCTATTTACAGAAGCAAATACTGACATCCAGCTTGAATAGACAGTACTCCATTAAGTGCAAAAGAAAATGCTCCCCACCTTAAACTCAGCTTAGTTGTCAGTTACTGCTGTGCTCTCATGTCAGAGGAGAATGGAGGAGGAAAAGACTGTCTGCACCTTTGGACCTTCTGGCCTACAGGGACTGCATAAGGTCATGAATCACTTTGCATGGGCTCAAGAATCTAACGTTTTCTCTGTTCTGCAGAGAAGGGAGTGCATTTATCTGCCTCAAGGTTCCTTGGCAAGCAAGAAAATAAGCTTTTGCCCAAAGTTAGCGAATTATGCATTTCATGTCATGCGAGGACTTTGCAAGAGCTTCCTTCCCAACACAATATTGCATACAATGTCATGAAAAAGAAGTTTTTCAATGGAATCAGACAGCTAAAAAGGGAATGGCCTCATTTACTATAGCATGTATTAGAGATCATCCACTAAATTCTAACCATGAGGTACAGGATATCTTTCCTCTCCTCTGCTTTGAAAACAAAGCAGTGATTTCCATGTGCTATAAGTGAGAGATTGCAATACTTTACTTGTTCTGTCAGAACAGCAAGAGTAAAACTTGTTTTGCTTATTAACTTCCAGGTAAGTGAATTCTGAAAGGCAAGCAAAAGTCAAGAGCCTTTAAGCTTCTGCATTTTCCCTTCTTTCTACTTTTTACAAGCCAGCACTCTCTTAGTTCATTCAACCCTCCAGGGAGGAACAGGTTTGACTTTCTTTTTACAAAAAACACTAACCCTGGGATTGGTGAAAGGCTGATACTGGGAAGACAGCACTATTTAAGATGGAACCATGCTACTTCACTGAACTCAGAAGCAAGAGTGAAACATGCCATGAAGCAGTGCGATAGAGTGACAGTACATGCTTCACCTGGTTGTGACACTGCTTGCTTTCTTTTAGCCCTTCTCCCTCTCCCTTCTGGCAGAGGATTATCTTTATTCCTTAGCTGAATTCCAGATACAGCAGATCATGTGCTCCTGGCAGAAACATCAGATGAAGAGGAAAGCTCTGCCTTAGCTCTAAAGTAACTGGTGCTCACAGCCAAGTTCTGAAACTGCTCCCAACAAAGACTGAGAACAAACCAGCTACCTAGAGGTAAGACCTGAGCAAGATCAAAGAGTTTCTTCATCTCACTGTCAATGGCAATCACAGAGGCCTCATGATTAGCTCAAACCTAAGAGGTGAAGCTTGACAGAAATACAGAAAACATACCACAGGCTCACCTACACACAGTTCACTGTCACCAGCAGCTTTGAGTCCCCACCAGCCAGAACCACAATTCACAGATAAAACAGACCAGCATGCTAGCAGCTCTTTCCAATGCTACTCCTGTTAGTTTTGATGTGGGAGGCCTCTGGAAAGAGTTTCCCTCTCTCTCTTTACACAGTGCAAATACACTCATGCTGTAAATGTGAAATAGTTGTTAACAGACTCAGTTTGTTCAAAAAGAAATAACAGACAGATTACAAGCAATAAAGAATGCATATGACTGCTCCCTTCAGGCTGAACCCACCCAGATTCTTCTGATCCTTGGCACAACTGAAAGGCTTACAACGTTCATGCAGCCAAAGGAAACAAGTATACTCTGCATCTCTAATTAACCAACCCAGAGCACATGGTTTAATTTAAATTGTATATTCGGCAAAGAGAACGTGTTCCTCAATAGGGTTTAAATACTATTAGAAACATTGGAATACATGGAACTAATATTTCCAGCAACTGAAAATGTGGTCCAGTATACACGAGCCGCCATCTCTGACCATTTTACTGAAAGGCATCCAATCCAACTATATTTAGTCTGATAAACAATGTATTTCCTCTTCCTGTGTTTTTCAGGCCAGATGTGCTAAGGCCTACCAATGAAGCTGAGTGTTATGAAACAGAACACTGCCAAAATGCAAAAATTATCCCAGTTTAATCATATCAACAATTCTGGTCTTCATTTTTTCTCATCTTTTAAAGAAGGTCACATTTAATGCTAGCACAAATGCAGTCTCTGTTAACAAAAAATGCAGATGTTTATTTGCACGGGTTGCTAGGTTGTTTGCATTTTTTGGGATTTTTTAAAGAAAATTAATTCTGGGTCAACCTTAAGGACTAAGGCAATTCCAGATTTTGTTTGCTAGAGGCATATTCCCAAGGATTTTAAGGGTTTGACTTAATATTTTTTGAAAGTTAAAAATAGCATCTCTTTCCCTACTAGCTCTGTCCTTTCCCACTCTACAAGTACTGATTTTTGACCCTGTGTTCCCTGTGCAGCTTGATGCTAACATACTTCTTGTATCTGCTGACATCTACAACAGCCTCTCCATACTACTACCAGCCTAACAAGAATACCTCCCACCTACATGCAGCAGTCAATGCTGAAAAGGACAGATATACCACCTCACTTAGAGTTAGAAGCACTCCAGTCAAATATGGTGACAGCACGGTTTTGCTTCTTCCCCATCTTCAAGTTGAACAGAGGGATTCTTGGCTAGTCCTTTCTAGCACTGCTGGCTACTTTGTGCCTCAAAGATTTGAGTCTAAGAAGCCAGGAAATCATTTAATCATCAGATCCATGTCACATACCAAAAGCCATTACCTTTTTGTTTCCAGCAAATTCAAATAGTCAGACAAGCTCACACTGGTAGATGACTTCCACACAGAACATCCTCCTGCAACTCAGGCAGCTCGTTCAAACTGGGAGCAGAAGGACAGCTACAAGTGTCCAGAGAGGAATGCCAGTTATCAGTACTTTTTTTCTCAGACATCATTCCTTGGGGTTCACCTACTACGATGTATGAAAAACAGATCTAACACGGGACTGCTCTGCTTCCAAAATCATAACTAAAAGGACTTTCTTGGTCTTTTGACAGCTATCATAGTGAGGAAGAAAAAGTAACTCCAGATTAGGTTCTTAGAAAAGTGGAAACCTTAAGACACATCATCTCTGCACTGATCTCTCTCACATTTGTCATCAGGCACAGAAGCCTTCGGAGAAGATACTGCAGATGTACAAAAAGAGACTGCTAGTATCCTTGCCACTAGCGCCAGTGTAAAAGCAAGCAATGCCCGTGACAGCAGCACCGATTCATCATCTTTTGACACCTAAATATAAAGTAACTTAGCCCTAAAAAAGGCAGACCAACAGCAGCAGGAGCACAAACTACTCTTCCTTCTCTTCCTTAGAGTAGCAGTTCTCTTGGCCCACTGGTTTTAAGTTGGTAATTCAAACTCTATTATGACTTCAATGACTTAAATGGCTGCTTTTTTTCTGTTTTAAAAACATTTACTCAAGATGTAGATGTTTTCTATCAGATTAAACTATTTCTGGAGTTCAGTTCAGGCAGATCAAACCACCTCTACAAGAAGTGTGTTCACCCAGCAGGCCTAAGAACAATCAGCATAGTGGTGAGCTCGATCTGTTAAGATGAATTTAAGCTAAACCTACACACAAATCATTCAACTGAGCTGTCGCTGAAGAACAATTAAACGCTAGTATGTTTATCAGTCCTAAGCATCTAAAAGCCATGTTTGAGAAATAAACACTGCCACAATTTACTTGAAAACCTTTCTTACTGCCATTCAAAGACGTTTTTCTTCTCTGTATCTGTGTATTCTTACAAACCCCAAAGCAACTCTGAACGACTTCTAGGAAGTTTCCACTTCACGTTTACCTTAAAATTCAGTGTAAGATTTCAAGAAATTATTCTTTTAAGGTAGAAATATATGCTTTTCTTAGCATTTCCAACAGAGGAAAGAAAGCACAAGCTAAAGAATGAATGTTACTGCATCAAGTCTGCCAGGCATTTAAATTAAATTGATGTCGGATATACTGAATAATGTAACGAAAAGCATCTTCTAACATTAGACTCATTAGCTCATAGTTATCAACAAGAAATATTTCAGCACAAGTTCTGTAAACCCAAAACACTCTGAAGATACGCAAAAGGTGCCAATATCACCTCTTTTTCTTACGCCTAGCAATCCTCACCCCTAGCGTCACCGATTCCTTTGTTACACTTTTCCCCTTCTCTTTAGTTTTGAACTCTTTCATTAAGAAATAAACCCATGCCTTGAAATCTCTCAGGTGAAGCAATGCTTGCAAAAAGACATCTTAGGTTTTTGTATTTTCCTCCTTCACAAGCAGGCAATCTTCTCCTATATCAATAAAAAAAATGTGTCTGTGTTTTTTTGGAATTAACATAAGGCAATTAAATATTGAGAAGCAGTCACATGAAGAATGAACATGAACCTTCCCATCAGTAATGTGGAAGAGGAGGAGCCAAACTGGATCCGATTTATAACCCCATGTCCTAGGCTAGGCCTGAGGATGTCCATCTCTTGTAGCTAGGAAGAGAACAGTTGCTGCCTGCACAGGTAGCATCTTGCCCATGTTCTTTTAGGTGCAAGGAAGATGCAAAGCAGGTGCTTGCTAAACTGAAGGCCAGGAAAAATCAGCTGGCTCTTCACCGTAACATCAAATCAAATTCACAGGCTTTTGGCCCCCATATTGCACATCAATCTGATTTTGAAAGTTTACGCTTAACATGTCTGGGAGGTTCCCAAGTATCACTATCATCTGTTTCTTCCTCATCTTCCTGATCTTCCAGCATTTCATCTTCCTCCTCATTCTCATCAAACAGCTCTATTCCAAGTTCTAATCTTCTTTGCCTTTCTGCAAACCACTCTCTGACCTGCTCATATCCCATGTGAGATTTGGCTACCAGTTCATCAAGGTCTTGCTCATTAAGAAATTTGTGCTTCATATAGTAATCCTTCAGGATTGCTGTTCCAGTTTTGAATTTTATGACAGATACCCCTCTGTCCCAGCAATTTAACCTCTTGCTTCCCCGAGGCCTACCCCGAGGCCTCCCTCTCCCCCTCCCTTTTGGTCTTCCTCTCCCTCTCTTTCTTGAAAAGCCCTGGCCATTCAGACTGTTTGGATTGGCACTCTGGTAATAATAATACCATTTCAATCCGCCATTTTTCCAGGCATAGCGAGTATCTCCAAACCAGCTCACAATTTCTGATCTTGGGAGCCCAGTTTCTTCTGCCAGCTTGTTGTATTCTTGTGGAGATGGCCACTGAGTACGGACAAAGGAACTTTTAAGCATGTGCAACTGCTCTGGTGATTTTTTGCCTATTTTGCTCGAAGTAGAACTCCCTGATTTTGCTCCTGCTGTTCCATCTCCTACAGATGTTTCTCCAGCCTCTTCTTTTGAGCTGCCAGCATTGCCCTCATTCAAGTCCGTTCCCTCTTCCTTCAAGACATTTGATTTCCTTCTTTCTGTAAACCAGGCATCAATCTCTCTCCTGGTCAGTTTGGTTTGGGCTCTTAATCTATTCATCTCTTCATCAGTAAGGACAGAGTTATTCAGAAAACTTGCGTGGAGGACTTGCAGCTGTTCAGCAGTCTTCTCTTTAAATTTCTGTGGGGTGAAATCAGGAAAAGCACTCCACGATGACTTGCTCTGCAGAGTGACTCCCGTTGGGGACTCATTCATTTCATCACTCGAATCAATAACAATGGTGGCACATGAATCACTGTTGAGATGAATCCCATGATTATTCTTTGAGTTTCTTTGATTGTAGCGTGTATCACTGAACCACTTTTTGATCTCTCCTTTAGTCAGGCCCGTTATTTTCATAAGTCTAACGATTTCTGAATCCTGAGGAAACTGATTTTTAAGGTAGCTGACTTTCAATTCTGCCAGTTGTTCCTTTGTTTTTTTCGCTCGGATGCCAAAGGAGTCAGGGTTCATTAGCGTGGATTCATTTTTGATCGGCTGAGGGGCTGGAACGGCAGCTACTTGCTTGGTTTCTGCAACAGGCTGAGCAGTGTGAATCTGATTCTTCTGTAACTGTGTTTGGTTTGGGACTCCCGCTACAGTCAAAGCTATTGGGGCTGTTACTGGTAGCGTATTTGCACCTGCAACTTGAGTGAGAACAAGTCCTGGCTGACCAACTATTTGGCATGTCTGTAAAATAGAAGGTAAACCATTGCTAGCGGCAGAAATGTGCGCAGGAATAACAGTAATTGTCTGTGGCACAGTATGCACAGTGCCATTAAATTGTTTCCTCCTTGCCTCCTCCACTTCCTCCGGCGTCCAGCTCACACCGTGTTTAAGACGCTGGGCAGAAAACCATATTTTAATCTGTTCTTCAGTGTACTTAGCTTGAGTGGAAAGAACAGTGATTTCTGACATGGTTGGATATGGAAATTTGTTGTAGGTGTTAAGCAGAAGAGGATTGTTATCCAAAGCAGTATTATAAGCTGGAATGCTATTAACAGGTATCAGGACTTTTGGAATCACATTTGAGTTCTGTGGAGCTGTAACAGCTGTTATAACCTGTGCCACCCCGGGCTGCAGCACTGGTGCTGGAGTCACTATCGCACCTGCCACATCTGCTGCACTGCAAACAACCGAATGGCTTGCTTTCGACTCAGAGACTGCTGGCAGTGGGTTTTCTACTACTTCTTCAGAGTTTGACTCATTTTCAGTTCCCTTTTCTTCACCAGGAATGTCTTCAACTACATTGTGGAAAACAGCAATCCGTTTAGTCTCAGGTTTATTTTTCATCATTTTCATAATAGGAGTTTTGCTAATTGAGATCCCTGACGAGGGAGCCTCAGAAGAGTCAGCCTGTTCAGCGTTTTCTTCTCTAACAAAACTCCCATCAAAAGTGAGATCATTCACTGTTTGTTCAAAGATTGTCTGATTATTACGTTTCACCATGGTCAATTTAAAATTCTCCTCTCCAGGGTGGTACTTCAAATTATGTTCCGAGAGGGCATCGTATCTTTTGGTAAGGAAATTGCATTCTACACAAACGTAGGATGAATTTAATACTACGTTTGGATGTTCTGAATCCACATGGAAAGTAAACATATTGAGATCTGGAGTTTGAAAAGTACAGTATTTACACTCATAACCACCTTCTACCTTATTTGTATTTTTCTGATTGTCTGAATCCCCACCCTCATGAACATCCTCATCACTTGTTACGCTCTCTGTTGTTGGGTTATCTGTTGGTGCGAGTGCAGGTGGTACTTCCTCCAAGTCTGATACCGTTTCTAGATCCGGATCCTGCTCGTTGGCTAATACCATGCACGGTGTTGTTGATTTTCGTTTACTTGCCATGCCTGTTTGTGGAAATGATACTGATTGGTCAGACACAGACTTTGCTTCAAGCTCTTCTTGATTAATGATAATGGCTTTCAGTACTTCAAGTCAGTTCTTGTAAAGTCTCAACATTTATCCTATTAGCAGCTTTCCTTTTGTAGTGCAATCAGATTAAATATAGATAGTTAAGGACGAGATGTTGAGACGCGGTGTTTTAAAGTCCACATCCACCACCTGTAGTAAAAAAGACAGTGGAATCAGTGCAATTTAAAGAGTAAATTCTGTTCTGCTATATATTATGGCTTAAGGTATTTCAGCCCTTTGGGGTTCAGTCTGCCAGTGTTACCCCTGAAACCGGCAGATCCATTCCAAGAAGGGATACTTGAAGCTAGAAAGGCAAAATCCAATCCAATCCACTTACTACAGGTTGAAATCCTCTTACTACAAGTTTTTGTCATAGCAGTGAAAGACATAAAACAGAATGGTGTAAAAAACAGGCAACTTGCTGACTGTTTCCCTTTCTCCAGAAGGCTTTTTCTTAGTACAATCCTGAGGTCAGTTGTCCTACATAATTTTTGCAGTCTTGCCTTCAGACTGCTTTGCCTTATACTATGACAACTTCTTTCAACTGCTCTGTGAGCTCAGGCCCTTCCTATCACAAACTCAGCTCCAGTACAACACCTCCACTACTGAACCAGTCACATCTTTAATGTCAGAGGATGTGAAGGGTCCAAGAAGAGGCAGGTTTAGAGTGTTTTTCTATTGTATTACCTATACGAGCATAAGCATGTACAGAACCTCTCTCCCAAGTCTGGAAACAGGCAGAACAATTCCTTTTTAAGGCACTCTGTCAGACAGAAGATGATTATCCTTTCTTCCTACCCCCCCAAATGTCATTCTCTAATTGAAGACCAATCCCAAACCAATAAAAGTTGATTGCTACCACATGGCAATTAACTAAAATCTGTTTTCATGCCTCTATGCGCTATCAGGGAAACAGGGACATGATTGATTGCATGAACTGTACCAGAAAGAAAAAGCATCAAAGATTGATACAGCAAGCAGAAGCCAAACAAAATTGTGTTCTCCATTTAGAATTCCTTGTCCATTTCTAAGAAAAACTGAGGCACCACCAAATAAAGCTGAGGCCTACAGAAATTTGGAGAACAAATATAATGTTAAGTAGCATAGAACGGAGTGAATTTTACCCCACAGAGATCATTAGTCTGTTGGAAATTATGCACAAACTTCTGCAGAAGGTTATAAACTCTGTAATAGTTTTCTTCCCGAAATAAAATCAGGCACCGTTTTCTTATATCAAAACCCCACAGGTACATGAATTTTTAAACAGTGGAACATCATCTACTTCCCAAAGCAAGGACAAGCACAAGTTCAAGGGGAATACTGAGTAGCCGTTTCAGAAGGTTTAGTTAGAGAACAGCATGCAACATGTTAAAAAACCAAAGGCTAGCTTTGTTCATGACAAAGTCTTAAAGGAAAAAGAACAGTTTAAAAGGAAGAAACGGTAAGGGAAAAAGAAATATTCTTTTTCACTGTACAATAAAATGATTCTTTTTTTTATTATGGGAGGGCAGAGGTTGTGGATATGGAGGAAGATGAATAATTCTTAGCTTCCCATTTTTTCCTCAGGCAAAAGACAAAGTGTTCATCCACAGCCACCAGCCAGTGCTGCTCCATAAGCTGTTTATGAAAATGTGTGCTTTGCCTCACTTTATCATAAAATTCCTCCCCAAATGTTTATAAGAGTCACCCTTTGCACTACTTCCATGATACATCCAAAGTACACAGCCTGCCATGACAGGCTTTTTATGCCAAGGATATGGTTACATGGCATTAAGGACACTGACAATGCTCAATAAATCCTGGGTAATCATCATTACAGGATGACAAATATTGAATAGTCCTGGAGTTGAAAGACATCCTTCTTTTAAACATTAATGCTAGCAGTTTGTACAACTGCACAGAAGTCTAAAATGTGTTTATTTATGTATATACAAGCTATGTACAGCAGGCCATATCACTTATGTTTGCCATGAGAGAACCATGAAGCAAAGCTAAATGGATCCATTTGCCTCAGAGCCCTGAAAGACAAGAGGTAGAACATCCTTATCCGTACTGCTGTTCTGTGGGGCTCGCGGGCTCTTCACAAAAGAAAGACAACCGCCAAGACCCAAATGTTGAGCAACACTCTTGGGGAAAAGCTGGGTGGTATTACCTAATCTTTCTGCAATCTTGAGTAAAATTTCAGAAATGCCAGAAATGCCCATTCTCAAAAGCTACTTAACTGCTAGTTCTGCTGACTGAAGCTGAAGTCTGAGAAGCGGCTGTGGTACTCTGCAGTGCCTCATCCGCAGCATGGAGGATCTAGACAGAAGGCAGCCTGAGACAGTGTAAGGGCTTGCTGAGGGTCCCATTCTGGGATGGCAAAGAGCACAAGTGAAAGCAACATTTGGCCTGACATGCACTGTTCAAGCATATTTGAGATAAGAGTAGAGATAATAAATAAAGTGGGAAACCTCTCCAACAAATCAATGTGTTTTTCTCCTATCCTCTCATCCACCCAACAGTATTCACAGTGCCTGTAAACCCACAGGACCATGTGCAATTGCATCACCTGCACACTACATTTGGCTCAACTCTCTGTATCGCATCTCTGTCTGCTACAGTTCAGTTTTGCACACAGTGCACGGGCAAATTACACAATCCCTCCACTGTTTACCAACCTAGCAACACATGTCTTTGATGTGAGCAGGCCTCAGACAAAAAAAGCTGCACTTATGCCCTTCTGATTATACTATGTAAGATTTTTTTTAAAAGGATGTTGCAATTTCAAAAATCCTGTTTAATTCAGGGCTGTGAAGAGCTACAGCAGCATTCACTAAAATCTCAAAGCCAGATGCTTGCAACATTTTCCAGTTCTCTCAGAAACTTCTGCTCACTTCTCCTTGGCACTAACGGGATTATTCCATCTGTGGCACCCTGCTTTACATGTTCTCTCAGTTTACCAGAGGATTATGAAAACTCACACTCAAGTAGATTTATCAAACCAATTATGCACCACCTTTGTACTAGTTCTTCTATAACACTTCTCCTGTGCTGCTTACAGGAATGCCCTGTGGGATCTCATCGTGTATCCTGACTTCAGTAAGGTTTGCAACACCCCATTCCAGCAGGCCAATTACCCCAGCAAAACACACAACCAGACTGGCTTAACTTGGTCTGGTTTTGACAAATCCACCTTTTTAAGAACCTCATTACAATTCTAGGTTCTTACAGACTGATTTTTAGTAAATTCTTCCTGTATCGTCCTGGGAATGAAGATCCATTGACCCATCTGCAATTCCCTACATGTTCTCCCCTGCTCACACCAGCCCCTCATTTGAGACTGGGTACTATGTTTGCCTTGTCTAACATCCTGCAAGGCCTCCCTCCCACCCTCCACGAAAACCTGGAGATGATCACTAACGGTTGTGAGATTGCTCTGGCTCGTCCCTTACATACTTCACAGACAAATACATGACTCAATGGTGTTTAAGATTTTCTATTTTTATCTGGACTGTATTTTATCCTTCACTGTTAATATTGAAATTATATTGTGCAACATGATTTGCAGTGAATATCCCAGTTGTTTGATTTGAAAGAATCCAGAGAAAAACTTAGAATTAATTGCACTCTTGATCTCTCAAGACTCTCTCTGCAATCCCCTTCCGCAATTTTACCTCAGATTCTCATACAATTGACATTCCTAGAAAAACCAGCCCATGAAACAAGACACTTTCCCAAGAATATAAAAAAGTAAGGGCAGGCAACTTTTTTGAAGGTCCAGGATCTTATATTTTCTTGTTTGAGCAGGCACTTGCTCAGGACACTGCTCTCCATAAACAGTAAATAATCCCAATTCATTAATAATTATAAAGACAGTTTTATTCTCTAGAGTGGAATTCAACATTTGAAGTTGCCCCTATAGCAGATTTGGATAAAGATTTATATAAATATTTTCTGAATGCAGACAGAAACCTTCTGACCCTTTGATTCTAGTCTGAGAATGAAAAGAAAAAGGGTTGATAGCAGAAGATACACACAGAATAACCTATTTCTAGCACAATTTTTTTACCAACATCTTCCTTTTCCTCCCCTAAACAGGAGTAGCTGATGCAGGAAGAAAATAAATGAGTTTATAGAAAGTGTTCACAGTGTGTTCAGGATCTACGCATTTTGAAAAGGCATTTCTCCTTGCTTGCCATATGACATTTCCAACCAGCGTGCAGGAAAAGCGTGCCAACAAAAAACCCAAACCCAAAGAATGCGATTTTAAGAACATGCACAAACAGGGTGGCTCAGGAGAAGATGGAGCAATAGAAACTGCAACTAACTTTTAAAATCACCTAGATTACAAATCGCCTACCAGCTCTCTCGACACAGGAAATGTTTTGTCTTCTTATGGCTTCTGATTAATTCATGACAATATGCATTTGTCGATCCTTTGTTTAGCCTCTTTCTAACTACTACTAGTCAGAGCAGACGTATCAATGTCAAAAACCATTCTGCACAGATCTCAGTCAAGGCTAATCTGCTTTGATCTGTGCTGCCTCTCAGCAAGAAGGGTGAAGATCTTTGTTTTATAGTGCCATTATCTTCAGTTGTTCATTACATGCAAAGCTCAGAGGGCATTACTGCTTACGGCTCCAAAATAAAGCTAAATCTCTACATAAATCCTGCAATAGTTACACCTGATTCTGGTTCAAATTCAACACAGGAGCAAAACTTGTCAAACTCATTTTAGCAGGATTTCACGTGTCCTACAAAACAGAGGCATACTCAGGGCTCTTGCTGCCTTACACTTTGCACTGAGGTAGGTGCGTACCAGAAGCTGTTGCACAGTTGCCCACATACAGCTCCAAGGCACCAGAGCACTGGGAAGCCAACATGAAGACCAACAGAGGCTGAAACGAGCCACAGGACATGCAACTAGACCTACCCAGTTACCTTTTAGCCCCAGTGGTTTTGAAGGGTTATGAGCAGATTCCATCACAGTCAACTTCAGAATTTGAAGCCAGAAATGACCACTAAATGACCTAGATTCTCTTTCTCCATTACAGAAAATCCTCCAGGTGCCACTACAGTGAGCACAGCAACTTGTGCCATTGCTTTTGATACATGAAACCATAACCATTAATAACACAAAAGCTACACAGAAATGACAAGTGCTTAATCATGGGTGCACTGATGAAGAAGTACTTTTAACATATATGGTGTGTCTCTGCTCCTCAGTCACACATGCATCTATTTGCTACGTGATCTGGTCACCCTGGCAGCCAAACCTCACATAGGCAGGTCTTTTTTTTTTTTTTTTTGACCTCTAAAGTGTTAAATTAAAATTGTGAGCACTCAGTACTTTTAACATCAGGTACCTTTGCATGATTATTCTTGAAATTGACCAAATAAAATAGCAGCAGAGCTAGGGATACTTTTTTTTGCATAGCTACAGCTCTGTTTTGTTTTACTTGCTGTGCTGTTACACAGGAAAAGGAAAGGAGGAAGAATTATTGACCTGAAAAGATATTTAAATGCGTTCAGGGTTGAAAAAACACTCAATTCAAGCCACAAAATGTTTCAAATTGGCTTGTTTTAAAAAACAGAACAGTAAAAAAATATTTAATTTTAAAAATTGTTTATCAAAAAGTTTCTCCTTAAAACGTCAAAACAAAAAGGTTTTATTCACTCAGGACTTCCTTCTGTAAAACGAAACAATCTGGCACAGTCATGATTTCAAAAAATG
The DNA here is from genome assembly GCA_033459285.1 of Clamator glandarius. Lineage (NCBI taxonomy): Eukaryota > Metazoa > Chordata > Aves > Cuculiformes > Cuculidae > Clamator > Clamator glandarius. The sequence goes on along the minus strand of JAUNZM010000036.1, from coordinate 2,352,086 downwards.
TTCCTTTCCACTTCAATCTGATTTTTTTTTCCCCAGACAAAAAACTTCTAGAGACCTTGGTTTTCCCAGGCCCTGGGCTAGTGCTAGAAGTACAAGACCTGCCTTTCACTTCCTGAAGCCTAGGTCCCCAGACACCTTTCAGCTTCTTCAGAGGCCAAAGCAGCAGTCTTACAGATGGTCTACTTTAACAGATAGCCTGATTCACCCTCTAATCATCCTTCACGCTACACAGGAACCCTGGCGCTTTTAAAAGGTGACACAGCCCAGCACAGATTGTCCTCCCCTCCCCTCCCCTCCCTCCATGGACTGCATCTACCCGTAAGTGCACCCATCACACTGGAAACCAGACTTCAAATCAGCTGCTATCTGCTTTCGTTAATATTTGCCTCTCACTGTAGCAAAATGAGCTCTTCTCAAGAGCAATTAACAGTATTGGGAGCACTCTACCATGAAACAAGCAGGACTAGGTCGCAGGGCATACCAGCTCCCAGTGCTTTTATACCTCCTGCTATGCCAGTGGCACTTGCAGGAGCAAGACAGCTTAAGGACTACACTGATGTACGCCAATACAGAACCTAGATAGAGGGAAGAGGAGAATCCATTTAATACAGGTGGTTTAAAGTGGCCTGCAAGTGTGCATGACAGGCATAAAAGCATGATCAAGGGCAGGTAACAAAACTGCACGTACTACCCCGAATACAAAAAGGTGGCGATACATTATGACTCATAAAGTTAAAAGAAAATTGGCAGAATTGTTTTTTAAATTTAAAGTACCCCTTGGCACAGAGTTGTTCATAAAAAGGAAGACAATATACAGCTCTTACACTGAGACTGCCTCTCTTCTTCTCCTTGCTTCCCTCCTCACTGTTAATTTTGCTTTAGAAACTACTGAATTTTCCTCCAATACTCAAGGAACAGAGAACAGCAGCCTCAAAACAGAAACAATGTGTGGGAATTTCTCCTTTCAATCATCGTAAGAAACTGAAAACAAGGACTTACAATGGACTCACCAGGTGACACTACGAAACACTGTTACATGCTCCACATGTACACAAAGACCTGCATACACCAGGATACAGACCCATAATTTCAGTAACTGTGAAAGGATCCCAAAATGCTCAAATTAATATATAAACACAGTGTTTGTATGAACCAATGTTTTATGAATGGGGAAAAACAAGGACTTGGGGAGTGTCACTTGAAAAGTAAAAAAAAAATACTACAGTTCTATTGCATGGACCTAGGTCAGCATATGTCAAGGTGAAGACTTCAAGTCACATTATCAAGACTGCAACTACTTTCCAGAGCCTGCTCTACCACTTGGGCCACCATGTGCTTCCTCAGAGCCTCTTCTGCATGCCCTTGATCCACTCACTTCTCACCTCATGTCTTCCTTAAAGCCTCCTCCAGCCTCTTAACGCTGATACCACTTTGTGAGAAGGTCAAGGACCACAGAGTGCACTAAAAGTCCTTTATACTCTTTGCCACATGATTTGTTTCTCCACTTAGGAAGTAAAAGAAGTGACTTCAGAGACAATATTTTAAGAAAGCTTTTTAATGTCCCTCCAGAACGCTGCCAGTGTCATGTAACAGCTTTACTACTGTAAGCTGAATCACATAAATTAAGGACATCCACAACGAAGAATTCATCAAGTCCCTACTGACAGAATTCTCCATACTGAAGAGACACTGAAACATTTTGTGTCCATGCTTGCAAGCACAGCTGATCTCACAGAAGTTATTCAGGGTGTTATCCTCTGACTCGATCCAACCAACTTTCAAAACACAAATACAACACTTAAATTCCCCTCTTCATATTCAGGGTACTTGATCGTTACCATTAAGTGCAGGTATTGCCAATGCAGCACAAAACTACTGCAAGGACCAGGATAAGGATGTCAAACTAGCCCAGGTTTACCTGCCTCTCACTGCAACACCAACACACTCTTGGTCTGCTACAGATGAACACCACCTTGGGGCGCAGTTATGTATAGTACTCAGTACTGGTTATGTACCTTAACCAGTTGTCTGGAGACCTGATGGGAACTTTCAGGGACTTTCCATCCTTGTAAGTTTTCAAAACTTGGTAAGACTCCAAACAACCCTGTCTACCTTCACTGTTAATTTTGCTTTGAGCAGGAGGCTGGACTAGATGATCTCCACCAAGTCCCTTCTACTCTAGCCCTTCTCCTCTGGATTCTGGGATGTTTCAATTTATAACTAAAAAGAAGGAGGCAGCCCAAGCTGCCTGCATAAACACTCTCTGCTGTAGATACTACTGTGGACCAAGTTAACCTTTGTGAAAAGCAAAACGTTTTTATTTGCAACAGTGGCCTGATTCCACTCCCCTGCTGAGCCGTGTACTGTACTACTGAGATGCTCCTGCTGATTTCTGTGGGAGATAATGTTGTATTCTCTGTGTGACAAAGACTGATCCCCCTCCTCTCCCCCCCCTCCATCATGCATTCACAGAGTGAATAAACATTGTTCACTGCCAATCAGACCTGTGACAAAAAAGGTAACAGATAGGGGACTACAGAGCTTTCCAAGTATAACATGCAGAATAAAAAGCTGAATCTCCTACGGTCACCTGTGGGAGTCAGAGAAATGACTGTGTACTCAAGTTACCGTGGAATAATGAAGGGTCTTAATGAGTCGGCAGACCAGAACAAGTCTCCCAGCCCACAGTACAGGGAGCTGGGGGTTTGCAGTTACCGTGTTTAACATGTTCTACTTCATAAGAGCTGCTGCACTAGGAAACCAACAATGCAGACCCACACCGCTCCCAACTCACCTAAAGACAGACCTTAAAAGCAGCAGCAAAGTAACCCAGAAAGAGACATCAGGTCTTTCATCCAACTGGTCACCTGCTCCACCAATATCCAGGCTGATGCCCCAAACTGGCTGTGAACCTCACGTCGTGACTGACTTTCCACAAGATGTGACCCCTTTCCTAACTGCTCAGAGCCCTGCTTGAGAGGAAACCCCTCACTTTGGGAGCCACTGGTTGAGGCAAGCTGGAAGCTGCACCTTTTGCCTTGCTCTGCTGGAGCTGCCTGTCACAGGAACAACCCTTGCAGGAGAAACACAAACCTCCCACATTCTGTCCTGGCAGGGAAGTAAGCAGAGTACTGAAAACTGACTCCCCAGCTTCACTCTCTCATGAATAAGCATAATGGTGGAAGATTAGCACAAAAGGATTTAAGTGGACAGTATGAAGATAAACAAAAGACTGTGCTTAAAATGAATAGCTGTGAGGTTACTTTCTTTTTTTTTTGCGCTGGATTTAAATACCATAAAAAATCAGAATAGTTCTGTTTTAAAATAGTAGTTTAAAGCTGCATAAATATCTTAGGGTCCAAATCATACTCTCACTGATTGAAGCAAGAATGGGCAGAAGAATTTTATTTAAAAATACTGTATATATTGATACAACACATGGAAGAAGCGACAGAAAAGTCTAAAAAAAGATACAGCACAAAACAGGACAGCATCAGAGTTGATGGGGGAGAAGGAAGAGTGAGTATTATACCTTCCTGTTAATTAGAGTAAGGAAATGAATATCAGTTTTAGTTAGAAACACTTTGTTAATCTACATTAATGTTTCAAGAAAACACTGAACACATTCCCGCCTATGAGTAACACCTATCTAACTTATCAACATTAACCAGTCATCCTCATTAGCAGCACCGATGACTGCCTAAAGTACTGTTCTAACTGTAAATACGTAAGCACTTACAAAAAAACCCTCAGTATTAAAATGGACATGTTTAGTTCATATAACTATTATTTTTGAGAAGCAAGTTTTCTCAATTAACCAAGCTGGAAATTCTCATTGCATACACTGAATTAGCAGCAGTCAGCAACTATATAGGCAGACACTTGCTTTACAGAATCTGCACTTAAAGATACAAATTATTTCCCAAATGACAGAAGTGTCTTGTTTTCTATGTAAGACCTCAAATTCAGGACTAAGCATGAGCTCTGCCAGCGCTAAAATCTTAACAAACATGGAAATATCATCACAGAAACAACATATCTGGTGTAGTAAGTATAAAAAAGTATCATATTTTGCCTCATTAATCTGTAGGTTTAAGAAAACCAGTAATGCTTGAATAAATATATTCTTAGATATTCTAAATGTATACAGTAGTCTAATGAATAATAGAAACATGTTATGCTGTTCAGGGGAATTTTTAATTTAATATTGATTTCCAAACAAATGCAGCTTGACACAGAATTGGAGTAACAGGAACTAATCATTATCTGAAAAACAAGACATGCTTAATTCACTATTTTCTAAGAAAATGACAAAATGTAAAAATTAATACTTTGAGTGAGTGTATGTTCAGATAATGGATTGATAAAATAAACACTCACAAATATGATTTATCTCTTTTCAAAACAAAACTCTGCGACCTACCACGATATCAAACACTGAGAATAATTTGCCATTTATGAAATTTATCAAAAGCACAAACACAAATCAAGATTAGAAGAAATTATTTAAACCAAGGTTCCCTACATACAGATTTAAACTGTGATTAAATCACCTATTTAAAACCATTTTGCCTCCGGTCACTTATTCCCGTTTCCATATATCAGGATTGTTTTTGAATTAAAGCATTAGTTAAATGATATCTGGGAAGAGAGAGGGGAATACAAAAATTGGTAAGGAGAAGCAAGGCAAGCCATGGCTCCTGTCATTATTACTATCAACCAAATTACAAGAGCCGAGGATCCGACTTGGGTGTGGTGCTCAAAGAAAATGTTTACCAGACCATGCAAGTTTAGCATAAGAGAACAGGCAGCCCTGGAAATCCCATGCGAATAAGTTACATCTGTTGTAGGCAGCTCCAGCAAAATGTTACTGGTTCACTAGCCCGGGGCAAGCTGCTTTCACCACCACCACTCCCCCCCCCCGCCCCCTTTTCCTTCTCTTTTCTGACAGCCAAGTACAATTATTAGCTTGGTTGGGCTTTTTTTTTTTTTGCCATCATCAAGCTAAGGCCGGGTGAGAATATTTTGTCTAGACTAATAAATGTTTGTAAAGATTTTGCAAGACTGGTTTATGGGAACAGAATCCACTTTTTGTTTTTCTGCTGGAAAAAGCAGCATTAAAAGCAAATGAGCACCATCATGCATTTGTTTTAAATTGCATATTACAGCACTGCTGTTTTGTGCACAATCAATAGATAATTTGGAAGAAAAAAATGCCTTTAAATTTCAAAGCTATCTCTGAGCAGCTAAGGTTCTCTTGGAAACTGAAGGAGGAGTCTGAAATTATTGTTCTTTTGTTTGCATCCCCCAGTGGGAAAGGCAGCACACAACTAGAAACCACTGTGCTTTGAGGCATCATTAAGAATAAAGATCAACCCCCCTTCATTTGAACATTAGATATTAAAACTGAATCTAGGACAAAGGTAAACTGAACAGACTCCTTCCTTCCCAAGCAGTTCTTGGGTTAAATAAAATACCAAAGGGACTATACAAATCTTGTAACTTCCTCTACCAAAACAAAAAGGGATACTTATATTTCACAAAACGCAGGCTGTCTAGATTCCAGTTATAAGCATCAACTTAATCAGTGGGAATCACTGGGATATGCATGGGCCAAAACCTACATCATCATTTTTAGTATTTGTTTTGGAGGGCAGGGTATCTGAAGATGAAATGGCTGACTGAGCTTTTTATTTCATTGCTTTGGGTGGATATGACTGAGTCTTTCTACACAGAGTAGTGCAGAGAAGCTGCTCTGGTGCAAAGCAACCTCAAGTCCCAACGCTGCAACAAGCTCTCACCCTCAGCCTGTCCCTCTCTCCAGTCAGCTCTCTGCAGCATCTGGACCTAAAACATTGCCTGGCAAGGAAGAGGTCTCCTGTCCAGTAATTTACAGATACTAACTTCATGGGGATTACACTCAGAAACAGAATATTTACTCAAATAAAGGAGCATATATCCACAAATTCTGTCCCTGGAACTAGCTGGTGTCCATTTGCATTCAGGCTTAACTGCAGCCCAAGAATTGCGCGCTCTTTGTAAGTAGAGGCGTATGTGACCACAAGGTATGGTGTCCGCACTGTACAGCATCCACACAAATACTGACACACTGGGAAGCTTTCAAAGCAAAGGATTCTGAAGTAAAATTTCAGTGTATACAGTAACGTGAAGCTTCCTCCTTTCTAAACAGTATAGACAATGATTATTATATATTTTTCTAAGGATGTGTGTGTGTGTGACTATTTACTATATGTGCAAACAGTAAACTTACTTTACTTCAAATATTACACCTTTTTTCTCACCTCTTCCCTCCTTTCCACAAACAAACCAAACACTGGATATTAGCAAGGCCTTATTTTTCCCCTGGAGGAACAAAAGAGCTACAGAATTAAAGAAAACAAACCAAAACAAAAAAGCCCCCAGACAAAGCACTACTTGTCAAGAATCAGATTTAAAATTAATGTTTATGGACTGTAAGATAGAACAGCTAAAGCTGTAATCATCTCGCAAAAATAAGTTTCTTTCATTCTTGAAAATGAAATAAAAAAATCAGGTCTCGGCTCACCTACAAACTCCTCCAACAAATTTAAGTGTGTGCAGCATCACCTTTGAAATTTAAGTTTTAAACACTCATAACATACAGGGAGTAAAATTGTGTGGATTTGTACCATATTGAAACAATACCTACGATGCCAGCAGCGATCCCTCAAATTGATCGATGCACAAAAACTTGAACTCATGTGATACTCCAGGTATGGTGAAACTTTTGCCAGTCCAGATCCCCACTGAGAAGTTTAGAGGACAGTGTGTCGTAAGTACTCGACACTTCAAACAAGGCTGGACCTTGTGCAATGCTGAATACTCAAAAAATTCCACCCAAACTACAGATGTGTTTCAGATCTTTCCGAGAACCCTACTGAGGAACAAAAACTCCTGAGTTTTCACACTTGCTCCATACAGCTGACTTGGCAACTGCTGCCAAGTGCCTAACTGCTCCTCATACAGCTCCAATCTGCAGAGTGCCCTCAGCTCCAATTGCTCCTGCTGCTGAAGGCAGATGACCTGTGTGTAAAGAGACAACATTTTTCTGCATTGGACGTATCCTAAAGATTAACGAGGAACATGGATTTTTTGAAGAAGCACACAGATGTAACTAAGGTTTAACTGATAGACTTCTACAGCCCAGGAAGTAACAATCATTCTTTCCAGACTCCTTCCCCACAGTATCCCCTTTACTCTTTTTAGGACATAAAACATTCCTAGATCTCATTTTGACCTAATTACCAGAAGAGAGCCTTACACCCATGAACAGAGCCAGAAGGAGAGTTTTAAAATCAACAGCACTTTGACATACAGAGCATGTCTTTCCATTGCAACACAGGGAGGAAGGCAATCACATTAGTATCATGTTTTCTTTAGGCTAATATACATCAATTTTTGGTAAAGTCAAGCCTAACAGACCTCTACCAAGACTGCTTCAGACTACACAAACATGCACTTCCATAATGTTGTCAGCACCTTTGTAAGGTAAGACAATGTTAAAATAATCAACACTCCTAACTCATGAACAGGAATTCAACCGTTAAAACCTGCATGAAATGACTGCCTAATTCACAGCATCCATCGTAAGCTAACAGTTATTCCCAATCCAACAGATGTGGTTCATAAGATGCTTTGAAGATTCAGAGTGCTGAGCATGTGGAACTTTACCATAACCATTAGAAAGTTCAGGACTTCATTTCTGTCTGTCTTATTCTGTGACTTTGCCGCTCACAGAATGATACTGGCTTTGCCAGCAAGCAAGGGCTGGCGTTATCCATGCCTCATTACACAGTTCTGTCTGCCCACTGCTTAAGCAAAACCACCAGCCTCAAGGCGTGCCTGAGAAATGACTTCAAATTGTGGGCCCCCTTGGCAGTGTGTTAAATTCCTTCAGCTCCTCGTGAGACCTATGGATAAGGAAGGTGAGCAGCACATGGCAAAATGCCACTGGGGAAAGCCAAGGTGCACAGAGTGAACCTAAAATACCAAACTCATTTTCTTAAATAGCTCCAAACACAATTTGAAGCCAGTTGTTTGGAAATTTAGTTTACTGAACTCCTTTAGACCTATCAGGGACAAGCAGAGGTCATACTGATAAAGAAGGTTTGCAACATTAAGGTCTTTGCTATTTTTTATATCATTTAAGGAATGCAAAAAGTAGCATATTGAAAGCTCTTCACTATTTTTCCTAAAAGTTCTCTGATCAAAAGATCTGTCCCTCTGTTAGTCATCAGCAATTTTCCTAGCTTCTGTGCTTTGGCATGACAATGCTTTTTTTATCATTTGAATGCTATAATAAATGTACTCTGCATTCCAGTTCTTGCTTTTTCAGATCATACTCTTTTTCACTGAATTCTATTGAACTTTAACATTTACTATGATCCCAGAGCTCTTAAGGATAAAAAAGCTGTACACATCTTCCCACAAGCAACAGCTGCCTTTTCCTCAATTTGGGGTGATTTCTGAAGCTGGTTAAAAGGATCCACTGGTTGTAGAGACACTGTTCTATGAAATACGGTGCAGTTCACCGAACTCTGAAGGATAAGAAAAAACTTCAGTGGACCTTCTGATGTTCCTTCCAGCTACTTTACAGAAAGGCAACAGAGCTGGAAATGAACCATCAGTTAAAGTGAAGTGAGGCACAGAACTACAAAATGCTATTTGGTTGGTACAGGATACGGAAACGCGATTATACTACTTAGGAAGGTCCTGAACTAGCCAAAAGAAATGGAAAAAAAGAGAAAAAAAATAAGGAGAGACAATGAATTGGAAAAAGAACAATAAATTGGAATTAATAATACTAACAAAGCTGAAAACATAAGTATTCACATCACTTCAACAGCCTGAAGAAAGAAGCTGCTCTAATGCTTAATCTGACAATATCAGAAACTTAATACCAATAACAGAAAATCATATTCTTATAGGTATATGTTCAAAGGTGATGCTACTCACACTTAGGGTGGAGACACAGGATTGCTGCTTATCTAGGAAAGAGCAAGTAAACAAAAGAAAAATGGAAATGGCATATTGAAAACTGCATCACTTGTAAACAAGTAACTGACAGCTCAGAAGCAAACCATTGTGATCACTTATGGATCAATGACCCTGCAACTAAAGCACAAGGAGAGGGAATATTTACCATTAATACACAGAGGAAAACAGCAAGTCTATGCACTCAGCTAAAAATGTTCAGAACCTTCCCCATGACCCCAAAAGTGCTACCACACAGGACTTCTAATTAACAGACACTAAAGAAAGTATTCTGTAAGTTTTGCAACACGCAAAAATTAGAAAAAAAAATAGAAAAAATAAAAATACCAAATGCAACATGGTGGAATTCTTAACTAGACCTCAGCTTGAAGGTCAAGAGAAACTGATCACCAAAATAAAGATTAGCCATAGCTTAGCTACCACTTATTGTGCCTTGGTTATATTTATTACGTACAGACAGAATAAAACTCAGTTTATAAGCAACTACCACTTCAGAAGTTTCACCTTCATAAAGCTGGAAAAAAAATCCTGAATTCGGGCCAGAGAAAAGAATCTGACTTCAAAGATAAATGACTTGTTTAAATAATATTCTTCTAAAGTCATATCCAAACAAAAGAGTGACTGATTAAAACTAAATGAAAAAGTGAATCAAAATTTAATCCTTTCTGTCAGACTACATTAAAAAACAAAGGGAAAAGTAGGAGTAATGCCCAAAAATAGCAATGAGCTTAAGTGAAATGCTACAGACTGCTCAGTGAAGAAAGAGACACAAGAAAGTCCTTTTGGTACATTAGGAACAAAAGGAATCCTAACAGTAGTACAAAATCCATTACTTGATAGGAATTCTTCAACACCAAAAAATCTACAACAGGCAGAACTTCAATATGCAGCTCTAACAGTCTCCAATGATCTACTGGTACGCAGTGATAACTATTGTCTATTCCAGTATTAACCAGCAGTGATAAATGACAGCCATTAAAGCTGGGCACCAGGCCACTGCATCCAGCTAAAGCAGGCACAGGGCGTCAAGGGTGTAGCAAGAGAGGAAATAATCCAAAGAGAGTCATAAGAAATATTAAGAGAGTAGAAAAGCATGCCTCACAAAGAAAAGCTCCAGCTCAACCTGCTGTGTTTTACAAGGACAAGTTTGAGGACAACAATTGTGTACACACAAGCAGAGGGCTTTTCAGTCCAGCAAAGGCACACGCACCACTAGCCTGAAGTTAAAAGCAAATCATTTTAGTTATGAAAAATAGCATCTACTTGAACCGCTTCAGGGGAATTCATTTAACAGCACAAGCAAAACAGGCTGCCTTGCTGGCAATGTTCACAGACAGTAACACAAGGGTTTTCTAAATGATGCTGCTTGCTCAAAGAGGTGGTAATTCAGGACAGTTTGCATCATGCAGGTTGCTTCTGGAAGTGCTCACAAGCTTTCTTTTTTTTCCCCATGAAATCCTTCTGTGCAAAACCAAACAAACACCAGACTGCTGGTCAAAAGCAACAGCACAGCTTCTCAAATTCCTCCCTCGTTCCATTAAATACAGGAATACGTTCTTTACACGTAACAAGTTTCATAACAAAATCAACTTTTCCTTGTATTTATACGCACTTTGACCAACGCGCTCCCCGTCCATCTCCATTTTAAAAATAAGCGGCACCTATTAGACGTTGTAGAACAAGAGACATCGTAGCCCGCAGCGTTTTACATGACGCTTTGTGCCGAGCCCGCCTCTCCCTCCTCCCGTTAACTGCGGGACCCAGCAGAGCCCACGCAGCAGAGCACAAGCACCTACCCGACAACGCTCCCCGCTGCCGACACTCGAGCCCTTCCAGAGATCCAGAACCGCCCCCATTACATGGTTCAGCGCAGCCGGTGTCGCTCTCCAGCGCTGTGCATCGCGATCTAGGGGAGAGCCGAGCGTCAGAGCTCGCCCCGAGCCCCCGACGCCCCCAGAGGGAGCGACCGGGGGGCTCCCCCAGCCCTGCCCGCGCACACCCCGCTCGGCGGCCCCGCGGCGACTCCCGAGCCGCAGCTCCATGGCTCGGGGGCCGCTGTCGGTCCGTCTGTCCGCCCTTCTGTCCGGCCGGGACGCACGCAGCCCAGGGACAGCGGCAGGGAGGCAACTCGCCAGCTCCTCCGGGATGAACTAACTGCTCGCCTTCTGCCTGCCCCTCTACAGGCGACCCGCACCAAAATTCCTCCGTGCAGCGCGCGAAGCCCCAGAACGCTCGAGCCGGGGAAGAGGAGGGAAGGCGCGGGGAAAGAGAAGGGAAGCGGGGGGGCAGGAGGGAAGCACTGGGAAGAGGAAGGAAACACGGGGACAGGAGGGAAGCCGAGGAGGGAAGCGCGGGGAAGGGGAGGGAGGCGGGGGGACGGTAAGGAAGCCGAGGAGGGAAGCGCGGCGCCAGGAGCTGCTCCGCGGGGTTTGACCGGCGGGCCGAGGCAGCGGGTCCCTCGCCGGGGCCGCGGAGCCCCTACCTGCGGCGGCGCCGCCTCCCGCCCGCGCTCACGGCCGCGCCGCCATCTTACGGCCGCGCCGGCCCAGCGCTCCTCCGGGGGCGGCAGGAGAGCCCGCGCCTCCCAGCGCCGCACGGGCGCTCCCCTCGCCGCCCGCGGCGCCCGCTTGCATCGCCCCGGCGCCTCCCTGCACCCCCGCCCGGCGACCTGCGCGGCGGGGCCGCCGCCGCCTCAGCCTCCCTGGCGGGGAGCGGCAGCGCGGGCGGAGCCGCTTCGAGCACCGCCCGCGGGGCGGGACCGCGGATCCCGAGGCTCCAGCGAGAGGAGAAGTCCTGCGAATGTCTCGGTGCGTGCTCGGTACGGCTTCTGCTCCCTTCTGCGTTTGCTTAATAAGACCCGTCTGAAGTCCAGTTCTAGGCTCCTCTGAAGTCCTCTGAGGTCCCAGTACCTGAAGGGGCTGCAAGAAGCTGGGGAGCGGCTGTTCCCAAGGCTGTTCGACGGGCATAAACTGGAGAGGGGCAGATTTAGACTAGACATAAGGAGGAATTTCTTCACGCTGAGGCTGGTGAGGCCCTGGCACAGGTTGCCCAGGGAAGTTGAGGCTGCCCCACCCCTGGAGGTGTTCAAGGCCAGGGCCTTAGAATCACAGAACCACTAAGTGGGAAAAGACTCCTCAAGCCAACCAAACCTGTCCACTACTCGACCATGTCCCTGAGCACCTCATCTACCCGGCTTTTAAATCTCTCTAGGGACTGTGCCTCAACCACCTCCCTGGGCCGCCTCTGCCAGGGCCTGATAATTCTTTTGAGGGAGAATTTTTTCCCAGTGTCACATCTGAACTCCCCCTGGCACGACTCGAGGCCAAATGCTACAGACTGCTTGGTGAAGCAAAAGACACTATAAGCAGTCTTTTTGGTACACCAGGAACAAAAGGAATCCTAACAGTAGCACAAAATCCATTATTTGATAGAAATTCTTCAGCACCAAGAAATCTACAAAAGGCAGAACTTCAATGCGCAGCTCTAACAGTCTCCAACGATATATTGGTACCGTGTACAGTTCTGGAATCCCCAACCTAAGAAGGACATGGAAGTGCTGGAACAGCCAGAGGCGGCCACAAAAATGATCGGAGGGCTGGAGCGCCTCTGCTATGAGGACAGGCTGACAGAGTTGGGGCTAGGAAGCTGGGGCTATTTGGGGCTACTTGGAGCGAGGAAGCTGGGGACTGCCATGATGCCTCCACTCAGTCCTCTCCTCTCGACACCAAAGAGACCAAGTGACTTTAGCTGCTCCTCAGACCGCTTCCCCTCTAAAACCTTCACCAACTTTGTGGCCTCCTCCTAGGGACACGCTCCAGTAGTTTGATATCCTTTTTATCAGGTTGCTCAGAGCCCCATCCAACCTGACCCTTGACTGCTTCCAGGGATGGGGCATTTACCACTTCTTGGGGCAACTTCTTCATTGCTGCTTGAAATTTTGGTTCAGACACTGAACTAGGACGGTTTGCCTCAAAAAAAAATCAAGCTGGGGCCCGTGGGGACTGTTAACAGTTAGCTGCTAACAGCTGGTCAAGGAAGATCAAGATTTGCTATTATAATTGTTTCAAAGAACCGTATAGGTCCAATATTCAGTCAAGACTAGTGACAGAAAATCTGATCAAAGCTCTGAGGAGTAAAAGTTTTGATCCTGGGAATGTTTCTGGTTCCTCTTCCACGCTGACACGCTTGTTCCATTTTTCAGTCATCAAACCGCTCCCATAGTCCCGCAGAAATGGAGGACAGCAGCCAAAGGGGAGATCAAGTTAAGCAAAAATTCTTTTATTACATTTCCAGTGTAATACATTAGATGTAAAATGTGCTTGCCTCTGCCGTAGAATGAATACACCAAGTGTGGGATAAATTCTTACTTTGAAGTCTTAAGACTCTGACTGTTTAAGTGTAACGTTGTTCATAATCAAATATATCCTGTGAATAAAATAGAACAGGCACCCCACCCAGGTGATTTATTTTTTATTAATACCCACCCAAACAGCACAGAGAAAAGAAAAAATCCCAGTAATACACAAATGTTTGCACAAACAAACTGTGAAGAAACAAAAAAAGAAAACTAAAACATAGGTAAGAAACCAAACGGGCACAGAGGGACTACACAGGTGTTCAGAATCACCTGTATGTGAGGGGAGATGACAGAGCAGCAGGGTATCGTGCCACAGATTTCATCGCAACTGATATAAGTTTTTCTGCTCATAAAATTAGTCTTTGTGTTATTAATATCTTCTAAAAAATAACTGCCAAATTAACTGAGTGACATTTTTGCTGGGGCTTTGAAGAGGCAGACATCTTCAACACAGGGTAGTGCTTTGCTTTTACTTAAATATATTTATCTTCAATGTGTTCATTTTTATGTAATAAGCAGATAGAATTCTCTCCAGGAAAATAGAAAGCTATTTACAATTGAATTCAACTACAAGCCACCCGATCAGTGACTAATAATTTATATAAAAATGCAATTCTCCAATATCAACATGATTGTCATTATTACAAGCAAGACTAAACTTTACCTTAGAATGTTACAGTAGTAAATCTTGCTTTGTTTCATGTTAGGGTTTTTTTGACAAAAATATACCATAGCAAAAGTCCTTTTTCTCCCACTTACTTTCTTTAGGTTGTTAATTCTCTGAAAGCCACCTGAGGTGCTATCAGTTAATTTAAATAAAAAAAAAAAACTTACCTCTGAACTGCATTAAGAGATTTGTAAAGCATTTACATTTCATGAATCAATCTGAGAGCTGGTCTAAAACCTTCACGTAATATGAAATGGACTATATAACACCGCAGACTGCTTCAGAAAAACACATTCCCTCAAGCTGGAAAACAATGATAAAAGTTTATCATCAAGTTTTCAATCACTTCCTTATAAAGAGAGGTATTGAAATTGGCTGGGAGATGTACAGATCTGCAGTGTTCCAAAGCCAATTGCAGCACTATGTCATATTAAAAAAAAATATAAGCAGGATAAAAATATAAAGTAAAAACAATAGAAGGACTTTATTTGATCTTTCTTAATAAATTTTAAGATCTGTTTCTCTTGTATATATAAATAGATATGTAGAAATAATCTTTAGTGAATTATGCACAAACAACAACATGCAATGAAAAGAGAACATTACAGAGCAGAAGCATCACTGAGCACAGCTGAAGATTGTGATTTCTTTCTTCATTTCCTAGGAAGAAAAAAGACAAACTGGCAGTCAGCACAAATAAAAGCTTAAGAACCCTGTTATTTCTTCATAAGAAGAATAAAGACATCCATTCAATTGTTAGTCATATTTAGCTACCACCATCACAATGTCCTGCTATACCCACTAGCTTCAAAGACATCCTTACGCATCCAAAATAGAGAGTGAGCAGAGAAACTGTATGCATCTGTATCAAGCGATGATGCGTCTGTATCAACAGGGTGTCAACAAGAAGAAAGAGGAGACAGTGCCTGAAAAGCCATAAGTAAAGCTGGAAACGTTATTTCCTGCACTCTGAATAATTACATGTTAAAGTCCGTCCTGTCTTTGAGTAGAGCCTGCTACTGACCCATTTGCACAGTTGCTCCAAACATGAGATACTTTTATGTTGAAAGGTAATGGTAGAAGAAACAAAGAAAGTCCCTTTTAATTTAAGCTTTAAAAGTTAAGTCATAAAAGCTCACAAACCCTGATAGAACACAAATGTCTCATAGAATCACCAGGTTGGAAAGGACCCACCACACGATCGAGTCCAACCGTTCCTATCAAATACTAAACCTTGCCCCTCAGCGCCTCATCCACCCATCCCTTAAACACCTCCAGGGAAGGTGACTCAACAACCTCTCTGGGCAGCCTGTTCCAGTGCCCAATGACCCTTTCCATGAAAATTTTTTTCCTAATATTCAGCATAAACCTCCCCTGGCAGAGCTTGAGGCCATTTCCTCTCGTCCTGTCCCCTGTCACTTGGGAGAAGAGGCCAGCACCCTCCTCTCCACAATTTCCTTTTAGGGAGTTGAAGAGAGCAATGAGGTCTCCTCTCAGCCTCCTCTTCTCCAGGCTAAACAACCCCAGCTCTCTCAGCCGTTCCTCATAAGGCCTGTTCTCCAGCCCCCTCACCAGCTTCGTTGTTCTTCTCTGGACATCCTTCTTGTGGTGAGGGGACCAGAACAGAACACAGAATTCAAAGAGCAGCCTCATCAGTGACGAGTACAGAGAGAGAATTACCTCCCTGGACCTGCTGGTCATGCCGTTTCTGATATAAGCCAAGATGCCTTTCTCCTTCTTGGTCACCTGGGCATCCTGCTTGCTCATGTTCAGTCGGCTGTCAACAAACATCCCCAGGTCTTTCTCCTCCACGCAGCTTTCCAGCCCTACTCCTAGTAGGGAGCACTGCACAGGGTTAAAGCCCTATGCAGTGAAGCCCTTTCCTTGCTAAAACATTTCATTCTACTAGATGAGTGAAGGGTGCATTTTTTCACGAATGGCCTCCCTGAATCCAAGTAATCCTCACTGCTGCCCAAACAGAATGGAGCATCCGTTCTAACTCTTTATCAGATGTGGAAGAGATTGAGATGACTAAAATCGCAGAGAAAAGGCTCCCTCTGTCTTAAAGCAGACTGAGAGGCATAAAGAATTCTATCTATTCTCAGGCACAAGCACCTCAAAGACAGATGGATTCATGGATCTTGAATCTGAAGAATGAATATGCAACGTATCTAAATCAACTCAACACCGGGAATGCCTGACTGGGAACAAGGGTGCCGCTGGAAGGTTTCTGTTGTGTTCTGACAACTCAGAAATCCTTTCATAGAGGAAGAGATCAGAGAATTTGACTCATTAACATTAAACCGTCATAATCTGAGATCTCCCCATATGTTAAATTAAAGATGCTAGAGAAGTCTCACACTCTCTGTTTCATACTTAAATTCCTTTTAAGAGTGGAGCGACTACTCAAAGAAGCATTGACCACGTCTGACTGCCTGTAAGGGGAGAACGAGGAAGTGACAGATGGAGAAAAGCAGCCTCCTTTATAGCCCCCCACCCCTACAAAGGTTCTGGAAAAGGACTGTTGACAGACTGAGATTAACTGCTTTGAGAGGGCTGTGGGCAGACCCACTGTATCCAAGTTCAAGCCTTTTCCTGCTGAAACTGCCGACAATTATGCCAAAGACAATAACTGTTTTGCAATACGGATAAATGTCTTCCAGACTGGAAAAGTCTTGTAACACAGGCAGCTAAGCAGGAAAGAGTAAATAAGCGTTATGTCCAGAGCACACAGATACATATGCATCACGCCCACATTCAGAACAGTGATAGAAAATGCTGTAAGATAAAAAACAATTACCTTCACTAGTCTGGTTTTGTCATAATCTTCCCGACGTTGGTAAATGCACTGACTGAGAACAGCATATAGTTTTTCCAAGCGAAATATATTGAAGGTCTCACTTATCACAATGACAAAACTTAACAGTTGCTGAAGAAAAAAATGGAAACATGTTTAGACTAGCACAAAATCCTTGGAATAGGCTCTTTATTTTTTCACAAGCTACACAGTAACAATACAACACAAACTACATCCTCCTTTCTTATCCTGCAAAACAAAATGTGAGTTATACTTCTGAGAACAAATTAAATATCTCACAAGATTTAACTAGAGAAAATGAGTTAATCCTTCATATTTGAGAGAAAAAGCAGGCTTAAATTCCAGGCAATATGTAATTATGATTCGATCTATCAAATCAACGATGATGACTGTGAATCGACTGCTTCCAGAACAGCAGGGAATGAGACAATCCACTTTGTCACTTTGCTGCTGCAGCAAAGCCACTGCTGCCTTTTATGAGAGAAACTGTTGTGGCAATGCAGGACACCCTAAAACGGATCTTTGGAAGCCAGGCTACACGTCGTCTAGACACAGATGTGCCAGCTGGAGACAGAAGCATCCTTAGGGGCTCACCTTTACCCACGAGCTGCAAATGTACCATGCCTACAACTCTGCTCTCAGAACACACTGCTCAAGTGCCTGAAGTAGATCATGAAGCAAAGTAATTTCTGTTAACAGAGCTGTCGTTTCTGTTACCAGAGATGAGAGTGTGACAATGTCTGGGAAAGCAAGAGTCACCAGCTAGCGGCAGCACCTTGTTCTACTGCTGGGTGTTGTGTGAAGCTGCGAAGATGTAGCTTAAGAGAGCAGTCACACCAAGCGAAAATATTACTGCCTCCCTACTGCCCATCTTCAAACCTGCCTCCCTCTGACCAACTAGCACAAAATATTGTGTATCCTCCTCAACTTCGTTCTATATAACATACGGATAAGAGGCACAAAACCCACGCAGCTTCCTTCCAGCTGCTGCAAGCATGAAAGACAGGATGTGGCAGAAACGCATGTGCTGTCACACAGATGACTGCATGTTCTTCTTACGTTCATAAAAGTTCTAGGCCTATTACCAAGCAAATAAATGAACCAAGAAATCCCAAACAAATCCAAACAGCTACATTTTGGAGTTTCACTCAGCTTATTCACTGCAGGTGAGCTTCAAAGGCGCTCTCTGGTGTGAGCAGCAAGCTCCAATGACACCCATGTTAATAAAACAAGATGCATTTCATGACTGTAGCTCTCCTCACAGCTGAAATATGTGTCCCCTGAAATGTATATAAGGGCTCTACTGTACCATTTCTCTAATGGGTGATAACTTTGGAGCACATGCTACTAGCGCCCTGACTCTATGAAAAACCCTTGTGGTTTCTCAACATACACAAGCAGACATGAACAACAACACTCCCTGAAACCTGCTTCCTTAAGAAGCCAGCTTTAAAAATGTACCTTCACCTCTACACATTATGTCACAGCTTAAAAACGTGGCAGAAATTGTGCTGACAAGCCCTTTCATCAAAGGGGAATCTTATCTGGTCACATTCTCCCCTCACAGAGGAAACATCCAAGTGATACTCCCTTTTTCACCACAGCAGCTGAACAGCTGCCCTTTCCTCTGCACTGGCCAATTTTCAGGATTCCAACCTAGCAATTTTCCCTATTTTCCTCACTGCAGTATCCCCTGAAGATCAGTTCCTTGTGCTATGCTCTCCAATTTGTGGAAAGGAATTCCTTTTAGCCCCTGCGGCTAGGCCTAATTTTAGCCCTTTCCCCAACGGTAGCCAAGGATAGCAACTTTTCACCTAGGAGGGACTGGAAAACCCTTACAAAGCCATAACTGTATGAACACAAAATTCTAACATTGAATTATGAAAGAATTTCAGAAAAGTAGGTATTAGTATTTTATTCACTACAAGCTTTATGTCAACCTGCTAACTTCAGGTTTAAAGTCATCACTGCTAGAAAGAAAGGTCCTTTTCAGTTACTGAAGAACTCAAAACATGCAAAACCCAAACCAAAACCCACATACCCATCATAAAAACTACTAAGATATTAATAACCAGTGATACTATCACATTGTCAGTGGGGTATTTTAAAATTCAACAAGCCCTTTTAAATTAAAAATCAGGAAGAGAAAACAGTCTCCTAGAATTTAAATCACCAATAGCAAGAACAGCAGTCTACACCTCGTGGAAACATAACAGTCATAGTTCTTTACAGGCTCTATTATTTCACAGGCTCAACGTCCTTCCCGTAAATTGTTTTAATTGGCACTGGGTAACAATTGACTTAATTTACAATGTACATGTAGCAAGACAACGTCTTTCTTTAATTTCAGTTTTGTTAATACTAGACTTACTTCGAGCTGACAGTAATCCACAATCACGGGCTGTGTGAGAATTTCCCTTGCTTCCTTTACTCCTGTCATCCGTTGCTCTGCAGCCCGAGAATGACTTGCACGAGTCATGCAGACCCATGAATCTGCAATGACACAGATTTCTTAAGTCAGGATTTCTGTTTATTTGGAATACAGCATTAGCGCAGTAACCTGTACCCAGAACATACTTTCTCTCTGCAATGACAGACACCAACCTAAAACAATTTTTTCCCTGAGAAATGCTTGACTTATTTTCTTTCTGGCAAGAGTTATGGCTCCATAAAAATGAGAAACTTGGATACAAATAAAACCACTAGAGAAAAAGGTAGGGTAGAAACAGGAAAACAGATGTAGTCATGCTGCCATTCCAGCACTGCATGGTAAAACTCCAAAGTAATTTAGGTTAGGAAACACATCTTACAGTGCAAACCTAAGTCTTTATTCCACGTACGACCCTAGATCCACACTGCTTGAAGTACAGCTTTTTAACTTACACTGCTCATTAGTGGCAAGATACTCATGCAATAAAAGAAATTCAATGATTGTTCTTCTATTAGTTACCATTTGAAAAACAAACTTCAGAATAAAAAAAACAGCAGCTGCAGAACAACATGAGTTTGGTTAGCGTAACTAGAAAGGCAGCAGCATTATGCAAGAAATACTGCGCTAATGTGATAGAGAGATAACAGAATGGAATTAAAGAAGGCTAAAACCTAATAACCAGTGTAATCCTCCACAGGAAGAAAAAGGAACTGAATGACCTGTTTGACCTTTCACTTACCACTTGAATCTCTTTCTTCAGAACTTTCTATTATTTGGCAATCCAGCATTTCACTCCCTTTTCTTAGGTCTGAATGTTCAGGAAGCACAATGCTTTTCTTTTGAGAAGTGGATTTAGCCACTTCTGTCCCAGATTTATTTTCATTCCTATTTCTCCATCGTTCTTGAAGTATGTTTTCATTTTCTTCTTTGGAAGAGTCCCGTGCAGACTCAACTTCAGTGCGATCTGTGTTAGAAATATGTTTTTCTGGAAACTCTTCATCACTCTCTACTTCAGTTTGGTCTTCTGGAACTTTATTCTCTTTATTGAACTGACAATTCCTCCTCTTTGCTGCGATTCTTGAGGACCATGTGTTCTTCCTGTGTTTTCTTTTTAACATATCTACAAAGAGGTACCGGAAAAAGCTATCCAAAACATCACAAAAACAGTTCTTGCTTCAAAGTCTAGCATCCTCATCTTACTGGAGTTACAAGAAAAAATAATCAAATGAGCTTGGGTACCATCGTCTGTCTCCATACATATGTCTAGAGAAATGAGTTGCAAGTTAATGAGGTCAATTTGCTATTAGATTTTAAAAAGCTAGCTACATAATTTCATTCACAAAACCATCAGCTTCAAGATTTTATGAACACAGAATTCTTACTTTAGAGAGCAAGTACTACTGCAAAGCAAAGTTATTAGGTGAAGTTGCTTATTACATGAACTAATATAGATGAACAGGCCTTTGGAGACAAGCCCTTCTTCAAAACTTCAAAAGCTAAACAGGTTGGGCAGAACTAGATAATTTTAAGGGAATATTTGCTGGAGAAAAAACAGCCTGTAAAGACTTAAGCCTCACATGCTTTCTGATTCAGTTAACCCTGTTTAAAGCAAACTGTGCCTTTTTGCTTTCCCGAAACCGCCCCCCGTTCTCTGTATTCACAGAGTACGGCTAAAAAAGCACATGGGTAAAGCCAATAGCGAAACTCCCAGTCCTGCCAATGAGACCAGGAAACTCCACACAATGTCATACATTTTATCCAAAAGAGACCCAAGTTGCTATCTTGTTCATGTCCTTTTCACAGGAAAAGTGAGGAAATAATGATCTTTCCTGTACATATCTACTATTGCTCCTCTGCTTCCCCCCCTTTCCCCTTCAATTGTAAATCACATTAAGAGGTGGCATAGAGGCAGGGAAGGAAAAAACCCTGCCTCATATAACTAAAAACTAGTTGAGTATTCAGAAATTGCCACGTATAACATTTCGAGGTAGCTAGAGACAGCAATTTAGGAGCCATTAAAAGTCAGTTGGGTCATCAAGGCCAATGTCTCACGTTGGTAAACAAATTTATTTCAAATTCTTAACTATATTTAAATGAAAGATCTCTGGATTTATCCCACATTTTGAAGCAAATGAAAAAATGAAATACCTCTGGCAAGAACAACCAGACATCACAGACACCTGTCATGTCACAAGAGCAGAGAAGATATCGGTGACTTTGGCACCTTCTCCAAGAAATTCTGAATGAAATGCAACTTACTGTTAGTGCAGGGTGTGCTGCAGTCTACAGGCACTGCTGGCATCTTTGTTTTTTCATCACACTTCAGGTCTGTTTTCTTACACCCAGGAACAGAGTTCTGCTTCGGCATTACATGGTAGTAAGATGGAGCATACTTGGAAGAGCTACAACCTTGCAATAAAGATCAGAGTGCAAAGAATTGCATCTTGCATTATTGGTTACAAGTACAGAGACAAGTCTTAAAATCCTTGGTGGCAAAACCCATACCTCTTTTCCTACGTGATTCTTGAATTTCTTCACAGCGTTGTTCAAAGTCTTCATCCATTTCTTCCCTCACTATGGCATATGCAGTATCTCTCAACGTACAAGCTCTGTGCCTAATAAGACGATCTGAAATTTTATTGTCAGAACTGAGTATTTTCTGCCAGCCAATGAAATCCTTTATTTTGATAACTTAGATTTTACTTTTTCCATAAGTAGGTTCTGAATATATTTCAGTGAATATATTCAGCATAACGACCTTAAAGTTAATTATTAAAGTAAAAGCACTGGTTGCTGATGAACACTTCCATCAGAATTGCATGCCCAAGTAGCTTAATGCTAAAACATTCACCACCTGACAAGAGCTGTACTCTGTGGATGTTTAAAATGATCCAGTCCCAATTCTGCTGTGCACAGAGAACATTTAAAAGTTTATGCATTTTAAGTTTTTCCAAATTAGGAATATAAACAAATCCTCACCTCCAGGATCTCTATCTGGGTTGTACTCTAAAGCATTGCTGCAGATTAGATCAACGTCTTTTAAAAAATCTCCTGCAGTTAGGTACTGGTGCAAGTCAATCTTAGACAGAACAGCTGAAAGGTCCATGGGCTGTTTAATAACTGCATCGTAATCAGGTACCTACAAATGAAAATATATGTGCTCAGAGATTTTAATACAGTACCTACCACAATTACTTATTTTAATAAAGTCAACCGAAGAACTTCTTAAAACTCGCAAATATTTCTGACACATTCAAAGATGAGGAAATTAAACAGTATGGTTCTTGAAGAGAGAAGGACTATTACAACTGGCTTTGGAGACACAGACCAGAAGAGGGGGAAAAAAAGAAGCAGGGAGGTCAGCACTGCGTGTGAGGCAGAGAAGGGAACAAGACTCCCGCAGTGGGGTTAAATTCACTTTGCTTCAGAAAATCACAGCAAAGAAACCTTTCTCGGCTAAGTCACCTGAGATTCTCTTTGTTGTTGACGGCAAGAAAAAGTCTGCAGAAATTGCACCATGGGAGTATCTGCCCAAAGCCTCTACTTTCGGATGAGATAACTGGACCCAGAGGTATCGATTTCTTTACTTGGACGATAAAAGGAGCCTAACAGCTAGTTTAAATAAGCAAATCTATATATGTTTAAATTATTCACATCTCAGAAGCTAGAAGAGGAAATACAAGTCAGTGGATGCTTAAGGGAACAGGACTTTGCTGTGATGCAAAGCTGTATTAAAAGTAAAGATGCCTTTGAAATATACGCCCCGAACTTAGACTTGTTCAATGAATTAAATGAGAAAAAGACACATGAGACTTAAGAAGCACATGGGAGGAAGAAGGAATCATGCAGCCCTTATGGTTGATCTCATACAGAGAAGCCCCAGAGGAAATCGAGAATAGAATCTTCAAATTGATTTTAAAAACTGCTGCTTCTACTGCTGTTTTCACAGAAACTTTTGACAGTCAATAAAAAAGCTTTAGGCTTTATTAAAGCATTCCTATAGATGCTGTTTATAGTTTTCAGGAAAGAGATCTTTCTGCTTTTTGGGGCTGTAATAATACCTACATAGCAAAGCCTTTTCATGACCAAACTGTGTTGGCATTTGGTCTGACTGGCAGTTGGATTGGATTGTTGTACGTCTGTTCCAACCAAAATATTCTAAAGTTCTGAAGAGGTTTCAGAAGGAGCCGGGGGCTTTCAGTGACTACTCAGATAACAGATATTTGAGTACCTCAAGCTTAAAAGCAAAACTAAAAGCAAAATCCAGTTCCTACTTCTTGAATAAAAACAAACATAAACCTCCCTTTAAGGAGCACACAAACATAGCATTGTTCAGAGAAGGACAAATGCAGAGAATTAAGAATAGATACAGCTAAAGTGCTATTATAGATCTACTACAATTTACCTCCTCTGGGTCAACAGGCTTTGTAAATGCTCTGAAACGTCTGTCACTGAAAAGTCTATGAGTCACATCCCTCAAGAAAATCCTAAGTTCACGCAACGTATCCTCCTCCTGCTCCTCCAGCTTTCTTATTTCTTCCTCTGTCAGCTGTCGAGGCTTAGGCGGCGGTGCTACAGGCAGTACTTCCAATGCCTGCCAAGCTGGAGTTGATCAGAACTTTTAGTCAATTTACAGTACTCAAATAAAAATATATCTGCAATTATTGATAGAAAATTACCACTAAAGCAAACACTGTGAACTTGCAGTTAGCAGAGTTTTACATGTAGAATATCCTCACCTGTGTTGTTTTTTGGTGCAGGAGGTTTAGCAGCTTGATGTAGAATCAGGTCCTCAAAAAACATTCTTCGTTCTTCCTCATTAGGCAACTGGATTCTGAAAACTTCATAATCCTTAAGAAACAATTCTCTTGCCTAATGCACGAGACGAAAAGATCATTCAGAGATAAGGCCACACCAGTCCTTCTTAAACTGAAATTAAACTGAAAAGTCATATGGATAAAAAACTATGAAAAGTTATCTTCTCAGTCTTAAAAGGCTTCATTTTTCACGGGTTAGCATGACAAATGAAAATATCTTTGCTAAGGAACACCTCTAGAGTTAAAGCTCAATGAAGGGATCGTACAACACACTGGTGATAATCACCCCTCCCAAGACTTCTTAATTTGTATTTACCTGTCTTGCTGTGTGTCAGTTTGAATCTTTATGGCAGCTGCAGAAGGAACAGGCAGGGCTTTTTGGGTGGCGGTTTGGTTTTTTTTATTAATTTAAACGAGGTGTCTAAATTTGTATACTTCCAAGTTTTACTCCATTTTTCAATCTCTACTACCAAAAGGCACAGAAGGAATTTCAATACTTATTTTAGAAAGAATTTGTTAACAGTATAAAAACTTATCTAGATAAGTTAAAACTTTTTGCAGCATTTGATGATTAACTTATCTAGGTAAGGCCCCCTCCCCACTAACTGAGATAAAATAATAAAAGCAGCATATTCACATTTTGAAGAACTTCCTTTAAGGGACACTCTCAGATGTCTAGGAAGCTAAGCATGTGCTCTTACTGAACTTTGTTAAGGAATACAATACAAAATTTATTTCCAAGTTACTTAAGGAGAAGTTGGAACTTAGAGCTTTCTAATTTGTAAAGCTTTCATCTATATAAAGAAAGAAATCAAAATTCTTATTTAAGAATTTAAATTTGAAATTATATTGCATCATATAAGGAAAAAATTCTTCACAGAAAGGGTCGTTAGACATTGGAACAGTCTGCCCAGGGAGGTGGTTGACTCGCCTTCTCTGGAGGTGTTTAAGGTGACGGTGGATGAGGTGCTTAGGGGCATGGTTTAGAGATTGGTGGGAATGGTTGGACTTGACGATCTGGTGGGTCTCTTCCAACCTAGTTATGCTATGATTCTATGATTAACTGTGTGACCACTGTACTTTTTCAGGGAAAAAACCCTTCCCTGTTCAGCAACAACATTTTCAGTAAAAGTAGCTTTTTCCCGTTTACATTTCAAGCACCGTATACTCTTGACTAAGAGCACACCCAACCATCTTGAAGTCACCGGAATTCCTGCCTGAAGTACGTTCTGGCAAATGTCTAATAAGCATCCATGTGTGAGAAGGAGAATAGAAGAGTTTTAGATAATGCTTTCAGCACTCTTTTGTCTAAACAGATGTTAAGAGAGCCGGCTAGGGTGCCTGAGGAATAACAGTACGGATTTGCTTAAGAGCATACAGTACTCCAGCACTTAAAGGATTTATAAATTAACAAGAAACTGAATAAAAGAGTAAGAAAAGTATCAGCAGAAATACCTCTTCTGGAAGATCTGCATGACACACATCAGATGTCGCAAGCAGCAAAACCGGAGCAAATGCTGGAATGTTATGCAGCGATGTTGTAAACGTAGCTTTCACTGTAGCTCCAACAGCCTCCCACCACAAATGGATATGTGGGATATAAATTATACTCGGTGCTGTTCTTTGAGCTTCTCGCATCAACTGGTAAAATGAAAGCTTGGATAAGAAACCTAAACCACATAGAACAGGCTAAGAAATAACTACGCGTCAGTGAAATAATCTTACAAAATAGGAGTACGTGAAGCCAAAACGTCAAAACAAACCGACAAAAGAACAACTCCTTAACCGTAAGGTAAAATTTGCACTTGGACTCAAATACAGACATTGCTACATGGACAGAAGCAGGCCTGAACCTCTACTTGACATGAGAACTACTTAGTCATAAGACAACTTCTAAGAATCCTCTCAACTCAGCTAGTGTGGTAGTGTGCCTGAAAAAACAAGACTAAAACCTAGCAGCAGGATGTATTAGTCTGGGGAAATTGCTGCGTGACTGTGTCTACACCGTTCTCGGTTCTGAGCAGGCACATATCCCAGCCAGTCTGGAGCACAATCTGAACAAAGAGCTGGGTGAAAAGATGAGGGCTGGCGATGTAAAAGAAGCCTGGTTACAAGCCATTGCCTGCAGATGGTACCTCAGTCTCAGAAGCAGACAGGTGTTTACTGCCCAAGGGAAATGGCAATAGTCCTTTCAGGTCACAAACTTCACTGTGCATCCTTTCAGTCTATCAATATCAAGGGAGTTCGCATCACAAGACTGGAAGCGTACATGGTATACCTGGGCAGCAACTAGACAGGGTAGTTATGACTGCAGATACAGCCATCACCTAACAAAAAAGGTTTTGTGACAAATGAATATCCAGTCATGTAACGTGTCTGTCTTTACTTGCGCAGCTCTCAAATGCTGCTCCTAAAGGTTAAAATATTGTAATACAGTGATGCCAAACAAAAAAAATGGATTTCCTGCCTAAAAGTAAAAATGAAAACTACTTATATCGAATTTTCCTACTTATGAAAAACACACCCGCGTACAAATGTAAGTGTTCCATGAATTGTAATACTATCAGTGAATATAATGCAGCAGTAGAAACTGTGTATGTATATCAAAAAAGAAACGTTTATTTGCTCCAAAACCTAGATTGCCTTACAAATGTAATAAAAAAGGTGGCCACAAAAAGTGCATGACGTGCAGTCAGGCTGACGCAGAGACATCTACTGGGAGCCCAGTCTTCAAAGACAATGAGAACAACTTTCTGGATCCCACTCAGAGGGGCAAGGTTTCTTGACATAAAGAGAAGTTCCTTAGCAGCACCTCTCAGCTTCCTGAGCTCCTAACAACATCCTCACTGTTTAATTTGGAATGGAAAATATGGACATGTACAACATCCTTAGGCAGTATCATTTGATCCAGAACAGTGAATTTTCCAACAGAAGTAAACAGAACAGCACATTCAAATCAACTCCATTGACAACGAGTTTTACTTACCTTACACACTGTTCATGAACTGAATGAAATTAAAGAGCAAATAAAAAGATACCTGTGCACATGTTTCTTCTGCTGATGAGGCACTAACAAACAAAACGGATAAGTCCAGTGGATAAACTGGAAACTTTTCCAGGGCGTGTATTACCGCCGGTGCCAAATGAGAAGCTTGCCCATATCCTGGCTCTCCCACAAGCAAGAGTCTGGGCCTGCATGATGTTGGTTGAGAAGAAGCATTTCTAGAACAGAACACAAGTTTAAAGATGAATAGGCACATAAATGTTAAAGAATTTTTCCTACACACTTTTTTTTGTATGTGTAAATACTCCATATACTCCAGCAAATAAGCTGGTCTGTGATCAAGAATCCCAAAATGGTTTGGGTTGGAAGGGATCATCCAGTTCCAACCCCCCCTGTCATGGGCAGAGACATCTTCCACTAGATCAGGCTGCTCAAAGCCTCATCCAACCTGCTCTTGAACATCTCCAGGGATGGGTCATCTATGACTTCTCTAGGTAACCTGTTCCAGTGCCTCACCATCCTCATAGTAAAAAATTTCTTCCTAATATCTAACCTAAATCATTCATCTTAAAACCATTACCCCAAAGGCTATCAAAACAATTACCCATCAAAGACTTTCAAAGCCAGTTTTCTTACAAACTTGTACTGTACCTCCCCTAAGAAGGGGGACAAATATTTACCTTCTAAAATTGAGGAATTGTTCCTTTATTCTACAAGGTGTTTTATGTGCTGGCTTATCCTCAAAGATTGATGGTGCTTCCTCATCATTGTCAACTGTATCATTTCTTAAAATATGATTTAAATTGTCTGAAAGATAAGAGGTTAAACTTTCCTGAATAATACATATCTCACTCTTGCATTAATACAGCTTCTAAATCAGTGCTGGAAACTGCTTCTCTTGTATTTCTTCATTCGAGGGAACACGCAGAACACTAGTTTCTGAAAAGTTCATTCTGCCACAATTCTAAGGAGAAGTCTCTACAAAGCTGCCCTAAGTCCCATGATTTGCATTAGGCACCTCTCCGTTGGTGAAAATTTGGGAGTTTTTAAAGATGACTTGGAACAACTTATGTAGTTCATAGACACCTAAAAAACCCACTAAGGCCACTTCATTCTACAGGAGGTTCCCTCACTGGAAATGAGGGAATTAAATGAATGCAATGACCACGGACTTCCATTTGTCTAGAATACATGAATCAACACATCTTCTAAATAAGGCTCCTCAAAGACCATCAAAGGAGGAGATAACGGAAGGTGGAAAACAGAGAGGGGAAGAAATTACCAGTCTCCTAGCCTCTCTGCTTTTACTTTGTTGGTGGGTTTCTGCCTCTGTTTGACCAAGGCAGATGATCTACCAGCTCTGCTGGGACCAATATTGGCCGTATATTCTCCAGGGAATAGCATAATAAGCCACTATTCACAGATCTCCATTAATCAGGAATGGAATGAGTTTATTCATTTAGTTGCTCTCACATACTGACAGGCTCAACGTGATCAAGGCTGATGCAGTAAGGAGCGTGAGCTCACTTATGCTATGCGAGCCAACTCACAAAGTATTCAGTACTGAAACGTTCTGATCTCACAGGCATGTGTACAGCGTGATACACAAACATTTAAATTAAGAACCCATGCCTAAAACTCATAATCGCTAAAACAGTATTTATCTTAAACCTTTTATGCTTGTATTGTGATCCTGACATTCTTCAGCCAGGAATGAGAAGCATTTGTGTAAAAAAGCCCCTTTCCCCCCATTTAAGCATTTATTTTGAAAGAGGTGCTTCAAACATAAACCTTAGATCCACTCAACAAATGATAAATACGATGTTATCTGCTGTCAGAAATAGGGTGCTCGAGTAGACAGCGCGTATTTCTCTGCTACGTATTGCGAGTCATTCACAGCTCCCATCTTGAACTGTGCAGAATTCAAAAGATGTGGATGTTATTGTTATACCTTGCTGTTGGTCCTTCCTTAGCGCAAGCTCTGCGTGGGGAAATGATTTCTGTAAGGCTTGTAAAATTCTTGCAAAGGTGTTTTGAAGCAGTGGTTTTGAAATAGCTGACAGAGCTCGACCCGGTGAAGTCACAGCCCTCTGTGAAGCTGGAACAGTCTTCTGCATAGCCGCAACAAAATCCTTTGCTCTTATTTTAATAGAAGCGATATCTAACTGCAGTTTCTCGCTGCTGTTGTATATTTGAGGATAGCGGTGGCGCAAAGCACAGAGGGCAGCTTCAGCACATAAAGATTTAATATCAGCACCACTGTATCCTAATAAATAAAACAAGGATCAAATGTTACATCGGTTTCAGGCAACACGGAAGTCAAGGCCAAGGTTTCCAAAATGCAACACTGAAAGACTTTGGACACAGCCAAAAATTAAGACAGTTACTGCACGGCAACAAGTTCTGTTGTGTGGTTTGCAGCCTGATACGCTGCGCTTAACGAGCCAGCCTTCTAATCAAAACTTTGCTCCCAGAGAAGATGTCCCAAGCCCATTCAATGTTACGAGACACAAAAAGAAAAGAAGCAGCTAACTTTGCCTGCAAGAGGTGCCAGCTGCCTTACTGCTTTGCTCAGCTGAAAGCACGAGAGCTTGGCTACTGCCTGGCACAAGCTCACATTTCTCAGCGCTCAGTCACGTGCAGTTAACTCACTTTTCTTTCAAACTTACCCACGCATTTTTCAGCTAGCTCTTCAAGAAACACGTCCAATGGCTTAGGGGTCCAGTCTCGCGTGTGAATCTTCAGAATCTCTTTTCTAGCCTGAAACAAAATGGTTGCAGTTTAGTTTGTCCCAAGGTTTCTCTTAAAAACCACTTGAAGACCAAAACCACACAAAAAACCTCAACCCCTTCACATTATTGCAAATACTTATCTACTAAACTTCTAAGTATTTTAAAGTTCAGTTAATAAGCTGTCTGTTTCTTCAAGCAGATAATTCTGTATTTGTTACCATAAACTCTTTCCGGGAGCCTGCAGTGAAATAAAAGGCATTTATAGCTTTCATAAAAAGTAAGCTTCCACAAGTTGAGACCCAATGATCCTGAGGGAAAAAAAAGTAGTAAAAAAACCTCATCTGTAAGCAGAGGTTTTGCTGTGAAAAAATATTCTTGCCAATGTAGCAAATTTTCATGGTGAGAGTCTCCTAGTTCATCAAATTTGCTTTTCTGCCAGTTCAGCCAAGGGAAACAGTCCTAGCACCACCTTTTCAAATCGCTACAATTACTACAAAGAACAACAAAAATTATGGTTCAAACTAATGTCACCGATCCAGAAAATGTCAAACATTGCCTGTCTCCCTCTCTGACCTTAGCAAGACGTTCATTTACATTTGCCTTGGTACACAGATAAACTATGGCAGACTTCTACAATCATGTTGTTATCTGTTTCATGGCACCTCTTCTTGAAAGCAGATAAAAAATGGAGACAAACGTTTGTGTTAAATACACTGTTAAGTGCACTTTTACTATAGCCTTACTTTTCAATAAGCATTTGATCCTTGCCTAAAAAGTGTAAATAAAAGAAATATCAACGATAGAGGAAAAAACACAAAACCAGGTTGGTTTGTTTCCAGTTTTGCACACCATCCTCTCCCACAGTATTATTTTGTTTGTTGGGTCTATAGCAATACATACGTATTTTCTCATAGCTTAGCTATTGCCACTGAATGAGGAGCTTCTCAATCTCTGCACTTGTGTGGTGTAATTCACATCTTTGTCCAAACCCCCGTTAGTAAGTACCAGTACGAATGTCAGATCCCAATCCTAAAATATTCATAGGTACCTTCCAGGATACCCAGACTGGGAACAATCCAACACATGCACGTCCACTATCCACTCATAAACCAAGAACTGAAAGCAAGAGCACCTCAGAGTGAAAGTGCCTAATTTGCTCCAGCATCAGCCTTGATAAAAACTTCTGTCAGCAAAAAGGAATTTTTGTGCACACATCATTTCTTCATTTCTTTCATTTTCAAGATCAGATAACGTAATTTATAGCAATTTGAGACATTTGTTTTCACTTAAACACGAGACTAGCAGCATCCCATTTTCCTGGCTGGTCACAATGAAAACAAAACTACTTCTAGAACTAGAGTACTTGTTGAAATTTTCTTAATCATACACACTCGGTACCACAGCAGCCCTCCACAGCACAGCAGAGTCTTTCCAGATATCCCTCTTCTGTCCAACTTGTACAATATGGATTTCAACTTGAACTGCTCTGTGCTACTGCACTGTTATGTGCTCCTGTTATAAAGAGAGACCTTGGCACATAAGCATTACGGTTGACTTGTGGTTCTGACCTCTTTATTTGGCAAGCTGAAGAGGAACTCTCGATCAAACCGTCCAGGTCTTCGTAAAGCAGGATCTATGGAATCCAGTCTGTTGGTGGCTCCGATTACTACGACCTCTCCTCTGTTGTCTAAGCCATCCATAAGTGCCAGAAGCGTTGATACAATAGAGCTAACAGAAAAATAAAATTTTCATTTACTGCTTTAGTAAATTTTGTTACATTCTACATAGCCTCCTCCAACGACCGGTCAAGGACAAGCTTTTATTGATGAGGTGCTGTTTAGTGAAAGACTCATTTTAAGACACAGAAACCAGACACGGTAACACAGACCTTGTGCTGATAACAAACAGTGAATTGTTGTCGATTATTGTTTAAAAATAAACTGAAAGTTAGTACCACTGAATAACTAATTTTCAGCATAAATTAATGTGTCACATATAGTTAAATACGTTGTGGTCTTTCCACAATGATCAAACGGCTTCTGTATAGATGTAAAAAATGCCCTACCTATGAACCTGGTCTTGTTTGCTGGACCTCACAGGAGCGAGACCATCTATCTCGTCAAAGAAAATAATTGAAGGTCGCATCTGGTAAGCCTAAAAGGAAAACACAAGAATACTGACATAAGTAAACCAACATTATTTTAAAGAGAAAATGCATGAAAAACATTACGGTTGGAAAGTCAGTGGAAAGAGATTTTTCAGACGAGCACAGGGGAGCATCTCTCCTAATCGAGCTAATGGAGTAAGAGGCACAAATAACAAGACAGCAGCCTCTGTTAATCCAGTGAGACTGGGTGACAGGAAACAAATCATACCAGTAGTTTTTACAGCTATCTGGCAGCTGCCGAGATCAGAGCCGCAACTTAATTCAATTACAGATTCTGGAAGCAAGCTTCTGTTACGAATTCAAATGACCATTAGCCACCTTGTTAGCTCAGGAGCTAGTGCATCACTCATAATCTGAAGGTTGCGAGTTCGATCCTCACACAGGGCAAAGGCGGGCAGTTATTTTCATGGAATAGATCCTCCTAGAAGCTGTGCTAACGCACACAGAGGATAGCGAGGTGATTGATGGCAGCCAGCACAGCTTCACGGGGGCAAATCCTGTATGACCAACTTAGTGGCTTTCTATGATGGGGTGACTGCAGCAGTGGACAAGGGTAAACCAACGGACGTGATCTATCTAGACTTCTGTAAAGCCTCTGACATGGTCCCCCACAACATTCTCCTCTCTAAATTGGAAAGATATGAATTTGATGGGTGGACAGTACGGTGGGTAACAAACTGGTTGGATGGTCGTATTCAGAGAGTAGTGGTCAATGGCACAAAGTCCAGATGGAGAGCCGTGACTAGTGGCATCCCTCAGAGGTCTGTACTGGGATTGATATTGATGATATTGACAGCGAGATTGAGTGCACCCTGAGCAAGTTTGCAGATGACACCGAGCTGAGTGGTGTAGTTGCCACTCCGGAAGGACAGGATGTCATCCACAAGGACCTGGACAGGCTGGAGAAGTGGGACTGTGAGAACACCACGAGGTTCAACAAGGCCAAGTGCAAGGTCCTACACTGGGTCAGGGCAATCTCCATTTTCAGTACACGGTGCGGGGGTGACATGATTGAGAGTTACCCTGGAGAGAAGGAACTGGGGGTGCTGGTCAATGAGAAGCTCGACATGAGCTGGCAGTGTGCACTCACAGCCCAGAAGGCCACCCGTATCCTGGGCTGCATCAAAACAAGTGCGGCCAGCAGGCTGAGGGAGGTGATTCTGCCCCTCTATTCCTCTCTTGTGAGTCCTGTGTCCAGTTCTGGAATCTACAATGCAAGAAGGACATGGAGCTGTTGGAACGGGTCCAGAGGGCTACAAGGATGATTTGAGGGCTGGAGCACCTTCCCTATGAGGACAGGCTGAGAGAGTTGGGCTTGTTCAGGCTGGAGAAGAGAAGGCTTCCAGGAGATCTTATAGTGACTTTCCAGTACCTGAACGGAGCCTACTAAAAAGCTGGAGAGGGACTATTCACAAAAGCCTATGGTGATAGGGCAAGGGGGAATAGATATAAGCTGAAGAGGGGCAGATTTAGGCTAGACATAAGGAAGAATTTCTTCACCATTAGAGTGGTGAGACACTGTAACAGGTTGCCAAGGGAAGTTGAGGATGCCCCATCCCTGGAGGTGTTTCAGGTCAAGTTGCATGGGGCCTTTGGTAACCTGATCTAGTGAGATGTACCTGCCCATGGCAGGGAAGTTGGAAGTAGATGATCTTTAAGGTCCCTTAAAACCCTGACTATTCTATGGTTCTATGGCCATGCTTTCAGCCTGCATCCGTGTGCCTCTGATCAAAAGTCACCATCTTTTGCCTCTTGAAACCTCTTCTGTGGCTATGTTTTGGGCTTGGTTGGTTTGGTTGGTTTTGAGGTGGGGGCAGGGTTTGCTTTGTGAGGTTTTTCTCAATTGTCTTATTTATCTTTGCCAATACATCTGAAGATTTCAAGCTCCTAAAAAAAACACCAAAAAATAAAACACTGACAATCCCATTTCAGTGGAAGGAAATGACAGAACATGGAAAGTTCTTCTTAAAAATACCAACCATAGAAAATTACCGTTACAACTTGGTCAGAACACACGGCACATTTCAACCTTACCTGATCAAATAACAGACGAAGCTGTCGCTCAGATTCCCCCACCCATTTACTCAGGCAGTCGGAGCCTTTTCTCATAAAAAAGGCTATTCTCCTATCACCTTGGCTACATTCATTAGCAAGTGCCCGAGCAACGAGTGTCTTTCCAGTCCCTGGTGGGCCATAGAACAGGCAGCCTCTGCAACAGAAACAGAAAAATGCACATTGGAAAAAACTGTCACGGAAAAGTACTTGTCACAACCCCCACGTCCAAGGCACACAACTCCTCTCTCCTAACCAAAACACTTCATGCGTAAGACAGCAGTAAGAGCTAAAGTGTGAGAAAAGCCAAAAAAGACGGAAGTTTTGTGTTCCTACAAAATTTAGCAAGGCAGGAAATGAAATGAATAAAGAGGATAATGCAGAAGTACAAAACCTTGATTGAGAAAAGAACAGTGTCTCCGAAGGACGTTGCCAAAACCACTGACAAACCAACAGGGTGGGGTTACAGCACAGTGGAGCCCAAGAAGAACAAACTTCAGCGCAGAACGTGAGCCTGCCCTGACTTATGAATCACCAGTTCGTTCTTCAGTGATACGCTGCATGTTCATTGTTGCTTTCACAAAAGGCAAGATTTGCTAGTAAAGCGTTTACCTCCCCTGAAAAAGCTTTATGCTACTGGATCTGGCTCCCAGATCACCCATGGCAGAGACGAGAAGGAAGTCTAAAGCTGGCAGAGTATCCTGCATTTCCAGATAAATACAGCCGTCAAGTACAAAAGCCAATACACTAATGTTTAGAATTTCAATGAATAAAGAAGCAAAACACGGAAAGATTCTCACTACTTGTAATACTTTTGAAGTTACTGAAAGCAAAGAATTTCAAGTCATATTTCAATATACCATGACTGAGTTTTGCTGACCAAGAATATATCAATCTAATACTTAAATCTCTAATAATTGCATTTCATAACACTGATCTAAAATGGCTGTGTAAGAAGCAGATGAATTCTTATTTTAACCCAAGCACAACACACATTGCAAGGTCCCAGCTGCAAGTCCTATCACAGTTGGAAAATTGATACGTAAGCATTTGCAAGTAGAGTCTATGGGAGAGACAACCGGACTTAAAAGCAACAAATTACAGTTCACCACCAGGAGATGATGCCTTCCTGCTTAGAAAAGAATCATGCTGACTTGTACATCAAACTCAAAACAAAAACACCCCAACCCCACGTTTTAAAGGCAAGAAACTTTGAAAGTATATGCTCACCACATGGTAAATCTTTGAAACTACATATATGCTGGATTCTACCCATTTTTAAGAAACTATTTTTTACTACTTCTAACAGAAACAGCCCATACTGCTGAAAATGGTAACATAGCGATCCCTCAGTCCAACATTCTCCTGAAAAGAGGTGAATTTGAATTTTTAGTCTTAAGCAATGTCTGTTACCTTGGAGGCTGAATTTTGAATCTCTCAAAGACTTCAGGGTAAAGCAGTGGAAAAACGACCATCTCTTTTAAAGCTGAAATGTGGTCAGAAAGACCACCCACGCCATCAAATCTCACCTAAACATAAATTCAACAGAACATGTTATATATTACAGAAAGCCACAAACCTGATAAGGTACATGAGAAACGGTACATCAGCACAAAGGCGACATTCTGAGCAATTTTCAAATTGCTTGAGAAAACCGTAAACCAAGGTAGCTGCGTGCTACAAGCACGTTATCCAAAGCTTTCAGAAATGCTGGAAACATCTTACTGACACAACGAACTAGAAATACTTACCGAACAATCTATTTGCATTGCACCAACATCAGCCAGGCTTGCTCCAATTTTCATTCGATCCTTGTGAATTCCCTTTAAATCATCCTTCCGAAAGTTTAGTGGAAGACACCTGACTTGACTTGAGCAGAAAGACAAAGGTGCTTTCTAACTTACAATGCAGCTACAAGATTTTTGCTTTTATGATGGCAAGTGCATGCAGAAGAGCTTACAAATGAGCATCGACTTCTGAAAAATTTAAATATACGTTCAAATTGTTTTACATTCAACGTCTACGAGCAGATAAAAGGAAATGGTCACTCCAGACATTAAACTTCAGTTAATGACTTTAACAGCTCTTAGCACTTAAGAATATTCATGCCAGTCAACACAGCACATGTATATGAAGGCAAACTTTGAACAAGTTATTCCATATGTGGAGACTGTGACCTGACCTTGATTCCTGTGATGGAATAACACCCCAAAACACACTGACATCTTTCAAAGACTTTTTGCTTCTACTCTCAAAAAGTTGCAGGCCAAGGGGATACTTATTTCAGTGTGGATTAACAGTGTGGATTAGCTGCCCATCACAGCTGGTCCATCCCACGGACTCTGGGATACGTGTGCCAGAAGACACACATGACTGCAAGACAGTGGGCTGAAACCTTTTTTCTTAAATTGTTATTAAAACACCTTTTTCAAAAGCATTTGTTAAGTAACAAAACCTCTGTCATCTCCTCTATTTATAATGTTTTCTGTTATGGTGGTTTTCCTCCTGAATAAACTACTGTAAAGCACAGAAGCAGTAGATTTTTACATGAAAATATTACATAACAGTGCTCCTCCTCCTACTCCCACATAGAAATCAAATTGCTTTTTAAAAAAAAAATTTCTAAAAATCCAGTCTTGGAGAGCCCGGTTACAGTCTCCAGTGCCAACAGATATGACTAACTATTGCTACAATTTAGACAATGTACAAGATGAAGAGAAGAATACTGCAGTTAGGCACATGCAGACTCCTCCCAGGTATGTTTCTCCACCTCCTCTGTTCTCCAATTTCACTAACCTTCTTAAATCTCTGGTACAGCTGCGCTTCCTACGCCTCTCAAAATGCTCTTCATCATCAGATGAGGATGATGAGGAAGAGGATGTGGAATCACTGTTGTGGGCTGCATGTCTCCGTCTGCAAATATTTAAAGAAACAACTAGAAAAATTAAAGTGAATTCTGTCTCAGAATTTACATTGAAGTTTCCAGATCACTGTACTCCTTATGAATCCAGTTCTGAAGTACATGATGTGATTTTCCTTGTGACAGCAAAATTTAATTTTTCATAGGTAGGTGAGGTACTTGAGCTATTTTGCAAAGAAATTTCCTTAATTAATTACTCTTCTTGTCTGACCTCTCTCACGCTTGCAAATGGAGTTTCACTTAGCATTATGTATCCACTTGGGTGAAATATAAACTTCTTAAACTTTTAAAAAAATTTAGCTTCAAAAACCTTCCCTTTCACAACTGTCTGCTTTCAAGGTGCTAAACAAAGGGCTCATAGCTAGCAAGAGAGACCGTTTTCCACGCTCTAACTGCCATAGAATCCAACCCCCCTTTGTCGTTACCATTGCAATTTAAATTTTATAATTTATAATTTCATTTAGCATTTGTCTTGTTTAAGAGCAGCTTCATACAGAAAGATTAACTGATTCCAAAGAGAATCCAGGATCAGTATTGATTTAAAAAAGAAAAATTCCACTGAAACTTCCATATAGGCTCTCCCTCTAACCACATTATCTTCAGTTTTAAGAAAATAATTAGTACCCTTCAAGATAAAATTGTCTAAGATTTTCATAGGGAAATCCCAGCTTCAATTCCAGAAAAAAAGGAATTTCAGTTACCATCTTAGCCACAATCTCCATAATCACCTTATCAAGGACCACAAATATTGTATTTAAAAAAAAAAACATAATGGCTAATAAAAAGTAGAGTCTCCCCCCAATATTTGTTTTCTTTATACTCTCAGACTACCACAGCAATAACGGTACTATGAATCTGTAATTATCACCAATCAAATAGCTTTGAAAGCATCATTCTGTAATGTGACTGACCGCACTATTGATAAATATGAACCATCGCTAACCATACACGAACCTTTTACTTCTTTTGCAGCAAGAGCCTTGTGCCTGAGCACTTCTAAACGAATATCTCTGCCTGACAGGTGAAGACCAGCGTTGTCTTGGTTCTGTTGAAAGCAAAGAATTTAGAGTAACGTCACAAAAAAGTTTAAGAGAAGCAGGACAGTGAAAGAGGCAGAAAAAGTGATGTGTGATGCGTTTTACCCATCATTAACCTCTAACTTCCGGGGAAGTTTCCGTTATTTGGGAGGCGGATTTCTTCTTTCTTTTTTTTTATTTTTCATCATATCAATGCACAGCAGAAGTGAAAACACACACCTGCTTTTTAAGGAGAACTGAGAACTGCAATCTGAAGATAATCAAGCCTGTTTAATTATTATTCTTTCAAGGAACCATAGGTATTCTTTTTATTCAAAATCCATAATAAGGATGCCAAAGAAACATAAGTATGGGACTAAGACATTCACTGTGGCAAAGACATATAATGTGCACAGGACACATGCCTTTAATAGAATTTAACTGCAGAACATGGGTGTGGAGCCGGATTATGTGTGGTTTTGCCTTAAACATTTTATCTGGGGACCACCCGTCCTGTGGCACCAGGTTGTCTGTGGGGTCAACAGAAGAGCCGCTTATCTAATCGAGGGTCCAGCTCTGACTTTGTGGTGGGGCAGAGCATGGTGGCTGCTTCCTCCGCTTTGCCGATAAAGGGCCCAGAGCCGACTTCGTTGCAGGGACAGGAGGATGCAGCGGTGGATACTTGCCCCCTGCCCTACTTCTCCAAGACAGAAAACAGACACTTGCAAATGGGGGTTTCACAGCATAAAAGGGATCTCCAATGAACCAGATAGAGAGAAGTTTCTCGGAACCAGACGGAGTGGAGTTGAACCAGACAGAGAGCAGTTTCTCCCACCACACATTCGATGCAGCCTAGAAGCTGTCACCATGCACTCCTGAGAACTGTTGTTGCATCAATGTGGTGAAACATTTTCTTCTTGCCCTTCTCTCTCTTCTTTGCATCCCCCTGGAACTTGGAGTTTTAAGAACCCTACCCGATATTGGATCGGGACAGTGTGTTAGAAATGGAAATTGAAATTGAGCATGTATATATTTTCATTCAAAAAAAAAATCTCACTTATACCCAAGAATTTAGCTCTCTAGAGAAAGTGTGCATGTAACCTACTTTGTAATGGAGCTTGATAGCGTTCAACAGCTTTCCTCTGTCGAAAGTCATACCGATTTCGAGTGCCTTCAACAGTTTTCCTCTGCCGAAACTCATACCGCTTTCGAGTGCCTTCACCATCTTCAGCATCATCATCATCTTTCTCTTCACTTTCTTCTGATGAAACTAATGTACATTGACACAACATTAAACTGTTTAAGTACTGGAACAAATTATATTAAATTCAAGATGCACTACAGAGATGCCTACGGGTTTTACTGTCACCTTCATGCCACAATAGACCTGAAACCTGCACAAAACTTAGGAGCAATTTATGCAAGACACATTCCAGAAATTCCAAAACACAGAGGAGCATACACATAGATATTGTTCTGTCCTTGCTGAAATTGCTTAGTAACTTCTCATCAGTCTTAGGAACAACAATTCAGTCATTTTGCTTAGCTAAGATGCAGCTCCTATGAAAACAACTGTTTCATAAATGACTTCCTTGTTATTTTGAGTAAGTATTTCAAGGAAATGCTTTTAATCCCCTGTAGTGGTAACACTGAGCATGGGAATCCAGCTCCAAATCCTAACTCTGTCACAGACCACAGGACCAATTAGGGGCAAGACATAGGTTTGAATTTCCACAAACATAAAAGAATGTCAAATGTACACAGTTCATGCCACTAGGTGGCAATGAGTGTGGAAGTAGCCTGGTGGGGTATTATTTGGGCTCCCCCTCCTGCCACTGTCTCTCTGAGCTCCATTGTGGATGTGCTAATGAGGTCTATCACAAACTCTAATGCTGATTGGCTCAACTACCTCCATGTCTTCTTCTGTCCTTCAGTACAGTCTCACCCTGTTCTGTCCCCCCTAGAAAGTTCCTACAAGGATCGTTGGACTGACTACCTTCATCACTATTACCACTCCCCTTAAAACCTTAAAGTTTCCCCCCCCACACTTCAAACATAAGGTTAATATGGCCTTTTATGATTTAACCTTATTCCTCACGCTATTTCCCACTGAGTACTGGGATGACAGGGCCCAATTACACATTCAGACAGCAGCTTCCACAGACTACCTGCTAAACACAAAAACAAACAACACTGTCTTCGCCTTTGCCGATCTTCATGCTCGGGAGTTTTCCAGACACATCTGGCAGCCTATCTGACTTCCTGAGAACTCTCACTGTCTTGCTTGAGACCGTGAAAACTGTCATGCTCCTGCTGCAGCAAGATCCCCCTTTTTCATTCTGAGTAATGCCATCCATTTCTTTCTTTTTCTACCTGTCCACAGCCAGCCGCTGCCTTTTCTCTTGTAGGCATTTTGGAAAAGCACCAACACAGCACAGCTATACAGATTTTTTTTAACAAGTGAAAAATACCCAGTAGCTCAGCTTGTCTCAGTTGTTTAAGGCAAGGCTATTGGCTACAGCATAGTAACGAAACCTTAGAGCAGAACTAATCGACAATGCCACCTTCATCATCAGCTATTTCTTCGTCAGTTCTCTGGATTTCTTTCTTTCCTGGGGAGTACATATCAAGGTTTTCCTAATAAAAAGAAACAAGAAAGCTCAATCACAAAGGTGCAGAGAACCTGACACAGGCATATTTAGTGCCTGGATAGTAACATTATCAAAGTACCCCACGTACACCAAAGATTACATTGAACTACAGTGGGAAAGAACAGGAACATTGTTCTAGCACCCAAGATTAGCAATGAGAATTTTCGCTATAACATAGGGTTTAGTACATGTGGTAGTTAAATACTTATCCAGGTATACAACTGAGCATATAAGTTAACAACAGGTTGAAATCCAAGAGTGTGGCAGAACCCAGGAAAAAACAACCCACCCCAAATAAAAAACAAATAAGTCACACAAGCATTTGAGAGGTGATACACAAAGTACTATGGATAACTCTGGTCTCATTAACCAAAAAATAAAATAATTCATATTTAAACAAAAACCTATGAAAGCAGGGTATAAAGATGTTTGAAAAATTAAGCGCCTTTCATTAGAAAGGACAGTAGAATAACTCAATTTAATAGAACAAAACTAAGACAGAGGAAATACGTATATAATTTCAACGTAAGTTCCTCTAGGGACTGAGGACTACTCAAGTTCACGGGAAAGGCTGACACAAGAATAAACATAGCTAAAAGCAGACATCAATTGATTCAGTTTTCAGTAAGATCTGCAGTGATAAGCCAAACCCTGAAACTGCTGTTTGTAAACTGTGCCCATCCAAAAATCATAAGGCAATTCAGGAAGTAGTACAAGATAGGCATATCACCGTTATTTCATCTCTCCTGAAGAAGAGAGTTGTGCTACGGCGTATCTGTAGCACAACTAAAACAGTAAGGTGCTACATTATAATTAGAAAGCAAAACCAAATGTTACTTTAGATGACACTTCTTTAGAAGTTATTTCAGATAACTTAAAATTGCAGCTAAATAATTTCCCTAGGTGAAATACACTACTTAAACAAAAATAGTAAAATAAATTAGTATCTACTTCTTTTGCATCGTGGAACACCCCAAGGTCTACCATCAGTCGCCGTCTACGCCTCTTCTCCATGTCATCCATTTTTTGCAAGACTGCTTCTGCAGTACTACGAGAAAAAGTTGTCATATAAGAGCAAAGACAGGCAAGTACAAAACCCACCCATTTAAAACACGCTACGTAATCAGTATGACATTTTAATATAATATGCATAAAGCAAGAGTCATTGACACTTAGCCAAGTTTTTAAACACTACTTAAAATTAGGCCAAATGTTTACTTTTTTATAGAGAGATTTCAGAACAAGCATTTGACGATTTGCAAACATATATTGCTGTCACATTTATTTTCCCTTCTCGCTGAATATAGTAAAAAAAAAAAAATCTGTTTTAGTAGGGAGAAAAAGAAATCTGAAGATCATAGTAAGGTAAACAGAAAAATTGTGGCATGTGTTAATAGTGCTTAAGTTGCTCTGCATGACAACATTAAGTCACTTCTAGTTCACGGCCTTCCTCGTACAAGTTGCTTATTCTTCTTGTAACTGCAATTTGAGTTTCGTGTTGGTTTTCCATGACTAGAAAAAATAACCCATACTGAAATTGTTTTCCATACTGGAAAGGATGCCCCACTGCTGTTACATTTTGCAAACCTTTCAGAAAACAATGTAAATCTGGGCTTCACAAAGAAAGTTAAGCCATGGACAGACAGGCAGAAACACTTCAGGTGTATCCAACTTCCCTCAGTACTTAACTGAGCATTACAAAAATATTTGTAAGCATAGAAGAAAAGTTATGAAAGCACTAAGAAAATTGAGCCTGTTCCATCTGGAGAAGGCTTAGAGGGGAACTTTCAATGCTTACAAATAGCTAAGGGATGGGTGTCAGGATTGGGCCAGGCTCTTTTCAGTGGTGCCTGGTGGTACTACAAGGGGTAATGGGCACAAACTGGAGCACAGGAAGTTCCGCTTGAACATGAGGAAAAACTTTACTGTGAGGGTAACTGAGCACTGGAACAGGTTCCCCAGGGATGTTGTGTAGTCGTTTCCTCTGAGATATTCGAAACTTTCCGGGACTCACTCCTGTGCAGTCTGCTGTAGGTGAACCTACTTTAACAGGGCAGTTGGACTGCATGATGTCCATAAGTCCCTTCCAACTCCAGCCAGTCTGCGATTCTGTTCCATCTATGTAGGGGGACATAGGGAAGTCTAAATCTAACCGCTGAATACATTTAGCTCTTGCTGCCAGGAATAACAATTCCTTTTTCTATTATCAAAAGGAGGAGAAAGTTCCTAGCCCATATTGTGCCACAGCACAAAGGCTCACTAATAAGCCTCATTTTAGCAGCACTGGGAGATGATGAAAAAAAAACCAAACCACTTACTTTGTTATAAGTTTGTCAAACAAAACAGACTGATTTGTAGTGGTACGACGACGTTCTCGAAGTGTGGATCTTTGACGGACCTCCAAATCCTCATTTTCTTCATGGACATGTTCCGCAGCTTTTGCATCAGCTCTGGTCTTCAGTGTTCTGGTGACTAAAATACATTAACATATAAAACATTTTGAGACAGAAAGTATCATTCTCTTTATTTTGCCATTGCTTTAGTAAAACATTAAAAAATCTTCAGTGCTTTGATTTTTTTTTACTTTAAATACTGAATTAGAAATTATTGTCATGACCACAACATCCAACTTCTGTTTAAATCTAAAACCACGATTTGTATAACAACTTCTTAACAGACTGTAAGTAAATCAGATGAAAAAAAGCACACAACTTTTGTTCCACGCAGGAGGTAAGTTTATTCCCGTTACTTCTTCACGGAAAAGTGAAAACAATCAATCCATAAGGTGTTTTCATTCCATTCATGTAAAATTATATTGAATAATTTTAAATTGTTTCTGTGGGAAGTCTTTTCTCAAGATGTATGGTTTTGGTGTGTTTTTTAAACGTGCATCACTTTCATTTTCTGCATCATGACACAAAAAAACCTCTAGAAGTTAAGAAACGTCTCAGATAAACACCCACATACCAAAGAACTCAAAACACTTTCCTGTTTTAAAAAATATCTGCCCAGCATTTACCACACAGGAGTCTGTCACGGGTTCATTACTTGCACTATCATTAAAACGGTTAAGAGAGGGCAGTGAGAAAGCAGCCCACAACTTGAATTGCTACACACAAAATGCATTTTAGGACCCTTCCCACATTCAGGCCATGGCTGGCGGGACTGCCTAGAAATAACAGATTTCCCCAGCTGCCAGCAAGCGCCCTCATGGTACCAAGCTTGCTGGTGTACTCAGCACAGCAATTTGGTTCCAAGGTAAAAACTTCAGTGATATCTCCCCCATGTCAGGGAATTACTGAATCACTTTTTAACTCATATGTAACGCTGCAATATTCCCTCCGATTTGCAAGAAAGATTTTCGATAATTTCTGTCCTGCAGAGTCCAGAAAATCTATGTCAAAATGAAAACCAAAATAAGGAACTGATTCTCTAGCGCCAAAGAGCAGGCTGGAATTCACACTAAATACTTCCCGATCCTGAAAGGAATTAATAGCGTATCCTCCTATTTGCACCTACCTCTTCTCATAAAACTCATAGAAAAGTTTGGGATATCTGTTCTTACAACTTTGGCTGACTTTGGTTCATGAGTTCAGAAGTTTTGGGGGCCAAATGAAGTAGACCAAGTGACTAAATACAATCCTCCTCAGAAATGAAGCAAAAAAGGAATTCTAAGGAGTTAGCACCATTTACCTTCTTTATACTCTTCTTTCTTTTGGTCCGATTTCGGCTTTGCCAACTGCCTACATTAAGAAAGAATACAGA
Organism: Clamator glandarius; assembly: GCA_033459285.1. Classification (NCBI taxonomy): domain Eukaryota; kingdom Metazoa; phylum Chordata; class Aves; order Cuculiformes; family Cuculidae; genus Clamator; species Clamator glandarius. The sequence goes on along the minus strand of JAUNZM010000036.1, from coordinate 2,307,656 downwards.
AGGGCAAAAGGAATTACTGCATTCCAATTACTGCATGGAACTCCCCACCAAAACTCACTAACCTGACAAAGTTCAGATTCCCAGTATCATGCAAACAAAAGCTTCCACACCACAGGGAGGATTCCGACCCCAAGTCTGCTGACTGAGTACCATATGCAGGCAGTTCTATAAGGACAAAGTTCCTAACCCTCTAACCCTGGAGTCTCCGTACTGCAAATAAGACCCCAGTAATCAAAGTGCTTTATTGAGAAGAGTGTTTCTCCTTCTAAGACACTGGCACTGACATTAAATTAATCATATTCCCCTGTGGATTTTCAGTTGCAGATTTATCACGACATGACTTATCACGCACGCTTTCACTTTTGCTTTTAATTCTATGAACTGAACAGAGACTGGCGAGCTAGAAATACAATACCTGGTAAAGTGTCTTTGATTGACATTTTCGCTTAGTATTTCCATGCTTTTTTCAAAGCTAGAGTCTGAACAGGTAGGCACGTTTTTTGTCGTTGATCCTGAAGACTGTCCATTGAAGCATTCAATTTTTTCAGAGGAAAATTTCTAGGGAAAAGACAACATTTATCTGAATGGCGTATGGCGAGCTAAGAAGGAAATTCTCCCTCAGGTAGGCAAATTTATTCTGTAACTCTCCTCACTTGATAGTGGTGCAACCAATGGCAGGTAAGCCTTGAACCACTGCCGCACTAAGAAAAAAATAAACCAACTCTCAAAGCTAAAGTTCCCCTCCACCACGCTTTTCTTGCAGACAACTTGACCTTAATATCCTTCAAAAAAAGTGACTCTTAAAATTTTAATAGAGTGCCAGCTACCAATTTATCCAAAATTTGTTGTGTGATTATTTCTGCAGGCAGTTTTGCTGTTGTGTGTATATAGTTGGGGAACAATACGCACAGGTTTAATATGTGTTTGTGTACATTATGTGTATCAAAAGTGTAAGAAATTTTGAACACCTGCACAACTGGTAGAGACAAAACTTAATGTGATTTAATAGGAAGTGTGATCAGTGATGGAAAAGGAGAGAAGAAAGACTTAAAACGTATGTGAAGACAGGGAGAGAAAGGAAAGGTTTAAGTAGCAGTGGCCATTGGATGTGTACACAAGGTTTAAGCAACAAAGGCATGTGCCACTGATTTGTAAAATTTGCACGTGTGTGAACGTGTGGACTGTTTGGTTGACCCCAGCCTGAAGAAAATATCTGAATGGTTTTGAAAAAGTTATTTTAAAACAGACATGTGATCTTACAAGAAACTTTTTTTTTTCCCCTTTCACAGCAAATTGATTTCATAGCACTCTGCATTCCAGTGCCCCTTATCAGATCAGCAACTGCTGGGCTCTGGCACAGACAACAGTGAATAGGATTTTAGCAAATACTGGTGCAATTTTATATTTATGTGGATATACTGTCATCCCATGAACATCATCTGATCTAAGATAATACAATAAAATTCAAAGAGAAACTCCAGTCCTGGTGGTACATGAAAATTCTATTTTGATCCCATTGCTAATTCAGTCACAGCATTTGTGCTGAACATGCACGATGAAATAATAATGGAACCATACTCTAACCCAGTATGCCAGAGACAATACCCTTTGAGATTAAAAGATTGTAAATGAATAGAAAGACCAATTTATAACTTTTCACAACATGGACTATTAATGGAATGTGAATCTGAATATAATACCCCCATACTACCAGTAAAAAGCTAGATGGAACTTACTGAGTAGTACAAGACCAGAGAGAAATATATAAGATTATCAAAGATTTGCATCCTGTAGTGACCAATCCCTATTCATTACTAAATTAAATATAACCAGATATAGTTTACAGGGCTAGACTTAAAAGATGCATTTTCCCATCCACCTTTAGTCAAAGAAAGTCGAAAAATATTTGCATTTGAAGGGAAGAGTGCTACCTCTGGTAGGAAAACCCAGCTTACTTGGACGGTGCTACCCCAAGGTTTTAAAATTAGCCCAACAACTTTCGGCAATCAATTAGCACAAGTGAAACATGGGAAGGATTCCCCCCTCTAGAGATGGAATCCTTCTACAGCATGTGGATGATTTGTTAATAGCAACTGAAACAAGATCTGAGTGCATTCAGTGGACTGTAAGTTTGTTGAATTTTCTTGGACTAAATAGATATCTCAACAGAAAGCCCAAATGGCGCAAGAATGAGTGACAAATCTGGGATATGGACTGTCCAGGGGACAACAAGAGCTGAGAACCGAATGAAAAGAAGCCAACTGTCAGACTCCACTCCCACAAACAGTAAAAGAAACCAGGACCTTTCTAGAAACGACAGGTTGGTGTCATTTACAATTACGGGGTGATGGTAAAGACATTATATGAACTTTTAAAAACCAACCCTCCCCGGTTACAGATGGAACTAGTTCTGTCCCACAAAGTACACGTAAGGCTAGATATACAGTAACTACTAGGAACAAGGTAACTGAATCCAAATCATTACCTGCAGTGACTTCTGCTCAAAAAGCTGAAATTATTGCCTTAACCAGAGACTTAGAACTGGTGAAAGGGAAAAAGATAAATATATGGCCAGATTCTAAATAAGCCTTTGGAGATGTTCATGCTCACAGAGTGATATGGGAGGAACAAGGATTACTGATGACACAAAGAGGACAGATTAAATATGCTGCAGAAATACTTCACCTATTGAAGGAAGTGTAATCACCAACTAAAGTCACTATCATACACTGTCGAAGGAACATAAGAGGTAACACCAACCAGGAAATATGCAATAGATTGGCTGATTATAGGGCTAGACAGGCAGCAGAAGGAATGCAAGAATAACAAATTTTAGCTCTAATCCCAGGTAACAGAGAGAAAATTTGGAAAATCAGGAAGATATTAAATACTCCAAGTCTGATCGGGAACTAAGACAAGAACTTCGAGGACAGGTCCCTCAGGGGTGGGCACAATTAAAAGACAGCAGAACTATTGTACCTGCCAGCCTGGTCTGGGAACTCGTCAAAAGGGAACATAACAAAACCCACTAGGGACCAGACTCCTTATATAAATTCTTAGGTCAGAAATTAAAAGGAAGGAATGTATCTACCACGGTCTAGCAAGTGACTCAACAATATAAAATATGTTTTAAGAATAATCCCAGTACAGGAAATGAGATAAAATTAGGAATAATTAGGAAAGGAAACATGCCCGGAGAGCATGCTTGATTTTCTTAACTCCCAAGAAAACTGGGATATAGATACTTGTTAGTATTCACAGATACCTTTTCTGGATGGCCAGAGGCCTTTTCTTGCAGGACAAATAAGGCAGGGGAAGTACTGGAACAGGCTGCCCAGAAAGGTGGTGGAGTCACCATCCCTGGAGGTATTTAAAACATGTGTGGATAAGGTGCTCAGGGATATGGTTTAGTGGTTGACAGAAATGGTTGGGCTCGACCATCCTGGAGGTCTTTTCCAACCTAGTGATTCTGTGTGACAAATAATACCCTGATTCAGAGTACCCACGATTATTTCATGAGATAAAGACACTCATTTTGGGGCACAAGTAGTACAACAAGTTAGTGAAACATCAGGGATTGATTAGCAACTGCATACTTCATACAAACACCAGGCAGGCGGGCAAGTAGAGAAAATCAATCAGTTAATAAAACAGCAAATAGCTACCATATGTCAAGAAGAAAATTTATATTGGTATCAGGTTCCACCTATAGCCTTACTTAGGCCGCATGTAAAGCCAAGGACCAAAGAGAATCTGAGTCCTTTAGAAATTTTATACAGAAGACCATATCAGATGAGGTATAAAGGAAAAGATTTAAATCAGCTAGGGAATTCTCACTTGCAATAATATGTCCTTTCTTTAGGAAAACAACTGGAGAAAAATTAATAAAGCTATGTTGGAGACCAGGGCCACGGGGTTGGATCATCCCATCCACCCATTTACATCTAGGGACTGGATTTACATTAAGAATTGTATAGGTGACCACTTGAGGAGAAATGGAATGGACCATATCAAGTATTATTAACCACCTTCACCATGATCAAGATTAAAGAACCCCCTTGGATCCACTAATCCCAAGCAAAGAAGGCTACAGAAGAAAACTGGACTTCTGAACCGCTAAGACCTTTAAAACTGAGACTACAATGAAGAATTGACAAGTACTGATTCTAATAGCTGGTATGGTTAGAAGGTTGATACAGAAAGGCAATGATCCACGTGCAAAGCTCTCGCAGATTCAGCCAATGAGAACTGCAGCCACCTGCTGCTGAAGTCTTCACTTCAACCAGCCTTAAACAAGACATCCCCACTGTTCACTCATCAGCTTCTCATGGTAAGACAGACGTTTTGCATGAGGAGGATTTCCATCACCTTTCCTTTGTCTGCTGCTTTAAAGGGCACCTCCCTTCCCGCAACCCTCTGAAGCTGGTGGAGCGAGGCCTCACAAGATGCCTCCCATAGCCAACTTTTACATTTGAGCATCTGAGATGGAACCCCTAAAGACATTTTTCTGCTTCTCAGATCCAGCACAGAAGGATCTGAAGACATGTAGTGTGATCTGTCAGAGTCCCCTTCAACATCTTTCCCCTCAAAGGTTTAAGAAACAAATCACTTGGAGTACGGCATTCAGTTCTGGAGTGCTCAGCACAGGAAGGACAAGGATCTGTTAGAGCCAGTCCAGACAAGGGCCACAACGACTAGAAGAAGGCTGGAGCACCTCCCCTATGGGGCCAGGCTGAGAGTTAGGGTTGTTCAGCCTAGAGAAGAGAAAGCTCCAGTACTTAAAAGGGGCCTATAGAAAAGCTGGGGAGGGACCTTTTATCAGGAAGTGCAGGGATAGGACGAAGGGTAACGGTTTTAAGCTGAAAGGAGGGAAATTTAGATTAGATATAAGGAAGAATTTTTTTACTGTGAATGGTGAAGCACTGGCACAGGTTGCCCAGAGAAGGCACGGATGCCCCATCGCTGGAGGTGTTCGAGGCCAGGTTGGATCAGGCAGCAGAAGGTGTCCCTGCCCATGGCAGGAGAAGTTGGAACTGGGTGATCTTTGAAGTCCCTTCCAACCCAAACCATTCTCTGATTCTACGATAGAGACAGTATATGTGTACATGTTTGGGGCGTGAGCACACATATGGGCTCTAAACACCAGCAACTGGAATGGGGCTGTGCTCCGCTGGGCTGCCAGCTCCCAGGAGCAGCTCCAGACAGACCGGGGGCCCAAGACCAAATCCTAGTGGGATCCGCGCTAGAACACATACACACATCTCCCTGGGTCTCTGTGTATTTCCCACTAACGGAGCTTCATCCTGATCAGAAAGGGAAGAAGGACCGGGTCCCCTGGACTGTTCACACAGCTCCGGGTTCAGCTACCCCGACTTTCAAACAAGGACAACTTGTTAGGTAACAGGCTTGATTTCTAAATACACGACAGCTTGCGAAATCCGAGCGCAAAGTAGGTGATGAACGTTACGTTGAGCACCGGTTTCAGATGCATTTTTGTAATGAAAAGAGCAAGCGCTCTCGGCGAGCGTCACCGCCACCAAAGCGCTCCCCGAGATCTTTCCAGGACGACACTTGTAACCCAAAGAGTTACCGAAGAGAGCGGCGATGCGGGGAGCTGTCACCGGGGGAGTGACCCCAAAACGCGGGGCGAGGCTGGGCCGGCAGCGCAACCCCCCCGGCTGCAGGCGAGTGCATCAAACGCTCCTTTTTTCTCTCCGCTTTGCTCTCCTCGGCGCTTGTATCGCGCGGGGCTCGGCTTCCCCCGCTTCTCCCCCATCAGCGCCGGCGCTTTCCCCTCCTCCCCTACCCGTTAACTCACCGCCTCGCCGGCTCGCCGCCTCCTGCGGCCTTCGGCGGCCCTGGCGGCGGCCTCAGCGGCCTCGGATCGGGTCCAGACGCGGCGGCCACCGCCGCGGCCGAACGCGGGGGGCTCTAAGGAGATGAACTCGGAGCTGGAGTCCATGAGCTCGAAGCGCGGGCGGCGGGGGCCGCCGCCGGCAACGGGAGGACGCGCAGCGCTTCGCAGCACAACCATGGCGAGACGAACGCGCCGCGATCCCTCCGCGGTATCCGCCCGACCGAGGCCCCGCCCCTCAGGGAGAGAGGGGAGGGGGCAGCGCGAGGGAGGCGGGGGCGCCCGGTTCCATCCGCGGGGGTCGTGCTGCCCACGGGCCTCACGCATCTCCTGTTACGAGGAGCGGCTGGGGGAGCTGGGGGTGTTTAGCCTGGAGAAGAGGAGGCTGAGGGGAGGCCTCATTGCTCTCTGAAACTACCTGAAAGGAGGTTGTGGAGAGGAGGGAGCTCTTCTCCCAGGGGACAGGGGACAGGACAGAGGGAATGGCCTCAAGCTGCCGCAGGAAAGCAAAAGTGATGTTAGAAAAGGATCTGTTCAGCGGACATCATACTGAACAGAGTAACAGTGTTTCGAAAAAAGTATTTGGAAAAAAGTGCTATAAAGCCTATGCTATCAGAGAGATCTTCTGTCTAGAGGTCAAAAAGATACAGTTACTTGGGTGAACTTCAGTCTACTTTAACATTAACGGCAATATTTCACGTTTTGTAACAGTAACTACTTTTTGTATGCCCTGGCAGCTAGTCCCGGCCGCGGGGCGGCGGAGGGACACACAGGCGCGCACTGCGCATTTCAAGCGCTTTGGCGCGGGAAAAGTTGTAGCCGGCGGTTCTGCCGGCGCGGGATTGGCTGGGCCGCGCGCGCCCCTCTTCCTCCTCTTCCTCCTCTTCCTCCTCTTCCTCCTCTTCCTCCTCTTCCTCCTCTTCCTCCTCTTCCTCCTCTTCCTCCTCTTCCTCCTCTTCCTCCTCCGCCCCGCTCACGGTCGCCCCGGCCGGCGCCTACACCAGCTGCTACTCGTAAGGACTCGGATAGGGGGCTGGAGGGAGCCGTGAGGCGGGAGCACGGCCCCCCTGCGGGGCAGGAACCGATAGGCAGGAGCACACCCGCCCATACCCCGCCCTCCCAGCGCCCTTCCCCCGACTCAGCGTTACCCACCCACACCAGCACCACACACCCCCTCCCCCACCCATACTAATCCGACGCCAGCAACCCTCCCCGCCAACGCCATCAGCTCTTCTGCTCCCCACCCAGTCTGCTAAACCAACACACCCTCCCCACCAACACCCCCTTCCCCCGGGTCCTGCCAGGCTGTGGCCTGTCTGGGAAGTTTTATCTCAACTGTTTGTGTGAGCTGGAGAACCTCTGGCCACTGGTGGACGTCGTGCCAGGTGGCTTTCTAGCAGGCATTGCCTCTTAGCTGGCTTCTTTTAACGGGAGATGAATTTAGGGGGAATGAAAAAAGAATCAATTATTGTGTTTTACAGTGAAGAAAACGTTTGGAAACTTTGTGACTACATCAGGAGTCAGGATAAATAAGCTTTAGAAGAATTTTATGCTGTCTTCATATCCAACGATAGGAGGATGGTGAGTCAAGGAGACATGATCTGAATGCAGCTATGGAGAGATAAAAGCCTTGAGGCCGCTGCCCAGCATAGGTGAGATGCGGTTCTGGGCGTTCAGAGCAGTTCCCTGTAATTTGTTGATTTAGGAGAATGATTGTATTGATTGCTTAGGAAAATCAGAATGATTCGAGCAGATTTGTTCTTGAAGACATTTGCTTCAGACTGATCTCATATGAAAGATGCAAATGGGAAATGGCAGAAGCCTCCTCCTTCACATCTGTGCACTGAAACTGCAGGTAAGTTGCCAGGGCTCCTTTTTCCTGCTTAGTGTCAGATGACATAGTCCAAGACGCATGCAAGAAATAAGTATGCTTCCATAATACATGTCCGGAAGCACATCCAGCTAGCTTATTATTCCATATGGGGAAAAAAACCCAGGGCTACAAAGCATTTTGCACTTCCTTTTCTGAACATGATGAGTCTAGCATGCCTCCCGGCGTTTCCCATTATGAAACATTAATTACTGATCTTCATAAACTGAGCAGAGAATGAGAGGTAAGTAATACTGTTCTCGCGTTACAGCAAGCAACTGAAGCGAGGAGGCCAAATAACTTGCTTAGGGGTCACAAAGTGAATTTTTGATACGCTGATTATACAACACTTTATCTGGCAGGTCCCATCCTGCCAGAGCAGGTTATTTTGGCAGGAGGAAGCTTAAGAGCTCCACTCAATGTGTTGGGTTTGCCTGCGTGAAACATTTGAATTTTCTCTACCAAATGAATGGACCTGAGGACACTTTAAGGCAAACTGCACGTCAGCAGATTATTCCCTAAGCCTTAGGACTCTCCTAAGCAATAGTCTAGATAATGGCCTGTGGGCCAAGCAGAGAGGGAAGTAGAGAGTTGCCATCTCTTCTGTTTTGTAGAGCTGCTTCAAACGTTCTTATCATGCAGCTTTACAGCTTATTCTGATCATGCGTTTGGCAAGCTGGCTTACATTCACCATGTGTTTGTTCATTCTATCATTTTCTTCCCAGATGGAGAAAAGCATGGTGAAGTTTTGCTTTGGGAGAGTTTTCATGTTATTGCTTTGCATGTTTGGTTTTGTTGCTCTTTAAATAATGCAGTAGTGGGATGTATTTAGGTTAGAGAAGGCAGGGCTGAAGAAACATGCTTTGTGTTTAGGTCCAAGTTTTTTTGTGGTTTTGAGTTGCTGGGAAGTTAATTCTCAATCTTTGCTTTGGCTTCTAAGGAAGCTTGGTGTTTCACGCTAAAGCAGAAATAAATGCGGAATGTGTGCGGGAGCCCAAGGATAATCTTCATTGTGAAGCTTTAGGTGTTTTCAAGAAGTTTGTGACCTGAAAGGACTGATACCAGTTCCCTCGTGCAGTAAACACCTGTCTGCTTCTGAGACTGAGGTACCATCTGCAGGCAATGGCTTGTAACCAGGCTTCTTTTACATCGCCAGCCCTCATCTTTTCACCCAGCTCTTTGTTCAGATTGTGCTCCAGACTGGCTGGGATATGTGCCTGCTCAGAACCGAGAACGGTGTAGACACAGTCACGCAGCAATTTCCCCAGACTAATACATCCTGCTGCTAGGTTTTAGTCTTGTTTTTTCAGGCACACTACCACACTAGCTGAGTTGAGAGGATTCTTAGAAGTTGTCTTATGACTAAGTAGTTCTCATGTCAAGTAGAGGTTCAGGCCTGCTTCTGTCCATGTAGCAATGTCTGTATTTGAGTCCAAGTGCAAATTTTACCTTACGGTTAAGGAGTTGTTCTTTTGTCGGTTTGTTTTGATGTTTTGGCTTCACATACTCCTATTTTGTAAGATAATTTCACTGATACATAGTTATTTCTTAGCCTGTTCTATGTGGTTTAGGTTTCTTATCCAAGCTTTCATTTTACCAGTTGATGCGAGAAGCTCAAAGAACAGCACCGAGTATCATTTATATCCCACATATCCATTTGTGGTGGGAGGCTGTTGGAGCTACAGTGAAAGCTACGTTTACAACATCGCTGCATAACATTCCAGCATTTGCTCCGGTTTTGCTGCTTGCGACATCTGATGTGTGTCATGCAGATCTTCCAGAAGAGGTATTTCTGCTGATACTTTTCTTACTCTTTTATTCAGTTTCTTGTTAATTTATAAAAACAGCCCTGCCTGTTCCTTCTGCAGCTGCCATAAAGATTCAAACTGACACACAGCAAGACAGGTAAATACAAATTAAGAAGTCTTGGGAAGGGTGAGTATCACCAGTGTGTTGTACGGTCCCTTCATTGAGCTTTAACTCTAGAGGTGTTCCTTAGCGAAGATATTTTCATTTGTCATGCTAACCCATGAAAAATGAAGCCTTTTAAGACCGAGAAGATAACTTTTCATAGTTTTTTATCCATATGACTTCAGGTGAATTTCAGTTTAATAAGGACTGGTGTGGCCTTATCTCTGAATGATCTTTTTGTCTCGTGCTTTAGGCAAGAGAATTGTTTCTTAAGGATTATGAAGTTTTCAGAATCCAGTTGCCTAATGAGGAAGAACGAAGAATGTTTTTTGAAGACCTGATTCTAAATCAAGCTGCTAAACCTCCTGCACCAAAAAACAACACATGTGAGGATATTCTACATGTAAAACTCTGCTAACTGCAAGTTCACGGTGTTTGCTTTAGTGGTAATTTTCTATCAATAATTGCTCGTATACTTGTATCTGAGTATTCTCCACTCGCTAAACTTCCCTTGTATAAACTTTACTGGAGATAAGGACCAAGATATGGAATTTAAGGTGCCCCGTAACCTCGGTTGTCTTGAAAACACCTAAAGCTTCACAATGAAGGCTACCGTGGGGCTCCTGCAGACGTTCCTCATTCATTTCTGCTTTAGCGTGAAACACCAAGCTTCCTTAGAAGCTTAAAATTGTCTCTAGTTCTGCCCAACCTGTGTTTAGCTTTTGAAGTTCACAGCTTTTTAATTTTTGATGAAGGGCTTGTCTCCAAAGGCTTTTCTGTTCCTCTTTATTAGTTCATGTAATAAGCAACTTCACCTAATAACTTTGCTTTGCAGTAGTACTTGCTCTCTAAAGTAAGAATTCTGTGTTCATAAAATCCTGAAGCTGATGGTTTTGTTTCAGGTTGGTGTCTGTCACTGCAGCGAGAGGCTATGTTCTGGGTACAGGGTACTGCACTAATGCTGTATTCCAAATAAACAGAAATCCTGACTTAAGAAATCTGTGTCATTGCAGATTCATGGGTCTGCATGACTCGTGCGAGTCATTCTCGGGCTGCAGAGCAACGGATGACAGGAGTAAAGGAAGCAAGGGAAATTCTCACACAGCCCGTGATTGTGGATTACTGTCAGCTCGAAGTAAGTCTAGTATTAACAAAACTGAAATTAAAGAAAGACATTGTCTTGCTACATGTACATTGTAAATTAAGTCAGTTGTTAACCAGTGCCAATTAAAGCAATTTACGGGAAGGACGTTGAGCCTGTGAAATAATTGAGCCTGTAAAGAACTATGACTGTTGTGTTTCCACATGTGGTGTAGGCTGCTGTTCTTGCTATTGGTGATTTAAATTCTAGGAGACTGTTTTCTCTTCCTGATTTTTAATTTAAAAGGGCTTGTTGAATTTTAAAATGCCCCACTGACAACCTGATAGTACCACAGGTTATTAATATCTTAGTAGTTTTTATGATGGGTATGTGGGTTTTGGTTTGGGTTTTGCATGTTTTGAGTTCTTCAGTAACTGAAAAGGACCTTTCTTTCTAGCAGTGATGACTTTAAACCTGAAGTTAGCAGGTTGACATAAAGCTTGTAGTGGATAAAATACTAATACCTACTTTTCTGAAATTCTTTCATAATTCAATGTTAGAATTTTGTGTTCATACAGTTATGGCTTTGTAAGGGTTTTCCAGTCCCTCCTAGGTGAAAAGTTGCTATCCTTGGCTACCGTTGGGGAAAGGGCTAAAATTAGGCCTAGCCGCAGGGGCTAAAAGGAATTCCTTTTCACAAATTGGAGAGCATAACACAAGGAACTGATCTTCAGTCATCTGTGTGACAGCACATGCGTTTCTGCCACATCCTGTCTTTCATGCTTGCAGCAGCTGGAAGGAAGCTGCGTGGGTTTTGTGCCTCTTATCCGTATGTTATACAGAACGAAGTTGAGGAGGATACACAATATTTTGTGCTAGCTGGTCTGAGGGAGGCCGAGTTTGAAGATGGGCAGTGGGGAGGCAGTAATATTTTCGCTTGGTGTGACTGCTCTCTTAAGCTACATCTTCGCAGCTTCACACAACACCCAGCAGTAGAACAAGGTGCTGCCGCTAGCTGGTGACTCTTGCTTTCCCAGACATTGTCACACTCACATCTCTGGTAACAGAAACGACAGCTCTGTTAACAGAAATTACTTTGCTTCATGATCTACTTCAGGCACTTGAGCAGTGTGTTCTGAGAGCAGAGTTGTAGGCATGGTACATTTGCAGCTCGTGGGTAAAGGTGAGCCCCTAAGGATGCTTCTGTCTCCAGCTGGCACATCTGTGTCTAGACGACGTGTAGCCTGGCTTCCAAAGATCCGTTTTAGGGTGTCCTGCATTGCCACAACAGTTTCTCTCATAAAAGGCAGCAGTGGCTTTGCTGCAGCAGCAAAGTGACAAAGTGGATTGTCTCATTCCCTGCTGTTCTGGAAGCAGTCGATTCACAGTCATCATCGTTGATTTGATAGATTGAATCATAATTACATATTGCCTGGAATTTAAGCCTGCTTTTTCTCTCAAATATGAAGGATTAACTCATTTTCTCTAGTTAAATCTTGTGAGATATCTAATTTGTTCTCAGAAGTATAACTCACGTTTTGTTTTGCAGGATAAGAAAGGAGGATGTCGTTTGTGTTGTATTGTTACTGTGTAGCTTGTGAAAAAATAAAGAGCCTATTCCAAGGATTTTGTGCTAGTCTAAACATGTTTCCATTTTTTTCTTCAGCAACTGTTAAGTTTTGTCACTGCGATAAGTGAGACCTTCAATATATTTCGCTTGGAAAAACTCTATGCTGTTCTCAGTCAGTGCATTTACCAACGTCGGGAAGATTATGACAAAACCAGACTAGTGAAGGTAATTGTTTTTTATCTTACAGCATTTTCTATCACTGTTCTGAATGTGGGCGTGATGCATATGTATCTGTGTGCTCTGGACATAACGCTTATTTACTCTTTCCTGCTTAGCTGCCTGTGTTACAAGACTTTTCCAGTCTGGAAGACATTTATCCGTATTGCAAAACAGTTATTGTCTTTGGCATAATTGTCGGCAGTTTCAGCAGGAAAAGGCTTGAACTTGGATACAGTGGGTCTGCCCACAGCCCTCTCAAAGCAGTTAATCTCAGTCTGTCAACAGTCCTTTTCCAGAACCTTTGTAGGGGTGGGGGGCTATAAAGGAGGCTGCTTTTCTCCGTCTGTCACTTCCTCGTTCTCCCCTTACAGGCAGTCAGACGTGGTCAATGCTTCTTTGAGTAGTCGCTCCACTCTTAAAAGGAATTTAAGTATGAAACATAGAGAGTGTGAGACTTCTCTAGCATCTTTAATTTAACATATGGGGAGATCTCAGCTTATGATGGTTTAATGTTAATGAGTCAAATTCTCTGATCTCCTCCTCTATGAAAGGATTTCTGAGTTGTCAGAACGCAGCAGAAACCTTCCAGCGGCACCCTTGTTCCCAGTCAGGCATTCCCGGTGTTGAGTTGATTTAGATACGTTGCATATTCAGTCTTTAGATTCAAGATCCTTGAATCCATTTGTCTTTGAGATGCTTGTGCCCGAGAATAGATAGAATTCTTTATGCCTCTCAGTCTGCTTTAAGACAGAGGGAGCCTTTTCTCTGCGGCTTTAGTCATCTCAATCTCTTCCACATCTGATAAAGAGTTAGAACGGATGCTCCATTCTGTTTGGGCAGCAGTGAGGATTACTTGGATTCAGGGAGCAACGAAGCTGGTGAGGGGGCTGGACAACAGGCCTTATGAGGAACGGCTGAGAGAGCTGGGGTTGTTTAGCCTGGAGAAGAGGAGGCTGAGGGGAGACCTCATTGCTCTCTCCAGCTCCCTTAAAGGAAGTTGTGGAGAGGAGGGTGCTGGCCTCTTCTCCCAAGTGACAGGGGACAGGACGAGAGGAAATGGCCTCAAGCTCTGCCAGGGGAGGTTTAGCCTGAACATTAGGAAAAAAATTTTCACGGAAAGGATCATTGGGCACTGGAACAGGCTGCCCAGGGAGGTGGTTGAGTCACCTTCCCTGGAAGTGTTTAAGGGATGGGTGGATGAGGCGCTGAGGGGCAAGTTTTAGTATTTGATAGGAACGGTTGGACTCGATCGTGTGGTGGGTCCTTTCCAACCTGGTGATTCTATGAGTCATTTGTGTTCTATCAAGGTTTGTGAGCTTTTATGACTTAACTTTTAAAGCTCAAATTAAAAGGGACTTTCTTTGTTTCTTCTACCATTACCTTTAAACATAAAAATATCTCCTGTTTGGAGCGACTGTGCAAATGGGTCAGTAGCAGGCTCTACTCAAAGACAGGATGGACTTTAACATGTAATTATTCAGAGTGCAGGAAATAACGTTTCCAGCTTTACTTATGGCTTTTCAGGCACTGTCTCCTCTTTCTTCTTGTTGACACCCTGTTGATACAGACGCATCATCGCTTGATACAGATGCATACAGTTTCTCTGCTCACTCTCTATTTTGGATGCGTAAGGATGTCTTTGAAGCTAGTGGGTATAGCAGGACATTGTGATGGTGGTAGCTAAATATGACTAACAATTGAATGGATGTCTTTATTCTTCTTATGAAGAAATAACAGGGTTCTTAAGCTTTTATTTGTGCTGACTGCCGGTTTGTCTTTTTTCTTCCTAGGAAATGAAGAAAGAAATCACAATCTTCAGCTGTGCTCAGTGATGCTTCTGCTCTGTAATGTTCTCTTTTCATTGCATGTTGTTGTTTGTGCATAATTCACTAAAGATTATTTCTACATATCTATTTATATATACAAGAGAAACAGATCTTAAAATTTATTAAGAAAGATCAAATAAAGTCCTTCTATTGTTTTTACTTTATATTTTTATCCTGCTTATATTTTTTTTTAATATGACATAGTGCTGCAATTGGCTTTGGAACACTGCAGATCTGTACATCTCCCAGCCAATTTCAATACCTCTCTTTATAAGGAGGCGATTGAAAACTTGATGATAAACTTTCATCATTATTTTTCTGAAGCAGTCTGCAGTGCTATATAGTCCATTGCACGTTACGTGAAGGTTTTAGACCAGCTCTCAGTTTGATTCATGAAATGTAAATGCTTTACAAATCTCTTAATGCAGTTCAGAGGTAATTTTTTTTTAATTAACTGATAGCGCCTCAGGTGGCTTTTACGTAACTATCAACCTAAAGAAAGTAAGTGGGAGAAAAAGGACTTTTGCTATGGCATATTTTTGTCAAAAAAACCCTAACATGAAACAAAGCAAGATTTACTACTGTAACATTCTAAGGTAAAGTTTAGTCTTGCGTGTAATATTGACAGTCATGTTGATATTGGAGAATTGCATTTTTATATAAATCATTAGTCACCGATCAGGTGGCTTGTAGTTGAATTCAATTGTAAATAGCTTTCTATTTAGCTGGAGAGAATTCTATCTGCTTATTATATAAAAATGAACATATTGTTGGAGATAAAGTTATTTATTTATTTATTTATAAATATATATTTATTGGAAATAAATATTATTAAGTAAAAGCAAAGCACTACCCTGTGTTGAAGATGTCTGCCTCTTTAAAGCCCCAGCAAAAATGTCACTCAGTTAATTTGGCAGTTATTTTTTAGAAGATATTAATAACACAAAGACTAATTTTATGAGCAGAAAAACTTGCATCCGTTGCGATGAAATCTGTGGCACGATACCCTGCTGCTCTGTCATCTCCCCTCACATACAGGTGATTCTGAACACCTGTGTAGTCCCTCTGTGCCCGTTTGGTTTCTTACCTATGTTTTAGTTTTCTTTTTTTGTTTCTTCACAGTTTGTTTGTGCAAACATTTGTGTATTACTGGGATTTTTTCTTTTCTCTGTGCTGTTTGGGTGGGTATTAATAAAAAATAAATCACCTGAGTGGGGTGCCTGTTCTATTTTATTCACAGGCTATATTTGATTGTGAACAACATTACACTTAAACAGTCGGAGTCTTAAGACTTCAAAGTAAGAATTTATCCCACACTTGGTGTATTCATTCTACGGCAGAGGCAAGCACATTGAAAATTTACATTTTAATATAATGTATTACACTGGAAATGTAATAAAAGAATTTTTGCTTAACTCGATCTCCCCTTTGGCTGCTGTCCTCCATTTCTGCGGGACTGTGGGAGCGGTTTGATGACTGAAAAATGGAACAAGCGTGTCAGCGTGGAAGAGGAACCAGAAACATTCCCGGGATCAAAACTTTTACTCCTCAGAGCTTTGATCAGATTTTCTGTCACTAGTCTTGACTGAATATTGGACCTATACGGTTCTTTGAAACAATTATAATAGCAAATCTTGATCTTCCTTGACCAGCTGTTAGCAGCTAACTGTTAACAGTCCCCACGGGCCCCAGCTTGATTTTTTTTTGAGGCAAACCGTCCTAGTTCAGTGTCTGAACCAAAATTTCAAGCAGCAATGAAGAAGTTGCCCCAAGAAGTGGTAAATGCCCCATCCCTGGAAGCAGTCAAGGGTCAGGTTGGATGGGGCTCTGAGCAACCTGATAAAAAGGATATCAAACTACTGGAGCGTGTCCCTAGGAGGAGGCCACAAAGTTGGTGAAGGTTTTAGAGGGGAAGCGGTCTGAGGAGCAGCTAAAGTCACTTGGTCTCTTTGGTGTCGAGAGGAGAGGACTGAGTGGAGGCATCATGGCAGTCCCCAGCTTCCTCGCTCCAAGTAGCCCCAAATAGCCCCAGCTTCCTAGCCCCAACTCTGTCAGCCTGTCCTCATAGCAGAGGCGCTCCAGCCCTCCGATCATTTTTGTGGCCGCCTCTGGCTGTTCCAGCACTTCCATGTCCTTCTTAGGTTGGGGATTCCAGAACTGTACACGGTACCAATATATCGTTGCAGACTGTTAGAGCTGCGTATTGAAGTTCTGCCTTTTGTAGATTTCTTGGTGCTGAAGAATTTCTATCAAATAATGGATTTTGTGCTACTGTTAGGATTCCTTTTGTTCCTGGTGTACCAAAAAGACTGCTTATAGTGTCTTTTGCTTCACCAAGCAGTCTGTAGCATTTGGCCTCGAGTCGTGCCAGGAGGAGTTCAGATTTGACACTGGGAAAAAATTCTCCCTCAAAAGAATTATCAGGCCCTGGCAGAGGCGGCCCAGGGAGGTGGTTGAGGCACAGTCCCTAGAGAGATTTAAAAGCCGGGTAGATGAGGTGCTCAGGGACATGGTCGAGTAGTGGACAGGTTTGGTTGGCTTGAGGAGTCTTTTCCCACTTAGTGGTTCTGTGATTCTAAGGCTGTGGATGTTACCTCAGTCACACGCACCAACTGCACGAGGGAAATGGCAACAGTCCCTTCAGGTCACAAACTTCCCTGTGCGCCCCTCCAGATCCTCAATATTCACGGAGTTGCCACCACAAGATGGGAAGCGCACACGGTTCGTCTGGGCAGCTCATTGCTATCCTTGAGCTTTCTCTGCTTTTCTCCCGTTTGTTTTTATGTCACCTGACAGAAGGGTTTAAGTTTTGGTTCACTTTTTCATCTCGTCATGACTGCTGACCCTTTTGTTCAGGTAGGACTTTAGAATCATAGCACGGTTTGGGTTGGAAGGCACCTCAAACAGCATCTAGTTCCAAACCCCTGCCCTGGGCAGGGACATCCCACTAGCTCAGGCTGCCCAAGGCTCCATCCAACCTGGCCTTGAACACCTCCAGGGGTGGGGCAGCCACAGCTTCCCTGGGCAACCTGTGCCAGGGCCTCACCAGCCTCAGCGTGAAGAAATTCCTCCTTATGTCTAGTCTAAATCTGCCCCTCTCCACTTTATACCCGTCGAACAGCCTTGGGAACAGCCGCTCCCCAGCTTCTTGCAGCCCCTTCAGGTACTGGGACCTCAGAGGACTTCAGAGGAGCCTAGAACTGGACTTCAGACGGGTCTTATTAAGCCGTGAGCGCGGGCGGGAGGCGGCGCCGCCGCAGGTAGGGGCTCCGCGGCCCCGGCGAGGGACCCGCTGCCTCGGCCCGCCGGTCAAACCCCGCGGAGCAGCTCCTGGCGCCGCGCTTCCCTCCTCGGCTTCCTTACCGTCCCCCCGCCTCCCTCCCCTTCCCCGCGCTTCCCTCCTCGGCTTCCCTCCTGTCCCCGTGTTTCCTTCCTCTTCCCAGTGCTTCCCTCCTGCCCCCCCGCTTCCCTTCTCTTTCCCCGCGCCTTCCCTCCTCTTCCCCGGCTCGAGCGTTCTGGGGCTTCGCGCGCTGCACGGAGGAATTTTGGTGCGGGTCGCCTGTAGAGGGGCAGGCAGAAGGCGAGCAGTTAGTTCATCCCGGAGGAGCTGGCGAGTTGCCTCCCTGCCGCTGTCCCTGGGCTGCGTGCGTCCCGGCCGGACAGAAGGGCGGACAGACGGACCGACAGCGGCCCCCGAGCCATGGAGCTGCGGCAGCATCATTTAGAAAACCCTTGTGTTACTGTCTGTGAACATTGCCAGCAAGGCAGCCTGTTTTGCTTGTGCTGTTAAATGAATTCCCCTGAAGCGGTTCAAGTAGATGCTATTTTTCATAACTAAAATGATTTGCTTTTAACTTCAGGCTAGTGGTGCGTGTGCCTTTGCTGGACTGAAAAGCCCTCTGCTTGTGTGTACACAATTGTTGTCCTCAAACTTGTCCTTGTAAAACACAGCAGGTTGAGCTGGAGCTTTTCTTTGTGAGGCATGCTTTTCTACTCTCTTAATATTTCTTATGACTCTCTTTGGATTATTTCCTCTCTTGCTACACCCTGATGGTCTCGCTCCTGTGCGGTCCAGCAAACAATACCAGGTTCATAGGCAGGGCATTTCTTACATCTATATAGAAGCCGTTTGATCATTGTGGAAAGACCACAGCCTATTTAACTGTATGTGACGCATTAATTTATGCTGAAAATTAGTTATTCAATGCTACTGAATTTCAGTTTATTTTTAAAGAATAATTGACAGCAATTCACTGTTTGTTATCAGCACGAGGTCTGTGTTACCGTGTCTGGTTTCTGTGTCTTAAAATGAGTCTTTCACTAAACAGCACCTCATCAATAAAAGCTTGTCCTTGACCGGTCGTTGGAGGAGGCTATGTAGAATGTAACAAAATTTACTAAAGCAGTAAATGAAAATGAAAACAAAGCTGCTATTTGTATTTGAGTACTGTATAATTGACTAAAAGTTCTGATCAACTCCAGCTTGGCAGGCATTGGAAGTACTGCCTGTAGCACCGCCGCCTAAGCCTCGACAGCTGACAGAGGAAGAAATAAGAAAGCTAGAGGAGCAGGAGGAGGATACGTTTCATGAACCTAGGATTTTCTTAAGGGATGTGACTCGTAGACTTTTCATTGACAGACCTTTCAGAGCGTTTACAAAGCCTGTTGACCCAGAGGAGGTAATTTAGTGTAGATCTATAATAGCACTTTAGCTGCATCTATTCTTAATTCTCTGCATTTGTCCTTCTCTGAACAATACTGTGTTTGTGTGCTCCTTAAAGGGAGGTTTATGTTTGTTTTTATTCAAGAAGTAGGAACCGGATTTTGCTTTTAGTTATGCTTTTAAGCTTGAGGTTATATCTGTTATCTGAGTAGTCACTGAAAGCCCCCGGCTCCTTCTGAAACCTCTTCAGAACTTTAGAATATTTTGGTTGGAACAGACGTACAACAATCCAATCCAACTGCCAGTCAGAACAAATGCCAACACAGTTTGGTCAAGAAAAGGCTTTGCTATGTAGGTATTATTACAGCCCCAAAAAGCAGAAAGATCTCTTTCCTGAAAACTATAAACAGCATCTATAGGAATGCTTTAATAAAGCCTAAAGCTTTTTTATTGACTGTCAAAAGTTTCTGTGAAAACAGCAGTAGAAGCAGCAGTTTTAAAAATCAATTTGAAGATTCTATTCTCGATTTCCTCTGGGGCTCCTCTGTATGAGATCAACCATAAGGGCTGCATGATTCCTTCTTCCTCCCATGTGCTTCTTAAGTCTCATGTGTCTTTTTCTCATTTAATTCATTGAACAAGTCTAAGTTCGGGGCGTATATTTCAAAGGCATCTTTACTTTTAATATAGCTTTGCATCACAGCAAAGTCCTGTTCCCTTAAGCGTCCACTGACTTGTATTTCCTCTTCTAGCTTCTGAGATGTGAATAATTTAAACATATATAGATTTGCTTATTTAAACTACCTGTTAGGCTCCTTTTATGGTCCAAGTAAAGAAAACGAATGCCTCTGGGTCTAGTTATCTCATCCGAAAGTAGAGGCTTTGGGCAGATACTCCCATGGTGCAATTTCTGCAGACTTTTTCTTGCTGTCAACAACAAAGGGAATCTCGGGTGACTTAGCCGAGAAAGGTTTCTTTGCTGTGATTTTCTGAAGCAAAGTGAATTTAACCCCAATGCGGGAGTCTTGTTCCCTTCTCTGCCCCACACACAGTGCTGACCTCCCTGATTCTTTCTTTCCTCTCCCTGCTTCTTCTGCTGTTGTGGCACCAGCAAACAAAACGGAGAAGTCTAGAGCATAAACTGGAAACTTTTCCAGGGCGTGTATTACCGCTGGTGCCAAATGGGAAGCTTGCCCATATCCTGGCTCTCCCACAAGCAGGAGTCGGGGCTTGCGTGATGTTGGTTGAGAAGAAGCATTTCTAGAACAGAACACAAGTTTAAAGATGAATAGGCACATAGATCACAAAATGTTTTGGGTTGGAAGGGACATTAAAGATCATGCAGTTCCAACCCCCCCTGTCATGGGCAGGGACACCTTCCACTAGACCAGTCTGCTCAAAGCCTCATCCAACCTGCTCTTGAACATCTCCAGGGATGGGGCATCTATGACCTCTCTGGGTAACCTGTTCCAGTGCCTCACCACCCTCACAGTAAAAAATTTCTTCCTACTATCTAATCGAAATCTTTCAACTTAAAACCATTACCCATCAAAGACTATCAAAGCCAGTTTTCTTACAAACTTGTACTGTACCGCCCCTAAGAAATCCTGCCAATCCCCAGTATGTCTGAAATCCTACTAGGGGGGCTGTCCAGCTAAACACACACACAACAACTAGTCAGTAACCCAATACAGAGGAGAATAACAACTCCTCTCAGCACACACCAGTGTGGATCTCTTCACTGCCCATACGCGCTAATTTTCAGTAGGTCTTGAGTTTAAGTCAGTGTGAGATCTCTACATCTGTCAGGTTTAGCTGAAATTTGGCCATAGTTACTGGAGACGGTGAGAAGAAAGGAGCAGAACAACATTTTTAGAAAAAAATTAATGTGGGCACTGAAACACATTAGCAGTGTCTGAAGAAGTACACAAGTGCATTGGTTGAATTACAGTAGTGCACTAAATAAGTATAAGATTTATATGTGTTTTAGTCAGTCATTCTCATTGTTTCATCTTTGAATCGTGTATTAATATCCTAGTAATCTTGCTTTGCTATTATGAAATACATTTGCGGAGAGCATTTGTTTTTACCACCACAATAACTGTGTTGTAGCTTTACTGGTTGAAGTCAAAGACTGGAGAGACCTAACTAAGCTCAGGTCAAAAGATTTTCTGAACAGCAAAGCAGCAGAAAACAGGAAAATTAACTTACCCAACAACTATCTGTTTTTTTCAACTGTTGACTTCTACAACTTCCACATTAAAATGTCAAAAGATTAGCATAAACTTAAGAAGTTAATGCTAGAAAATGCAGATCTTGTTGAAGTTTTTCCTCACGGTATTTTAACAATTTTAATATCTCAATTGTTTCACAATTTGCTACTCGTTGAGCAATCTTGGAAGGCAGAAGGCAAAAACCCATACAGGTTTTTCCGTACAAGGACAGACAAGACATCACATTTTTTTGGTCTCGAGTCTTTCAAGGAAAACCATGTGTTGAACCAACACATTCTGCTAGTCTGTGGACCACTTTGACTTACAAAAAGAGAGCTGGGCCATTCATTTTGATGGGTTAGAGCACTGTATCCCATTAGAACGTTAGTACCCAGCTGTACTGTCATGCATACTTGCTGCAAATGTTGATCACCCTCACACTCACATTTTACTCCATCCGTGACCCCTCGTGCCAAAACTCTTTACAGAACCAGTCATCTTAAAATTCTCACAATAAAGGGGACAAACATTTACCTGCTAAAATTGAGGAATTGTTCCTTTATTCTACCAGGCGCTTTATGTGCTGCCTTATCCTCAAAGATTGATGGTGATTCCTCATCACTGTCAACTGTATCATTTCTTAAAATATGATTTAAACTGTCTGAAAGATAAGAGGTTTAACTTCCCTGAATAAGCTCTATCTCACTCTTGCATTAATACAGCTTCTAAATCAGTGCTGGAAACTGCTTCTCTTGTATTTCTTCATTTGAGGGAACACGCAGAACGCTAGTTTCTGAAAAGTTCATTCTGCCACAATTCTAAGGAGAAGTCTCTACAAAGCTGCCCTAAGTCCCATGATTTGCATTAGGCACCTCTCCGTTGGTGAAAATTTGGGAGTTTTTTTTCCTTAGAATAAAGATGACTTGGAACGACCTCATCTGATTTGTTCATAGACACCTAAAAAACCCAATAAGGCCACTTCATTCTACAGGAGGTTCCCTCACTGGAAATGAGGGAATTAAATGAATGCAATGACCATGGACTTCCATTTGTCTAGAATACATGAATCAACACATCTTCTAAATAAGGCTCCTCAAAGACCATCAAAGGAGGAGATAACAGAAGGTGGAAAACAGAGAGGGGAGGAAATTACCAGTCTCCTAGCCTCTCTGCTTTTACTTTGTTGGTGGGTTTCTGCCTCTGTTTGACCAAGGCAGATGATCTACCAGCTCTGCTGGGACCAATATTGGCCGTATATTCTCCAGGGAATAGCATAATAAGCCACTATTCACAGATCTCCATTAATCAGGAATGGAATGAGTTTATTCATCTAGTTGCTCTCACCAACTGACAGGCTCAACGTGATCAAGGCTGATGCAGTAAGGAGCGTGAGCTCACTTATGCTATGCGAGCCAACTTACAAAATATTCAGTACTGAAACGTTCTGATCTCACAGGCATGTGTACAGCGTGATACACAAACATTTAAATTAAGAACCCATGCCTAAAAATCATGATAGCTAAAACAGCATTTATCTTAAACCTTTTATGCTTGTATTGTGATCCTGACATTCTTCAGCCAGGAATGAGAAGCATTTGTGTAAAAAAGCCCCTTTCCCCCCATTTAAGCATTTATTTTGAAAGAGGTGCTTCAAACATAAACCTTAGATCCACTCAACAAATGATAAATACGAAGTTATCTGCTGTCAGAAACAGGGTGCTCGAGTAGACAGCGCGTATTTCTCTGCTACGTATTGCGAGTCATTCACAGCTCCCATCTAGAACCGTGCACATTATAAAATTCTACTGCCATTACAGCTGAGAGGTTTCTGTATGCTGATTGCACAAATCACAAGTTCTTACTTTGGCAGAATTCAAAGGAAGTGGATGTTATTGTTATACCTTGCTGTTGGTCCTTCCTTAGCACAAGCTCTGCGTGGGGAAATAGCTTTTGTAAGGCTTGTAAAATTCTTGCAAAGGTGTTTTGAAGCAGTGGTTTTGAAATAGCTGATAGAGCTCGACCCGGTGAAGTCACAGCCCTCTGTGAAGCTGGAACAGTCTTCCGCATAGCCGCAACAAAATCCTTTGCTCTTATTTTAATAGAAGCGATATCTAACTGCAGTTTCTCGCTGCTGTTGTATATTTGAGGATAGCGGTGGCGCAAAGCACAGAGGGCAGCTTCAGCACATAAAGATTTAATATCAGCACCACAGTATCCTAATAAATAAAACAAGGATCAAATGTTACATCGGTTTCAGGCAACACAGAAATCAAGGCCAAGGTTTCCAAAATGCAACACTGAAAGACTTTGTACACAGCCAAAAATTAAGACAGTTACTGCACGGCAAACAAGTTCTGTTGTGTGGTTTGCAGCCTGATACGCTGCGCTTAACGAGCCAGCCTTCTAATTAAAACTTTGCTCCCAGAGAAGATGTCCCAAGCCCATTCAATGTTACGAGACACAAAAAGAAAAGAAGCAGCTAACTTTGCCTGCAAGAGGTGCCAGCTGCCTTACTGCTTTGCTCAGCTGAAAGCACGAGAGCTTGGCTACTGCCTGGCACAAGCTCACATTTCTCAGCGCTCAGTCACGTGCAGTTAACTCACTTTTCTTTCAAACTTACCCACGCATTTTTCAGCTAGCTCTTCAAGAAACACGTCCAATGGCTTAGGGGTCCAGTCTCGCGTGTGAATCTTCAGAATCTCTTTTCTAGCCTGAAACAAAATGGTTGCAGTTTAGTTTGTCCCAAGGTTTCTCTTAAAAACCACTTGAAGACCAAAATCACACAAAAAACCTCAACCCCTTCACATTATTGCAAATACTTATCTACTAAACTTCTAAGTATTTTAAAGTTCAGTTAATAAGCTGTCTGTTTCTTCAAGCAGATAATTCTGTATTTGTTACCATAAACTCTTTCCGGGGGCCTGCAGTGAAATAAAAGGCATTTATAGCTTTCATAAAAAGTAAGCTTCCACAAGTAAGAGACCTAATTTGGCAAGCTGAAGAGGAACTCTCGATCAAACCGTCTGGGTCTTTGTAAAGCAGGATCTATAGAATCCAGTCTGTCGGTGGCTCCGATTACTACGACCTCTCCTCTGTTGTCTAAGCCATCCATAAGTGTCAGAAGTGTTGATACAATAGAGCTAACAGAAAAATAAAATTTTCATTTACTGCTTTAGTAAATTTTGTTACATTCTACATAGCCTCCTCCAACGACCGGTCAAGGACAAGCTTTTATTGAGGAGGTGCTGTTTAGTGAAAGACTCATTTTAAGACACAGAAACCAGACACGGTAACACAGACCTCGTGCTGATAACAAACAGTGAATTGCTGTCGATTATTCTTTAAAAATAAACTGAAATTCAGTAGCATTGAATAACTAATTTTCAGCATAAATTAATGCGTCACATACAGTTAAATAGGCTGTGGTCTTTCCACAATGATCAAACGGCTTCTATATAGATGTAAGAAATGCCCTGCCTATGAACCTGGTATTGTTTGCTGGACCGCACAGGAGCGAGACCATCTATCTCATCAAAGAAAATAATTGAAGGTCACATCTGGTGGGCCTAGAAGGAAAACACAAGAATACTGACATAAGTAAACCAACATTATTTTAAAGAGGAAATGCATGAAAAACATTACGGTTGGAAAGTCAGTTGCTGAGATTTTTCAGACAAGCATAGGGGATCTCTCCTAATTGAGCTAATGGCACGAATAACAGAAAAGAGCAGCCTCTGTTAACCCCTTGAGACTGGGTGACAGGAAACAAATCGTACCAGTAGTTTTTACAACTATTTGGCAGCTGCCGAGATCAGAGCCGGGACGCAGTGATAACTTTTGTCTATTCCAGTATTAACCAGCAGTGATAAATGACAGCCATTAAAGCTGGGCACCAGGCCACTGCATCCAGCTAAAGCAGGCACAGGGCGTCAAGGGTGTAGCAAGAGAGGAAATAATCCAAAGAGAGTCATAAGAAATATTAAGAGAGTAGAAAAGCATGCCTCACAAAGAAAAGCTCCAGCTCAACCTGCTGTGTTTTACAAGGACAAGTTTGAGGACAACAATTGTGTACACACAAGCAGAGGGCTTTTCAGTCCAGCAAAGGCACACGCACCACTAGCCTGAAGTTAAAAGCAAATCATTTTAGTTATGAAAAATAGCATCTACTTGAACCGCTTCAGGGGAATTCATTTAACAGCACAAGCAAAACAGGCTGCCTTGCTGGCAATGTTCACAGACAGTAACACAAGGGTTTTCTAAATGATGCTGCCGCAGCTCCATGGCTCGGGGGCCGCTGTCGGTCCGTCTGTCCGCCCTTCTGTCCGGCCGGGACGCACGCAGCCCAGGGACAGCGGCAGGGAGGCAACTCGCCAGCTCCTCCGGGATGAACTAACTGCTCGCCTTCTGCCTGCCCCTCTACAGGCGACCCGCACCAAAATTCCTCCGTGCAGCGCGCGAAGCCCCAGAACGCTCGAGCCGGGGAAGAGGAGGGAAGGCGCGGGGAAAGAGAAGGGAAGCGGGGGGGCAGGAGGGAAGCACTGGGAAGAGGAAGGAAACACGGGGACAGGAGGGAAGCCGAGGAGGGAAGCGCGGGGAAGGGGAGGGAGGCGGGGGGACGGTAAGGAAGCCGAGGAGGGAAGCGCGGCGCCAGGAGCTGCTCCGCGGGGTTTGACCGGCGGGCCGAGGCAGCGGGTCCCTCGCCGGGGCCGCGGAGCCCCTACCTGCGGCGGCGCCGCCTCCCGCCCGCGCTCACGGCTTAATAAGACCCGTCTGAAGTCCAGTTCTAGGCTCCTCTGAAGTCCTCTGAGGTCCCAGTACCTGAAGGGGCTGCAAGAAGCTGGGGAGCGGCTGTTCCCAAGGCTGTTCGACGGGTATAAAGTGGAGAGGGGCAGATTTAGACTAGACATAAGGAGGAATTTCTTCACGCTGAGGCTGGTGAGGCCCTGGCACAGGTTGCCCAGGGAAGCTGTGGCTGCCCCACCCCTGGAGGTGTTCAAGGCCAGGTTGGATGGAGCCTTGGGCAGCCTGAGCTAGTGGGATGTCCCTGCCCAGGGCAGGGGTTTGGAACTAGATGCTGTTTGAGGTGCCTTCCAACCCAAACCGTGCTATGATTCTAAAGTCCTACCTGAACAAAAGGGTCAGCAGTCATGACGAGATGAAAAAGTGAACCAAAACTTAAACCCTTCTGTCAGGTGACATAAAAACAAACGGGAGAAAAGCAGAGAAAGCTCAAGGATAGCAATGAGCTGCCCAGACGAACCGTGTGCGCTTCCCATCTTGTGGTGGCAACTCCGTGAATATTGAGGATCTGGAGGGGCGCACAGGGAAGTTTGTGACCTGAAGGGACTGTTGCCATTTCCCTCGTGCAGTTGGTGCGTGTGACTGAGGTAACATCCACAGCCTTAGAATCACAGAACCACTAAGTGGGAAAAGACTCCTCAAGCCAACCAAACCTGTCCACTACTCGACCATGTCCCTGAGCACCTCATCTACCCGGCTTTTAAATCTCTCTAGGGACTGTGCCTCAACCACCTCCCTGGGCCGCCTCTGCCAGGGCCTGATAATTCTTTTGAGGGAGAATTTTTTCCCAGTGTCAAATCTGAACTCCTCCTGGCACGACTCGAGGCCAAATGCTACAGACTGCTTGGTGAAGCAAAAGACACTATAAGCAGTCTTTTTGGTACACCAGGAACAAAAGGAATCCTAACAGTAGCACAAAATCCATTATTTGATAGAAATTCTTCAGCACCAAGAAATCTACAAAAGGCAGAACTTCAATACGCAGCTCTAACAGTCTGCAACGATATATTGGTACCGTGTACAGTTCTGGAATCCCCAACCTAAGAAGGACATGGAAGTGCTGGAACAGCCAGAGGCGGCCACAAAAATGATCGGAGGGCTGGAGCGCCTCTGCTATGAGGACAGGCTGACAGAGTTGGGGCTAGGAAGCTGGGGCTATTTGGGGCTACTTGGAGCGAGGAAGCTGGGGACTGCCATGATGCCTCCACTCAGTCCTCTCCTCTCGACACCAAAGAGACCAAGTGACTTTAGCTGCTCCTCAGACCGCTTCCCCTCTAAAACCTTCACCAACTTTGTGGCCTCCTCCTAGGGACACGCTCCAGTAGTTTGATATCCTTTTTATCAGGTTGCTCAGAGCCCCATCCAACCTGACCCTTGACTGCTTCCAGGGATGGGGCATTTACCACTTCTTGGGGCAACTTCTTCATTGCTGCTTGAAATTTTGGTTCAGACACTGAACTAGGACGGTTTGCCTCAAAAAAAAATCAAGCTGGGGCCCGTGGGGACTGTTAACAGTTAGCTGCTAACAGCTGGTCAAGGAAGATCAAGATTTGCTATTATAATTGTTTCAAAGAACCGTATAGGTCCAATATTCAGTCAAGACTAGTGACAGAAAATCTGATCAAAGCTCTGAGGAGTAAAAGTTTTGATCCCGGGAATGTTTCTGGTTCCTCTTCCACGCTGACACGCTTGTTCCATTTTTCAGTCATCAAACCGCTCCCACAGTCCCGCAGAAATGGAGGACAGCAGCCAAAGGGGAGATCGAGTTAAGCAAAAATTCTTTTATTACATTTCCAGTGTAATACATTATATTAAAATGTAAATTTTCAATGTGCTTGCCTCTGCCGTAGAATGAATACACCAAGTGTGGGATAAATTCTTACTTTGAAGTCTTAAGACTCCGACTGTTTAAGTGTAATGTTGTTCACAATCAAATATAGCCTGTGAATAAAATAGAACAGGCACCCCACTCAGGTGATTTATTTTTTATTAATACCCACCCAAACAGCACAGAGAAAAGAAAAAATCCCAGTAATACACAAATGTTTGCACAAACAAACTGTGAAGAAACAAAAAAAGAAAACTAAAACATAGGTAAGAAACCAAACGGGCACAGAGGGACTACACAGGTGTTCAGAATCACCTGTATGTGAGGGGAGATGACAGAGCAGCAGGGTATCGTGCCACAGATTTCATCGCAACGGATGCAAGTTTTTCTGCTCATAAAATTAGTCTTTGTGTTATTAATATCTTCTAAAAAATAACTGCCAAATTAACTGAGTGACATTTTTGCTGGGGCTTTAAAGAGGCAGACATCTTCAACACAGGGTAGTGCTTTGCTTTTACTTAATAATATTTATTTCCAATAAATATATATTTATAAATAAATAAATAAATAACTTTATCTCCAACAATATGTTCATTTTTATATAATAAGCAGATAGAATTCTCTCCAGCTAAATAGAAAGCTATTTACAATTGAATTCAACTACAAGCCACCTGATCGGTGACTAATGATTTATATAAAAATGCAATTCTCCAATATCAACATGACTGTCAATATTACACGCAAGACTAAACTTTACCTTAGAATGTTACAGTAGTAAATCTTGCTTTGTTTCATGTTAGGGTTTTTTTGACAAAAATATGCCATAGCAAAAGTCCTTTTTCTCCCACTTACTTTCTTTAGGTTGATAGTTACGTAAAAGCCACCTGAGGCGCTATCAGTTAATTAAAAAAAAATTACCTCTGAACTGCATTAAGAGATTTGTAAAGCATTTACATTTCATGAATCAAACTGAGAGCTGGTCTAAAACCTTCACGTAACGTGCAATGGACTATATAGCACTGCAGACTGCTTCAGAAAAATAATGATGAAAGTTTATCATCAAGTTTTCAATCGCCTCCTTATAAAGAGAGGTATTGAAATTGGCTGGGAGATGTACAGATCTGCAGTGTTCCAAAGCCAATTGCAGCACTATGTCATATTAAAAAAAAATATAAGCAGGATAAAAATATAAAGTAAAAACAATAGAAGGACTTTATTTGATCTTTCTTAATAAATTTTAAGATCTGTTTCTCTTGTATATATAAATAGATATGTAGAAATAATCTTTAGTGAATTATGCACAAACAACAACATGCAATGAAAAGAGAACATTACAGAGCAGAAGCATCACTGAGCACAGCTGAAGATTGTGATTTCTTTCTTC
Source organism: Clamator glandarius (assembly GCA_033459285.1). NCBI lineage: Eukaryota > Metazoa > Chordata > Aves > Cuculiformes > Cuculidae > Clamator > Clamator glandarius. The sequence goes on along the minus strand of JAUNZM010000036.1, from coordinate 2,278,437 downwards.
ATTTCCTAGGAAGAAAAAAGACAAACCGGCAGTCAGCACAAATAAAAGCTTAAGAACCCTGTTATTTCTTCATAAGAAGAATAAAGACATCCATTCAATTGTTAGTCATATTTAGCTACCACCATCACAATGTCCTGCTATACCCACTAGCTTCAAAGACATCCTTACGCATCCAAAATAGAGAGTGAGCAGAGAAACTGTATGCATCTGTATCAAGCGATGATGCGTCTGTATCAACAGGGTGTCAACAAGAAGAAAGAGGAGACAGTGCCTGAAAAGCCATAAGTAAAGCTGGAAACGTTATTTCCTGCACTCTGAATAATTACATGTTAAAGTCCATCCTGTCTTTGAGTAGAGCCTGCTACTGACCCATTTGCACAGTCGCTCCAAACAGGAGATATTTTTATGTTTAAAGGTAATGGTAGAAGAAACAAAGAAAGTCCCTTTTAATTTGAGCTTTAAAAGTTAAGTCATAAAAGCTCACAAACCTTGATAGAACACAAATGACTCATAGAATCACCAGGTTGGAAAGGACCCACCACACGATCGAGTCCAACCGTTCCTATCAAATACTAAAACTTGCCCCTCAGCGCCTCATCCACCCATCCCTTAAACACTTCCAGGGAAGGTGACTCAACCACCTCCCTGGGCAGCCTGTTCCAGTGCCCAATGATCCTTTCCGTGAAAATTTTTTTCCTAATGTTCAGGCTAAACCTCCCCTGGCAGAGCTTGAGGCCATTTCCTCTCGTCCTGTCCCCTGTCACTTGGGAGAAGAGGCCAGCACCCTCCTCTCCACAACTTCCTTTAAGGGAGCTGGAGAGAGCAATGAGGTCTCCCCTCAGCCTCCTCTTCTCCAGGCTAAACAACCCCAGCTCTCTCAGCCGTTCCTCATAAGGCCTGTTGTCCAGCCCCCTCACCAGCTTCGTTGCTCCCTGAATCCAAGTAATCCTCACTGCTGCCCAAACAGAATGGAGCATCCGTTCTAACTCTTTATCAGATGTGGAAGAGATTGAGATGACTAAAGCCGCAGAGAAAAGGCTCCCTCTGTCTTAAAGCAGACTGAGAGGCATAAAGAATTCTATCTATTCTCGGGCACAAGCATCTCAAAGACAAATGGATTCAAGGATCTTGAATCTAAAGACTGAATATGCAACGTATCTAAATCAACTCAACACCGGGAATGCCTGACTGGGAACAAGGGTGCCGCTGGAAGGTTTCTGCTGCGTTCTGACAACTCAGAAATCCTTTCATAGAGGAGGAGATCAGAGAATTTGACTCATTAACATTAAACCATCATAAGCTGAGATCTCCCCATATGTTAAATTAAAGATGCTAGAGAAGTCTCACACTCTCTATGTTTCATACTTAAATTCCTTTTAAGAGTGGAGCGACTACTCAAAGAAGCATTGACCACGTCTGACTGCCTGTAAGGGGAGAACGAGGAAGTGACAGACGGAGAAAAGCAGCCTCCTTTATAGCCCCCCACCCCTACAAAGGTTCTGGAAAAGGACTGTTGACAGACTGAGATTAACTGCTTTGAGAGGGCTGTGGGCAGACCCACTGTATCCAAGTTCAAGCCTTTTCCTGCTGAAACTGCCGACAATTATGCCAAAGACAATAACTGTTTTGCAATACGGATAAATGTCTTCCAGACTGGAAAAGTCTTGTAACACAGGCAGCTAAGCAGGAAAGAGTAAATAAGCGTTATGTCCAGAGCACACAGATACATATGCATCACGCCCACATTCAGAACAGTGATAGAAAATGCTGTAAGATAAAAAACAATTACCTTCACTAGTCTGGTTTTGTCATAATCTTCCCGACGTTGGTAAATGCACTGACTGAGAACAGCATAGAGTTTTTCCAAGCGAAATATATTGAAGGTCTCACTTATCGCAGTGACAAAACTTAACAGTTGCTGAAGAAAAAAATGGAAACATGTTTAGACTAGCACAAAATCCTTGGAATAGGCTCTTTATTTTTTCACAAGCTACACAGTAACAATACAACACAAACGACATCCTCCTTTCTTATCCTGCAAAACAAAACGTGAGTTATACTTCTGAGAACAAATTAGATATCTCACAAGATTTAACTAGAGAAAATGAGTTAATCCTTCATATTTGAGAGAAAAAGCAGGCTTAAATTCCAGGCAATATGTAATTATGATTCAATCTATCAAATCAACGATGATGACTGTGAATCGACTGCTTCCAGAACAGCAGGGAATGAGACAATCCACTTTGTCACTTTGCTGCTGCAGCAAAGCCACTGCTGCCTTTTATGAGAGAAACTGTTGTGGCAATGCAGGACACCCTAAAACGGATCTTTGGAAGCCAGGCTACACGTCGTCTAGACACAGATGTGCCAGCTGGAGACAGAAGCATCCTTAGGGGCTCACCTTTACCCACGAGCTGCAAATGTACCATGCCTACAACTCTGCTCTCAGAACACACTGCTCAAGTGCCTGAAGTAGATCATGAAGCAAAGTAATTTCTGTTAACAGAGCTGTCGTTTCTGTTACCAGAGATGTGAGTGTGACAATGTCTGGGAAAGCAAGAGTCACCAGCTAGCGGCAGCACCTTGTTCTACTGCTGGGTGTTGTGTGAAGCTGCGAAGATGTAGCTTAAGAGAGCAGTCACACCAAGCGAAAATATTACTGCCTCCCCACTGCCCATCTTCAAACTCGGCCTCCCTCAGACCAGCTAGCACAAAATATTGTGTATCCTCCTCAACTTCGTTCTGTATAACATACGGATAAGAGGCACAAAACCCACGCAGCTTCCTTCCAGCTGCTGCAAGCATGAAAGACAGGATGTGGCAGAAACGCATGTGCTGTCACACAGATGACTGAAGATCAGTTCCTTGTGTTATGCTCTCCAATTTGTGAAAAGGAATTCCTTTTAGCCCCTGCGGCTAGGCCTAATTTTAGCCCTTTCCCCAACGGTAGCCAAGGATAGCAACTTTTCACCTAGGAGGGACTGGAAAACCCTTACAAAGCCATAACTGTATGAACACAAAATTCTAACATTGAATTATGAAAGAATTTCAGAAAAGTAGGTATTAGTATTTTATCCACTACAAGCTTTATGTCAACCTGCTAACTTCAGGTTTAAAGTCATCACTGCTAGAAAGAAAGGTCCTTTTCAGTTACTGAAGAACTCAAAACATGCAAAACCCAAACCAAAACCCACATACCCATCATAAAAACTACTAAGATATTAATAACCTGTGGTACTATCAGGTTGTCAGTGGGGCATTTTAAAATTCAACAAGCCCTTTTAAATTAAAAATCAGGAAGAGAAAACAGTCTCCTAGAATTTAAATCACCAATAGCAAGAACAGCAGCCTACACCACATGTGGAAACACAACAGTCGTAGTTCTTTACAGGCTCAATTATTTCACAGGCTCAACGTCCTTCCCGTAAATTGCTTTAATTGGCACTGGTTAACAACTGACTTAATTTACAATGTACATGTAGCAAGACAATGTCTTTCTTTAATTTCAGTTTTGTTAATACTAGACTTACTTCGAGCTGACAGTAATCCACAATCACGGGCTGTGTGAGAATTTCCCTTGCTTCCTTTACTCCTGTCATCCGTTGCTCTGCAGCCCGAGAATGACTCGCACGAGTCATGCAGACCCATGAATCTGCAATGACACAGATTTCTTAAGTCAGGATTTCTGTTTATTTGGAATACAGCATTAGTGCAGTACCCTGTACCCAGAACATAGCCTCTCGCTGCAGTGACAGACACCAACCTGAAACAAAACCATCAGCTTCAGGATTTTATGAACACAGAATTCTTACTTTAGAGAGCAAGTACTACTGCAAAGCAAAGTTATTAGGTGAAGTTGCTTATTACATGAACTAATAAAGAGGAACAGAAAAGCCTTTGGAGACAAGCCCTTCATCAAAAATTAAAAAGCTGTGAACTTCAAAAGCTAAACACAGGTTGGGCAGAACTAGAGACAATTTTAAGCTTCTAAGGAAGCTTGGTGTTTCACGCTAAAGCAGAAATGAATGAGGAACGTCTGCAGGAGCCCCACGGTAGCCTTCATTGTGAAGCTTTAGGTGTTTTCAAGACAACCGAGGTTACGGGGCACCTTAAATTCCATATCTTGGTCCTTATCTCCAGTAAAGTTTATACAAGGGAAGTTTAGCGAGTGGAGAATACTCAGATACAAGTATACGAGCAATTATTGATAGAAAATTACCACTAAAGCAAACACCGTGAACTTGCAGTTAGCAGAGTTTTACATGTAGAATATCCTCACATGTGTTGTTTTTTGGTGCAGGAGGTTTAGCAGCTTGATTTAGAATCAGGTCTTCAAAAAACATTCTTCGTTCTTCCTCATTAGGCAACTGGATTCTGAAAACTTCATAATCCTTAAGAAACAATTCTCTTGCCTAAAGCACGAGACAAAAAGATCATTCAGAGATAAGGCCACACCAGTCCTTATTAAACTGAAATTCAACTGAAGTCATATGGATAAAAAACTATGAAAAGTTATCTTCTCGGTCTTAAAAGGCTTCATTTTTCATGGGTTAGCATGACAAATGAAAATATCTTCGCTAAGGAACACCTCTAGAGTTAAAGCTCAATGAAGGGACCGTACAACACACTGGTGATACTCACCCTTCCCAAGACTTCTTAATTTGTATTTACCTGTCTTGCTGTGTGTCAGTTTGAATCTTTATGGCAGCTGCAGAAGGAACAGGCAGGGCTTTTTGGGTTGCGGTTTGGTTTTTTTTTTAATTACTTTAAACGAGGTGTCTAAATTTGTATACTTCCAAGTCTTACTCCATTTTTCAATCTCTACTACCAAAAGGCACGGAAGGAATTTCAATACTTATTTTAGAAGGAATTTGTTAACAGTATAAAAACTTATCTAGATAAGTTAAACCTTTTCGCAGCATTTGATGATTAACTTATCTAGGTAAGGCCCCCTCCCCATTAACTGAGATAAAATAATAAAAGCAGCATATTCACATTTTGAAGAACTTCCTTTAAGGCACACTATCAGATGTCTAGAAAGCTAAGCGTGTGCTCTTACTGAACTTTGTTAAGGAATACAATACAAAATTTATTTCCAAGTTACTTAAGGAGAAGTTGGGACTTAGAGCTTTCTAATTTCTAAAGCTTTCATCTATATAAAGAAAGAAATCAAAATTCTTATTTAAGAACTTAAATTTGAAATTATATTGCATCATTAACTGTGTGACCACTGTACTTTTTCAGGGAAAAAACCTTTCCCTGTTCAGCAACAACATTTTCAGTAAAAGTAGCTTTTTCCCGTTTACATTTCAAGCACCGTATACTCCTGACTAAGAGCACATCCAACCATCTTGAAGTCACCGGAATTCCTGCCTGAAGTACGTTCTGGCAAATGTCTAATAAGCATCCATGTGTGAGAAGGAGAATAGAAGAGTTTTAGATAATGCTTTCAGCACTCTTTTGTCTAAACAGATGTTAAGAGAGCCGGCTAGGGTGCCTGAGGAATAACAGTACGGATTTGCTTAAGAGCGTACAGTACTCCAGCACTTAAAGGATTTATAAATTAACAAGAAACTGAATAAAAGAGTAAGAAAAGTATCAGCAGAAATACCTCTTCTGGGAGATCTGCATGACACACATCAGATGTCGCAAGCAGCAAAACCGGAGCAAATGCTGGAATGTTATGCAGCAATGTTGTAAACGTAGCTTTCACTGTAGCTCCAACAGCCTCCCACCACAAATGGATATGTGGGATATAAATTATACTCGGTGCTGTTCTTTGAGCTTCTCGCATCAACTGGTAAAATGAAAGCTTGGATAAGAAACCTAAACCACATACAACAGGCTAAGAAATAACTACGTGTCAGTGAAATTATCTTACAAAATAGGAGTACGTGAAGCCAAAACGTCAAAACAAACCGACAAAAGAACCACTCCTTAACCGTAAGGTAAAATTTGCACTTGGACTCAAATACAGACATTGCTACATGGACAGAAACGGGCCTGAACCTCTACCTGACATGAGAACTACTTAGGCGTAAGACAACTTCCCATCACAAGATTGGAAGCGCACATGGTATACCTGGGCAGCAACTAGACAGGGTAGTTATGACTGCAGATACAGCCATCACCTAACAAAAAAGGTTTTGTGACAAATGAATATCCAGTCATGTAACGTGTCTGTCTTTACTTGCGCAGCTCTCAAATGCTGCTCTAAAGGTTAAAATATTGTAATACAGTGATGCCAAACAAAAAAATGGATTTCCTGCCTTAAAAGTAAAAACAAAAACTGCTTATATCGAATTTTCCTACTTATGAAAAACACACCCGCGTACAAATGTAAGCGTTCCATGAATTGTAATACTATCAGTGAATATAATGCAGCAGTAGAAACTGTGTATGTATATCAAAAAAGAAACGTTTATTTGCTCCAAAACCTAGATTGCCTTACAAATGTAATAAAAAAGGTGGCCACAAAAAGTGCATGACGTGCAGTCAGGCTGACGCAGAGACATCTACTGGGAGCCCAGTCTTCAAAGACAATGAGAACAACTTTCTGGATCCCACTCAGAGGGGCAAGGTTTCTTGCCATAAAGAGAAGTTCCTTAGCAGCACCTCTCAGCTTCCTGAGCTCCTAACAACATCCTCACTGTTTAATTTGGAATGGAAAATATGGACATGTACAACATCCTTAGGCTGTATCATTCGATCCAGAAGAACAGTGAATTTTCCGACAGAAGTAAACAGAATAGCACATTCAAATCAACTCCATTAACAATGAGTTTTGCTTACCTTACATACAGTTCATGAATACAATGAAATCAAAGGGAAAAAAAAAAAATAAAGATACCTGTGCACATGCTTCTTCTGCTGTTGTGGCACCAGCAAACAAAACAGAGAAGTCTAGAGCATAAACTGGAAACTTTTCCAGGGCGTGTATTACCGCCGGTGCCAAATGGGAAGCTTGCCCATATCCTGGCTCTCCCACAAGCAGGAGTCGGGGCCTGCATGATGTTGGTTGAGAAGAAGCATTTCTAGAACAGAACACAAGTTTAAAGATGAATAGGCACATAAATGTTAAAGAACTTTTCCAACACACTTTTTTTTTTATATAAGCTAGTCTGTGATCAAGAATCCCAAAATGGTTTGGGTTGGAAGGGACATTAAAGATCATGCAGTTCCAACCCCCCCTGCCATGGGCAGAGACACCTTCCACTAGACCAGGCTGCTCAAAGCCTCATCCAACCTGCTCTTGAACATCTCCAGGGATGGGGCATCTATGACCTCTCTGGGTAACCTGTTCCAGTGCCTCACCACCCTCACAGTAAAAAATTTCTTCCTACTATCTAATCGAAATCTTTCAACTTAAAACCATTACCCATCAAAGACTATCAAAGCCAGTTTTCTTACAAACTTGTACTGTACCGCCCCTAAGAAATCCTGCCAATCCCCAGTATGTCTGAAATCCTACTGGGGGGGCTGTTCAGCTAAACACACACGCAACAACTAGTCAGTAACCCAATACAGAGGAGAATAACAACTCCTCTCAGCACACACCAATGTGGATCTCTTCACTGCCCATACGCGCTAATTTTCAGTAGGTCTTGAGTTTAAGTCAGTGTGAGATCTCTACATCTGTCAGGTTTAGCTGAAATTTGGCCATAGTTACTGGAGACGGTGAGAAGAAAGGAGCAGAACGACATTTTTAGGAAAAAATTAACATGGGCACTGAAACACATTAGCTGTATCTGAAGAAGTACACAAGTGCATTGGTTGAATTACAGTAGTGCACTAAATAAGTATAAGATTTATATGTGTTTTAGTCAGTCATTCTCATTGTTTCATCTTTGAATCGTGTATTAATATCCTAGTAATCTTGCTTTGCTATTATGAAATACATTTGCGGAGAGCATTTGTTTTTACCACCACAATAACTGTGTTGTAGCTTTACTGGTTGAAGTCAAAGACTGGAGAGACCTAACTAAGCTCAGGTCAAAAGATTTTCTGAACAGCAAAGCAGCAGAAAACAGGAAAATTAACTTACCCAACAACTATCTGTTTTTTTCAACTGTTGACTTCTACAACTTCCACATTAAAATGTCAAAAGATTAGCATAAACTTAAGAAGTTAATGCTAGAAAATGCAGATCTTGTTGAAGTTTTTCCTCACGGTATTTTAACAATTTTAATATCTCAATTGTTTCACAATTTGCTACTCGTTGAGCAATCTTGGAAGGCAGAAGGCAAAAACCCATACAGGTTTTTCCGTACAAGGACAGACAAGACATCACATTTTTTTGGTCTCGAGTCTTTCAAGGAAAACCATGTGTTGAACCAACACATTCTGCTAGTCTGTGGACCACTTTGACTTACAAAAAGAGAGCTGGGCCATTCATTTTGATGGGTTAGAGCACTGTATCCCATTAGAACGTTAGTACCCAGCTGTACTGTCATGCATACTTGCTGCAAATGTTGATCACCCTCACACTCACATTTTACTCCATCCGTGACCCCTCGTGCCAAAACTCTTTACAGAACCAGTCATCTTAAAATTCTCACAATAAAGGGGACAAACATTTACCTGCTAAAATTGAGGAATTGTTCCTTTATTCTACCAGGCGCTTTATGTGCTGCCTTATCCTCAAAGATTGATGGTGATTCCTCATCACTGTCAACTGTATCATTTCTTAAAATATGATTTAAACTGTCTGAAAGATAAGAGGTTTAACTTCCCTGAATAAGCTCTATCTCACTCTTGCATTAATACAGCTTCTAAATCAGTGCTGGAAACTGCTTCTCTTGTATTTCTTCATTTGAGGGAACACGCAGAACGCTAGTTTCTGAAAAGTTCATTCTGCCACAATTCTAAGGAGAAGTCTCTACAAAGCTGCCCTAAGTCCCATGATTTGCATTAGGCACCTCTCCGTTGGTGAAAATTTGGGAGTTTTTTTTCCTTAGAATAAAGATGACTTGGAACGACCTCATCTGATTTGTTCATAGACACCTAAAAAACCCAATAAGGCCACTTCATTCTACAGGAGGTTCCCTCACTGGAAATGAGGGAATTAAATGAATGCAATGACCATGGACTTCCATTTGTCTAGAATACATGAATCAACACATCTTCTAAATAAGGCTCCTCAAAGACCATCAAAGGAGGAGATAACAGAAGGTGGAAAACAGAGAGGGGAGGAAATTACCAGTCTCCTAGCCTCTCTGCTTTTACTTTGTTGGTGGGTTTCTGCCTCTGTTTGACCAAGGCAGATGATCTACCAGCTCTGCTGGGACCAATATTGGCCGTATATTCTCCAGGGAATAGCATAATAAGCCACTATTCACAGATCTCCATTAATCAGGAATGGAATGAGTTTATTCATCTAGTTGCTCTCACCAACTGACAGGCTCAACGTGATCAAGGCTGATGCAGTAAGGAGCGTGAGCTCACTTATGCTATGCGAGCCAACTTACAAAATATTCAGTACTGAAACGTTCTGATCTCACAGGCATGTGTACAGCGTGATACACAAACATTTAAATTAAGAACCCATGCCTAAAAATCATGATAGCTAAAACAGCATTTATCTTAAACCTTTTATGCTTGTATTGTGATCCTGACATTCTTCAGCCAGGAATGAGAAGCATTTGTGTAAAAAAGCCCCTTTCCCCCCATTTAAGCATTTATTTTGAAAGAGGTGCTTCAAACATAAACCTTAGATCCACTCAACAAATGATAAATACCAAGTTATCTGCTGTCAGAAACAGGGTGCTCGAGTAGACAGCGCGTATTTCTCTGCTACGTATTGCGAGTCATTCACAGCTCCCATCTAGAACCGTGCACATTATAAAATTCTACTGCCATTACAGCTGAGAGGTTTCTGTATGCTGATTGCACAAATCACAAGTTCTTACTTTGGCAGAATTCAAAGGAAGTGGATGTTATTGTTATACCTTGCTGTTGGTCCTTCCTTAGCACAAGCTCTGCGTGGGGAAATAGCTTTTGTAAGGCTTGTAAAATTCTTGCAAAGGTGTTTTGAAGCAGTGGTTTTGAAATAACTGATAGAGCTTGACCCGGTGAAGTCACAGCCCTCTGTGAAGCTGGAACAGTCTTCCGCATAGCCGCAACAAAATCCTTTGCTCTTATTTTAATAGAAGCGATATCTAACTGCATTTTCTCGCTGCTGTTGTATATTTGAGGATAGCGGCGGTGCAAAGCACAGAGGGCAGCTTCAGCACATAAAGATTTAATATCGGCACCACAGTATCCTAATAAATAAAACAAGGATCAAATGTTACATCGGTTTCAGGCAACACAGAAATCAAGGCCAAGGTTTCCAAAATGCAACACTGAAAGACTTTGTACACAGCCAAAAATTAAGACAGTTACTGCACGGCAAACAAGTTCTGTTGTGTGGTTTGCAGCCTGATACGCTGCGCTTAACGAGCCAGCCTTCTAATTAAAACTTTGCTCCCAGAGAAGATGTCCCAAGCCCATTCAATGTTACGAGACACAAAAAGAAAAGAAGCAGCTAACTTTGCCTGCAAGAGGTGCCAGCTGCCTTACTGCTTTGCTCAGCTGAAAGCACGAGAGCTTGGCTACTGCCTGGCACAAGCTCACATTTCTCAGCGCTCAGTCACGTGCAGTTAACTCACTTTTCTTTCAAACTTACCCACGCATTTTTCAGCTAGCTCTTCAAGAAACACGTCCAATGGCTTAGGGGTCCAGTCTCGCGTGTGAATCTTCAGAATCTCTTTTCTAGCCTGAAACAAAATGGTTGCAGTTTAGTTTGTCCCAAGGTTTCTCTTAAAAACCACTTGAAGACCAAAATCACACAAAAAACCTCAACCCCTTCACATTATTGCAAATACTTATCTACTAAACTTCTAAGTATTTTAAAGTTCAGTTAATAAGCTCTCTGTTTCTTCAAGCAGATAATTCTGTATTTGTTACCATAAACTCTTTCCGGGGGCCTGCAGTGAAATAAAAGGCATTTATAGCTTTCATAAAAAGTAAGCTTCCACAAGTAAGAGACCCAATGATCCTGAGGGATAAAATGTAGTAACAAACCTCATCTGTAAGCAGAGGTTTTGCTTTGAAAGAATATTCTTGCCAATGTAGCCAAATTTCATGGTGAGAGTCTCCTTGTTGATCAAACTTGCTTTTTCTGCCAGTTCATCCAAGGGAAACAGTCCTAGCACCACCTTTTCAAACCACTACAATTACTACAAAGAACAACAAAAATTATGGTTCAAACTAATGTCACCGATCCAGAAAATGTCAAACGTTGCCTGTCTCCCTCTCTGACCTTAGCAAGACGTTCATTTACATTTGCCTTGGTACACAGATAAACCATGGCAGACTTCTACAATCATGTTGTTATCTGTTTCATGGCACCTCTTCTTGAAAGCAAATAAAAACTGGAGACAAATGTTTGTGTTAAATACACTGTTAAGTGCACTTTTACTATAGTCTTCATTTCAATAAGCATTTGATCCTTTCCTATAAAGTGTAAATAAAAGAAATATCAACGATAGAGGAAAAAACACAAAACCAGGTTGGTTTGTTTCCAGTTTTGCACACCATCCTCTCCCACAGTATTATTTTGTTTGTTGGGTCTATAGCAATATATACGTATTTTCTCATAGCTTAGCTATTGCCACTGAATGAGGAGCTTCCCAATCTCTGCACTTGTGTGGTGTAATTCACATCTTTGTCCAAACCCCCGTTAGTAAGTACCAGTACGAATGTCAGATCCCAATCCTAAAATATTCATAGGTACCTTCCAGGATACCCAGACTGGGAACAATCCAACACATGCACGTCCACTGTCCACTCATAAACCAAGAACTGAAAGCAAGAGCACCTCAGAGTCAAAGTGCCTAAGTGGACTGAACAGGTAAGCAAACATGAACTGCTATGGGAATGAAAAATTTGAATTTGCTCCAGCATCAGCCTTGATAAAAACTTCTGTCAGCAAAAAGGAATTTTTGTGCACACATCATTTCTTCATTTCTTTCATTTTCAAGATCAGATAACGTAATTTATAGCAATTTGAGACATTTGTTTTCACTTAAACACGGGACTAGCAGCATCCCATTGTCGTGGCTGGTCACCGTGAAACCAAAACTACTTCTAGAACTAGAATACTTGTTGAACACAGCAGCCCTCCACAGCACAGCAGAGTCTTTCCAGATACCCCTCTTCTGTCCAACTTTTACAATATGGATTTCAACTTGAATTGCTCTGTGCTACTGCACTGTTATGTGCTCCTGTTATAAAGAGAGACCTTGGCACATAACCATTAAGGTTGACTTGAAGTTCTGACCTCTTTATTTGGCAAGCTGAAGCGGAACTCTCGATCAAACCGTCCGGGTCTTCGTAAAGCAGGATCTACAGAATCCAGTCTGTTGGTGGCTCCGATTACTACGACCTCTCCTCTGTTGTCTAAGCCATCCATAAGTGCCAGAAGTGTTGATACAATAGAGCTAACAGAAAAATCAATTTTTCATTTACTGCTTTAGTAAATTTTGTTACATTCTACATAGCCTCCTCCAACGACCGGTCAAGGACAAGCTTTTATTGATGAGGTGCTGTTTAATGAAAGACTCATTTTAAGACACAGAAACCAGACACGGTAACACAGACCTCATGCTGATAACAAACAGTTAATTGCTGTCGATTATTGTTTAAACTGAAATTCAGTACCACTGAATAACTAATTTTCAGCATAAATTAATGTGTCACATACAGTTAAATAAGTTGTGGTCTTTCCACAATGATCAAACGGCTTCTATATAGATGTAAAAAATGCCCTACCTATGAACCTGGTATTGTTTGCTGGACTGCACAGGAGCAAGACCATCTATCTCGTCAAAGAAAATAATTGAGGGTCGCATCTGGTAAGCCTAAAAGGAAAACACAAGAATACTGACATAAGTAAACCAACATCATTTTAAAGAGAAAATGCATGAAAAACATTATGGTTGGAAAGTCAGTGGAATGAGATTTTTTCAGACTAGCATTGGGGATCTCTCCTAGTCAAGCTAATGGAGTAAGTGGCATGAATAAAAGAAGACAGCAGCCTCTGTTAATCCACTGATGTTTTGCTTTGTGAGGTTTTTCTCAATTGTTTTATTTATCTTTGCCAATACATCTGAAGATTTCAAGCTCCTAAAAAAAACACCAAAAAAGAAAACATGGACAATCCCATTTCAGTGGAAGGAAACGACAGAACATGGAAAAGTTCTTCTTAAAAATACCAACCACAGAAAATTACCGTTACAACTTGGTCAGAACACACGGCACATTTCAACCTTACCTGATCAAATAACAGACGAAGCTGCCGCTCAGATTCCCCCACCCATTCACTCAGGCAGTCGGAGCCTTTTCTCATAAAAAAGGCTATTCTCCTATCACCTTGGCTACATTCATTAGCAAGTGCCCGAGCAACGAGTGTCTTTCCAGTCCCTGGTGGGCCATAGAACAGGCAGCCTCTGCAACAGAAACAGAAAAAGGCACATCGGAAAAAACTGTCACGGAAAAGTACCTGTCACAACCCCCACGTCCAAGGCACACAACTCCTCTCTCCTAACCAAAACACTTCATGCGTAAGACAGCAGTAAGAGCTAAAGTGTGAGAAAAGCCAAAAAAGACGGAAGTTTTGTGTTCCTACAAAATTTAGCAAGGCAGGAAATGAAATGAATAAAGAGGATAATGCAGAAGTACAAAACCTTGATTGAGAAAAGAACAGTGTCTCCGAAGGACGTTGCCAAAACCACTGACAAACCAACAGGGCGGGGTTACAGCACAGTGGAGCCCAAGAAGAACAAACTTTAGCGCAGAACGTGAGCCTGGCCTGACTTATGAATCACCAGCGATACGCTGCATGTTCATTGTTGCTTTCACAAAAGGCAAGATTTGCTAGTAAAGCGTTTACCTCCCCTTAAAAAGCTTTCTGCTACTGGATCTGGCTCCCAGATCACCCATGGTGGAGATGAGAAGGAAGTCTAAAGCTGGCAGAGTATCCTGCATTTCCAGATAAATACAGCCGTCAAGTAGAAAAGCCAATACACTAATGTTTAGAATTTCAATGAATAAAGAAGCAAAACATGGAAAGATTCTCACTACTTGTAATACTTTTGAAGTTACTGAAAGCAAAGAATTTCAAGTCATATTTTAATATACTATGACTGAGTTTTGCTGACCAAGAATATATTAATCTAATACTTAAATCTCTAATAATTGCATTTCATAACGCAGATCTAAATTGCCTGTGTAAGAAGCAGATTAATTCTTATTTTAGCCCAAGCACAACACACATTGCAAGGTCCCAGCTGCAAGTCCTGTTGTGATAGACAGGACCCTTTGTTCATCAAGTAGTAAATCAAATGGGGAGGAGAGCTTGTGTAGATAACAAGAAACCACAAGACAGAAAACAGAGATAGTTTTGTGTTTGCCTAAGCTGATTGTGTGGGCGCAAATTGGGTTGTATAACCATATATGGATACAGAATATATTTGTAGATAAGGGTTGTTGTGTCAAAATTGCTTTTTGCTAAAACTGATTGAACTACAGAAAACTGGGGAGTCAGGTATATAGAGGAATTCGGAGGGAGTTGCCGAAGTGTTGCAGCAAGCCTGGACACACAGATAAGAACTGTCTAATTGGCAACGCAGACGCAGAGTACCCCACGAACACAGAGATGGAAACACATAAAAGACTGAAGGGCGGGAAACTCGGTGTGAGCCGTTGGCGGAGCGCAGGCTCCCCGGCTGCACCCAGCGCTGTTTGCTTATCATTGCTTGCTGTAATCAATAACCGATTAATTGATCCGTAAAGGCCAAATCAAATTATTCGTCTCAATTTATAACAATCTGGTGCTGTGACTCGGATCAGGGGAATCCGGCGGAAAGGCCTTTTCGGGGAGGCGCCCCACTGTTTAGACAGTGGCCCTGTTCAGGTGCTATTCCTCTGGAGCCATGACCGACGAACCCAAATTCACTGGCAAGCAAAGATTAGCCAGCAACCCCTTAATCTTTGTGCACAAAGTCCCGGGCGAAGACACAGGACTGCATAAGTATTTCTCGATAGTCCTCTGGGACCATCGAGGTGGCCCCGAGCAGGGAAGGACTGGGGACTGTCCGGTTGGGGTTGGGATCCCGGAGTGTGATGAGTGAGACGTCTCATTGCAAGACAAGGCAAGTGTGGACCCCTTAGTAGTGCAGTTCCCATACCCGGCGACGGGCTGGGCCACGAATTGGGGGAAGCGTTGCTGAGCATGTGTGAAGGCACTCCGGAAGATGGGACAGGGGAAAAGCAAGCCCTCTGGTCCCATGGGTGGGGGAACTCGTGTGAAACTTCCCCGGATACCTCCAGATAGTCCATTAGGCTTAATGATTAAGTATTGGGATGATTTCCCCTCAAGGAAGGGAAAGAACAAAGTAAAAATTGTACATTATTGTATAGAAGTATGGGGGAGGAAGCAGATTAGAGGAGACCATCTGTATTGGCCAGTGTTTGGATCATTTGAGGATTGGATATGCCAGGCCTTAAACATATATGTTAATTCTAAAGAGCCCTCCAACTCAGAGGAGTGTGAATATGCCTCCCTCTGGATAGTGGGAGAGACGAGGGCGAAACTTTTTTCCCTTAATACCAGAGGAAAAAAGAAGAAATCAAGGGGAGGGGCCGAATTGTCCGACCTTTCCCCTCTACCATATATACCCCCTCCCCCTCCACCACCACCTCCTCCTTCTCCCCCTCGCAACCTCTACCCCCCCCAGTTCCGTTGCCACCACCTCCTCCCCATAACCCCAACCCTTCTGCCCCTGTGGAGGACGTCCTAGGAGGAGATGAGTCAGATTTAGACTTCTCAGAGACCACCCGACGTGTTACTAGGAGTCAGTCTAGGAAAAGGCGAGAAGAATTGGGAATGTTCCCCCTCAGAGAGGCGGGGATGGGTATGGTTCCAAACCCAAACGCAGGACAACAGGGACAACTGGCTCAAATTTTAGGGATAGGGTATGTGGCCATTCCCTTGAATTTGAGGGATGTAAGAGAGTTCAAAAAGGAAATGGGACACCTCTTGGAAGACCCCCTTGGGGTTGCAGAAAGAGTAGATCAGTTCCTGGGCCCAAATATCTATACCTAGGATGAGATGCAGTCTATTTTGAGTATATTGTTTACCTCAGAAGAGAGGAGGATGATTAGGACTGCAGGAATAAAGATATGGGTGGATATTCGAAAGAAGCAAAAAAAAAAAAAAACACTGAAAGACTGGCAAGGTAGAGGGTTGGATGAGTTATTACGAGAAGCACAAAAGGTATACGTTCGAAGGGAAGAGGAGAGCCATAAGAAACAAGTAAGAATGATGGTAACAGCAGTCCGGGAAGGACAGAGGGCTGCCCTCCACTAAGGCGGACAGCTCCGAGTAAAAGGATGGATATTGCAAAGTGAACGAACAAGAGAATAGAAGGGGATTATATGTGGTAAAAAGGGGCATATGAAGCGAGAGTGCTGGCAAAAGATAGTGGATGAAAAGCAGTTTCATGAAGATTAGCAGGGGTCAGGGGCTCTACCTGCTGGGGACACAATAACGAACGGAGCCCCTGGTAAAGCTGAAAATAGGTCCCCAGCAACAAGAATATGAGTTCCTTGTGGACTCAGGGGCGGAAAGATCTACCGTCCAAGCCCTTCCCCAAGGGTGCAGAATATCATCTGAAACAGTGCAGGTAGTCGGGGCAAAAGGGGAACCTTTTGGAGTACCTGTGATAAAAGATGTTTTTCTAGAAACTCACTCCAAAGTCGGAGTGGGATCATTGCTACTGGTCCCAGAGGCGGATTATAACCTCCTCAGACGAAAGGAGAATTGGGAATTGGGGTAAAAATAATGAAAATAAATTGAGTGTTAAATTATGTGCTGTGGATGAAGCAAAAATAAATCTTGAAGTTTGGTACACCCCCACTACGGTGGGACGATTGGAAATTGAACCCTTTGAGGTGACTATTAGGAACCCTGAAATTCCTGTAAGAGTCAAGCAGTACCTCCTGTCCAATGAAGGAAGACAAAGATTAAAGCCCGAGATTGATAGGCTTTTAAAACAGGAATTGCTTGAATCATGCATGTCCCCTTTTAATACTCCCATTCTACCCGTAAAAAAAAAAGGCAGATGGTAGTTATAGACTGGTACGTGACTTAAGAAAAATCAACAAAAGGACTATTGAGATATTTCCCGTGGTTGCCAACCCCTACACCATCTTGGGTCAACTGGAACCTGAAAATCAGTGGTATAGTGTAATAGATTTAAAAGATGCTTTTGGGGCTTGTCCCCTTAAAGAAATTTGCAGAGACTATTTTGCCTTTGAATGGGAGGATCCAGACACCCACAGGAAACAGCAACTAAAGTGGACTGTGCTTCCTCAGGGGTTTACAAAATCCCCTAATTTATTTGGACAGGCTTCAGACATGTGCATAGGGGTATACAATCTTGCTAAACAAGTGACCCAGCGACGTTTAACCTGCCAGAGAGTCAATAAACAACAACAGAGGGAAAGGGCAATGGGTAGAAGGGAGCTAGCCCAGAGACCTTTCTCCCACGTGCAGATAGATTTTACAGAATTACCTAAGGTGGGGAGGTATAAATATTTGCTAGTGTTAGTGGACCATTTGACACATTATATTCCCCACAGCGAAGGCCACCACACATGCGGTAGTAAAGGTGGTTCTGGAAAAAATAATCCCCAGATATGGAATGATAGAAGTAATAGACTCAGATCAGGGCCCCCACTTTACATCAAGAGTAGCAAAAGAAATCTTTACGGCCCTAGGAACCCAATGGAAGTATCACACCCCCTGGCACTTGCAAAGCTCAGGGAGGGTGGAATGGATGAATGGGGAAATAAAGAAACAATTAACCAAGTTGATGCTGGAAACTAAAATGCCTTGGGTAAAATGCTTACCACTGGCTTTATTAAACATCCGTACGCAGCCCCGGACAGACATGGGAATTTCCCCCTTTAAAATGTTGTTTGAGATGCCTTATGATATTGAAGCCCCTGCTGATCATCCCTGTCTAGATAACTCTCAAATTAATACTTATATTATACAAATCATGAACAGGAGAAAAGAATTGAGGGAAAAGGGACTTTTGGTACAAAGACCACCTCTGGACTTGGCAATACATAGGATTAAACCTGGGGACAAAGTGCTCATTAAATCATGGAAGGAAACCTCCCTAACACCTTGTCAGGAAGGCCCATATGTTGTTTTGCTTACTACAGAAACTGCAATACGAACCGCTGAAAAGGGGTTGTGGGTGTTACCCCTTTGTGTGTTTTGTCTGTAAAATTTGCCAAGAATGGTGGTGAGTCCATTGCCATTGGGGGAGGCCACCCACTGGGATTTGTAGGGGATGTTATAAGATTGAAAGGGACCTAACAGAGATTGCGTTAAGGCTAGGGGAATTGGCAGGAGAGTGGATACGATTTGAGACTGGGGAGCAGTGGAAAACCTATACCAAAGGAATACACCCGGAGAATTTTTGTTTCCACCCCAACGAACCCACTCCCTTTGTTGCCCAAATTATAAAAGGGTGCTGCTGGAGGAAAGTAAGGAGAGTTTCGTGCGACTCACCCTTAGTAAAAGATAAGAATTGGGAGCAGTACAAGAAGAGGCAGGAGCAGAGAAATGAGCTTCCAGGCAAATACCACTGCTGCCGAGAAGATGGTGCACCCCGCGGCTCGAAGCACCCGAGTCGGCAGGCGAGGCAGAGGGGTAAGAAACATAAAAAAGAAGCCTCCCAGGACTGGGATACTGCTGAAACACTCTGGCAACTGCCGACTGAGTACTAAACCCCTTAAAAAAATTAGTGTAACTACCTCTGGAGCACTGGGAGAGCAACGAAATCAGAAAAAGAAAAGAGGATCTCATTTATTTAACACAACAAGGCTAGGAATTCACCCTTTTTGGCAAATTAGGAACCTTATGTTATATTCTAAATGTAGGGCGGGCCTCTCAAACCTCACATCAGCCTTTTAAGTGGTCACTAACTCGAGTAGATGGCGTAGAAGTTCAAACCCAGATAACATCTGAACCTCCAAGCTTTAACCCGCAGTTATGTGCCTTGGCCCCTGTAGAACCTTGTTTAAATCTAAAAGGTTTTTGTATGTGTCCGGCATCAAACCCTGGGAAAGGATATTGCAATTATCCTGGGGAATATTTCTGTGGATACTGGGGCTGTGAAACTGTAGCTTCAGATTGGACTTCCTTAGAGTATCCTGGGGACCTTATGGGTGTAGGCCCCCGAAGCGAGATACAAGCGGGGGAATCATCGATTCGAGAAACTGCAACTTCATATACCTAAATATAACAAACACGGCGGACCAGGGTTGGGTTGTAGGAAAAACTTGGAGTTTCGGGTGTTGAGAGCCTGGTAGGGATAGAAGAAACATGTTTACCATGGGGAGGGAACCTGTTCCTTGTGATGTACAGGCTCTGAGCCCGAGTCCTGTGGTAGCTGAGGCGGGGTGGTTCTACTCGGAGACGGTTGCGGGTCTAACCAGTCCAGGAATTGAGGGTGATAGTCAAACCATAGCACCCCCACCTCATAACCTTCGGCTTAACACTCTTTGGAAATTAATAGAGGGGGCATATCGGGTTCTTAATGTGGCCAACTCCTTATTTACAGAGCATTGTTGGCTCTGCTTTGACATCAAGCCTCCATTCTGTGAAGCCGTCGAGATGTCGGAAAGGGCTGGGGGACTTGATGGCAGCAATCCTACACGGTGCAATTAGAGGGATGCACAGGCCCTGGGGATAACTTTGACATCAGTGGCTGGGAAAAGGCGATGCATTGGAAATATCCCAAAGCATAAAGAGCACTTGTGTGAAACTATTACCAAAGCCAGACGAGAAGATAACCAGGCTAAATGGCTAATCCCTGCTAAAAATACTAAATGGATATGTTCTAAAACAGGGCTCACACCATGCATTTCATTAGAAATATTCAATGAGACCTCTGACTATTGTATACAAGTAGCCGTGATCCCCAAAACGAGTATGTATATGAGGTCCAAACTACTCCTGTTCATCATTTGCAAAAGCGAGAACCCTTTACAGCCTTTACCGTGGCCGTTTTAATAACCATGGGAGGGGCAGGCATCAGAACGGGGGTGGCCTCACTAGTGAAGCAAACTAAAGAGTTCAAGTCTTTGAGAATAGCAGTAGATGAGAATTTAGAATGAATAAAGCAGTCCATATCAGCACTAGAAAAATCAGTACGGTCACTGTCAGAGGTAGTCCTGCAGAACAGGAGGGGACTGGACCTATTGTTTTTACAAGGGGGGGTTGTGCGCAGCCTTGCAGGAGGAGTGTTGCATTTACGCAGACCACACAAGAGTAGTAAGGGACACCATGACTAAGTTGAGAGAAGGATTAGAGAAAGGAAAAAAGAGAGAGAGAGGCGCAACAAAGTTGGTGTGAGACCTAGTTCAGCAGCTCCCGATGGCTAACTACCTTGTTATCAACAATTGCAAGGCCTGTAATTTTACTAATTTTAGGGCTGACCGTCGGTCCTTGCATTTTTAACAAAGTCCTAGAAATAGCCAAAAGGAGATTGGAAGTAGCTCACCTTATGTTAATAAGGGCCAAGTATGAACCAATATCAGAAGACCCTGAAATCGAAGAAAGCCTCGCTCTAAGCTACCAAGAATTAAAAAGATTTGATGAACAAAATAAAGAAAAAGAAAAGGGGGGACTGTGATAGATAAGACCCTTTGTTCATCAAGTAGAAAATTAAATAAGGAGGAAAGCTTGTGTACTGTGACAGACAGGACCCTTTGTCCATCAACTAGTAAATCAAATGGGGAGGAGAGCTTGTGTAGATTACAAGAAACCACAAGACAGAAAACAGAGATAGTTTTGTGTTTGCCTAAGCTGATTGTGTGGGCGCAAATTGGGTTGTATAACAATATATGGATACAGAATATATTTGTAGATAAGGGTTGTTGTGTCAAAATTGCCTTTTGCTAAAACTGATTGAACTACAGAAAACCAGGGAGTCAGGTATATGAAGGAATTCTGAGGGAGTTGCCGAAGTGTTGCAGCAAGCCTGGACACACAGATAAGAACTGTCTAACTGGCAACGCAGACACAGAGTACCCCACAAACACGGAGATGGAAACACATAAAAGACTGAAGGGCGGGAAACTCGGTGTGAGCTGTTGGCGGAGCACGGGCTCCCCGGCTGCACCCAGCGCTGTTTGCCTGTCATTGCTTGCTGTAAACAATAAACGATTAATTGATCCGTAAATCCGAATCAAATTATTCACCTCAATTTATAACACTATCACAGTTGGAAAACTGATATGTAAGCATTTGCAAGAAGAGTCTGTGGGAGAGACAACCGGACTTAAAAGCAACAAATTACAGTTCACCACCAGGAGATGATGCCTTCCTGCTTAGAAAAGAATCATGCTGACTTGTACATCAAACTCAAAACAAAAACACCCCAACCCCACGTTTTAAAGGCAAGAAACTTTGAAAGTATATGCTCACCACATGGTAAATCTTTGAAACTACATATATGCTGGATTCTACCCATTTTTAAGAAACTATTTTTTACTACTTCTAACAGAAACAGCCCATACTGCTGAAAATGGTAACATAGCGATCCCTCAGTCCAACATTCTCCTGAAAAGAGGTGAATTTGAATTTTTAGTCTTAAGCAATGTCTGTTACCTTGGAGGCTGAATTTTGAATCTCTCAAAGACTTCAGGGTAAAGCAGTGGAAAAACGACCATCTCTTTTAAAGCTGAAATGTGGTCAGAAAGACCACCCACGCCATCAAATCTCACCTAAACATAAATTCAACAGAACATGTTATATATTACAGAAAGCCACAAACCTGATAAGGTACATGAGAAACAGTACATCAGCACAAAGGCGACATTCTGAGCAATTTTCAAATTGCTTGAGAAAACCGTAAACCAAGGTAGCTGCGTGCTACAAGCACGTTATCCAAAGCTATCAGAAATGCTGGAAACATCTTACTGACACAACGAACTAGAAATACTTACCGAACAATCTATTTGCATTGCACCAACATCAGCCAGGCTTGCTCCAATTTTCATTCGATCCTTGTGAATTCCCTTTAAATCATCCTTCCGAAAGTTTAGTGGAAGACACCTGACTTGACTTGAGCAGAAAGACAAAGGTGCTTTCTAACTTACAATGCAGCTACAAGATTTTTGCTTTTATGATGGCAAGTGCATGCAGAAGAGCTTACAAATGAGCATCGACTTCTGAAAAATTTAAATATACGTTCAAATTGTTTTACATTCAACGTCTACGAGCAGATAAAAGGAAATGGTCACTCCAGACATTAAACTTCAGTTAATGACTTTAACAGCTCTTAGCACTTAAGAATATTCATGCCAGTCAACACAGCACATGTATATGAAGGCAAACTTTGAACAAGTTATTCCATATGTGGAGACTGTGACCTGACCTTGATTCCTGTGATGGAATAACACCCCAAAACACACTGACATCTTTCAAAGACTTTTTGCTTCTACTCTCAAAAAGTTGCAGGCCAAGGGGATACTTATTTCAGTGTGGATTAACAGTGTGGATTAGCTGCCCATCACAGCTGGTCCATCCCACGGACTCTGGGATACGTGTGCCAGAAGACACACATGACTGCAAGACAGTGGGCTGAAACCTTTTTTCTTAAATTGTTATTAAAACACCTTTTTCAAAAGCATTTGTTAAGTAACAAAACCTCTGTCATCTCCTCTATTTATAATGTTTTCTGTTATGGTGGTTTTCCTCCTGAATAAACTACTGTAAAGCACAGAAGCAGTAGATTTTTACATGAAAATATTACATAACAGTGCTCCTCCTCCTACTCCCACCTAGAAATCAAATTGCTTTTTTAAAAAAAAAATTTCTAAAAATCCAGTCTTGGAGAGCCCGGTTACAGTCTCCAGTACCAACAGATATGACTAACTATTGCTACAATTTAGACAATGTACAAGATGAAGAACACTGCAGTTAGGCACATGCAGACTCCTCCCAGGTATATTCCTGCCTCCTCTATTCTCCAATTTCACTAACCTTCTTAAATCTCTGGTACAGCTACGCTTCCTACTAACAAGGCGTTAAACAAAGGGCTCATATCTAGCAAGAGAGACCATTTTCCACGCTCTAACTGACACAGAATCCAATCCCCCTTTGCCATTACCATTGCAATTTAAATTTTATAATTTATAATTTCATTTAGCATTTGTCTTGTTTAAGAGCAGCTTCATACAGAAAGATTAACTGATTCCAAAGAGAATCCAGGATCAGTATTGATTTAAAAAAGAAAAATTCCACTGAAACTTCCATATAGGCTCTCCCTCTAACCACATTATCTTCAGTTTTAAGAAAATAATTAGTACCCTTCAAGATAAAATTGTCTAAGATTTTCATAGGGAAATCCCAGCTTCAATTCCAGAAAAAAAGGAATTTCAGTTACCATCTTAGCCACAATCTCCATAATCACCTTATCAAGGACCACAAATATTGTATTTAAAAAAAAAAAACATAATGGCTAATAAAAAGTAGAGTCTCCCCCCAATATTTGTTTTCTTTATACTCTCAGACTACCACAGCAATAACAGTACTATGAATCTGTAATTATCACCAATCAAATAGCTTTGAAAGCATCATTCTGTAATGTGACTGACTGCATTATCGATAAATAAGAAATATCGCTAACTATACATCAACCTTTTAGTTGTTTTGCAGCAAGAGCCTTGTGCCTGAGCACTTCTAAACGAATATCTCTGCCTGACAGGTGAAGACTCGCCTTGTCTTGGTTCTGTTGAAAGCAAAGAATTTAGAGTAACATCACAAAAAAGTTTAAGAGAAGCAGGAGAGTGAAAGAGGCAGAAAAAGTGATGTGTTTTACCCATCATTAACCTCTAGCTTCCGGGGAAGTGTCTGTTATTTGGGAGGTGGATTTGCCTTAAACATTTCATCAGGGGACTGTAGAGTCGCATTATGTGTGTGTTCGCCTTAAACATTTTATCTGGGGGCCACCCGTCCTGTGCACCAGGTTGTCTGTGGGGTCAACAGAAGAGCCTCTAATCGAGGGTCCAGATCTGACTTCGTGGGGGGGCGAGGGCGATGCAGCGGTGGCTGCTTCTCCCCCGCCCTACTTCTCCAAGACGGAAACAGACGCTTGCAAATGGGGGTCTCACAAGATAAAAGAGATCTCCATGGAATCAGATAGAGAGAAGTTTCTCGGAACCAGACTGAGAGCAGTTGAACCAGACTGAGAGCAGTTTCTCCCACCACTCACTTCGACGCCCCCTAGAAGCTGTCACCGTGTACTCCTGAGAGCTGTTGCTACGTCGATGTGGTGAAACATTTTCTTCTCACCCTTCTCTCTCTTCTTTGCATCCCCCTGGAACCTGGAGCACCATTACCTGCACTGCAACCGAACCAACTGCACCTCACTGGATAACCGGCTGTGTTTCTACTGTTTCCTTGCTTACCGATTTCTAACCTTTTCTTCCCTCTTCTCTCTGTCCTATTGCTGTTATCAGTTGTTCTAGGAAATAAAGCTCACAAGATTGTACGGCATCGGACCTCATTTGTGTCTTAAAATGATCCCAAGAGCATGATTAAGAACCCTCCCCGATATTGGATGGGGACAGTGGGTTAGAAATGGAAATCGAAATTGAGCATGTATATATTTTCATTCAAAAAAAAAAATCTCACTTATACCCAAGAATTTAGCTCTCTAGAGAAAGTGTGCATGTAACCTACTTTGTAATGGAGCTTGATAGCGTTCAACAGCTTTCATCTGTCGAAGGTCATAACGATTTCGAGTGCCTTCAACAACTTTCCTCTGCCGAAACTCATAATGCTTTCGAGTGCCTTCACCATCTTCACCACCATCATCAGCTTTCTCTTCACTTTCTTCTGATGAAGCTAACGTACATTGACACAACATTAAACTGTTTAAGTACTGGAACAAATTATATTAAATTCAAGATGCACTACAGAGATGCCTACGGGTTTTACTGTCACCTTCATGCCACAATAGATCTGAAACCTGCACAAAACTTAGGAGCAATTTATGCAAGACACATTCCAGAAATTCCAAAACACAGAGGAGCATACACATAGATATTGTTCTGTCCTTGCTGAAATTGCTTAGTAACTTCTCATCAGTCTTAGGAACAATAGTCCTGTCATTTTGCTTAGCTAAGATGCAGCTCCTATGAAAACAACTGTTTCATAAATGACTTCCTTGTTATTTTGAGTAAGTATTTCAAGGAAATGCTTTTAATCCTCTGTAGTGGTAACACTGAGCATGGGAATCCAGCTCCAGATCCTAACTCTGTCACAGACCACAGGACCAATTATGGGCAAGACATATGTTTGAACTTCCCCAACCAGAAAAGGAATGTCAAACGTACACAGTTCATGCCACTAGGTTCTGTAAAGTAACTTGAAGTTTGTCCATTGAAGACGGTAATAATGCAAAAACCAGAGTACAATTATCCAGCGGGTTCTTAATAAAACCCTCTCACAATAATAGCTGGACACCAGGTGAGGAATCTACATGCTCTGTTCACTTGTCTGCTCACTAAAATAAGTAAATGTTATCCCTTGGAAAGCACTACCCTTTCTTCTTTCCCCCCACAAAGAAGTTGCACTGCTTTTGGAATGCCACGCAAGTTACACTAGACATGGAAAAGTGAAAAACTACTTTGGCATCACTACCATCCCCAGCCCTTGGTACTCCAACACTCTGATTATAAAACACATGAATGTCTCTGCTTTTCTGCCTCTCTAGTCACTCTTGAACTATCTCATTTAGTTCCTCCCTCTACACTGCCCATGCCTTGTAATGAAGCTGCTTTTCTTAAAGCCTTAAGTTGATGGTCCCAAATGATGAGTCAGCTGCCCTTCTCCCCTCCCAGACAAACGCCCTCGCCACAGTTGGTTAAAGCCTTGCCCAGCCTTGGATTCTTTAGGTCAGCCTGTCGCTGGACTCTTCCTGGGGCTTCCAGGTGTTCACTCACTGCTCTAGGAGGAGTTCTGATCACCTGGTAGCCACAGCCTAGTTCTCAGCTAATAACAGACCTAACAACAAGGCACAGGCTGTTCACTGGCCTGTTCATGGTTAGAAACAAGACCACCTCAGTACCCATTAACACCGGGACAGCTAACGTGAACCTTTCTGTAGGTCTCCACTGCCAGCGGTAAAGCCTGATTTGTGTTCCTGCCTGCTATTGCGCATACCTGTGCTCCTCTGGGCCTGTACAGACAGGACTCCAATGGGCTGATGGCCCTGCAATGAGTGTGGGAGTAGCCTGGTGGGGTATTATTTGGGCTCCCCCTCCTGCCACTGTCTCTCTGAGCTCCATTGTGGGTGTGCTAATGAGGTCTATCACAAACTCTAATGCTGATTGGCTCAACTACCTCCATGTCTTCTTCTGTCCTTCAGTACAGTCTCACCCTGTTCTGTCCCCCCTAGAAAGTTCCTACAAGGATCGTTGGACTGACTACCTTCATCACTATTACCACTCTCCTTAAAACCTTAAAGTTTCCCCCCCCACACTTCAAACATAAGGTTAATATGTCCTTTTATGATTTAACCTTATTCCTCACGCTATTTCCCACTGAGTACTGGGATGACAGGGCCCAATTACAGATTCAGACAGCAGCTTCCACAGACTACCTGCTAAACACAAAAACAAACAACACTGTCTTCGCCTTTGCCGATCTTCATGCTCGGGAGTTTTCCAGACACATCTGGCAGCCTATCTGACTTCCTGAGAACTCTCACTGTCTTGCTTGAGACCGTGAAAACTGTCATGCTCCTGCTGCAGCAAGATCCCCCTTTTTCATTCTGAGTAATGCCATCCATTTCTTTCTTTTTCTACCTGTCCACAGCCAGCCGCTGCCTTTTCTCTTGTAGGCATTTTGGAAAAGCACCAACACAGCACAGCTATACAGATTTTTTTTTAACAAGTGAAAAATACCCAGTAGCTCAGCTTGTCTCAGTTGTTTAAGGCAAGGCTATTGGCTACAGCATAGTAACGAAACCTTAGAGCAGAACTAATCGACAATGCCACCTTCATCATCAGCTATTTCTTCGTCAGTTCTCTGGATTTCTTTCTTTCCTGGGGAGTACATATCAAGGTTTTCCTAATAAAAAGAAACAAGAAAGCTCAATCACAAAGGTGCAGAGAACCTGACATAGGTATATTTAGTGCCTGGATAGTAACATTATCAAAGTACCCCACGTACACCAAAGATTACATTGAACTACAGTGGGAAAGAACAGGAACATTGTTCTAGCACCCAAGATTAGCAATGAGAATTTTCGCTATAACATAGGGTTTAGTACATGTGGTAGTTAAATACTTATCCAGGTATACAACTGAGCATATAAGTTAACAACAGGTTGAAATCCAAGAAAAAACAACCCACCCCAAATAAAAAACAAATAAGTCACACAAGCATTTGAGAGGTGATACACAAAGTACTATGGATAACTCTGGTCTCATTAACCAAAAAATAAAATAATTCATATTTAAACAAAAACCTATGAAAGCAGGGTATAAAGATGTTTGAAAAATTAAGCGCCTTTCATTAGAAAGGACAGTAGAATAACTCAATTTAATAGAACAAAACTAAGACAGAGGAAACACATATATAATTTCAACATAAGTTCCACTAGGAACTTTTCTGCAGGCAATTTTGTTGTTGCGTGTGTATAGTTGGGGAACAATACGCACAGGTTTAATACGTGTTTGTGTACATTATGTGTATCAACAGCGTAAGAAATTCTGAACACCTGCTTAACCGGCAGAGACAAAACTTAATGTGATTTAATAGGAAGTGTCGTCAGTGACGGAAAAGGAGAGAAGAAAGATTTAAAACGTATGTGAAGACAGGGAGAAAGAGGAAAAGTTTAAGTAGCAGTGGCCACTGGATGTGTGTAAAAGGTTTAAGCAAAAAAGGCACGTGCTTCTGATTCGTAAACTTTTAAAACTCCAATCATCATCTTGGAACATTGCTGAGATGCAACAGACTAGTGTCCAGCTGCAATAAATCTGCCAGCTCTTCCTCTGGCAATTTAACTGCTTTGACCGTTTACTTTCAGCTTGATCCATGCAACCACTGACACGAGAACTATCAAATTCACACCTGGTTTATTTTTCAAGAGATTCAAGGAAAACTGTTCACTGCTCAACAGTTTGCATGCGTGTGAAGGGCTGGGCTGTTTGGTTGACCCCAGCCTGAGGAAAATATCTGAACGGTTTTGAAAAAGTTATTTTAAAATAGACATGTGATCTTACAAGACACTTGTTGTTCCCCCCTTTCACAGCAAATTGGTTTCATAGCACTCTGCATTCCAGCGCCCCTTATCACATCAGCAACTGCTGGGCTCTGGCACAGACAACAGCCAAGAGGATTTTAGCAAATACTGGGCTGCCAGCTCCCAGGAGCAGCTCCAGACAGACCGGGGGCCCAAGACCAAATCCTAGAGGGATCCGCGCTAGAACACATACACACATCTCCCTGGGTCTCTGTGTATTTCCCACTAACGGAGCTTCATCCTGATCAGAAAGGGAAGAAGGACCGGGTCCCCTGGACTGTTCACACAGCTCCGGGTTCAGCTACCCCGACTTTCAAACAAGGACAACTTGTTAGGTAACAGGCTTGATTTCTAAATACACGACGGCTTGCGAAATCCGAGCGCAAAGTAGGTGATGAACGTTACGTTGAGCACCGGTTTCAGATGCATTTTTGTAATGAAAAGAGCAAGCGCTCTCGGCGAGCGTCACCGCCACCAAAGCGCTCCCCGAGATCTTTCCAGGATGACACTTGTAACCCAAAGAGTTACCGAAGAGAGCGGCGATGCGGGGAGCTGTCACCGGGGGAGTGACCCCAAAACGCGGGGCGAGGCTGGGCCGGCAGCGCAACCCCCCCGGCTGCAGGCGAGTGCATCAAACGCTCCTTTTTTCTCTCCGCTTTGCTCTCCTCGGCGCTTGTATCGCGCGGGGCTCGGCTTCCCCCGCTTCTCCCCCATCAGCGCCGGCGCTTTCCCCTCCTCCCCTACCCGTTAGCTCACCGCCTCGCCGGCTCGCCGCCTCCTGCGGCCTTCGGCGGCCCTGGCGGCGGCCTCAGCGGCCTCGGATCGGGTCCAGATGCGGCGGCCGAACGCGGGGGGCTCTAAGGAGATGAACTCGGAGCTGGAGTCCATGAGCTCGAAGCGCGGGCGGCGGGAGGACACGCAGCGCTTGGCAGCACAACCACTCCGAGGCGAACGCGCCGCGATCCCTCCGCGGCATCCCCCCCGACTCAGGCCCCGCCCCTCAGGGAGAGAGGGGAGGGGGCAGCGCGAGGGAGGCGGGGGCGCCCGGTTCCATCCGCGGGTGTCGTGCTGCCCACGGGCCGCACGCATCTCCTGTTACGAGTGTTATGAGGAGCGGCTGGGGGAGCTGGGGGTGTTTAGCCTGGAGAAGAGGAGGCTGAGGGGAGACCTCATTGCTCTCTGAAACTACCTGAAAGGAGGTTGTGGAGAGGAGGGAGCTCTTCTCCCAGGGGACAGGACAGAGGGAATGGCCTCAAGCTACCGCAGGGAAGAATCAGACTCGATAGAAGGAAAAAAAAATCCACAGGAAGGGTCATGGGGCACTAGAAGAGCCAGGGAGGTGGTTGAGTGCCCTTCCCTGAAGATGTTTAAGGGATGAGTGGACGAAGCGCTGAGGGACGTGGTTTAGTGGTTGATAGGAATGGTTGGACTCGATTGTGCGGTGGGTCTTTTCCAACCTAGTGATTCTATGATTCTATGATCTGTCGCTCCTTCGGAGCTGGCTCCAGCTCTGTCTGACCTTGTGTTTGAGACAGGTGAAGGCTGCAAACAGGTGACCTGAGGAATCATAAAATCATAGCATCATAGAAAAACCAGGTTGGAAGAGACCCACTGGATCATCAAGTCCAACCACTCCTGTCAAACAATAAACCATGACCCTTAGCACCTCGTCCACCCGTGCCTTAAACACCTCCAGGGAAGGTGAATGAACCACCTCCCTGGACAGCCTATTGTAGTGCCCAATGACACTGTTTGTGAAAATTTTTTTCCCAATATCCAGCCTAAACCTCTCCTGGCGGAGCTTGTGGCCATTCCCTCTCGTCCTGTCCCCTGTCACTTGGGAGAAGAGGCCAGCACCCTCATCTCTACAACCTCCTTTCAAGTAGTTATAGAGAGCAATCAAGTCTCCTCTCAGCCTCCTCTTCTCCAGGCTAAACAACCCCAGCTCTCTCAGCCGCTCCTCATAAGATTTGTTCTCCAGCCCCTTCACCAGCTTTGTTGCTCTTCTCTGGACTCGCTCCAGAGCCTCAACATCCTTCTTGTGGTGAGGGGCCCAAACTGAACACAGAATTCAAGGTGCAGTCTCACCAGTGCCGAGTATAGAGGGAGAATAACCTCCCTGGACCTGCTGGTCACGCCGTTTCTGATACAAGCCAAGATGCCATTGGCCTTCTTGGCCACCTGGGCACACTGCTGGCTCATGTTCAGTCGACTGTCAATCAACACCCCCAGGTCCTTCTCCTCCAGGCAACTCTCCAGACAGACTTCTCCTAGTCTGTAGCACTGCACAGGGTTGTTTGTGCCTCAAGTGCAGGACCCGGCATTTGGCCGTGTTAAACCTCATGCCATTGGACTCTGCCCAGTGGTCCAGCCTGTTCAGATCCCTTAGCAGAGCCTCCCAACCCTCCAGCAGATCCACACTTCCACCTAGCTTAGTGTCGTCTGCAAACTTGTTAAGGGTGCACTCGATGCCTTCATCCAGGTCATTGATAAAGACATTGAACAGGGCTGGACCCAGCACTGAGCCCTGGGGAACCCCACTTGTAACTGGCCTCCAGCTGGATTTAATACCACTAAGCACCACTCTCTGGGCCCGGCCATCCAACCAGTTTTCCACTCAGGAAAAGACACACCTGTTCAGCACAGATCGCACTGATCACATAACACAGTGGTACTGGAAATGCTGGCAAATAAACTCTGCAAGACTCTTTTTTGAGCTTTAGAAAGCGAGCATCATTTATCAGGGCCTGGCAACGTGAGGGAGCGATCTGCATCAGTTGTGTGGAACCAGACAAGAGCTGGGGATGGAATTTCCCACTTGCACGCATAGATATAATTCTCCCCAGCAGTCTTACACATCTTCTGTTGGTTTCCAAGGACTAATTTCAGTATGAACTTCACCACAGTCTCGCTAATTTGGAGCTGGCTCCAGCTCTGTCTGACCTTCCATTTGAGACAGGGAAAGACATAGAGAAAGACACACCTATTAAGCACAGATCACAAACACAAAGATACCAAAGATGCTGGAAAATAAACTCTCTAAGACTCATTTTAGAGATATAGGAAGTGAGCATCCTTCATGAGGGCTGGGCAGCGTGAGGGAGGTATCTCCATCAATCGTGTGGAACCAGGCAAGTGCTGGGGACAGAATATATTTCCCACTTACATGCAGATGTATGATTTTTCACAGAAATTTTATGCATCTTCTATTGATTTCCAAGGCCTAGTTCTAATTTTATTATGACTTCCCAACAGTCAAAACTCTTGCTAATTTGGAGCTGGCTCCAGCTCTTTCTGACCTTGCATTTGAAACAGGGAAAGACACAAGCAAAAGTGATGTTAGAAACAGATCTGTTCAGCGGACATCATACGGAATGGAGTAACAAACAGTGCTTGGAAAAAGAGTATTTGGAAAAAATGCTATAAAGGCTATGCTATCAGAGAGACCTTCTGTCTAGAGGTCAAAAAGATACAGTTACTTGGGTGAACTTCAGTCTACTTTAACCTTAACGACAATATTTCACGTTTTGTAACAGTAACTACTTTTTGTATGCCCTCGCAGCGAGTCCCGGCCGCGGGGCGGCGGAAGGACACACAGGCGCGCACTGCCACTGTCAAGCGCTTTGGCGCGGAAAAAGTTGTAGCCGGCGGTTCTGCCGGCGCGGGATTGGCTGGGCCGCGCGCGCCCCGCCTCCCTTGCCGCCTCCTCTTTCTCCTCCGCCTCCTCCACCGCCCATGCTGGCCATGGCGAGGCCTAAGGCCCCTTATGAGGCGGCTGTGCCGTCCCGTCCGGCCTGCGCCTACACCAGCTGCTACTGGTAAGGGCTGGGCTGGGGTGGCTGGACTGGGGTAGGGGGCGGGAGGGAGGCGGGAGCACCGCCTCCCCGGGGCAGGAACCGAGAGGCAGGAGCACACCCGCCCTCCCAGCGCCCTCCCTACAACACAGACCCGCGCTCCTCCCCCGCCCAAACCAACCCTCCCATAGCAACACCCAGCCCCCCCCCCATACTAACCCCATGCCAGCACCCCCATCTCTTTTACGCCAGCAGCACGCCCCCAACGGCTTCAACCGCCGCCTCCCCCCCGCCAACGCTGTCATCCGCCCCCCCAACCCCCACCGCCATCAGTCCTCCTGCTCCCCACCTAGTCCCCTAAACCAACACACCCTCTCCACCCGCACCCCCCTCCCCCGGGTCCTGCCAGGCTGTGGCCTGTGTGGGAAGCTTTATCTCAACTGGGTGTGTGAGCTGGAGAACCTCTGGCCACTGGTGGACGTCGTGCCAGGTGGCTTTCCAGTAGGCATTGCCTCTTAGCTGGCTTCTGTTCATGCGAGATGAATTTAGGGGGAATGAAAAAAGAATCAATTATTGTATTTTACAGTGCTTTGAAGCATTTTAGCCTTTATTTTGCAAAGATCTGGGGAAACTACATCTCTCAAAACTCCCACATTAAAGCTGCCAATATACAGAGAAACCCTCCATCCATCCCACCTTTTCCTCTACCAATTCTGGGATTTTTTTGGTTATGATCTTGCTACATTTATCTCACCTTTATTGGATATGCCATCCGCCATGCTAGAAACTTAAAAAAGCATTTAACTGTTTTTTACAGTGAAGAAAACATTTGGAAACTTTGTGACTACATCAGGAGTCAGGATCAATACCCTTTAGAAGAATTTTATGCTGTCTTCATATCCAACGATAGGAGGATGGTGAGTCAAGGAGACATGATCTGAATGCAGCTATGGAGAGATAAAAGCCTTGAGGCCGCTGCCCAGCATAGGTGAGATGCGGTTCTGGGCATTCAGAGCAGTTCACTGTTGATTTAGGAGAATGATTGTATCGTGTGGTCCAGAATAGTATCTCCAGTTTCATGCTCCTGAAAGTCAGAAACTAGAGAAAATTTTTCTGACTTCAGCGTGTATATAAGCTGATGAAGTGGATAGATTAGCAAAGAACTAAGCAATTAGTCTGAAATTATGTGAATTAATCCAAAAGGCTTTGTTCACTTCAGATTTCTTCACTTACAACTTTCAGATTCCTCTCTGGAAACAGAAATCGGGACGTGGGGACGAGCCTGTTGTCTGGGTAAGGCATTCTGGTCTTGCTTGAGTGTGTACTTCTGTGGCTGATATCTGCAGGATTGGATATGGGCGCTGTCAGCCATCTGTAATAATCTATTCCATCTCAACAGAAAGAAAGAGTTTTTTACTTTGGGGGTGATGGAGTACTGGAGCAGGTTACCGAGAGAGGTTGTAGAGTCTCCACTCTTGAAAATATATAGGAGCTTTCTGGATATGCCCCTGAGCAAGTGCCCCTGTTTGAGCAGGGGCTTGGATCAATTGGCCTCTGGCAGTCCCTTCCAAGCTCAACCATTCCATAATTTTCTATTAATAGTTATTGTTCTTTTACCACAGAGTTATAAGGAGCCTAAATCTGGTGCTCCTTGTTACCATTTGTAGTTAGCTGACAGGCAGACAGCCAGTAAAGCCTGCAGGTGGCAAACCTTAACACTGATAAGAGTGCATAACAGATCTGTGAAAATAATTATCAGGATATTGTTGAGGCTTCCAGCTTTGTAGAATTTTAAGTAGATGTCAGTACTTGTAAGAAGTGGGTGCGTGAAAATATTCACGTAGGCCTGACAGAGGACAGAAAAATACAGGCATTATATGTATTCAGGTGTCAGCAATTAAACTGACCCATAAGTGGTGGCTTTGGAGTGTTGTTTGATCAATGAAGGTCATTCAGGAATAGCCACTACAGAATTGCTTTGAAACATGTATTGTTGTGGAGTTCTTTCAGTTATCTGGCATGGAAAAACCTGTTGTTTCTTGTGGCAGTCTCTGTAGTTCTGCAAAATAATCTGTAAACTTCTGAAGTTCTGTGATTTCTGAATTGTTTCTTCTCTCCCCAACTATCGGTGTATTTATAGTACAAAAAAGATTTAGTTTATAAAGAGATCCAAGTGTTAAGAAGATGATCTAAGAAGGAATGGGAGAGTTGGGAAAGGCCACTGCAGAATGTGTTTCTCATAGAAGTTCATGGATCAAAACATGTTTTGGCTTTGACATTTCAGTGGATCATAGGATATGTAAAGTTTGTTCATTTTTCTTATACAGATTCTTCTGAATACTATTGGACGCAGTTGTATGTGTATATTGTTCTGGCAAAATAGCTTGCCTAAGATCTTTTCCATTCTAATCCTGTTGTGGTTAGGATTTTTTAATACTGAAAGTGCCAAGAGACAGTGCTTCAAATGCTGTTTGTGAGTGGATGTAATGCAAGATTTAGTAGGCTGTTAACAGCTACCTTCAACTTAATTTTGGAAAACAGCAGTGTACATACCTGACACCTACCATAAATAACCCTTGTTTCTCCAACCCCCCTCACGCCTGTTTCTTAGAAGTTAAGGAATAAAATCGCTCCTCAGAACCCAAGTGTCAGGACAAAATAGTTACCTTAAAAAAGTGTGATGTAGTACCCATAGTCACTTTTTTGCCATCTTCAAGAGCTGCTACAAGAATTTGTATTATTCCTACAGTCCTCTTGGTCTGAGCCGTTCCCTGCTTTTTCAGTTGCATGCTATTTTTTCAGGCGTTTCTGTGTTTTGGTGCGAGACATGGAAGAGATTTGTTCTTTTCTTAGGAGTAGCGTACGCTTCAGTTTAGCCGTCCAGGCTTCAGTCTAAGGAGACTGGAAACAAATGGGGAGAATACCAAGGTTTCATGTTTAATTAACGGCAATTGCCCTCTTCCTAGCACTACCATGTTATTCTACTTCATGTTTCCAGCTAAAGCAGAAATGAATGCAGAATATGTGCGGGAGTCCAAGGATAGTCTTCGTTGTGAAGCTTTAGGTGTTTTCAAGACAATTGAGGTTATGGGGCACCTTAAATTCCATATCTTGGTCCTTATCTCCAGTAAAGTTTTTACAAGGGTAGTTTAGCGAGTGGAGAATACCTGAAGTGCAATTCACAGTGCACTGTTGACTGGGGCCTCCCGGGTGCTGAGGACATTTTGCATGTGGAAACATCATTGTTGTGATAGTTCCTCATGCAAGTGTGAGGTTTCTTGAAAGGCATGATGGGCAAGACAGGCTGTAGGAAATCTCTCTCTTTGTGCCGGAAATGTTACTACTTCAAGGGCAAAAAGCAGGATTTTAAGTAAGGATCTGCAGCTTCTGCTTTAAGGAAGCATTTTTTTTCACTCCCTTTGCCAGTCTCCTTGTGTTGATGTTTAATTCATGGCAATTGCCCTCTTCGTAGGACTACCATGTTATTCTACTTCATGTTTCCAGCGGGGAGCAGAACTTCATATATGATCTTGACACAGTGTTGCCATTCCCGTGTCCTTTTGAGTTGTACAGTATGGAGGCCTTTAGGTTGGATGACAGCCTTCGTCCGGAATTTCACAGGTGATAACACAAAATATACAGATCGTGTGTGTTATTTCATGAAATCAGAGTTGAAGTTCTTTTTGTGGATGCTTAGTGACAAAGGTGTGTTTGTTTTTTTTTTTTCTGTACTCCAGTAAAATAAACACGCTGTTTTATTTTCCTAAAGCACTTTACCTTAGTCATCAAAAGCCCTTCTCTTACCTATTGTAGTTTCTTGTTAGCTGGTTAAGTGCTTGGTACAATATTGCTGACTTATCTGTTTAATGACATTGATGCTGCTTGGTAGGGGGAAAGGGCTCTTGTTCTGAGTGACTAATGCAATATTGCATACGTGCATCTTTTGATGAAATTTTCCTTTATTGCTTAGGAAAATCAGAATGATTCGAGCAGATTTGTACTTGAAGACGTTTGCTTCAGACAGATCTCATATGAAAGATGCAAATGGGAAATGGCAGAAGCCTCCTCCTTCATATCCGTGCATTGAAACTGCAGGTAAGTTGCCAGGGCTCCTTTTTCCTGCTTAGTGTCAGATGACATAGTCCAAGACGCATGCAAGAAATAAGTATGCTTCCATAATAAATGTCCGGAAGCACATCCAGCTAGCTTATTATTCCATATGGGAAAAAAAATAGGACTACAAAGCATTTGGCACTTCCTTTTCTGAACATGATGAGTCTAGCATGCCTCCCAGCATTTCCCATTATGAAACATTAATTACTGATCTTCATAAACTGAGCAGAGAATGAGAGGTAAGTAATACTGTTCTCGCGTTATAGGAGGCAACTGAAGTGAGGAGGCCGAATAACTTGCTTAGGGGTCACAAAGTGAGTTTTTGACGCACTGATTATACAACGCTTTATCTGGCAGGTCCCATCCTGCCAGAGCAGGTTATTTTGGCAGGAGGAAGCTTAAGAGCTCCACTCAATGTGTTGCGTTTGCCTGCGTGAAACATTTGAATTTTCTCTACCAAATGAATGGACCTGAGGACACTTTAAGGCAAACTGCACGTCAGCAGATTATTCCCTAAGCCTTAGGACTCTCCTAAGCAATAGTCTAGATAATGGCCTGTGGGCCAAGCAGAGAGGGAAGTAGAGAGTTGCCATCTCTTCTGTTTTGTAGAGCTGCTTCAAACGTTCTTATCATGCAGCTTTACAGCTTATTCTGATCATGCGTTTGGCAAGCTGGCTTACATTCACCATGTGTTTGTTCATTCTATCATTTTCTTCCCAGATGGAGAAAAGCATGGTGAAGTTTTGCTTTGGGAGAGTTTTCACGTTATTGCTTTGCATGTTTGGTTTTGTTGCTCTTTCAATAATGCAGTAGTGGGATGTATTTAGGTTAGAGAAGGCAGGGCTGATTTGTGTTTAGGTCCAAGTTTTTTGTGGTTTTGAGTTGCTGGGAAGTTAATTCTCAATCTTTGCTTTGGCTTCTAAGGAAGCTTGGTGTTTCACGCTAAAGCAGAAATGAATGCAGAACATGTGCGGGAGCCCAAGGATAGTCTTCATTGTGAAGCTTTAGGTGTTTTCAAGACAATTGAGGTTATGGGGAACCTTAAATTCCATATCTTGGTCCTTATCTCCAGTAAAGTTTATTCAAGGGTAGTTCAGCGAGTGGAGAATACCTGAAGTGCAATTCACAGTGCACTGTTGACTGGGGCCTCTCGGGTGCTGAGGACATTTTGCATGTGGAAACGTTGTTGTGATAGTTCCTCATGGAAGTGTGAGGAATATACATCAGGACAGACCAGGAAGGAGAAAAAAATTCTATGTGTTTCCAGTGCTAATGAACAACTCCATAGCTGCAAACCCCGTGACTCTCCCTTTATCTGTCTTGCTGGCTAGCCTTTACCTGATGAGGAACAGCCACATGGTCTCAGCCATGGTCTTCTCTGTGATGATGGCAGTTAGTGAAAGATACATAGCTCTTTGTTCCTCTTGTGCTTTATTTCTTTACTCTGTACCTTGGTGTGCTTCAATATGCACAGTGCTGTAAGTCAGCAAGGAATCTGGGTTTAGCTGTTGTGAAACACGCAGGTGCTTTAAGTTTTAGCTGAATCCAAGCCCTGTGCTTCAGTGGTGTGGTTCCGTAGGTGAGAACATGTCCTGCAGGCCAACTTAAAGGTTTAGAAAACATTGTTGTCAACAAGTGGAACTGGTAATTCTCTTCCTTTGCTAAAATAATGTTGCAGCACAGTTTCACTGGGCATAATTGCCTTGTTTAAAACTTGATGGAAGACTGGGTGGCAGACCTTTTGTTAGTATAGCAGAGCCTGGGGAATTTGGCATGGACATGAACGTTAATACCATTGCAGATAACTGTTTTCTCCCTGCCTTTCACTTAGATAGTTCTGTGCTTTCCATGTTAATTTCTGTTTATATAAGATTAAATTGCTTGCATATTTCATGTTGGAGGTGACTGGAATTTAATGGCTGACAGAATAGATCACATCGTTTTAGTATCAATTTATTTGTGAGGCATATTGTTGGAGCATTATTATTATTTTGCTTTCCAAAAAAGTAGCCAAAATCCTAAGCTTTTGAGATGATTACAGAAGTAATATGAAAATCTTGTATGCAATGTATCTTCTTTGATGTTAAACAGATGTTTGAAGACTGAAAAAGATACAATAAAAGTGTATCAGTCTTTTTTTTTCACTATATGAACATTGTACTGCTAAAAAGAGTTGTGGCCTTGAACTCTTGGTATTTAATGATAAACAGCACTCCAATACTGTTGTGTT
Organism: Clamator glandarius; assembly: GCA_033459285.1. Lineage (NCBI taxonomy): Eukaryota > Metazoa > Chordata > Aves > Cuculiformes > Cuculidae > Clamator > Clamator glandarius. Next base: position 2,239,918 of record JAUNZM010000036.1, on the reverse strand, counting down.
GCTGCAATTTGGTATATGTTAAAGCAAAGTAGTTACATTTATGTATGCTGTTCTTTTCCCACTGGCTTTTAAAGCTTTTAGTAAACTTAAAAAGACAATAGCATAGCACTTTTGGAAAAAGAAATTGCATAGTATCTTAAGTCTGAGGTAAGCTAAGTAGAGCCATCAATAGGATAATGTAATTACCTAATGCGGAGCTAGGACAGGATACCTGAACCAGTGATACTATTTTATGATGAATACCAGGATATGTTTGGTGAATGTGAAATCCCTTTTAGAATTGAATCAAGGAATTTATCTCAGTAACCAAGTAAGCAATTTTTCCCTAGTCCTGACTCAAAAGGAATAATTCTTAAGTTGTATATGTTCTGCTCATGGGGTTGCAAAATAAACCAAATAATCTTATCTTGAATCATAAATTCCAGTCCATGCTTAAAAAAATTGAAGCTGGAACTAATTGCTGTGTTTTCTTTTTAAAAGAACCTTAGCATAATTTTTTTAAAAAAAAATAAACAACCTCAGGCCAACCAACTAAACAAAAAACCCCTCAGACTCCTCAATATCTCATCAGAACTCACGTGCTAAGCATTAGCCTTTTGCACCTAGCTCTGCTCTAGCCATTTCTCAGAGCTAGGCTCTGTATTTCATAGTAGTTTTGCTCTGGTTTCTGTTCTGCTCTGCTGCTGTGTGCCAGGAGAAGCTGGCTAACCTAACTGGGTGCACAGGGCTTTCTCACCCAGCCCTGTCCTCAAACCAGCTCTGCTGGAATGAGCATGCCTGGGTTGCAGCAGATTCCCCTATTCCCACCTGTTTGCCAGGTGGAAGGAAACAGAGGCGAGTCTGGTATTTTGTTAAAATAATAAAAATTAAGTAAGTACGGTTTAGTGCACAGATTCATCATTCTAGGGCTGGCGAGCCCAGCCTGGGGGTTTTCTTTTAAGTCTTCTTTGTACAAATTAATAAGGCCTGATTCTCTTAGTTTGAGTCCTGATGAGATCAGCCCTCCTTACTGCAAGCCTGTATAAAATACAGCTTGCACAGTGCATTTCAAAATTACTCAGAACAGATGGTCTAACAGCTTATGTACAACTGTTAAGCATCAGCTCTAACGCTGAAAATCATTAGTTTGAATTTCAGTTCTCCCTAGGTGTTCAGTAACACACTGGAAGGATTGATTTGTAAAGGCTTTTTGCCCAGTCAACATGGGTTCATGAAAGGCAGGTCTTGCCAGAGTAATCTGATCGCCTTCTATGACCGAGTAACTAAACTCTTGGACGAGGGAAAGGCTGTGGTTGTGGTTTTCCTGGACTTCAGTAAAGCCTTTGATACAGTTTCTCACAGCATTCTGCTACGGAAACTGTCGGCCTCTGGCCTGGACGGGCGCACACTCTCCTGGGTGAAAAACTGGTTGAATGACCGGGCCCAGAGGGTGGTGGTAAATGGAGTTAAATCCAGCTGGAGGCCAGTGACAAGTGGGGTTCCCCAGGGCTCAGTCCTGGGTCCAGTCCTGTTTAATGTCTTTATCAACGACCTGGATGAAGGCATTGAGTCCTCCCTTAGCAAATTTGCAGATGACACCAAGCTGGGAGGAAGTGTCGATCTGCTGGAGGGTTGGGAAGCTCTGCAAAGGGATCTGAACAGGCTGGACTGCTGGGCTGAGACCAACGGCATGAGGTTTAACAAGGCCAAATGCCGGGTCCTGCACTTGGGGCACAACAACCCTAAGCAGAGGTACAAACTAGGAGAAACCTGGCTGGAAAGCTGCCAGGAGGAGAAGGACCTGGAGGTGTTGGTTGACAACCGACTGAACATGAGCCAGCAGTGTGCCCAGGTGGCCAAAAAGGCCAATGGCATCTTGGCTTGTATCAGGAACAGCATGACCAGCAGGTCCAGGGAGGTTATTCTCCCCCTGTACTCGGCACTGGTGAGACCGCACCTCGAGTACTGTGTTCAGTTCTGGGCCTCTCACCACAAGAAGGATGTTGTGGCTCTGGAGCGAGTCCAGAGAAGAGCAACAAAGCTGGTGAAGGGGCTGGAGAACAAATCTTATGAGGAGCGGCTGAGCGAGCTGGGGTTGTTCAGCCTGGAGAAGAGGAGTCTGAGGGGAGACCTTATTACTCTCTACAACTACCTGAGGGGAGGTTGTGGAGAGGAGAGTGCTGGCCTCTTCTCCCAAGTGACAGGGGACAGGACGAGAGGGAATGGCCTCAAGCTCCGCCAGGGGAGATTTAGGCTTGAGATTAGGAAAAAGTTCTTCACGGAGAGGGTGGTTAGGCATTGGAACAGTCTGCCAAGGGAGGTGGTTGAGTCGCCGTCCCTGGAGGTGTTTAAGGTTAGGGTAGATGAGGTGCTTAGGAGCATGATTTAGGGATTGGTGGGAATGGTTGGACTCGACGATCCAGTGGGTCTCTTCCAACGTGGTTTTTCTGTGATTCTGTGTGATTCTGTGATTCTTTTTATTATCATTAAAATCCCTCGTAGTCATAAATTATGGACTTTAACTTTTTGGTTTTTAGGAGCATGAGTGGGACAGCTGGGACATTTTGGAGGCACTGAATATGAGACGTCTATGAAACAAGCAAGCTGCTAGACAAAGGTCAAACAGGTGTCTGCAGTTTCTTTCTGTATCTCCTGTCTGAGGTGATAGTAGGATCCTAGTGAAAGTCAGAAGGAAAGCACTGAAATGGACGTAACTAGCTCATATGCGCTTCAAGGGAACCTTCTGCTCCTCTCATCTGAGAATAAAACTCGTCTGTCAAGTTAGGTCCTTACTTCATGAGCTTTTGTGGAAGTAAAGAATGAAGTCAGGATAGAGGCAATAAAACTACAACAAGGGATAGAAGAAGCATATAAATGCAGTGAATGGCTTACTGAAATTACACCACTTTCTGTGAAAGATAATTTAGGGTGATGAACCAGGATGGTTTGCACAGTCAGTTATGTTCTGGCTGTGGGGAGGGAACAGCATCCTCCAGCTGTGTGCAGTAACAGGCTTACCAACTCTGCTTGTGAACTGTTCCTCTCCCTGTTCAGGTAAGGGAGGAGGAGCAGAAGAGAACTGTAGACACCCACACAAGTCTGTGAAGAGCCCAACTTTTGAAGTATTTACGTGCCCCCAAGGTTAGGCAGCAGCAGAACTGGTGTTAGAGGGTTTGTCTCAGACTTGCTCAATTCCCTTCATCAGCTGCCATTATGCAGAGTTAGTCCAAGGTCTGCAAGCCAAGCTGAGGTATGGGTGAAACATTGCTGTCTAACTGTTGTTGGAAGAAGCCACAAGTGTTGTGCTAACAGTGCTGTCTAATAGCATGTGGCCTTTTATTTGATCTCTGCTTGGGAAAAAAGTGTCAGACTTGATTTAAAAAAATAAAATTGTGCAAGAATCCTGCAGTGCACCAGCTGGGTCTCATTGGCAGTGTGTGTGTGGAGCAAAGTGAGTTTGGTCAAATAGAAAGCATTGGCTCTGAGAGTGCAGGAATGCAAGCTTGTGTAACAGCCGCAGCACCTGAGGAGAACTGCAAGTGTAAAGTTAATATTAAAAAAAAAAAATAAATCTGATGCTCTTGACCTTTTCTAAATGTTACTTAAAGCTTGCTCCTCCTTGCTTTTGTGGAGAAATCCTCTTGGTTTGTCAATTGCAGCATCCAGGCTACTCTTTTGTAAATTCTGCTGTTTGTAATTCTTCTGCTTTGAGAAGAGGACTTTGGTCCTCTTCTCATGCATTTTTGCCGACCTGTTTCTGAAAGCTGTAGTGCCCAACATCACATGCATGGCATTCAGGTATGGCCCATGAGTAAGGAGTGTGTCAGAGAGATTATTTCCTGAACTGAGTAAAACGGGAGATGATTTTTTCCCACGGATAGCTCTCATACTGCTTCAGTGCCATCTACTGACCGATTCTTAGACTGGCCGCTCTTCACTTCCATTCTTGTTTGCTGTATTAAAACAATATTTCCTTTTATTAAACTTCTCTGATGGACTGTATTATGCTTTGCCACAATCCTTCTGAATTTGAGAGAATATTTCACTTCCTACAAACAATGTGACAGCAGCCTCTGAGTTGCTAACAAGGGCAGCTGTGTTTGTAACTCTAGTGGAACAATCCCCTTTAGGCTTCTTTACTGTTTACAGAATAGTTTATGAAATTATTTTTCTACTATGCCCTGTGCACATAAAGCAGGTAAGTGTCCTTCAAATCTTGAATGCTTTGAAGGATCTCATTAATTTTAAAGCAAGAACGTCTGAGAAGAAAAGACAAGTTGGGAATTAGAAAACAGCCTTACAAGTCTACTGGCAAGCAACAGCTGTTATCTGCTGCTGCTTGTTTTTGAGCTACAACATCAAATTACTGGGCTGGTGCTATTTTAAATCCCCATAGTCAGGTAGAAATTAGCCCTCGTCTGCCAGAGTCTCTTCAGCACTAGGAAGATGCTCGGCTGAACGTGAGGATTTTCCATGTGCAGAGCCCAAACAGGTCACCAAGAAGAGAGTTAGGGACAGACCTTGGAAATGGTGAAAGCTGGGGTTAGGCAAATCACGAAGCACTGCCATAGTGTAGGTACGGTTCAGAGAGCTTTAGGACCTGGATTCTGGCTGGGACTCTTGGGTCTGGGATTCCGAAACATCGTCTTCCCTTCTTCACTTACTCTATCCCTAACAGTAAGCCTCAGTACATAAGGTTTTTGCAGCGGAAACAAATTCCATCCTATGATTTATTTTAATCCATTCGTTACACCCTACTTCTGTTTGGTTCTTAATCCTTAAATATAGTAGGAAAGCTATAACAGTAAATCCAATGGCTCTCCCAGTCTGTTCTTTGAACTTATTCTCTTTTAATGGGCATTTAAAAAGATTATTTGTGCAGATCTTCAGTGAGAACATAAAGCAACAACCAAATCACAGGTGTTTGTACTCAGAGTTGAACAGGCTGAGGAATCAGAAACCTCTGATCAGCATTTTCTGAGTCAGAAAAACTTCTGCCAGGCCAGCTCCGGAAAAAGGCTGTAAGGCATGTAAACCCAACACTGCACACCAGCACTTTGCATTGAGTTCTCTGGGATCCATGAATGGGAGAGAATGGTTTCTGCCTCTCCTGCAGCAGGGAGAACAGATGAAACTCCTGGCAAAGTGCAGTCATGCTTACTTTTGTCTTGAAGCTATGACAGTAAACCTGTAACCCCCTCTGACTTGGTTCAGTGATTCAGGATTAAAAATAATTAAAAAAAAAAAAAAAAAAAAAGTGTTTGCCTCCAGCCTAGGTTTGTGCCCTTCTTTGCCTCAGCTTCCCTCTAGGCTATGGGCTGGGTTACTTCTGATATTTCCTCCAGGCTGCATATTTCAGCCTTGCAGTGGGCCAGTGTACAGCAAGGGCAAAGTTCAGGGCTCGAGACTAGCAAATACTGCAGCCTGGAGAGTAACAAACTGTGGGTTGTCCAAGGGCCTAATTGCTTCTAAGAGATGGTAAGGAACTTCCAGTTTTATCTGTTGTTCTGATCCAGTTCCGCTGTAGTCAGTGCAAGAGCTGACTCAGTTGAGTTTGGTTCAGAACTTAATAGGGCAATAATATCTCTCCTGCCTTTGAATGATCAAATCTGTGTGAATGCAAGAAGAATACAAGCACCTGCTTGTATTGCAGTTCACTGTATAGGTTTTTACTTGCACTCCAGTTCTCTGGTACTACTCGACCCTTATAGACTGCTGTTGCAGAGAAAAATCTTACTCTTTGCTGTGCGTACTGGTTTCTAATGACTAAGGATCCTTACAGATCTGGTAATGTGATTACTATCATGGCCAGAGAGAGAGATCAGCAAAAGCAACCTTTCAGAGATGGGAAATACATGTTGTTGTAGCACCATACAATTTGCAGAATCTTGCCAGCGTGTTCTATGAACTCTTCACTATTGCAAACTGTCAAAGAGGGTTTTTTAGGCATTTTCTTGATGCATACCTGTGCTATAGAAGCTGCATCAGGAACTTAAATGTTTTCCTTTTATGGTCTTTTTTTAGACTCCAAAATGAACTTGGATGACTTCATCAGTATGAATCCCGAAGTGGGATGGGGCTCAGTGTTCCCCCTTTCAGACTTTGTGCATCGATTTGGCCGACAGACAGGTAACAGCTATTCCTTGGAAGGACGGTGAACTGAACAAAGAATTTCTCCCTGCTTCTGTTCTCAGTCAGTGTGTTTGTTTTGCTGCTTTTACATTGTATTTATGGTTTACATTTCTGTACATGGAATAAGTATTTGGGAAAACAGAATATGCAATCTGAACTGTCTTGAACTGAATAAAAGCCTTTATTTTGAGTATGTAAGAATGAATTTGATTCTTAATGTCAAATCAAAAGCAGATATTCCACCGTAGACATTACTTTTTCGTCTGCTGCACCCAAATTGAAAAGAACGTTTGCATGCTGTGAGAAAAGCTTTTGGAAAAATGAGTCCAGAGGAAGGTCATGGAGATGATCGGGGGGTTGGAGCTCCTGTACTGTGAGGACAGGCTTGAGAGAGTTAGGTTGTTCAGCCTGGAGAAGAGAAGGCTCTGGGGAGACCTTATAGTGGCCTTCCAGTACCTGAAGGGGGCCTCCAACAAAGCTGGGGAGAGATTTTCTACAAGGGCGTGTAGTGATAGGAGGAGTGGGAACGGCTTTAAATTGGCAGGGGGAAGATTTAAATTAGACATTAGGAAGAAATTCTTCCTGCTGAGGGTGGTGAGGCACTGGAACAGGTTACCCAGAGAAGTCATAGATGCCCCATCCCTGGAGATGTTCAAGAGCAGGTTGGATGGGGCTTTGAGCAGCCTGGTCTGGTGGGGGTTGGAGCTGGATGATCTCTTAAGGTCCCTTCCAACCCAAACCATTCTGTGATTCTGTGAAAATACTGAACAGTGTGTTTCAAATTGCTACATGTCAGGACAAGTTAGAAGTGAGATACAGTATAGTTTCTTTGTTATGATTTGTCACTTATGTAAACACATGGTGCATCTCAGTTTAGTCACTAACATTATCCATTAGGCCTCATTTAGCAGAAGTTTAAAGGTCAGACCCACAAAGGGAACACAGATTTAGTAGAACGCTCTTCAACTCCCAAGCACTTTGTAAAACCAGGTAAGTATCTATGTTTCTGTACTGTACAAGGGGGGCATTAAATGCCTGCCACTTCATTTAAACTATTCTGGTGTTGATGGTTGCTGGAAGATGCAGTTGCTCTTGCTTCTTACGCTGGCTGCACATTCTCACCTGTCTCTGAGTGCTTGCACTTGGCATTTGTCTGACCTCATGGTAATCCAGGGTAGGAAGCGAAACTGAGAGAAAGAAGAAAAGAGTTGGGTTTTTTTTTCCCTACCTTATATCTCCTAGAACTGGCTTGCCAGGAGGTCAGACAGCTGTTCTTGCTGGTATAAGGAAATCAGCAAAGACATATGGTTGGGGGGAAGGGAATGAGAAAGCCTCCTCCATACAGTGTCTGCTGCTGATTTCCTTAGAGGTGACATTTAGCTGCACCCTTGCAGGGGAACCCAGAAAAGCCGTCACTTTGACTGGGGGTTTGAGCAAGGTCTCCCATGTCTTAGAAGAGTGCCCTAAACATGAGATAACAGAAATAGGCTGAGATGGGGTATTTAATTCTCTGGGTTTGGACCTGTTCTGCTTTACATACTAGCAAGAACCACAGACTAACAGAGTAATTCAGGTTAGAAGGGTCAGGCGGTTTCTAGTCCAATCTCCTGTTCAAATCAGGTCAGACCAGGCTGCTCAAAGCTTTATCCGATCAAGCCCTGGAAATTTACTGGGATTGAGACTACAATAAGCATACGTGGTGACTTCAGTCTTGGTGAGGAAAAGCACAGTAACGGTTTTAAGTATTAAGGGGTCATTTTATTTTTAAGTACAGAAAAATATAAAAACGTCAGAGATACTTCTTGTATCACTGTTATGTAGGTGTAGTTATGTATATATTCTATTACTGTTTCTCCTATCAGTTCCAGAGAATTTACTCAGCCTGTTCACAGCAGAGACAGACCATTGAATGAATGTAAGATTGATTCACTTCATCCAGACGTCTGTTTTCTGTGTCATAAGGACTGAATGTAGAAACGTATACATTCAGAGGCAGCACAGCTGGTTGGCTATGTAGATAGGCTCTTACCACAGCATTCCTGGGGTGCCAGCATAGCCTGTGGATCCAGTTGTTGGGAACTCATCTGCAGAGCAGGGGGTTGAGCTGTAGTTTCTGTCTCTGAGTCAGCTTCACCAGAAGAAAGTGAGGTGATGGAGCTTGGGATTCCTGAAAAACTGGTGCCCAGAGCCCTCCCGCCAGGGGTCAGCTCTGTTTTAGCCATACACACCTGTGTAAAAGGTCTGATTTATTGGTGTTTGGATAAAATGACAGTTCTTCCTTCTCTAGGTGCATTCTCTGAGAGACTGAAATGGCAGGTGTGCTTTGAGTGAGTGAAGACATTACTGCTTAATATTTTTGAGTGATGTCAAGTCTGGTTGTGAATGTGTACATAGCAGAAGCTTTGCTGCTTTGCTTTAGATAGATGATAAACTAGTGCCCAGGGCATTGCATGCACTGCCCAGATTAGACAATAGCAAACTGAGGATTTAAAGATCCACATTTTAGATGAATGTTAAGTTATGTTAAGCACTTTGTATCATTAAAGTAAGTGACTGAATCTCATATACACAGAGCTCCTGTGCATTGCTCAACAGACCCTATGAAGTTGTTGCAGAACATTAGGTTCTCATCCATCTTGAGTATATCATTTGATTTAAATACTAGAGTGCAGTCCTCAGCTGGTTTCCAGTGCCTGAAATCCATGACACACTCCCTTTAGTGACACAGGTGCAAGAATTTACCTGGTTGAATCTTATTTCAGAATGGAGGCTGTTAAAAAGGTGAACAGTTGTAACCATTATTCAGAATATACAAGTTTAAAAACCAAGTGTGAAGAGACAGTCCTTTTTCTCTCTAATAATTCTGAACGGATGCTTAATTTTACATGTAGCCAGCTAGGTGTGTGTGATGATAGCTGTTCTATGACTAACAATCTTTTTTTAGCTGTTGTGAAAAGAGGTTGTTCCAGTTTTGTAGGGAAAAGCCAGAGAAGGATTTCATTCAGTGCTGAGGGTGTTTCTGTTGTGGTGCTGTCTATGTAGCCCTTCAAGCATGGTGGCATTTCATGACCATTTCACAAGGTGTGCTATCAGAAAGCCAGAATTCAGGAATACACCAAGTGCTTATTTAGGGCCTCAAACACCGGGAGGTACTACTTGCTTCACCATAATTAGCAGAGACCAGCCCTTTTCTAATGCTGATTAGTCCTATCAGAGGACTAAGTGAATTTCCTCCCAGCTTTGCTCCTTTCTCTCTTTGATTAACCCTTGTTCTTACTGTTCTGAGGAGCTTGCCATGTTTAACTTTTCCGCTGTCACCTCAGCCTGATGTGTGAGGTGGCCCTACCAGTGTGGTTTGATCACTGAGCACCAAGCTGCAGGCAGAAAAGCAAAGCTTGCTGAGAGCCACTTTGCCGAGTGCCTGCAGAAGCAGAGCCTGTCGGAAGTACAAGCAAAGAACTGCTGCTGTACAGCTGATGGTGAGGAGGCAGCTTCACTGCCAGATATCACAAAGTATCAGCTCTGTGATCACCGGTGTATTTAAACACCTTAAATTCAAGTGACTTTTTACCATGGGGTACACCACATGGCAGAGCACAGCTCAGTGCTCCTCAGGTACAGCTCCAGGCTGGTTGGTACAGCCACCCAGCATGAAGCGACACTTTAGGGAGAGCCTGACTCTGCAATGCAGTGGAGCTGGGCTGATGCTACTAGAAGATATGAAATAGTATGAAAGCTTTGACATAAGTTCAGGCTGAATTTGCTTGGGTATGATTCTTTGACATTAGTTCAGGCTGAATTTGCTCGGGTGCACTGGCACAGCAGGATCAACATGTGCTCACCTATTCTCCGTGCTGTTGATAGGCCTTGAGACTTAATCTGATGTCCTGATGTGTCCAGCACAAAGATGTGCTATTTATTTGCACTCTGAGTAAGATCATTTCTTAGTGCAGCTTAGCTTTCCATTTGCTTGCAGCCTTCTTCATCTTGTCTCTTCCAACAGTGAAGCCTTTCTGTGATCCACTTATTATTACAGCATTGATGTGCTGAGGGCCATTATGTGGTGGCTTTTTGGACTAGGTCACCCTTGAACAAAGCAAGGAGGCCTTGAATAAAATGAAGAGAACCCCTCTGCCCCTCAGGTCCATTACTTGTAAATCCACAGTCTCCCAGCTTCTGTATTCTGGAACGGAAATTTTCCATCACCTCTATTTCTAGACATGTTAGAGCAAGACCCTGACTGCCTTAAACTCAAACTGCAAGATGTCCTGTCTTATGGGTAGTTCCTCTTTCCTCCATCAGGCAGTAAGCTGCAGCACACCCGTGTCTCCACTGCCTTTTTCTCTTTTCTGCTGCTTTTTAGTTAATAGTATATAGTTTACTAAATAGTTAACCTCTTTTATACACCTCCTTGGGACTTTGGGAAAAAAATGGCCATATTTCTGGCATGCATTTGTTTGATCAGTGCTTTTCTGAAAACATAAACAACCAGGGCTCTCTTGATACCATTTCTCAGTTGGCCAGCAGAGAGAGCAGTCCGCATTCGGCCGACATGCGGGTTGGGATGCTTAGCCAGAGGCACTCTCCTGCACGCTTGGCTCTGCCAGTAGCTGTTGCAGCTTTAGAATAATGATCCTGACAGCAGTGCAGAGGTGATCCGTATCTTGCACGGCTGTGGCTAATGGGTTACCTGTTGCTCTTGGCTGCCTGGATCTCTCATGACAGTGCAACTCCTTCCTGCCCATCAAATGCTGTACACCAGCATCACCAAACCACCTACCAGTTTCTGGGAATCTGTTCAGTGTTTGCAGTCCCTGCCGAAGTAGGTGTGTGACACCTTAGAATTATCAGACTAATTGTTTTGCTGTTGATATATGGATTTCAGGTGCTAAATTTAGGCACCTAGGATGTTGAAATGTGATCTGTGCTGTTAGGGAGGCAGGGAGGCACTGGGGTGCATTTGTATGAATCAGATTCTAGCACGAGAGCCCAGGTCAGGACATTTTGACCTGCATGGCTTCCTCTCCTCAACCTTCATAGTCCAGTCAGAGGCTTGTAAGTGCACTGAAGCACTGTTGCTCTCCAAACACCTGCTGTAAATGGCCATCTCTGGAGGATGCTTTGCTTTTCTTAGAATCATTTTGGTCCAGATTTTTTCATTTTATGATGGTTTAGTTTTCTACCCCACCTGTCTGGCACATGTGGGCTGTAGACTGGATGACCTGAGAAAGCTTTAGCAGGGAGTAGGCAGGAGGTGTGAAAATCCCACTGTGTCCCTGCAGTAGCCACAGTTACTTTCCACAGGGTGCCTTGTGGAACCATTGCTGAGCCACTGCCCATGACCCAGGTGGTGGCTGTCGCCTGTGACTGGCACAAGTCACGCTGCTGGAGAGCAGGACCTGCAGAGCATTGCTTCACACATCACCCGGCTGAGCGGATGGCTCCAGGTTTGGTGGGGGTGCCCTCCTACGACACTTTGGATTCACAGGCTTGGAGAATCTCATCTTCTCTAGAGTTGAAACCTGTCTGGACATTTGTCTCTCTTCAGGTAATTACTCACTCTGACATTTGAGGCAGGGAATGCTGGTGATTTTCTCATCCCTTGTGGCTTCCTCCTTATGCAGGAATTGGCCCAGTTGAGGCCAAGGTTAATGAAACATACCCAGAGAGTGAGTGTCGAAAGATGTCTGCTCAGGGTTGTTCAGCAGCTCCATGCACCCTTCCCTGTGGAGCTCAGCTCTTGAGGAAGGTTTTTGTTTGTGATCATGGAGTCAGAAGCGAAGCACTCCATACAAATGCAGCCTTTCAACAAATTAAGCGCAACTGCAATAGCGGTTCTGGAAAATCTCTCCAGTTTAACCTAAGATAAACAAGTATCCTCAGTGTTTCCTTATACTTAGAGTAGGAAATACCTTGGATATTGAAGGCAGCTAAAACAAATCTTACTGAGTTATCTAAGGCCTTTGGCAAGTCCCTGAGTTTCTGAGGTAGCAAAGCCACTTCCTAGGCATAAGGCATCCCAAGCTTTGTTTTATAGTGATAAAAATAAGCATTCAAAGCACCTGAGCTGTGAACTGTCACTCACAAAGTCCGAGTGAAGTGGCATTATTCACCTGAAGCTCATTTTGAGTGTGCAGAGGGCGATGAGCTGGGTTCCTGACATTGTATTACTTAAAAGCAGGAAATGCCCATTTGGCCTGAGACTCTGTCATACTGGCCTTCCCCTGCAAGGTTATATCTGGAAACCAAACACTGCAATAAGGCAGGAATCATTATATGTTTGTTTTTTTTTTTTTAAACGGCCTACGCAGTAAGAAGATGGTAGTTATCTCAGCCTTCCCTTCCTTTTAGTATGCAATTGTGGCGGCATGCTTCCCACTGTCTCAGCTTGGCTGCTGAAATGGCAACGCACCAGCTCCATCCTTGGAGCCGTCCTGAGAAAACGCTCTGCTGTGGCTTTTAACCATTTAGCTGTAAAGCTCCCTCCATTTCCACTGTTTCTGACTGCTGGGGTGAAGCAAGCGTTTCCAGTCCTTGTTTATAGCCCATGTAATCACCTTGGCTATTTATACTGTACTCATCACAGAGCACTTTGCTCTACGAAATGGTCACAGTTATATTTATACCATTGAAAAAACAAAGTCATCATAAATCGAGGAGGCGACAGAGTATTTTTTTCTTCATGTTTCTTCAGCAATTCAAACTTTTGTCAGGCAGAGTCATGCTCCTAGCAAGCAAATACATCCCACTGAAAGTCAGGAATCCCACCGGTGTTTGTCTGAGCTTGTTTTTTTTGTCTTACATGAAGTAAATGCAACTATTTAGTCAAGTAGCTTCTACCAACTGCTACCTCAGTATGAATATGCAGCACTGCCAGCAAAGTCCACAGAGTTGTCTTAGTATAGCTGAAAGCAGAGTTTGATCCTCTCTGCCTGAGCTACTAAAAATACCTTTTAATATGCTAAGGTATGTGTCTGGCCAGAAGTTGTTTTCAAATGCATGGTTCCATGGAGTTGTTACAAAGCAAATGGAGCCTGAGCAGCTCTGCCCTGAGATGCAAAAAGCCCACTGCTGGGAATGGTTGCAGGATCCAGTCTCCCTCCTTACCGAGGTGAGTACTGGCATGGCACTCCCCTCACTTTGCTCCCAGTAGTCAGCTGGGGAAGGGAGGGACTTGGAGGGGATTTGCCGTGCCCTATCTGCTGTATTTATTAGAGATAATTTACTGGGAAGCATTTCCTTTATCCTCGTTCTCATTTAACTTATTCAATAATTGTAGTGAAAAAAAACCAGGCTGGGTATTTTTGGTATCTGGGAGGCCTTGGTTTCCAGCAGAGAAGAGCCACATGTGGGTCCCAGCAGCCCTGGCTCACCAGCCTCTCCAAGCTCACACCTTGCAAGGAGGTAGGATCTGTGCACGCATGCAAAGCTCCAGACTCCTCTGAGCTGCTGCCAAAGGCTGCCTGACTAGGGGCGAAGCAGTCGCCCTCCCAAACGGCCACAGAGCCTCTGAAACCTTTCTGCCAATGCTCTCTGCGGCCTCGGTGCTTTGAACTGCTGCAGAAACTCCAGTGGAATGGCTCAGCCCAGCCCTGGCTGCCTGGGCACAGGTCTCCCACCTTCATCAAGGGCCATGGTGTCCCTGTTGCTGGCACTATGCAGGGGCAATGCAGGAGGAGGTAGAACATTTCCACTCCAATTGGGATGCTGGGTTTACAGAAATCCTCAGAAATGGGGGTTTATGCCATGCAGTAAGCGAATGCCCTGGCTTAGCAAGTGGAGTCCACAGCAAAACCCTAGATGTGGAGCTTGTCCAGCACTGAGTACATCTGAGACCCTACATAGAATCATAGAATCATAGAATCATAGAATAACCAGGCTGGAAGATGATAAAAGCACATGTGGAGTCCAAAAGGGACGTTACCATCTTCATTGTCACTTAGTCTCATCTGAGATGGCATCATTGGATCCTACCATAAGGTCCTCTGCCTGTATAATGCAGTAGAGCCTGCTCCCAAATAACCTAACTACTTCTTGTGCTGTGTAATGCCATTTAGAGAATGATTTATGGAGCTTCATTGGGTACTGCCGTTAGCATGCCTGGATTAGCAAATCGAAGCTTTGTTTTGAGCTTTCTGTAATAAAACACTGCTGTGCTGTGGCATGCAGGCTAGGTAGAGTTTCACTGCCAACTTAAGAAAACAAGGACAAAGCATGATTAAATATTAACTGGGATCCAAGATCCCAGCTAACGCAGTTTATCTGGTAACCTGAGGATGGGCTGGAGGTAAAAGTGGCTTCCTGAGATACCTGAGAAGATACAACAGCAACCTACCCTGGCCATGAAGAGGAGCCTTGGGGTTCTTCCTTCAGTTTCCAATGCCAAGAGGCTTCAGGGGTAACACGTGCTTATGGAGAGGGACAAAAATGAGGACTCTTGTAATATCTCTATCCTTTTCTATTCAGATTTCCACCTTCTCCCTAAATCAAATGCCATTTCCGTCTCTATTAAGGTTGTCAAGCAGGCTATACTGACATCAGACAGAATATATTACTGGGAAGAAAAAAAAAAAGAGGTTTATGATTAGTGCAGAAAATTCCTTCCCCACTGCAGGATGAGCTGTAGCCTAAAGTCTCTCCTGCAAGCAAAGCTGCTGCTGCTAAGAAACTTATTGACCTTCTTTCTTTCCACTACAGACCCAGGCTTCTGAAAGACAGCGTGACAGTGTTCAGTAAGTGCTGACACACACGTCTGCGTGCCTCTCTCTGTGTGCATCAAAGAGAACTTCTTTCATGGCAGCATCTTTTGCAGTGGATATTGGCTTCCATGCTTGCTAAGCTCACCTGAGCGTTAGTGTTAAATTATGTCCTCATATTTCTGCTGGCAGCTGGCTCTTCCTGAGGAGAACCCAGACCTTGGCTGCTGATACCTGCCTGGCTATAAGGGCTGTGAGGGCTCCTGCTCCACTCCCTCCCTCCTTCCCATGAGCCCAGGCAAGTAAATCTGAATGAGTTGAGGGCCTTTCCTTTCTGAGGCACTTAGGCCAACGTTTTATTGCACTCCTAGTGATTTAACTCCAATTGTCACTCCCACCCCCTTGGAAACTTTTAAAGATATTGCTTGTTGGGTTTTTTTTCCTGATAAAAGCTGTGTCAAAGCTTGGTTCCTTTAGGAAGACAAACTAGCAGTGGAAACATTGACAGCTATACAGGCAAATATTGTATTGCTTAAAAAGCTTTATTTAGATTGCTCCAGCACAGGGGAGTTGGTTGTTTTTTTCTTTCTTTTTGGATGGTGCTAAAGATGCCATAAAATTAGCTACAGTGTTATTCCAGAGATTTGTATGCTTCATACTCATGCGCCTTCAAAATTAAAAGCAATCATGATAAAATAAAGTAAATAAACAGTCCAGAGGAGGACCTAATCCCTTTCCTCCACACTCCCAGCAGCCACTGAAGCCAGCGGGTATCAGAGGAGGGCAGGGCAGGAGCAGCAGAGCCCAGGCTGAGCAGCACGAAGGATCCTTGGGAAGGCACTGCTGCTCTGCCACAGGGATATTAATGTTTTTGGCCAGCTGACAGCATGTGTGGCAAATGTAAACATTTGGCTCTGGCACAGAGCTGCAGAGGAGGGAGGCAAGTTGTGCACAAGATAAACTGGGTCCTTGCGATAATGCCCAGCTGGGCGAGAGCTGCGGTTGCGAGCAGGATCCATCTGGAGGACCTGCAGCACCCTTGGGGAGAAGCAGGCGTGGGCAGAGGTAGACGGTGGGAGGACGGTGGTTTTGCAACAGGGCAGGAGGCTCTCCTTGTGGCTCTGTTGAAGCTCCTGGCTGCTGGATCAACCTGAAACTGGGGTGGGGGAGTTTGGGAAAGGCTTGAACATACACCATTAGGGACACATTAGGGGTCTCAGGAAACAGGTTGGAAGCAGTGCTGAGGATGCTGGCAGTACTGCTTTTGATTTTGGTGGGTTTTGCATCCAAACAGCTGCCATTTTGCAGGAGATGAGGAGGGTAAGTGGGTAAAGAGAACCCAGGCCTCTGCTTTCCAGCTCTTACAAGGAAAACCACCTATCCACACTAGTTTGGGTTTAATTCATGTTCTAGGTTGGCTCCAACAGTCTTTTAAAACTCAAGTCTTACCCTGTATGTGGATGGATGGAGTGGTATTGCTGTGCTGCTGCCTGGGGTCCACCAGCCTTCCAGTGCTGACTTTCTTGGAGGGCCAAGCAAAGGAATTTTGCATTTTTGCAGTCTCTAATTCAAATAAATAACTTTGTAAATATTAAATAAAGACCTCGAGGCTTTAGGAAGCCTGAGGAGCAGGGGTAGAAGGTTCTGTTACAACCGAGGGGGTTACAAACCTGATCTGCCTGGCTCCATGTGGTGGAGGATGAGTGGCACACACTGTGGCTTCTTTCTCGCAGCCACTGCACGTGCGTGTGCATGTGTGTGAAACCCGTTAACTTGGCTGTTTTTATTTCTCAATGTTCAGCCTAAGCAAGGAATAATAAAATACAACTTTTCTGCAGGGAGCAGAGGAAACAAATTACTGCCTGGGTGTAGCTGAGGGCAGAGCCTGGCTCATTATTTTCTGTGAAATAATTCCCACGAGGCCTTGTGGAAGCCCAGCTTTTCTTTTTCTTGTAATTTTTCTGCTTCCTTAAACTTTCCAAAATACTCTGCTGTAACATATTTTCCTCAGTCACATGTGTTAGCGAGGAGAGAAAAGGTTAAATTCTCCTTTTGTACTATAATGTAATTCATTTCCTGTTTTTCACAACTGTCTAGACACAGATCTAACGAGCATTAACCCTGAATCTCACCATTGGGTTAAAAATAGAGATTTTAAATATAAAAGTGTGTGGTAAGAGTAAGATTGTAGGTTTCTACCTACTGCTAGGAGCCAGCTTTTTAAAAGGAGAGCTATTTAATTGATTGTAAGAAAGAAAAAAAAATAAAATTACTTCAGTTTCAGAGGCTTAAAAAGGAACATGATGTTTTATATATGCCAGCAACAATACAGGCACTGCTGAGCTGTGGTATGGACAGGTTGGTTCCCTTTCAGGAGTTATATTTGTTTGGATTTACACCTCCAGCTATATCCAAAAAAGAAAGAACAAATTCCACTCCAGTGGGAGAGATCTAAAAAGACCCGGAGAAAGTAATTTAAGAGATAATCCATGTGGAAAACCACAGTCACTTAGTTTTGGCATCTTGGCTTGTATCAGGAACGGCGTGACCAGCAGGTCCAGGGAGGTTATTCTCCCCCTGTACTCGGCACTGGTGAGACCGCAGCTCGAGTACTGTGTTCAGTTTGGGCCCCTCACCACAAGAAGGATGTTGAGGCTCTGGAGCGAGTCCAGAGAAGAGCAACAAAGCTGGTGAAGGGGCTGGAGAACAAATCTTATGAGGAGCGGCTGAGAGAGCTGGGGTTGTTCAGCCTGGAGAAGAGGAGGCTGAGGGGAGACCTTATTACTCTCTACAACTACCTGAAGGGAGGTTGTGGAGAGGAGGGAGCTGGCCTCTTCTCCCAAGTGACAGGGGACAGGACGAGAGGGAATGGCCTCAAGCTCCACCAGGGGAGATTTAGGCTTGAGATTAGGAAAAAGTTCTTCACGGAGAGGGTGGTTAGGCATTGGAATGGTCTGCCAAGGGAGGTGGTTGAGTCACCATCCCTGGAGGTGTTTTAAGGTGAGGGTAGATGAGGTGCTTAGGAGCATGATTTAGGGACTGGTGGGAATGGTTGGACTCGACGATCCGGTGGGTCTCTTCCAACCTGGTTATTCTGTGATTCTGTGATTCTGTGATTTGGTGGGAGACTCACAGACAAAATGTTCCCCAGGCCCAGCTGAGGAAGGTGCCTCAAACCCCAAGGGAAAAGCGATTGCTGTGGTACCAAGAGTCACATCATGTTGAAAGGCAAGGGTCAAGGCCACAGTGCGTTGAGTACCAGCCTGCCAAAGCGCTTAAACACTTGTTCAGTCATGATCAGATCCAAAGAGACTCTCATCAGCTCAAGCTGGATCATGGCTCCAGGTTAAGCCTAGCAATCACTCCTTGGATGCGCAGACTTGTCTGACACTTCCTCTAGAATAGGCTGCTGCACCATAATGGGAGTGGGGAGAGGAGCAGATTTTTGGCCCATAAGTTGAGCTCAACTCCCCAGTGCAAGTTTTGGCTGTGGAGAAAAGGCAAGAAGAAAAAAATGCCAAGCCCTGCCCAGCACTCAGTGCAGGTAGGGTACAAGGAGGCTTCAAGGCCAGTGGTAGCAGTTTGTCGCACACACCATTCCCATCAAAGATTACCCATAGAGGCACCATTTTTTTTAATGCACTTCATGAATAAGCTTATCCTCACAGGCATATATTTTTAACTCAATGCTCAAAAGCCCTGTTAAAATAAGTAAAAAAAATCATGGTCTGGTGGGAAGAGGAGGAACTTGCGTTTCCTGCCCTGATAGCATTTCTCCATCTATAAACTCAAACCCTGCAGGGATGGTTGTTTATTTATCCTCTGAAGCTGGGAGTGGGCGTCTTTCCTGTCCCACCACCCATTTTCAACTCAGTCGCATCCAGACCTGCCACCTTGACCACAGAGCCTGTGGGTGCTGTCTCCTGCCTTCAAGCCCTGTTCTGACCCAGACCAAATCAATCCAAGGAAAACACATTAAAAAAGACATTAGTTAGTTTGTTTTCTACTGAAAAGCCCAGTATACTATGCATCAAGAATGGCAAGGGGTGAACTGGTGTCTTTCCAGCTTAGGAATGGCCTTTGAACCCATGTGAGTTATTTATAGAGCCCTTTAGAAAACAGCTTTCTCCAGTTTCTGCAATTTTGATGACAGGAGCAGCTTAGGTTTTGTCAAAAACAAAACACCCCTGTACATGATTGACTGGGGTTCATCCCACACCCCTTAGAAAAGCAGAGAAGAAGAATTGAGGATTAGGGAAAGCTGGGGCAAAGCCAAGTCGTAGCCTTAACATTTGTTGTGTAAATATCTTTCCAAATACGTTTTGCCCAAACTTGCTTTTTTTTTGGGGCTCCAAGACAGACAATGAGCGCATTTCAAGAAATTATATAGGGTGACTTATTGATCAGGGCAGGATCTCATCCATGCTTCAGGCTGCCTCACTGTCCACCCCCAGAGCATAGAGGTGTCAGCAGCAATAATATGAAAATGGGAGGGATCACAGACAGACCTCACAAACCCACCCAACATATTCCTAAAAAGACAAAGTATTCCCCTTAAACGATTTAGTCTATTAAAATAAGTAAAATTGAGTACTTTCAAAGCAAGTTTGAATACAAAATATATCTTCATAAATGCTTTTTTATCCCGTTGTTGAAAAGGCTGTGGTGATCTTGTAGACTGTCCTATATTTCCAAAGCCTTGCATCCAGGGGTACTACCACATAACTATGGCACTGGGACACAGTAGAACTATGAAGACTTGTAAAGCAACTTAAACGTACCTTGCATAAAAGCACAGCTGAAAAAGTAGCTGCATTTTGTGCTTATTTTCATAGCTGGCACAGCTTTCATGAGGCAAGTCACTGTGTTTTACCATAACCCCTCCTGTTCCAGTATGAGACATTGCATTTCACTTGTCAACTGGTTTCCTTCTATTTACTGAGTCCCTTGAGTGGGCTCCTACTCACATTCCCTCTGAGCAGGAGCCTGGGTCAGACTAGTGCAATCCTGACTAACAATAATAACTAAAAAATAAAGATAAAAATCAAAGTCACTGATAACAATGTTTTTGTGAGCCATATTGTGAAGTCAAAAGCTATCAGAGCTGTACAAGCACTGGTGAGCTCTTTTGGGGCAACAGTCACTCTGTGCTTTGGGAGAGTACAGATTCATAAGCTCCACATGAGCATTGCTTTTGCTATTTTATATCTATATATCACAAAACAGAAGCAAGGCCTCCATTCACCTTCAAGGCACAATGCTCTAACAGCTTGATTAGGGATATACTTCTACTGCCACAACAACTCAAGTTCTCAATGTTCCTGCTGAAGAGTCTTTGTTTACAGTCACCAGAAGCTCAAGGCTGATAAGGACACCAACATGGAAGCAAGGAGACAACCAACTCCATGGTTCGCATTGTTTGAACATTTATTGCAATTCAGTGTCAAAAATGTTTTTACAAAAATACATTACTGTCTGCACAGAACAGCTGTAAAATTCAGTTGAACATGCAAAGGGAAAAGAAAAACGTGTGCAAATTTATAATGGAAGGATTTTAACCACACAATAATATTAATAGACAATTAATATTAAACAGAAATCTTACTATACAAGGGATACCTTTCACTTCATGTCATCTCTAGTTACATTTTTAAGGAAAACCAAAACAGAACACATGTTCTCTTCATATATAAGTAGGTATTTATAATTATCATAGATTAGTTCCTAAAGATGAGCATATCTGCTATTTCAAATTAAAATGTTCTCTTGGTAACAGACCTGTTAGCATTCTGTGCAGCACATAATGGCTAAAGAAATGCAAGTTCCACCCTCATAGGAATTGCTCTCCCAGGAGGAGCAACAGCAATGCTTGGTTAACCGAGGGGGAATCTCTGGTGTTTAAGGTATACTAGAGACTGCACACATTAAGGACAAGATGGATTTGTTCTTCCCAGGGCCAGATCCTGCAGAGCTGATTTGCTACCAATGAAATCACTGGAGGAAGACATGGAATAGAGATCTGGTACCAGTAAAGGCACTCACACAGCCCAGCAGCCACATGCTGACAGCTGCGTGGAGGGCTGGCCGCATCTTCAGAGCCTTTAACAAGCTTCACTATAAACAGCGAGCTGAGAAAAGCAGCAGAACACCAGGTTCCCAAATCTTGTAACACGGAGTTTTATCAGCCTGATCGGCCATCAGCTCCACAGGGTCTATGTTTTTGCAAACAGGCCAGCCAAGAGCATAGCATCTTAATTTAAAGCTACATCTTTTTGGCAACGTGCTGATCTATAGGGAAGCTGTGCAACGGGTTTGTAAGAACCACCCCAGAGGACAAGTCTGGTGTGCTGTACTGAGCAGGAGGTAAGTGTGAAACAGCATATCTGACTTATTAGCTACATAACAGAATCTGAAATGTTCCTGCTCTAAATCAAATTTTACCTACTAAGGGCCAAGGAATTTTCTGGGCATGAAAAGCTGGTTTAGTACCTGCATATATTCTAGAAGGCAATAGCTTCGCAAGACTAATTAAAGTAAAACAGAAATGGGAACACAAAACAGTTCAAAACATGGGGCAAAGAAAAATAATAGAAAGTGATATTCTCATACACAGAAAGTGGCAGGGTGCAATTAAATGTTTACATACAAAGCAATGTCTTCAGAGGAATACATGTTTTCCTAATCACTTTACAAAATTAAAGGATCTAGAAACTCCCACAATTAAAAAAAGAAACCCAAACAATATAAGAGATGCACACATTTTATGATCAAACTTTACCATACCATAGTTAGTACAAATGGCTTAAGGTATGTACAGCTGAAATTGTGCCTCTTGAAGTGGCTGTCACACTAAAATGAACTCTAAATACTTGCCTTTTCTGGAAAGTTGAAAGAAAGATCTCTGGGATCTCTCCCTTTCTGAGCTTCCTCCCCTGCATGGATCTACCTTTCCTTTCCACAGCACCATATTCTACACTGTTGTACTGGCTAATGCATCCTCTGAAGATAATGAGATTTTACTGGATATGCTAGCAGGAGAAAACCCTTTCCTTTCCTAGTACAAGAATTGATGCATGTCTAATGGTCACACATCAACTAACTGGAAGGTGAAATATCACTTTCAAAGAGCATTCTATTTCCAAAGTACAATTAAAAGCCTGTTTTCCCTTCACAACAGCTTTGCCACAATTATCCTAAGACAAAGAGGTCCTTTTTACACTGAGCAGCCTTACACCATTCTGCTTGGAAGCCCCTGTTATTATCAATTTTGTTACTCTGCCATCCTGGGTGAAGAAGGTGCCTTTGCACTGCTAAAACACTGGTTGCTTTGTTTATAAGTGGTAAGGCAAAGGTATTTGGATGCAACAGCTTTTAGTTTTTAATACAAGAATATTGAATTCACCACAACATCTCCCTGTACCAGCCACTTAAGTAACAATGAGTCTCCCAAAGAGATCAATGTCTCACTTGCTGTAGCAGAAGGGTAATGACTGAGGCACTGACTGAATAAGGCTTATTCTGTTTCTTGTTTAGCCCATTTTGTTCTCTAGTACAGTAGTTGCTTGGTTTTCTGCTGCTTTAGATACTGACAGCAGTATTAGAGGACCCTGCACAAGCAACACACTAGTGTGTGTATGTATTAACATGTCTTCAGCACTTTGACCCTTTAAGATCTACACAGCGCTAAGAAATAAAAAAACCCAAACACTGAAGTTTTATAAACAGGAGCCTCAGTTGCACATTAAGTGTGCTGTCAGCATGACCCATGCTCTCTGGGCAGAAGACACGGAATAAACTCTTTGCTTAAGACCACTGAAGGGCTGATAGGGACATTGGTGGGAGCTGAGACATTCCCAAATTGTGGTTCAACAATGGTATTTTCTGTCTTGCTGTGCAGGACTGGATTCAAACCTGAGCTTAAAATCTACTCAGTGTCATAGTCTCGCAGTGGGTAAGTTTCATCTGCTAAGCACAGACTCAGACTAAGCAGAGCCCCGCAGCATTTCATATAGAAATACCGTTGCCTCCCTATCACAACAGGTTGGCTCACTATTAGTGGCAGAGGCACGACTACAAATCAAACCAATCCCAAGTCAGTGCTGGAAACAGGTGACCCTGAAGGGTGTGGGACCTCTCACTGCAAGAAACAGTAACTACAAGAATCTCCAAATACAGCAGCAATGCTTCACTTGCAGATTTCTGTCCTCAATGTCCTCATTTACCAAGCCAGATTTCAGCCTCAGCTACCCCACTGTCATCAATGTGGGAATGAAAACAAACTGTCCTCTCTCACAAATACCCCCACACAAGCCTGAGTTCATTTGCCCAAGGTAACAGTTTTTAAATCACTTTCAGTTGACAAGAATATGACCAGCAGGCTTATGCTTTCCACCCGCAGTCAAACTGATGAATGGGTCATCAACACCAAGATAAAGCTCCCTATTGCACATTTGGTTTCTCCTCATCTGAGGAACGCCAAGCACTAGGCCACAGCTAAGGCTGGCACGGACTCTCAGAGCTCTCTGGAAGAGCAAGATTTGCATTTGCTGTTGAAAGGCAGGAGAAGGGCAGTTCTTGTTAGCATTTTCCTGATTTGCTCCTTCCCAGGCTTCCTCCCCCCTTCCCCATTGCTCCATCTAGAGGCATCCTTTTTTCCCTTTTTGCATCTCTTACAAGAGCATGCAAAGTGATTTAGTTTGCAAAAATGCAAATACTGTCAATTTTTAAAATATAAACAGCTGCAGAAAAGTGTTGAAAGTCAGTTATAAAAATGTAAAAAAGGAACAGAATATTTAACAATAATTAACTCAAGTAGTTCTTCCTGAATTGTCCTGAGTACTCCTCTTCCTCACAATTCTTTGTTCATAGTCACACCCAAGCCATTAAATGTTCACCCTCCTGAGGCATCCCACCTATACAATGCACAGAGAAAGTGCTATACAGGAAATCTACTGGCAAACAGTAAACACGTTCCACTGCAGGTTTTCAAATGGTTACACAAGCTGGATTCTTCAAGCTCCACTGTAAGGAACAGTGAAGTATTGTAGGCAACAGAGGAGATGATGGTCACAGTGAAGTTACGAGTTTGGCTACTTCCTCCATAGGACTGAAAACTTATCTCTAGGCTAGTGTTAGAAGATCCTGCAAATACGGTCAGCACTGGAAGCAGGAGGGACTAGGCGGGCTCTTTGCCATACCCTTGGCACAGACAAATAATGGAAGATGTCAAGTGTCATGTTGGAAATCCCTAGCTCACACCAGTGGTGACTGCTCTTTTTAGGAAAATGCTGACCTATTTCTACATGCTGTCTCAGCCATCACCCTAAAATCCAATAGTCTGAACTTAAACTGATGCTGCCGCTCTTCCAATGACTGAAACCGTATAATTTCACCCAGTTCTGCCTATATTTTACCAGCTCCAAATGACTGAATTCACTTGACAGCAGTGGGAATACAGAGCAGTGTATATGTTGGAAAACTAGGAAAACATGGGCTTGAAGAACCAGATACTAACCTCACCTGGGATTTCAACCAGTGCTATTAACCTAGTGGAGTCAATACAAATTTACATTGTGAGATTAAATCCAGTCCTTTGTTTCTCTATAATTGAACTTCCTCCCTTTTAGATAATCTTCATTCTTGCAGCTTCTCTTTTCCCTTTTGCTTAGTCTTTCATAAAACCAACAAATTAAAAGAGGATGGAGTGAAATCTTAGGTATTTATATGGTGCCTATCATCTAGGCATTCAAGCACTGAGTAGAACAAGAAAACTAATGTAAAGAAGTAAGCATTAATACAAGAAAAGATGCTTACTATCACAAACATTTCCCTTTAAATCATTGTACAAAATACAAAAGTTCACATTGTACACTGAATTTTTGTTTGAAAGGTACTCAATCTATTAGAGGTAGAAAGTGATACGGTGCGATTCTCTTTTGCAAGTAGGCTAGAGTTCTACCCTAAGTATTTCAGAATGTGTCCTTTTTAAAAACAAAAGTATTAAACTTGTCACAGGGATATTTTTTATAAATACTTTTAAAACATCATATTTATAAATATGTATGCTAAATAAAACCAGATGAAGAGAGAGTTCAACAGTCCTAGCCTCGTATTGCTCTGTTAGAAACAAACCAAGAGAGTTCTCATGGTTGAGGGGCAAATTCTTTTTTAACTTCTAAAAGCAAAAAAATGAAGTTTTTTGCCCTGTATCTTGTACTCTGATCACTAAAAAGGGACTCTGTACAACATGCTGCATTTATACACCAGTCCTGTGGAAGTCTGTATTCCTTAAGTGCTGTGCATCAGTGAGCAATTTCACCTTTCATCTCTGAGATCCTTTTGTTGCTTGACTCAGGAGCTTCAAACACAAATATTTACACTATTTACAAACGGAGTGTCCATGCCCAGTGGTATAAAGTGTCCTGTAAGAATCACATAAGCTGCAGTGACCCAGGTTCAGAACCTGAACAAGTTGATAAAGTCTTGCGGCGAAAGTGAGGTGGAGCAAGTCTCTGGGTTGTTGGCTGTGCAAGGGTGATCAGTACCCTGGGAAAGGAGAAAACTCCATTTAGAGAGACTGTGGAAAGGGCACTAGAACATCAGCTAACTTAGCACTGCCCCTCTGGCAGACATCTTGATTGCAAATAGATAGAGCAGAGCCCAGAATAATATTACTACTCTTGCCAAAGCAGACAGCTCTGAATTGGGCTTCATATTTTAGGGACTACTGGCAAGTCATGGGAAATCAAGCCATCAAAGATCCAATTCATTCTTCTGAGGGAAGAGAGGCCAGAACCTACAATGAGCTACAGGAGTTTAACTCCAGAGACACGCCTTGGATATCACCACTGTGGACAGCAGATTGTCCTGGGCTATTTTTTAGCCATCAGTTGTCTCCTTCCAGCTAATCCTGTTGCCAAGACCTCCACATAACAGGTAGGAGGGGCTGCTGGCAGTGATGCTTTTTTGCAGGCAGCCATACAGTATGCCCATCTCCCTCCCCTCTGGCCTTGACGGTCGCTACTTTTGTTCAATGTAGAGCAGATGATCTTTGAAGCAGAGGAGAAAAGGTGTTAATAGCTAAGGGAGGATTAAGACACAAGAAATATGGTAATGCAGGCAAAGGAACTGCAGCATCCTAAACCAGCTGCAATCAGAAGCAGCACTGCGTGCCTTATGTCCCATGACCCCAGTTGAGTTCATCCCACCAACACCCCATACCTTCCAGGACAGGATGTGGCAGTGCCTGCACAGCTGCAGCGTGTCACCGTACTGCTCCTTCCGTGGGTAACACCTTATAAGCTTGAAGTACATTTTTTTCCAATCCAGCTGTCCCTTGTCAGATAAAATCAGCCGCTTGCGAATCTGAAAGAAAAAATTGTAGCAGGTCAAATAATGTTGGGTTGTTTTGTTTGAGTGCTGTTGTTTTTAGTTTTTGTTTTTACAACTCCCATTGCTCTCCATTCCCTTGCATAAGGGGTCATCCTTGCCAAGAAAACTCCTGCTCGGAATATCCAATTATAACCAGCTTCCTGATGGCAACAGCCTCACCCAGTACCATTATTGAAGTCTATTCCCATTTTGCGAATATAAACATACAGAATCATAGAATCACTTGATTGGAAAAGACCTTTAAGATCATTAGGTCTAACTGCACCTGTCCACTGCTTAACCACGTCTCTAAGCACTTCATCTACCTGTCTTTAAATACTTCCAAGGATGGTGATTCAACCACTTTTCTGGGCACCCTCTGCCAGTGCCCGAGAACTCTTTCCATGAAGAAATTTTTCTTCCCTTCCAATCTAAACCTCCCCTGGTGGGAGGACATTTCCTCTCATCCTATCACCTGTTACTTGGGAAAAAAGACGAGCATCCACCTCACTACAACCTCCTTTCAGGTAGTTGTAGAGACCCATAAGGTCTCCCCTTAGCCTCCTCTCCTCCAGAGTGAACAACTCCAGCTAGACTTGTGTAGGCTTATGTCTGTCTGACAATCCTAAGGTATTTTCTTTGTACAGGCACTCTTAGGAATTAGATTGGCACAGGCATGCTAAATCTGTGTTAAGGGAAGAGGAAGAGCCTGAATCCTGGGAGCTATTTCCTGCTACTTTAGCCACTGTTTCTGGCTGGCAGGACAGTAAGTATAATCACAATTAACAATTTCAGAAGTTAAAGTATTTCACTTTTTCATTGACTCTTAAGAGTCAGCACCACATTAGCTTGGGAGACACCTGCTTTTCTTTTAGGGCTCATTAGTTGCAGAGAGCAGATTTGAATGTACTTGTTAGTAGAAGTATCTTCTCCAGCATCACTTCCAAACTCAGATTCAGAGTGAGTAAATAAAGCAAGTCAGCAGAGAAGTCTGCAACATGGGCCCTAAAGTACAGAGCTCTGGTACAAACAGCCCAGACATTCACCATAAACAGAGAGGGGGATTTTTGTTTGCTTGTTTGAGTTTATAAGACCCTAGATGATCTCCAGCCTACAAAAGGCCAAAGATGTTTACACAGGTACAATGTGGGTAGCAGCAGGGCTGTTTTCCACACCCTGTCCTGTCACTCATGAAACAGCTCAGAGGGGATTTCTTGCTCTAAAGGGCAAGAGAGTACAAGTCATTGCTCATGGACCACATCCATGGATTCTCTCAAACGGTGTCAGTCCCTGGGACACGGGGGTGATTGCTGGAGCTTGCTTGCACGTTTTCCCTATACACGTGGGGGCAAGGAGCAACTGCATGACTTGCAGTTGTTACCACCTGGATTAGGGCTGAAGTTCACCATATGACTAATTCCTCAGGCTCCTATTTCAGAAATCATTACTGTGGCATGCAAAACCCTCTACATAAATCACCTTCACAGCCATTCTCATACCGGCCTGTATTATGCTTGCAGCACAACTCTTAAACAGGGGACAGTCAAGTTAGAGGGTCCTAGCCATGTTTGTTCACTTGCAAGTAGGACACAACAAGCAGCTAATGGCAGTTTGCATCCCTCCTTGTACCTGTCTGTCCGTGAAGTGGTACTGGCAGAGTTTCTTCCACAGCAGCCGGTCTTCGCTGAGCACTTGCAGGTCTGGAGCCACCTGACCAAGGCTAACCAGGTCTCTCCCATCACTCAGTCGCTGCATGATGTTCAGTTGTAAACACAATGGCAGGTCTGTGAAAGTGGTTCCTTTAAAGGGAGGCTGGAAAAGACAGACAAAACTGAGCTCACAGGAAGCTGAAACCCCAAGCAATTCTAGTTTGCAGTAGAGTTACTGCTTTTTAAGCATTGCTTTTCATGCAGAGAATAAGCAGCAGTTCCCTTTTCTGCATTAGCAGACATTTTACATAGAGACATTCAACCTTCTGCCCCAGAACAGTTTGAGACATCCTCAAGAAAGGAGACATGTATTTGTATTACACTAGTTGAAAGCAGAGTTGCAGTCTAAGCCTCCTTCCTTCCCTTCTTGTCCATCCCATATCCATACTCTACAGACTCTCCTCCCAGAAACACCACCACCACCTTTCACTACAGCAGCACATGGGCTACACTGTGGTATCCGCTATTAACCATCCAAATCTCTCCACTATGAGGGACACTGGCATAACTTCAAGTTTGGCCTTCTGGGAATCTCATGCTCTTCAGCCATGTGTTTTAGCTTATGTCATCACAGGATCCTGTAACCACAGCAGTGGCTGATGAGTACCCACAGCAGGATTTTCCCTGCGTGGCTTCCCAGGTCTCTGCTGGCAAGGCTAACTTTTCCTCAGCAAACACTTGAAGGATTTGCTCCTCTCCCACCAGCTGCAGCCATGGTTTTCTAGGCTATTCAGCCACACCAAAACCCACTTTAGCTTAAAAAGCCAAAAGCCATCTTCATCTCCGTTCAACCTTTGCCAGGTCTACACAGTCTAGCTTGGATTGTTTTACAAGTTCACATGGCAGCACAGCTCCAGGACAAACTGAGCACAATTGATCAATGGGTCCCAGACTTATGGGAAGTCCAAGGCACACATGGAAGCAAGGCATCAGCAAGGACCACAAACCAGGTTCTGGCTGCTCCAAAACCAGCCACAGCCTTATTAAGTAAAACAGCAGCTTTTAAGATTGGGCCCCAATGAGAAAACAATGTTAGACAGATGTGCCAAGTTTATCATTTGCCCTGCACAGAGATGCTGCTATTTTAAGTCACAGAGTCATAGCACCCGTCTCACAATTGGCAGAGCTATTAACTGTTTCAAACAAGAAGCACATGAACTGCCATCAGCAGGGGGATACTGCGTGAGGCTGATTTTAATCATATAGTCCCATCTCCAGCCATCCCATTGCATGTGAAGCTCCAGGGGAACAAGTACATCTGTACACAAACAGCTCCCATCAGTGTCCCTGTGACCAGCCTGCCCGGGTCATGTACCACGGCCTGGTACCTGCAAGGACCACAGCTTCTCAACCAAGGCATCATTCCTGGCCATTGCCACCAGCAAGACAGGCCTGAAATAACCCTACCAGCAATGAACTGTCTTTGCCATCTCCAGAGATTACCTCTCCCTGTGACAGCTTTAACAATGCACACATAGTTAAGCTGCAAGCACATTGCTTGGTTGTATATAGATGCTTTCTCAGTACCATCCAGAAATCCAGACTCTGCATCCCTGCCCGTCAGTGCCAACTGAGATCATATTTTGGGGTAAGAGGAATGCACTGGAGCATTCGATCACTTCCATTGACCTCCCTTGCCAGCTCATCTTTTGCAGTCTCCTGCACTTTCTCTACCTAAAAGCTTTGCTAGGGCACAACAGGCTCTTGGGTCAAAACCACCCAAGTCTTAGGCTTGTCTTATTTCTGACGAAACCAATGTGACTCAAAGCAAATTCTTACAGGTTTTCTAAGCCAGGGCCAAAGACTTACCTGCTACTTCTTTCCCTCACTACTCCTTTCCAGGACTTTTCAAACATTGCTTTTTTTTGGAGGAAGAACAGCTATTATATCAGAGCACATCACTATGCTGTCACTTTCTGGACAGAGTTTCTTTCAAAGCAGCTCTAGCACGCACTGAATATTTTGCAAGTCTTTTTTTTTTTAAGGTTTAGATCTTGGCTGTTGCAAGACATTTCCCTCTTCATAAACACCAGCAGCACTCAGTACACACTAAGCAACTGGCTGCGCAGAGCTGCTCTTGTTCTTCCTTCCCTTAAACTCAGATGGTTTTATTCTAGCTTGATCTTAAGTCATTTTCAGTGGCATGATTTTTTTTTTGTTGGAAGCTCAACATCTGTAAACCTACACAATTAAGTCTACATAAAAGGCAGTTCTATTCACAAGCAATATTTTGAGGCACTTCTGCCCGAACAGACAGAGTGCTTTGAAATGCTTATGTGGGTTTTATGAAAGACCTGCACTGAACTACTGAGTATAGCAGCAGGAGGTAGGTCCTGACATGTGGGGTGCTCTCAGGGGAACAGCTGCACAGGGGAGGTGGCCCTGGCAGTGCCCAGGCACAGGGCAGCTCCTCAGCTCACAGACCTGCTGTGCCCCAGCAGCAGCTCTACAGTAAAGCCAGTGCTTCCCCTGTGGGGCCAAGGTTGCTGCAGCCCATCCTAGGACCTGGAAACCAGGAGGGGACAGCAAAGGTTGGACAGAGATCACCATCAAATAAGGCACTGATGCTTTCGCGGCTCTTCAAAACCCCTCAGAATCCCCTGAGTTCATCTTCTCCCATATACTGCTGCCTGTGTCACTCACTGAAAGGAAAGACTGGAAATTGTTTGCTGTGTTCCCAGAGAATATAGCCATTTGAAATGCTGAAAGCATGCTCTTTGCATAATCCTTTGCAAATGCCTCTGTGGTTGACCCACCAGAGAAAAAAGGGCTTTTCACATTTCCTTAGGCCAAGCGGGAACTTCATAGTCCGATTCACTGTAGAAAAGTCTTATAAGAGGCCAGCACTCAGGGAAAGCTGTACCATTTCTGTGGACCAAGTATCCATTTGAGGTCAAAAAAGTGTCTAGACATGATTCTAGACAAACGGTTGTAGGTGTCTCTGCTTAAGCAGAGGGGTTGGACCATTTGCCCTTCAGAGTTCCCTTCCAACCTTGGCCCTTCTGTGATTCTGTGAAGTGGAATAAGTTCAGATTTGATTCCCATGCAAAGCCACGTTAGGAATTTATCAACTAATACATCTTTCCTATCCGCACTGATGCTGTTGAAAACATATGTTGTGAAACCAGGACTCATCTGGCTGGAATGGGCAGCTCCAGACTACTGGAATAATCATTGATATTTTCAGCCAGGAAGCATGAAGTTATGCAGCTATCTGGAAGTTTGCATTTAATTTACAAGTGAAACAAATCAAAACCTCTCAACTATCTGATGAACAAGTTCTGAAGGCAGTTTCTCAGTTTAAGAAAGAGCTGACTTCTCATACTGAAGCCTAACCTCTGACTACTCTCATGAGGGGGAGGTGGTTTCCTGCCCAGTTCTGTTTGCATAGCACTTCATGGCCATCAAGGGGTCAAACCACAGTCTGTGACCAATTACAGCAAGCAGACTCCTGCCAGCACTGGGAGGCATCACCCAAATGACAGCTGCTACACAAGAAGGTTTCATAAAGGAGCCCCATTATTTTTAGCTTTCAGTTTCTGTGCTTACCCTGGTGATCTGAATGTTGTTCAGTTGCTGCTGCCAGTGGAGAATGCTCTCCATCCTGTGCACCCACATGTTGATGTTTCCAACCAGGACAGACTTGCCGACCCGTTGAACTAACGTGCAGAGGGAGGTATAGAGGGTCTGCAGCAATTCCCGTATAAGCCTGATGTTCTGCTGATCTTCAAGGACTTTGGAGGAAAAGGAAAGGTTAAAAATGGGAACCATCCAAATCCTTTTCTGAGCCTACATGTTTCTCAGGCAAGTCATCTGTTATAACCTCACTTGGCCTGTCAAGAAAGCCAATCTGCACTTTTCTTTTTAAAGGAAAGCACTTAACATCAGCCAGACACAGCAGGTTAAACAGCAGATGGAAGGAGATCCTCCAGGTTAAGCAGATGCAGTATCTGTCCTTTCTGCAGCACTTCCCCTTTCCAGCCACTGGCAACTGGCCAGCTTTCCCCTCCAATATATCCAAGAGGTTATCCATGTGCACCTCCTCACCATCTTCCCCAGGTGACGTGCAGGGAAATAGCTGGGGACCTCCTTTCTCATGTATACACACACAACAACTAGGAACTTTCAATTCCCAGGCTTCGGCCAGAACGAAAGCATCAGGAAGGGAAGTGGCACATCTCAACCACAATTCAATCTCCCAGCAGGTGAAGACAGCCCTCGAGCTTGCCCTTCCTCCAGAGCAGTCGGAGCACTTGATACAGTGAATTGGCAGCAAGGCAGCAGAGACTGCACATGTGCCAGGCTGGGAGCAGAAGCAGCTCTCTTCTGCAGTCAAAAATAGGACTCAGTAGGACGCAGAAGGGCTGGTAGCAAGGAAAGTTGGAGAAGGAGGAATTGCCTCTCAGATACTTACCAAAATACAGACATTTCCTCCCACTTCCACCCCCTACCACAGTTCTTCACCAAGGGAAAGTGGGTAAGTGGAATTGCACTACAGAAATAAACTGTAGTGCCTCTCTCCACCTGTCATGCATTGCCTGACTGTGGCCGAGGATGTGGTTCTCACAGTACTGCAGATTAAATCAGCCTCCCCCTCACTGTTTGTTTCTTACCTTTCTGTACCACTTTTTCCAAAATGTTCATGTAGTTTTTCTGGGCAATGCCACTCAGTGACGTCAGCTGAGACTTTGCTATCAACTCCAACAGCTGTGGATAAAAATAGAAGTTGCAAGCTTTAGAGCACAGAGATACCTTTCTAATCTTGACTCCTGGTCACATGACACAGCAAAACAGTCCAGAGGCTTGTTTGCAGCTTGAAAATAAAAGGAAAACAGGACAACAGAGCAAAATAATACAAAAGAGGAGGAAAGCAGAGGCCAAATAATTCAACCCACATTGAAAGGGATGGGGGGGGGGGGGGGAAAAGGCATTCTAATGATCTTCAGGGGGGAAAAAACCCTTGATTTCATGGTTCAGAGAAACCACAGAGCAACAGCTTCTATTCACATTGAGGGAACAAAAAACAGTAAACGTCACCATCCTTCACTGGGGCATAAACAAGCGGTATTATTAGGGAACATGAGCAAATGCCTCTTTGGATAGAGATATTATTGATGGGCCATTAATGAGAATCAGACTCCACAATTTACGTCAAACTCCTGGGTTGCACGGATTCTGTCAGAGTGCTGTCACCACGACAGAAAGGTTAAGCACTGTATTAAAAACAAACCCACCCCCCATCCCCCAACAAACCCGTTTCTTCCTCTGTCCAGCTCATACAGCTGCAACACCAAACCTCCTTGCCTCATTTGCCCCCTAATGGTAACAGCTCCTAACGAAAACCTTGCTTTTACTTTCAATTAAAATTTGCTTGCCATCACTGATCTCCTGACTCACATACAAGCCAAACACTGAATTTGGACTGCAGTTGCCAAAGGAAGCATTTCCCATAGGGCAGATGCCCTCTCATCCCTGGCTCTACCACCACAAGAACAGCTGGGTAGGTTTCCTGTGGATCATGCTCTGCAGAACATGTGGCCTGTGATCTTCCAGGCCTTCCTCCCTTCCCCCAGCATTATATAAATACACACTGTCCACATGTCAGTCCATTTGTTTTGGATGTACATAGCCTTCTGTTTTAATTTAGAAAGGAAAGGAAAAACCTTTTATGCTACAAATCAATCAACACATTACCGCATGACTAGCTTATTAATCCTTTATCATCTCTAGCTACAGTATCCCATTGCTGGCACGGTCGAGAGCCCAAAGGAGGTGCAACTACTTGTGTCAAGTAACTAAGATGGCTTTTGACAAGACTTGATAAGTCATGAGCTGAACTGTTTGCCCTGCTATAAGAATGACAGGAATGTATCCAAAAAATCACCTCATGAAGCACAGGGCTCAGGGAGATGTATTACTGCAGTCACTCGCTTCCTCTGCTCCCACAGACACTGGCTTGCAACTGCCAGTTCAGAGCAGTGAATTTGCCTAGAGCAACCAATCCCTTCTTCCATTTATATTTCCAGGCAAACACCATCATCAGATGGCTTTGAATTTACATTCAATTAGTATCTGGCACCTTGCATGACCAAAAGAAAACAAGATGGAAAAAAACCTGAGCTAACTCTTGTGAAGGGTAAGCTGCTTGTTTTCTTGGCCCAGTTGAGGGAAACGAGATTCTGCAGAGTTGGGTAGAATTTGGTGCACAGGCATCAGTGGATGTTCTTGCTATATCAGCTAAACTGAGACCACAAGTACTGGATACCCTTAAAAACAAGGCAGTTTACAAGATGTTTGGAAAGTTTTTAAAAAATGTCTTTTCTTAATTTCCTGAAATAGTGGAAAAGGAAGAAAAAAATACCTGTGTCCTAAATTAGTATGTAATACTTTGCTTACGCTAAATTATTTAGCCTTCAGACCTTTGATTATAGTGACAAATTGGCAGACTCCATCTGTACATTAGCCACGTATACACCCAGATCAGCTCTTCTGTGCATAAACAACTGCTGCCTCCCAACTGCACTGCTCTGGAGCTGGCACAGGGACAGCTTCCTCCAGGCTGGGTGTTAGCAATGTTGTGCCCGTTACTGAAAACACCAAAATGCACCCAGTGATAAGCATCAAGTAATGCGATGCTGCAAGAACTAGATGCCAAGACTATTCTTTAGATGAACAAGAATAAAAATCTGAGCTCCTTTAAGAACGCTAAATTGGTACAGTATTAATTTAACTAAAGGAACAGATTCAAATTTGCCTTGTTTGTGTTTATCAAGGTTCAATTTATGTTCAGTGAATCAGCTCAGATATCATATGTCACCTCTCTTCCCTGCAGCAATAAACACAGGATGAAATTCCATATGAAAACTATGTTGTGAATACTTCTATGACTACACTACTCCCAGGGACTGCTGGCTGAAGCCCCCCCATATCAAAAGATGTTTTTTACTCTTCTATGCTCATACAATACACAAAACCCCAGGTAAGCAATCCAGTTCATCAGTGCTCCACATGCTCCAGTGCATTGAAGGTCTTTTTAGTGCTGGCACAGACCCAGCAGAGTAGGATCTCCATTAATGGACAGCCTAATTGGGGCCTACAGCATTATAAAAAAATAAATCAATGTCGCCACTTGCATAATACAGACTAAAAGCAGGCTGATGAATTCAGATTAATGCTGAGTAGGGTAAAAAGGCTGGAGAGCTGCAAGCATGTGTTATGATGCAGTTGCATTAAGTCCAGCCCACGCTCAGCTGAAAGGGACAGATGGTAGGAGAGAGTGCATAGGGCAAGGTTAAAAGCAATTTTAAAAGGCCTGCTTTTTAAAAACTAAGCGATTGCATTCCAGCTGATTTTAACTGGAGCTAGGAAGTCTGTATTACCTCCACAAAATAGGGCATTCCTAGTGTTTTGTGGGATCTCAATTCACTCTTTCAGCTCCTCTGAAGCTGAAAAAGAGGAATGGTACCTTGCCCAGAAAATGCTACTAGCTCATGTCTATTTAGTTTGTTCTGAGGTCCACCAGAGCCATAGATAAAAGGCAAGAGATGCAATGGGCTACTAATCCAGAGTCTCTATAAAGCTGGCAGGAGGCAGGATTTTCCACAACAGGTCAATAACCTGCTCACTTCCCACAAGTGTGAAAGGGCTCCTGCTCAAATCTCACTAGCACTTAATGCAATAGGCCACTTATTCTTATGGGAGGAGGACCTTAGAGTGAAGAAAAATAACAGCAAACAAAATAGTGCCATGTGGCAGGGAACCATTGCTTAGACCTGCTATAGCCAGGTAGTGCTTCTGTCACTGTCTTTGTTCAACACCGGGTGTACAAAAAATCCATACCCCAAACAACCCACAGCTAGGGACTTAGAGCACACCAAGCCAAACAATCCTGAGCAGGCAGGCCGGACCAAGCAGAAGGGTGTAACCTTGCCTCAAAAAGGGAAATGGTTTGTAATGATTAAAGCAGAAGTCTCAAAACTACTGAAGCATAATTCCCCCTTTCAATACCTCAAACTTGCTACAGGGAAGCTGGACTGCACCCTGTGGGGGTCCACAACCTCCTCACGTTTGTAGATAGGGCTCCCCACACATGGACTGCTTAGAGGAAAATTCCTCCTCTAGCCTCTCCTTGCTCTCACAGCCTTTCATTTTCCATGGCTGAAATGTCATATTGGTCTTCGGCTAGGAGGGAGAGCAAGAGCAAGGCGAGTTATAATGATTTACAGCACAGGTGCTGACAGATCTCCACAAGAGAGCATTGAGATGATATTCTTTCAGCACAGCATAAATTCAGGACTCCTGGAGCTAACTGCTATGAAAACTTAAGAAACAAATTTAAGAGACTACTTTAGCAGTCTGTACAATACAAGACCATGTTATTCCAGACAAGATGTGCCCATGCAGCTTAACCTGACCTAAGCTATTATGATCAGAAACAGCACCTTCCCTTGAAATGTTACTACACAACCATCATATCACAAATCTTTCTGAAGGAAGCAGCCAGCATAACCTCACTGTCATCTGAACAGACTGTTCCCAAAGGGGAACCAACAGTTTCTGGGCTGCAGGCGCTTTTGTCTGTGCTCATATTACTTATGCTTACAGAATGTTTCCCAGACTTTTCATTATATCTGTAAGACCAGAGAAACCAGGACTACTTCAAGATCAAGAACAGTTTGGGTTCTCTGGGTCAATCACACTTACTTACTAAGTCTAAATGGGAAGCATTGTCCTGTAATATGCAAGCAGATGCTATAGTTTAAAAGATGAGCAAAGACCAAGTCATGACACAAATATCTACCCTTCGCACTTCTAGCACTCCATCAGCAGACTGTCAAGACAAGATTGATGAAGGAAAATTTCTTCCGCTTCAGCTACATGAACTCACTGGCTACAGCTGATGGTATTTGCCCATTAAAAATACCTGCCAAGGCTCTTGCAGCTCACATCTCCACCTCATTTGAAGAAGGTGCCCATTTTAATAGTGGACCCTTAGGAACTCCAAGAACCAAACTCCAGGATATCTTGAGCAGCAGGCTCTTTGGTATGACAAATTCAGCACTGAAAACACTGTAGCACTTCAGAGAAATTCAGAAAGGAATGCTTTAAGACAGGTAAGCCAACTTTCAGCCTGAAAGCCCATTTTGCTATCAGCGTTGATGTAGGGCAAGTTCAGGTGTAGCCAGCAGAGTCCCAAGCCTGCAGCCATTTCTCTCCTTTCTTCTCTTATAGCTATCCCTATACTCTCCTCCAGGCCTTCAGCTCTAAACTTCCCCCCTTGGAAAGCATGTTTGATGAATTAAGTAGCATGACATTAATCAGATACACTGAGCAACGGATGGAACTAGGGAGAACAAGGAGAGGGAGGGAAGGGAAAAATGTTTTGCTTGCCAATGTTGAAGGCATTTTCCATGTGACAGATTGTTCATCTGTGTGCTCTAAGAGGCCTGCGATTTGCAAAGGACCATAAACAAGATCCACATCTAGGCAGAGCTCTTCACGAGTAAATCTGGCACAAAAGGCATTTTATGAGCTATTATCCACTGGAGACTTGGCCAATACAAGCCTTTCATTTTAAAAAGTCAGTTTTATATTTGATCCATGGTACCAGGTTTAATATCTTCTTTAATCTGCTAAACCACAAGTCAGTCTCAATTAGGAAGCTTTATCCTTCTCAGTTGTGCTGTATCCTTAAAACTACTAGGGAGAAAACTACTCTTAAAAGCTCAGAAGAGATAATTTACAGAAACAAGGACACATGCTGACTTCCATACAGAACACCGCTATTTGGGATACGCAACAGATTTGGGATGTTTCTATGATGTCCTCATATGAAAAAGGAAGGTCAGCTTGAGCCTTCCCACCAGACCACATGGACTTCACTGAAATTTGAGTTTGCTCTTCAAAAACTTTAATGGGACTTCTGCTCAATCACTGCAGTCCATGCAAGACACTCATCACATTAGGCTGATCAGCAGAAGCCCGGTACACAGCACAGCACAACTTGAGGACATGCTTAGCAGAGGTCTTTGGAGTTCTTCGTTATCATAAGACAGAAAGTCTGCCAAAGGAATCTCTGGAGCACCAAATACAAGCTATATTTTATTTTTCTCCTTTACAATTGACTTAAGGGTTATAGCCTTGGCATGAACTATTCCTTCCACAATAATCCCCCTAAAGATGACCCTGCTGCGTATGTATATCTGATATCAGAAAACACTGAGTACCTCAGTGCTGCTGATCACCTTCTCTGTACAAGCAGGAAAACAGGACCAACAAAACAAGGACAGCCTGAGTCTTCATGGACTTGTATCCCACTTTTCCTTCCTCAGAATCCCCACTTCCTGCCACCACCCCTGCAGTGGGACACACAAATAATTGTCAGTGCCATCCCTGCACTGCAGGTGGGTAGTCACCCCCCAATGCCTGTATCCTTCCCAGCACAACCGAGGGTTTCACAGGCTCCTTATCAGCTAAACAACACATGACCAAACAAAGGTGAACTTGCTCAAATCACTTCCTTAGACATTTTTCATGACATTTGACTCAAAGGGAAAGCAACACCATAGCTGCTTGCTCCAGAACCTAAAACCTGAACAGCTGGTGCCTCACCAGCAATCAACTGCTGAAGAGATGTTTATGAACAGCCTCAAGTTAATAGCAGATTTCTTTAAGCTTATTGAATTCCACACCTTGATAAGCATTCTAAATTTGAGATCAGTTTGCAGATCACATACCCATGAACACACAGCCTTCAGGACAACAGTCCCCTCACAGAATCACACAGAATCACAGAATAACCAGGTTGGAAGAGACCCACTGGATCATCGAGTCCAACCATTCCCACCAATCCCTAAATCATGCTCCTAAGTACCTCATCTACCCTCACCTTAAACACCTCCAGGGATGGTGACTCAACCACCTCCCTTGGCAGACCGTTCCAATGCCTAACCACCCTCTCCGTGAAGAACTTTTTCCTAATCTCAAGCCTAAATCTCCCCTGGCGGAGCTTGAGGCCATTCCCTCTCATCCTGTCCCCTGTCACTTGGGAGAAGAGGCCAGCACCCTCCTCTCCACAACCTCCCTTCAGGTAGTTGTAGAGAGTAATAAGGTCTCCCCTCAGCCTCCTCTTCTCCAGGCTAAACAACCCCAGCTCTCCCAGTCGCTCCTCATAAGGCCTGTTCTCCAGCCCCTTCACCAGCTTTGTTGCTCTTCTCTGGACTCGCTCCAGAGCCTCAACATCCTTCTTGTTTTGAGGGGCCCAGAACTGAACACACCTCAACACCATTACCACCCGCCTTGACCACCCAGAGCCAAAAGAGAAACCCCAACCTGTTATGCAAAGGCACAGCAGTGGGAATCTGGGGCTGATGACTCCTTACCAACTAATGGAGTCACGACTAACCAAATGCTTCACTCACTGAAACCACTGCCAGTCACATGGGATTAAGAACAACCATGATCCTTAACAGAGAAGTTAAGATCAGTGTCTTCAAGTTCAGCCCATCCTCTTATTCCCAAGATGCTCAGCTCCCCAGAGTACTTCCTATACAACTTCAAAGAAGACAAACTTCCATGGCTCTTGTGAAGCTCAAGTCTCCATGCAAAGAGGTCCCCACTGCTCTATGGTCTCTGGAGAGAATCCATGCTCCTCTTGGGGCTACAGGAATCACATTTAGAAGCTGAACCAAGAACTCAGGAATTATAGGGTAAGTTTTCTGGGTTTCAGAAGTGAATTTCACAACTGAAAAGTAGTAGGAATGTTAGGCTAAGGATGGCTGATCTTCTACATTACCACTACCTCCCTCCCTCTCCACTTAACAGAACAAAGGAGATGTTTTGGCAGTTCATCCATCCAGCTTCCATCGATTACTTAATGCAGTAAAGGCTGATACCCCCAGTTGCATCTCTCTGCTTGCCAGTGCTTCCCATCACCCAACTAGTGCTCAGTTCAAAGGCTCCACCACCACGGCAAAATAAACTCTGGCCTTTTACTCACCCTCACAACATAGTTGAATCGCCTAGAGTCCAAGATAGCACTGGAAAAGTCAAGTCGGTTGAAAGCTTCTCCCAAGGTGCAGTAACCATGGCGCTGAGAAGAAAAAACAGTCTGGGTCATGTTTTGGCAGACATGAGTCCAGACAGCACCAAGAAGACATGACCCAGGGCAACTCAATTTAGCAAGCTAGTGGGTACAAACCATGGGACCAGCTCACGGACAGAGGAGGCAGGCTGTCTCCTGCAGAGCTGCACTCATTGACGTCAAGAGTGAGTGTGGCCCACTTCAGATACGCTAGTTTCTCAAGACTGACCCATGCTTGTAACCCATGAATTTATGGGTGAGAATAAGCCACACATTCCCAGCATTCAATATACAGTGTGAGTTCAGAATGGTCTCATATAGTCGCTTCACTCCATGAGCGAGCCATTGTGATGAATTCCAATGATTTTCCATGTTAGAGTTGTACTGGGTGACAGCCAAGAACAGTATTGCAGCTCGGTCTGCAAATGTTTTTTTTTAACTGAGGGAAGCAAACAAGTCATATTTTAAACACATGTACAGAGCCTTGTACAGCAAGCCCTGGCTCCCTGATTGGGGCGTAAAATAATTGCTGAAATTCCAACCACAAGCCAGGTCTTTCACTTATCTCTTAAGAGCTTCTGCTGATTTATATCTGCACAGGATCTTCCACCACTTGGAAAAAACAGTGGAGAGGAAACAAAGAACCTATGGTAGCACTCACCTCTTTTGTGCTCCCCTTGTGAACATAGATCCACTTCTCCTGGTGGAAATCTGTTTGGACAAAGACACATTTTGCTTACTTAATCTTTTACCTCTCAGAGGGCCGGATCTTTGCTCTGCTCACAGCACTTACTACCCTTTTAGCACAAATGAAGTCATTCTGTGTTTACACCACCACATCT
This sequence comes from Clamator glandarius, assembly GCA_033459285.1. Taxonomy (NCBI): domain Eukaryota; kingdom Metazoa; phylum Chordata; class Aves; order Cuculiformes; family Cuculidae; genus Clamator; species Clamator glandarius. Next base: position 2,199,108 of record JAUNZM010000036.1, on the reverse strand, counting down.
GAAACCAAAACCAGCAACTTGCTGAGCTGCTTTGTTTCCATACTGTTTCATTTGATACACTGTCCCTGAGCCTTAGATAGGGCTTCTGTTTCAGTAGCACAGCTCAAGACTCTAAATGTTTAATCTGCCAGCCACAGATATGCTATAGTACCTCCTCTTCTCTAGTCTCAGACAGTAAGTGTGCCTGACAGCCAGGTTCTGTTGCTATTGATTTTATTAACTATTCATTGCCTTGGTTACCTGCTTGGGATTAAATGTCAAATTTGAAGTTGAACAAAAATGTCATGAGACACCAGGAATGCAAGAGAGCTTTTAGCAGCGAGGTCAGGCTCAGAGGAGCATGCTTGTGCTTGCAGCTAACTTGCTACAAAAGCAAAACCTTTTGGGACCAAAATTTTCCTATTTCTGATTGACCCTCCCCTCAGAAATGGGAGTTGTCCCATCCACTCCCCAAAATAGCTTCCTTGTACTCATCACACACTGCTAACTCAGTTTGTAGAACAGTCCTTACTTTAACAGTTATGCTGCTGAATCCTTCTCCCACCCCATTCTCACGTGGGCTTCTAACCTTTCTTCCACTACACACTGGCAATTCAACAGTAAGAAAAGTCTTCTCTCCATTCTGCTAGACTCCTTTCCTCAAAAGAAATATTGTACTCTTGGAGAGTTCCTCCACCTAAGGAAGCAGCAATGTGTTTGTTTGGTACTGTGAGCCCAAGTACAAGCCCAGCCTCAGTTATAGGCACGCAGATCCTGCATCAGACCCTTATAATAGCAAGTCACAGCAGAACCCAGCCAAAAACTGTCATGGTAACATTGTTTGTTCAGAGAACAAAATGCACAGCGGGGCTTGCTTTTGGCATCAGTTTCTGAAATCCTGGGGGATGCACAATGAGCTAGGAGTAGTGTGGGAATTGTAACTCATTTCCTCTGTGTATGTTTACACTTGTAGCCTTCACATCTAACTCAAGTACCTATCATGTAATCAGAGCAACATAAACCTTGCTGTCCCTGCAGGCTCCCTGAAGTCCTCCCACAGTGTGCCATCTGAGACCCTGGCTGCTCACTGTGTGTACAGTAAGACTTCGAATCTTCCATTGTTTTGAGCGAACTGAAGTCTTATTTCATTTTTCATGCACTCCGCACACAGAGATAGGATCAAAGCTCACATTCAGGCTTGTAGCCTCCAGTGATGTAGATTTGTACTCAGCATGCATATGGAAGGAAGAATAAATTTAGCCTGTTGTGCAGAAGGAAGTCTATGGGGGGAGGAAAAAAACTGGAACTGGTTCATTTGAATGTACCATAGGAAAAAATTACCCTCCTTGTGACAAATACAAATGACAAATTTGACCACAATAAGCACAATTCCTCAGAGCAGGGATTACTAACAAGGCATAAATCTTCATGTTAAACTGTATCCAAGTTCTCTGCTTAGGTCAAACATGGGTGCAAAGCCCTTCAAGTCGCTCTGGAAGACTCCTCATGTACTGCACAAAAACCATAGATATAAAGCATTTTCCACTATCCTACACCAACTTTTATTTATAAAAGCCCAAACAGACATCTTACATTGAATCTTGGCTTTGTTATTCAGCAGGTCTTTTTTTCTCTTCTTGGCAGCAACGTCATAGTTCAGACTGTTGAAGAGATTCTCCTTGTTGTGATCATCCTTTTTACAAAAGCTGTGAATAAGAGAAAGCAAGGATTCTGTTTATTTCTGCAATCTGATGAACACTGCTTCCCTGCAAGGAGAGGAAATACACAGGTTTTCATTGTGAGCTCCAAAGCTGCCTACTTGCAGGCTACTCTTGCAAAGTCCGCATGCAGTTCTTGCATCCAGTAACAATATTTTCAAATGAGCCTCTAGTGTCTCATTTCTGTGATAGCTAAGAAAACAGAAGCAGGTGATGCAGATTGCACAGTTTGGTCTGGTATACTGCTGGGCACTACCCTTTTCCTCCATTTGATCCATCTTGATCTTAAAGTAAGACCATATCCTCCTATAGTAGGCAGTAGATTCTTCTGAGCCAGTCAGACTTCTATGGAAAGACATTTAGACATCTCCCAGGACATGTTATGTTCACTCAAAATATTTATTAACAAAAGTCCCTAATAAAACCTTCTTTCAAGTTTACAGGAAAAGCTCAGCTGAGGTTAAGACTTAGCTGGTGATTTACAAACGCCACATAGTACTGGCTGTATAAATTAACAGCTAGGATCTCTTGTCCAAGACTGCCCATCTTCTGTGTTTGCTGGAGCTCTGCTGTAACCATATTATTAGCAAAGGGTGCAATAACCCCCTATTTTGTTCAAGGGCAATGAAAGACTACCTATAAAGAGGCTATGCATTAACATCTCCACATTCCGCAGACCTGCAAATCGGCAGATCCAAGCAGCTATGTGAAACTGAGAAGCCCTTGGGAAGCCACAGGGCCATGGTGCAGATGCCTGCGGGTGGCTGTGGAAGGCAGTACTCACCAGTAGCACTCAGCAGAGGCCCCCCTGCACACAACATGCTGCCCAGAGCTCTGGGGACGCTTTACAGGTGTTAGGGAGAAGACAGACAATGCATCCAGAAGAACAAAAGAGAGATGCTCCCACTTCAGCAGCTCAAAGGATGGGAGGTGGCTGTCCCCAGGTCTGTATTCTAAGAAGGACCCCAGACACCTCATTGATCCTCTCAGCTGCTGTGGCAGCACTGGGCTGGGACACCTCTAGCGTTCTGCCATGAACATGCTGCTGCTTGCAGCACTGAGCAAATTTCCTCTGTGACAGCCACAAGGACCCATACAAAGCCAGGCGGCTTCCTCTACAGATCTCATGCGTGCACTGTTTAGCCTCAAAAAAAGTTTGAGCACTGTACTGACTGACACCAACAGTTATGCAGCACAGGCTCCCAAAGCCTGCAGGACAAGGCTCCTTGTTTCCCCCTGCTGAGAAATAGGTTCACCAGCCCAGACCCACAGTCAGGAGAGGGAGGTTTGCTGTCAGCATGGCCGCACTACCAGCATGCACAGACGTCAAGTGACTGAGGCAGAGTTTCAGCCCCATGAGGGGCCTGGACCTCCTCCAGCAGTGTAAATATAGGTGTCCTTGTTTGGCACCTGCAATTGCCCCAGAGGTGAAGGAAGCCTTCCCCAGCTTCAGGGCACTGCAAATCTCAGCTCCCCCTTCCTCCTCCAAGTCCCCCATTGCAGAGCTCCACAGCCACGGGGAAGGCACTACTCCTGCAGGCTCTACCACTGCAGAGTGGGAATCGCAAGAGCTTCAGGAACTGGCTCAGAAGAACCGAGGCCTGAGAGTAGAACATCTCAGCTGAACATTTCCTTTGTCCACATGGCTTGCTGATAGGGGGAACCTTAACCCCAAAAACAGAGTAGGGCAATAAGGACGAAGCTGTTTTGAGATGTTCAAGCCCATTATTTTATCAGGGCAGTATAAAAATCAATAAAGGGCCAGGTCAACATTCCCCATGCAGTAACAAAATCCAAGCCCTGAACCGATCTGTTTTAAATCTTACATGCCAACAGCACACCCTTAACTGTTGACTTCCTACTGAATGACTCTGTAATCTGAAACCTTCATAACAACAGCAGTGGATGAATTCCAGTATGGGAGGCAGGTTATTCCCTTGTTTATGTGCTGCCAGGTTTACATGCTACTCCAAAGCATCTTGACAGGTTGAACAGTTGGACATCAGCACCTGGCACTGCAAGACCTCAGCCTGGGGCCAGCGTGTCACCTCCTTGCTTTTTAATGTGAAAAGGGATGTATAAATATGTGCCAAACTCAGTATTCCCAACACAATCACACCACCACCTGGCAGGCATTTTCATAACTATTTACAAATCAGATGTTTTGGATTCTAAACTTGTTTTTTATTTACAGCTTGCATAAAAGAGGGCAAGAGACCTGCTACACAAGCCTCCTTGCACAGTAACACCTCAGCAGGGGCTCACAGTGAATCCCCGTTTGCTGCAAGCCCCTTTCATCATGGGCCACCCACCCCGTCCCTTGGCCGAGTTGCAGCAAACCCAAACGTGACTTGACACAGCTGAAACTAAGGCACAGTCCTGCAAGAAAAGTTTGGTTTTGACAGAAGCGATCTGGCCAGAGACCAGACACCCCCGCTACCGCCACGGCTTCCTGCCCCCATCCACGCAGCTCGCAGCGCTTCGCCATCTCAGGGGGTTTGTTGATGTTTTGCAGCGAGATGAGTCAAGCTGCACGGAAGGCTCATTACTCATGGTCCGGGGAAGGTTTATGGCTGAGAGGACTCATCTTCCCGCTCCAGCCCGAGAGCCGGGGGCGATGGGGAAGAGCTGTTTTGGAAGGAGGAGGAAGGACGATACCTCCAGCTCGCCCTCTGGCAGCGACGCTTCCCCTGGGCCGTGCGGGAGCGACCGTTTCGATGGCTGCACTCGATGATCTTAAAGGTCCTTTCCAACCCGAACCATCCCGCGATTCCCTTTTCACTCCTTCCTCGCTTTCCCACCCCGTCCCACAGCCTCCATGCCCAGGGGCCGAGACAGACCCGCCCGGGGCTCACCGGAGGCCTCACGCCGTGGGCACAGGAACCACCCCCCGTTACCTGCTGATGTCGCCCACGTAGCCGCCGCTCTTCTCGTCGAGGAATCGCGTCCAGCCGTCGGCCGTCTTTACCCAGCTCTGCCCGGGGGAGCGCCAGTCCTGCCCCAGGAACGGCATGGCGGCGGGACGCGGGGGGGAACGAGATGAAGAAGAGACAGGAGGAGCAGAGGCGGCGGGAGGGCCGAGGCGGGACACGAAGTGCGGGAGCGGAACTACCGCCGCGACAGGTCTGCGGGCTCTGCGCGCTCCGCGCTATTTATGCGGCGCGGAGCGCTCTGTTGCCGGAAGCGCGCGCCTAGCCCCGCCCCCGCCCGCCGCACGTGGCGGTGTTTATCGGCACCTCCCTCGCGAGCGGCAGGGGGCGTGGTCAGTAGGGGGCGTGGTCAGGCGGACAGGATGGGCGCGGTTAGACGTGTGAGTGGGCGTGTCCATTGGGAGAGGGGCGTGGTCGTGCGGCAGGGGGCGTGGCCAGGGAGCTGCCTGTCGGGGCAGCAGTAAAGGTTGTGGCCGCGGTGCTTCACGGACTCACAGAATCACCAGGCTGGAAAAGACCTCTTGGATCATCGAGTCCAACCATTCCTATCTGCCACTAAACCATGTCCCTGAGCACCTCATCTACCTGTCTTTCAAACACCTCCAGGGATGGTGACTATGGTGATGCCACCACCTCCTTGGGCAGCCTGTGCCAGTGCCCAATGACCCTTTCTGTGAAAATTTTTTTTCCTGATATTCAGTCTGAACCTCCCCTGGCACAGCTTGAGGCCATTCCTCCTTGTCCTATCCAGCACTCTCCTCTCTACAACTTGGAGTTCTAGAATCGTTTGGTTGGAAAAGACCTTTGAGATCATTGACTCCAACTGTACCTATCGACTACTAAACCACATCCCTGAGTATCTCATCTAACCAGCTTTTAAATCCCTTCAGGGACTGTGACTCAACCACCTCCCTGTGCAGCCTCTGCCAACGCCTTGTTACCCCTTTGGTGAAGAAATTTGTCCTAATGTCCAACCTGAGCCTCACCCAGTGTAACTTTACGCCATTTCCTCTTGTGCTATCACTTGTTCATTGGGAGGAGAGACCAACAAATCCCTCTCTATAATCTCCTTTCAGACAGTTTTAGGCAGTGATAAGGTTTCCTCTCAGCCTCTTCTCCAGGCTAAAAAACCCCAGGTTCCTCAGCAACCTTGTTCTCCAGCCCCTTCACCAGCTTCATTGCTGGTCTCTGAACGTGCTCCAGGACCTCAATGACTTTGCTGTAGTGAGGAGCCCAAAACTGAACACAGTGTTCAATATGCAGCCTCGCTAGTGCCGAGTACAGGGACACAATCACTTCCCTTCTCCTGCTGGTCACGCCCTTTCTGATACAAGCCAAGATGCCATTGGCCTTCTTGGCTGCCTGGGCCACTGCTGGCTCATGTTCAGCCGCCTGTCAACCAACACTCCTGGGTCCTTCTCTGCCGGGAAGCTTTCCAGCCACTCTTTCCCAAGCCCGTAGCGCTGCACAGGGTTGTTGTGACCCAAGTGTGCCCGTCTGTGTGGATACACCCAAATAGTGTGTTTATATATACATACACACACACTGAATTTAAGCACTACGCATAAAAACGCTTTTATAAGTTTGTGTCATATATATAAAACACTAAATATAGAACACAAATATATATTAAATTAATGTTTGTTACTTATTTCATTTCCATAGATAACTTGTATCGTGGATTTGTTGATACAAATAACATAAATACTTACATGTGCATGTTTGTTTTTGTTTATAAATGTGGTTTAAATATTTATATATCACAAAATTGTATCTTATTTATAGAAACACAGAATTGAAACATAAAGATAAGTTTAGAAAATTGTGAAAACATACAGAGTGTTTATATTATATATGCTTCTATATAAAGAACATTGTGGAGAGATTGTTATATGTAGAATGTTTTCTAAATTCAGGTTTCATATGTATCATGTAATCTTTTATGTTTCAATGTTTTAGGCTAAAAGAGGGGAAATTTAGATTAGTTATTATGAAGAAATTTTTTCCTGTGAGGGTGGTGAGGCACTGAAACAGGTTTCCCAGAGAAGTCATGGATGCCCCATCCCTGGAGGTGTTGAAGGCCACCTTGGATGGGGCTTTGAACAACCTAAGTAGTGGAAGGTGTCCTTACTCATGGCAAGGGGATGGGAACTGTATGATCTTTAAGATCCCTTCCAGGCTAAACCATTCTGTGACCCTATGTATGTGTAGCATGGTTTATATTTGTATGTTTTTTAGATGCACGTGCATTTTTATGCATTATGTTCTTACCTCTAATGCTATTTAAAAATATTTTGTAAATAAATGTACATGACATTATTAAATATATAGAAAACAATATTATATCTGAAAATATATATAATCTGTAAATATACCTTATTGGCTATGTACACTGGTAGGTGTTCAAGGAGATTTTATGTATTGAACATTAGAACGACGCTTTTTTGCATTCAGGCCCAGGCTGAAGGGGAACATTCACAGCAAGGAATGTACTATAGCTCATTGTGTAAATACAGGACATTTTGTATTAGGGTTAGGCTTAAGATATATCTACCCTATGCCATGGTGCATGTATCTCAATTTTTGTGTTGCTGAGTCACTGCTACTTGAGGGCACCTTGTGCAGGACAGTGCATGGTGCTCCCTGTGCGCTCCTGGGAAGGGACTACTAGGGGTGTCTGGAGCAGCTCCAGCCTGGTGAGAAGAGGTGTGTGGCTGTTGGGATGAACAATAAAGCTGGTGAAGGGGCTGGAGAACAAGTCTTATGAGGAGTGGTTGAGGGAGCTGAGGTTGTTTAGCCTAAAGAAGAGGAGGCTGAGGGGTGACCTTATTGCTCTCTACAACTACCTGAAAGGAGGTTGTGGATAGGAGGGAGCTGGCCTCTTCTCCCAAGTGACAGGTGACAAGACAAGGGGGAATGGCCTCAAGCTTCACCAGGGGAGGTTCAGACTAGATACAGAAAGAAATTTTTCACAGAAAGGGTCATCGGGCACTGGCAAAGTCTGCCTAGGGAGGTGGTTGAGTCCCCATCCCTGGAGGTATTTAAAAGATGGGTAGACGAGGTGCTCAGGGACATGTTTAGTGGCAGATAGGAATGGTTGGACTCGATGATCCAAGAGGCCTTTTCCAACCTAGTGATTCTATGATTCTATGAGGCTGGTTCTCAGAACCAAGGGCTGAAAAGAAGAGACATGGCGAGTGTGGCTGACTGCGTGGCTGGGGGAGATAAACTGCCCTAATCCCGGTCACATTGCCAGCTGTTCCCCAGCTGCGCTACCTGCTGTTGTGGGAATTTAGCAACGCTCACTTGCAAGCAACAGTGTTACATATTCACCATCAATCCCTCCCCAAAACATAATAAACACAAGCACTCAAGACATGGGGAGGCAGGAAAGCTGCAGGGTAGGGGTCTGCTGCTGCTGGAAGCCCCACATCGGGAGTGCTGACTGCTCCAGCCACCGTTTCTCCATCTCCTGTGCTGGCTTGTCCTGGGCGTGTTACCCAGGGCTTGATAGGAGGAAGAGTGAAAACCCAGCAGCCAAAAGTTGCCACATCTGAAGGGTGGCTGCAGCCCCAGGGCCAGAAAGTGCCTGAGAGTGATGCTGAGCCTCAGCGCATGCAAAAATTAAAGTCCAAATACACAGAAACTGATGTTGAGGTCTCCTCCTTCTGTCTGATCCACTCTAGGACAACAGTCCCATTTTCTCTTACAGGCAATACCAGCTATTTTTTGAGTGGCAGAGGATAGCATTTAAGCTGTAAAGAATGCTTTGAGCTGCAAAATCATTCTTGGTGTGTTTCTTCTGCAGTTTAAGTGCCCCATGCTTTCGACAATCAAACATCTTCCAACAGCATCACTGCAGGTGACATCACCCTCCATGTGCCAGGAGACCCTGGAGGAGAACAGGTGTGCAGCAATGGAGTTGCTGAGGGTGAGGCCACCTCGTAACAGTGCAACTGAGCTCAGTGTGTCCTCGAAAGGCTGGGGCCACCTGTCACACACGTCCTGCCCTGCAGCATGGGTTAAGCCAGGCAGATCCATGTCACTGAAAATATCTTCATCCTTTTAATGAGGATTGCTAGGCAACTCTGAAGTGCAGGTCAGTTTCGATCTGCAGAAGGGGATGAAAAAAGAAATGAGTGCTAGGGAAGGCAGACATAGGGATTGATTTGTCCTGTCTTTTTCAAAAGCCATCATGACCTGGGGTGATAACCCACAAGCACCATCGGTGAGCAGCCACTCACGATAAAAAAGAGTTATGATTGAAAAGAATAACAAGAAGAGTGAAGCTCGCTGTGTGGACACCCAGAGGCAGAGCCAGGGTTATCTGGGCTGGACCCAGAGCACACACTGACATTTTAAAAACACTGGCACAGGCAGAAATCGGAGCTGCTGCTCTTGAGCATTGGAGACCAAAATAGATCTGCTTGTGGCCAAGATTCTCGGCTCCCACTGGCCAGGTGCAGTGGCAATGGTCTGCTTGGAGCAGGTTATCGAGGGTCAACTTTCTTGAGGGCTTCACCAACAAGCTGACAACACTGGGGTGCTGCAAGGCAGCAGCTTCCTTTATTTACTGAACAGGTACCACAGGCACTCAGACCCTGCCTTTGGTCTCCACAGGCCATTGGCACACAGGGACTAACCCATACACAGGCCTGGGAAGGTGCAGAGATTTACAAATGAGTCTAGTAGAGACATCATTTTTGTCCTAAGCTGGTATATCTATAACCAATTGTGGTTCCCTGCTTGTGGATCTGGGAATCAGCAGCAGAGGGATTAAAAGCGGCATGTTTAGCTGCAAGAGGAGCATATCTCCCTCTTTCCTTCCCTCCACCAGAGTGGCTGCTGTTGTAAGAGCCTTGCTGCAGCATGTCTGTTAAAGCCGGCATGACTGGCTCTGTAGAAACTTGATTGCCCACAGCCAGCCCAGTGTGCATGTGTGTGTGCATTACACGGACATCACAGCATCTTCTTATGCCTCCTTTTAGACCTCATACATATAAAGCCCCTCCCCAAGCTCCTGCAAGGCTGTGCTCCCTGCATTGAGCAATGAGTTTTATCTCAGGGCATGCATGAACCAGGCAGAGTGGCTCTGCCACTGCCCATAGCAGGCTGGGGCCAAGGGGAATCAGTTGTAGCTCAGTTTCAAAGGGAAAAATCAGTTTTTAGGTTGAGTTGAATACAGGGCAACTTTTCTGAGTGGCTACGGGATGCATCTAGGGGTGGGCACAGTCCTGGGGTAGTGGTGCAGTGTGAGATGGTGAAGACTTAATTCCAGCAGCGTCTTGACTTTGACTTGTGTAGACTCACAGTCAGTACGTATAGATACTGTAAGGCAAAGTGAACAATGGAAATCAGCTCTGACAGTGAAATGGGCTCTGAGGTCATGGGTAAATGATGCTGCACTGGGCAATGTGTAACAAAACCTGGAAGCACTGGATTACAAAGAGGCAGTGGGAGCTTGACTTTTGGTCAAGTCTCACTTGGGTTCCCTTAAGTAAGTGAAATTATCAATGTGGTCATTGTATCACCAGTGTCCACATTAAAGGATGTGTTCCCCTCATGGGGATAAAGCCAGGAACCCTCTTTCAGAGCAAACTCTGGGTAACAAATGTTTGGCACAGCTTGTAGGATCTTGCCCATGCCACAGTCTCAGGCTATCGTGAATGTGCTTCCACCACCCGATGGGAAGAGGTGAGGAGCCCGTGTTTAGCTGTGGCAGCCTGTGCTCATAAACCTCAAAAGCAAATGTGCCCCTCTTGCCTGAAAAATGATCCAGATGATAGATATTTCCTCAGGGAGACAAGTGTGGTAGCCTCTGTGCCCCTATCACCCCCAACTGGGCATATTGGCAACTGTCTTGGTGTGCCGTGGCACACACAGCTGTCTGGCAAAGCTGTGAAGTGACGATGAAGGATACCTGACTTTGGGAATGATGAGTCCTGGTGTGGCCCAAGCTTTATTTTCCCTCACCTCTGTTTCCTGAAAGCAGTGACTCACCATGTGAGAGCAACACCAGGAATGTGCTTGGCTGGCCTCTGTGTTACAAGGATGCTTTAGGGGAGCTGTTTCCCCCTGGGATTCCCTGTTTCTCCTGTCTGGCTGCTTGCAGGTGTCCTGTGGAGACTTAGCTTTCTGAAAATTCAATAGCTCTACCCTGGATCAGGTCTCTCTTTGGCTCTGGGCATGGGAGAGGACCCTCCTGCCTGGTCCTAGCAGCCTTCTGGTGGACGTGGGTCCCTTGATGCACTCAACAACAAATACAGAATCACAGAATCACAGAATCACCAGGTTGGAAGAGACCCACCGGATCATTGAATCCAACCATTCCCACCAATCTCTAAAACACGCCCCTCAGTACCGCATCCACCTGCACATTAAACACCTCCAGGGAAGGCGAGTCAACCACCTCCCTGGGCAGACCGTTCCACTGCCTAATGACCCTTTCAGTGAAGAATTTTTTCCTTATGTCGAGCCTGAACCTCCCCTGGTGGAGCTTGAGGCCATTCCCTCTCATCTTGTCCCCTGTCACTTGGGAGAAGAGGCCAGCTCCCTCCTCTCCACAACCTCCCCTCAGGTAGTTATAGAGAGCAATAAGGTCTTCCCTCAGCCTCCTCTTCTCCAAGCTAAACACTCCCAGCTCTCCCAGTCACTCCTCATAAGGCCTGTTCTCCAGCCCCTTCACCAGCTTTGTTGCTCTTCTCTGGACTCGCTCCAGAGCCTCAACATCCTTCTTGTGGTGAGGGGCCCAGAACTGAACACAGTACTTGAGGAGCAGTCTCACCAGTACCAAGTACAGAGGGAGAAAAACCTCCCTGGACCTGCTGGTCACACCATTTCTGATACAAGCCAAGATGCCATTGGCCTTCTTGGCCACCTGGGCACACTGCTGGCTCATGTTCAGTCGGCTGTCAACCAACACCCCCAGGTCCCTCTCCTCCAGGCAGCTCTCCAGCCAGACTTCTCCTAGTCTGTAGCACTACACAGGGTTGTTGTGCCCCAAGTGCAGGACCCGGCATTTGGCCTTGTTAAACCTCATGCCGTTGGACTCTGCCCAGTGGTCCAGCCTGTTCAGATCCCTTTGCAGAGCCTCCCGACCCTCCAGCAGATCCACACTTCCACCCAGCTTGGTGTCATCTGCAAACTTGCTAAGGGTGCACTCGATGCTTTCATCCAGGTCGTTGATAAAGACATTGAACAGGGCTGGACCCAGCACTGAGCCCTGGGGAACCCCACTTGTCACTGGCCTCCAGCTGGATTTAACTCCATTTACCACCACTCTCTGGGCCCGGCCATCCAACCAGTTTTCCACCCAGGAGAGTGTGCGCCTGTCCGGGCCAGAGGCCGACAGTTTCCGTAGCAGAATGCTATGAGAAACTGTATCAAAGGCTTTACTAAAGTCCAAGAAGACTACATCCACAGTCTTTCCCTCATCCAAGAGTCTAGTCACTTTGTCATAGAAGACGATCAGGTTAGTTTGGCAAGACTTGCCTTTTGTAAACCTGTGTTGACAGGGCCTGATCACCTGGCTCTCTTGCATGTGCTTCATGATAGCAGTCAAGATCACCTGTTCCATGAATTTCCCTGGTACTGAGGTCAGACTGACAGGCCTGTAGTTCCCCAGATCCCCTTCTTATAAATGGGCACAACATCAGCCAGCCTCCAGTTCAGTGGTATCTCCCTAGTCATCTAGGACTGTTGGAAGATGATGGAAAGGGGTTTGGCCAGCACGTCCGCCAGTTCCCTCAAAACTCTTGGGTGGACTCCATCCGGCCCCATAGACTTGTGGGTGTCTAGCCGGACAAGCAAGTCTCTAACCACCTCCTCTTGGATTGTAGGAGCCTCATTCTGCTCCTCCAACCCCTGGGGTTTTGCACGGAGGGAACAACTTTCCTTACTATTAAAAACTGAAGCAAAGTAGGCATTGAGTACTTCAGCCTTGTCTTCATCCCCTGTTACTGTTGTTCCCTCTGCATCTTGTAGGGAGATTCTCGCTAGTCCTCCTTTTACTGTTGATATATTTGTAGAAAGATTTTTTATTGTCTTTCACAGACTTGGCCAATCTGATTTCTAGTTGGGCCTTAGCCCTCCTGATTTTTTCCCTGCATGTTCTCGCTTCCTCCCTATAGTCCACTTCCCTATAGTCCCACCTTTGGGATCCTCCTGGGAGAGAGATGTGACACCAACACTGGTGATGCAAATGCCTCTCACCATGGACTCCTGCCTGTGCATTGCCACAGCCTGGTTGCGGCAGGCAGAACGTGGGCCAGACAGCAACAAAAGCGGCACCCAGCGATGTACACTGTCCCTCCCATCTTCAAAGCATTAGCTGGTGGGAATTAATCCTCATAGCATACAGGCAAGTCTCATGACCCTCGCACCACAGAGAGACAGAGTGAATGATGTGATGAAGGGTGAATCAGGTCACAGCTGCGATGAAGTCATGGCAGTTCCTGCCTGCTCGTCCCGTGACTATTAGATAGACCTTATGTACTCATCAAGGAGGTAGCTGGCATCCAAGGAAGTGCAGGAGCCAGTCTCTCCTCTGACAGCAAGTCACACAGCCCAGGGGGAGGTGCTGGGACGTGACTCACCTTTGGAAGCAGGTTCCAGTGCTGGATGTGGCTGGGGAGTTGCTGGGTGCACCCTCTGACAACTTACTCCTGGGAGTCTGGCAGTGTGAGACCACCCAGCTCAGGGTGCTGAAAGGCTGAGGGAAGCAGCTCCTGGAAGGATCGGCGGGCCAAACTTTTTTTTTTGTCACCTTTGAAAGTCTGAGTCTAAGATTTTAACCCTCTGCATGGGCTCTTGGCAGGTTTGGTCTGATAATAGACCATATTTAGGAAAAGTAAGATAATGCCCTGGCTTTACCTTTGTTCACAGAAATGTACCCCTAAACACAGGGTGATGTGGTTAGGACAGATAATATTAGAGGAGAAAGCCGCAATAGTACTGGCAGTTCCCTGTGCACAAAAGACAAACAGCGGGATGCTGTCTGTGAGCCAAATTCCGCGTATGTTGCATGCAATGGGCCAACCAATCCTTTTTCCCCACAGGTAGCTCTAAAGGAGGAAAGAGGCTGGTGGCAAATTAATGTCAGCAAACTGACTGAAAGGAGAAGCAACATCTTGTGAAATTGGAAATATATCTGGAACTATTTCTTGCTTACAGTAAATTGTGCATGATGTAGCTGACAGCAGGCTTAGGGATTTGATTTCATAGAAAATATATATTTTGCATGTCAAAGGTGTCTCCACCTCCTGCCTGCTGGGCTAAGGCAAAGAATTTACAGCCAGGAGTTGTTAGTACTTGACATTCAGTTCCACAATGAAGAAGAGCAGGAGTTCAGAGCTACGGTGGGCAAACAGCCAGCAGTGCCTGAATTGGCCGCAGCAATAGTCCTGCAGGACTCTGGTTTCTCTGTGGGACAGTAATGCACTAAGCCAAAAGCTGGATCAGCTTCAGGGCCTCCCTGGGGTCCATGGCAGTGTGTGTGCTGCGCTGCCAGTGCTGGGGAAATCAAAACGCACCAAAAAGTACTAAGCTCTGGGGGTACTGCACCTGTACAGATCAAGTTAGCAGTGGAGTTGGCTTGGCCTGGCTTTGTAGTGCAGGTGATGTCTGACCTCCTAGAATAATCAGTGAACTCCTGTAATTACTCTGGGGACATCATGTAGTGGCCATGCCTTTCATCTCTTCTGTCCTCCTTGTGTCACATCACAGCTGTGGCTCTTATAATGGGTCTGAAGTTCGTTATTGGTGCTGAAGTGTTTGCCATGGCTTTTGTGGCCTCATGTGCAAGAAGCATTGCTGCCTAGTTGCCTGCAGTCTCAGGGGACTCAGTTTGGTGAGCTGGCTTCTCCCTTTTTTTGTCCACTGCTTTTATTCTCTGGATGTCTGTTACAAGGAGGTGGTTAATGCTGGATACCCATCCCCTTTTTCAGCCTCCTTGCATCTTAATTTTCCTGTCTCCTAAAGGGATTTGGAGCCTTCAGAGGTGGGAAGATGGTGCAGTCCAAGGGCAGAGCCTGCTGCAGAGAACAGATATCCCTGGAAGGGAAGGTAGGAACACAGATGGGAACAGAGTGTGAAATTTCCACCCTTCTGTCCCCTCAGCAGCCTGTAGAAAGCAGCTGTTTCCATTGCATGAAGAGCTGTACCCGGGGCAGGGCAGTTTCTGAAGGTGAAAGGTGGCTCCAGGCAAGGTCTTGGCAGGTGCCAGGGGGTTACAGCCCTGCCCCTCAGGCATGCTGCCTGTTCCAGACCTCTGTGCAACACAGCAGGGGAGAAAATCTGAAGGTAACTCCTTACAGCTGGACTACACAGCAAATCTACCCGCTCTCATGGGCTCTGAATGGACGTGTTTTTCTCACTGGCCATTAAGTCATCCTATAGAAACTACTGCAGGGGAAGCAGCCCCAGAAGTTGTTCCTGGCTGTATTTGAAGGTGGCTCTTAGCTGATTTTCTTGTAGCTGTTTTACAGGATACCTCATTTTTCTGTGAGAAAGCCCTCTCCTGCACCAGTAGCTGCTTTCCACGAAAGCCAGAGCTTTGACTGCTTAGTCTCAGTGAAAAGCCCCCAGGAGTTTCTCGGCATGCTCGCTTCCATGTCTGCATCAGGCTCCAGCCTGTGTTGCTCTGCATTTTGCTTATCTCAACACCACCCTGACAGCGCCAGAAGGATACAGCAAGCATCCTCTGGTGGTGGGATGGGCCATATAAAGCTGCTCCAGGGCAGCTGGGTCTTGTGGATAGCCAGCATCCAGTGCAGCCATGGGAGCAGGCTGCAAAGGGCAGCAGGGCAATTTGCTGCGTAAAAACCCGAGCAGAGGGAGGAGCACGGTTATTAGAGAGTTCCGATTCTCCTCACTGTTGGTAGGATACACAACTTCTCCTAAACACAGCTTGTCCAGCTGCATTCCTGAAGCACACATTCCTTGCTGGCGTAGGTCAGAGTGTGGTCAGGAATAGCGCTGCAGCTTTGTGTGGGACCACTCCCAAATACATCTTTAGTTGAATAGGGCCACTTGGCCTGCATGCTTGAGCTCAAATCAGGAGAGAAGTATTGTATTTACCCATTTTTTTGCCATTTTCTGCACATTGTCATCTATTCTTTATCCCTTTCATCTGTGACTTATAAGCAGCACCACTCTAACAACATAATTTGCTATTTCTTGAGCATTTGATGGATACTGTGCATGTACCACTGCCTTTTGTTGGGCTGGGCATTGGGTCAGGGTGGGTGTCGGTGAGCAGGGACACCAGCGAAGCCACCTTCTTGAGTTAATATAGTTAAGGCTTGTTGTCATGCAGCTGGAGATATCAATTTCTGTCTCTAAAACCACATTGCTGAGATTCAGCTGGCCACAAAGAATGCTTTTCTGGAAGGCTAGCCACTGACTTTCTGATTTTTATCATAGTCTTGTGATAGCTGGCTTTCTTTTTAACAGCCCAAGTTTCTGGAGCATAGTTTCGGAGTGAGAAGCTTAGCTTTTGGATTAAACTGAGAATGCACATTTGCAGCCCTGACGATTGCAGAGGAAAACTGCAGAGTACTTTCTGAGAGTGCTCCCATGGCTCAAAAAAAATGCAAAATACCCCATGTTTTGGTTAAGAAGACAATTGAAGAAGAAGATTATGGTTTTAGGACTAAATTGTGGTCTTTGAGTACTTGGCACTGGCAGTCCCAGGGAAAGATGCCAGTGTGCCAAGTCTTGTTGCTGGGAAGCAACCAATAATTTTGAAATATTGGACTGCAGGGATTTACAGATCCTGGAATTAGTGATGAGTTCTTCCCTTCACTCCTAGGAAGTGCTGAGAAGGACACAGCCACAGCAATGAACTTAGTGGGCCACCTTTCACGCCCAGGACCTTTTAGAGGAGCAGGTAGGAGGCATGAGACCAGGTTGTCTCCTTTCCCATGCCTTGCCTGTCACTACCCGCAGGCAACCTTAATGCCAGCACTCTGATCTAAATACACACAAGCAAGATATTTTTATAACCCTTTTCTTTTTCTTTAAACAGTTGCATCAAAGAAGAATGTTTTCTGATCAGCTCTCCTGCTGAAGACAACTACATGCCTGAGTTTTCCCTTCAAGCAGGTAATATGGAGATATATTTTAGGGCCTTTGGTTTCATCTCTCTCAAGCTTGGTATTGCTCCAGTAGAGGCAAAGGCTTCGTGGCTTAGCAACCATAGTTTTTAATCTGCTTTTTTGTGCTTCCCTGCACTGTGTGCAGACATAACCACAGTGGTCAATCCTTGCTTTCAACTTCCCCCTTGCTGCCTTGTGATGTTTACATGGTACGTCATGTTCTGCAAGCTTCAGATAAACAGGAATAAAAATCAGTGTTGGTTTGCTTTGTAAGAGCAATCCCTGGAGTCAATAGCCATTCACTTGTTGTAACCTTTAACTCTCACACCAAGAAGTGACTTTACAGAAGAAATAAATAGAATATCAACTTAGGGTTCCCATGTGTCACACTGTTTTCACATGAAAGCATTAACAAACTAAACGCAGCACGGGAATGCAGCAATAAAGCATCTGGACTTCCTTGGCCAGGCATAAGAGTAGAGCATATCTGATTTTTCCAGAAAGCAAGTGCAGAGAAAGTGCCAAGAAGTCACAGCAGCAGCACTGTTATTACAAGGACAGGATTTTCAGCACACACTGTGCTGAAATGATGGTGGGTGGCTACTACATGTTTAGGACCTTTTAGTCTTGCTGCAGGCAACGGGAGCCCAGCTCCTAGAAGATGCTGGAAAAGGGAAGGCAGTCCAAAGATAGCCCAAGAGTGATACTCTCCAAGGTGTTTTCCATCAGGTCAGGAAGCAGTATTGTTGTAAAATAGAAGGAAGATCCAGGTAATACTGAATCTGTCTTAATAAGTATATATCTAGTGGCTTGATTTTAAATTTGAAAATATAGTTAAAACTTCAGGAAATAAAGCAACTTGCTACTTTGAAGATCTTCCCATCTGAAAGACAAGTTCCATCTCTTCACTGGGGCTAATACTGCAATTACACAGCCTTGGGCAGGGTTGCTCATCTCAACACTTAGTTGACAGGCATAAGCATTTTTTTTGGAGAGTATCACAGGTTTCTTTCCCAAAGGTTGAAGTACAAGCTGTGACAATCTCTGAAAGTTACAAAAAGCCCCTTTATATGTTGACAGGAGTTCAGGTATTTGGCATTGACGACAAAAAATAATTCATTCCTGCCACAGTGAAATTGGGATATGGGTCTGCAGGACTCCGAATAAATCAGCAAGCTCAGTGGGGTTATAATTCAGAAGAAGCCCAAGCAGGCCATCTACATGGCTGGAACATCAATTTTGATTTTATTTACTGGCAAGAGCTAGTATGCATTAAGAGACTCTGAGCTCTGCAGAAGCAGTTAGGTGCTGTACCCAGCTACCGCAAATCAGTCCTAAAGGTTTAAAAAGCTCCTTCTTTAGTTTAATAGTAAGATACGTGAACTGTCACATTACAATTACAGGCCAGTTCAGGAGAATATTTTTTCCCTCTGATCCAAAATGCATCACTTCATCCAGGACAGGACCTTCCTTCTATTTTTTGGCAGATAAGATGCACAGTTGCTGGGGTTTAACAAGTCCTCGTACATGAGGAGAGCCGCAGGAATGCCGTGGCTCTGTGCTCTGCAGGGTGATACAATCTGCCTCCACACTCATTAAATCAGGTCAGATTACCTTGTCTTTCACTGGAGTCAGAAGTGTGCTCGTTGATAGCTACCATGGCTCAAGCAGGAAATTGCTAAATTTCAGTAAATAACTGCAAGAACAAGTCTGTCCTTGCCTATTCTTTAGGTAGCAAGTCCCTGGGACTACCTCTGGGAGCAGAAATAGCTTTTTTTCCCCCATAGCTGTATTCTCTAATGTGATTTCCCACCCATGTTGCATTAAAAAAAAGGTGAGTCCTCCTAAGTTTGCATTTAATTTTAAGCAGCTTTAACTCAAACTCACTAGGAGTTTGCCCAGGCTAGGTGGGACACAGTAGCTGAATCAGAGAGTGAAAAATAGTCTCCTCTGATGCTGCTAGAGCAGCTGATTTGGTATCTGCAGCTGCTGTTGGCAACTTTCCCACTGATACTAGTGGAGAGGTTTTGTTCTTAAATTTGCAGTCCATATCCCTAAGGAAAACTCTGAAACTCTGGCAGTTCAAATGAGGCTTTTTGCTGATGGCTGCAGCGGACCACTCCAGCCTTCTTGTCTGGAGGCAGATCTGGTCAGGAAAATACAGTTCCTAGCAGATACCATGCTATTTATTGAAGAGTGTTGAGCACTGTGCAGTCTGCTGACTTTTCAAGTGACCACTGTAAGTGCACCAGCTGGAGCACAAGGAAGGAAAATGTTTCTAGAGCCAAGTTTAGTGATCAGCTATTCCATTGAGCAGGAAACTTGTGTAACAGATTATAGCATTCATCTTCTGTTCAACGTCCAAGAAGTACTGCAGCAAAATTAGTTCCAGATAATACAATTGAGGTTAACTTAATGGAGAAAAAGCTTGGAGAGTTTTTTTTCTGGAAGAGGATGTGCTCTGTATATCTATGTATCTATAGCCCTTACGGGAAAGACATTAGCTCTTGTGTGGGAGGGTAATGACACAAGGGGCCTAATGGAGGTCTCATCATGTGTCTGTGGAAAATACATCTTGACTAAAGGAGAATTAGGAAACCTTGAACAGGTGACAGTGATTAAACAGCTGTTTTTTTCTATCTCTGAGGTATATGAAATGCAGAGATACATCATGCAGCTACCTATATTAAGTTGCTTGAACCCAGTCTCTTCCTCCTGTTCCCAGACACTGCAAGCTTACCTTGTACAAAGTTATTATTGTTTAGCCTGTGCAGAAATAACATTTGTCATCATATCGGAGTCCTCTAGCTAAATTAGATCATTGTAGTAGTGTAGACAATATACGACCCTACGAGCCAGAATGTAAATTTATGACTTTTCCCATAAAACTAATTTCACAATGTTTTTGGAACAAGCCTTCCTGCTGTCTTTTGAATAGAGCATTTAAGTTGAAGGAAGAAAGAGAAGGTCAATTCAACTCAAAATCTTCAGACCCATGATCAGCGCCAAAGTGCTCGTGTCATTACAGTCAGAAGCCACCTTATCTTCACTGTAGCTGAGGGCTTACAAGAATGGCTGATACCATGAGAACAGTTGATCCCCTTTTCACCCTTCCCTGGTGCTGCGATTTGTGCAAGATTACATTCAAATGTATTTCTTAAGGAAAGTCAACTGGGGATACTGCTAAACTCCCTTATCTTGATGTGGATCTTCAAAGACATTCCCCATCCCAATGCCCAGCCTTATCTGGATATAAACAGAGATGCTCAGTGCATCTCTGGGCCATCTTCCCTTCGTGGTCACACTGTAGAATCATCAGCAGTTTCAACAGCAGAATTTGGTGTAAAAACAAAATGGCTGAAAGATTTGTAGGCTGTAAAGAAGGGACAAAATGCAAAGAACAGATGGATGCTCTTCCCAGAGAAGAGTGGAGTGTGTGAGAGGTCAGTTGTGCTCCTTGTTGATGCTCCTTCACTGAGGTGCATGGGGTCCAGACAGGCCTTTCTGAGGAGGATTTGAGTAAAGACTTGAGGATTTAGGTGCTGTCAGCTATGCCATGAATTCATGCATCATTGCACACTGTCAGAAAAAACACAGTTCCCTCTAGAAAGAGGAACCCATTTTCTGTCCTGCCAAGGGTTGAAATGCAGAGAGCAGAGCATTACTTCACTGATCTGACTAAGCTGACTTAATGAGCTTCAAATAAATAAGTACGAGGCAGACAGCAATTGCAGTACCATGGGTTTAGCAGTGAAAATGCAGCTCACCACAGGTATGCCCCAGCTGTGAAGGAGGGCTTTGTCTCTTGCTTTGCTCTTTGCCACATAGGACTCCATTTTATAATTTACAATTACAGCTTGATTGGCACCACAGACCAGAACCAACAGATGAAATGAAACCTGATAGTCCCGCCCTGCTATTTAAAATAATACTCCAAAAATATCCCCCTGTTCCCCAGGCATGGATAGCATGAAGGGCAGAAGAGGACACTGCCTCCCAAACTGTGCCTCCATCTCTTTCCCCTAGCTGTACCCCTGTCGTATCCTGACTGACCATTCAATGTGCCTAAATATTTCTGTCATTTACAAAAGAAAGGAAAAGGGGCATCCTCTATCAGCAGGCAAAATGTATGGCTGCAATGTTTCCAGCAGGAAAAGATTAAATTCAATGTCATGACATTTTTCATGAAGAGTCTGCTTTCCAGGAAAGCTCTGGATGTAGAAATGTAAGAGTTTGCTGCTGTGATATTACCTCAGTGTGTCCCAGGAGGCAGGATTTTCTTTTTGCTGCTTTTCTGTCCTTTTCTCTGAGCTCTCCTTTTCAGCCACAGGAGATTTTCTGTGGTGCATCAGCATCAATGACTCTCATAACATATCATTTTCCTTCTCCAGGAGGACAGACTTCAGTGCTTCTTGAGTCTATTGGTCTCTCTCAGTGAAATGACCCATACAACTGGCAGCATAAAGTACGTTAAGTATAGATTCCATAATATTTAACGGCATACAAAAAGACAGCACTGGAGTTGTGCCTCTTCACATGTAAACTTAATTTTCAGATTAACCATGGTTTTAATTTACTTTATCCTATAGAAGCTATCAGCAGCAGTCACTGTGGTAGCAAGTTGTTGCTTTTATCTCCCTAGAAATAGCAACATAGAGGTGATGTACAGGGTCAGTGCTGGGACAAACCAAGTTGATGTAAAGGATGTTCAGAACAAGATAAAAATGGGCCTGCACATAAAGCTTTAGGTGGTGCAATTAAACTGACACAGTGTCAGTCAGACCACTGATCTGGTTTGATGGACTAACAGAGGAGAATAAAAACTCAAGCTGGAAGATACCAGTGTTTCAGTCCAAAATTTAGTCCTTAGACCAAATTCCAAGACTAAAGTGCAGCTATGAAAACAGGAGCTCATCCAGTAACTGCTTGATTCCTTCTGCTGGGAAGAAATAAAAGACATCACTTTTACCAGTGAACAAAATGGATGTCTCTTCTCAGAAAACACTGTTGTGAACAATGTTCATCCCTCCAGCATGTTGGATGAAAATACTCTATCCATAATAATAAGTTAATTGGCTATAATTTAGAATCATAGAATCATAGAATAACCAGGTTGGAAGAGACCCACCGGATCGAGTCCAATCATTCCTATCAAACACTAAACCATGCCCCTTGGCACCTCATCCACCCGTGCCTCAAACACCTCCGGGGAAGGTGAATCAACCACCTCCCTGGGTAGCCTGTTCCAGTGCCCAATGACACTGTTTGTGAAAATTTTTTTCCTGATGTCAAGCCTAAACCTCCCCTGGTGGAGCTTGAGGCCATTCCCTCTCATCCTGTCCCCTGTCACTTGGGAGAAGAGGCCAGCACTCTCCTCTCTACAACCTCCCCTCAGGCAGTTACAGAGAGCAATGAGGTCTCCTCTCAGCCTCCTCTTCTCCAGGCTAAACAACCCCAGCTCTTTCAGCCGTTCCTCATAAGGCCTGTTCTCCAGCCCCTTCACCAGCTTTGTTGCTCTTCTCTGGACTCGCTCCAGAGCCTCAACATCCTTCTTGTGGTGAGGGGCCCAGAACTGAACACAGGATTCGAGGTGCGGTCTCACCAGTGCCGAGTACAGAGGGAGAATAACCTCCCTGGACCTGCTGGTTACACCGTTTCTGATACAAGCCAAGATGCCATTGGCCTTCTTGGCCACCTGGGCACACTGCTGGCTCATGTTCAGTCGGCTGTCAGCCAACACCCCCAGGTCCTTCTCCTCCTGGCAGCTTTCTAGACAGACTTCTCCTAGTCTGTAGCTCTGCACAGGGTTGTTGTGCCCCAAGTGCAGGACCCGGCATTTGGCCTTGTTAAACCTCATGCCATTGGACTCTGCCCAGTGGTCCAGCCTGTTCAGATCCCTTTGCAGAGCCTCCCGACCCTCCAGCAGATCCACACTTCCACCCAGCTTGGTGTCATCTGCAAACTTGATAAGGGTGCACTTGATGCCTTCATCCAGGTCGTTGATAAAGACATTGAACAGGGCTGGACCCAGTACTGAGCCCTAGGGAAGCCCACTTGTCACTGGCCTCCAGCTGGATTTAACTCCATTTACCACCACTCTCTGGGCCCGGCCATCCAACCAGTTTTCCACCCAGGAGAGTGTGCGCCTGTCCAGGCCGGAGGCTGACAGTTTCCGTAGCAGAATGCTGTGAGAAACTATGTCAAAGGCTTTACTGAGGTCCAGGAAGATACATCCACAGCCTTTCCCTCATCCAGCAGCCAAGTCACTTTGTCATAGAAGGCGATCAGGTTAGTTTGGCAAGACCTGCCTTTTGTGAACCTGTGTTGACTGGGCCTGATCACCCGGTTCTCTTGCATGTGCTTCATGATAGCACTCAAGATCACCTGTTCCATGACTTTCCCTGGCACTGAGGTCGGACTGACAGGCCTGTAGTTCCCTGGATCCTCCCTGCGACCCTTCTTGTAGATGGGCACAACATCGGCCAGACTCCAGTCCAGTGGAACTTCCCCAGTCTTCCAGGACTGTTGGAAGATGATGGAAAGGGGTTTGGCCAGCACATCTGCCAGCTCCTTCAATACCCTTGGGTGAATCCCATCCAGCCCCATAGACTTGTGGGTGTCTAGTCAGGCTAGCAAGGCTCTGACCACCTCCTTTTGGACCATGGGAGCCTCATGTTGCTCCTCTAGCTCTGGGGTTTGTACACAGAGGGAACAATTTTCTTTACAATTAGCATATCAAGCAATCTGGCCTCAAAAGTCATCAGATGATACAAGGGAGGATTTGGCCCCTAGTACAAGCAATCATGACATATGTTTTAGTGGTGCAGATAGTATAGAACTACTCACTCTCAAAAAAGGAATACAACACTATCCTGAGCACAAAATCGGCATGGATCCACTGAGACCTGTATTTAGAGCACAGAAGAATCCTGCTGGTCCTCCATTACATGTTCCAGCCAACTTCCTCCTTCCCCCTCACAGATAAAATGCCTTGCACATCTAATGGTAGATTTTGGCTCTCAAAGCTAGAAAGCTCCAACTGTAGCCAAAGTAATATCTTAAAATAGAAAGAAAAATGAGAAACCAGAAATGTTGTTTTCCTCTTTCAAAAATTTCAGCAGGAAGCTAGCAGCGAGAAACCATTAAAAAGGCTTTCCCCCAATTACCTCTCCTGATCTGGTTATTGCCTGAAACATTCAAAAGATCCTGCATCCTAAGGTCCAAAGGGACCTCAATTTCATGCCTGTGGCTCCGGTATCACTGGAAACCACCTTAAGGTAATTGAGCTCAGGATTTGGTCTTTGTACCAATCATTTTTAAGGAAGCTGACAGTTACAAATCCCCATGTTTTTGTTCTGATGAAAACAGCCTGAAGATCTAAATTTAACAGTTGATTTCACAATGCTTATTTTTTACTGTAAGTAAAATCACCCTTGAAAAATAGCTTATAATAGGAAGAGATAGATTCTCTGGATGCTGGAAAAGCAAACCCAAAAAGCAAAGAGGACAAATTTATCATCATTCACTATTTAGATTACTTCTGATGGGAACATTCTACTCTCTAATTGGGATCTTGGATGAATGCTGTGAATAAAAATAATGTTAGTTACAGAAGAGATTCATAATTGCTGCCCTCATTTCAGAGCGAGATACAGCATGTGACTGTGGTGTTTGGGTCAAAGGAAATGATGCCTGCAAATCGAATCTGTGGTATATTTTTTTTTCACATGAAGAAACTAGGCAGAATATTTTTCCAAGGTGAGAAAGACTCTTCTTCATGCACATGGTTATTCTGATGAATTTTTCATTGTGGACAAATTCTCACTAATGTGACCCCCACAGTCTCATTGCCACACTTTAACAATACAAAGAGACCACAGAGTGGATATAAATATAATTTATAGTTGAAGAATAGCATAAATCACTTGCACATCATGAGGCGATTTATTGTAAATGAGAGTGGGGCAGCTATAGATAAAATGTGCTCTCAAGAGTAACAAATGGCTTCTTCTATCAGCGCTTCATGTTTGAAACCAGGTCTGCTTTCAAATAAGCCAGCATGGATACCAGAGAATGACCTGTGTCCTGCTCCTCCTTGTGCCTTGTCAGCAGTTCACCAGGTTCCAGCCATGCAAATTCATGGAAGACAGGAAGATGTGCATGGGTCCTTGGAAACATGATTTTTGTTTGGGAACATCCTGAACCTCAGATGCCAGCGGCATTCATCACTCCAGTGCTTAGGAAAAAAGTCATTGCACTGAACACAATGGAGACCAGCTACTGCAAGAAATTACAAAAGGCTTTTATAATATAGTATACTATGTCACAGTTGCCCCCCAAAATTGGAGAATTGTACCCACTATGGCTCGGGACCTCCTTTTCACCGTGTCCCACTGATCCAGAGAGTGACAGAGGTATCCCTTCTGTCTGTGCAGGTGCACATTTGTATGGACACCTCTGAGGAACCCATTGGGAAATTGGTGCCAAGGGCTCAGGTATGGCCTGGGCTGCCCTCCTGGGCCAAGTTCTGGGCCTCCCATGTCCTGGGTTCTTTGGGATGTCTCCCAGGCATCAGGATGTGTCCCAGGATGCTTGAATGCAGGGACACTAGGGACATCCTCATCTTGGACTTCTTTGGAGGTGGTTGTCTCCAAAGCCATTTGTCCACTCTGGTGAGGGGTGACACTTTCAGTCAACCACCTCTGTGACCATCCTTTTGCTTCCCTCAGGAGAGTTACTGGAGGAAAGGATGGCACTGCAACACCTGGTGTCAATGTGGCAGGCAGCTGGGTGTGGCCCTAATGAGCAACAGTCATGACAGAAGAATGTGGTGTGATTCCCTGGGCTGCAAGGTAGCTTGCGGGCAGGCTCAGTGCTGCATCGGCTGCATGGCCTGTGCATTGCTCCATCTGCTGCATGACAGATGAACAGGCTGTGTGGCATGCTGCTGCTCTTCAGGTATTGGTGGGACCCGTCTGAAGAAGTGGTGGGCTGGTGCTAAGCATGATGTGTGCTCAGATGTCTAGCTGGATGGACCATGAATCTCTACCTGGGCTCTACTCCCTGACTGCAGCTAGCTTCTTGGGAGAGGCAGGGCTTGATAAGCTTCACTAGGAGGAGCTGAAGCAGGCTGATGCTTGCCCCATGGTCAGGTCTATGTAGAAGTCCCACTGGCAGTCACACTCTATGCTGGTTTGGTCCATCCTACCCCCTTACATCCCACTTCTGCTTCTGGTAAGAGTCTGGTAAAAGTCTGGTCCTCAAGGCATAAACAGCAATAAAAATAACTCCTTTAATATTGTTCCTTGACCTCAGCCATGCCAGTCCCTTGGACGTTTGGTTCAGAGCAGGCTGCAGCTTCTCTAGTCTGCTTCATGATGCCTTGATTTGAGTGCCAATCTCCTAATCCTGCCTGGGCTCAAACCAGGACCTGCTCTTTGGGCTTGTCTCTGCTTTGCTGTATTCACACTGACCTAAGAGAGGAAGATCTTTCTTTATGTGGTTCTGGCTCCTCCCTTGGGGACATTTTCTTTCCGCTCTGATGCACTTGGTTTCTGCCTTGGAGAACCCACGGGCTCAGGTCTGAGCTCCAACCACCGGCAGTCCCAGGCTACCATAGACTGTCTCTTTAGGGCTTGGGAGTCTGGAGACACTCAACAGCAGAGCTGTTGTTTTGGATATTTCTCAGCCCACATTGCTTACTCCTTGTGCTGAAGCTACAGTTTCATTCCCCTGAACAGTCTGAGGTGAGGTTGTTAACGAATAGTTTAAAACATAACACCCCATGAGAGACCTTGTATGGTACAAGAACTGGTTTTGTTGACAAAGGTCAGCTCATCAGCTGGAGTCAATCAGTTCAGCATCAGTTTAGCATCAGTGAGGCCTTGTTGATTTATTTTAGAGCAGATAACAAATGCAGCATGTCGTGCTTGCTTTCCTTACCATTCTCTGAAGCTGCAGTGTTACTGACCTGAAAACATTTTGCCACTCTTAACCTTTCAGTGAGGACATAAGTCCTCTCTAAGTTGCTGAAAGCTACATTATACCTTCTCTTTGTGTGGGAACAGTTCTGCTGTACCAAGAGGAGGTGTGATCTTGACTTTATGGGATAGAGATTCCTTGTGGCACTGACTCATACGCTGTACATTTGTGCTCATTTTCACATCTTCCTCCTGATACTGTTTTAGGCTGTGTTTCCATTACTCCTCCACCCTGGGGGAGGAATCCTCGCCCAGCGCAGCTCTAACCCGGAAACCACGGAGGATGAAAAGAACTTTCATAGCAGTAATGATGCCATGTTCCTCTCCTCTGTAGCTGCATTTCAAAAACGAAAGATCAGGAGGCAAAGTCACCACACAGAAGCAGAACTTGGCAGCTCTGCTGCTGTCGGGGACTGGTGCAAATGGGCCTAATGCAGATGCCAGAGAACATACATCTTGTTGACACCAGGGAATAACAAGAACTGAAACCCACAACCTAATCTAGGGTGAGAACAATGTCTATTTTTGCATATTTAGCAAGGATAGGCTTGGGCCATGAGCTGAGAATTAGCTTTGTCCACACCCTGAAATTTTCACATTTGTAATCAGCTGTTTGGGTCAATCTGTCGTAAAGGCTGTAGAATGTCAGCAAAATAAGGTGGTGGATGCACTTCCACTTTGTTGCACCTCAGTAGCTACCCATGCCTATGCATATATTCAAGGTCCAGTGTCCATGAAAGATTGCTCATAAAAGAGATAGGAAGACATGTGGAAGCACATCCAGTGGTTTGGTGAGTCTGTTGTTTAACACAAAGTATGGAAGAACAAGTTGAAGGCCATACACCCATGACCTCTTTTTACTACAGCATGTTCCTAGGACAGGCTTAGCTGTGTGCTCCTAGGCTGAAGTACCCCTTGGGTCTTGATTTTCCAACATGGATAGCGCTTTTCAACTGGCAAAGGTGACTGACATAAGACAGAAGGCCTGATTTCATCAAGGCTTTGTCATGCCACTTGATGGAAAATCTATCCTGGTAAGTGCCATTCAGTGTTATTAAATGTGGCACTGAGATGTAAACTAAGTCCCTGCCAAGGAACTGCCACTCTGGACTTGTTTGCTCTCTCCTTCTACAGGCAGGCCTGATGTTAGTCATAGGTAGGAAAAGGTCAGTGGGACAAGGAAGGGTCTGGCTGCATCTGGCTTTAACTTCTGAAAGCCTCATCTACATAGCAGCAGTGGGATCCTGTGAGCTTAGTACGTGAAAATACAGCTCTTCCTTCTCTTGGACAGGCCTAGGATCATGAATTGGAGGTAAACTATGACTTAAAGCTGGATGGTATTTCATGTGCAGTTTATATGCCAGTGTCCATATGAGTGGTAGGATAGTGGAGAACGAAGATCCATGTGAGACTGAAACGTCTATGGGAAGTCTTTCTGATCTTCCCCAGACACTGTGTCTCAGTCCTTCTGCCACCTGTTTTCTATTTGACCTGCTATAAGTTCAGTTCCATCACTGCCCAAGGCTTGATAATCTTATCTGGATTGCAGTGCTCTGCTTGGATTTCTGTCACCATCTCTGCATGACCTGGTCTCTGCTGGGCAGAAACCTGCAAGGCAACATGAGGTGCCTGTGCTGAGCTGGAAGCACAAGAATGGGTTATTTCTTCTGAGTCAAGTGAATTCCCTAAAATAAGGACCTTGTTTCAAATAGCATTTAGCACAGCAGAATGTGTTTGTCTTCTCCAATGTGCAAGGTAGGAAAGCGCTGTTTCCCCAGCATGGAAAGGAAACAGGAGAACTAAGACACCAACACCCACGTCTTTGAAGGTATTCAAGCACTTGCTGGGATCTGCACATTGTGGCCTAATGGTTTGTTGATAGTCACATGCAGTCTGGAACAGCAGGTGCCTAAACCCCGTGTTTCCAAAGTCCTAAGGTACAGCCCTTAGCACAGGGTCAGGTTTCTCCAAAGCTCCTTGCAAGACCAATCCTAGGAAAGGGCTGACGCGTGAGTGCCAGTTCCTCTGTTTATTTCCACAGTGCCCCATTCCTGCAGACACTTTTCCACGCTGTACTGTGCAAGTGTCTTGGCAGAGGTTGTTCTCAGCACCCAGCTTCGCTCATCTCTCACGGATGCTATGGAGAAATGCCAGTTCCTCTGTTTATTTCCATGGTGCCCCATCCATGCAGACGCTTTTGCACTCTGTGCCATGCAAGCTCCTTGGCAGAGGTTGCTCTCAGCACTCAGCTTTGCTTGTCCCTCGTGGGTGCCATGGAGAACCACCTGTTGCTCTAAATCTGGCAATGTTTCCTCATCTCCCCTGCATCCCCATTTCAACTTCTGTAACTACATCTGTGCGACCTGTTCTCCTCTGCTATGTAGAAACTTGGGTAGTCACATGGGAGCGTGGGGTCACTTGTACTCCCCTGACCCTGTAAATGTAGAAGGATCAGTTTATTTCCAGAAAGTATGGTTTACATATGGTTTTCTTTTCATTATTTTAGATGTCAGCCAGAAGGTCTCTGCTTGCTCCCTTCAGCAACAACAAGTAAATACCTGACCTGTTTAGAAAACTGTAACACTAGAGACCTGGACAAATTTTTGGATGCAAGATGCATGTTCAACTGTATGTGACCCTCTGAAGAGAAATATTAGCTTAAAATATTAGTAAATGTTTTTTAGTGAAGATAAAAGAATGTTAGAGAAAATACACAAGGCTGGAGGTCGAAGGTCCCTGTGCAGTCCATTCCTCATTGAAATCAAATGGCCAGGATGAAGAAGTCAGCAGAAGTTTGCTTAAATTCAGATTAAGGAAAACAAAGAAAGCTCTTTGCTTGCTCCAGGCAGTGCTGTTATCAAGAGGATCTCATCATAACAGATCAAGGCCAGGATGTTCAAAAGCAGTTCATTGGTTTGCTTGCCTTGCTTGAAGCATGCTGAATGGAGCCACGGTTGGGAAGGTGTGGGATATGGTGAGGCATTAAGGAGCCCCATGCTAGTTCTAGGAGACTTAGCCAATACCCCAAAGCTCCTTTGGAGCGTTTGACCAGTCTACTATAAGATCAAACTCTAGGGGGATGAATTAGGGAATTTTGAGTTGGACAAGTGCTGAAATGTATGCTGTTGAGTCTCCTGGGTTGCCAGCTTGGGCATCTTCATGCTGTGTCCCACTTTATGATGAGACAGGTACACAGAGGCCAAAAGATGGAGATGCCTCGTGTTAGCTTTAAAATTTCAGGATGAATTGAGCTTACCATGACAGGTGGTGAGTGCAGGGACCTAAGGAGTCATGCTTTGAAGACAAGGTTGAAAGATTCCTGCAGTTCACAAGTGCTACTTGGGAACTGACTAGTCAAGTACTGCCAGTTCCTGGGATCAGCTTAAAGTTAATAGAGTGATGGCAGGTGCCCAAACATCCTTGCAATCCTACATTTGCAGGCAGTTTTTATCACAGAACAGACAAAATAAAATGATTTTTAAAAACAACACACGCTGCAGGTCTCTGTCCTTGCCACTAGGTATACAAAATTTAAACTACGGAAAAAAAACCAAACTCTAAAAAAAAGGGAACAGATTCATATAAATAACGTAATTGGAGAAGCTTGAAAGTAGCAAGAATGTGTGAGACTGTGATCCATTTTCATCCTTTTAAAATAAAACATATGCTGAGGGGAGATTATGAGAAGGCGTCTCAGAAAGGCTGGTGCAAAAACATTGAAAGAACTGAAAAACTTGCTTTTCCAGGAGAAGAAGCGAGGACCCAGTCCTACATAACTTGGATATGGAAACATGTGTTATGAAAATGCCATGTTTTGACATGATCTGAAACTGTGGACTGGGGAATGAAATGAGTGCATGGCGTGTTCCATGTCATTACTCTGAATCTGAAAAAAGTTTCAGATGACCTCAAAGGAATGATTTTCATTACTTGGGAGATTATCTCCAAGCAGAAGAGATCTTGCTTCAGTACAAGTATTACTAGACCACGGGCATGATCCACTCACAAACCCTTCAAGTGTTTGTGTCCTTTTCATACGGCCCATTCTCCCAGTGGGTCTGTAACTCCATGTTCTATCTATCCTTGATTTCTGTGGAAAGGGACATATAAAAATTCATTGTAGAAAAAGAAGATGGGGGTAACTTCAGCCTTATTATTTACAAAAGGATTTTCTTAACACTGGTAGTCTTTAAAGGAGCATTTGAGTTTCACATTTTGGGTGTGTGGGACGTAGCCTCAGGCAAAATCAATCCCATATTAATTTTATAAGTCTTTGTACTTATCCAGCTGATTACCAGTTTATTTAAGATCATCACTATATTAATTTAAGAGCACTGTTTCTGTAGGTGTGATTACTTCCTAAAAAACAAATAGCTGCAGTGGGAATGTTCAACAGCAGTCTTCGGCAATTCACAAGACAACAACCTTCAGGTTTTAGTGCTTTCATTCACAGTGTTCTTGTGGGGTTAGTATCATCCTTATTTTAATTATGTGGCAATGGAGACGTAAAAGAAATAAGGTTTTACACACGATCACTCAGCCAGTCTCATCCTTTCTCACTTGACTGATGATGCCACATAACTCTATTGATACACACAAGCAAACTAACTGTAATGTCCACCATTATTGATAACCAAGAGTAAAGTGTGAAGTAAAGCAAGAAATGATAAACAGAAAGTCCCCTTAGAAATCAGGAAAAATTTCTTCATTGAAATGATTATCAGACACTGGAACAGGCTGCCCAGGGAAGTGGTTGAGTCACCATCCCTGGAGGTATTTAAAAGCTGAGTAGATGCAGCGCTCAGGCATTTGATTTAGCAGGGGTCAAGTACAGTTGGACTTTATGACCTCAAAGTTCTTTTCCAACCAAGTCATTCTATGATCCTATGATCCCTGTAAAGAAGGGACTTCCCCACAGGTGCACACCTGATTTGTCCCTCCCAGTTTTCACCATCAAATGCACTTGCTCAAGTGCCTGGGGCGTCCCAGTTGTGTGCCAGGCAGGGAGATCAAGATCTGGCTCCACAGGGATGTTTTGCCCTGTCCTATAAGCATAACTCAATCCCATGAGTGGATAAAAAATAATGCATTGAAAATAATGCAGTCCTGAGTTTCTGGCTCCTTTGACTCCTTCTCCGTCTTGGACAAACTTCCTCTCATCTCCAAGGAGTAAGTTGAGTACAGATCTCAGTATTCTCCTCCCTGGGGCTTATTATGAATTTATTAAAAAAAAATCCAATCCCTTCAGCTATGAAAATTACCCTCATTTATCTATAAATAGGCTTAACCTCCTTAGCTGTGTCAGGTGCTGCTGATTCACCAATCTGATCTAGATCTTGGGATGTTCCCTGCTCCTACAGCTCCAGGGCAAATGACTCATGCTGTTTTCAGGTGCCATATCCCTCTGAACCTGGCAGATTCTACTAGCATGGTGTCTGCAGATTTCTACTAAAATCTGGGCAGAGATTTTCTCCTGATTAAGCTGAGTTCACCAACATCCTGCAGCCACAAAGCAATATGTTGTATTTAGATGAAAGTCGTTGTATTTGCATGAGTCCAGCCACAAATCAACAGAGGAGAATGTGTTCTATAATCAAATATGATGAAGGCAAAGCCCTACTGATCCATGTAATCATATTCCTATCTGCATTTCCCTTTCCTAGGAAGATCAGTCTGCACTAGCTGTCATTGTATCTTTGAAATTGCTTTGGAAATATGAAAGAAAAATACCAAAGAATTTTCAGTCAATCTAAATGAGTTTTATAGTTTGTTCCTGGAAATCAGAGAGCCCTGGGCTGTCTGAATGTTCTCTCCTCACTCTATAAAGCATTTGTTTTTAAAAGCAGAAGGGATCCACTTTGGCAGTAGTGTGCCCATTCCTAGAATTGCCCCAAACCTGCTGCTTTTCTTGGGGAAGGGGAAAATCTAGCTGTTGAAAGCCAGGGGAAAACACCTCTTCTCCTAGGTATGTTTTAGGGTAATGTTACTGTTCTGGCTACGGGACTCCTGAAGATAGAAGAGATTTGTGTTAGGCAGCTAATGCCCATCCATCATTTGTTGACTGAGTTTCCAGGAGGCTTTGGGCATAGGCACTTGTTTGATTGCATTTGTGTGCTGATCTGTGGGATGGGCTGTGGACCAATAAGCCAAAGCAAAAAGCTGATTTTTTTCATTTTTAGGTGTGCTTCAGTTATCCAGGTTACAGAATATGTTGCTTTTCCCTAATGAATGAACTGGATGCTTTGGAACTTTGGATGGTGATGCTCTGAGGGTCATCTGTGTCCTCTGCTTTGAATCTCTTGTAAGCTCTGTGGAGTAGGGATCTCTGTACTTTATGTTGCCATCACAAATAATAGATTCTCAGCTTGAAGTCTATGATTGACTGTGCATGTCACATCTTATGCCATTATAAACATAAGCTCAGTCTTGGAAGGGCGAACATGCTTTTGGCTTCTCTGCCATTTGTGTTTCAGTCTGCAGGCACCGGTTCTTTCACTGCATGTTGCTGTTTTTCTCTTGAGAAAATTTCCAGAGACCCCTGTGCTTGTAGATGAAACAGATTCTACTTACTGACATTTGTTCCAAGTTATAGTGAGCAGAAATACAACTCTTGTAGGCTCTGAACAGGGTCTCTCGGCTAGAAGACTTCAGGGCTTCAGCCAGCACCTCCCAAGCCCAAAGGCTACCTTCTTGTAAAAAGGTCTGAATTATCCATTAAATATCACAGTGCCTTGAAAATTGCCCATAGGACCTCTCTGGTTTCCTCTTTGGTCAAGACTTGAGCTGGCACCCAGTTAAACTGCCCGGAGTCTTCTCCTTTGGATGCCATGGCTATGTGTGCGTTGCTTGCACAAGCATGGGTTAGTTTACACTGTGGATAGGAAGAATTTGAGCTGCCATCAATGGCCAATTTAGGTACAAGCTCCACTGCAAGGGTGTCCTAGGGCTGAAATGTGGCCTGAAGGATAGAGGGGCACCATTGACATAATGTGGGTGATGAGGAGCCTTTCTATGCTTTTACATAGGATGAACCCCGGCTCAAGATCTTGGGGAAGAATCATCCTCTGCCATTGGCTTCCTATCTGTGAACCTCAGCGCATGGCCAGGGAATCTCCTCTGGTGGCTCATCCTTTTGCATGCCTCGAAGGGATGCCATCCTGCCAGGCGGCAGTGTGGAACAGCTCTTCACACCCTGAACCCCTGGGCTGGCTTCCCATGTCACGCTTAGCAACAGTCCCCATGCCAGAGGCAAAGTTTTCTTGACAGGGGCCATATTCTGCAGTGCTCAGGCTGTCTCTAAGATGAAAAGCCCTACCCAGGGAACAGATAAACAGAACAATGTTTGAGCCTCTGGTACTCTTTAATGTCATTTTCAGGGAAATAGATGTGTCATAACAATATAAAGCAGGCATAGTTCCCTTACTTTCAATCTGTCTGGTGCCAGGATCTACGTCATGTCAGCATCAAAACAGATTCAGCAAGCTCATGGTGACTTTGCTCTCTCTTGGCCCCCTGGTTTGTACTTGTCTTCAGCAGCCTTCCTCACCCTGTCAGGGGCTGTCACGTATTGTTATTTCACTGGAAGCCCTTGGGAACTGGACCCTTATCTCCACATACCATGCCCAACAAAATGGTTTAATCAACCCTATTAATTCCATGGCTTGCTGCTGATCTGGATAAAACACTGCACTTTCCCAGCACTGAAGCTTTGTAGCTGAGTTTCATATAGCAGTACCATCCATGCAGTTTGCTCTCTGCTCCTCAGGGCTGGACATATTCCCATGCATTCCCTCAGCTTTCATAGAGAGGTGTCAGGCTCTGGTTTAAGGCTCAGAATGGATTTGGCTGATTTACCAGACCAGGAGCATCCCATGAGCTTGAAAATCTGGACTTGAGAGTCCTTGGTGTCACTTCCCTGTGCTTCGGGCAGTCATTGCCAGCTCCAAACACGGGTGCAGGGCACCTGCAGAGCACATTTGCCCAGTTGTTCAGACTGAGGTGTCCAGAGCAGGCAGAAACCTCAGCAGCATGCCAAAACCAGGGCAAAACTCAGGGGATGTCATTACAGCTGTGGCACTGGGGTACTGAGGAAGGGGATTTGCCTTTGCTCTTGTCCCAGCATGCCTGCTTTCTGGAGGGGTAGTGGAACACAGTTTATTCATCAGAAGATACAGCCTGAGTGAGAAACAAACTTCAGAGGACCAGATATGGGAGGATTAGCTATAGGAGAGTGGATCATAGACATCTTTCTGACTAGAAGAACCAGATCAGATTCTGCCACCTTTTCCCAACTCCAGCTGTATTTTGGCTCACCCCTAGCCTAAAGCCAAATCTCCCCAACAGCTGCAGAGATGCCTCCTGTTTGAAGCAGCCACAAGTCATCCATCTGGCTGCTTGGAGCTGCATGAGACGTGCTGCTCCTTGCTTTTCTCAGAAAGAGTTCTTGCAACATGAAAGAAGTGCAGGCAAACAAAGAGCCCAGGGGAGAGAAGTGACAAGCGGCAGCTGGAGTCAGCGGGTGGCTTGCCGAGTGACAGAGCAGTTGGGCTCCTCGCTACTCTGCTACTATTTTGGAAACTTCAATAAACACAAGAGGCTGGATCAATCTCTCAGTGCTCCAGCACAAGTCCCGAGGAGCCCCCTTAACTTTGGTGGCAATAGCAGCCTCCATATGCACTGTACCTCATTTGGACCCTGGGCACATTCATCAGAAACAGCTGCTGAGAGCATTATTAGAACTCCATTAATTAGCAGGTCTTAACACTTTTGCTCATGCAAGCTTGCACCAGGGAATTCATGCTCATTTGTGCCATGGAGAATATGAGTGTTCAACATTTGTGTGGGAGCTCTCAAGGCACTGGAAAAAAAAAGTATGGATGTTTATATTTTTAAAAAGGGATTGTTTTTGCCGCTGTCAATTATTAATGGCTCTCAGGTCAGGCTAAGGAACAATGCCAGGGATAAATTACCCTGTACACTATTCATATATGCTCTCCTCAGTTGTTTCCTTCTCAACTAGAGGATTCACCTCACAGTGAACTCGTTTGCTTTTGGAAAAAAAAGACCGATGAAGCGATGAACTCAGAGTGCCCATTTATTTATGCATCAACATCTTTCCTACTTTGTCAGGTGTGTTTAATCAAAAAGAAGCAGGAAATGCATTGTAATTACAAACATATTACTGCACAAGAAAAAAGGCTGTCCTTGGAAAGGATCGTATTGTTTGATAAATGCTTACATTTTAAAAACATAGGCTTAACCTACAAAGCTCTTTGCCAAGATCAAAGCCTGCCACCACAGGCTGCCTGTGCAGCAGGATTCAGCTCTGAGTTTGCGGCAAGGCAAGTGGAAGAAAGTTAAAAAGAAAATGAAATCCCCTCCTTCGCTTTTTTTTTTGCCTCAAACTTTTCCCCTAGGATAAAAAAGTGACTCAAACGTTAAATATTTACTGCTAAAATTAATAGAATTAGAAATGAAACCAGCTGAAAACACAATAATTAGGGACCTGTCCAAGGCCCCTTGCTGAAGCCCCTGGAGAGACTCATTGTTTTCAATGGGATCTGGCTCAGGACCCTGGTGAGCTAAAGCAAAGATGGAGTTATGACATAACCCTGGGAGATCCTGGATCTCCTGGAGTCTTTTCATGTGACCTTGCCCAAACTTGCAACCATTCTTTAATCCCAAGCACAGATGAACCTGAGTCTGTAATCTGCTGCTGCTGCAAACAGCAAAATCCTCCTGGGCTACAAGACTGGGAATGCTGTAGGTAAGACACAGCAGGGGTTTATTGCCCTTCTCAGCACTGAGGCTGAGCCATGGCCCTGCACTTAAATTAAAAAAAACTACAGACAAGCTGGAAATCGTCCAGAGGAAAGCAACAAAAATGATCAGTGGTCTAGAAAACATGACTTATGAGGAAAGATTGAAAGGGCTGGGTTTGTTAGTCTACAGAATTGGAAACATCCTAATGAACTTTATAGATGTAAAAAAATATGTGATATCAAAAAGGGTAATCGATTGACCTTTATCTCTGTGAGGATGGCAGAAGGTACAGCAAAGAAGATTTAGGATAGACAGTATTAAAAGCTGTGAGGTTAACAACACACTCAAGTACCCAGTGACCTAGGGAGGAAGCAGAATGTCTCTCTCAGGAAATTTTCAATGTGTTGGAGAAGCACCTGCCATGAGGGACTGAGTAACTAGATGTCCCATGGAGCAGGCTGCTTTCAGCCATGGGTCCTATGGTTTCCATGACTAAGTGACTGTCTCAGAACACCCAAGAAAGTGACCTTGGAGGTGATGGGCCTTTACACTCCCTGATTTGAAAAAAGCAGCAGGCGCTCAGCTCTTCTAAAAGTTGACCCCCATATCACTGACCCTTTCCTAAACTCCTCTTTTCCTTGGCTTTCATAGTTATTAAATGAAGAGCAACAAACTCCCACCACTTCATGGGGTCATCATTGTATTTGTGAAGTACCTTGCTGCTCTCCCATGCAGGACTCCCATCTAAGCAAGCACTCAAATGCTCAAATATTAGGATGATGAAACCTCTGGAAAAGCATGTGGTGACTCAGAAAGTGTTCCAGGTAATGGTGGCCTTGGAGATCCTTCTTGGGAAAGTTCCCTCACCTTCCTGAGAAAGGGGTACCTTGGTTAACCTTTGCTCTTACCCATAGCACCACTGGACATAACTACTGCAAAGCACTTAAGATAGTACTGTCTATCGCTTTAGACCGGCCAGGTGGTAGCCAGCACCTGATTAGAAAGGTAGCATCCCTTTTCCCCATAGGATATGCCCTGGGCTGGAGATCCACTGCCCTGAAGCTGCATGTGCTGCTGCCTCCATGTGAGTGGACGTATTCTGCCAGACCCTGTCTGCCTTGGGAAGGCCCAACACCGTTCTCTGCTTTCAACCCTTTTTGCAAAGGGCCCTAGAAGCTCTTGTCAGAGTTGGCCTCAAAGCCAGTAAGACATAAGACAGAGCACTATTAGAAACCAGGCTTTGTATTTACTGCTCGGAAAACCCAAATTCCTTGAATTATGGGCATGAAGTGGTGAGTTCGTGAAGGGAAGGAGCACAGGGCTGCAGCCTGAGCAGAACTGGCCATAGTCCTTGGCATCTCCAAGGACTTGGGGGTGATGTGATGGCTCCCCGAGGCCAGGGCAAGGATGCTGTGCTCAGTGCTGCTGTGACTATCCCTTTCCTTTGCACTTCCCATTTCTTGCTCAGCTACAGCTATGCAAGATACTATTTGGCCCTTGCATGAATGCTAAGAAAATCACTAGTTACATGATACAGGAATTAAAAAAAATCTGTTTGCTTCCAAGCATAAA
This sequence comes from Clamator glandarius, assembly GCA_033459285.1. NCBI lineage: Eukaryota > Metazoa > Chordata > Aves > Cuculiformes > Cuculidae > Clamator > Clamator glandarius. Next base: position 2,161,072 of record JAUNZM010000036.1, on the reverse strand, counting down.
CCAATGACTGTTGCGATGGCTTGCAAACACAGGGTTGTGGACCCAAGTCAACTTTTTTTTCCTGGTTTTGGGCACAGTCAGAAACCTGGCAGGAATCCCTGTCAACTAAAATGCATGGCAGCAAGTGGCATCTCCTGGCGTTTTGGAGCTGAGTGGGGTCACAACAGGAAGAATTTTGGGAAGGCAGCACTTTGGGGTTGGAATAAACATCTCCCTGGGGCAGACTTTCCATAATTGGCCATGACAAGGCTTCTTTCTCCAGAGAGCTGGAGCTGGTCTACGAGGAAGCAGAATGAATCACTGCTCCAGTCCAATTTGGCAAGTCGCGTGATTTAGCCCTGCTTTGTGAAGGGAGAAGATGATGATATAGACTGAAAGAGAGAGGAGAAACACAGCCAAAGGCTTCTGAGCTGGGAGTTAAGTTTGGGTTCCCACTAATTTTTTTTGCAGGTTTACTCAATACCTTAGAAGGAAACCCTGGCAAAAACCACTGGTACAAGAACAATTCCCTTTACCAACAATGTAGAGAGAACAATGGGGACTCCAGAACACAAAACTCATACAAACAACAATAACCGATTTATTTCACATTGTTAAAATAGCAGTTGCTGTGCAATTCTTCCTTCCAGTCCCCCTCTTTGTTAACTATTTCTGTCACCTTTCTGCTCCCAGATACATATTTATGGGAGGGGATCTTTGTGGTTGGCTGTGGTGTCCTGCAGAATGGTGGTGACCACATGGCCGTGCAGCCTTCTGTGAAAAGGAGGGTTGAGTATCCTCATGCCACTCTGTATCCTTGGAAGAGTCCCACTTTCTTTCAAATATGAGAAAAAAGCATGTTGTTTCTGTCATCCTTTCTCTGGATGTTGGTCATCAGAGCTAGCTTTAAAGCTTCTTGCTATCTCAGCAATCTTACCAAGCCTGGTGACCTGACAGCAGTTCACAGTCTGTTCAGTATCTGATGATTAATCCCTTCCCTTTCAAAATATGCACTTAGTGGCAGAACCCCACAGAAATATTGGTGGAGCCAAAGCTGCTTTGCCAAGTGGCAAACTTAGACTTGCTCTTCTTGGAAAGCTGGTTTCCTGTCATTGGCTTTCTGTCATTGCTGTTTTCCAGTGGTTTAGAGAGAGGAGAAAGAGAAAAGATGATCCTCTCGAATACCTCTTCTCTTTTACATCCTATGTATCCTAAGACATCTCCATGTATCCTCTGGTATTCCAAATTTCAGGAATTCTATCAGCCAGGGCTTTCTGACTAACCCTACTGTTAAAGATGCAATCTACCCAGATGCAAAAGGAGAAGCAAGCTCCCTGCAAAACAAGATCCCTTGAAAAAGAAGATGCAGACAATCTTCCTTTCTATCCCACCTTCTCCCACTCCTTTGGAGAGCAGTCAGAAAGAACAAAAAATCTTCCCTTTTCTATGAAAGAGGAAAAAGCCAAATATGCATCTTGTTGCAATATGAGAGTTCAGATCAAACCATCAGCTTTTTTGTAATTTCTGTTTTGATGTTAGGAACATCAAATGATAGATGACTACCATAGCTAGTGCAGGCAGCTGCTGCTGGGCTGGCTACAACAGTAGAGCTTGGGGCTTTCTATTCTAGATGCTCCCACCACCCCAAATAGAAATCTTGGTCAGCACTGAGCAGCAAAGGGCCACGGCATTCAGCTGAGTTTGCAAGCTAACAAATGCAGCTTACCTAGATCTTACTTTCCCTGGAGATACCACCATTCCTATTCACTGTTAATTTTAAAGTCAGTACAAGGCCAAATCCTGTGCCAGGTTCCTACACAGTATCTTTTTGCTATTTTCTGCTGAGACTCTGTGTAAGGCCGGGCAGGGCTCAGCAGCACCACATGCAATACTGGTCAGGTGAACATGGCATGAGCACAAAACTCATGACCTTTCTGGCACAGCTTTCAGAGAATGACAATGCCACTGGTGCCTTTCTTTGTGGGAATTTGTGGGACCTCATAAGGATTCCTCTTCCCTTTTGGGAAGGAAGTCAGAAAACGTCCTGAAAAGTAGCGAAGATCATTCAGAGAAGATTAGAACAAGGGACACACTGCAGTGTAAGGCACCCATGGTCAAAGAGTTTGTGTGGCAGTTTTCCCTTTGACGTCCATGTGTCAGTCTCTGGATCATAGCAGTCCAAGGAATCCAAGTCTTTAATGACGTTGTCCACAGTGAGACATCGTCCTCCAGTGACATACAGCTTGTTCTTGATGACCGTGGCCCCATGATGCATTCGTCTGTCCTTCATGTCTGCACATTTAACAAACTTGTTGCCTTTTGTATCATAAGCAATTATTCTCCGAGTGTACCCTAAATGCAAAACCAGATATGGAAGAGACAGGTGGCAATTAGAATTTATGGCCAGCAGAAGGAATGAGAATATTCTTCAATAAAACCTAGTACACTGATACATAATTTGGCAGAATTAAGATATCTAAGCTGGGAGGTGATGATGTGTCACAAGAATGCCTGTCTGTCTATCTTTCCTTCCTGTTTGTCCTTACTCTGTTTCATGGCACCTTGGCAGCCACGGCTCAACAAACAACATAAACCCCCTCAGATGGGGCAAGCAACCTGCTGAACACAGATGGAACTTGCAGTTTTCTGTATGTGTCTTTAAATGTTCTGAAGTATTTGTTTTCACTCAGCAGACTCCTAGAGCTTCATGTGGAAATACAGAAACCAATGGCTTATGAGAACAAAGCAATAGTGCTCTATTGAGTCGTAGCTGTCTGCTGAACGGAGCTGGGTACTCAAGAGCATGGCGGTACCAGTGTTCACTCCACTCCCAAGGCTCTCAATGCCACATCTATGCTGGTCTGCTGGCCACCACACCACTGACCCAATGGACAACTCTTCCACTGTTGGGTGGCGTAACCTTGCATCTGCTAAGACGTAAGGGCTGGTACCAGGGCCATTGCCCTGGAACAGTGGAGATGTGGAAGCTTGGTACTCAGCAATACATTGTTTGTGTATCCCTGTACATAGCCTTGAGCGATAATCTAGAGCGCCCATGGCAAACTGCTTTGTGCCATGTTCTGCAGGTCTTGAAGTCACTTTCCTTCATGAAAATCAAGGCCTACCTTTCTTAGGTAAACCTTCTCTCCTTTGTGACAATGTGACTGAAATGTGATGAAAGATTTTTTAAGAGAAACTGTTAGCTTTGTTTTACTGTTGTTGATAAACCAAGAGTGTTTGGCAAATGTTTGGGCATGGAAGCTGGTAAATACAACCTGACCATGGTGAATCTCTCTCTGCTTTCAACTAAAATGAAAGATGTTTAAAATTAACATGAATTTCTGTGGCTTTTGTTAGATAAATAAAACATAAATTGAGAACTTAAGCTCATCATCTTCAGACTTGAGTCAACATAGGCCCTTCAGATTAATGCACTTGAAGATAAGAGACTTGAAAATACTATACTTTGGGCACTGTGGTCTGAGGTCAGGGTAATGTTCCACACAGAAGCCTGATAGTCTCAGATCTTTTGAATCAGCTCTCCCCTGTTCTCACTGCAAAAGGTAGCAGTGGCCTCTTCCTGAGAGATGACACCATATTTGAGTTCTAGGTGACTTGGGTTCGATCCTCTGCTCTGCTAAAGCTTCCCTAACACATGCTTCCTCATGCCAGTCCGTGGCCAGGGAAGATGCACTAAGGACTGTAGGGCACCATATTACTAATGATATGTGATCCATCAAAGTGCCATGGACAGAAGCTGATCCTCTGTTTGGAAAAGACACTGAGAAGTTTACCCTGTCCAAGTATTTCATGCCCCTCTCAGGACATTTCACAATTACCTGCAGGAGTAAGCTACAGAACCAATCGACACCTCATAGACCTGTAGTCCACCCATCCCAACAAGCCATCCATGGACTTGTGGTAACTGCACTCTTCATCTTTACAGGAGGTGTAGTCAAGGAAGGCCAGGCTGTGAGGGGAGGAGCAGGACAACCATGCCCTTGGTGTCTTCCTTTCTATTGCAGAGCAGTAACTTGCAGTGAGGTTTCCTCAGTTTCATATCACATAGGTCCTGCTACTTGGAGTAAAAAGGTGTCTTGTGGAGAACTTATCCCCACTTCCATGGCCATGAGACCCCAAGAGAGGTTTATGGAGGGTGGCACACACACTCCTCCTTTCCTTCCTGAGCTCTACTTGCTTTTTAAGGGAGAACCCCAAGCAGAAAGGCTGTGAAATCCCACAGGACTTGGGCAGTGAAGGTGTGAGGGAGAACAAAACAGAGTTCTTACCACCTACGATGATAATCTGGTCTCCAATTGTGACAGCTGGTGCACAGACATTCTTTACCACTCTGGTCTCCATCCGAAACCACATATTCCTGGAGACATGGTAAACCTGAAAAATAAATAAAGATACACATGCGGCTGTTCATGTTGCATTTTAACTGGCAATTGTAATTACAGAGGAACTTATTCATTTTATTTTGTCCTAATGAATACAACCCTCTGGCTTGAACTGCTGGAAAGCTGAGAATTTACCCACTTTTTTTCCTAATATGTCCCCTTGGAAAGCATTCTAGTTCTCCAGACTTTTCTGTTCGAGAGATGCTAGCACACACACTAAAGCAGAGTCTATCTGCCATATGCAAGATTCTTGACTAAATCTTTGCATGACCATCAAATCACTATAGCTCCTGGATACTGCTTTTCTCAAGTGCAAGCCATTTCTTTTCGTTTTCCAGTTATTCTGTGTATTTCCTGGGCAAACAAACCTGAACAAACCTGCTAGCTCTGCTGGCAGCCACAGTGTTTGCCCAGCTTCTATTTTTGTGCTGGTGGCTGGTATGCGCTCAGTTTGGTTGATGGGACTTAAGAATGGTATCTAAGTCATCAGTTGATGTGAGAAAAAGAGCTGTTGCCAGATGATGCTCATTCAGTCATCTGTACCTGGGCAATGCAATCCTGAATGTCACGTCATCCCCTTCTTAATACAGCAAATATCTCCAGGACAATTCCCCCCAATAACCAAGAGATTAATATCCTTCCCCCTGATAATCAAGTAGTGTTATCACCATAAAGAAGTATTGCTCATGTGCTGGCTGCCACCTTAGCCTTTAATGATCTTTCTTAGATAAAACACTCAAACCGGTGAAAAACACTCATAGGGAAAGTAAAATTTCAATATTGCTAAAGCTTGGAATCAGATAAGAAAGGATCTCTTCTATTTTTTCTTCCTAGCCGAGCGTAACTGCTGAAAGCAGGCAGAGAGCCAGCAACATGTGGCAGGAGCCACATCTTTAACACAACTGTTGATGTGAAATAACTGTCAGTTTAAGTTCTGGCACTTTGATGAGCAAGAAGCTAATCGCTCTAATAACAGCAAATCTTTGCTTTTGCTGCAAGTGAGCAGGTGTGCAGCTGAAACCCCAGCTTGGCTGCCAAGTGGAAAGCACTGATTTTAGTGAGATTGGCTACAGGCATGAAGCCAGGCATGGGGATCAGCTGCTGCCTGCCACAGCATCACCTGCAGCAGCTGTGGCCCCAGTGCCCACCAGCGGCAGAGCTGACTGACACCCAAGGAAGTACCATAGGTCTTCTGCCTGTGAAACACTCAAAGGGCAAAAGTGAAGAGCTGTAATGCTCTCTGCAGACAAGACTCCCGTGAAGCCATGTGTCAGCTCATTCTGCCTCCTGCTGAAACTCACAATAAACTTCCTCTGGAGGATGATGAACTGCTGAAAACCTTATATGAAAGTACCTACAGGTACGACTGACCATTACCTGGATCAGCCGGACAGGGTTTTGCATAATATCTTCTCCTCCAAAGAGGTAGACCCTCTGATCTTTGGCAGCAACAGCAGGGTGAAGGACTGCCACAGGCATGTTTGCCATGCTCTCACAGGTGTTGTAGACACTATCATATCTTTCCACAGAATTCAAGATTTCCTGGTTTTCACCAATTCCACCAAATGATAAAATAAAATTTTTATATGCCAAGCTTCTCTGGGAGTAACGTGGAACTAACATGTGCTCAACTGTCCTCCACTGATTGAGTTTGAGGGAATAAATGTAAATATTATCACTGACTGGACTTTTCTTATTGCTAATAGGCATCCCTCCAAGCACATAAATATTGCTGTGCAAGCTCACTGCAGAGGCTTTGTACAGGCGCACGGGAAGTTTGGCCAGGCTTAGCCATTGGTTTGTCTTGTCATCATAGAGCAGGACATCCCTCGTGGTCTGCTGGCTGTCCCTCCTGCCGCCAATGATGATGAGAAACTCTTGGTTGGAGTATCTGCGAGGAACATGCAGCATGGGCTTGATGTCAGGTGCGCTGGTACTGTATAAGGAAAACATATGTCTCCGGGCTGATTCAAGGATGCTCCTGCAAGTGGCTGAGGACTGAATGAGGGAGTCATTGGCAATGAAGTGGAAGAGGAAAGTTGGATGGACATACTGAAGACGGACTTTCTTGAACAGTTCTTGGATGTAGCGTTGTCTTGCCTGGAGGTCATGCCGGATCCAGACCATCAGTGTCTCAAAGACCTGCTCCTCCTCCCCACAAAGTTCATCATCCCCAAGGTAATCGATGAGCTCCAACGGACAAAGGTCCTTCAGGTCCTCTGAATAGGCCACCTCAGGAAAGCATTTCAAAGCCATAGCCTTGGCTTTCTTATTCAGGCTTTGGCAGTTCAAGACTTTTGCTAGTCTGATCATGCTCAGACAGTTGTCAGGGGTCAGCTTGTCCTGGAGGTAGGCAGAACAGGCCTCAAACAGCTTAGTGTACTGCAGCATGGAGGCTGTCTCCAACAGGCATAGAACATTCTCAGTGGATATAAGAATCTCCCCTGTGTAAACATAAAGGATAATCTGATCCAAAGTCTCGGCATTGATGCCGTTCAGGATGACCTTAGCCTGGCGACTCTCTCTGAAGTTGTTACAGAACATTGCCTTGAAGTACGGACTGCTGGAAGCCAGCACATTTCGGTGACAGGGGATTTCAAAGCCCCCAGAGCAGAGGGTAACATCAGTCAGCATCCTGCTTTGCCGCAGAGCATTCAGCTGTCTCAGCAGTTCAGAAGAGAAGTCCTGGTCTTTGAAGAGAAGCTCCTCAGTGGATTCTTCCTCCATAGCAAAATAGGAGAGAGATGAATTCTGGACTTGGCAGAAAAACAATTAAAAATCTTAGCAGCTTTTATTGAAATATCCAGCTCCAAGGGAACAAATTCGGGACTTTGATGTTGCTCTAAATATCCATTTGCTGTTATGTGTAAAAATGGAACATGGGTTAAGCACAGTGGGAAAATAATAAAGAAGCTAAAAGGTCACCAAGACCCTTTAAAATTTTCATAGTTATCAGATAGGTTGCAGCTTTGAGGTCAGCACTGCCTGCGTCCCTGGCAAGAAGCAAAAGCACTGAAATTATCTCACTGATTTGGGATGAAAGCTGGACGGCTGAAGCAATTGGTTTGCTCATTTTAATCACATTGAAGAAATGCGCTTAGACATTTATACACTGTTTTAAAGTATTAGCATTTTAGTAGCTTGCGCCTCTTTCCCCTAGAGTTAGTCACTCCCAAAGAATGTAAATCTGGCAGAGCTGAACTCTGCAGCAGGGCAAACGAAACCCTAGAGACTGGGAATCTGCATTAAAACAATTATTAACTCTGCTTAGCTGTGGGGTTTTTATGTTAATCAGACACACAATGAGCAAATTAAATGCCAGGCAGAACAATACGATGAGTATCTATAGTCCTGGCTAACTGCTCAACCTGCAGTGAAACAGTAGGGTAGAAACATTTACCTTCTCTTGTCCTTCACTGCATGCACTTACTTTCTGTCGTTTATTCTCTGCTGAGATTTTCCATAGCTAGAGCCTGGATAAAAACCTATAAACCCACAGGACGTTTCTTTCAGTAGGTAAGTGATTCATAGAGGGTGATTTCTGGATGTGTTTATTCTGAAGTCACTTTTGCCGCACTCGGGAGTTGTGCGCAGGAGCGGGGAGGCAGTGGGGCATTGTATACATTCCAGTGCTAAGAATAGGCACACACGGTCTTCTCACTGTTATCACATGTGACGCCGCTGTTGCCTTTTGCAATGACCTGGCCAGTAGCGAGCATGCCCAAGTGGTGTTTTTCTGGCAAATGTTTACATATAATAAATAGACACGAAGAGGAAAGTTCATTTATAAAAGTCCTGGCTGTCCATTTGGAAACAGCAGCAAGACCCTGTCCTAAAGTGCCTGGGAACTCTAGAACCCTGTAAACAGTCTGCATGCCTTACACTAGGTAATGCACTGTCACCGTAGTTTCATGGAGAAAGACAGAGAGAGAAGGGCTTCCAGGGACCCCAGGGGGACAGGCTGTGTCTCCACCTTATGGATAAACCTGGGGAGCATTGGCCTGCTGCAGCCTGATGGGAGCTGGGAACCCTGCACCCAGGGCTGCCCCAAGGCGGGCAAGGAGAACCCAGCTACTTCACATAGAAAATATCAGGTTGTGGCCTTTTGTGTAAGGGCTTCAGGTATCTGAAACTTATAGCAAAGAACTTGAAGAGGCGGCTTGAGGAAGCTCAGCGTTCTGGGTGGGCTGACCAGAGCCGTTTGCCGAAGTAAGTGCAGGAACCTGGAAACCAAGGGTCCAGAGTGGCAGGTCCTAGGGTGGCACTTAGCTCCCCAGGGCAGACATCTCAATGGGGTCCCTAACTGCAGATGTCTGCACATGAAAAAGGTGGCTGAGCTCCTTGTGCAGCCAGAGAGGTCTAGGCAATACAACAGTCTGCCGAGTTATTCAGGTCACCAGTAAGTATCACCTATATTTGGGCAGGTGAACAGTCCTTCAGCCGCTATTAGGTCTCCACGGGTGCTGATCTGCCTCAGTCATAGAATCATAGAATAGTTTGGATTGGAAGGGACCTTAAAGGTCATCTAGTTCCAATCCCCTTGCCATGGGCAGGGACATGTCTCACTAGATCAGTCTGCCCAAGGGCCCATCCAACCTGGCCTTGAACACCTCCAGGGATGGGGCATCTACAACCATCCTGTTCCAGTGCTTCACCACACTCACTGTGAAGAAATTCCTCATTATATCTAGTCACATGTAGGTGACCACGTTTAACACTCCCATGTAGGTATCTGTGATGATGAACCTAAATCCATCCCTAAAGCTAGAATCAGTTGAGAACCTCGTGCCAGTGAAGGATCCTCCACAACCCCAGCTGGTCCCTGGCCTGGGTCTCCAGAAGGTCCAGTGTACAGCAGCTCCCTGCCAATTTTGTGGCCATTTCAGGAAAAAATGGCAATGGCTACCTGTGCCTGGGTAACTGAGACCCCTCATCTGTGGTGGAATTCCTCTGTTTATTCCAGGATGGGACTGAATCCAAAATGCAGTTTGTAAGCATTGCTACCACAGGGAAACACAAGGTTAAAGCAAAACTCCTCTTATTTTCAAAGTCAAAGCTCATGGGTGAGTCATGTCTGTGTCTAATCACAATGAGGCAGATGATTGAACATCTTTGGGAGCCACAATGCCCTTATGTCGACTCCCATGCCATGCTGGTGTTTGCAGTCCTCCATATGTTCTTGCCTCCGCGTCCTGGCAGACTGCAGGGTTGGGGGCAGACCGTTCCTCTAAAAACAACAGCTTGGTATCATGGGTCGTGTCGTACGTGGCCTTTCCCAGAGACTCTTCAATGCAACATAACAACATGATGAAATGCCTGAAGGCTAGACAAAACCCCAAAGGCACAGCCCTGTGTTAAAGACAGGGTGGTGGTCGGCTGGCATAGTGTTTTGGAGGCTGTGGCACCTTTCCTTCCTGCACAATCTGTATGAGTATGTGCACGAGTGTGGATGGCCAGGCAAAGTGATGGTGGGAAAGGGAGGAGCCATTGGACTTAACTCCTGCAGATGAGTCACTTTGAGGGTAAACATGCAGCCTCTTCTTAACTAAAGAGATGATGCAGGGGATGAAGTTGGAGCGCTGGAGAAAATGTGCCCTCCCCTCCCTTTTCCCTGCTGCCGCTGCCTCACCAGCTGGCCATGATCTTGCTATAAATATTTAGAGTGGCATTAAAAACCCAAAGGAGAATTTCTCTCTCCTCGTCCAGAGAACATTAGCTACCCAAACAAAACGCCCTCTCGCTTTCTTTCTTGCTCTGTATGTATATGCTCTCATTGTGGTCTGTTTTGATGATTGATTTAGCTTTATGTCTCTGTTTTGGCTCTAACTCTTTGCTGCCGGTTTAATTCTGCCTCTTCTTGGCAATGGCTGTACATTACTTTCTTTAACCCTTAAAGAAACAAATGATGCTCTCTAGCTTCACTAATGAGGCTGTTTTATGTGGTCAGTGAAGGGTAGGTGGGATGTTCTTCTGCCTTCAATACTGATAAATGTAGCATTAATTCAGAAGATGCCAGGATCGAGGGCTTTGCGTGGCTGTGCAAACTCCTGCTAACCCAGAGTACAGTGTGTGCTGTATAAATAGTTTATTGCTCTCGAGAGGGTTGCTGCTCCCTGCTGAGTACCCTTCTCTGCTGATTTGGGGCCAAGGCTCCAGAGCAGTGAAGCTGCTGCTGCCTGCTTTACAACTCTCTCTTCTTTCTTTCCCAGAGATTACAGTGTCAGACACCTCTCCAACCAAGTGGGCACATCAGCACTGCTTAGTTATTTCCTTTATAAATAAACTAGAAATCGTTTTCCATGGCATTTCCTAGAACAGTATGTCCTATATGGCCTTCACTGCTGCAGCATGACCCATGGTGAGATGGTCAAGCTGTTTTTTCTATAGGACAGTGCAACTTGTCCAGGAGAGTCTGTCTCTGAGTGAGTGCTTGAGGCTGGTTTCCTAGGCTGGCATGCTATTGACTCAACCAGGCCTGAGCAGTATTTCTGAGGAGGGCAGGATCCTGCATTAACCATAGTAGTGGGGCATGGTGCAAGTATAATGGGCTGGTCTAAACATCTTGTGCAAGTGGGAAAGAGGGCTCCTTCCCTGGTTAGGTGACCCAGCAGCACTGCGCGATGTGATGATGCAGGTTCCTTCTAACTCTTGAGGGAGGCTAGAGCCATTGATGCTGTTCGTAAACAGTGCTCCCCCTGCAGCTGCTGCTGTACAAACTGCATCAGTGGACAGTTTCTAGAAAATGAAATGTCTGCCAATGGATGACCACTTTCTGCAATGCTGTATACTCAGCCTGATCCTTCTGCTGTCTCTCCTTAGGTATTTGGGATTGCTTAGTTTTGGAATTAGCTTGACTGAACCTTTGAACTGACTCAGAGCAGCTCTTCTTATGTTTCAACGTAATGGGATGATGAAATGTTTATTAGCATGCACTAAGCAACAGAGCAGAAAAAATCTGTGATCTAATCAGCCAGCAGACAGGTGCACAGAGATAATTGGTGATGTCAGACAACTTCTGAAACTCATACACTGATCCTATTACAATTCAGGTGAAAATTAAAAAACATGGATAAGGAAAAAGACTTGTTCAAGGCAGACACCTCACTGAGCTTCTGTTGTGTGTGTTGCCTTGATGACTACCAGTCCCACAGTTATCAAGTAAGAGATCATCCCTTTCCCTAAATGTGCAGTCTGAATAGATGCAGGGACAAAAAATATTCCTTGTTATGGTCTCTGTAAAACTGGGAGAGGGAAAAAAACTCCCAGAATTAACATTCATCATTGCAAAACGAGATAATTACATGGTTCATAATTAATCAGATGCTGTGAGTTGGAGAGGATGGGAAGAGGCCCCAAGCAGCAATGGTGGCTGGCTGGGGTGATAACCTTCACCCCAGGCTGGGAGAGAAGCCAGGGCTACTTGGGATGCTGCGTGCCCTGGCAGCATGGAGTTTGGTCAGTGGGACTTGGCTAAGGTAAGATGGACCCTTAACTTCATTTTGTTTATTATAAGCTGGAGGGTAGAGAAATATGGGAGCACAAAGGAACACTAATGAGTTGGAGAATTGTTAGATTAGTGTATTGCATATATACACAATGCATGTAAACATATATTAAAAATATGTGCATTGAAAGAGCAAAAGTATGTCTATAGTAGCAAATTATTATCAAGAGACAGCAAGAATATGGACCTTTCTACTCAACACGTATGTCTGTATCTCCCCCAGCTGATAGCACCACCAGGAGACCTAACTCCATGTGTGATGTCTGGGACAGACCTGTGAAGGAACTATTTCGCCACATTGAGCAGCCAGTTTTGGATGGATCCTGACACTTCCCACTGGAGTAGCCTCCCCAAGTCCTGTCTGTGCTCAGCCAGAGCCCAGTACAGATTCACAATTTGATTTATTGGATTGGGAAAACAGCACTTCGACCCTGTCCACTAGCTCTGTGGTCGATGTCTCAGGTTCACTGCAGGCGATGAAGCTCCCCAAGCTAGGAAGAAGTGCAGAAGACTTTGAAAAGTACAAGGAATCCATTGTGAATATGGGAATTGATGGACAATTTTATGTGGCAATATGATGAAGTCCTTCGCGTTATGTCAGGCAACAAGAATACAATGTCTATTCCACATGACACTGCCAGTGTGGTCTCCTACACACAAACTACCTGATTCTCCTAGAGTTATGAGAAGGCTGGGGTGGGGAACCCCTGAGACGTCACCTAGTGCACCCTCCTGCTCACTGCAGGGCTAACCTCAGAGTTAGATCAGGTTGCTCAGTGACTGGTCCAATTGAATTTTTCAAATCTTGAAAGACGGAGATTTCATAACCTCTCTGGGCAAACTGCTCCAGTCCTGAACCACTATCCTGCTGAAGATTTTTTCCCATATGGCTGATAGGAATTTCCTTTGTTGCAACATGTGAATGCTACCTCTTGCCCACAGAAAAATCTGCTAAATTCTTGCTGCTGCTTTTAGTTGCTGACTATCTGGTCTTCTTCCTATTCTTTAGGCCCATATACCCTTATAATCCTTCACCCTCATGCCTCTGTAACTACATTTTCTATTTAGCTGCTCAGCATCGTGATTTTCCTGAGTTCTGTCACCATAATTGTCATTCACATTTGTATGATTCTTAATTCTGAACTAAGGCTTAGTTAAAGACTTGATAAGATCTGGCTTTGGTTCTGATTTTGCAGATGAGGGAACAGACTACATCTGTGGCCACCAGTCTAGAAATCTGAACTCAAATTTTGAAACCTTGATCTAAACGTCAGTTTTTGAAGCACAGGGGCAAGTTTCACTCTTACAGCACTGGAGACACAGGGCAACTTCACAAATGTTACGGCCATCACTGTATTGGGTACAGATAGAGAGATATGGCATGTAATTCAATAATGACTTTGGCCCAGTATGTGTGGGTGTGAAGATGTGTGGGCTCCTGGCTTGGTTTCAGGCCAATCTCTAATTAAAGACTGAAAGATTAAGATGAAAGCAACTGTACTCTTCCTTCTTTAGTTAGAATAACCTGCTAGCATTAATTAAAACAGTCTTCAGGCAAAAATAAATTTGGCTGCCAAAGTTATGCGCTTCACATTAAATAAGTACATATCTGGGTATAAGTGTGCTGAGCTTCTAGAGGTTTCACAGAAACCACTCATACAGCCTTGGTCACTCTTGTTGGAATATTTTAAAACAAATCCTTTGCCCAAATCAGCTTCTTCGTGTGCATTTCAGACATCTGCTGGCTTTTTCTTCAAACTACATAATTTGAGAACGAGTACCTGCTAGCTTGTTTTGGACTGAACATACAGTGTGACCTCTGGAGGATAAAATATCACCAGGAACACTGGGCATCTAAGTAGATTATTCATCTATCCTTCCTATAGTCTCTGGTTACAAGAGCCCCATGGCAACAGCAACAAGAAGATAAGCATTTGCAGATTCTGCACTGCTCTGCTCTTTCTGGGTCTAGATATTAAAATACCTTTGATAAAGGCAAATCCAGAATCAGATGGTTCATTTCAGGTTCAGTATCTGCCTCTGGTGTTTTTACATTGGTAGAAACATTGCCAAAGGAGGATTAGGCCTCTGAAATACAAAAATGTCCTGTTAGATCTGTGTGTGTCTTTCTTAAAAGCCCTCCATCCTTCCCATCTCTCATATATTTTGCCCCATCCTTAGAGACGATAATTAGGCATTCAGATGCTAGTGCTGTGACATACAAGCTGGGAGAAACAGCTTCAGTGCTTCAGGAATACTATTTTTCAATGGGAATTAGATGCTATCAGCCATTATACGTCAGAGGAACTAGGTCTGAAAGACCCTTCCCCTTGGAGAGCAATACAAAGAAATGTAGGATTGAGCCAGTCATAGAGAAATGTTCACAAGCCCACCTCCTTGACTCAGACTCCCCTCTCTCTCTTCTTATTTGTCAGGTCCTTTCATGTTATTTTTCATCTCCATCTTCTGTCATGTGATTATAAGATCTTAGAGTAGTTCAGAGAGAAAGGAAGCTCTGGCATTCTCTAGTTCAACTGTCTGCTCAAAGCAGCATGAACCATGAGATCAGATTGGGTTGCACAGGGTTTTATTAGCTCGGTCTTGGAAATCTCTAAGGATGGAGACCATGCAGTTATCCTGAGGCCCACATCTGCCTCTGTGGGAACAGCATTTCCCTGCCTGACAGATCCATCTCATGAAGTTCTTTCTCTTCCCCAGGTTTGCTCCTGCACCATATTCCAAGAGATGGTGCCAATGGGGACTGCAAGTCCTTAAACCCCTCGTGGAATAACTTAGGAGGTGTCTGTGCTGAGAAGACAACTCACAGACTCATTGGGAAATCACTCCAACCTTCCCTGCTCATAGCGGGGTTTTAATCAGAGCCTGGCTTAAATCATTAATTCACAGCCCTCGGGTTGTTTAAAAAGCTGTGATAATGAGCTGAGAAGAAATGACTATCCATTTTCTCTTGGTAGGACTGTAACAGCATGACATGGCACCCATCAAATTGGGGAAAGAACAGGAATAATCTTCAGAAGAAGAGAAAGACAGAAAATCTACCCAGAAGAAATAGTGACAGAAGATTCCTCCGCATATGCAAACACAAAGATGTCAATTTAGATTTAGTTTTTTTTTAACATGATTTTATTGCTTAAGGACATTTGGCGAGATAGCCATAACATAAACCTCACGTCCAGTATTACTTGGCAACACATTTCCCATCTGGAAAGAAAATAAACTGGATTTTTTTCTTTGTGCTAATGCCACATTTTTTGGATGCTATTTTGGAAACTTATCAAGAGGTGGCTGCTCAGCATGCCTTTTCGTTCTTGATGGCTTTTTAGTGCAAAATAGCCAGCAGCAGCTTTCTGAAGTCCCCAGAGGTATCAGATCGGACAGCTTCAGCTAACGACTTCTTGTACATTTGCTGGAACTTCTCCTTTATTGCTGGCAGGTCACTCTGAGGAGACACCAAGAGCTTCTTTAGAAGAGTGGGATATGCTTTGACTAATATGCCCTGCTCCTAACAGGACTCCTGGGGTCTGATCCAAGGTCCACCACACCCAGTGGGAGGAGGAAAGGAGAAAATAGGAGGTCTAATAATTTTTGAGGACTTTCAGCTTAATATTCAGATTTTAGGTAAGTCCATGTCAGATGTTGTGATGAGGGAACACTGACTGTGAAGAGGGGTATGGACTTGTGTGGAGAGCTGTGCCCAGGCACCCACTGGCATCTCTGATCAGTGCCCAGTGGTGCAATATGGGCACAGACTTGGTACCAGACAAGCTCGCACAGGTTGCTGTGAACTCCTGAGGCCACTCCATGGTGGCAAGCAGAGAAAAAGGCACTTCTAGGAGTATGGCTAAAAGAGAATTTTTTTTCCACCCACAAAAGTAATTTTCTGGTTACTGTGTGTGGGAGAATTAAACGCCTCGTCTCAAGCTTTCTTGTGAAAAGGCACCCGTAGCATGGCTCTGACCTTTATCACTGGTATCGGAAACATTATCATAATTGGACTGTGTCTTAACAGTGAGACTACCCTGGAGACTAGTTTCTCACACTGCTAATCGTTGAGAAATATGCTCTCCTTTTCCCTGTGAATGACTTCTCCTTTATATCAAGACTGAACCAGCCCTGTGGTTACAACCTACACAGCTTACAAGGAAGGAAGACTTAAAGACTGTGTTTAAGATATCAAATGTCTTGTGCAGTTCTGTGCTATTTAAAATGACAATTATCTCTTTTGGCTCATTATTTTTCTTCCCTCCTCCCCATCTGTTTTTCCCAGTTGGAACCAGAGGGAATTGGCAACATATGTTTATAAGTAATTCTCAATTGGGGAACTGCTGCTTCATCATTACTTAACCAGGAATTTGCTTTTAACATCCTCTTGGGGCCAGGTCTCCTCATGGGCTTGTTTTAACCAGGTACAGTTGACTCCACTTGAAATTGCCTGCATGCTGTCTGGTTTAGTTCTTTGGCAAACAAAAATAAATGCAATATCAAAATTAGAGCTGCCTGGGTACAAAAGCAGAGTGTGATCACTGATGTAATCGGGCTGAAATAGGTTGGCTGAGCACATGACTTACCAGGACTCACTCCGTAACCTCTACATTTGTATTTCTCCCAGAGCTGATGTAAGGCATTACAGGTTGCAGAGTACACTACCTCAGCCCTGGTCACAAGGATGCGAATCAAGGTCTCCTCATCAGTCCCAGCTCCTTTCATTGATTTGTGCAGAAGTGTAGCAAAGTAACCTGGGCAGTCTTTGGCACAGCTGACTAGAGAAAAGAGTACGAGGCCTTATTACACTTTTAATATTTACATTTTGTGATACACCTTCAATGAGAAGGAAATAAATAAACAAGAAATAAAGGAAACTGTCTTGGGTTTGTATTTAGATGATCTGGTAGGGTTTTCATCCTGTGACTGGTCATCTCTCAGTATGCGAGGGGAAGTCTTGGAGTCTGGATGAGAGATTTCTCCACAGAGAAATCATGTTTCACTATGAAATGATCAGCACTGAGAAATCTGCCATTCCACAGTGAAAATGAAATGAATGAGAACAAGCATTTCCCCCTCTGGAGTTCTCTTGCCCAGCTGTTCTTGGAGTAGCTGCTCACTCCATAGCTCACAGGGGCAAGATTTGGGAAAGCCCAGATCCAGATGGATAACAGTAATACCAGGAAGCTAACCAGAGCCAGGGCACAGGCTTAAATATTGATCAGAGTAATCTTTAGTGCTAAATGGCTGTCAAAGACCCTGTACATTTTTATAGCAGCTGGCTAATATACTTCTGATGATGCCTGGGCATTCGCTGGAAGTTATCAACAGCCATGGCCTCAGGGGCAGCTTGGTGGTGGACGCCTGGTGTTAGAAGGCAAATAACCTCACTGCATGGAGAAGGAACTGTGTCTAGCAAATTTTATTTCTAAAAACAAGGGGTCCAAATCACTATTGAAAACTGGCTTTTCTTTTCCTGTCAGATACATCTGCTCAGTTTAGAGCTATCTTGATGTCTGTCACCAGACTGTGCACAGGCCCCCAAAAACCAATGTCAGATCATGGCAAGAATTAGAAAAGAAAGCTCTTGACACTTTTATTTTTTTACCAAGAGTGAGATAAGCCTTCTCCAAATCTCCAGATGTTTCGCTTTTAATGGATTCTTCTATCTCCTTCCCACACACCTACAAGGACAACAAAAAGAAGCCATCAGAGTGGTTGTCTGTACATGTCATCCCACTGCCATAAAACCAGCCTCAGATTTAGGATCCAATGGCAAAAGGCCAGTTCAGATCCTTTAGAGCCTTTCCAAAGGACTAGTTCAAGGGCAAATGAAGGTCTCCTCTGGTGCAACTCCTCACAGATTTCACAGCACCAAGAGAAGAAGGTTATGTGGCCAGGTATAGCACAACAATTAAGAAATGGCCAGCATTAATCAAGCAGTTGCATGTACCTGAGGGCTTCTAGGACAAAGAAACTACAGCTTCTTCTTGAGTGATGCCTAGTCAGGAGAAACAGTTTGAGCTTCTTCTAACCCCTCTGTCTAAGACTCTGGATAAGATAAATTTTGGAGCTTTACCAACTCTGTGATGTTTTGTCACTTATTGTCTTTGGCTTCCCAGGGAAAGTTTACAAGCACTGCAGTTGTTCCCTATTTTTTTATTATTCTGGAGGATAGAAGAAAACCAGGCTGCCACTTCAAAACAGAGTTTAACCTGAAATTTGTGAATGGATTGGTTTAGGCAACCTGATCTGCTTGGCTTTAGGAATTAAAAAGCTAAGGTAGCTTGGCTATTGGAACATTTAACTGAACCCCCAGGGTTTAGGCCACTTCGAGGGAAGAGACTATCAGTTAGGGACTGGTTTTGTACTCCTGCCAGCAACAACCCAAACCTTGGATTAAGCTGCAAACATTTTTCCAACTATGGGTTCCTTATTGTGCTGACATTGAAATACAGCCTTCGTTGGAGTTTTTTTCATCTTTAATACCTAGCGTTACAGTTTTCTGATGAACTCCAAGTCACCTGAGGGAAAAACAGGACTATGAGCCAGAGGTGGAAGGGGCCCTTCTCCTGAGAATAAATGTCTCTGCTGAGCTTCCACCTTGCTGCCAGGAGAAGGACCTTGAATCTCCCGTTGTTTTGACTTTCACAGGTCATTTCCAGGTGAGAGCTCTCAGCAGAGGTTGGTTCAGTTTCAGGCATATGTAAAATGTCCCTCGTGGGTGACACAGGGAGAAGTGACAGCCAGCCAGGATCCTACTACCTAATTTGTCTTATGCTTGGAGGTAGAGGAGAGCAAAGCAAAGTATCTGTAGAGGCTATCTGCTCAGCGTGGAGGAAGAGGAAGTTGCTGGAGATGTGTATCTGCCCGGCCAAAATAAGTAAGTGAAGCAGTGGGATCAGGATGAGAGACTGTCAGGCTCTGCTTTGGAGAAGAAGAGGAAAAGACCAGAAAAGCAAAACACAGCTGCACAGCAGGAGTTTGTGAACCTGTCCCTTTGCTGGTCCTCCTGCAGGAGGGGAGACACCCACGGCTGTGCAGCTGTAGGAGGGAAATAACATCACAACATTTGTTTGACTGGATGTGGTGTAGGTTGTGAAGGAGAATAGGTTCTTCACCAGTGGAATATACAGGTCTTAATCCCTATTTCTATAAGATTGGGATCCAGTTGTATAAAAATGTTTTCCAAGATTCTTAAAGCATTTAAGAAGTTTTAAAATGGTAAAGAAAGGATCGTCAGCTCTACATGTTATTGTAAAGCCTGCAAACCCACATTGCAGAAGTGAATAACTCACCTTTTCATAGGCTTGGAAAGTAGCTCTCAGCTGACTGTAGCTTCTCTTTGCTAAGACCACATTGAAAGCCAGCTCATCTGTTCCCCAGCGGCCTTCACCTGCCTTAAAGATTGCATGTTAGTTTTTTGAAGCGCTCATTTATTCACAGGAGAGGCAAAAAGTCAGCCAGAGCCCTTGTTCTACCAAGCTGCAGCCTGTGCCCTGTTTGCTTCATCTCCTCATGCTGCCATCGCCTCCGTGCTTTGTGTATTCAGTCACTCCCCAGGCAGTCCTTGCTGTACTGCATGGGGCAAATGCAGATTTTTCCAGGTTTGCACTTACTTTGTACAGATCTGTGGCATCTTGCTCAGCGAGTTCTGCATTGACCTGTTGGGTCTCATCGCGGGTTGCCTACAGGAGAGGACATGACAGTAAAAAAAAACCAGACCAGATGCTGGTGACATTTCATAGTGGAAGGGAAGTGTCATCTCCAGGCCCTCACAAATATTTTGTTTATAGTTTTGCTGCCATCTGCTGACAATGCCTTATAATGGGGCTTGGTGGAACTGGGTGGAACAGCTCCCTGTGGCAGGTGGCCTGCTGGTATGCCTTGCCCCCAAACTCCTTGCCATCCCATGGATGCTCTCACTCCCACCCCCAGCCAGGATGTCTCCAGAGCAGAAAACAAAATCAGACGAAAACCTGATCTGAGTTTGCAGCTAGTCTTGCTTTGAGGACGGCTGGACCAGAGCTCCAGAAGTCCCTTCCCACCTTGCTTGTTCTTGGGTTCTGCTTTCTGCCATTTTTTGCAGTTATTTTTTGACTGGTGGGAAGTGGTAGCACACGTGGCCAGATGCTGAGGTAGGAATGAATCTGAGGTGTGCAGACAGAGCTGGGGCAGGATGGTCCCAACACGGCTTTTAGTTTCACCCCCAGAGGGCTGAGCTGCTGGGCATGTACAACTCCCTAGGCTCAAAACTGCAAAGTCTTAGGAAAGCAGATGGTGTATCTGTCATCCAGCTACTGCAAGAAGGTCCCTGGTATCTGCAATGAAGTGCTGATGTTTTCCATGATGTTGGATATGCCCTGATAACTGCAAAATGTTTTCCTGGCTAACATATATGTTCTGAGCATTCACTAATCCTGCACGTCCTGGTAGTAATTATGAAGGACCAATCTATGAAAAAAATCTGTGAATAGTATGTATTTGTAACTCCTGAAAATGTACTCCACTGAACAGATTCTTTCCAGAATGGGAATCTAACTGTGGCGTATTTAGCAACACGACTGCTAGGCCTTTAAAGATTCTTTTGTTTATTGAATCTTTTCACTTCTTACGGCTGTCTGATCAAATTGGCCACTGTATTTCTAGATGTGATTCTACTTTTCTTAATTATACTGTCTCTTTATGGAGAAAGTATGTTTTTCTTTATTTCATGTTGGTTGTTTAAACTAAAATGTGTTGTGATGGAAAATACGCTTTTTCTTTTCTGAATGGACAATTAACATAACAGCAATCTTTCTTTCCTGTTCTCTGTCTATCTGAACAGTAAATTCCTCAGCTGAGATGGAAATCATATTTTGCTGGCTTTGGGAAGAATTCAGCATAATGTAGCCATGACCTTGAGTGGGTGTTCTAGCCAATACCCTGCTATAACTAATAATAATACAATGCCATTGTCTTCAAAGTATTTGCATTTATAAAATTACTCCTGATTTTATATGAGCCCTTTAGTTAAATTAAGAAGCTATAGATATAGAAGGCTCTTACCCTGAAGAATGTCTTTTACTTATTATATAATAATTATCTCATTATCACATTACATATAATAATTACATTATTATAAATACCAGCTAATACTTATTATGATTACCCGGGGTAGACAGGGTAGTGAAAAGGGACTATCTCAATCAAAGAGATGTATAAAAGGAAAGTGCCAAAACTTACCTCTAGCAGAGTGACTAATATCTTCCGTAGGGAGCCACTGGTGTCACTTTTAACATCAGACTCTAGATCCCTATCAAAAACTGTGGGGAAGAAAAATCTGTGAGGGTCCACTCAGGGATAAGGCTTTAAAAGAAGGTGTTTGAAAGACAACACTACTTACGCCGTTTGTATGCCTCCTTTATGTCTACAATTTCCTAAGCAAATAAATCAAATAAACAATAAGGAGATTAATAAATAAATAAGGATTTTTTGTTAAAGAAATTCATTATTTAATACATTAAGAAGCAAACAGCCCCCCAGCAAGTCAGTACCACGCTCATGTTGCTTGAGGTGTGGCAGACAGAGGTGGGAGAAGCTGAATCCCCACTCCATACTCACGCTGGGATTCACTGTCATGCAGAGACATGGCTCAAACTCTGGTTCAGGAAGCATTTCAAGAGATGCCTGACTCATGCAGGCATCCATCTGGTTTCACTTGCAGTTTGGCATGAGCTGAAGGGCTTTTTGAAGAGGATCATGTTCCCGTGTCTGGCGGGAACCACCTTGGAGTGGTCAGAGCAGTGCCAAAGCTGCCTTTAACAGGCACCTGAGGATTCCTCTGTTATCAGTGCTGCCTCTGTGCCACCCGTGGGAGATATGAGTATGACCAAGGAAGGAATTTGAGTAATATTGCTCTTGATCCCTGTTTCAGCCATGGTATGGCAACCTTACAGCTGCAACCACTGACAACAGGCATTTCAGCTGAAGAAACTGTCTGTTGCCTCCTCCTCCTCCTAGTGGCATGGTCTTGGCAAGCTCTTTGCCCTTCTACCTAGGGAAGGTCACACATGGTGTCCCAACCTTATTGCTTCGTGTGCAGAGAATCTCAATTAGCAGGGCCTCATCTGTCCCAGTGCCCTTCATCGCCTTCCGAAGCTCTCGGGCCTCATACTCGCATGGCAGGTCCAACAGAGCCAGTACAGCCTTTTCGAAATTCCCACTCAGGTCTCCCTTCAGGACCTCTTCCATATCCTGTGGGGATACTTGGTGGAGTTAGTTCAAAGCTGAGGTGGAATTACAGTTTTTTTAAAATTTATTTCAGGAAATGTCATTATTTCCAAGCTTCTTCTGTACCAAAACCAGACAAAATCATTAAAAAGGCTTTAAATATATGGGCTTTTTTTTTTTCCAAAATAAATTCCCTAAAAAATTTGTGTCAGATTGGATGAAATGTTTGTCCTACCTTCAAATATCAGATGATACCAGTCACAGAATGGTTTGGGATGAAAAGGACCTTAAAGATCACCTGGTTTCAACCCCCGCTGCCATGGGCAGGGTCACCTTCCACTGGATCAGGTCACCCAAACCCTCATCCAACCTGGCCTTTAACACCTCCAGGGATGGGACATCCACAACTTCTCTGGACAAGCTGTTCCTGTGCCTCACCACCCTCACAGTAAAACATTTCTTCCAAACATCTAATCTAGATCTATCCTCTTTCAGCTTAAATCCAGCTTTGACTCTTACTTGTTTAAATAAATGCAAATTAGTGTTTTTAAAAGCTTAACAGGTGACTTCACTGTGAAGCATAATGAAGAAACTTCCCGCTTGGAAAGAGCTGCAACAGAAGGGATCAAACTTACCAAATTTCTCTTCTAGTTTTGGTTAAAATTGACTTACTGGAAGAAGCAACAGATTTCTACGAAGTGTTTTGGTGCTATGCAGTCAGCATTTTTTCCACCAAAAAAAGATATCAACCTTATGTGATATGATCTACTTAACTCAAAATTTAATAAGGCCCCAGAGAAGAGCTAGGTAGCTTATGTACACTGAGAAGGATGCCTGCTGATGATTTATTTGAAGGCCTATCTGCAGTTAATGTTTCCTGTAGCGTGGGAAGTACTTGACAAGTTCGGAACAAAGAACCGGAAGCCCAGTTCTAAATCTATTGTTCTTAAATACCCTCTTACACAATCACAAGTAACACTCAATCCATTCAAGCCAGAAGCTGACATCAGTGTTGGAGCAGTTTCAACACACAAACCATGAACCTTGCTTCCCAGAGCAGCAGGAGAGCAAAATGATGCAACTTGAGGAACTTGCAGCTCCTTCCTGAGAGATTTGAGCTGCCCAGGTGAGAAGGGTTGCTACATGCTGATGTACTTGGGATGTATCATACCATTTTCTCATTTCTAATGCATATTTTTATTAATCTTCATTCATAGAACTAAATAGTATTTATGTAACTGAAATTTTATCATGCTTGCTGTAAGTCTTACATATAGAATGCTTTCAGGTTCAATGCTGCCTATCTTATTAATGTTCATTAATGACTAATGAGCAAGTAGATCTGAAGAAAACACCAGTTTAATAATAAGCTCTGCAGGATTCCGATGTTTACCTAAATAATATGTTGGAAGCTTTATTTTTCTTACATGCAAAATCATTAAGGCAATCTACATTTCCTCCTCCAGAAACCAAGGGCCCAATGAGACTTCTTCATTTTACAATATGTATTCTACTTTATCACTGGAAGATATTAACACTGTATATATTAAACTCAACAAAAATGTAACGATGCAAGACCAAATAGTTCCCCCTGAATTTGCATCAGATCTGAGAGGGATTCTGACTTAAAATTTCCCTTTTGATTTAATTCCTTCTTCTGAATGTGCTGAAAATGAACACAAGCTGAAATATTTTTATTTCCGTTATGAATTATTTTCTAGCTCTTTCAACTTTAATTAAAATGCTCTGATCTGGTTGAGAGTAATTTCAATAATTTCAAGAAGACTCTGAGGCCTAGGATCAGAAATGTAATTGGTGTTTTAGTAGATAAAATAAAATGCTGAATTTGAAACTAAGCAGTGTCCTCCTTAAATCCACTATGCCCTTGACATGTTCAAAAGCAGAGGCCTGTAGGCTATATTTTTCTGTGAATGGCATGTGGTTAGAAATAGAAAGGCCACTTATTTGGAAATACCTTGTTGTACAGAGCCTTGTACTTCTGTTTTATTTGTTGCCTCTGTGCCGATGTTCGACTTGACAAGACTTCAATAATTTTCTTTTCATCAGTTCCTGAAAAAAAAAGTTGTACATAGGAGTTATTTTTAATCAAGAATCTAATGTAGAAGAAAGAAAACATGATCTCTAAAGAGAAAAAAACCTGATATACATATATCCCCACTGGTGCCAGCTTTAGGTTTTGTAGCATCTAGCAGTCTTTTGAGGATATATTTAGCTGTAGTTAGCTGTTATACAATGCTTAGACCATAAAATAAAAGTTACCATCTCATCCAGGTCACATTTTATCAAGGAAATTGAGTCTTCTGTTTAAGAAGATCAGACACTGCTCCTAAACACATGGTTATGCCAGTGCCTATAGGCTGACATATACATTTTTGGTCACAATACTTGTTTGAGCAGCTCTGAAGTATCACCCACCAGATTCAGTTCATTAAGTGTGCAAATCCTTGTGCTGACACAACAGAACAAAAGGCATAGGGTGAGAAGCCAGGATAAGCAGGGATGTTTAAACCAGCTTCATTAACCCACAGCCTGAATGTACAGCCTGCAGAAAATGGGTTGTGTTTTGCACTAAATGGATCTAGAAGAGGAGTAGGAACCTGCCTTCTTGGTCTAAGTCTCTTCAGATGCTGTTTGACGCTGTTTTGCTTGGCAAGTGAGAGAGAAGTGGGGGTATAAATTGACCCAGTGATAGGCACCACAGCAGCTGCTTCTCCCAGAAACAGGTAGGCGAAATGAAAACCCAGCACCCCTCCAGAAGAAAGCCCTTGGGCATCTTTGAGCTGTAATTTATGCAGTGGGGGGAAGCAACTTACTAAAGGCAATGACCTTGTTCTTGTACTTTTGCCCTCAGCTAAACAGATGTTTGCACTAAACAAAGCTACTGGAAGGCATTCATTACGTTTGTGCCTAAAGGCACAGGAGTGCAGCAATGTTACTCAAAAGCCACGAAAGAGTAGCTATTGCATTAACACAGGTGCCCTGGTGCACTTCCTGGTGCCAGCAGCTTGCCCCAGGCATTATTTCTTCAAGACGAGTACAGAAATGGAGAATGAGCATCAGGAGAGTCCTATGACCCTACATGTGATGGACACTGCCAAAATTCCCATAGCATATAAAGGGGTTTGATGGCAGGTCAAAGGCATCAAGCCATATGTCAGATCTGCTGATGATTGCACGTCATGCTGGTGGACACTGCCCCACGGTCTCCTTGTGCTCTTCCATCTGTGGCAATCACCCACTGGGCTTTGTGCCAAGCTTCATCTCAGGCTCTTGGGAGCACAGACCAACAAGGGTTTCTAAGAAGCTACCAATCCAAAGGATAAAAGTACAAATTATATTTGGATTCAGTAGCAGCTGGTGTATTTTCATCCCTGTATATATCACCACCAGGTACATACAGGACAAGTTTAGGGCATTTTGTCTAGTTCTTTCTGCTTAGAACCGAGGCAGAAGGCATGGTACAATTTTAGAAGGGAAAAGCACTTCTATCTAACTCTCAGTGGGTGAGTCCTCTGGGGACCTGTTTTGTGGGGCCTCAGTTGACAGGACAGGAACAGTTCCTAAAATTCATCACTTAACTAGCTGAATGTGGAATATACCAGGATTATACACTTAATACATGTTTACGGTGGAAATGCCTGGAGTGAATGAATAACGTATTGTTCTCTGTGCTGCCTGGCTGTTCTTCTTCTGCTGGACATTAGCACCTCCATGGGCATGAGGATCCCATGAACACTGTGCATTCCTCATTCACATCAGTGCACAGTCAGCCAGCTTACTCCAAACTACTTTAGGAGATGGGGAGGAGCCAGTATTTTTGGTTAAAAATCACTCATGGAGCTGCAGTGGGCTCTGATGAATATACGGAGGTGGTTTTTTACTGGTCCTTGAAGGACTGGGAAAGGACGTATAATCATGACCTTAATCCAGCCTGACTAGCTGGACTCCATGACTGTCATATCAGTCTTGACAGCTTGATGTTTTTATTGCAGAAAGCAAATATCACGTCTATCCCAATTCCCTGGAGCAAAAAAATTAACAAACTAGATCCTACCAGTCTTCCAGGAACAAGCTGCTTTCCCTTCCTGTTTATCTTAATTATATAAAACTTCATGGGTACGCATATTCTTAGAGTCAGCAAGTGACAAAAAGCATAAAGATTACCTGAAACTAACTGGCACAGTTGTTTTGCCCTAAGTTTATGCATATGTTCTTTATAATATTGAATTACCCCTAGTATAACAAATAAAAGCTTTCTTACCTGCTCCTTTGCAGGCATGATGTATTTTCTTGGCATCTCGCTCTGCATCAAACCCATGATGATGGTGTTTATTGGTTGACTAGGAAAAAAGAGACACAACAGACACACAGGAAACAATTTTGCATTAGTTTTCCTGTATGAGAGCAGTTTGGGCCAGGTTCTTGCTTGATCTTTGTTCATATAATCTAAACAATGAAGTTCATGCTGGGCTTTGCCAAAATACTTTATCTGTCACTAGGGCTTCTAGAATCAGTACACAAATAGCTGTCACCACATGACTCATGGTGCTGATGCTGTATAATTTTGTTCTGCCAGTTCAGACTTATTCAAATAATTCAAAGGTAGTAACTCCATACTAGTCATCTTCATGCCAATATTATGGGGCATCAGTGAAGGACGTAACTAGAAAACTTCCTTCCTTGGTGAAAGCTACAGATTATTACCCTCTACTAGTATTTGGAACTGGCAATGAAGCTCAGGAAGCTGAGAGCAATTAAGAAGGACTTCAGGGCTTTGGGGAAAATGATGGAGAGCTCTGGGGCACAAGTAGTGTTTAGCTCCATTCCAACACTAAGGAATGAAGAGCAAGAGATCAAAAAGAATCAGTTGATTAATACTTGGGTCCAAACCTGGTGTGAGGGTCAAAACTTTGGGTTCTTTGGTCATGGACTGGCCCCCAGGCTTCCTTACTAGGGATGGGGCACACTTGTCTCCTAGGGGTACTAGAGTCCTCACTAAAAACCTAGCAGGGCTCATAAATAGAGCTTTAAACTAGATATGAAGGGGAAGGGGGACAAAGCCTTCCCTGGAGATGTTTAAAAGACAGGTGGATGAGGTGCTGAGGGGCATGGTTTAGTGATTGATAGGAATGGTTGGACTCGATGATCCTGTGGGTCTTTTCCAACCCAGTGATTTTGTGATTTTGTGATTCTGTGATTATCTGTTGGTACCACATTAACAATAGGCCAATATAAATGACTTACTAGATGCATGCAAAACCATGCACTGTCTCTGCAACATGTTTTTAAGTACTAGGAGTTCATAATCCTAATCAGATGAATATAAACCAGTCTTGCAAACCCTTCTTGTGTTGATGCATTCATGTAAACAAGATAATTGGAGATAAGTAACTTGGTAAAGGTGGTGGTTTGGCATTTTTTTGGGGGAGGGGGCAAAATATTACATCTGGTTACCTTGAGCTAAATTTATCCAGGATAATAACTCAAAGTCCACACCCACAGCAGCAGTTTACAGCCTGACTTATCAATGTAAACAGAAAACCTCCCTCTGCCTACTGAGCTGACAAGCTGTGAATTACAAGGGCTGAAATGCTGGTACAGTCTCTATTCTTCTGTTTTGCTGTTTCTCAGACAAGGGTAGGAGTATCTGAGATCAGGTCAGCAATGTTTTAACCCTGTAATATTGTGAATCAGATCTTTTACATGTCTAAACTCTGAAATATTACTGGAAGATAGGTCCTAGGCTCCTAAATCAATTAGAACTATATACACACCATGTTCTCAGGGGGAGGATGGGAATCTAAGTGGGCATTGCAAGCACTTTGACATTTCAATTCAAACAGCAACATGTGGATCAGGCTACTTGTTTTGTAGGGCTGCCAGGCACTGGCACCACCACTGTTAATTAACAGTTATAATATTCCAGGGCATGGCACTCTCCTCTCCACTAAATTAAGGTGTATGGCATCCCAGAGCATGGCAGTCTGCTTTGAAGCCGTTCTGAAAATACCACCATCCTACTGAAGAGCAGGAGAGGCTAAATGGATGATTAGCCTCCTTTATCTTTTGAGACAGTACAGGGCAGAGACAATTCCTGAAAGAAATTAGGCACAAGATCATTCTGCCTCTGGGATGAAGAGAAATTAGCCATGTGGCTGTGGGCCATTTTTTGCCATGTACCCACCTGGCTAGAGAACAAACTGATTTATTTATAAATATAGATATAGCCTGGAAGTCTATTAGTTGGTATTGTTCAAAAGTTTCATGCTGTGATCTACCAGATCTGATGGCAGAGCTACAGCTCTGGATAGAGAAGTCCTTTGTCAAATGACAAAGAGTCTTTCCTCAAGGAGAAACCCCAAATCCAGTCCCTATGCTGCTTTGCCAATGTACCACTGTGATAGACTAAAGACATTTGGGTACCTGATTTTTGTAAGGCAATTAGCAGCTAGGATGGTGGCTACTGAAAGAGTGGTGAAGCATTGGGACAGGCTGCCCAGGGAAGTGGTGGAGTCACTATCCCTGGAGGTGTTCAAAAAGTGTGTAGATGTGGCACTTGTGGTTTAGTTGGCATGGTGCTATTGTGCTGATGGCTGGACTCGATCTTAGAGTTCTTTTCCAATCTTAATGATTCTATGATTCTATGATAAAAATTACTGCTGATGGTTGCTGCTGTAGTGCAGCCATCTCACTGAAATTGAAAGTTTTTTTTACAACAATAGCAATTAGTAAGGTACAATAATGATGCAAAAATTTCTTTTGGTCTCTACATAAGGTAACACTTACATTGCATTGTCACAAGTTTTGCTTGTAACTGTGTATCCTACTGAATGCTCTGACACACACATGTTTCTATGAAGTTTTGAAAGTGGAAATAGATGTGTGTGAGGAACTAATATGTTTTAGTGGGAGAATTTATTTAATGATCTTCAGATTTCTCAGGAAAATCACTGTCTTTATCCACAATGAATGTAACTCACATTTTTCTGTTATGCTAGGGTGTACATGCTTCTCCTTTGATGGAATCATGTACAAATGATACCTTTTTGCACTATATGCTTGAAAATAAAGCAGTTCTAATTTCTTTCTTCTCTTCTGATTGCTACACTCTCATTTCTGTGAGAATAAAATTCACCTTTGTTCTCTGTAATACAAAACCATAAAATGACAACTAACCAGACTCAGCAGGTGGTGAAGCTGAGGGAAGAGATTAATGGGATCCCACAATACAATGAAAGCCTATTCTGGATATAGAGCCCCAGGATGCAAATGCTGCATGCACAAGAGTCCTCCTCACTGGAGAGTTGCACAGGCACGGTGTTGAGGCAAGGAGTGTGGTGCGGGTGCTCCTCAACATGTGTTGGGTTCAATGAGCATCAAGGCATAGCATTCAGGAGGATGCTTTGCTGTTTATTCAATTGAGTGCATCCCACACACCACACACTGTGGTGCAAGTATAATTTCCTCCTCTCCATAATACCAAGAGAAACATGCAAAAGGTTTTCAGCATTTCAGTTCATACTTTAGCATATGATTGTTAGTATTGTTGGGGAATGCACTTCTAGTTACTTCCTGCATCTGTATCATGTATCCAAAGGACACTGAGCTGGACAGACAGTATCCCTGGCCTTCCTCTATGCTACGTGAAAGCAGCTGTTTGTAGAAACAGGGTGCGATGTTTGAAAGGAGTAAATGATGGTGACACTAAGCTATCATTAGTTTGGCTCTTCAGTGTTTGCATGCTTTTCAGATGATGTTCATGCCACTCATATGGTTGATCCTACTGTCTGTGACAGGCAGCCAGTACTGATGTTATTCTAAAATTGTTTGCAAAGTATTTATTTGTGAGATAATTGTCAGTAAGAACCAGGGAAGCAGCTAAAAAATCAGGGGAAAAAAAAGGACAATTCTGGAGTACAAAGTACAAAAAAAAAGTGCTAACTGACAAATGCAGAGATTTGACTACTTTGTAGTATCGAAGTGCCATTCTAGTTTAACGACCTCCAAATTCACTCCAGCGATATGAGCTGAGAACAGTTCTTCCATATTTACTTTGTCCTGACCCAGGGCAGAAGATGAAATGGTGAGAAGTGAGAGAAAAAAGGCTTCATCTGGCATTTGGTCCCACTTTTCAGTCATTCAGCCTGCACAGAAACATTTGCCCAAACACCCAATGGCAAGAACCTTGTTTGTACTTTGCATTGCTTTACCCACTAGCAGTGCTGGGTTGTGGATATCACCCTTATCAGGCTGACACTGCTGTCTCTGCAGCTCCCGCTGCCCCAACCCTATCACAGATGCACCCGGTCCTGGCAATGTTATTACAGCGGCTCAGGAGAGTGATTTGTTCTTATGATTTGCTGGCTGGTCAGTCATACTCAGGCTTCAGCAAGTTCCTAACTCATAGGTGCAACAGGTAGGAAAATTTTAACACCAGCAACTGAAATAACATGGTGGGTTTATGAGGATCCATAAAGACATTAATAAAGAAAAGTATTTCTTTTCAAGGGAAAAATCATGAAGAAGGTAAAGAAGGTCTATTTCTTAATGATGTTTGAGACATGTTTGTAAAGCACCAGAGCAACCTGTTGAGTCAGTTCCACTAAAACCTCAGTCTTTAAATAACTTGCTGTAAAACATTAAATGGTGTGCCTGGAAGATACCATTCTTGGAGTACTAGCATCAGCTTTACAGATAGGAAATCTGATACTCTGGTAAGTGACTGTCAAGGCCGACTCCTGAGTCATCTGCAAAGCTCTCGTTAAAAATCACTACCTGCTGGGTCCCAGACTTGTTCTTGCCCACTGACACAGCCTTCTCACACAGGAGAGGGGGAGCTGTTACATAGCATCATAGAATCATTAAGATTGAAAAAGACCTCTAAGACCATCAAGCCAAATCATCAGCCCACCACCACTATGCCTACAAAACCATGTCCCAAAATGTCACACCTACACATTTTTTCTAACACCTCCAAGGATTGTGACTCCACCACTTCCCTGGGCAGCCTGTTCCAATATTTGACCAATCTTTCAGTAGAGAAAATTCTCCTCATGTCCTTTATAAACCTCTCCTGGTACAACTTTGTGGCTGTGTCCTTTTGTCCTTTTACTTGAACTGTACTGCTTCCTACCCTGTGGATTTTTGACAGGTGGCTTTTCCTGCAAGGGACAAATAATAAAAGAAATTGATTTTTAATACCATTTGTAACATTTGTAATATGGGCAGCGTCACTTTAATATATTCTTGTTCTAGAGTTAGAATCTTAGATTAGATTTGAGTAGGTAGTGACTTACAAGTGTTACAGCAATTTTAGTGGTAGCATGATGTGGAGTCTGAATTATCAGGTGGAGAGATTGCATACAACCTTTGCAGCTGCACATAGGATATAAGGGAACTTGCTCTCATAAACTTGTCCAGCTCCATCTGCTCTGTTCCTTCATTTTCTTCCACATTTCTCTGCAATGCTTTTATATTAATTAATGTAACAGAATTCTGGAGTTAAGAAACCCTCTTTTCACTTCCAGCCTAGCTATATTCATGGCCTGTTTTTTCTGCCAATAGTGTTCCTTAGCTTAAATAGTTTTTGCCTCACTGAAGCATATTTTAAGGTAACAATCATTTTCCCTTGCAGCTTAAGCTAGAATTGCCACTGATTTATTTCTATTAACTGTAAAAATTGTAACTGATTTAAAACTAACACTTCTACCTTGTTGTAAACCACACCAAGTAGTTTTTCCTGCTGTAACTTACATTTGACTTTAAGGAGATGTTAAGATGAGTTTACAGTTGAAGATGGACTGCAATGCTTAGAAAAGCATTTGGAAACTGTTCTTTGATATTTCAGCATGTGGGACCCCTACGGTGCCCCAATAAAAAGTTTAACAAAAAGGTCAGCAAAGCCAAGAAAGACATAGAGGCAGAATAAAAGCTCTGGTGGATCCAAGGCACCAGTAGTTAGAATTGGTGGGATGTTGCAATACATTGCAGACAATTCTGATGACAAAATCTAATATCTTCCTTGAGATAATATAAAATTAATCTTTCAGTAGAAACAAAGTGCTCATCTATCAATAGATGAGAACAGGAGAAACACTACCACAGGATGCCAGGTAGCTTCTTGCTTTGCAAAATGTAAACAATTTACCCTACCTGAAAATAGCGGATAATACAGCTGAGAAATCACAGCTATTTTTTAATTTCCATCATCTCAAACAGATGCCACAAGCATGCTCAAGAACAGCAGTTTATAGAGGAGTACCATTAAATAACACTCTGGATGCTGCTGAGAGTGCTCACCTGCTGCAGCTCTAACACAGATCAATGCTGATAATGTGCATGAATAAATACAGATGCAGACCCTTACAATCAAAGCGCTAGGAAGAGCCAGGAGAAATGTGGCTGCTGACCAAAGCAGCTGAATCATAGAATCATAGAATAACCAGGTTGGAAGAGACCCACTGGATCATTGAGACCATTGCTATCAAACAGTAAACCATGCCCCTCAGCACCTTGTCCACCCATGCCTAAAACACTTCCAGGGAAGGTGAATCAACCATCACCCTGGGCAGCCTGTTCCAGTGCTCAATGACCCTTTCCGTGAAAAATTTTTTCCTAATGTCCATCCTAAATCTCCCCTGGTGGAGCTTGTGACCATTCCCTCTCGTCCTGTCCCCTGTCACTTGGGAGAAGAGGCCATTACCCTCCTCTCTACAACCTCCTTTCAGGTAGTTGTAGAGAGCAAAGAGGTCTCCTCTCAGCCTCCTCTTCTCCAGGCTGAACAACCCCAGCTCTCTCAGCTGCTCCTCATAAGGCCTGTTCTCCAGCCCCTTCACCAGCTTCGTTGCTGAGATGCAGACTTGGTAGTGATGGGCAGAGCTCTAAAAAGGGCTGGATTCATCTAGGGATGTTGAGCAACAGAATCAAGCCCCAGCTATTTCACCATTTTTGTTATTCTTCATATACATTTAATTGTGATCTAAAAATGCATTGGAGAAAACCAACATTTTGAAAAATTACATAAACCGGTTCTCCATGCAACGACCTGAGCTTTCATTCCTTTCAAGCAGGTGAGCACCAGAAACCCCTCCACCTGGTTTACAAGAGATTTGTCTCTTGCATGGCTGATTTTGGTGCTTCCAGTGCTCACTGCAGCTGAAGTGACTTCTGTGATGAGCACAGGCATCAGTGTGTGGATTCTCTGGTGTCTAATAATGGTTGAGCTCATGCCTCAGTCTTTTGTTCAGGGAATATCTAATACTCTCTCTTCCCAAGACTTTCAAGAAAGAAAAAAGGCACCTAATAGTTTTGCGACTTAAAAACCTACTGGTAGGTTAATCTAAAAATTGTCCAGTAGGTTCAAATATTTTTGGTTGGGATACCAGATATATACACATTGCTAAGCCAAGCCCCAACCAATCTATAATGTCCCGAAAGTGAGCACAGGAATGCCAGGAAAAACAAGTTGACAAGTAAAAAATATTGAAAACCTGTCACAGATGAGAGACTGTGGAACCTATAATGATTTCTTGGTTTGCCCCATGCACAGTCACCAAATTATCACATGAAAGGCCTTCAGGGAGCCTTGTCTCCAACTAGCAAACCTGGTCTCCTTCAGCTCAATACTGCTAGAGCTGTCAGGACTGGTTTGGGCAGGACTGATCTTGCTGTGGGCAATTGATAAGTGAGCTGACACCTCAAGGTGCCTTCCAATTCTATGATTTTCTGTATTCCTCTTTTGTGTGGAAAGCAAAATGTGTTTTGTCTGTCTACCAAGAAATATCCTAAACCATCTAATCACTTCACTAGGATAATAATGACAGGATTGGATGTTCATCACATTAGTTAAATTGTATCTAATACGTTATGATCATGGAAGAAAGCTTTTTGGCAAATCAGCACCTACATGATTAATTTTTTATCAATGTGTATATACACGAGATTAATTATTTATCCTGGCAGAAACCTGCTATAATGCAACTGAAATCCAAGGTTAACTAGACTAACAGTACTGAATAGAAAAAAAAAAGGTCATGTTGTCTTAGACCTTGTGGTTTTAGTCTTCTAGCATAACACACAATGTGCTAGATAACATCTTGTTCCTAGAATAAACTCTGGAATCTCTCCCAAAGGGACAGTCTTAGTGACAAACAGCCCAAATCTCATCACTCATTTTTAAGCATTTCTTTGTGCTGAGAATAAGACTCAAGAACAAACACGGAAGTAGGCTGCTGTATTTTGATTCTGATCTATTATACTTCCAAAGGCAGAATGAAAACCTGATGATACCTTTGTACTTCACCAATAGTTTGAAGTATAAAAATTTTTTTCAACATGTTGTTATGCTACCTTAGGGCCCTTTGAACTGGGTCAGTTTTTGGATCTTAGTGGAAGGAAGGTATGGGCATAATAAGAATAGTCATAGTTTCCTACCACTATATAGGGTATACTATTCTTATATAATAATGTCACTCTATTTTAAAGCTATGCATTCCTAACATAAAATATATCTTCTTGCTTATGGTACTTAAAAATGCAGTTGAGAGCGGAATGAACATCAACAAGAGGAGGAAAAACCATTTCAGCAGTAGCATGCAACTTGGTCAGCAAGTGACATACATCCCTCACCCATGGCAAAGGGCTGGGAGGCAAGGATCACACACCTCAGAGCTGTTGGTGTGAGAGCCCTCAGAACCAGAAGGCAGAGGATTGGCCCTCCACCAGGAGCATCTGGCTTTGCTGTGGGATGTATGAGGGCTCTGGGGCAAACTGGCAATGGGGTCCTGCAACCTGACGCTTCTTTCAGCGATGGTGTAGCCCTGGGACACTATCACAGCCCTACTCCCAAATGTGTCAGCCAGGTTTGCATGGGGCTGCATGTACTTCTGAGGGATAACAAGGTGTCTCGCTCAGAAAGCTCTAGACCATCAATCAAGAAGGTCAGAAAAGCAGATGAAGCCCATTTCATTTCTGCGCATAGGCACTTCCATGAGAAAAGCTTTCAAATATTAGACATCTATGGTGGAGAAGCAAAAGAAGCAAAGATCAATTACTGGTAGGTAAGGTGAGGTCTTATTTAACCGGTAAAGGCTGTTCATGGGTGAGGATATCTGGTTATTAGCAGATGGTGGGTTCATCATCTCCTGTCACCCTTGCATCAAAAGAAGATGTCCTGCAAGCTCTCCTTCACTGAAATTCAAATAATTGGTCTCAATCATTTAGGTAGGAATTTATGAGAAATGTAAAGGCTTTTTGCACACAGGTGACAGTAGATGGGTGCTAACATTTAGAAATAAACAGAAATTAATGGCTGCAGCATGTTGGCAGTGGGACAGCATCAGCAAGCACAAAGATTTGTGCTTTGGTAATAAAAAGATGGGGTGGATAAACACCTTTTTGACATACATCAATTGTCAAGAGTTATCTTAATGACTACGTGTGTCCTGTCAGTTTTGTTTGAATAATTTTCTCAGTCAACCACAACATGTAACTGGAAAATTGCCATCTGCCTCCTTGGCTGTTCACAAAATGGTACCATCTCTGGATGCCATTTGCCATCTGCCAGGCAGGCCGTCACTCTCCTAAGTCCTTATGGCTGTTTTAGGTCTAACAGCTGTACAACAGCCACATGCACTGTCAGGCTAGCTTGCTGCTCACAGTTTATTGCTATCAAGAACAAAGTTTCTATACGAAGAACATATGCTAATGATGCAGTTTAGATTTCATTACTCAACAGACTTCGCAATAATTTATTGACTCTTTACAAACAGGTGCAAATAATCTTATTTTCTACAGCTGAGAGTAAAACTAC
This sequence comes from Clamator glandarius, assembly GCA_033459285.1. Taxonomy (NCBI): domain Eukaryota; kingdom Metazoa; phylum Chordata; class Aves; order Cuculiformes; family Cuculidae; genus Clamator; species Clamator glandarius. The sequence continues at coordinate 2,125,140 of JAUNZM010000036.1, read as the reverse complement.
AGTGACCAGATCCTAACAGAATGTCGCATTTACTTTTTTCTTACTTTAAACGTGGCAACTGTGAAGCAAATTGCTCTGCCAGCTACTTAAACTGCAAAATTGAAATCAGCTCTCTCCTGCAACATCCTTCCTGTTTCTGAGTATCTGTTAATGTATCATCTCTTAATAGCTTGTGGCTAATTTTTTATCCACTCAGTTTATTCGTGCTCATCACTGTGATATAGAAGTCCACAATGAAGAGAAGAAAGTGTTTGGAAGGATGTCTCATGGCTGAATTCTACATTATCTGGTTTCAATGTGTCCAAACTCTCCGGTGGCTGGTAGAACTTCTTAATGAAGATTATATTTGAAACCAGTTAGCTAGCAGGGTACCACACAGTTGGAGTGCAAAAGTGCAAAACTGAAGCTTTTATTTCTAGAGGGCTTGATTCACCTGCTTAAATACAGATACCTTTGGGATGTACCTGGGCATGCAGTACTTGCACGGGGCTGGCAGAGGTGACTCAGGGCTGACAGAGACCTGACTCCTCTGGCGTGGCAGCAGAAGCCAAGGCAAGAAAGGGTGCCAGAAATTTCCAGCAACACCATGACTGTGTTTATTCATGAATCACTCCTCATATCACTTCCTTTTAATACTTATTTTGCAAATAGAAGAAACAAAAAAATGACAAACAAATGGCTTTATTCACCTAGGACAAATTTAGAATTCCACGTATGGAATAATTCTGTTATGCTGTGGTGGACTTGTCTACTTTTATTTTATTGTTCACAATGCCTGGTTAGAAAACATTGTGCTGGGCTATTAGGGATAACAATAACCAAAATGACTGGAAACTGGCATAGTCTGCATCTTTTTTTCAGCTAGGATATCAAACCTCTGACTTGCATACTAATACAGAGATAGCTCAAATGTTCTTATATCTTACAAATAAATTTACACTCATTACCTCAACTAAGATTTGTGGTAAGGGTTAGTAATTTAACATTGATGGAACTGAAGTAAATTCTTGTGGATGCCAGCATGAAAGCTAACATGAATTAAGTATACCAACACAGGGCTGGAGTACATGGACACAGTCTTTGCTGACTCTTTCATGTATTCTAAAGCTGAATTATTTAAAATGAGAAGAACTAGAGGGATGTTGCACCTCACCAGAGAAGCCCCAAGATTAAATGCTTCTCCTCTTGGTTCCTCTGCAAGATGCATAATGTACACACCATTTATATTTTCATGCACACATAGAATGGCTGTTACTGTACAGACATTGCATGTTTACTGTCTGACAAACTAACTGTGTCCACTGAATTTGGACGTTTCTCTGTGTAACTCCTTTCCACCTCATGGGGTGAAGGAAATCTCAAGATACTCCCAGTGCCTCTCAGTCACTCAGAGCAGAAATCATCAGTCCATTGTTTCAGTCAGTAGCCATAGCTAAAAATAAAGGCAGAATCATTTTTTTCTGGATAGCAACAAGAGATGTTAGTAGAATATACTAAAAAATGTTGTATACATAGAACATCAGAGACTAGATATACTGGGAATTTTAATGTTTTTGTAAAACATACTTGCTTGACCTATTTTTTTCATGGCAGATGCTTCTTAACACCTACCACAGCTGCACCCACAGGACAGCCTCAGCCTCTTAAAAGGAGTAGCAAATATCCTAGATAAAAGGGGACCATGGAAACAAAAAGAAACTGCCACAGCTCTTCCCCAGTGCTGGGTGGCTGAACAAGAAGGTATTTCTGCCTTCTGCTGATCATAGGCTTATGGCCAGGGACTGAAAAAGAATTGACTGTCACTGAATATTGGTCTGCCAGGGGAAGAAACAAATAGCAATTGTTGAGCTTTGTGATGAAGCAATAAAATCACACTGTGGTAATACTTGTACCAAGGAAACATTTCTACAAAGACAGAAATGTCCATAGGCAACAAAGAGGCCCTTGTGATGTTTGTGAGCTTATACCCAAGAGGAGTCCTAAGGCAGATATGTTCTCCAGGTTATACTTACTTCTTCACCTTTAGGTTCTCAAAGCATCTAGCCCATGACAACTTGCCTTCTCTTACATTATAGAGTCCTCATTGGCAGAAGGTTTGGGCTGCTTTACAATGAGAAGATGAAACTCAAGGGCATCACAGAGTATCTCAAAAAGTGGTTTAAATTAGAACCAAAAAACACGCCCACTGCCCAGATTAATTCAAGTCACAAATGGCACAGAGAACAACAGAATAACGTATGAAGAGTCTTCTTGGATTCTTGAGAGACAGAAGGTCAAAAACCAAGTACGCAATTTCACAACAGACAAAATCCATGAAGCGTTTCAAACCATCATATCATCAAAACCATTCCTGCTATTCCCAAAATGTACCCAAAGCACCTTGCTTATAGCAGAGCAACTACCCAGATACTCAGGTAGATTGATTGTATTTATGGTAATTTTGAAGACAGCAGAAGCGCAGATAAGCTTGATGCAAGACTGCAAACAGACAAAATAAAGACTTTGAGGATGTACATTCAAAAACTTTGATTGTAGTAGAAGGGACCAGATCAAGTTCAGAGAGAAAACAGCATGTGGAAATACGCAGATTTGGATCTGTAATGTTGCATCAGGTGCAACTCTTAATCAAGCTCAGTTTCTAAGAGAAAGATACACTTTAGAGCTGGTTAGAATTCTTTTGTTAAAAGCATTTTTTCCATTAAATTTTTTTAGTTTTGCTTAAATTGACATGTTCAGGAAGAAATCAATTTTAATTATAGTTTTAACATGAGACATTTTGATAGACCTGAAAAGTTCCATTTAACATCCATGTAACGGAACCTTTTCTTTGAAGAATGTTTAGCTTTCAGTGAAAACTTCATTTAATAATGACATTTTTGAAAAAAGTTTTAAAATCTAAATAAATCAAAGACCTCATTTGACACATTATTAATTTGATATTTCTACCAGCAGAATTTGGGCTATTTATAAAAATTTCACTTCTGAAATTTCAAAGCAGACAAAATTTTGGAAAGATGCAGTATTCAACAGAATAAAACAACCTAGTTTTACCCAGCTTTCTAGTGTCAGTGTTGACCACGAAAGAGGAGTTGCTTTTGCGCACTGCAGTGCCTCCCAAAGCCACCATAAACCACAGCAATGTGTGCTGCAACACCACTTTGCCCCTTTCATCCTTCATTAAAAAAGCGCTTACTGGCTCATCTGCTGACAAACTGGTAGTCCCTACCGTTGGTTTCCGTATGTCTTCTGCGAGTCTGTAAGACTTGCTCTGGAGGTTTAAAAAACACAATACATGAGACTGATGAACCTATGGCTGCAAAACACGAGATAGGAGAAAGAACAAACTGCAGCTGAAAAGCTCTGTTAGGAATATTTTCAGGCTATTCCAGAAGTGGTCTTCTGACAAAGACGCAGGCATTTTTCCAAGCTTACCTGTTGTTTCCTCAGAACAGACACAGAATGATGCAATTGCCAGGTGAGTAATGGGCTGCATCATGGAATTCCATTCCAAGACAGGCTCTCATCTCTTTCTGCTGAAGCCTACAATACAAATCTGGTGCACTACATCCAGGCTACCTAGTCCAGCACTGATCTTGTACAACTATTAAACCTTCCTGAAGTGCAGTGCTATTATCTTTCTTGCCATAGACAGACCTCAACTGCTAAGTTTAAGCCTTCATTGAATATGAGTGTTCCACACTGCTTTCAGTGCAGCATTCACTGAAAGGCTCTCTAGGGTTAGGACCCTCAGGAGATGCCTGCAAACAACACTATGATATGTGCTTTTGGGAATGCATGGGGCTGTGTAGCAGGAACCTTACTGGCCTTCTTTCCTGTGCAAAGACAGGTCGCTGAACTGCTCATTTCTTCCCCCTTCCTCAAGCAGCCAGGTCACAAAAGGATGGTGTGGAGAAAGAACCATCCAGCCTTTCACAGGGAGACAAAAACCTCCTTTGCTTAGTAGCTGGATCTTTGCGTGAAACGTACAGGCTCTCTGGCTCAGTCAGGCCAAGAAAATGTCCTGGAGAGCTGGTCCAAAAGCAGCAAACACTCAGCATCTCTCAAGGCCTTGCTGAATATGAATGAAAAAAAATAGTCACGTACTGTAATAATATAAACCTCGGAGAGACTAATGTAACATTAGCCTGTATCATAACATAGGTTGTCTAATATTGATACATTTTGTAAAACTGCAGGTTTTCATCATTCAAGGAGAAAATGCGCTGCTAAATTAATATTGCCTTTTATCCATTAATTTTAAAAACCCCACAGCTTCTTCAGCACAAGCTACTTAACTCTCAGAAGTACTGATCATTCACAGACATCAAACAAATTTCTGACAATCGGATTGTTTTGAAGTTAAATATCTTTATGCAGATATTGATTATTAAACACCCCAATGTTAGCCACAATTGTTTCAGTCAAAACTGGTAAGGTAATTTGATGAAGTAAATCCTGATATCTGAATTTTAATCAGGTCTTTCTGTGAGCACACACTTTGAGACTATTCCTGTCCCTGGTATTCAGTGACAAATGCAGCCAAATTTTGAAAGTGTTGGCCTTTGGGACAGCAGCATTTTCTTACATCACTAGGGAATTATTTCAGAGAATCACAGAATCACTAGGTTGGAAAAGACCCACAGGATCATCGAGTCCCACCATTCCTATTAATCACTAAAACTTGCCCCTCAGCACCTCATCCACCCATCCCTTAAACACCTGCAGGGAAGGTGAATCAACCACTGCCTTGAGCAATCTGTACCAGTGCCCAATGACCCTTTCTGTGAAAAATATTTTCCTGATGTCAAGCCTGAACCACCCCTGGTGAAGCTTACGGCCATTCCCTCTTATCCTGTCCCCTGTCACTTGGGAGAAGAGGCCAGCTCCCTCCTCTCCACAACCTCCCCTCAGGTAGTTATAGAGAGCAATGAGGTCTCCTCTCAGCCTCCTCTTCTCCAGGCTAAACAACCCCAGCTCTCTCAGTCACTCCTCATAAGATTTGTTCTCCAGCCCCTTCACCAGATTCGTTGCTCTTCTCTGGACTCGCTCCAGAGCCACAACATCCTTCTTGTGGTGAGGGGCCCAGAACTGAACACAGTACTCGAGGTGCGGTCTCACCAGTGCCGAGTACAGGGGGAGAATAACCTCCCTGGACCTGCTGGTCACGCCGTTTCTGATACAAGCCAGGATGCCATTGGCCTTCTTGGCCACCTGGGCACACTGCTGGCTCATGTTCAGTCAGCTGTCAACCAACACCCCCAGGTCCTTCTCCTCCTGGCAGCTTTCTAGACAGACTTCTCCTAGTCTGTAGCACTGCACAGGGTTGTTGTGCCCCAAGTGCAGGACCCGGCATTTGGCCTTGTTAAACCTCATCCCATTGGACTCTGCCCAGCAGTCCAGCCTGTTCAGATCCCTTTGCAGAGCCTCCCGACCCTCCAGCAGATCCACACTTCCACCCAGCTTGGTGTCATCTGCAAACTTGCTAAGGGTGCACTCGATGCCTTCATCCAGGTCATTGATAAAGACATTAAACAGGGCTGGACCCAGTACTGAGCCCTGGGGAACCCCACTTGTAACTAGTAAACTCCATTTACCACCACTCTCTGGTTCCAGTGTTCAGAATGTTCCAACACGGATTTGGTAAACTGACTAAATTAGTTTTCCTGTGACAGTCTACACATAGTTTCTCCTTCTCAGAATTAAAATGCTGCCTTTTTTAACTTAAGCCATCAGGAGTGTTAAAACACTCAGAATCTGTGTGTTACAATTATAATTTCATTAGTCGTGTATTGCACTTACATGATGTTACCAGCTACGTACAAGTTTCTCACCCACACTTTAAGCAGACTTTGAGGTTAAATCTTCATTTGCAACTGCAACAACATTATTTAAAGTGAAAATGGGTGAAACTAAACCCAGGAAATTCTTACAGTCTTGAAAATACAAATTAAATAGCTACTTACATGTGAACTGCCCATTTTTGCTTAGCCCAAGTGTGGAAGATGCAACACTTCTGCTCTTCAACAAAACATGCATTCAGATGGAATAGTCAACTTTTCTACAGCGGCAAAACCCTACCCAACCCTGAGTTAATCAATAACTTCTGACATTATTCAAATTCTAGTCATTTCAAGGTGGGGTGTATTCATCACTTGGCTTTATTATCCCTGCTATCTAATATCACACATCCTGCTGTATCATGGAGCTGGCTGGTTTCTCTAAGGAAAATCAAAATTTAATCTAGAGGTTAAACGAATTATAATAATTTATCTAATTGTAATACAATGATTTAAAACATATAGCTATAGTAGTCCCCAATATGAGCTTTCCAAACTTGTTAGGAGGAAGGATGCCTCCTCTGAAGAGTTTGTATCAGATCTTATGGGATTTAGTAGTATTTAATGCATCGCTGAGGACACCCAGTGCATACAAAATATTTCAAACAGAATCTCATTGCTTTTATTGTGTTTATGTGACAAGGTTTTTGTAGTGGGGGTGTTGCAGAGGTGGCCTCAGTGAGAAGAGATCAGGGGTTGCTCCCATGCTGGACAGATCCAGCGCCAGCTGACTCCAAAATAGACCCATCATTGGATAAACCTGAACCCCATTGGTGATACTGGTGATGCCTTGGTGATAACATATTTAAGGAAGGGTGAAAAATACTGCACAGCAGCTGTGAGAGAGGAATGTAAAAAATGTGAGAGAAATACTCCTGCAGAGACCAAGGTCAGTAAAGAAGTAGGGGGAGGGGGTGATCCAGGCACTGGAACAGAAATTCTCCTGCAGCTCTTGGTGAGGCCGGCTGCCCACCTGCGGCCCGAGGAGAATCCCACACTGGAGCAGGTGGATGTGCCATGAGAAAAGCTGCAGCCTGTGAAGAGCACACACTGCAGCAGGCTCCTGGGAGGAACAGTGGTCCTGGAGAGATGCTCATGCAGGATCAGGTTTACTGAAAGAACCTCTGGCACTATGGGGGACCCACATTGGAGCAGGAGAAGACGAGGAAGAGGAAGCAGTAGAGACAAAGTATTATGGACTGACTGTGACCCCCATTCCTGGTCTCCTGCGCTGCTCGGGGGGAGGAGGTAGAAAAGTTGAGAATAAAGGAATTAAGTTGAGCCTGGGAAGAAGTTAGGGGAAAAAGGTTGTTTTAGTTTTATTTTTGTTTCTCACTATCCTACTCTATTTTTAATTTGCAATAAAGTAAATTAATTTCCCTAAGCTAAGCCTGTTTTGCCCATGACAATAATTGGTGAACAATCTCCCTTAACTCAGTCCACAAGCTGTTTCATCTTATTTTCTCCCCCTGTCCTTTTGAGGAGGAGAGTGAAAGAGCAACTTGGTAAGGCACCTGGTGGCCACTCAAGGTCCTGCTGTACACTTTAGGTACGACACCCAGTGAAAAAATAAGAGAAGGAAACAAGCACACTTGAATTTTTAGCAGGTAAGGAGGAAAAAACAATCCATGTGATTATCTAAGCAGTAAGCAAATAAAAATCACTGTGCTACTGAAAATGCAGCAATAATGCTAGGTTTTAAATTGTTTGATAGACAATACTTTCCTGCAAAAGCCTTGCTACCATTCAAACACACTTAAAATAATTGATAAGATTTTATTATGGTGTTTGAATACACACAATACAAAAATCAAATGTGAGGATGAATAATTTTATCTAGAATTCAATGCTTTGCAGTAAGATATTGTCTCAAAGGCATCTTCAAAGTCTTTACTGAGTTGGGAACTACTCACTTCTTTCATAATATTTTGGGGAATAAAGTTGTCCCAATGGACATTAAAGGAAATACTAAACCTAGAAAGAAAGCAACTGCAGGGTTTCTCTGGAGTCTGTCAGGTCAGAAGGCACTCATAAGCTCAAAGACAGACTAGTAATCCAATTGCTTTTACCAGTTGTGAGTGAAATACAGCAGCCCAGAATGTGCAACTAATTAAGGAATTAAAATAAATAGAAGACTGAGTCATACTATATCGTGTTGTGTATGTGAATGGTCTATTTAAGCATGCAAATAGTGTATCAGTAGGAAAAGTGTGTGCTATGTGCACTGGTCAATTTGGTTGACTTAGCTTGCGTACTGGGAGTTTAAAAGTTTGTATAATTAACAAAAAATAACAATTGTATGACACTTCTTGGTTTTGTAAATAATAGGACTGATTCCCCGCAGAAGACCTGAGTACCATATTCCTGTGGGTGACATACCCCAGGCAATGAGATAGGGGCATCTCAAATGGAGTCTGTCTTCATCTATTTCTTCCTTCTTTTGCCAGCAGGATGGAAAACTGAGTCATGGTTATTACGCCACTGCATGATCAAGCAGGCTGGATGCACAAGGGCCAAAAGAGCGCCTCTAAACAGACATTCTCTTCTGAAAGTTGGACTGGAGACAACCAAAAAAGTGAAAAGGAGATGAAACATTATATCAGGTAAAAAACACCACACACTGCAAAGTGCAACTGTAGACTGATATCAATGCTGCTCTGGAGATTATTGCTGGCTACCAGCAAGTAAGACTTTGTTCTAAAGCTAACCTCAAAATTGATTAAAGATGACAGGCCTTAAATGAGGCTAAATGGAGGAGGCAATTACAATTTTTAGCCTCGTGAAGTAAGTGAAAAAATAAAGGACCAATATTGTAACAGGTAAAAACTAAGTGAAGCTGAGCTTTGTAGTGAAGAGGGCTTGCACATTTTTCAGAGGATATTTGTGACAGCATCACGGCCACAAGGCTGGTGCTTTGTTTGTATGTAAGAAGAGGCAGAACTTTCCCCTGGACAGCCAGACACCTGGATTTCTGAGTAACAGAGAAATATATCTTGTGTATCACACCTGAGTTTACAGAATTAATGCCTTCACCAGCCTTGACTGTAACATTGACATAAGCCATCGACAACTCTTATAGTGGTAGTGATACCTACCATTCCTGTTTAACTCTGCTGAACCTTGGTGATTCTGTGTGAGACAGAGAATTTGCAGAAAATAAAGACAACCACAAGAAATCAGAACAGTATTCAGAGATTTATCCAGACCAGACAAAAACAGCAGTGAGTTGAGGGACTGGTTGGCCAGGCCCCCATCAGTCCATCAGCTTGTTGAGCTCACTGGAACCCACTTCTGTTTCAGGAAACAGAGGAATTCACTAGAGGAAACCAAGCTGCTACTTCTGATTTTAAATAAGGAGGAAGTGGTTGAAAGTCCAGGAGGTGAAGGTAGTGTGTTCAAAAGTGGTAATGACACATGCAGTAAACTTGTTGCAAGGAAAAATCACAAAAGACTTGGAATATGGAAAAAAACAGACTTTTGAAAAGTCAGTGAACTAAAAGGTAATGTATTCTAACAAGATGGTATCAGGAATGAAAGATGCTGAGAATAACTGGAAGAGAATATATTAAAACCCAGTTGGCATTTTTTTTCCACAGAAAGGAAAGATAGGAAGCCTAATAAGAAAAAATGTGTACCAATAAGACTGCAACAAGTGCTCTTTAAGAAAATGAAAGTCGAAAATAAATGGTAACTGAAGCTGTATGTAGATACAGAGAACAAGAACATGGTATTAATTTTAGAGAAACCAATGGGCAGAATAAGTTATGAACAGCAAGAGGCATCACAGGCAAAAAGATGATGGTATAAAACTATCTCAGAAGTAAGGAATAAAAAAAGATGAGTGGAAATTTACCATGGATCATTTAAGGAGAGCAAATGGATGATGCACAGCAGGCTAAAGTGTTCAATGCTTGTTTTGCTTTTCGTCACAGAGGAAGATTATTCCTCCTAGAAAGGAATGCATTTAAGTAAGCAGACAAGTGTACCAACCAAGATAGAAAAAAAAGATGAATATTAATTATATGTAGCCAGCAGCACAGGTCTGCTGAAAGCCAAATTGGGGGCAGCAATCTCTGAAACAGGGCTGATCCCCTGTGAGCACTAACAGAGGCAAGGAAAAATCATAAAGGACTGGAGAAGGTGACACATAGTGCCCATATTCCAGGATAAATCTGTTCATTGCTGCAACTGCCTGGAGGGTCAGATTGAGAAACTGTAAACCGCACAACAGTGCTAACTCATTCATATTCATCCTGAGGAGTTGAGCTAGGAGGGAGTGGGTGTGGTTTTAATGATACCTTAAGTCTTGGAAAAAAGTCAGTGTTCACTGTATGTAACATACATGATTTCAACCAATGTGATTATAACTTCAGAGTTCAATGATCTCAGTTGAAGGTGTGGGAGTTAAGTGTTTTTTCCATGACCTTCACTGAGAAACTGAATTTGAACCTGTTGTCTGCAAATTATCAAGCTCATTATAAAACACAGAACAATTTTGTTGTATGGTATCCTTTTTAGTAATAAATTAAAATAATTAAAAAAAATTTGAGTATTTCCCCTATTTGCTTCTCTGAAGACCCACCCCACATCAATAGTTTCTTTCTAATTGTCTTGTTTTTTCTTTCCTTTTGCTGATGCTGTCACTGAAAAGTCTGAGGCAACAGGCAGGAATATAATGGAATGAGAATACTGTATACATTTCTATTATTCAGAGCATGTGAATACTTAGTTTCTGTATTCTCATATTTGTGTCTTATTAAAAGTATCATTCAGGTGCTGGTGTCACTACCAAGGTCACTATCTCAGAACCAGTCAAGAACAAAATTGTCCTGCCCTATCAAGAGGTGTGCCTAATCACTGATAGCAAAAGCAAACAGATAGTACCAGCCAAAGACCTGCACCATCCGGCTTATGTGGCAATAGGCAAGGCAAAAAGGGTTTCTCATTAATGCCTTTTCATAGCTAATTTATAAACCATTGTAGGGCGTGACAGAGAAAAGCTCATGAGAAACCTGACAACTGGGGTTCCAAGAATCAAAGATGAGGCTGGGTTTGCAGGCTGTGACTGTATTTCTGGACTGATTCCTGCCAGGGATATGAGCAGGGATGCCATATCTGAGACGCTCAAGATAGGGTGAGCAGGTTACCATGTTCTCATCTGCAGAGATCTGTGTGTGTTAGCCCCACAGTGCACATCTGCTGACTGAGGCATTGTGCAAATACTGAAGATACTAGTGAGGCCGAAGAAGGAGAACTGGGTCTGCAGTTCTCTGAGTACCTACTCAAAGATAACTGAGCACTGAGTTTCTGTCTATTGCTGATGGTCCCATTTCACCTCTGTCACCACTGCTCCAAGGTCATTACTGAGTATGAAGGATAACAGCCTTAAAATGAAATGGCACAAGTGACTAGAGGCTCACTTGCTTCCAGTTTATTCTGCTTGAATATCAAGTCATTCATTAAAATGTGTAGTGCTGAAAATATAAAGCCCCCTTTCCCCATCTGTAATTCCCTAACAATAAAGAAAGGCTTCTGTGGGTTAAGTTGGCACTGATTTTGACACAGGTAGGACTTTAAATGACTCACGAGAACCTAGATCCTACTACAAGGAGGGACACTTGCTGCTATTTTATTTGAAGCAGCTTCCCTGATGATATTAATACATTTGCTCAAGACCTTGTACGAATAGGATGAGTTGCTGTTGGTGTTCAGGTCTGCGAGTTTTCAGTCCCCACTCTATGCAGACCACATACCAAGGGTACTTCCAGCTGGCGTAGCCCAGGGCCACTGCTAAATGAAATGACTGCTCGTTCCTTGTTGTAAAATATGTATTAGTGTTCCTGCACCTGCCCTTGCTTTGCACAGTCACTAGCACTTGTCGAGGTGTATCATGAATTGCGTAAGGAAATGAAGGTCAACACTAATCAAGTAGGTAACAGAGGTAATTTAATCTTGGATCTATTACCAACCAGTGTCAGCCCATGGATAGTTGTGCTGTTGGATAGGGGAAGCAGCCAAGGTGAGGTATAACTTTTTGAGGCACAAGCACCTGCATCTTAAAGTGCATAAGGAAGTACAGAATGCGTGGAAACACAGCGTGCATGGAAGAACAGCACATGTGGAAGCACACAGTGCATGGGAAGTACACAGTGTATGGGGAAGTGTAGTGCATGTGGATAGAGAGTGCATGGGGAAGCATGGCATGTGTGGAAGTATAGGATGCAAAGAAAGTACAGCACGTGTGGAAGTGCAGCGTGTGTGGAAGTACAGTGCTTCAGGAGTGTGTGTGGGGATGCAGCGTGTGCATGGCAGTGAAGCATGTGTGGAAGTACAGTGTGCAAAGGACATACAGTGCATGTGGAAAAGCAGCACATGTGGAAGTAACAGTGTGCACAGCAAATAGAGCGCGTGTGGAAGTGCAGAATCCATAGAAGAGTGATGTGTGTGGAAGTGCCGTGTGTGGAAGTGCAGTATGCATGGAAGCGCAGTGCACATGGAGGTATGATGTGTGTGGAAGTGCAGTGTGAATGGAAGTGCAGTGTGCATGTAAGTGTGCTGTCCATGGAAGCGTGGAAGTGTGGTGCATGGGGAATTGCTGTGCCCATGGAAGCGCAGCATCTGTGGAATCGCAGTGTGGGTGGAAATGTGGTGCACATGGATGTGTGGTGTGGGGTGTGTGTGTGTGTGTGTGGAAGTGTGGTGTGCGCGGAAGTGCGGTTTGTGTGGAAACACAGCCTGTGCAAGGCCCTGCCACTGCAGGGGTGGAGTGCCCTGGCTGCAGAGCAGAGCTGTGCTGTGTGCTTGCAGCAATACTTTAAAACAGACTAACAGCACCCACTGCGCTGCCCCGACGGAACGTGGGAAAGCAGTGATACAAAAAACTCTTAACAGGGATCATCCTCTCAGTATTAAGTTGTGTAAAGTGCATTGTTTTGAAAAGGATCATATTTCAAGAATATAAGTATTTAAACAATGTTGGTGTTATTTTGCCTTGCTTGTTATCCAGCTGGAATAAGGGTGACTTGGACCTTTGGATGGGAATCAAATGTTCAAAGTCAGGTTGAATCGGGGCTTGAGAAGCCTGACCTAGTGGGAGGTGTCCCTGCCCATGGCTGGGGGGGGTTGGAATTGGGTGATTTTTAAGGTCCCTTCCAACTCAAACTGAAAGGACGTTGTAGAGACAAGGGTGCTGGCCTCTTCTCCCAAGTGACAGGAGACAGGACAAGGGTGACTGGCCTCAAACTGTGCCAGGGCAGGCTCAGACTGGGTATCAGGAAAAAATTTTTACAGAAAGGGTCATCGGGCACTGGGACAAGCTGCCCAGGGAGGTGGGCACCATCCCCGAAGGTGTTTGAAAGATGGGTAGACGCATTACATAGGGACACAGTTTAGTGGCAGATAGGAATGGTTGGACTTGATAATCCAAGAGGTCTTTTCCAAACTGGTGATTCTATTATTCTACGAGTCTATCTCAAGTGCAAGGTCAGACAGATCTTCAGCCAGCTCCAAATTTCTAAGAGATCTGACTGTTCATAATGTCATTAAAATCTGTCCTTGGAAAGGCACAGAAGATTTCAGGGAAAAGGTATATGTATGCAGGTAAATGGGAAACACATTCTGTCCCTTGCTCTTGTCTGGCTGCACAGGATCGACGGAAACCACTCCAACTCGCTGCCCAGCCCTGAAAAAGGATGCTCGCTTTCTAAACCTCCCAAACGAATCTATTCGCCGTCACTCCCGGAGCCGTCCATGCCCGCACCTCATCTCCACAGCGCCCCGCCCGCCGGAAGTGACGCGAGCGGGCACTTCCGGGTCGGCACCGCGGAAGCAGCGGCGGGCGGGAGCGCCTCCCGGCGGCGGGGTCTCCGTCCTCGCCATGAACATCGACGTGGAGTTCCACATCCGTCACAACTACCCCTGGGGCCGGCTGCCCGCCAGCGTCAAGCAGGTACCGAGGCGCGAGGTGGAATCGGACTCGGGGGAGGCCGGGCGGCCCGCGGCGGGGAGATTGTGGGGCTTTCTGTGGGGAGAGGGGGAGCGAGGAGGTTGTGGGGCTTTCTGTGGGGAGAGGAGGGATGCAGGAGGATGTGGGATCTGCATGTGGAAAGTGAGGGGCATGGAGGATTCATACCATCTCTGGGGAGATGGGGTGTGTGTAGGGGGTGTCTCAGGGGAGAATGGGGTATGGACGTGGTGTGAGGTCTGTGTGTGAAGAGAGGGGCATAGTGGATGCAGGCCCTCTGGGTAGAGGGGGAGATGTGTTTGGAGGTTTTTTGGGGAAGAATAAGGTGTGGGAGTGGTGTCGAGTCTGTATGTGAAGAATGGGGGACATGAAGGTGCGTAGGCCCTCTGGGGAGGGGGGATGTGTTTGAGGAGTGTCTCTGTGGAGGGTGGGTAATGGGGGTGGTGTGTGGTCTGTATATGAAGTGTGGAGAATACCTGTGTCTGTCTGGGGGCCTCTGTGAGGAGAGTGGGACGTGGGGGTAGTCGGGGGTCTCTGTGGGCAGAGGAGATGTAGGGGGCACTCTCAACTTGTGCAGAGTCAAGAGTAGCTGAAGTGGGTATCCCTCAGGCAACCCCAAACAAAGTGAGCTGAACCAGGATAGGTGGTGTTGCACAGCCCTGTGTTTTGGTAGCCAGGGAATTGTTGCAGTGAGTGGCTTTGGAAAAATAAAACTTCATGAAAATTTTATTTGCCAGGTTTAATAGGCCTCTGACAGCAGAGGGGAGATGTTGTGTCAAGTCGAGGGGATGCTCTTGTCTCCAAAGTCTTATGCTGCTTATACTTGAAAGCTGATGTTGAAAAACAATTCTTGCTCTTGCGCAAAGGAAGGATGGAGGGGATGAGTAGTGCCTGCAGGCCCTGAGTAATTGAATTCCTCGAGTTTGAGATTATCAGTCTGTAAGACAGGCATGAATGATGTTTTCTCTTTACCTGCTCAGCCGTACTGTTGGCTCTCTGTTTCAGGATAGAAGACATACTAGTATTTAATGCATTATTTACTTTAATTCCTGGAGTACTGTTTTGTTTACTTTAGTGTTAGAATGGTCCTTAGTTTTGTACTTGGAGTAAATACTTGTATCCCTCTTTGGATATTTAATCAATTATGTAAAAATCTTCTTTAATATCAGTGAGGGAACGAGGAGAGGGAAAAAACAAACCAGGTCACTTGTTGCAAATGTAGAGTAGAAGAATAATATGAAGAATTTTGAAGGAGTAGTTCTTGAAATAAGGCATTTAAAGCATCAACCAAAGCTGTCTTTTCCTGTCCTTTCATAACAGTCAAATAATGTGCTGTGCTTATGCCTTAATCTTGTGACCTAAGATCACTTGATTGCCTTACTTATGTGAAGCTACAACTTGAGTTGTTTCATTATTTTTTGCATGATATGCTTCTTGAATGCCGGAGTTGAAGTTTTACATGCTTGGTTTATGCTAGACTTCTAGGCTAGCTGAATTCTTCAAGGTGGTAAGATGCTGAATTCTTGGTATGTTGTCTAAAAGAAGATTTAAAACCTTGAATTCGAGAATTAGGTGCTCCTTTTTAATGAGCATGGTACTAGGAAAAAGAAAATTGAAAGATTATTCCTTAAATCTGCATTCAATGTAGAGAGGCCTATTTGACTAAAAATTCTTTTGACTTCGTTCAGAGACTGAAGATACTGTCAGTGTTGGACAGGGGGAATCCCTGAGTAATGACTACTGCCTGCATATGTTTCCGTGTAAGACACTTTGTAGGGACTTAAGTAAAACGAGTTTTGTGTATGTCGGCTAAAAAGCCTTTATGTTTTCAAGGGTCTTGGGAACTCTCAGAAGGAATATGAAAGGCAGGTTGTGCTCTATAGCATCCGCAATCAGTTACGGTACCGGAATAACTTAGGTAAGTAAAGAACCTAAGTAACTTCTAGTTGCTACCTAATTCTTCTGTGTGGAAGCCTGCCTTAACCGTAAAACTGCAAGAACCAGCCCTGTTCAAAGGTCCCTTCTTCCCAGAAAATAAATACTTCTAAATGATAAAACATCAAGAAGAGTCTCGGCTTTTGAGTCTGTTTGGCAGCTTTTCTAGCAAAGCAGTTTTTAAGGTTATGGAGATAGCAGGTGGAAATGAATTCCTGCTGTAACTATGCCACCCTTTTCAATGAAATTAAGAGATGCTAAGAGAAGATATGACTAGTGAAATAAAGCCTGTCACTAGATGAGTTGTGGACAGTGGCCCTGACTCTCATGAGCTACTGGCTATGACTTGTTTGCAGACTTTCAATATAGTTTGCATTGTCTGCATCTTTTAGTCTTCTCAAAGTAGACAGTAGTTTCATGAATTAAAAGATAATTTTCTATAACCCACATGAATTGAATTATGGACCACTTCCTGGTAACCAGTAAAATAAGTCTACTCTGCTCTAAAGTCAGAGTACTCCGAGAGTACTTGTATCATATGTAGAAATCTTTGAATGCTGAATGCCCTCCACCCCTCCTTTGTTATTTTTTCAGTGTTCTATCAATTGTCATTACGCTATTTTTAATCATTTTGTTGTAACTTTTTTTTTTAATTGAACATCACAGAACAGTGCAATTTCTTTTCTGCCCTTGTAGTTAAGCATGTCAAGAAAGATGAACGTAAATATTATGAGGATCTGTTAAAATACAGTCGAGATCACCTCATGTTGTACCCTTATCATTTGTCTGACATCATGGTAAAAGGTCTGAGGGTAACACCGTTTTCCTATTACACAGGCATAATGGAGGTGAGTAAAAACTGACAAGAATGTCGTTTTCTGTCCTAGGGGTGTTGGTGATGGCCCTGTGATGCACAGGAGGCGTTATTGTGTAGTTTGCTCATTTTTTGGGAAAGTTATGCTGAAAAGTAAGGAAGCTTTCTAGAGAACTGCTTGTACCTGCAGTGTTTTCCCTTCTGCTTCTTACAAGCCTTTCAAGGGCTGGATTTAGTTATGTGAAGCTGGGGTGGGACTCACTCTGAGGCCAGTTTTTCTCTTTTGATGTTTAAAATTCACTTCAAACTGTAAAAGAAATACCTTATTCTCTTACATTAATAAGCCGGAGAGGATTACCTTTTTACAAACTAGCACACTTAGGCGGATATTCTCTTTTTTGTTCCTTTTCGAAAAGGACACTTAACCATATTAGAAGCTTTTTCAGAAGCTTGAGGCAGATCCTTTTCTATGAGAAAAAGATGGTTGTCTTTTGTCAGCCTTCTGGCAATTTTCTTTTCATTGGATACCAGAAATGCTTTTTCTATTTGTGTATAATGATTGCAGACATAATGGATTAGTTGTCAGCGTATTCTGTTACAACAGTTAGCAATTCCATGTGCCATTTTTTTGTGAAGACAGATAGTGGATTTTCTTTATTCTTTCAGTTAGCGTTTTTCTTGGTAAAGCTTATATTAAACAGAAGTCTCATGTTTTTATGTATTTATTATGTAATGATTAATCATTTGCAAGTTTGACAAGGTAACTGATTTTTATTACCTAAAAAGTTTGGACCAGATGATCCTTGAGGTCCCTTCCAACATGGCAGGCAGAATTTTGGACCTACTTCTCTGAAATTATGACTTCCCTGTTGCAACTAAGTTTTCTTGTCTTTTTAAGGATATAATGAACAGTGAAAAAAGCTATGATTCATTACCCAACTTCACTGCTGCTGACTGTAAGTATTATCTAGTTGCATTGCTGCTTGCAGCTCTCAATGAGCTGGAAGTAAGAAGCTGCTGAAAACAGATTTGCAGGCATCTGTTTGCTTGAACATTAGTGTGTGAATGAAGGTGTAGAAGCATTTAAATAGGGATTCGGCTGGTTTGAGTACAGATAGGCACTTGCATAACCTTGTGCAGCTTTGGTCCTTGCTTATTTTGCATTCCTGTTTGCTTGGACTTCTGAGTTGAAAGTCTTGGTACTATGCATCAACAAGCTGAACTTCTGGTTCTTTCCTAGTGTATTATTTGGCATGTATTTGTCAGAAAGCCAAAAGAGAATCTGGAGTTTTATGGTACTCCTGGATGTGCCAGATGTTTTATCTTGCTTTCTATTACACTGTTGTGGATGTGTGATGGGGGGGTTAGGAATGTGAAAATATTGGACCTAGTGGAAGGGAATAGACTAAGAACAATAGGCTACTGATGAGTTTTCTAGAGCAAAACGCAAGCTGCTGGCATAGGGAAATGTTAATCAAACCTGCCATGGAAGTTATTTATAGCTAAAGACTTCATTCCTCAGATTTGATATGAATTTAATACAGTTCTTTTTAAGAATAGTGTGTAGTCAGGTGCGGAGTAGCCTGCAACTTTTGGTAACTGTACTCATTTGACTATCTGTGTAGTGTTCTTGCTGTCAAAAAAGGTAAGGAAAAGCTTTTTTCCTCATTGCTGTATAGCCTGTTGGAAATGATGTTGCTAAGAGTATGCGGAGAGGAAAGGATGTCCTGTTTTGGGTTTTTTGCTAGCAATTCTGTTGCTTCAGCAGAATATAGGTTGAAACTAATAAGTAACTTTCCAATATCCATTCATGGTTCCTTAATGGTCGAAGACTAGAGATTATAAAATTCAATTTTGATTTGGCTCAACTGAACTAGATGTTAATCATCTTCCTTAGAGGCTTATGTGGCTGTTTGTGCTCCAATTCTTAAGACTTCT
Source organism: Clamator glandarius (assembly GCA_033459285.1). Taxonomy (NCBI): domain Eukaryota; kingdom Metazoa; phylum Chordata; class Aves; order Cuculiformes; family Cuculidae; genus Clamator; species Clamator glandarius. The sequence continues at coordinate 2,106,653 of JAUNZM010000036.1, read as the reverse complement.
AATCCAGTGCATGGTGTGGGATTTATCTGGAGGAAAAAAACTATTAAAATGTAGAATGATTTTATGCTTCAAATTAACAGAACTGATTATTATCTGTTGATGTGAGTGTAGGAGAGAAAAGTACTGGATTATTCACTGCTGCTCTAACATGAATGATAATAGATTATTTTTTTCTGTCTCTACAGAGTAAATGAATGGGGATGGATTCTGGTTTTAGATGCACATGGTTCTCTGTCAAGTTCAGTTAAAACTGAATTTAGCTCCTATGTATGACTTTTTATTCTGGGAAGGAGGAGTAGCTAAAAATATTATTACAGAAGTAGGTCTGATTCTTTGAAGAATGTTTTCTATATCTTCTGCTTAAACTTGTCTTAAGAGAAATAAAACATTACTTATTTTTCAGGTCTAAGACTTCTTGGTATAGGAAGAAACCAGTATATAGATCTAATGAACCAATGTAGGTCTTCAAAAGTAAGTTTGTCTTTAATTTCCCCTCACTTTCCTTCACCCTTCCCTCATCCCACGTTATTTCATAGGAAAAGAAGAATGGAATAATTTCATGAGCCTGTTTAATTTGTAGGTGTGGCTAATTGAGTGGGACAAAGTGTATTGCTGCTAATATTGTGTCTCCTGAAGTTAATAAAGAGCTTTTTTATTTTTAAATCAAAATATACTAAAGAAAAAATCTAAAGTGCTTTTTTTTTTAAAAAAAAAAAAATCTTATTTTTACAGCTATATTTACTCTCTGACACCAGATGTTTCCGAGCCAGTATAAGCATGCAATAACCACACTGGTTCTGGAAGAATTATTCCATGTTCCTACGGGTGTAGCTGAGATCAGAATTTATTCTGGGACAACCCCCCCATCTAGGTGTCAACTTTTGTAGTATGCGTGTTTTTCTTTGAGAAGATGGTAAGGAGTCTGAACAGTCATCCTTGCATGTGAACAGCACATGTGGAAAACATTGTAATAACTGTTGATAGAAGTAGAAAGGAATTGTTGCAGACTAAAGCTCCTTTCTTCAGGAAATTCATAAGTGCTTTTGCAGTAGTTTTGTAGTGCTCTCTCAACCAAAAATGTGCTTGCCAAAATATGGAGTTGCTAGAATGAACCAACAAGAAATGGCTCTGCAATGGAAGAGAAATTATTTAGGTCTATAAACAAATAGTACGATCCAGTTTCTCTTTCTTAGTCTGAAATTCAGCATACCTTATTAACACCGTGCAATTGAGAATGTGGGGTGCTTTGTTGTTTAAAGTAAATAAAATGTCCCTAAATTTTTTTCATTAAATAATTAATTAAATATAATTAATTAAATCTCTACATAATTTCTTTAAAATCCCTATTTATGTACTTGGTTTGCTGTGCTTTCCTACTTGTTCACATCAGAAAATGTCATAATAGTTTAAATTTGGACTTGATATTAATGTGTTGGAATAGTGGAGTTTTTAGTGATACATAGTATAGGGGCTTATGTGCGGATTTAACAATCGGATGTAATTTTTTTTCCTCTACATATTTATGTTTTGAGGGATGAGAGAAGCACTTTTTTTTTCTGAACACGGATATACTTTTACTAAATGGAAAGGCTGATACACTAGATACACAAATACTATGAATATAATGTATTTAATAATGGATCATTATAAAAATCAGCTTATATAAAGGTAAATGGCTATCTGCACATGCAAAATGCTCTTGATTACTATCTCAAATGGACTGTACCACTACAGAAATTTTTCAGAAGGAAAACTGCTCATGATCTCTTACCCGTGAAACCTGTGGAGATCGCTATAGAAGCATGGTGGGTTGTACAGTCTGGCTACATCACTGAGGATGACATAAAGGTATTTTAGTAGGGATAGTATCTCTAATTTTGGTTGAATATTGATAGTCCCTGAAAACAGCGGCTTCATTTCTGTGCTGTCTGTGGTGTTGAGGTGGTTTTGTGTCAACCAATCTGTGGTAACTAATGTGTGTGATGATGTACTTTGTAGGGGGCAAGCAACTAAATATACTTCCTTAAACTTCATAGTTAAACCCTGACAGCTCAGTTTTTACTGAATCTTCACTTTCAGAATAATTAGAATCTATGTCAGTGGACTTTATTTTATATATGTTGTCATTATTTCTGCTCCTTGTATGTTCTTATTCTTTTGCATTGTTTGCACTGAAAGATTTGTGAACTGACTTAATTCTACTTCCAATCTCAGTTTCTTCTGGCAGTCAGCTAATCATTTGATCTGGATTTGATTCCTTGTCTGGAAATTATTTGTTTAGATTGTAACATATTTATAGCAGTGGCTGCTTATATTCTGTCACCATCAACCCAGAGTAGTTAACCTGTCTGTTACAATATCGAAGTAATGGATGTCTTTCTAGAATGGTTCTGCTTGTGAGGTTGAACACTTAGTTTGGAAGTTTTAAAGAACAGGAATGCCAAATAGCTGTGCAATTAAGTACTATTCCTAGAGCATGTGTCATTTTGTGCAGGGACGAGTAAAAAAATTTAAGACTTTCTCAAGAACTGCAGTGAACTCTTCAGTGCAGATATTTTGATGAAGAACATGGGTTACTTCCCATATTGTTGTATTACTCATGATTGTCTTGAGTCTGGAGTGTTATTGATTATTTTTGAGCGGTATTAAATAAATTGCATAGGCTGAATTCTACAAAAGACTAATATGATTTCATTTACCTAGATTTGTACTACATCAGAGAAGTCTGCTATTGATAAGATAATTGATTCAGGTCCTCAGCTTGCTGGTTCATTAGACTTCAATGTAGTTCACAGTAAGTGTTTAATCGGCATTCCTTTTTCTGTTTGTAGATCTTGCTCGGTAAATTCAGAGGCTGGGAATAAAAGGGGATGTAGAGCTGAAGCGTAAGAGGAGGTGGAGGAAAATACTGAAGAACTGGTATATACTGTGGTCTAGAACTTGTAAATGGTTTAACTGTGAGCCATTAGCAGCTGTTGCTCTATTATTGTCTGATTCAAGAAATTCTTTTATTTAGAAACTGTCAGTCAAGATTGTGGGGTAGGGAGTGTAGACGCAGACAAAAGAAACTAAGATTAAAAATGTCAGTTAGTATTCCTAGGTGGTAGAACTTTACTCCTTGCTTTTCAAAGAAGAGGTTTTGTAGTTCTGTACTGTTTAAACACCATGAAAATGGGGCTTAAATCTGAGACTGTCTTGTTTCTAAAAAGCTCTGAAGCTGTTACTGAATAGTATGCACATCTCCCCATTTCAGTGTAACAAGTATTAGATATCGACAAATCATTAGGCAGGGGAGCACAAGCTCACTGACTAAGTCCTCCTTGAGATGTCTGTGAATCTGTGTACTGTACTTTTGTTGAGAAATTGAGGCAGAATTCCACTCCCTGTTACTGAAGCAGAACAATGCAATAAAACCAAAAGTGAGGTAGGTGAAATTCAAGCTCTGGAGTGGATATGAAGCAGTACAGAGCTTAAGAAAATTTGAATTAGGAAAACACTTGCTGTTCTTTCTCTATAGGTAGCCTTATGTTGCTTGGGGAGACGGTTACGCTGAGTAGGTTTAGAAGGATCTAACATACCTTTCTACCCTAACAAAAACCAAAACAATGTACAGACGATTAATACCATTGGGAGTCTAGGGTGGGATTTTATGGGGAAAGAGGTCTGTTCAAACTATGATGCCGTCAGTACACTTAATGTATAGTAAATATGGATGTATTAGCTGTGAGAGCCGAATACGAAGGAGAGGAAACATGAGCATGAGGAAAAACTTCTTAGAGGACAGAGCACTGGAACAGGCTGCCCAGGGAGGTCATGGGGTCTCCTTCTTTGGAAATGTTCAAAACCCATCTGGGCGTGCTCCTGTGCATCCTGCTGTAGGTGAACCCACTTTAGCAGGAGGTTGGACTTGAGATCTCCAGAGGTCCCTTCCAGCCCCTCCTGTTCAGTGAAAGACAGTGGAAAGCACCCTTAGCCTGTTGATGGCTTGTAATGTCATCCTGATTCATTAAAGGTATTTTGATATGCATTGGTTTGCTGCTGCCTTCTGCTGAAGTGCCCCAGTGTTTGTTTTTGAAGTTGTATAAAAAAGACTTTCTATGAAGATATGTGGGAAGGACACATGAGGACCATAAGAACTGATGTGATTAGGTTTGTATCCTTGCTATGAAGTATTAGAGTTCCAGCCTGAGTTAGTGAAGAACCAAAATGCAGCCAGCATCCTCAGGTGACCAAACTGATTCAGGATAAACCTCCCCCCTTCCTGTCAGTACAGCGTTGGTGGTGAAAACTAAGTTAACATTTGGACAGGGACACACTCACCTTTGTAAAATGTAGCTGCTTCAGTCTGTGGTCATTCTACTGGGCTTATTTTTCCTGAAAATACTTGTAGAGCTCCAAGTGTACTGCATCAGCCTGCAAGTAAAGAGCTCTGGGTTAGGGTGACACCTGTTTAATATTAGATGTGGTTTACTGATCCATGCATTGCAAAGTAATGTTCTACTATGGAGGCTATTAGAAAAAATTACTTTAAATTCAAAAATTGGCTCACGGGGAAGTTTACTTTGTATCATTAGTACTCTGGAAACTGCTTTTTTCTAAAATGATGTGCTTTTATTTCTAAAGGTTTGTATAACAAGGGATTTATTTACCTTGATGTACCAATATCTGATGACAGCTGTATAGCAGGTAAGTAAATATTTAATAGTACTGTATCTGTGTTTTCTTGGTTTCATTTCAATTGTCCTGCAGTTCTGTCTTGGAAGCTGCCTGTCTGCATGCATAGGTTTGCTTAAATGAAACATTTGAGCTATGAAATTTTTTCTTGACTGAATGTTTGCAACCCTACAACATTGTTTTAATGTAGGATTTATTTCAACTTGAATTTTTACTTGTTTTTGTATAGACATTCAGATGAGACAATTTTTTAAAGAGTTATGGTGTGAACTAGTAAGTTCCCTCCCATAAGCCTGTAGTGAAAAGGAAGAACAGCACAGAGAAACGTAGTTGCCTTCCCAAAAGGACATGGATATTTGACTCCTATTTGCTACACAAATACAACTTTTTGTATAGATATTGATTCCATCTTTCATGGTCTTGTCACCTCAATTATAGTCACGTGCTGCATCTGAAGACTATGAAGGAGCTTAAGCTAGCACAGCACGTGGCTCTACTTTGAACAACTCCTTATGCTGCCCTAGGTCTCAGCAGGGTGTGGTTCTGAATTCAGTGTAATCTGTAAAGACGTAAATAATTCGGAACTGTAGAGATCAGTTAAGTGAAAATACTCTAAATACAAGAGACTTACTGCTTAGACAGTAGCTTTGAGAGTCTCAGCTCTATTTTCTGGGGGGATTTTTGTGTCCCAGTCCAGTCAGAGCCATGATTTAAACTCCATCCACATTACAAAATCATTTTATGGGCTGGATGACTCGAAATTCTCTGTAGTGAATGAGCTGGAGACTACAAAGCTGTGATGCAAGGCAGAGTGGCTTTAGTTTTTATAAGAAAACACATTGACAACTGTTACTTTTCTTAAGGAGTGGGAGAATTTTAAATGCTCTCTTCAGGTTTTTATTCTTTGTGACTTTGTGGGAAATCCTAAAAGTTACAGGTATATTGAAGACTAAACAATTGTAAATTTGTTTTTCCAATTTTATGCAGTTTCAGTTTGATAAAGTAAGTTACAAACTGTAATTTTGTAAGTAATTCTTCTTTTTAGTGCCACCGCTTGAAGGTTTTGTGATGAACAGAGTGCAAGGTGATTATTTTGAAACACTTCTGTACAAGATATTTGTTTCAATAGATGAACACACTAATGTGGCAGAGGTAAGTAAAACTTACCCTGTGTCAGGGAGATGGCAAAAATTGAAAGAGGCCCAAAGCTTAATGGTATTTTTATGTAGAGGTATTGTTGGACTTAAGATCGAACCCGTTTCTTTTATCTTGAATGTAACTTCTACAGTTCTTCAGGCTTGGAGGGACGCCTTCAATTCAGTGAAACAATTCCATTGGCTGGAATGAGTTTATACAAGGGTGACTAATATAGACTGTTTTATATGAGCTAGAACTGGAATAGTCTGTGTTGCTAGTGTGAATTAATCGTGTTTTAATTTTTTTCTTTGCCAGTGAAAGCATGCAATATGTTGGCTTAAAGCAGGAATGTAATTTTTGAATAAGTATTTGTAATTTTAACATGAGAAACATGTTGTCATAATGTCTTATTCTCAAAACTTGGTGTATAAGTATCTGAAAAATACTCATTAAATATATCCAGCTTTTATTTTGTTCTTTATATGGCTTTTGATATACGTGATCAACCTAAAAATTACACAGTGGAAGGTAACCTCATATTTCTTTTGCTTTCAAGTGGGACAATTCTGAGACTTCATCCCCTTTTATCAACACTTTTGACAAAGAAGAAATTGCTCCTACCAGTACAGGCTTCGTTTAAAAATAAAGAAAAATAACAAAAAGATGCTGAAGCTTGCAGTTGGTGAATTACCCTGCATTGTTAATAATGTGTTGTTTCTTTTTTATTTTCAGCTTGCAAATGTCCTAGAGATAGACTTATCTTTAGTGAAGGTATGTGTCTGTTGAACTTGATATGGAAATTTCACTGTCTTGCAACCTGGTTTCATATGGCAGTTGCTTATTACGTGTATGTGTTTCTTCAGAATGCTGTATCCATGTATTGTCGGTTAGGCTTTGCTCATAAAAAAGGCCAAGTAATAAACCTGGATAATCTTCATCTATCATGGAAGAACGTTCCTTCGGTAAACAGACTGAAGTAAGTGTCTCTGTTCTTTCACAAGGCACAGTTTGCTTACTGAGGAGAAAGCTAGAACCAAAATCTGATTATAGAGCTATTGGTTGCTTTCTTTGAGTTGTATAACAACAAATATCACTTGGCTTTCTAATGTGTATAATGACAAGAATACTTAATCCTCTTTTTAATCTGAGGTTAAGGAGTAGTAATTTAGCCTGTAAGTTCAATGTAATACTTTTGTTGCTGTTACTTAATGCTGGCTTTTTCACCTTTAAACGCCTAGTTTGAAGCACACAATAGTACCCTTTAAGCTTCTGGGGCCAGAAATAACAGCTGTTACTGTGCTAGTACAGAGACAGCATCTTTTGCAGTGCTGTCAGGGAATGTTTATGTAAAGTTTGCTTCCTTTTGCTCTCAGGTACCATTGCAGTTCTGTCACTGACGCTTACATATATGAATGTCGCATCCTGGGCAAGCAATGTTAATTCTAGTCAACAATGGGTTCTCCAGGCTGGAATGCTAAGTCGCATTGATTGAGATTTGTCAGGCACTTCTAGTTCAGTGTTTATTAAGCCATTTAAAACTACTGCTGTGCATGAGTCTGTTAATGCTAACTGGTCTGTGAAAACAGAGTTAGATTTTTTTCCATTGGATTCTTCTTCAATGATGGTGGTTTGATTTTTAAGATCTCTTTAAAAATCTGGTATTTTCAAACCCCCAAATCAACTTCTCTGCTGAAGCTAAAGCAGGACTCTGAGGGACGTCAAGTTTGATTGGTTTAGGGCTTAGGCTTTTTGAAAGGCATGTATTTGGTATGCCTGTGCATGGACTACTAGCACTGGAAGGCAGAGATAGTTCTCTGGTGCTACAGTGACCGATAGATGTGGATTTTAATTCACATTAATAGGAGTACTTTGGACCCTCAAAAGATGCTGCTTACATGGGACAGTGGGGAAAACAGAAGTCCTATTCAGGAAGCTGGGTCATCAGCCACAGATACAGATACCAACAGTCAAGATGATCCAGGTTAGCACTAACAGTAAATTTTAATACATTAGGATCAATAACTTTTATATTTCTAGAGTGCCATAGGCTGTAAAGGTGTACAGAAACAAGTACAACACAGATTGTGTAGATGCTTTTTCATGTGGAATATACAGTGGGGGAGGTGGTGTCTACTTCTTGATTTAAATTTTCTCAGCCAAATAGCTTTTTTTCTGAAGAGGAGGCTAATCTGTATTATGGATATCAGTTGATGACATGATACCAACTTCTGAATTTAGTCAGTAATGCAGTAGTGGTAAGGCATTTCAGTTCTGCTCTGCATGACAGTAACTAAATAACCGATTTGTAATAGTTTTGACTTAAACTTTGATCTTGTTTTTAAATAAAAAAAAGTGATCATATATTTTCTTTTTGTTTTCTATTAGCTGAAATAGCCAGCGTGAGCAGCCTGAATCTGTCTAGTGGACACACAAAGCGTATTGCCTTCTTGTTTGATTCTACTCTCACTGCCTTTTTAATGATGGGAAACCTTTCACCAGTATGTCAAAATTGTTTAGTGTATTATGCTAAGAATTAATATGTAGAGTTTTAAAATATTTTGACTTCAATATAATACAGCTGTAATTATTTAAAAAAAAACTTGGGTTGTTTGTTAAGAATTTTTGTGTTTAATAAAATTTTCACTTGCCCGTTCTGTTCTCAAAGAATTAAGACAGTTATGTTTCCTTGTTGCAGAACTTGAAAAGTCATGCAGTCACTATGTTTGAAGTTGGGAAACTGTCAGATGAGAGTCTTGACAGCTTTTTGGTGGAGCTGGAAAAGGTAATCTGTCACATGTTTGACCAAGTGCTTTTTCAACACTTGAAGTGTTAAAGAGGCAACTCCCCCCGTATTATCATTGTGGAAAACTGCTTATTTAGCAATACACTGAAAAGAACAAGCATCCTATCATATCAAACCTAAGTGGATCAGTTGCAGTGTTTCTTATTTGCAGCATTTATACCGCTAATGACTTTCAGGAGTGCATTGTGCATGTATATTACTATGGTAAATCTGGTGAGCAAAGTTGAGCTCATGAGCTATCTGCTCACCTACGTTAGTGCTTGCTCAATGGAAATAATTTTCCTGTAAGTGAGATGTTAAGATTTCTGAAAGTCTGCACATCATTTTTGTAGACAAATTGGACCATTATGTGCTGGAATGTTTAACCTGTCCACCTTTTAAAGATAATGCTAGAAGGACAACTGTAGAAAGAATTGTCTAAAAACAGTTGTACTTCTGATTTGTAGATGTTCTCTTTGCATACTTTTTGATGTTTGACTAGTGTGGCCAACACTCACTTTTCATTTAATGGTTGCTGTATATAAGCTGCATGTTTGTTAACTTAGTTACGAAGTTCTGAATTGCTGATTTGTTAATTTTCCTTTTATATAACTGATGCTTGTGGAAGCAACCTCCCACTTGTGGGCATTTATTTTGTTTCTTATTTAGGTTCAAAGCACAGGTGAAGGAGAAGCACAGCGGTACTTTGATCATGCACTTACACTGAGAAACACAATACTGTTTTTGCGGCATAATAAAGACCTAGGGGCGCAAGCTGTACAGCCTGATCAACCAAATAATGGTACTGTGAACACTTCTGAGGAAATCCTTCTAAGTTGGTTTACTTCTCTTCTGTGGACTCAGCTTTCTCATTAATCTGTTATTTCAAAAAGCAATCTCTGTCCTACTTGTTTAAAAATATTTTGAAACCAAAACATCATATTTCATCTTCCTTTGAGCCTTCATTACTGGATCTGTCTGTTGAATGACAGATTTGGTGGTGAAAGCTTGGACTTAACATGTAAAACAACAGATCGAAGCATCATGATAGCAAGACAAGCTGGACTTAAGGAAGAGATTGGTTTTGAATCATGTGCTTCTGAGAGCCATAATAAAGGAGTCATTGTTTGTTCAGAGTTTTTCTGTCAAAGAAACATTTTTCAAGTCATGAAAGCGAGTGTATTCTTCTAATCGTGGTAGATTTTTTTTTTCACTCTCACCTAATTTCCTCAGGATCTCTGTTTATTTCCTGGGACCAGTTAGTTGGTGAGGAGCAAGCTGTAGTTCTGCACCCGACAACCTTGTATGACTGGAATTACTTAAATTATGTACAAATTTATTAAAATTCACACCAATACTTTAAAACTTAGTTGCGGTATTTATGACTTACAAGGGAGAGTGAAAATAATATTTTGGGTTGTACACTTCATCTTAATGGATAATTTAAGAATTGTACATTTTCAACATAGGATTTCCCTTGGACCTCTTACGATGTGAGAGTTTGCTTGGCTTGGATCCAGCTACCTGCAGCAGAGTTCTCAACAAAAATTATACTCTACTGGTTTCCATGGCACCGCTCACAAATGAAATTCGACCTATTAGCAGCTGTACACCGCAGGTGAAAAAATACTAGTGTTTTCTCCCTGTTTCTAGTAATATAACATCTTGATAGCTGTGTTTTGGATACATCTGTTAGATGTTCCCTTTAAAGTGACTCAGTTGTTGGCATATAGAATTGTATTGGAGTTAATCTAAAACAAAAATAGGTTTGTGAGGAAAAATGTGAACACATAGTAAATTAGTTTAATTTATTAACAATTTATCTGCTTAAGTAGAGTCTATGACAGATTTTGTTCTTGAATTCGTATTCATGGAAAATTCTTGACTATCACCTTTCTGTAAAGAGTTTTGCAGTACTGGATGAAGTACCTACAATGTCATCAGTAGCAGAGTAATACATTTGAACTGTTGTGGTGCAAAACTGTGTTCATATTTGTTTAAAATTGTTGATTTTTAGATCATATCTGTACAAATAATAGTCACAATATTAAGTTCTTTCTAATTTCTTGAATAATTTCTTCAGCATATTGGACCTGCGATACCAGAAGTCAGTTCAGTTTGGTTCAAACTGTATATTTACCATATAACTGGACAAGGACCACCCTCTCTGTTACTCTCTAAAGGAACACGTCTTCGAAAACTTCCAGACATTTTTCAGGTAGTATATGCCTGGGTTTGTTCTCCCAAACATTTCTAAGATACACTATGCACTAGTTAGGCATAAGGTTTAAATCAGAGTTACAATTCATTAGAGATGTACCTTTATAGAAGGAGATTTTATGTAGCATCTTGGTTTGTTTCCTTTCTAGGTTGTGGAAAAGGAATGCTACTTCTGTTTCTCTTTTTGTCACAATGTGACTCCAGTGTATTTGATGCCACCCTTTTCAAGTGTAAAATGCGGTACTGCAATCATTGTGAATTTAAGTTTGTAAGCCCATCCCTAGAATGTGTTACAAAGATGTAGAAGAGCTGTATAAAAACACAGAGACCTGCTGTGCTTTTTCTAGTATTATATAAGAAATTACCTCTCTACGCATGACTTTGCCTAGTTTAGAAGGAAGCTAAGATGATCACTTCCAGTTTCTGTGGTAGAAATCTGTTATGGAGACTGAAGTTCTAGACAGTAATTCTCCCTGCAGTTTAAATGACAGAATAATTTAATAAAGGTTGTTCTAGGTTGGACGAAAGGTCTCCTAGCCCTGTAGTGTGTCTCTAGCAGTGGCTGGAAGTAGAAAGAGCACAATATGTAATAATTCCTCTTAAGACCTTTCCAGCCCTCCCTTTATTCTGGTCTGAAGCTTCCCGAGCTGTATGTAATTTTATATATATAGAGATTGTCTTGTCTCTGCAGTGATTAGTTGTTCTCCTGAATTCCTTCCAGCCTTCAACCTACCTAACTTCTTAGCATCCATACAGTACTTTGGCAAGGAGTCCCACAAAACAGTACAGGTGATAAACTCATGTCTGAAAGACTTCACATGCTGCCTTCTCCAGTTCTGTCTCTGAGACGCTGATAAGAATCATAGAATGGTTTTGTTGGAAGGAACCTTAAGGATCATATTGTTTTACCTCCTCTCCTAGGGGCCAATGATACCTCCCACTAGATCAGGCTGCTCAAGGCCCCATCCAATCTGGCCCTTAATACTTCCAGGGAGGGGGCACCCACCGTTTCCCTGGGCAACCTGTTCCAGTGCCTCACCACCCTCATTGTGAAGAGTTTCTTCCTTATGTCTAATCTAAATTTTCCTCCTTCCAATTTAAAGCCATTCGCCCTCATCCTATCACTACATGTCCTTGTAAAAGGTTCATCCCCAGCTTTCTTGTCGGCTTCATTCAGGTATTGGAAGGTCTCCCTGCAGCCTTTTCTTCTCCAGGCTGAACAATCCCAGCTCTGTCATCCTGTCCTCATAGCAGAGGTTCTCCAGCCCTCTGATCATCTTCGTGGCCCTCCTCTGGACCCATTCCAACAGATCCATATCCTTCTTATGTTGGGGATTCCAGAACTGGACACAACACTCCAGGTTAGGATAAGGACAAACATAGTCCCAAAGGAGCATGTTGTATATTCTTTATACAATGCGAACCTAGGTGAAAGTGTCCATGGCAACTTCTAAACCTGTCCTAGTCAAAAATCATTGTATCTCTTGACGTTGATTTGAAGTGCAGAAGACACTTAGCAGCATTTAGGTCTTGCTGCTTACAATGGAATTTGTAAAATAAAATTGTTTGATTTTATAATTGCAAAGAGGCCTCTGCAGTTTTCGTCTCATCATTTGCTGTATATACTGGAGGAGCTAAATATATTCCAATGGTATGGAGATTTTCAGAGAGGGATGTGTATTCTTAGGTGTACCTCCACCAGCAGTCATCTCTGGCTCTAGGATTTGCATATCTATTTTCCATTCGTCAAATCTCTTTTCCTTCCCTTTCTGATGTAAAAGCTTTTGTAGATAGTTGTATTTCCAAGACTTACTTTAATATAAGGTTAAATCAGTGCTTCTAGTGCAGAAGGTATTTTGTTAGGTCATTGGTGATGAGCTTGATTCAAACCTTAGTCTGTCCTTAGCTTCAGCTACCAGTAACTGTATGATTGTGCATTTCCACTAGTAAAAGGCATTCAGTGTGGTAGCCTTTGAAAAATTCAGTACTGCTTAACTCTATGACGGTAGGTCAGGTTTTCTTGTACTAAATGATCTCATGTTCTACACTATCACAAACTTATTGGAGCTTTTTTCCCTCTGCATGTAAAAGGGAATGCTGCTTCTGCTGCTGTTTGGGAGTGTAATTTTCTTGGGGAACTGTCAAGAAATTTCTAGAATCTAATGGAGATGCAGGGGAAGTCAATCTTGAATTGAGAAATTAGGAAATTACTTCCTATTCAGTATTGTCTTCCCCCCCCCTGCCCCAGCTTTGGATAAGTATTTTGGTGGTTGATATATCTTTTGTTTTCTGTTAATTGTATTAGTTTATCTGGCTTATATTTTGCTTTTACATTTATGTGGGATTATGTCATCTATTTACTGGGAGGCTGCCACAGTGGCCATGTGGTTCTACAGAAATTGGTTACAGACACCTCCTGTTTAAAATAGCATCTTAATTTAGAGGTTGCCAAACTTCTGTCTTTACCAGGAATATGAATATCAGTGATCTTGGTACAAACTATAACTCTATAGAGTTTTAGTTACCTGTGGTAACTTCCAACATAATAATAGGCTAATGCCTAACTCTAGTAATTTGAATTATGCACTTGCATAGTCCATTACTACCTTGAATACTCTTGATTTCTCTTTCCTAGGGTTATGATCGCTTACTAATAACATCTTGGGGTCACGACCCAGGAGTAGTTCCTACTTCAAATGTACTCACAATGTTGAACGATGCTTTAACACATTCTGCTGTTCTAATTCAGGTACAAAGTACTCTGCATAAATGATGAAAACATGCATGATTTTTTTTTATTTAGTTAAAAATCTCTCACGTGGTAGAGGTTAATAATATATGAGAGTGACACTTTTGCCAAGAGCGTAAAATATGTTTATATTCTGTAGTGAGTGCTGCTATGATCAGCACTGGTCAAGATGGGTTTAGAATTGAATGCATATTATGTATGCCTTACTGTATTTTAAGCAGAGATAATAGAGTTCTGCTAGCTAAAAATGAGGTGTGCGTTTATAAGAGTGTTAAGGATGTAGGAAACTGGAATGGAAGTGAAGAGCTCACAAACTTTTAAGACAGTAAGATAGCTGGGAGCATGAACTGTCATTCAAGAAATGCACTTTTTCAGGGTGCTTGGTATTCAACTCTTACAATAAATTATAGCAAAACATACTCTTTACCATGAACATCAGAAATGGAATCGATTTGTCTCTTTGGGTGAAGTAAAATAGCTCAGTCTTCTGTTTTATCAGTTCAGCTGAACTCTCAGAATTAAACATCTATTTATTTGAAAGGTTAATATTGTAACAAATATAAAATTACTCATTCACAAAGGCCCACATGTGACAGCCTTGAGAGCTCAAAAATGTTCTATACTTAGAGGTGGAAACTTCATTTTGCTCCAGAAGTGCTCAGTGATTATGAAATCTACATATAGCAAGTAATTGGAGAGAAAAATTGCTCCTCTTCACAGAAGTTTAAGTTGTGTTTACTCACATGCGTCTTAGTGGGAAGGGTAGGATATTTTATTTATTTCATCTAAGCGAGAACTTTAATTATGTGCTTATTTGTTTCATCAACTTGACTTGTACTTCTTAAAAGGGAGCAGAAGTAGGACTGAGTTAAACTGAGGAGTATATTTTTTGTTCCTAATTTAATTTCTCAATGTTCAGGGACATGGCATGCATGGAATGGGAGAAACAATGCACATACCTTTCCCATTTGATGAAGCTGAGCAGCAGGGAGGTAACTGTCTTTAATGTAATATCTGCACCACTATATATAGTTTTCTTGCATGTTACCTTGTGCAGTAAGGTTGCAAGTTGTACTGACGAGTCAAGTTAGATGAGAAAATTGAAAGAATGTTTAAATGGTTGCCAGATCTGTTCTGAGCTCAGATTTCTCAAAGGTCTTTTCCAACCTAATGATTCTATGATTCTATATGATCTTCTCCTTGTTATTGTTTCTGCATTAATTGGAATGTGTTTTCTGACCTTTCTTCTCTCCTAAGCACAGATATACAGAAGTAACTTCCACAAAACCCTCTGAATCTTTCTTTGTGCTTACTTGCTTATTAACTACCATATTTATTAACTGCATAAATAAATCTTCTGTGTATTCTATTCAGAATTCTATTCTGTTCTTAACTGTAAGACAGGCAAAACCAAACCTAGACAAACTTATCTTAACTAGTAGCTCTAGGGACTGCTGTTGAGTTTTTTTCCCCAGGAAAAGCTTTGCAACCAAAATTTCCTATTTCTTCAAAGTTCGTCTAGCTCAACTGATTTTGAAAGGCAGAAATTAACATGTTCTGAAATACTGCTTGATGAGTAGGACAAAGTTTTTGGGTAGCTGAGGCCATAGCCTTCCCAGCTTAGCACTTTCATCTAAGTATGAATTCTCAGATACAAAATGTAAAACTATTTAAGCTACCATTTAGAAGGATCTGGGCAAACTAAAGGTAATTACCCAATTTATTTATTTTTTTTTAAGCTCAAAGTGAGATACTTTCATATTCGCTCTCTGTGGGGTGTCTGTCTTCTTCTAACTTGGTACTAGGGGAAAAATATTGAAGACATAATCTCTCAAGTTATAGCATGAACTACTCTATGTTGAAAGTCCTTGTTAACAGCTAATACTGTATTCTAATAATTCAGAATTTCAGATACCTGGAACTTGTATCTTGTATTGAGTTTGCTGTAAGAGATTCTGGCACTGAAACAGCTGGACATCTGATTGCTAGCTGAATATTGCAGTCTCTGCTGCCTGTATGTGTCTGTGTGTGCGAGAGAGCCATCTTCTGTTTGTATTTTATTTTTCCCCTCAGCTCTTTTACTGTATTGTAAAATCCCAGTTAGTGCCTGGTTTGGGAAGGCTGTGTTCACTTCTGTATTATCTCAGATCTACCAATGTGATCAGTAAACTGGAGCATTATATGAGAAAAAAATTCAGATAAAAAAACCTTAGTCTGACCTAGATACGAACTATAGGGTTATAGAGGAATCTTCTTTTAAACTAAGCTTGAATCTGTGTTGTTTTCTACTAGACTTCTCCCGTGTGAACATGGGTATTCATACAGCTTTAAAAATACTGAGAAACAAAGTAGACTTGCAGCATTTTTGTGGCTATGTCACTATGTTGAATCCTTCAAGTCAGCATGCTAACAGGAAGCTGAGTGATGCTTCTGATGGAAGAGGTTAGTTACTAATAATTGTCTGTCTTGGCTGTGTTCTTGTAATTTTGCAAAGAGTCACTTTAGCAAAGGTGAACAAAGGGTTATGTGTCTTTGATTTGAAGCAGTTCAAAATACTATCCAACACATATAGTAACCCAATTCTGAGTATAAATCTTTGTGATTCTTCTTTGTGATGAACTCAGAAATAGCAAATACAGACTGAAAAATCACTAGACTGGAGCAATTAACAAGGGGGGAAAAAGAAGGATAATTTCAAAATAATAAAATTAAATTTTGTGCTTTTTATATGCCAGAACTTAATCTTTCATAAACTTACTGAGGATCCCTGAGAAGCTCTTTAATCCTAAAATGAGTCAGGCCCTATATTTCTCCATATTTCTTCCTCCAGTTTTATAGCTACACCGTCTTTGGGAAAGCTGATGTTGTGTTCATCACATCAGGCAGTAACTAGACTTTATATTGTCTGGCATGTTCATGTGAGAATTTATCTTTAGGAGAGGCTGATCTGGCATCAGGGTCTGATGTAAACGGGAGCACAGAATCATTTGAGATGGTAATAGAAGAAACCCCAATGGATCCTGCGGTCAAGCAAAGCCTTGAAGGTAAAAACATGATGAATGGCTTGTACTTAACTTTTTCAGTCCAATGAGATATCTTGTTTTTAAGGATCTGAACACGTTGTTCTTTAATTATTGTCTGGGACAGTGAGTGCTACAATAACTGTTGTTCCTCCTTAAAGTTCATAATCCCTTAAGTCTTTGATTGGTTCAGTAAATGAACTGTCTTAACTGTCCTCTATACAGTGGGTCCTGATCTGAGATAAATATTGCTTTGTCTTTTCTTAAAATTTAGTTTACTTGTTTTTCTTTCTGTAGTACCCACAACAGAACAGGAGTGGGTTCCGCTGGAATTATGTTTCGGCATTCCGCTCTTCAGCTCCGAGTTGAATCAGAAAGTCTGCAGAAAAATTGCCACTCATGGATTATGTAGAACAGAAAGGTGAGCTGTAATTTAGCAGCTAGAGATTAACAGGTTGTATATTTTGAAGAGCTTCTGCAAAAATAATGTCTACAACTTGATGACTATAGGAGCAGAACTAAGCTAAGTTTATATTATACAGTACCTAATTCTATGTGTAAGGTAGTTACTTTTTGGCTTGTAGATACCAACTCCAAAGTACAATCTAGTAGTCCTTAGTTGTGGTAAGAGTAAGGTTAGGCTGTTTTTGTACTTTCTGCAAGGTGAAAATTAATTGTAGCAAACTGTCCATAAGCAGATCAGGAAAAAAAGTTTGGATTTCTTCCTACTCACTTCCACTTTCTCACCTGATAGTCTGTCTTTCCTCCAACTAATCATCCTACCCCCCCACCCCCGTTCTTCTTTCAGGGGAAGTTTACTGGTAATGCTTTGATGTAAAATGCATTTAGCTCTTATGGAAATTTTCTTTGCGTCTTTTTTTTGTGTTTTATTTACTAAGCTTAGTCATGGCTTATGATCAAGCTATCTTCTGATTTTTACTATAGCTTTGCTTAATGAAAGATTACTCTTTCAACAGTGGGATTTTTGGATTTGTGTTTTTTCTGTTGTTTAGGGTTTTTTTTTTTTCCTAGCTATGGTTTTGGAGATCAAAAATAAGCCATGTTTTCAAGCAAGCAGCTTTAAGGATTTTATTATAGTAGTTGATCTGCTTTTTAACAGTGTGTCACTAATCTTTGTCTTAGAAGTCATGTTACCAGACTGTCCTTGATAAGAATGAGACATGATTAAGTCCAAAATATTAATATTTTCGGTAAAATATCATTTTTCAATTGCAGTAGTTTCACTTCAGGACTGTGTAAAATAGGCAAAATAGCATTTAGCTGACTAGACTAAAGAGAAGAGCTGAGTCAAGCACTTCTTCTGTGGTAATATTAACAACTTTGTCTGAAAGCTTTTAATGTCACATGATGTTAAATACCACTGGAGTGACTTGTGAGCAAGTTACTGTGATGATGCCGTACTAGTAAAAATCTGAGCACGCTGGACATAGCTTCTTCTCTTTGTTTTTGACAGCCTTCAAAAACTTTTACATTCCAGTAGAAAGCTGTCTCTTCAGGTCCTTGATTTTGTTCATTCATTCCAGGTAAGGAGCAGTAATTCAGATGTAAATAATTCTGTATGGTCCATCATTCCTTTTTTGCCCTTCCACTTGCTACTCTTGGCTGTATAGAAACACGCATGGTTTGTTTTATTTGCTTTTTCTTAAAGCGGTAACTGTAGTAAGAGCAGTATCAACCTCAAATTCTCCTGGTAGCAAAAAGTGAGTACTTCCCTGTCTGCTTTCTAGCCTTATCCATACTTGACTTTTGACTCCTGTGGTTACATTTTGTGTAACTAATTTAATGTTTTTTGTGGGACTTGTGCAGCAAAATTGTTCTTTGCTCCTGTTATAACCCAGCATACTCTGCAGGTGGCTTGGGTGCTTCCTAGGTATGTTAGGGAGATTTACAGCAAAACATGCATTTGCTCATCTTTTGAGCTTTTGTCTGCATCTCTGTCAACTGTGTTCTTCTGGGAAAAAATAAAACACACTTAAGTATTTCACACTAGTGTACTTTCTGCACTTGTCCTAAGATCCTCTAGAACTTGATGTTGAATGAGTATGGGTAGGTAAAACTGCATACCCTGGGAGGATTTTGTAAGAGTAAAGGCAGAGAATCGGAGTCTTGAATAACCAGCAAGGAGGAACACAAAGTCCACAGTCTGCTACAGTTCTGCATGGAGGTATATTCTAACAAGGTGTGTCCATGTGTAATGTGGAAACTGCTTAGCTGCTTTGCCTTATAATACTTTTATCTAAGGTTCTGTCTTTCTAGTAAAGTAGGGAACTTGTAGGATACTTAACCAGGTTGTGTTGTGGGTCCTCTGACCCTGAAACCGCCTCCTTATGAGAATGCTGGAGATAACTAGTAGGTTATCCTTGAAATCATCTATCAGTCTCAAATGACTCCTACCCTCATATTTTATATATCTGAGATATGCTTTTCTTGATGATAATCTTTATAGAGAGAAAAAAAAAAAGTCCTGAAATTATTATTATTTTTTTAAGCTCAGAAAACCAAATTTCTGGGAAATAAAACTACTGAAAATACAGTCGTCAGTGCCTCAAATATATGCTAACATTTCAGCATAATATGGGATAAATAGGAGTGTGATAGCCTTTGTTTTGCTAGGTATTCCCTTTGTTTTGCTAGGTATTCCCTTCATTCTTAGTGCTTAGATTTCCCTGAAGGTGTCTTGGAAGCTAAGTAATGCATGCACAGATCCATCTGAGGCAACTGTGTGGTTATTTCATGCTTTCCCCTTTGTTTATTCTGTTATTTCCATGATGATTTAGTATTTATGGGATTAAAGTAACAGACTTCAGAAACACTAAGAGTATTTGCACATTAGGTTAGCCTGTCTTATTCTACCTGTTAAACCCTTCACTGTTTGTCTTGTTTCTAAGATACGATTTTTTTCTTTCTTTTGCTTTCAGGAAGGTATTTCAACACTGGATCAGTTCCATGATGCTGGTTCTTCAAGTCTGCCTTTGCAGCCTATTTCTGCAGATATGGGTGTTCCACTTCCTGCCAAGAATCTCATGTTCAAAGAAGGTGTATTATCTGAATGGAATGGATGGTCCCCTTCCTCAGTTTTTTTCAACCCTGCTTAAGGAACAGATCAAATAGGGATTGTCACATGTCGGTCACTAAATGCCTTTCTTCAATTATGGTTGATTCTTAGTGCCAACCACTAAGAAGTGTACTGCTGCTGCAGCATAACCCGTATAAAAGTAGTGTTACAAAAGTATGTTGTGGTGCAGTATTGGGGAAATGCTTAAACCATCTAGAACTTGTTACTCATTGCTGCATATCTTGCTGCAACAGAGAGCTTTTTAGCTGTCAGCACTATTTTTATCTTGAGACAATCTTTCTTTTATAATTAAAACCGGCCTTTCTAGGCATTCTGATGATTGTTAAATTTCTATGGCGTCACCACAAAATTGCAATAGTAGTTTTCTATGTTAGTTACTCAGACATAAATTCTGTTTAGTTTTGTACTGTATTACTGGAAATCTTTCTGTATAAACGTAAGAGAGTTGTCTCTTCCTCTGAAAGCTCAATGATACCAACTGTTCAAAAAAAAAAAAGTATCATGGTGATACAGGGCATTAAGAATTATTGAATTCTGTAGTTCACCTTAACACTGAGGCCTTGGCAAATCAGTACAGTTGAAAGATTTGATGCTTACAGAAGGCTGAGTTCGCACAGACTCGAAGGGCTGCTGGTGACTTAGGGCCACTTTGACAATGAGCGGTGCATTTCATCTCTGGCAGAATTTGATGGAGATGCAGAATTGTGGAAGCACTGAAGTGATCGTCTCAGTTCATGGGGTTCTTCATGATAATGGATTCATCTTGCTCTTTGTATGAAACCACAAAGTGTTTGAGATTTGATTGCACTGGGAGTTAGTCCCTCATTGGTATTTGAAGCTGGTGAGGATTACTGTGGGAAAACTCCTGAAGTTGTAAGTTGAGCTGAAGGTAGATAACTAGATCTGTCCTGTTGATACATATTTGAAAGAACAGAGCTGTTCAGTTTTCATGACAGTCATTATCAAAGGAAGATAACAGCAGAGGATGTATAGGCAGAGATTTCTCTGGATCTGTTCTCCTTGAACCATTGGCTGCTAATTATGACAAACATTAATAGTGAGCTGTTTAATCTAAAATCATGTTCTGGCTTTACTTGTAGGGGATGATTTTATGTAGCGTAATTTCACTCTGTTTATATTAGGCATTAATAACTTTTTGCCTGCTTAAAGAAGTCTGTCCCATTTAGCACACGAGGAGAACAAACGACGTAATTTGTGAAGACTTTTAACTCAGCTGTCTAAAGTGCTCTGCCAACTTATTTGCTGAAACTGCCTTGTTTTAAATAGACATAATTGAAAATGAGACTTAACCATCCTATTGTTAATCGCCTACAATACATAATAGACCAAGCATTAGTGGCATAGGTAATGCTGAACAATAGCAAGGAGAAAAATTGCTACATTTTGTTTTGTATCCTGTTCTGTATGTCTGTAAGAAAAAAAAAAGACAGAAGTTTGAAAAAGACAAACATACCGCAATAGGATAATGCAGTAGTTTCAGTTAAAACTGTGAAAATACAATTCTTTTTTTTTTTTCCCCCCTTTGCTTTATATTACATTCCTGAAGTGTAAGTTTGGGACTTGTGCTCTTAAGAAGCTGGAAGTGTGTAATACTTCAGTTTTCTCAGTGCTGCCTTTGTACTGATTTGTTTTGATTTTGTAAATTACCAACAGCAGCTGAATTTAGTGTTCTGTGTATATTACAGAGCTGAATTATATATATAAAGTTGATCATTTACACATTGGTGACTTTTGTACTGGATATACATACTCTCCATAGAATTTTTTTTTAATTTGCCTTATTTCCTTTAAAAGAAATTACAGAGGAATTGGGAGTCAATCGTTTTGAAATGGCAGAGGAAACATTTACTCTGAGAATTTTTATGTGGAGAGTAAGCTGAAATGTAGCACTGTAGAGGATCTAAGCAGTAGATGACGGCTTACACTTTAAGTACTATAGGTATTTAAGTGCTACGGTGAGATGTAGTAGATGAACTAGTTTGGTGTCTTGTATTGAATTTTGCCATTCACTGTCCTTAGGAGTATGTAAAGTGATGATAGCACAAGTTGTATGGAAATTTTGAAAATGGTTGATAATTTCTTGTTCTTGCTGATATTCTTCAGTGTGTCACTAAATGAAGGATACCCCTTGTTATTAGGTTATCAAAAGTAAAGTTTCTGAGTAGTAGTAGTCTGTTCTTCAGAGTTTAATACCTGTAAATCTCAGTCAGTGGTGAGAATTACAGACACATTGCAGTTTTTATAGAACTCAGGCCACTCTAATTTAGATTAGTTTAGGAGCTTAAGTGTTCAAGTGTGCATATCTGAAGTTACTGAACAGATTGCAACCAAAGAAGTCCATAAAATACCTGAAACTTGACTACAGCTCCAGTGCGTGGGATGGTCCGGAGGCTTTACTCCTGAAGTATGTGACTTTTGTTTTAAATGTGGTGTAATAATAAGATCTCAAAGATCTTCATGCTGAAAGAATCTATTTATATAGTATTGCAAATAAAGACAAGTTACATTTCTTTTCTTCAAGTAGTTTTATTGACAGTGGGGAGAATTCGCATGCATTACACACTATAAAACTATCTTAAGTTTTTGTTGTCAGCAAGATTTTTAAGTTGTAGAAGAAGGGTTGACTTTCTGCCCTTGTGCAACTCAAGCAGTAGGTGGATGTACCTGAATATGTTCAGGAGCCAATGAGAATGTGTACTATATTTTTCTCTTTCTCTTTTTTGGGGGGCGGGGAGGGGGGCACAATTACCTCTTTCACAATTTTTTTTCCTTTCTATCGTTGTTATCAAATTTTCCTTTCTTGTTCAGTGTTCCCAATGGTTTGTGTTTTGAAGGTTTTAAAGTATGACTGTAACTGAATACAGTTGCATTCTTTAGTGTGACGTTGTTAATAGTATAAATGGAATACAGAGTCTGTGTTCAATTAAATTATTGGCACATGTAACAGTTGTTTACAAATAAACCATGGTGTAGGTCTAACCATGTGCAGAAACCTTTGCATGCAGCAGTAGTTTTCTTCTTGGGCACGGCACTAAAATGTTGCTCTGTCACTATAGTGCTCAAGGTTACTAGATATCATCAAAGTATCTTTTTCCCGTAGGCATGCAATTCTGCCAAGATGCCATTTTGTCAATGGAAGCCTCTTATTTTTTTGTAGTCCTCTTCATACAATGTGCTTGACGTCTAAGATGGGAAAGCACCAGAGGATAATGTGTGCTCATTCATTCAGCCACAATCTAAACCTGTAGAGTTTGATATTGGATATTTGAAGACACTTGTGCATGGGATGTCTTATCCATTTCATTGGACTGATGACATTTTTGACTGTAAGCTTGGAAGAAATGAGACCAAAATTGTTATTTGTTTGTGGCTTTGAAGTAACCCAGGATTCACCTTGGCAGTATAACTCTAGAGAA
Source organism: Clamator glandarius (assembly GCA_033459285.1). Lineage (NCBI taxonomy): Eukaryota > Metazoa > Chordata > Aves > Cuculiformes > Cuculidae > Clamator > Clamator glandarius. The sequence continues at coordinate 2,083,537 of JAUNZM010000036.1, read as the reverse complement.
AATGACTGATAGCAATAGAAAGAAATAATGCAGACCTAGGTGATGACAAAAACCTAATAACCTCCTTAGTAGAAACCTTCATTTATTCTATCCACACTATTCTACATATAGTATGTAACGATGCATATTTTTCCCCACCCCCGGTCCTTTTCTTCCACTTGAATACTCCTAATGTAGGCCTCTAGCTTTGTCATTGCCATAGAACTTATAGCTCCTCTTGGACCATAGATGAAATGGGGGGGGGGTGTGTCCCCAACCCCTGAAACAAAGCTAAGCATTTCTAATACTTCTTTAAGAAATTCTTTCTTTTGGAAATGGGCCTCCTGGTAAGCTGGGACTGGGCAGGCTTCAGGAATTGCTCTTGGCTTGAAGACATCCAAGTACTTTTGGGGATGCAATGAGGTACTCGACTCATGGTTCAATCTTGTATGCGAAGAGCTAAATGGTCTTGCATGGTGTGCTCGGGTCATGCAAACTTGCATTGCTGTCTTCAGTCAAGCAGGCTTTAGGGGTGCAGGTGGCTGCTTGTATCCTTAATTCTGATCTAGTTGAAGATGTCTCTGCACATTGTGGGGAGGGTTGGGCTTGACTAACTTTAAAGATCCCTTCCAGCCTAAACTACTCAATAATTCGTTTGCTTAGTGATTCTGCACAGCTTCACAACAGTGAATCAGAAGTATCACTACACGTGTGAGATGATGGAGGCATTGGTTTATGACAGCTTTAATGAATATTTGTCTTGGATTTCTGCAAATTAATAGAGACATAATTTGTTTAATTGTTGTCTCTTTTCATTATCGATCTATGTCCTGTATCTTAAAGCTTTTACTTCCCTCCAAGCCCCCAGCCATTCAAAAAACTACTGTTATAAGTCCAAACAGAACTGTGAGAGAACCTTGATATAGGTGCATAGGTGACCTGTGACTTGGGGGTGCTGGTCGATGAGAAGCTTGATATGAGCCGGCAATGTGCAGCTGCAGCCCAGAAGGCCAACTATGTGCTGGGCTGCATCAGAAGAAGTGTGGCCAGCAGGTCGAGGGAGTTGATTCTGCCCCTATCTTCCTCTCTTCTGAGACCTCATCTGGAGTACTGTGTCCAGTTCTGGAATCCTCAATGTAAGAAGGACATGGAGCTGTTGGAATGGGTCCAGAGGAGGGCTGCAAGGATTATCAGAGGGCTGTGCACCTCCCATACGAGGACTGGCTGAGAGAGTTGGGCTTGTTCAGCCTGGAGAAGGCTCCAAGGCGACCTTGTAGCGACCTTGCAATACCTGAAGGGGGCCCACAAGAAAGGGACTGTTTACAAAGGCTTGAGGTGATAGGACTAGAGGCAATGGGTATAAACTGGAGAGGGGCAGATTTACTAGGCTTAAGGAGGAATTTCTTCACTATGAGAGTGATGAGGCCCTGGCACAGGTTGCCCAGGGAAGCTGTGGATGCCCCATCCCTGGATGTGTTCAGGGCCAGGTTGGATGGGGCCTTGGGCACCTGATCTAGTGGGATGTCCCTGCTCATGGCAGGGGGGTTGGGTGATATTTAAGGTCCCTTCCAACCCAAGCTATTCTATGATATAAGTATAAGGTCTTTTTGCAATTAAGACAGTTAATAACTGGAGAAGGCTGCCCAGAGTTGGTATGCCACCTACATCCATGGAGGTTTTCAAAAACAGATGGGATAAAGCCCTGAGAAATTTTGTGATCTCATGGCTGACCTTGCTGTGAGCAGGGGTTTGTACTACAGACCACCTGAGTTCCCTTTCAACCTCCATTAGTCAGTGTTTCTCATTGCAGAAAATCACTTCATGTATTTTATAACTTGTTTTTAAGTAGGGCAGGGTTGAACGCAAGACAAAATTGATATTATGGATTTGGAGAACACTCATATCAGAACATTCAGCCAGTAATACAGCACAATGTGTTTTTGTAGAGGTATGTGGTTCTTCACTATCGAACTACCAGCATTCGACCAGTGTTTTTGAATGTGGTCTTTGTGTGGTCCCAGGTACTTTGTGGAAACAATTGAGCCAGTGACAAGAAAACTTAATCACAGCAAGACTGAAGCTAGAGCCCAGGGGAGCAGCAAAGTGGCAAGGGCTGGGACCTTGGAGGAGGAGAGGGTGGATGGAGATAGCGATGGTCAAATACTACAGAGCAGGAGAGTGATGCTGCTCAGAAGAATAGTAGGGAGTTGTCTGGGCACAGAAACCTTAATGTTGTTGATGTGCTTCCAGGTTCCGTCTTACCTGCTTGTGTCTGGTGTGGGGGAATTCACTGCTTTCCTCATGCAGGAGCACCGAATGGCTTCTGTGGCATCAAGCCACAGTGCAAATCCTGCTGCTGAGAAACTCACTACGCTGCTTCAGCTGTGGCTGTCTAGCAGTAGGTCTATACAGGAAGGATTTTGCGTAGTTACTAGCCAGTTAGCCTGACTTCCTAACCTTGGAAGTGGCTGCCTTTTTATTGACTTTTCTGACCTATTGTATTTGTTTTTTTTCCCCAAATGAAAGAAGGAAATACTAATGAACTGGTTGCATCCTTTATTTTTAAATGCGAGGTACCTTTAGGAAGCATCCTATCTGAAAAAAAACACCAAGAGAAATTGAAGAATTCTGTTGTAAAGCTTGCATAGGTTGTTCTGCTGTGTCTTCTGTACAGCTTCTGTGTATTATGAATCAATGATAATGCCACTTGAGAACAATGGTGTCTGTGTTTCTTTTTTTTAACCTATCTGCTATTTTCTTTGTAATTGGCAAGAGTTTAATTATTCTGTGGTTTCACTGTTACAGGACTTCAGGTTGTTATTCATGGCCTGTGGCTTTTGCTTGCTTTCCTTCCTTAGAAAGCATGTCTGTCATGTCTTCTGTAATGCCTATTTTCTTCTTGATGTTGTGTTTCTTGTGAGTTTTTGTGCTGCAGCCTCAGCTTTTTACCTGCAGCTAGCCTACACGCCCCTCTTTGCCACCATACACGGTGCTTGTCATGCAGACTGTAACTTTGAATCTCTGCTTATCTTTCCTCTTATTTAGAATGTTTATGTGAGTTTTTCCTTTTCTAAAGTCTTTGGCAATCTGAAAGCTTTCTTTCCTTGCAGTTATTGCTTAAAACCCCATATGGGGGTAGGAAAACTTCTGTCATTCCCTTTTCCATTGCAGTACACAGTATATTCCATTGCTGGCCACGAGTCTGCTTCATAAGTCTTCTTATTTGAAGGATAGCATTGCATACATTGATAGCTCTAACTTTCTATGAGTCATCTGGCTTTACTTTCAAGAAACTGCTGAATTCAGACATGGGTTCAGATCGAATCATTTGGTTTGGCACAACATTGCTTTGTTGTTTCTTCAGTTTTTAAGCGTGCTTCTTCAAAAGCTGCTGGACAGTCCCCGGTTCTGGGTAGAGAGGTATTTAGAAACAATGGAAATAATTAAGTCAGTCACCAGGAATGAAACGTTCCGTGTGGCATCGATGCTAAACTTGCAGCAATTTGTAAGCTATTCTGTAATGTGTGTAGCCCATGATATGTATAGCATACAGATTAGCCCCGAGGTTTAGTGAATAATCTTGGCCTAGAGCTGTTCACTGATAATAGCTGTTGTGATATAGTATATTCAGCTGGGGAACAGAAATGGAAGTGATAAGAAGCTAATGATGAGAAGGGAGAAATCTAGAAAAAGCGCTGAGAGGAAAGGCGAAGCGTTTGTCTGACCTGTTGTTTCCTAGAGAAATGGAAAGACATCTCTTAATTACAAGTCCCAAAAAACTGGAAAAGAAGTTAAGCACAGCAATGAGAGATGCCAGGGGTGTGAGCAGACTGGGAAGAAGGGAGCAGAACTAAAATTCAGCTCTCTGAACTCCTTCCAACAATGAATATGAATTGGCCTGAATTGTATTTTCAGCTGATATATAAAAGCAAAACACGCTTTGAAAATGAGTGAAGTATTATTCCAATATTTTTTTAAATTGAGTCAGATCAGTAGCTGTCAGACTGAAACCCTATGCTTGTTTAACTGGACTCTGCATTGTGAATGACGTAGTAGTATTTACCAGACTGGGTCTTTTAGAAACACAAATGTCTTGCCCTGTAGGTGTCAGCACTTCTCTTGTTATTGTATTGCCTTCCAGCAACAGGCAACACCAGGGAAAATAGTGGATTTGTTTTGGTTGAGTTTTTTTTTTTATTATTCAAAGCATCACAAAATAACAGAGTGATTGGGGTTGGAAGGGACCTCTGGAGATCTAGTCTAGTCTCCTCCCACTGCTAAAGTAGTCCCACCAGGAGCAGGTTGCACAGCACTGCACCTACACAAGTTACACCTACTTATTCAAGTAGATTTTTTTTTGCTAGTGAATGCTACTGAAGTCAAGCAGTTTTATATAATTAACAAGAAGAACTCTCCTTACTGGATAGAGAAGCTTCAGAAAACAGACTTGTTTAAAGGGTTACTTGCAGAATATCACGTATCTGTTTATAAAACTATCTAAATAATAGGTCTAAGACTTTGGCAAATATTGATACAACGAATTACATCCATCAGCTGTAACAAACTTGTTGATTGCAAAAGAGATGCTGTCATATACAGTAATGCTAAGATTAAGCATTAGCTCCAGGTTTGCCCAGTTCTGGCTTTTGGAGCAGAGCCAGGAACCTCTGAGAGAGGGATGGAGTGTAGGACTTTGTTTCTCCTTACGTGCACCTGATTCATGTTTGTTTGTCTGCTGTAAACCCAGCCAGGACAGATTTACTCTAAGCCAGATTTCCTGGAGGATGGGAGTCTGGCTCTTGAAAGATGAATCTGAGCTGAGTAACTGTGTGGGACTCAAGTGTCTGAGCACCCTGGGGAACCTGGGTGTGGGACACCTTGGAAACAAAAGGAGAAACGTGGCTTTAGCCTGACTCTGTTTATGTAAGATTTCTTTTCGTAATCATGGTTGAAAGAGTGAGTTTGAAATGGTTTTTAATGCATAGGTAGAAAATCAGAATGGAGCATCCTTTCTTTTGGACGTGGTACAACCTGAAGTGGCTGGAAAATCTGACACTGCGAGTGTAGACATTTGATTTGGAAATAAATTGAGATTAGTACTCGGAAGACACCTAGAGCTCAGTTTTCATAGAATCACAGAATAACCAGGTTGGAAGAGACCCACCGGATCATTGAGTCCAACCAATTTGATTTGATTTTCTTAAAGGTCTTTTCCAATCAAACAATTCTAGGATCTTTTCTATGATCTTGCACTTCTTGCTGTACATTGAACCTTGATGGCAATTTGTCTAGGCTGTCTCTCTATTTCTGATCTTGTGAATTACTAAAGAGAGCAATTTTCCTTGACATTCACTTCCAAGGCAGTCTGATGAAGTATTATTAGCTGAATTTCTGTATGACAGTTTCTAAAATATTAATTTCTTTGGCTATAAAATCTTATTATGTTGACTCATGTTCTTTATGGGACCAACATTTCTTGTTCTCTTCCTTTGACCTGATTTTATAGATGGGCAGAATATGCCCTGAGGGGACTGAAAAGATGTCAACGATGAAACAAAAGTTTTATCCATGGTAGCACACGTGATAATATTTCAAAGGAGGTAGGAGATCCTGCATTTTCATCTCTACTTTTCAGAGTGGATGCATCTCAAATCCAGTATTAAACATATGGCAGGATCTATAATTGAAGAGCTCTTTATATTTGTCTTTGGGCTAGCTGAACAGGAGGTGAAAGTACCATGGAGCACAAGTGAGACAAGATAAAATAAAACAGAGCCATTTCCTCTGGACAAGGGGGAGTGGAGATTATGTTTTGGTTTCAGTTCATGCAGTGAAATAATGATTTTGTCAAGCCCCCAGACTGAGTTGATGGAGCCAGTAGCTCCTGGGGACATCGCTGAGCTTGTTTTAAGTGAGGTGAGATGGGTGAAGGCAGCTGGCACTGTGCAAAGCCAGCACCAGCAGAGAGCTTGGCCTTGGCTGCAACATGTGCCCGTGAGGGTGCATAGGTACACAGTGTGTGTGAATCAGCCTCTGCTTCTGGGAACTGATAGAGGGCAGCGAGTGGCTGATCTGCTTGTGCCACAGGAGACACCTGTGTGAAGTTGCATACTGACACTTTCTCTGCACTCTAGACCAGCAAAATTGGAACTAATTGGGAACTTTTTATGAGCCATCCTGGTGCAGAAAGTGCTGATTTGCTGAAGGTAAACTTCACGATCCTGAGACCATGATCACCTGTGTGTGATGGACCTATTTTGCCTGCAGCAGAGAGTCGTCTGCAGGTGCGTAATCCCTGCTCTGAACCAGGTGTGCCATTACTCCAAAGTAGTACGCTCTTCTTTGCTGGAACTAGGATAGTTCATATTATGGAAAGAAACTCTGTAGGCCACAGTCAGAAAAAAAATATCAACATCCTTTGTTGACAAACTGTTTACAGTCTTTGCTCAGAGATGTGCAGCTGCTTTGTTTATCAAGGGAAAAATGTAGGTACTGCTTTCTTAGGATGCAGAACACACAGTTACTTTTTACATGAACTGTTTTTTAACTCCCAGTGAGTGGTACCGCTGTCCTGCTGATACTGAAAAGGTACCATTTGCTGCTTGACAGGATTTTTAGAGGATGCATACAGAAAGCAGGGCTTCTCCAATCCAACAGAGAGCAGTCTTGCATTTAAAAAATGAGACTATTGCAGAAAAGTACTGTTGTCTACTCCTGTTGTTAGGAGTGACAGCAGCTACCCAGAAGCTTTTGATTTTAGAAAACATTCTTTTGTTTTTTGAAGTAGTCTTTCTCCCCTCCTATCCCTATTCCTGGCTGCATCTCCCTCTGCAGGGAGTGGATAAGCTTGTTGTGAAATGTTAAGTTTCTGACAGTAGCTTTTGGCTTGGCTTCTTAATTTTACTTTGTTTTTGCAAGTACTACAGTGCAGGAGGGGCTTCTCCCCGTATGCCAGTGCTGTGCCTGCAGCAGTGGTCCCTGACTGTCCACTGAGGAGCATGGGAGGTATCACAGTGGTATTCCTGGCAGCCTGCAGGCTGCATCCCCACCTGGCAGATTGCCCTCTCTCAAAGACGGTGGCTTGTACTTCTCAAATCACCCCACCTGACAACCTCTGTATGTGCTTGCTTGCAGCCAGCATGCACACATCCACACAGCAAAGATTGTTGCTCCCTTTGTGCATAAAAGGGATCCCCCAACCACTGCAGTAGTGTGGCCCAAAAAAAACCCCAAACCAGCTTCATCCCTATGTTCTACCCCTTTGGACCATCTCATGCTAGCACAACAAGACAGGATTCCCTGCTTCTTTCTCAGTGGGCTGGCTTGTTGCAAACCCAAGCTGGTGGCATGGATTATCTTAATTGTAGGCAGGTATCCCCTGGGGTCTGGATTTTGCTTTGTTTTTTTCTAGGCTAAGTGTCAGATGAAGAGTCAGGCAGAGTTTTGTGGGAGGAGGTATGGGGAGAGTGGAATTAATGGTTCTTAGCATGTAGATCTTAGGCCTTAAGAAAAAAACCCTCTAAGTATTTTTAATGCTCTTAATAGATTTCTATTTGCTTGAGTACAAAGGAGCTCAGGTGGATTTCTTGAAATATTTAGATGATCAGTTTAGTTTGATTACACACAATGTGGTCTACAATGGAAAAATTCTCCCCTTCTGAGATCAATTAGTCTGTGCTGAGATCAATTAGCAGCCCTGGTGAGGTGATCCAAGGGAAGAGTCTGATGTCTGGGTGCCTTTGAGCTCTTAGCAGGACTGCAGAAGAAGAGTAGAAATAGACGGTGTCATAGATGGTATCAGGCAACTGAGGGGGCTCACAGGAATTTTATTGTTATTGCTGCTGCATTCGCATGCTGGGACTGCTGGGCTAGAATTGCTTTTGCAGATCTTCCCACTCCATTTCGTCTGGCCCTGTTGTCAAACCCATGACTTGCTCCGTGTTGCCTTTCTGGCACACAGCAGTCTTTGGAAAGGGTTTTACCCGTCATAGAACCACACTGTCCATCAGCCGAGGCTCCTGCCCGTATCTCGCTGTACACCTCCCCTTCCCACCCACAGCGTCTTTAACCATGCTGGATGAAAACAGATAAAACACACCCCAAACTGCTCCTGAACAACTGGTATTGCTTCAGAAAGGTCTGTGCAGGGACCTGGGGGTGAATGGGACATCTGGGCCACTGGGCAGCCACAGCCACCGGGTGTTTTAATAACTAGCAGAGAGGTCTCTAGTAGAGCTGTACTGCCTTTGTAAGAAGAATTGGTGTCTCCTGAAGGTATACACTGATAGCTGAGTCTGAAATGTGACCGTTGCATTTGGAAGGATTTCTCTGTGTATGAGAAGAATTAAGAAGCAGAAGCCTTGCAAAGTTTTAGAAGACCTGGAGGGTTATATGTGGAGAAAAAATGCAGCAAGGGTTTTTTAATGCTATGGACTCCTTTTAACTGTTATGTGGTGTTTATATCACTGAAAAAAATCTTTCCAATCATAATCATTATGATTTTTTTTCCTAGAAAAGGGAATTGAATGGTGTCTTGGGAAGAGGGTAATTAACACTTCAAAGCTGAGTCATTGTTCTGAAATGGGGGTGGTTTTTAATCTGGGATTAGGTGTCCCCAAGGGCATACCTGAACTGCCCAATCACTTTTGGAGTATTGTTTGCCTCTTCATCTGTTCTCATGTGGTCTTAGAGGTTTCACCTGCTCGAAGGTCCTCAAGGTCTAAAAATAGGAGCTAGTTTAATAGGAACCTTCAAACTGCCAAAAAAACTTTAATTGCACATGAAGGCAAAAAGAGAAGAAAACCTTCAACTGCTTTAAAGAAGTCATCAGAGCAGTCTGCTGGTCAAATAAAGGATTTTAAATTTCTACCTTATTTCCAGCACCTCTCAGTGTTACATTCAACCCATAAAAGGGTGCAAACAACTCTTCTATCTGCTAATATATTCTTATTTGTGACTATAGCTACCCTCCTGGGCCAGACTCAGCCTAAGAAAATAATTTTTTGCAGAATTAGGCTCCTACCTCCAAAGTAGTTTTGACTTTTGCAGATAAATTTATTGACAGATGGGAAGCAGCCATCGCTTCCTGCCTGCCACCCCCTGTTCCCTGCTGAATTTCTGCCCTGGGGAGCTTTACACAGATTGGACCGTCCACAGAGTTTGCTTGCTGTGCAAAGCTGCTCCACAGCAGTCTCTGCAGAGAATGGTCTAGCCTGGCCATTTCAGTGTATTATTTCAGCGGATTATTCAGATTTATTATAGAAGTCTGCTGCAGCTCCTGAGCTCACCTGGATGTAAGTCAAAGCAGCGGTCTGGCTGAAATGGGGCCCAGGTGGGGCTTGGCTGCAGTGGCTTCGTGTGTGATGCTGCCTTAGGTGGCTGCTGTGGTTGTGCATGGACTGAGTGTGTTTGTGTTCACCTTCTTCTGTTTTTATAGTCCTTTTATAGTATTTTATTTTAAAAAGTGTTTGAAGGAGGAGGGCATGGTATGGCTATGACACTGGAGTGTCCTTGGATATCACTTCCCATCTGGAAATATTTCATACAGGGGTCTGGCTTTTTATGGAAGCTCCAGTTGAGCTGGTTGGCATTCTTCACTTCATAAACACCTGATGTGTGTACAGTGGTGGGATGAGAAGATTTCCTCTTGGGTTTTACAGAAGTCCTAGAAGAAATTGTAAATCCCCACTATGAGCATGGTTTTTTATATGCGTAAATTGTTTCTCGTGAGGATGTATACCTCCCACCTGCTTGTTGTATTCCTGTTCCAGATACCTAATGGTCCCCTGGCTTCAAAGGTTGGTCGAAGGAAAGTGCTTTCTCAAATTGCCCGGGGCCACAGGGCACTTACAGCCTCATTTCATTTTACACTGATAAAACGGTCAAAATCTGCAGTTGGGAAGCACTGTGGAATTCTTTTCTGCCCTGATGTGAATGATTGGCACTGGCACTTTGTACTGGGGATGAATTACATTCATTTGCTGACTTACTGCTTTGCAGAATGATGAAAGAATCATCCCTGGAGGGGGTTTACATTTTCATGTGGCAGATGCCAGAGGAGCTATTCTGCTTGATGTCTTTGGACATGTCCTGCTTTGGAGTAATCATGGGAAACAATAAAAACCGTATTTCCTTGCAGCAGAGCAGTTTGAAAAGTCTATGGAAACTGTTGCCTGTTCTTTTCAGGAAGAAATATGTTATCACCACATGTAGTATGAGTTTCTTCTGGTCTTGCTGACGGAGCTCTGCCAAAGTACATAAGGGTATAAGTATCATGGATGTACAGAGGAGAGCTCATACATTTGGCATGAGCTTGGATGGCTTGTATGAGTGTGGAACTTCTCCCCTGTGGCCCTGAGATGTTGTAGTGATTTGTTTTATCTCAGCAGAATCCTTCCCTTGGAAGGACACTTCTGTGTGTTGTTAAGGGGGTCAAACCTGGCTTCGGAGTGAGAGGCAGAGCTGAGCACTATGTCTCTGGGCTGAGACTCCAGGGTGCTGAGGGAAAGGTGGTGGCATTCTTCACAGCCCCTCTTTGCTCTTCACTATTCTTGCAGGTGAAGAAACAAGAGGTTAAATGGGATGCAGGACCTCAGCTTTTGAAGTTAGCCCTTTTGCTGTCTCCTGTGGGGCTCTTGCAGGTTGCTTCTCTGCCTCTTTACTTGTCTACGAGATGCAAATACATTGCTGGCCTTGCTGAGATCACCTCTGCAAAGCCTCTCACAGAGAAGACAGGTGCTATAAGAGCGTTTCTGTTGCTGCAAACGCAGCAAAGGCAGCCCAGCGGAATTAGCTGCATGCTTATGCTCTTGGAGACACTTTGGCATGGCCAGTGCTTTCTGGGTCCTTGGGCCAGCTGTGCTGAGCTCTCTTCTGCCAAGGTTAAGCTGCAAGAAAGCTGCTAGCTTAAATCAGGTTTATCATGGGTCTTTGATTTCCTCTGTAAGTTCAATTTCCTTCCTTCAGGAGAGTTCGGCGAGGCAGTGCATAGGGAGGCTGGGCTGGAAGGCTTCGCAGCAAACCTGAGCGCTCTAACCTATTTAATATGCCAGTCTAATAGGCTTACATGCAGCTCATCAAGACTAGCTGGGGTTAGGTACGTCAACCTGAGGACAACTGGCAGGTGTCTTGCACCATTGTTCAACTGTTCTTGCATTGCCTGACTGAGAAAAAATCACAGTGTTTTGGAAGTGGCAAACACTGCCCCTTGTAGGCACTTTCTCATCCCCTTCCACAAGCTACACTTTAACGTAACCACTCACTCCCCAGTTATGATTGTGGAAGACTGTGCAGAGGTCTGGATGCTTGAGATAAAACTCATTACCCTAATGTTGCTGCATCTCTGTCACGTTAACTGTGAGCTACAGTGGGGTGAAAGAAATGAACTGCAGAACGATTGGCTTTGGTTATATAGAAATTGCAGGGGTCTGTGGGCTCTGAAGGGGGAAGGTTTAGTTGCTGTCCCTGCCCCCCTGGTGTCCTGCATATACAGACCTGCAGGAGAAACCACCTATAGCTGTCTGTGTGTAACCTTGATCTGGATGCTGACATTCCTCTAGTTAGTGGATATAGCCACCAGGATCACGGTAGGCTTTTTCTCTCCTACTCCAAACAAATCTAAATTTCCATGTAATGATGAATCTGTCATGCTAATTACAGCTCTAGGGAAAGGTTAGTCCTGTGTGCAAACAACTCCTCTGCATCGCTGAAGCGCAGGTGAAACCCAGGAAGAATTTTTTGCTGTTGCTGTTTTAATCACAGGAGCAGTTCTAGGCTTTGTTTTTATAAAAGCACAGTCACCCTTTGTTAATTCACAGTGTATTACTGTGCCTGTCACACAAGAGCTTGAGTCTTCAGTGCTCAGTGAGGGATGTGGGGAGTGGGCTCAGGGCAGAGATTGCAGTTTTAGGGGAAGGATAGAATGCTTAGGCCAAATGAAAATGAACGAAGGCCTTCTGAGGTTTGGGACATCTTATTAATACTTAAAAATAGAGCTTCTAGCTCTGAAAATTACAGAATTGTGCCGTGTATCAAGTAATTTTGCTGCAAGCTTATTTTTGCTGTAAGTGGGACAGAAAATAATGACTGTGACTGCATTGTGGCATTTTATTAGTGAGTAAAAATAGGTAGAATACCAGGGACTTAGCTATAAGCAGAATAATAAAATATTATATAGTAAAATTTTATATGATAATAATAGTAGTAATAATAATAACAACACACTTCGTACCTGAAAGCTGCATTTCTAGGGCATTACAACAAGGTCAGAAAGATCTTGTAGCTGGTACTGTGATGTTTGTATGGTACTTGCAGAATTATAGTGTCGATGCTCTAGAAGTGATGGAGACCTCTTCTTCTCAACTTATGCCTTCCCTTGTTTACTGCCAGAGCTCTTGCCAGTGCTCGAGTCAGCAGAAGGACAAATGTGGATGAGTGGACAGAGATGCCTCCAGAGATGTTCCAGCCTTGTGTGGCCTGTACTGGGCTGTGTCTAAAAGGCACAGAGCCCTGAAGAAATGAATTTGCTGTAGGTTTGCAAACTTGTGACTTCAACTGCTCAGAAAGCTACCAGAATCTTGTTCTGCATCCTGCGTAGTAGGGACATCATCATTTCTGTTGTTAAGAGCAAAATGCGAGTTGCCTCTGCTGAAATCTAGGGGTCTAATGGATATTTTTGTATGAAGCTTGTAGGAAAGCTGTGTATATGTAGTGCCACATGTGCTCCTTTCTTCTGTATCCTGTTTTCCTACTCTGAAACATGTCCCCTGTCAAATATTTTTGGAGGAAATGCTGTCAGACTCATAAGTCTGTACCTGTGAAATGCTTAAAAGCCTCCTATCTTATTATCCTGTCAGAGACCCTCCCTGGTGGAACCACATCATCCATTTCTGTCAGATACTTTTAAGAGACAGATACTAAATATAGAAATTCATAGCAAAAAAAATTTTTTTTTGTTCCATTGGTGAATCGACCAAGACTCCTATACTGAAGTGCTGAACAGCAGAGAAGAAACCAGAAATATTACTGAATAGCTTGGAGCTAATTAAAATTTAAATCAGGTAGTCCTGTGAAAACAGCTCAACTTTCAGGTTTAGGTGCTGCCTCATTTTAAGGCAAGTGATTCCAGATTCTTGAGAAATGACTAAAACTGGGGAAAGTGTTCATCAGAGATGCAGCATTCAACTGTCCAGCCAGCATGAGCCTTTGCAGGATAAAAAAATCACAAAATATAAGAAAATCTTTGCTTTGATTGTAAATTTTGTGGTTTATGCTCAGATCATGGGCCAAGACCAGGTTTTCTAAGTTATAAATGTGATAATTGAGTGCAGACATACAGCTTCAGGAGGCATATCTTATCTGTGGCACCAATCATACAGTGAGACAACTTTCTGAATCTGTGTCACTTTTCAGCAAAAACAAATGGTTATTTGTATCACAAGTAACAAAGAATCATCAATCAAGTCACAGTCCAGACTCTTCTTTTAATTTTAAAAACCAAAAATTATTTTAAGGGAACAGGGAACTGACTTCTGCAGGATATGCTAACCCTTCCTCCCCAACATCTCCCTGAACTTTCTCTTGCAAATTGTTTAAATACTTTGCACAGTCAATTAAAATTATTGTTATAACAATTTATGATGGTTTGACCTGGTGCAGCAAAACATAAGTAGGTATTTCGCTGAGTGTGACTGTACTGGCATTAAAAATGGCATTATGCACAGTTTGAAGGTCACACATGTGACTTCCCATCTTGCTGGATTTCAGTTTTTATGACAACATCAGTGAACACAGATGATGCTTCCCAAATACTATGTTGGCTACTTGCAGTGCTATGTAAACCTTGTGAGTAAAAGGCTGCTGGTCTGATTTCTTCTTGACTTAGGATCTTGCTCCTTCATCAAAAGTCATTTTGGGCCAAAAATGCAAGCAGAATATGTAGTGTCAGTGATGCTTGAACACCACAGAGGGTGTTCTGCTCTGGAGCAGCAGTAACAAACTACAGGGTGCAGCAGTAATATTGTCAGAAATGTGCTGGGGTTTTGTGTTGTCCAAGACTCAAGTGTGATGTCTATTGTGTATCAGGTGCCAAATCTATCCTCATCCACATTGCAGTGGTAAAGAAGGGCAGACCTGTGAAGTTCCTGAATGACACAGTTGAGATGTTGGTGTTTTAATTATGAGGTTTTCTAAGCTGAGGTTCTTCAGGCTGAACAGCAGTGAGAATGCTCGAAGCATAAAGCAGGTCTGAAACACTTGTCTGAAGCTGGGACTGAGGATGCACGATTTATGAACCGTATTTTGTCATTGTAATCTGTAAGTTTACCATAGTCTTTGCAAAACCTTCAGCTGAACTTCATGGCATTTTGCTGTCATATTTAATATCCAGATTTTCTTTTTTTTACTGTAACTATTTATCTTCCCAGTGTGATTTTGTGAACCGGCTACCCTGAACTCAAGTTGGTATTTTTATCAGATGATTCTGACCTGGGAATGAAATGCTAATGAGAATTAAAACCCAAACCAAATATACGGTGAATAGTCCTACTATAACAATTTATATCTTTAAAGTCTATGAGACTGTTGCAGATGGAGAGATTTAGTACGGTTTGTATGTTGACATTATGCACAGAAATATCAACTGGTATTATCTGCGTTAGCAGCTTCTGGGGAGTTGTACTTCTGAGAATGGGAATAGTAATGCAGCCAGGGTGGAAGGTTTACTATGTGCCTGCAAAAAGAGTGATATCAAAGTGACTGTCTTCCCCATGGTGTTTAATCCCTGCCTAAAACTTGCTGTCTATAAAGCTTTGGCTCTGATGCTGATTCCATAGTTCTCTACAAAGTATTCAAGAGCTGTACAGGGTGCTGGAACTTCTGAAAATGCATTTTAGTTATCTGCTTGGAAGAGATTGAAAAGTCACTGAATTAGACTCTGGAGGAGCTGTTGCTAGTGCTGCAGATCATTTGAGCTCGACAGTCGCTTTTCCCAAAAAGAGCACTGCCAGAGATGAATAGTTTAAGAATAATGCAGTTGTTATATTTTGGACAACAACAACAAATCCAAATAATGCTTTTAAGTTAGACACAAAACTTTTCAACATTTAGAAATTTATTGAGTTGCAATTGCAAGTTGTGCTGGCAGCTTTCCTGTGTGGTTGAAAGAGATATTCAGGGCCAAAACTCCAGAAATGTGTTTTAGAACCTGAGTTCCAGTTAAAGGCATATTGGCAATAGTGATAGTGCTAGGTTTGATTCCCCTGAGCGCTGAGATGAGAAAGGCCATTTTCAGCACAGAGATTTTCTGAAGCATATTTGCTTGCCTGAATGTTACGTCTTGAGCCATGATGTCAGAAAGAAAAGCTGGCACAACAGCTCTGTTAAGCCCTGCTTCCCCACTGGGACATCAGCTCTGGGAAGCGGTAACTAGAACGTCCCTGCTCAGGGCTGCCTGTTTGAGGTAGGGTGTTTCAGCTCCAATGTTGTCTAGGCCAGAGAGGAAAGCACACAGACCCATTTGCATCCGAACTAGCACATGGACGCAGAAGCGAAGTGTGGGGGCACGACAGGGTGTCTGGCACTGGACGGACTGGGCGGCTGGCAGGGTTTCCCGCAGGCATGGGGCTATTTGTACGCTTGCCCAGTATAGGCAGAGGCTGCGATTGCACCTCTGTAAGAAATAATATTTTTTGTTTTGTGATTTCCACCCCCCTCCAGGGGAATGCCACGTGCTGTACCGTGGCTCCTGTTTTGATCACTGTTTCAGGCTGCACATGCCACAGACCACAGGGTAATTTGCAGTGAGCCTGGGCTGCTGCATGCCTTGAATAAAGCCATGGAGAAATCACCTTCTCTGGTGGGTTTTGGAGCAAAACACACAAATGTTTTACTGAACAAGAAATGCATGTTCTCTTGCTGCTGTTATGTGTTAGATGTCCTTTGGATGTTTTCAGTGTCCTCATGCAGGAAAGAAACCGCATTGCGTTATGCGTATTCTCTAGTCTGTGTTTTAACGGTGCAAGGAATTTGTAATTCCTTGCTATGGAAATTAGGACTGAAAAGGTGCTGTAAAAGAAATAAAGTTGAGACAATTTGTGCCTCGGAGTATCAGATGTTTCATTTCAGGGTGCTGTGAGCCCTTCTTCAGAAACAAGTATCACTTGAAAGTCTTCCTTTGATCATATTTTATTTATTCTGAAATAGGTAGAATTTCTATTCCATAGCCTTTCATCTCGAATTCTGAAAACTGGAATAGTTTTTTTCACCTGCATAGCCAGCTACAGGAATGAGATTCAGCTGCTGTGCCGTGTATCTCTTGCAGGTGTGCTCTGCAGGCTCTGCTTTTGTCAGCTCTTCCTTGTGGTGGATGCAGGCAGCAGGAAAATATTAAATGTCTGTTGTGTTCTGCTGCTCAGATTTTCCTAGAGATTTCACCCTTGATTAAAAAAATTGCAGACCTATCTGCAATCCTGTGGAAGGAGTAAGGTGGGAAGAAGATTAATGCCTGCACCAAGTTCTAATTTGTTTTTATTTATCAAAGAATACAGATCAGTGATACTTTCTAGAGAAATAGAGTTAATCTTTTTCAACACAAGGCATAAACAAAAATTAAACAGAAAATTGTTAAGGCAATTTCTTCCATGGAAGGAAAAAATATTGCTTGCACTAATAGCAAAGTGCTTATTTACAGGGCTTTTTTGTGGCTTATGGTCATCCCTGAAAAAATCATTGTAATATTTTTAAAAAATTCAGGCTGAAGCATCACCTCATTTTCTTCCCAATGAAAAAAAGCTGAAGTCTAGAGCCAAGACACTCTGAATTGCATAATTTGGACCAATAGCTTACCTGTTGAAAAAATGTGAATTAAATAGGCTTTTTTTTTCTGAACTACTCTCTGATTCCATAAATACATTCCATTGTGAGAATTTTTGCCTACATCTAAATTTGAAAACTAAAAACAAATTAAAACAATACCTTGCTAAAATAGGGATTTAATTCAATCCTGAACTGATCAAGGTTATATTCCTCACTTCACCAGCAGAACTGATCTGGTCTTCTCCTTTTGGTCAGTGATACAACACGTGTTACAGTGCAAGGCTGCTGTGTGGTCCCCAACATCTGATGGAGATCAGTGCTGGCTGCCCCTCCATGGAGAGTCCTGACACATCCAGAGATACAAGCACATGTTTCTGCATGGATCTATAGAAGCTGTTGCTTTATTAAGGATGAGGAACTGCATTAAATTTGTGAGACCAGTTTCACCTTCTTCAAACTCTTTTTGTTCAGACTGCACCACAGGAGCATCCTTGCAGAGGGTTGCTGGCTGGGACTGCTGCCATGCCCCATCCCACCAGCAACCCAAGCCTGGTGGAACAGCAACTGGTCAGGAGCAGTACCCTGATCAGCTGGTGGGAGCTGGTCAGGGAGGCAAAGTGCGAAAGTTAGATTGCAACCATCTGTGTCAATTGTTTTTTATATTGGAGAGATATTAAGGGCAAAAAGGTTTTAACTCTAATCACTTTATTGTCTTCACTTGCTGAGTAGTCATGTGTCATTTGGTTGACACCTGGAACAATGACACTTTGGAATAAGGAGTAAAGGACCTGGATGAAAACAGAAGGACGGAAGTGAAGGAATGTTCTAGTTACAGTGATCCCTACCAATCTGTTAGGATTGACTCATTCATCAGCTTCGTCATAATGTTAATTTTATGTATGATGATGTGGTGGTTAAATAATTCCTTTTATTTATGAGAAGAGGAGCTGAGATGTGTATCATCACACTGACGTGAAGAAATTTTTTTCCTAATTGTGCTGAAGACAATTTCAAATTGGAATTTAAAATTCCAAATGGTGCTGAAAATTTTAAAAGCTAGTACAGTAACCACAACATTGAGTTCACCAGGAGCAACACATATAATGTGATCTGTAACAATACAAGAGGCAAAATGTCTTCTCTTTCAATGCACCAGATTAGTTCCAAAAGTAGCATGTAAATTCCTGTATCTAGTAGTTTCAAATGCAGCTGTGTTTGCATAGCAAGGTTTGAAATGGCTTTTTGGCAGAGACTAAGTGTATTTCTAAATAGACAAAAAAATCCACCATGGCCTGCCTTTCTGGTAAATATTTGGTTGAATGGATGTTGTTGGGACTGTGCCTGCTCTACTGTTGTTGACACTAAGGATTTGGCGTTGCAAGTTAGAGGACAAAATGGTTTGAAGTCTCCAATGGTGGAAGTGAAAATCCACAGGTTTCCCTGCTGGTTGCAGAGGAAGTTTATCCCACTGTCAGGGAAAATGAGGGTTTTATTCCTGCTGTATACTTGAATCAGGTTAAAAACCCGTGACTGTTATTTAACTTGCTGCTGCAGTCATTGCAGTATAATGGAACACACGACAGAAATAATAAGAATAGCTTTGGCTGCACTTACCTATGTCTCTAGGGACACTTGCAGGCCTGAGTTATTCAGGCAGCTGCTGCCAAGATTCAAGGCGGATTTTATCTCAATAACTTGAATCCACTGGAACTTTTAAAAATAACAAAGGACCAGGTAACACTGGTCTCTAAACAGATGTGTCATCTCTGCTTTGCTGATGAGACTGCTAACTCTTTTTCTGTTTCTGAAGGTAGAGGTTGCAGTCATTCTGGAAAGAAAGATGTGGACAAGCAACAGTTCAAGGTTTCCCAAGCCATTTATTTGCTTTATGGGAACAGCCAGCAGTTAAATAAATCTGGAGAACCGTGCTGGCAAAGGTGCCCTTAAGAACAAGCCCAAGAGGAAATAAAGTGCAATAGGAAAGCTCCAGCATCCTAAGAATTGCCATCAGAAGGAATAAAGATGGTTGTATCTTTCTTGCAGGCAATCTGGTTTTGAAAGTTTCTGTGTTAGAAATAAAACAGAACACATTAACACCACCTTTCAAAGTCTTCCAGGGTGCATTTGCTCTGTGTTCAGCACCTGGCTGCTGGTTCCTGTGCTCTGCAGCCTTCCCCAGCTGCCCCAGGTCTTGGCCCAGGGCAGGCCAACGCCTGAGGAGGGTTTGTTGACAGAGAGTTTGTTTTGTGTTTTTATCTATTTGGCAAACATATTTGTCTGCCAGCTCTAAGACACAGCCTGGTCTCAGCCCAGCCAAGGGCAGTGCCTGTGACAGCTGCAGGCTTCAAGTTGCGCACACTGGTTCAGGGAGCCCAACCCTGGCTGCACGATGAATGCACTATTACTTGTATAAAGCAGAACACCAAGTTCAGAAGGGACTGGAAGGGGCTTATATTTCCTTTATCTCTTAATTTTCCTGTAAAGGCATGGTGTCACGATGAGGGCATCCATGCAGGATGCAGAAGACTTACCTTTGGACTCGGTTTCTAGCAGACAATGGCTTGACCTGGTATTTCCCACATTTTTATAGAAATACTTTAGCAGGTGTTGAGTGTCAAGAGTTTATCGTGGAAAGCTTCAACTGCAGTACAGACACTTTAGGAAAAAATCCGGGAGTTCTTGGAAATAAATGTCATTTCAGATTAGCAACTGGCTTTACTCAGCTTCTGATAAGTGGATATTTGTCTCCTGAGTATATATATTTTGCTCCAAGATATGGCATTATTTGCAGCATATGGGTGGAGCTCTGTGTGTGTTCTGGCTGCTGCAGCTGAGTTGATGTGGTAGAAATGGATCTCCAAGAAATGGGATGAGGGCTCTGCTGCTGCTGCTTTTAGGGAAAAGGGAGAGAGCTAGCAGGCTCCAGGTTTTGCTAGCAAATGGTTCCTTACTCAGAAAAAAATCAATTAAGTGACAAAGGATTTTGGTTACTCTTTTCAAAAAAGCACTAAGCTTTCTTTCCCTTGACTTCCATTCTGTGTTTGTGTGAAAACATAATGACAGTTAAATGAGCTTTGTTAAATCTTTCATAAAACATATTAGCTGCAAAGAAGGCAGAGGACTTTAAAAATAGAGTCAGGCATTTTCTCTGCAGACTTTCTTGCATAGTTTCTTACAAATACTGAGGTCTGTACATCTATGGTTCCTATATCCAGTTGCTCAGTTATTCACACAGAAATATCTGTGGGTGGCTGTTGAGAGAGAGATCATGAATTTTTTTCTTTTCCATCTAAAGCAGGTTTTTTCCTCATTTCTAAACTGGAGAAAAATTGTGTGTAAATTTGACAGTGTATTTAAATCCACTTTTTTTCATGAAGCATCAGCTAATTGTTTTAAAAGGACCTTTCTAGAGAAGAGGCAGGCTTTGTGGGACACTTATACATTTCTTAGATCATCCCACTTTCTGGATGTAAGTGGCTTGGTAAACTATCCCAGGATATAAAACACTCTATGAGAGCAATCTAAGTCTGCATTTTACAGAGATTTTTGGAAAAGCAAAGATGTAGGAGCTCAAATATTGGTGTAAGGAAGTTCTATCACAGCTAACTAACAGCAGCTTATCAAATTTTAATGATTATCACAGGGCTGATTTGGTTTGTTTTACACTAATTTAGTTTTAAGCATGCCTCAACTTGTGTTAGTATCGTTTTATGATATTAACATCTAAATTAAAATCAAAAAGCATGGCTAGCAGTGTAGTCAGTACCTTTTACAAAACTAATCTAAATGTCTTGAAAAAAGATATTAATTCTCATTTGTTGAGATACCTATTTTATCAGTCTTTCAAGTCCTCAATGCATTGGATTTTTGCTGCTTAAAATACAGGACTTCCTTTGTAGGTGAACAAGTGTGTTTCCACATCAGGAGCTTTTCTAACCTCAGCTGATGCTCTGAGAAGGTGGTTTCTTTCTGTGTTGATCCTGGCAGTGTTGGTGTGTTCAATTAATAGGCATCTCCACTGTGGCTCCTGGTAATTCAGAATAGCAAGTATTGTCACTAACTTCATTTTGTGCAGAATAATTGATGTGAAGCAATGCAGTTTTTTTGTGCGCCGCCTTGTTTAACAAGGGCTATAATTTTTGCAGCTTGGTTTGATGTGGAAAGACAATTTAATGGAGGCATATTGCCTTCCATGTACAAATCAAACCCTCCTAATAAACAATGAGTCAAATCACAGGAGCTTAGGGAGAAGCTTTGTCTCTTATGTGCTCTTCTCTTTCCTGGATAGTGGGTGCTTTGAGACAGCAGCGACATTTTCCTGTCTCTCTCTCTGACAGGCCAAACAGAGTTCAATGGACTGTTGGCTTTAATGTCTCACAGAGTATTATAAAAGGACTGTAGCTGTGGCTTGTATAAAAAGAATCATCTCTTCATCTTTTGCCTTTGCCTTTCGTGGTTACTGTGTTTTTCGTACATTTTGAGGCAATGATCAGAATAAAGAAATCAAATTCACACTGTGAAACCAGTTTGTCCTGCAACTGGACTGCATATTTGGTGTTTGGAGAGGGATGGATTAGTGTATGCCATATGCTCCTTATAGCCCTTGGCTTGGATTTAAAACTCTGGATTAAAGCTCTGGGGCCAAAATGCTCCTGTCCACTCTTCAAGGTCTCAGTAAGGAAAAGACGCTGCCACAGAGAGAATTAGACCTGCATTTCAGCCAGTTCTGTGCAAAATGAGAGAACAAAATTGTGCAGAGTGAGAATGTATCAGATTCTGGTCATTCTAATTATCTCTAATGAAGGTCAGGGTGTTGTGGCACACAAATTTTGAGTGAGGTCCTCAAGGAGTGGTCACTCTTGATAAAACAGAGACACTCACTTAGCTTAGCAGTTCTTGAGGCCATTCAGGGAGATGTAAAATATATGCGTTTGGGCAACAGAGACTGCTGGCAATCTTCTTCTGAGGAAGAGGTTTGAATGATCAGGGAAAAAGGAGTTACCCACTGGTACAAGGCTGGTGAGATCCAAAAAGATGACTCTGCTGGGTTATGTCTCACCATCTCCTCTGCAAATTGAGTCCATGAGGCCAGAGAAACCACCATCCTGGCTTTGTGTATTCCATCTGGAGTTGCACCTGGTATTACGGCTGCGTAAATACACATTTACCAAAAGCACAAGGAAAATTGTCGTGGCTGTTGCACTGAAATAACAAGATACTTCCTCAAATTTAATACCGTGTTGATATTGACTCAGACTCATCTGAACACACAGTGCACAGGCATGTGGATACACCACCTTACTCTGCAGAAACTCCATGTTATAGTCTGTTTTTGTATTTGTACCTGGCCTACTATTTGATATGTGATATAAAAGATGTACCACATAATGGTCTCAAAAAGCTGACACTCAGAAAGAAGCCAAGAACTGAAAAAAAAGCCACTGAAGGGCAAAAAACTGAGTCCCATTAGCAAAACTGTAGTCAGGAGTTTGTATTACACCTCCCTTCCCTTCTCCATACTATGCCTGAAAAAACTGCAGTCTAATTCTCTGATCTCTTAGGACTGATTTGTATGATGTACAGGAACATTAAAAACTGCAAACTACTCAGGAGGGGAGTGCCCCAACAGTTAAGACTTCGAGTTACCCCTTGATTTCTCACCCTGTGGGTGGTTTTGCTGCACATGTGGATGGGTTTTTCTCTCCAGCTAAAGCATGCTAGCAATGGAGGGGAATATTTAAGAAAAGTCTAAGATTCTCAGGAAATGTTATTGTAACACCTCAGGCTATTTAAAAAACAACATAAGCCACACAAAATTAGGCTATGACACTTCACAGAACCTCTAATGATAAAATCAAGAGAAACCTGGTTATGGAAATATCTGTGATAGATTCCTGGCATTGATCCTGTCTGAGTAATGACTTTGCACTCTATACATTGGAAAATTCTCTTCCAACTTGCTGCTTTAATATCTCAAAGAGTGACAGTTGTTCACCAGGTTCTTTAACTGCATGGAGCTTGTACGGTCTGAGTAGTTGCAAAAACTAATGAGAGCTGAGCACCATCTGGGATGCCTAGATTGGAACCAAGTTATCAGATGTTCAGAAGTGCCAGTGTGGCTGTTGAAACTGTTATAGATGCTCAAAAGTTAGTGTAATTATTTGGAACACTTGTTTGGTTAAGAAATTGTTCCTGAATCAGCTGAATCAAAAGTTTCAATTTGAGAGGTGGCGATGGTGGTGTTCGGCAGTCCCAGTCAGCTGCACAGCCACTACAAGGAGCAGATTGCTGTTCACAGTGGGTCTGCTTCCCTATAAAATCAAATGAGGGGGAGAGAGGCACCTTCCCTATAAAATCAGGTGAGGGGGAGAGTGTATGGGTAAGTGGGACCACACCTGAGAAGGGTTTATCAATCACATAGGGAGTTATTTTAGGGGCTCTGAATTACAGCGTTTGTGTGACTGGGCTTTTTAGGGCTGGTAGTACCTGCACTGGAGGCTGAAGAGAGACAGTCTACATCTGGCCTTCTGCTGTATTTTGGTTTCTGGAACTGGTCTGCAGGCATGTTAAAGCACCAGGAAGAGAGACTGCTACCCATTGCTGCTGTAACCTCCTGTTTAAGGTCTGCATGCAGCTTTGAAGCAGAGCCGTATGAAGCCATCACCATTCTGGTCTCATTCAGTTTTGAAACATCAAGGAAGAAAATTAAATAAGGAGATAATATAAAAACTGTTTTACAAATTATCCCACAGGTATTGTGAAAACGAAGCAGCGCAGATGAAATACGCGGAGCAATTCCAAATCCATTAGCAATGGATATGCTCAGAAGCCTGGTGTCTGTTATGGAAATTTGTGGGCAGCTATCCATAAACTGATAAAAATGCCTACAGCAAGCACTGCTCATGATGCTGAGGCTGGAACATTTATGAAGAAGCTGTGTAAGGCTCCAACACAAACTATTCCCCATAGTTATACATACAGAGAAACAAAGAAAAGACTGGGAAAATCAGAATCAGTGGCAATCCAACTTAACAAGGAGAAGTGATTGTTTCATAAGTGCTTATAGAAGGAATTAGTCTGTTTAAATGTAGAAACTAGGAAAAGGAGGAAAATCATCATGTATAATCATAGGCTCAGTTCAATTCACAGCAAAATCAAAAGCATTTCAAAGGTATAGCTTTTCAAGTGTATAATATGGAATAAGGTTAAGTGAATGAAGAAGCACATAGTGTTACAGATAGAACGATTACCTGGTTATGCAAAAGGGGAGAGGGTATACAAATAATTCTACGGACAATATTAAATTTAAAGGAACTTGTTTGTAGAAAAGTAGGTTCAGACCATCAGAGAATAGTAATAAAATGAATTTTGGAGTGAAATGGAATAAAAGGTTATTGTGGGCAATGCTATACCAAGTTTTGAAGCACAAAACACTCCCTCTTGCATATGATCAGGCAGCTGAGGCTTGGAAGCCTGCCCTGAGGTGGGATTATATTATGGACACTGCTGAGAAAATTCTGTATAAACTTGTTTCTGTTGAGGTTAAAAAAAAAAGTAGGCATCTGCTGACATATGAGCAGCAAAATGTCATCCACAGATTTTCAGATTCAATTAAAATGAATAAACTTGTTGTTGATTAAATAAGCCAACATAGCATATCTCTATGGGATACCAAGAAGTGATAACAATTTTCTTTCTGTTTTCTGATGCAACGCAGCTGAGGAAGAAAGCAAACCAACTTTATCATATTTTTAACTATAGTTGTGTAGACACAACTGTTTGGTTTACGCCGAGTTTTATCACAGAAAGACACCAAAAAATCCATATCTGAGCTGCATGGGAAGCTGTCAAGAATGCAAATTAGGAGACAAAATTTATTTGATTCTTATGAAAAATCTGGTCATGTAAAATCCAGTCTCTTCATAGTGTAAGTAAAAGTGAGGAAGTGATGCTTATGAAGCTGAGACACCTTCAAACTACATGGAAGTTCTTATGTAACAGCACTGGGGGATCCAGATACAAGCATTTATAAGCTGCATTTGATTTTATTAAGGATAACTAGGTGAAGGATGTGGTTGAGCCTTTGTCTGTGGAGTAGAGAGGTAACGTGTGGGTGATCACACTGCAGGGCAGGTCACTATGGTGCACGCTTGCATAATATCCTTTCTAGTTGATGCCAAAAATCAAACATTGCAGTGTTATACACTACAGAGGGATTGTATTTTTAGCAAGACTACCAATAGACTACTACTAGTCTGATGTTTTGAGCTTGAAGGGAGTATGTGAATAGGAGCTACTCCCTTCATAGTGTTAGTTGTTACATGTGTGTCCTTGTTATGCCAGTACGTGCAATATAGAACCGCAAGTCTGGAAAGGACTATTGGGTTTTTTATTCCAGTCTCATTCCTGGACCACAACCACAAATGTTAAAACTGAACCTATTTACTTGTCTGGAGGGCTCAGAAGACAAGTAGATGTCAACACATACATGAACTCTAGAAATGTGTGTCAGCCAAGATCCCAAAATGCTTCTTTACCTCCATTGACAAAGAGGCTCCAAATTATTAATTCACATGTGAACATTTAGTCCACAGACTTCTGGAGTTAGGAGAGATGAATCTCACCTCTGTCAAACAGATTAAGTGTTTTGTGTCCTAGCAAATTGAATGACTTGCAGCACAACTGCCTTCTCAGAGGAAAGAGGAGAGAAAACAGCAGAAGAAAACCAGAAAATCTGGCAGCAGGTTCAAGTTCCTCCTCCTTTGTGAGTCCTGACCTGTGTGCAGCTGCCTTAATTTTGTTCCTTATTTGTTAGGTTTGTGGCTAAGAGGGGAAGTGGATTGTTTTAAGGTGAAGGTAATCTGGTAAGTGAAGTGAAAGAAAAGGCAGCCTTTTTGTGTGCAAAAATGACAATATTTTGGAGACTAATACTGTCTGTACTTTTAACAGAACTACTAATATTCCTGTTGTAAAGCCAGTCATCTAATGAATGGATTTGAGGAAGGAAAGATACCAGTACTGTAGGAATTACAGCATGTACTAAAGGGTTAATACATCTTTGCCGTGTTTGTTTCTTGGTGCTTAAGCACAGCAGATCAAGTAGGGGAAAAATGACAGACCATTTAAATGTCAGGGAGTGAGAAGTGTGATCAAAGCAGCATCATGACAACACAGCACCCATATCCATCCGTGTCAGTTTATATTCAGGCCTGCAAGGTTCTGAGCACCCGTGGTCCCTCTGCAATCAATGGGAGCAGACTTTGCCAAGCAGTGGTGTGTGCTTCAACCCATAGATTTTCACAGGAGTACAGCCCATCTCCTTGCTCCAGACATAACTCATGCTGGAACTGGTGCTTATTTTCCTGTGATGCATGAGACAGTTTGATGCTGCTGGGATGAAGGTACCTCACCCGCACCCACACACAGCTGTCTGTGGAGGAACCAAGCATCATGGTGCCTACATTGCTGCTGAGGACTTGGGACAGATGCTGCTGTGCACACTGGAGAGTGGGGCCGTAGAAGGGGACAGCACTCTGGTGATCCCTCTAACTGCAGTTTTCCACACCAGCTGTGAATTACATCCTGCAGTTCTGTGACAGATGCCTGGTTCTCTCTTTGCTGTGCATTTGGAAACATAGGAGATGTCTTCCCTTGTGGTCAGGCTGCCCTGGTGCTAATGAAGGAGGGATGACCCCTCCTAAAACTGTTGTGTTTGTGGAGGCTGAAGCTTTTACTCCTCAGAAAGGCTGTAGACAAGCAGGAAAGGTTCAGAGAGGACAGCTTCGATGATACAAAGGATGGAAAGCAGCTGAGAACAACAGAGTTCTGTGATAAAAGAGATGAGGGAGGCCATGGTAGAGGTATATAAAACCCAGAAAGACCTGAGGAAGGGAATGGACACCAGTTCACTGCCTCTTCCAATGCAAGGACTTCAGGCCAACAAAGTGCACTAAGAGTGTTGAAACAAAAACTGTCTGCTTTAGGCATGAGGTTTAGGCAAGCTCTGGAGCAGGTGGCACTCGTGAGCTGTGGTTGCTAAAAGTGTTGGGGTGCTTTGCTCTTCCTCCTGTCCCAATTCAGCTGCTATAGACTTAGAAAAAACAACTCTTGGGTGCTTTGGCCCCCTTAGCAGTGCTAAGGGCTATGGTTTAGTGTTTGATAGGAATGGTTGGACTCAATGATCTGGTGGGTCTCTTCCAACCTGGTTATCCTATGATTCTATGATCCTCAGGAGTGTTCCCTGCCAGTATTTTACATCAGGTATTCTTCTTGCCGTAACTGCTATCTCAGCTAATTCAGAGAAAGGAAGCAGTGCCGCATCCTTACATGTTTTCCTCTGGAAGGCTTGGACCTTCAAGAGACCTTGTGCCTAAACAACTTCTGGCACAAACTTCTCCTGGAGAAGGTGGCCCAGGCTTACGCTTTGGCAGGGCAGAGTTAGGCTGCAGCCCCACTGGTGCGCTCCGGGCTTCACATCAGCTTCAGTTAGGCAGCATAAAATGTTATCTGTGTGGCTCAGCGGGTTGCTGTTCAGAAAGCAGAGAGAAAAGGGCCATCAAACTTTTATGGCAAGTTGTAGTTAATTTACATGAGAATTCTTCCATTTGAGTGCACAGAAGATGTTTTTATATTAGCTCTGCATGATGTCTATTCCAATGCTTTTCCATCAAGAACTATCTTTTCAGGACTAAATTTATTCATAAAAACTCAACAACTTTCTCTGAGAAGGCTGAACTGCTAAAGAAGCCAGAGATGATGATCTATTAATTTTGAATTTAAAAAATCTTACTTTAAAAACCTACTGTATTTAGAACCTTTTCATCTGTGCTCTGAATGGAATAGATATACTCTGATTTTTTTCCAGTATATCAATATTATATGGTCCTGTGCTAAGTAGGAACCGATGAAGTGCTTTATCTCTTCAGCATTTTAGTTTTGTTCCTTATGCAAAAGCTTCTACAGTAAAAAAACTGTGAACAAGTGCTTCTTGCTCATCTTTGCCATTCCACTAATTATTTTAGAGGCCCTAATGTAACCTATCCATTTGTCTTTTCCAAGTGTCAGCGTCCTGATTTTTGGAGCTGTAACTTGTCTGGAAACTATTCCATGCCCTTTGTCATCCCAGTCACCCTCTGTCCCGTGTCAGTTTATATTGTCTTCTTCTGGGAGGACTGCCCATATTAGGCCACACAGAATAATAAAACCAGATGTGTAGAGTGGTACAATACTTCTTGTCACAAAATGAACAAACGATGGATGCTTTGTCTGCAAAAGGGGCTCTGACATACAAACACTGTATAAATAAAATATCCTTACAATGAAATCTGCAAGTTAATTTTCACTTTAACACAACCTTTTGTCTTTCTTTCTCCTTTCTTTCTGAAATATATGAGAACCTTTGCCAGCTTGCATCTGCCTGGGTGGAGCCCTTTTCCTTATTGCCTGTTTTCCCATTACTTTGCAGCATTGAGCTTTACCTAGATCATTCTTCTCCTTAGCATGTCAACAATCTACATTGCACTACTCAAGCCCTCCCTTTCAAGCATAATGGCACTATTCAAACTAATAATGATAACCATGTAATGAAAGCCACACCTTTTGGCTACTCTCATTTAAACTGTCTAGTCAACTCACCTTGTCAGGCGCAGAGAAAATATTAGTGGGCAAACACTCATGAGTCACAGCAGTTTCTAGGAGTCACCTGCCTGGAAAGCAGGGAAGTGTCCTGTCTCAAATAATCCCTTAGCCAGACAACTCTCTACAATCAACATTGTATAACTGGAGGTGGGTTCAAATTCTGCCTTCATTTCCCTCTACAGAAATACTCAACATTTTCCATATTTAATCATCAAGGAGCTGTTTTGAAATAAATGTTCATGTGTTATTCTTGAGGTATCAGTGTCAGTTTATACCAAATGAAATCCCATTGTAAGAAGGCAGCAGGAGTTCCACTGTGGATTTCCAGTAGGGTCAATAGTTACTGACTATTTATGCTATGGTAATCTATTTATATTATAAAAATGCCTTGCCATTTCTATGAGTATGTATTAACCCTAGGATACTGGCAGAGTGAAAGCCCAGTATCAACATACTTTTCATCTTCCTCTCCTCCCTGCTGACAACAGTCTATCAAGGCAGTCACTGGTTTTCAGCTTACAGTTTGTATTTTGCAGCCTTCTCTGCCCTTGCTTATACTTTGGCGCAAAGTGTACTTTTGTATTGCTCCAAGGACTCATGGAAATGCTGCATTTGCTGTATTGCTGTGACACTGTAGAACATAATTTCCTATATGAATAATTTGAGAATGTTATGCTATGTTTGCAAATGCTCCAGGGAAATAAGGAACTGGAACCATTCCTATATGGCAGCTCCATGGGCTGTAGTTCAGAGAGGATGTATGACTTGTGCAGTCACAGTAGCATCAACATTGCTATAGGGAGTAGATTTCATCCTCAACTCATGTTGTTAATCCTGATAGATCATTACAAGTATCAGAATATAGGATCATAGGACAGGATCACAGGAGAACTGAACTTGGAAGGCCCTTGGGCAGTCTCTCGTCCAACTTTCTGCTTGGAGGAGCATGAGCCGTGAGCACAGACCAGGTTCCTCAGGGATTGGTCCAGCCAGGTTTTGAAAACCTATAAGGACAAGAAGTGTACTGTGGCAATGAAGGAGATGCAGACCTCACAAATTTCTTTAAGCAAATTCTTTTTAATCAACAGAGCAGCTGTAACCACATTCTGATGCATAGTCAGGCTGTTCATCATATCCTGTGGTAATACTGTCCAGTGATATCTTTTCATGGATTCAGAATTATTTACAGCAGGTACTGGAGAAGCAAAATACTTACAGTCATCTGGATGTAGGGGAATTGTAAAGAAAGAAACTTTTGGATCTATTATGAGAAGGTATTAATCAGCAGGTAACATAGTTGGATTCGATAGTCCGGATTGTAAGGTGCCCATTGGCTGCATTACTGCACCTATAGCTCTTAAATCGTGTAGTAATCTCCATTTCCTAGATTTTTTAGGAACGATGGATATGGGAGTATTCCATGGACTACTAGATGGAACAGTATGACCAGCCTCTAATTGTTCTGTTACTAAATATTTCAATTGAACAAGTTTTTCCCCTTTAAAGGCCCCTGGTCCACCCAAACAGGTTTCTCTCTTAACCAAAAGAGTTTGAGCAGGGGCTTTAGACCAATGATGATTAGGATAAATCTCTTTCTCTAGCAGTGATAGATACATTGCATTGCTTTAGTAAATCTCTTCCCCATAAAATTATTAGTGTTGACATTGCATGTGACTGAATACAGGCTTGTATATTTTTAATATTTTGGCACTCCTCATAGGAATTTGTATCACTCTGACGCCTGTAACAGCAGTGAAAACTACATCAACAGGCCACTGAGGAGGCCATTCAGTTTGAGAAATTATAGAAACATCAGCTCCGGTATCTAATAGTCCTGTAATTTTTTTCCCTATAAGTTAATTGTAAGTATAGGTTGTTTTGCTGTGACTTGCTGAGGCCAAGATACCTGTGCAGAATTAGTCCGAACAAATCATCCCTGCTCTTGAATCTGAGGGGAACTTTTAGGAATAGAAGAGGGTAACAAAATAATTTATGCCGCCTTCTGATTTATTGGTGTGCAGGATGGGGTTTGAAAGGCAGCTAGCATTATCTGAATCTGACCTATATAGCATGAGTCAATTATTCTTGGTCATACATATAAAGTTTGTTTTGAAATACTTGAACACCCTCCAATCAATCAGTCCTACATATCCTGTCAGTAAAGGTCCACACATATTAGTTCCTACAGACTGAAATTTATGTAGTTGTAAAAAAATTACTTCTGAGACAGTTGCCAGATCCAATCCGGCACTGCCTGTTGTGACGGCTGAAAGGTCGTAGATTAAGCATTTATCAGAGGTGGGGCATGAGTATATTGCACAGGAGCATTCAACTGGTTCATTTGAGGGGCACTGGGCTGCATGCCCCCCTTCCTGTTGCCCATTTTTGTCAAATTTAGATTTGTATTAATTAGCCCAATGATGTCCTCTCTGACATTGGGGATAAAGCTCTTTAGTTTTTTTTTGTATTTAGGCATATGCTGCTTGTAAGGACAGTACATGCTTATTTGTTATTGTGTTCCACAATTAAAACAATTAATAGTGTCCTGATTAATTTGCAATTGAGCTAACGCAGCAGCGAGAACTGATGCTCTCTGAGTTTTGGATCCAAAATTTCGACATACTTTAATATATTCTCCGAGATCAGTCTCTTTTCCTTTCAGTGGTTTTAGTGCTGTCTGACAGCCAGTGTTTGCATTTTCAAAAGCAAATTGAAATAACAAGGTTTTAGCAGCTTCAGGGTTATCTCCTTGCCTTGTAATTTCCCCTTGCAATCTATATGTAAAGGTCATATAGGGCTCCTGAGGACCTTGTCTTATTGTTGCAAAAGATCCTGTAGGTTGTTGAGAGTCAGGCACTTGTTTCCGTGCAGCTACAGCAACACGTAAGACTTGTACAGAAACTCACCTCTCAAGGGTTATTTGTGCTTGTATAGTTATATATTGTCTTGTACCTGTTAGCATATCCTGATGAATTGGTATTCCCGCAGTCAAATTGTCCATTACTTGCTGTGTTACTAAATCATTATATTCTAATTGTCAAACGGCATATTGCGCTGAGGATAATACTGTTTTCATTAATGTTTTTGAGTCCCATAGTGTCATTATTTATGCTGTAGCTACTGCCACTATTATTCCTACAGCGAATTAATTTTGCACTCTATTTTCCATCATAGATATTTTAGGGTCTTTGACAAGTTGGTAGGACAAAGTTTCATAACTGGAGGCCAGTTTGGATCATGTATAACAGGAAAGGCAAAATTAAAATCACCCTGTTTCATAGCTTCTTCTATACACTTTTGCATTACTGATTTTACCGCTGTCGACTCCTCTGTAAAGTGATTAGTAGGAGCTGTGGGCAGTGTAGGAATTAATGGCAGTTTTTTTGACAAAGCAGAAGGGTATAAGTCTGAGTCATTCTGTGAATTGACTGGCCCAGGATTAAGAGGGTCCTCAGAGTAATCTGGAGGTTTTTAAAACTGATCATGTATATTTTGGCTTTCACCTCTATCGTTTTTAACACTAGCCTCTGATAGTTTAAACTGTACTAACACTGAGTATAGGAATGATCATGTCACAAAAACAGAATCAGGGATTTGAGCACCTGATAATTTACATGCCTGCAAGCATTCCCCTACTCGCTCCCAAAGAGCACTATCAAAAGAACTGTCTGCCAGAAACCAGTCGCAATGCTCTTTTATCATTAGTGATAATTGTGTTAAATGCATTTCAGTTACTCCATAGCTGACTGCATACAATACTTGTTGCAGTACTTTCAAACACAGCCATGCTCTTGCGGAAGTTTTTGTCCCATTGCAATATAACCCCATAACTTTCCCATTCAACAGGTGGTATTGAACCCTTTCTTAAGGGCTGAGGCCACAAAAATCCTGAAAAAAGTAAAAATAAACAAACTCACCCATCGGATAGCACATTCACCCAGAAGATGTTCACATATGGTACTATTCTGTGGTGATGAAGGAGATGCAGACCTTGGAAATTTCTTTATGCATATTCTTTTTAATCAGCATGACATACAGGAGTCAAATTAAGAAAGTACTACTACTGTTTCTCTTAGTACTTAGAAGTTAGTACTCAGTACTTAGTTTCTAGTTCTTAGTACTGGCATCTCTCATTCTGGCAGATCTTATACAGTTCCTTGGTTTTCGAGCCTTCAGACAAACAGGATATTTTTTGTTTTGCCTATTCCATGCTCTCTTGACTGTTTTCAGTCGTATTTCCAATTCACTTATTCCCAGCCTTGTCATCATGTGTGTTGAGCTCGGAACACCTGGTGTTTTTAATAACGTTTATTTTAATATTCTTGGTACCAGCTTCATGCTTTATCTTAGTCCAATTAAACTTCCACATACTTAGAGTTGCTATGTTGTACAGCCTCACTGAGCAGCTGTTCTAATGCTAATGTTCTAATGTTCTAATTTATATCCAGGACATATAAGGAACCCTGGTGGGAGATAAGCCTTTTTCTTGTGCCTCTGCATTCCACCAGCCTCTAATATCTTGGTCAAACTCCCATTAATTTCTTTGGGATATTTTTACACTGGGGAGAGTAGTCAGGACTGGCAAGTCTGGAGAGAGGATCTGTGCATGTACAGCATAGAAACAGTATTATTACAGCAAACACCTGAACTGCATGAAGCCCTGTGAAAGGAAATGCATATTCTGTTTTTGCGCAGTTGGACCTCAGAACATCAGGCTATTGTGTTTCTGGAGCTGTATTAGGAGCCAAAATTCTGGCTGAGACATAAGCTGGCCCCACCTGACCACAGCAGAAGGTAGAATCCGCTTGTGGCAAGAGGAGGGAAAAACCACTTCTTTGAAGGAGTAATATGAGCCGAAAAACATAGAGTTTTGCAAGACTTCACTGAGCATCCGGCTACATTGTACACTTCAGTGCTTTGGGAAATCTTATCTAGAATAGAGTCATGAATATAATTAAGTGTTCAAACAGCCTCACCCTACTGTGGCAGGTATCTTGGTAGGTTAATCATAAACACAGGCAAGATCCCTCTGGCAGGCAAAGGAAGAAGCTCGGTGTGTCTTGTCGGTGCTAGATCAGTTGCTGAAAGCCAACTTGACACTGGACAAGGGACAAGTATAGGAAATGGAGGAAAAAAAGCCAAGGTAATGCTTGCTCTACTTTTCCTTTTTTTGGGCAGTGAAAATGTAAGACATTCTTCAGAAAGAAGAATGAAGTTTAGAAATATTTAAAGTCTTAGGACTTTAACATCGAAATGCTTGCATGCGTGTTCCATTTATGTCAGCAAGTATTGTATTTGTTGTTTTTATGCTTTAGAAGTCTTTAAGGGAAGATCATTAATACAACTGAACCGCAAATGGAAGGAGATGAATGCCTCTAGCAAATGTGTTTTCTTGTGTTTTCAGAGTTTTGTTTTCCTGTCCACTGTTTTTCAGAAGTTTAATGTCTTTGGGCAAGACAAGAGTGGTTTCTCTGGTCACATCAGTTGGTTTAACATAAGAGATATCTTTCCCTGTAGTTTTGCGATTCTGCTTTGAAGAAGTAAGTAGAGACAGCATATTTCATAGGCAGATGTATATAAGCTTCACTTTACCCAGTGAGAACTTTTTTTGATTTCCATAGGATGCATCTAAGAGCAAAATTTGAGACTTAATTCTTTTAATGCTCAGGTGCAGCAGCTGGAAATAATCTTATTTTCCTGAGATCAATCCAATTCATGAGCTGAGGATTAGCTCTAATTTTTGAAGTGCTGTTTTTTTCATAAGAAAAGAATACTGACTTTTTGTTAAAAGAGAACACAGGAATGTACAGGTGCTTGAGTGTAGTAGTACATATATGCATATATCCGTGTTTATTTCTATGTTTCTGTATTTCTGTTTACAGTGAGATTATTTGAATAGGAAGTCCATCTTAAAGTGTATTTTCTAGTTTCTACCTGCTTTTGCAGTAGAGTTGAAAGTGGGACTAGCAAACAAATGTTGCCCTAACTGTAGCAGACTAAACTCAGAACTTTTTCGTGGGGTTCGTAGCATCTTTACAGAATCACAGACATGAAACTGAGATCAAAGCTTGGCCAAAGTGCTTAGAGGATCTGACTGATGATTTACCATAAATTTTTTTATATATATAGTACATAAATAGTAGTGGTTAAATAAGTTTAACATTGTGACAAATTTTAGTTTGTACCAGCTCTAATTTCAAGGGCATCTTCTTCATCATGTGCCTGGGGTGTTGGATTAGTCTCTTCACCGGAGAGTTCCCAGGCTCTGGGGTTTTGATTCTAAATAGTTTATTAGCTTTGGAAATTAATAGTTTGTTTCTCATGGATTAGAGAAATCTCATTTCATTTGATGTATCTGTAGATTGTAGATTTTTAAGAAACCATAGTTGCAACAACACAAAGCATCGTAAACATGCAGTGCTAAAGCACTTGGGAATTAGAATTGTTCACAGGAAAAAGTGGAATAGGACAGTGACATGAATCTAATCTAAAAAATATTAACACCTATTCCTTGTGAGTCCTCTGCTTAGATTGCTCTTTCTGACATTGAAAGATATTTACTTTGAGGATGCTGAAGTATTTAGTATTTCGTTCAGTCCATGGTCTTGTTTTCTCAAGTACTGTTACTGTAGCTTCATAAGTGAAGATGATTTCTATGGGTAGCAAGGAAGTATGAGTAATATTAGAGCTGACATTCTAATTATTGGTTCTGATTTTATCTCAGATGCAGTTCTTGGATAGCTTTGGACAAATAAGTAATTGCTTCAGAGTTTACATCAGCATACCTGACAGCAGGATTTTATGTAATGAGATGTGAATTCAGCTATTCATTAGGTGTAAATGAGTGATTTAAAACCAAAATTGCAGTTATAACAAATGAGACCAAAACTTATTTCACAACTGAAAACAAAGCACAGTTGTTCCTACTTGTATATATCTCTTTGCCACTCTGTAGCCTGAACACTTTGAGGCTGCTGGCTTGTAGCTATGTTGTGTGCAGCACTGGAAGGAAACCCACATCACAAGGCAGCTTTGGGCTGAGGCAGGCATGGGGAGCTCATCAGAAAAAAAACGGTGGTATCTAGCAGGGAGAGAGCTGGGCATCCCCTTGGCAAGTTCTCGGTGGCTGCAAGAAGCTCTATGACATATGACTGTGCTGGCAATACTTTGGAAGAGGGTTTTGGTTTCTCTGTAAGCACTCAGGGAATTACAATCCTTCCTTTTACTGCCCCATACCATGATTATAATTTGTACCACTACTCAGGGAAAGGCAGGGGAAGAACCCACTTGTGAACACTCTAGAGAGAATTTTGCTCGTCAGCTCTTTTCCTAATGACACGATCTAGTCCTTGTGTGTGAGCATGAGAAGAATATCTGCTGAGGCATTGGTTTGTTTAGTTGGATTGTTTGTCATCTTAGGGCTCCACTGCTAGGTGTTGTAGCTTGACCTCTCCGGATTTGGTTGGCTATGTACAAGCATAAGTTTTGGATGTGTCAGTGATGGCAGTTTGGCTCAAACCAGGTAATCCTCAGCTCCTGTGTGTAAAAAATCTGGCACATGAAAAACTGGAGAGTTTAGATTTAGAGTTCTGAGTATTTGGACATTCTCAAGATGTCCTTAATTCACAGCAAGCTGTGGATGCAAGTTTTGCTTGCTGGGGAGGAAAAATCCATCTTGAGGGTTGCATGACTTTTCAGTGTAGAAGTGGCTCCTGATGTTAAGCCTCTAAACACAACTGGAAACCTCCTGCTACTGGTTTTGCACCCAGATACAATGCTGAGACTTACGAGGCCCAGAAAGTACTCTCCAACAAGAAAAAAAGAAACAAACCTATGGTACTGTGAAGTATTTTTGAACAAGTACCTTCAGAACATCTTTTGCCTCAAGGATCCATAAAATGCAGCCTTACTCCTCTTCCTTCCTCCTGCTGTTTTCATGAGTCAGGGTGATGTACAGGCACTGAAGAGCAAGCCTGTGCCTCCAGCAGATGACCTGGGAAGCTCTGAGCACCAAAGTTCTGGGTTTACCCCCTACAGATGGAGAAAACTGCCCTGGGGGAAGAGGATCTCCTCTAGTCCCTTTTCCTCTGGCAAATGTAGGAAACCATCTGTGATTTGCTGTGCCCATCAGTAACTTGCTGTACACACAGTGGTGTGCAGCACTGCCAAGAGCAAAACCACTGCTGTTTGAATCAAGTAATTCCTCCCCTTCCTGTCTACTTTTTAATTCTTTATTGAGTTCTTTGATGGAATTTGGAAAACATACCTTGATTTGGAAAACATGCATATAGCACCACCCTTGGGTGCTACCTGCAATGCACACATGCTATAAAAACTGCAGGGAAGTTTTGCTGAATTGGTTCTGAAGCAGCTTTTCAATGTTTTCCCTTTCATTTATGCTTTATATTACTTGTACTAATGTTTACTTCTACCTTAAACTCTTTATTATAAGCCCATCAAATAAATGCATTCAATGGAGACCAGAACTGCATTCATGCAGAAAGATTGCTACTCACTAGACAAAAGTCAGCCTTTTATATCCCCAGAGGATGCCCGTAATGACCCACTAGGGCTTTGAAGAGGCACCACCAGGTGGCATTTGACAAGCAAAGCACTAGTGGCACAGGCAGGCTTTGCAATGTCACTTAATCCTTCATCAGAATAGGGTGATGGATAATCTCATGTTGGAGTGAGGAAGTTTTCTGAATCTGACAGCTTGCACCTCATGTGTCACTGGGACTTCACAATTTGTACCCTTCTTCACCGACTCGAGAGAAAGCTGACATCAAGTTGCTTGTGTAGAGACCTGAGGCAGAACTAAATGATCATGTTCATAAAATATGAGCTATGCTCCATGTGGGACTCAGTGCAAGGACTCAAAACTCCTAATATTAGGACTTCTCAAGTGAAATCCCCCAAATCTTACAAATACCTCTTTCTTTTTTTTTGCCCCAAAATACTACATAGTCTCTCTGTATTTGAAATCTCCTTCTGTCCCACTAAAACAGCTTAATGTTGTTGTTGGCTTTACACCTTCCTGCTCAGGCTTGCCACAAGGAGGTGGGATTAATCTGGACAAATGTGGATGTCTCAAGTGTCTAAACTCCTTTCCCAGTCGATGGGTAGAAATGGACACATGTGGTGCCCAATCCATTTGGATGCATTCCTGACATCTACTTGATATGGATGACCCGGCATGTCTGGCTGGGATGTAGCAGCCTACATCTAGATGTCTGAAGTTAGATGAGGTGAATCTGTCACTGGCAACTAGATGTGTGGCAACAGATCACACTCATACAAACACCATATTGTGACTTTATGGGTATTTATGTCTTTACTGTCTCATGCTTTCTGATGAAAGTGCTGGCCAGGTGGCTAAACTGGATCCAGTTGGTGTAAGCGGGGAAACTGTCAGAGGGAGTGTGCTGCTTGACAACAACTGAGCATCTGGCCTAAATGTCTTTTTCTGTGTTGATCCATATTTCCTACTTCATATTCATGTGAAAGTCACTCTGAATGTATTGTGTGCTGGGATTTTTATTTTCTTTTTAAAGTTGCCCCTTGGCAAATATCAAAAGTAAAGCATATGTATTTTTCCTGCTATCTCTTGAACTATCTCCTGAGGTGATGAGGTGGATTTTCTGTGCATTTTATAGAATTGCTGAGGAATACAATCTTTTCTATGACAAAAGATACCTTAAAATTTGGTGTTTCTGGCAGTGCAGGCTGGAGCCATGAAAAAGGTTGAAGAGCCAGTTTGTACCTGCAGACTGAGGGTTAGACATGCATGTTTGCCTCATTCGCAGTAACTTTGGGGTTCTATAGTCTTAGAGAACTGGAGATAATTTGATTGATTTTAGCTTGCAACAACAGACATTTATGTTAAGTGAAATTACTTCGCATTTCCTGCAGTTAATGATCTGTACTGATTCAAAGCAACTCATTCATATCTCAACCCTGCTCACATCAGCTGTGTCTCTTCCAAGCTGCAGCTTGAGGCTTTTGCTAGCTGTAAAATGATGGTTTTAACTAGCACCATAGGAAATGCTACTTTGGGAGAAGTGCCAAACATGGTACGTCCATTTTAATGGGCTCCCAAGATGGAAAAATACCAGGCTTTGGTGTGTCCCTGCTGAAGATGAAGTGATCTAGAAGTCCACTGAGAGCAAATAGCTATATTGCCTCCCTGACAGTGTCTCAGTTAATGCTCATTTATGCTGGGGATTTTTCCATAGCAGGGAATTATAGAAGATAAAAACATACTTGCTGTAATGCGCTGCTTGTGACAAAAATATAAGTAATCCTTTCTAAAGACAAAATCAGCTTTCACTTATCTTTTTTTTAACATTTTAACTATGTGCCAAATAATCCTGCTTTTTGGGCAAGCAGATAGGAACAAGGAGCTATGACTTATAGCCTACCCTCTGTAGGATCATTAACTTCTCTATTCCTTGATTTTGCTGTCTTTAAAAATGAGTCTACGCTTGTCCTTGCAAAATACTCTGAAAGGCTCAAAAGAAAGCATTTCTAGATATTATCAGATAGAAAATTCTGCTACATTGCTGAGGAACACATTTAAAATAAACAAAAAGAAGTGTCTTCTGAAATGGGCTTATCACAGTAGAAATGCGATAAGAGGCTGGGTGGAATTATTCTGATTAATTTTAGGTATTATATAGGATCCAGGCTGCTTGTTGTCACTGAGGGAAGCATTCTTCCTGAAAAAAATTTACTTAATACCAGATAAGCCTTTGCTGTTAAACGTTGATTGGAAGAGCCTTTCTGTCTCCACTGTCTGCTTGGAAGATCCTGTCTGCTAATACACAGTGGGACCCTTCCATCCTCAGCCCCAGCAATGGTGAACATAGTGGGTAACTTTTTAGAGAAAGATGTTCCTGCCTATAGCAGAGTGGTTGGATTAGATGGTTTTCAAAGATCCCTTCCAACACAAACTGATCTCTGCTTCTGTAATTCTATGAGCAGAAGATTATTTATCTGCATGTTTATACAGAAGGGGGGCATAATAATTCCTTCATAATAATTCCTTTCTTCATATAATAACCTCTATATTACTTAATATTTGTTTACTTTTATTCTTTATTAAATAGTCTCAGTAAAATATGAATGAAATTTGAAGCACCGTGTTTGCAGACCTGGTCCTTCACAAGAAGGTTCATCCCAAATTTTTATTCAGAGATAGTCTCCTCATCAGACTATGCAAACATCTATTTTTGACCAGCCCTTTCCATCTTTTCCATCTTTATGGGTATAAACTGGAGAGGGGC
The DNA here is from genome assembly GCA_033459285.1 of Clamator glandarius. Taxonomy (NCBI): domain Eukaryota; kingdom Metazoa; phylum Chordata; class Aves; order Cuculiformes; family Cuculidae; genus Clamator; species Clamator glandarius. The sequence continues at coordinate 2,043,824 of JAUNZM010000036.1, read as the reverse complement.
AGATTTAGACTAGACATAAGGAAGAATTCCTTCACTATGAGAGTGGTGAGGCCCTGGCACAGGTTGCCCAGGGCAGTTGTGGCTGCCCCATCCCTGGAGGTGTTCAAGGCCAGGATGGATGGGGCCTTGGGCAGCCTGAGCTAGTGGGATGTCCCTGCCCATGGCAGGGGGGTTGGAACTAGATGATCTTTAAGGTCCCTTCCAACCCAAACTATTCTATGATTCTATGATCTTGAATAATAACAATGCTTGTGGCAATTGCTGGAGCTTGGCTGCTTCAAAACACTTTGAGAAATGTACAGAAACCAAAAGTGCTATGATTACACCCTGTGAAGACAGGATGCTCTCAGGGACATTGAAGAGAAGCAAATATTGAGACATAAAGATCTTTATTTTAGATACTAGTAGTGCTTTAGTCATTTTATACAGTCTTTTTCTGAACAATTATCTTCTAACTCCAGTCAAATGAAAGAGCAACATTGATGGATGATGTTATATCAATGGCTATGGTTTAAATATAGAGAGGATATGTTTGTTTGGGGAACTTTCAGGCCCTCATATCTGAAACCTACAGCTGGCTTTGAATGAAAGAGTGATTTTGTGGGATGTCTGGGCAGATTGCACACTTTCTTTTTGCAAGTTTGGATTTTCTGGTTTCAAATGGCAACAAAATTGCTGAAGTACTAGTGAAGACAGGTTTCTAGTTTGATTTAAAGGTGTTTGGCAGCGTCAGCATGAAGCATATATATTTGTGGCTGGCTATTGCTTCCTCCTGCATCAGAACCTCCAGTAGGTCACCTGGCACTGAGTGACAGCAGCCCCGTGTTCTCCTTGTAACCCTTGATAGCTTATCAAGATTTGGTTCAGGAAATAACCTAATGCTCCACGCATAATTATTCAAGGTGGTATTATTTTTTTTCTCTCTGTCATGATTAGTTCAGGACTGGAAAATGAGGGAGTTTACTTGGCCTGGCAGAGTTCAGGCTATACAGAGTGAAAGTCAAATCACCCTGCTGTCTGAACTTGGACACCATTACTGTACCAGCTATTTCATAAACTGCTCAGTTTAAGCTTGACATCTATAGAAAGGCTGAAGGCAACATCTGTTCTTCTGGCTTTCAGAAGATAGAAGTCTGCTATGAAGATAATCCCCTAAAATCATATTGAATATTAATTGAAAGTTTTGCAGAATAGGAGGTTACTCTGGAATATGTGATTGTTAAGCTCTAGCATTTCACAACATCAGTGAGCCAGAAATAAAGAAATCCTTAACACTTTAAGAGAAGTGGGATATTCTTCCTCTTTCAAGAAATGTCAGGAACATCTGCCACTAGCCTCTTCATCTCGGAGCATCTTTTACATTGGCTAATGACTGTCTTGTTATTTATTCAGACAGGGACTGAAGTAGGCACAATAAGAACAGATTTATGATCAAAGTTAAAAAGAAAAGAGATCCAGTGTTGCTGATGTAGGATCATAGGGACATACAAAGTGAAAAAGTGTGGTCCGCATATGGGCAACGCAGAAATCATGACTTGAATCTCATAGGCAGCTGTAAATAGAGAATTATTTTATGTGCTCAAGAATTGTCCGTAGCTTTTGGTAAAACTCTGGGAGGGCAACCTACATCCCTTATCTTTCACATTTACCCATCACGGTCCATCCTCGTGCCCAGTACATCTCTTCCCTCTGGACCTCTGTACTTGTCATGTAAGGTGAGATACAGCCTTTCTGAGGCTGGAATAAAAAAGAGGTTCTCTGCCAGGCAGAGTGACTTCTGAGGTGCTTTGTGCTCAAACACCTTGTAGTTTATGGAAACCAGTGTGCCTGGCATCCTGAACAGTCTTTAGACTTCACATCTACTTGGTAGAGACTCCCACTGTGTGTGTGAAGAGCTCAGATGTTAAGCACTTGCCACAGTAAACTTTCTGGTTTTGCCCCTATGCCAGAAAGGATTCATTTGGGATTAATACTTCCCTGCTAAACAGCCAATAGTCACATCCTGGTGCAAAAAGCATGCTGATAAAACAGAAATATCTTTGCAAATGTTGCATCTTCATTGGAATTTACAGAATATTTTACCGGAGAGTGATGAACTAGTCAGCATTTTGGGGGTTTTATTGGTGGGGAGTAGTTTTGGGCTCTGAGTCCTAATAGCTAAACTTAGCAGAAGACAGAGTCTTGTTTCCCCATCAGAGCAAGGAGAGCTCATGACTCTGCATCTGGGACTGACAGGGCAGCCCCGAGGATGTTTCAGATCTGTAGCCCAGGCAGCCTCTGACAACTGGAAACATGTGGGTGCGGGAGGGAGGGGAAGGAGTTAAACCACTGTGGCATAGTTCATACCTTGACAGTAGACTAACTTCTGACTTGGGACTGATCCTACAGCTGTGTCTAAACCTTACATAATATTGTGTGCTATGTCCATCCAGACAGGACTTATTATTCTTTCCCTCTTCTAGCTTCACAGTAATTTGCTGACAAATTTTGCCAACAGTCTTTGGAAAGTCAAAGTTTAAGTACGTTAGGAATGCTGTAAAATAATGAGCCCCCTGGGGATAAGTAGGATGCAGAGCTGGGCTGCAAAACACGAGTTTGTAAGCTAAGACCTGGCGTCAACTCCATAGCTTGTGTTCAAGAAACAGCTTGATAAAGGACACTTGTCTGCCTGACTTCAAGAGAACAAAGCTTGGCCAGGAATGGTTCTCGTCCAGGACAGAGACCCAGGCTTGTTTCACACCCGGAGGGCACTAAGTGAGGCATCAGCACTGACTACAAGCTGATTATAGACCTCTCCTAGCTGACCTGGCAATGAGGCTTCTCTCTGCCTTGCTGGCTGAGTGGATTTATTTTGCAAACCAGCACAGACCCAAGCCTATCACTGACGGTTCATTACTTCTGTAGATGCAGTAGGTTTTTATGACAGTACAAAATCAGAATCAGAGGCGTTAGCAGGAATTTGAGCCACTTTGTCCTGCCTGAGCCACGCTGCAGTACCTGCTTTACGGGCAGGTAGGTGGAAGGGGAAACAGGGACACGGAGACTGCCAGCAGCTGCTTGGCTGCCTTGAAGCAAAATTGGGATTACAATTCACTGCTCTAGAGTACTACTCCCTCTGCAATTCGGTATGTTTTTCTCTTCCTGAAATATAAAAATAAAATCTAGTAAAGCAAATGCAAAAAGATTGAGTTAGAGATGATATCACAAAGCCCATGTCCCCTGGGGTGGGGCACTGAATGTAATTCTGCACTTCCACAAAGCATTTATTTTATTTTTAAAATTTGAAATATTTCCCTTTACACCAAAGCATCCATCAGTTCAATATTCAGGAAGAAATGCACTTACTGAGGGTAACGTAACAACATTATGCCACACTAGCCAGGTCTTGCAATGATTGGCAGGTTCTGGCTCTCCATCTCTGTCTGACCACTGTCCAACGTGCTCCCTGAAACTGAAGGATTGGGAAAATATTCCCTCTATGATTTTATACAGATGCTTCCATAACTGCAGCTGTCTTGGCCCACAATTAGCTCTATAGCATCGTTTACAAAAGTCAAATCTTGCTTATTGTACTCAGCTCTATCTAACCTCTTTATTTATTTTCAGTTGTATCATTAGCTAGATTCTTCTGGATAGTTTTTAACACTTATAAATGTCAGTAAACTGATTTCTAGGGCCACCCAGTCACTGAGATAACACATGAATTTATACTTACTGAGGCGATGGTTAACTGACTACCACTTTCTCTTAAATAAAGTTGTTCCAATTCTTTGAGGACTCCCCAGCAACAGACAGCTTATGGTTCATATTCTCTGACATACCACAGCAAGAATTAACTCCTGTTTATAGCTGTTTGGATTTGGCAACAACATGACCAGTTTGGGATTATTTAGAATTATAGAATCATAGAATGGTTCAGCTTGGATGTGATCTTGAAAGGACATCTAGTCCGATCCACCTGCAACGATCAAGGACATCTTCAACTAGATCAAGTTGCTCAGAGCCCCGTCCAACCTGACCTTGAAGGTTTCCAGGGATGGGGCATCTCTGGGAAATGTGTTCCAGTGGCTCAGTCCAGATCCTGCATACCAAAAGGCATGGAGTCCCTCAGGGTTTCAAAAATGATTGAGAAAATATTCTGTACTCATTAGAGAAAACCAAAACAAAATACATGGCTTCCTAAGTGCCTACAGTAGTTGTGAGGAACCATTTTGCTCAAGCCTTAAATGCACTGGCTCATCTCTATAAACATTGTGGGTTTGATCAGACCACTTCTCCAACATCATTTGAGTTTCCTGACACTCTTCCCATGGGACAGGTAAATGTTTTAAACCCATTAACCCAACAGACCACCTAAAGCTACGTAATTTTATGGATGTGACAGAAGTAAGGCTGGAAATAGACTATATCTTTACTTATCTCCCTTCCACTTGAGGCCTGGCTTAGGCCAGGCCTGGTTTATTTTTTTATGAAAGTAGAAGGGTTGAGTCACTTTTTAAACGTATTGACTGTTGAAAACCTCCCCTTATGTAAGCTTTCTGTTCCTTTACACTCCTAAACATTCTATGACTTAGTGCTGGGCACAGCCCCCACCCCAGTTTATCAAGCAGCTCAGAGGAACACTCCCTTTGTAAATACAAGGGAGTTTTCTGTTTGGCCTCAGATTCATAAAGCATTTTCTGTTCGCATGGCACAGAGCAATTCATAGGGCAGAGAGATTACTGCCCTGTGCTACCTTGCTTAGCTGGCAGGCAGGCATATGACGGGTGGGTTGACCCTCACAGCCCATCACAGGGAGTGTTTTTGCTGGACAACAATGGGAGATGCAAAGCCCAGCTGCCCTCGAGCATGGCAAGAAAAAATGAGTTCAACAAATATGATCAGGGATGGATTTATTAGGGGAGGACAGAAAAAAAGCAAGACTCAGGGAAGCATAGCTCCCAAGGCATGGATTGGTGCTGTGAGTGTTTTGTGATCTGGGGGGGACAGCTGGTGAAGGCAGGGTGCCCTTGGGGCTATTTACTGCCTCTTCCCTATGCTAACATGACAGCGAAAAACAGCCCCCTTCATTTTACACTGATTTCAGTAGGATGCTGTTAATTGCTTGCTGAAGAACTTTAGTTTTATCTACAGTATCCCTGAAGCTTGTTAACCCAATCCTGGACTTGGCTTCCCTCGGGGGCATTTACTGTGTTCCATACAAACAGACACAATAGTTCTGAAGATATTTTTCACTGCCTTTCATGTGATGGCAGGAAGAGGTGGAACCCATTGTGTTTGGGCCAGGATATGTGCACAGTCTCTGTCCTGAAGAGATTTTAGTTTCACTAGCAAAGACAGGCAAAGGGGGAAGGGAAAGGAATTATCAGTACAATGGTCGTGCAGATAGGAAACATCACATAGAATGATTTCAATGATTCAGCACATGTCTATATAGCAGTCATCACTTTTTTAGTGATTAATAATAAATGGGAATGCTAGGTCCTGGTACAAGACTCTCCATGGTACCAGGTGCCCTGCAAACATGGGTTGATTTCAGTGTATGTATAGGTGCATACATAGAATCTTCTGCTCTGCTTGTTGCATGATGGCTCTAGAAACATGAAGTTACAGCTGGATACATAATTCTTCCCAGCAATAAGAACAGGAGATACCACTCTCACAGCCTTTCCTTGTTGATACGACACTTAGTTATAAAACAGTTAGTGGGACTTTTCCCCCATGTCAGATTTTGACAGTCTGGAGGCACGTAGGCTGTGGAGCAATGTGTATGTTTACATCCACATCTTTCATCATTAAACCTCCTCTTATAAAAAAACCCCATATTCAGCTCAAGGCAGGCATTCTAAGTAGCCTGAGGGCTGATTTACACCTCTTTTCACATTGAACCTTGACAATTAAAGTCCTTACATCTTAAAACATTTCCTATACAAATGAAGCAATCAAGATATCCCTACTTTATACTTTCTCCTTCCCAACGAAGTGTCTCCTCTTTAGAACTTTTAATGACGACCTGTTTTTTACCATCAAAAGGAAAAGGTGAAAGAGAAAGAGAAAGGAGAAGGAGAAGGAGAAGGAAAAAAGTCCTGTTAGGTTAGAGCAGCTGCTAAAAGGTTGCTCCAGCTTTTTTTCCAGTTACTAATTGGGTTCTCAGTGTAAAGCCACTGTTTCCAGCTGAGGAAAGGGAATGCTTGCTGGCTTGTTTCAGGTCTTATGGGAAGTTTAGCACACTTAGGAAAGAAACTATTTGGAATCTGGCAGTAGCAGGTGGCTCACAGCCTAGCAGGGAGGCTCTCAGCCTTTGCAAGGAATGTTTGGTTGCCAGTCTGGAAGCCAGTGAGCAAAGCTGATCAGCCACTGGTGTGCAGCCAAGATGCCCAGGACTGCTTCTGCCCGGGAGTGCCTTTTTCCTGCAGAACTGCCAGCTCAGCTTACTCAGTTGCAAATTTTAGGGCAGGGTAGTGAAAATGTTCTCTTTTGGTAATGAATCATTTCTGAATTCGGCCTTGCAAGAGACATGGGGTTGGAAGTCAGGACTTGAAAAGAAATGAAAAGTTCGTTTGTTTGTTTTTTTGGATGTTACCAGACTCTAAACAATCCTCCATGTACAAGGCTCACTGGCTGCAGGTGATGTTTAGGATTTCACCTAGAAACAGAATGCTCTAAAACCTGGTTTTGGCGAATGTGGTTTGAAGTGGCAGTGTGGCATGTCACAAAGGACCACACGGTTGTTGGCCAAGTCTGATTGGACTAGATGTGCTATTACATGCTATTATACATGTTGCTGTACTTTTCCTCAGTGTAGCTTATGCTTTTCACTGAAAAAGTTATTAAGCCTTTTAAGGGAATTACATAGCTAAAGCAACAGTAACTGCCTGGCGCATAGGCACATCCTCACCCAAACCTAAAGCAAGTGATCCTGGTGATTTCTGTTTAAGTTATTACTTTCTTTGTATTAGAAAGAGAAGGAAGATGAGAGAAAGTAAGAACAGAAATTCAAGAAAAACACCACTAGAAAAAGCTAGAATAGGAACTAGGGGCTAACTCTGAACTTCAGAAGGGTGAATGAAAAAAAACCCAAACCACTTAATTTTCTGCTCCAGTGCAGAAAAGGGGATTTTTCACATGCTTTTTAAAGATACAGGATTGTGTGAGATATCTGATTTAATTATCATTTCTCCTTCTAGCAGAGTTTTGCCCAGCCACTCAAATCAAACAAGTAGGATTGGTGTCAGTGAAGGGCAGGGCAGCCTCTGGAGAGCCAGGCAGGAGACCTGTGCCTTGCTGAACTGGGGCAGAGTAAATAAGCTGATTGCAGAGGCACCAATCTCGCAAAAGTCACCCCAAAGGAAAGAAAGGATGGAGAATTTTGAACCTGGCTGATCACTTGGGTTAAGCTGCTTAACATTGTTTCATTTCTCTGCTGCATTTCCCACTTCAGTAAGACTCTAATCCTGTGGGTACTTCATCACAGCACTGAACTTAATTATGTATCTTAGGGAGAATGAATCTTCCTAATCTGATGGAGTTCAAATACTTAATTCCAAAGGTGTCCTTAAAGACATTTCAGTCTCATGGTAATAGACTATTCTCTCTATAGGTGAGTTCCCATCAGACAAGGTCTTGAAAGTGGTCTTGTGGCCAGTGCAGAACCAAAGAGGCCTTGTGACTCTGTAATGTGTTCTCAGCAAGGACTGGGGTATGTCTGAGAGAAAGCGTCAAGGGAGTAGCTGTACATATGTCGTGTATGTACGTATGTTACTTAGAACAACTGAGTTAAGAGTCAGAACTGACTCTAATTTAACTCAAACCACAACAACATACAAAGCTGGAGGCAAGACTTGTGAATAATGTCAAAGTTTACTAACTCAAATTGACACATATTAAGCCTTTTAACCGGGGAAATGGGAGGAGTATGAAGGGGAAACCGCAACGCAGAGCCCTGTACATTGGGTTGTAATATAAAGAAGTTGGGTAAATTGTCTGGAAAATGTGAGAAAAACAAGTGTTCTTATTAAATAATAACTTGGTATAAATAAATGAATACTTAAAAAAGGCCTGTTTTTCCAAAGAGTGGTTGCTCCATCTGACTGAAATCTAAGCTTTTTCTAGGTGTCTTGGTGGGTATGAAAAACCTGGTGTCCTCTTAGCTTGGAGCCGTTTTTTGAGGGCAATATGTGGCTTCCTGCCTTGCTCCCACAGATCTCTGCAAAGGGAGAGGAGTTACTGTTTGCACAGGGATAAGTCTTTGTTCATGTTTAGTGTTTACCAACGTGATTAACCAGGCACCACATTTGCAACCAGCAAGTAGCATATTTGAATGCAGTTTTAAATGCAAATATGAGCTTGGAGGGCCTTTTCACAACGTAAAAGGTAGTGACTGGAAGAAAATCTGTGGGATGGAGCCCTCAGCAGTGGCACCTCAAGCCCACAGGTAAGTCTAATGCCCTCAAGGGATTAATCCAAGGTCTGAGTTAAATTCAGCTAATTGTATTGAAAGACTTCTTCTTGAAGGAAAAGAAAATAAAGAAGTCCTTTAATGCTTGTTTGCATATCTGCTCCTGGCAGATATGACTATCGGTGGTATTTATCTATTCCATACCACCTTCTGCTTTCTCTACTCAAGAGAAGACTTTGAGACTAGCAGGTGATGGCTCAAGCTCCCTGTGGAGGGAGAAAAGGACTCTAAGACTTGCAGGAACAGGACAAAAGAACTCCTTGTGTGTAATAACTGCATTCTTCATTTTGTAGTCATATGTTAGTATTTAGTAGATCTGTTACTCAGCTCTTGTGCATTGACATAGGAAAAGTCATTGAATATGACCACTAAATTGCACCTGTTTCGGATATGACTTCTTTGCTGTCAAGACTCATAATGTACAAGCATGCTAAATGTGTCAGCACAAAGTCATTACTTTTCTGCAGAAGGGACAGGATTTGAGAGAACAAAAGCTGTATGTGCCTGGGGCAGTGTTTGCTGAGTCCTGTACTAGGATGCTGCTGTTTCTGAAACCTTCTAAGAGCTTTGGAGTTCAAGATTATTTGTGTCAGAACTGCACACAATTAGGAAGTTGAAATTGTAGGTAGTTCAGAGTGTGTTTGCGTATAGCTGGCATTTCTTCTTCCAGATCATCTTTCATTTGTTCTGCATGTCACAGTATCTGGGGAAATAATATTTGTTTTAATTAGAATGCTAAAAGCATGCAAGCAACAGGATCAAACCTTAAAGTCTCCTTCACACCTGTTTCTGTCTCCCAAGAGGGGCCAAGAGTGGATACTTGGGAAAACAATCTGTGAAACAGGTATGAGCAAGTGATCCTGCCCATAGAAGTTTCATGCAGTTAGGATGTTTATGAACTGGATGGATATAAAACCCTCTGGCTGCAAACTCCATATATTTACCTGAAATATTTTTGAATTCTTTGGTCTCAGCAACCTTCCTTGGAAGGTTTTTTATGATTTATGTGTCTTACTGAAAACATTTCTGCTCATTTGTTTTACACTTGTTGTCTGATAATATTTAATAATATTTAATAATTGAGTGTTCCTCTTTTGTGGCCTGGGGACTGAAATTAAGAAACTCCTCTGCTAATCTCTCCAAGTCACTTATTTTTTAGCTCACATCAAAACACCACTTCAGCTCAGTTAGAAAATACAGTAAATCCAGGTACCTTTAAGAACATGGTGAACACATGAGGCAGTGCTAGCTGGAGATAAACTCTCCTTCCTGTTCAAGTGTGTTCCAAGAACTGATTATTTTTTTCACAATCAACATTTATGCTGGATTAGGTATAATTCTAACAAAAGCTTGTGTGCTTTGATCATTCTGACAGAAATGTCATAGCCTATATCTGATTCAAAGATAGCATGATTGCCAGGTGATCCAGCCATGCACAGATTTGGTATTTATGTTCAGGGAACCACCAGAACAGGAGAAATACTCTGTGAGGTCAGATTCGGTATTCATCTGTCTTCAGCAGTGGCAAAAGGAAGTAATACTCAAAAAGAGCATGAAAGCCTGGCCACTTTCTATGATCCATTCCTCCTAGCATCCAGGACATTCTGTGTCATGAGTGTTTAAGGATATGTCTCTGTTTGATCCTTTTAGTATTTTCAGACCTATTTCATCAAGGGCATACTTATACTAGTATTGTGGGCTTTGTGGAGTAACAATCAGCTCTGCTTTCACTTTATATATCAGCTCAAATTTATAAATTTTGATCCTATTCCCACTTAGTTATCCCTTCTCCAAATGAAGAGCTACATCTGCTTCAGTCTCTCATAACGTGACTTCTGGTTAGCAAAATCTCATAGGAGACAGTGGTTGCTGGTTGGCAAAGTCTCATAGGAGACAGTGCTTAAGGGTAAGGGAGCCCATAAGGGCTGGGAGCAATTCAAAAAGGAGATCTTAGCAGCTCAGGAGAAAGCCATCCCCATGTTCCAAACAAAAAGCTGTCAGGGAAAAAAACCAGCTTGATTGAACAGTGAGATCTCACGTGATATCAAGAAGAAGAGGAATGTTTATGGGCTCTGAAAGAGGGGACAGGCCTCTTGGGTGGACTAGAGGAGGGAAGTGAGATTGTGTAGAGAAAAAAATCAGAAGGGCAAAGGCTCAACTAGAAATCAGATTGGCAAAGTCTGTCAAAGACAACAAAAAATCTTTCTATAAATATATCAGTAATAAAAGGAGGACTAGGGAGACCATATAGTCCCTGTAGGAGCAACAGTGACAGGGGATGAGGAAAAGGCTGAGTAACTTAATGCCTTCTTTGTCTCAGTCTTTAATTGTAAAGAAAGTTGTTCCCTATCTGTACAAACCCTGGAGCTAGAGGAGCAAAATGAGGCTCCCATGGTCCAAGAGGAGGTGGTCAGAGCCTTACTAGCCTGACTAGACACCCACAAGTCTATGGGGCCGGATGGGTTTCACCCAAGGGTATTGAAGGAGCTGGCGGATGTGCTGGCCAAACCCCTTTCCATCATCTTCCAACAGTCCTGGAAGACTGGGGAGGTTCCACTGGACTGGAGGCTGGCTGATGTTGTGCCCATCTACAAGAAGGGTCGCAGGGAGGGTCCAGGGAACTACAGGCCTGTCAGTCTAACCTCAGTTCCAGGGAAAGTCATGGAACAGGTGATCTTGAGTGCTATCATGAAGCACATGCAAGAGAACCGGGTGATCAGGCCCAGTCAACATGGGTTCACAAACAACCCTGTGCAGTGCTACAGATTAGAAGTCTGTCTAGAAAGCTGCCTAGAGGAGAAGGGCCTGGGGGTGTTGGTTGACAGCCAACTGAATATGAGCCAGCAGTGTGCCCAGGTGGCCAAGAAGGCCAATGGCATCCTGGCTTGTATCAGAAACGGCGTGACCAGCAGGTCCAGGGAGGTTATTCTCTCTCTGTACTCGGCACTGGTGAGACCGCACCTCGAGTACTGTGTTCAGTTCTGGGCCCCTCACCACAAGAAGGATGTTGAGGCTCTGGAGTGAGTCCAGAGAAGAGCAACAAAGCTGGTGAAGGGGCTGGAGAACAAATCTTATGAGGAGCAGCTGAGAGAGCTGGGGTTGTTTAGCCTGGAGAAGAGGAGGCTGAGAGGAGACCTCATTGCTCTCTATAACCACCTGAAAGGAGGTTGTGGAGAGGAGGGTGCTGGCCTCTTCTCCCAGGTGACAGGGGACAGGATGAGAGGGAATGGCCTCAAGCTCTGCCAGGGGAGATTTAGGCTGGACATTAGGAAAAATTTTTCACAGAAAGAGTGATTGGGCACTGGAACAGGCTGCCCAGGGAGGTGGTTGAGTCACCTTTCCTGGAGGTGTTTAAGGGATGGGTGGATGAGGTGCTAAGGGGCATGGTTTAGTGTTTGATAGGAATGGTTGGAGTTGATGACCTGGTGGGTCTCTTCTATGATTCTATGATTGTCCCACCGTTTTTCTATGCCTCCTCTAACCCCATTGTCTCTCTTGATATGTGGAGACCAAAGCTGCACACAGTATCTGAGATGTCCACCTGGATTATTCTGATCCTATCTTCAATCTTGTGTGGGATCACCAATGTTTTAGAAGCAAAATGACACCCACTGCCTTCTTCCTTATTTCTCTCCTGATGATCCTCAGTACTGTGTTGGTTTTTTTACCAATGCTACACACTGAGCTGCTGACTTCAGAGACCACCAGTGATGACTCCAGTACCGTCTCCTTGAGCCTGACTGCCAGTTCTGAGTTCAGCACTTATTAGGCATGTTTGATTTTTACCCCCCTGAACCATCTTAAAAGCACAGGCTATCTTCTCTTTTCCAGGCTGAACAGACTGTGCCAGGAACTGTTAGCCTCCTGTGATCACACCACTGTTTTCTGCACATTGATGAGTTTTCTGCTTTTTTCAAGAGGAGTCAATCAGAGCAGCCAGCAGTAGCCAAAAATGCAGTAATTTAGTGGCATAAGATGTTACCGTATCAGAATTTTACTGCATTTCATACACCTCCTAATGGGTGGTTTCGGTTTTTGACTGCTGCAGTGCCATATACTGAACATTTGCAGAGAATTATCCCCAAATACAGGAGCATTTCATTCCCGAATTGTAACAGCTAATTTAGAGCCTATTATTGAACATACAGGATTAGTATATAACTGACATTTGCCATTAAGTTGTCACCTTGCAATTTTTTTTCTTATTTCTCATGAGATATTAATAGTTGAGAGAAGATATAGAGTGCGGTAGTGTCACAGAATTATGAAAAACCCCAAGCTTCAGAACCCATACCTCTGTGTGTGTGTCACAGCTGGCTTTTAAATAGCAATTTGCCATACAGGATTGTGTATTCACCTTATTGAGAAGCTGAAGCTTTTCCATTGCAAACCCTTGGACCTGTCAAAACAGAGGAACCAGTGGGAAATCAGGAAAGAAGGAAACAAGTTAAGACAGCTAGTGAGAGCTCCAGGCTATGAAAGAACCATGGGATGATTAGATCTTGGGTAAAGGAAGTCTCATTACTGAGTCAGGATAAAATACCTGACAATATATTGTATGAAACAACCCTGAACTGGCAAAGGAGATAAATTAAATGAATAAACAGACAAAATCTTTCCTTAACTTATGTAATTCTGAGAAAACGAATACATAACTTTCCATTCACTAAGATGTTTTTTGCTTTCCATGAGTTCCAGCACATGGAAATTATTTTATTCAGCCCTCTTTCACAATTAAACGTAATGCAAAAATTTTCTTCCCTGGGACTACATTATTATCATGGATGACATACTAGCATAATAAAAAATGCTCCTGAATTAATTCATTATGTTTGCATTATAGTTGTAGATTGATTAGGCTTTTCATTTTGAACCCCATCTTTGCATTGTAATTATGTTTTACTCTTCCTAAATGTGTGATTTAAATTATGAGACAATTTACATTTTCATTCAGTTTCCTTGACGAGAACATATTATGGAAGTGATAAAATGAGTCAAATTTCTTTCTTATGTTTTTGCATTTAAAAAGGAAAGAGAAAACATTTTTATAACGTGGAGAAATAGGTTTGCTGCTTGTGTTTATTTGATAAAAGTCAGAATCTCAGTGGAATTAATGACTCACCTAGCGCAATACTATTGGATCTATGGTAAAATTCTTTGGAAAATGAAGCTGTGTTGAAATAGGCAGAATTTTAAGGAACTGCAAAAAATTACAAATGATCTTGCAAAATACAAACAACAAAATGGAAAGATACCAACTCACCTAACAAATTTTACATTATCTGTAAGAAGGCTGGAGGCTGTTTTTCCTCTCTCTTCAGTTTCTAACACTTTCTCAGACAAGGCAGTCACATTACCCATAGCTTTACAGTCCTTAGGCACTGGAGCTGGCTTAGATCTGAGCTGCACAAATCTTTGATCAGTCCTGAACTAAATCATTGTGATGGTGCCAAAAAATTTACTGAGACTGCTGCTTCTAGGGAGGGAGGGACCTGGGGGAAGAAACAGGGCAGCTGCTTCAAAAAGGATTTTCTTCTGCCAGGAGCACACTGACAGCTCATTCACCCTATCCCCATGAGGACTTCTGTATTGTCTTGGGAGCTGTACCAGATATAAACCAGGGTTTGTTTGCGTGTCTGTATTCCATGGCTCAGGTTGGTTTTTTGAAATTATAACAAATGGAGAAGTATGTGATTTCTGCCATCCTGCAGTAAATGTCTAGAGTGAGTCAAATAGCCTGCACCCTGGAAGTGACCATTTGTTGGTGGATGATGTGTGACCATTCCCACAGGAAGACTCTGTTCTCCTCACACATCAATTGTCTGAGCACACAGAGTTTTGGAAGAATTTTGCTGAAAGAAGAAACTAAGTTTAAACAATGTGGAAAAACTCCAAGGAGATTCAGTATTTAGTAAGATCACTTGTACTCTCTTGCTGACAGCTCTGAAGTGCTTCTTTTGCCAGACTTCTTTTAAATTAGACTCCATATTGCAGTTATTGGATATCTGAGAGAACATTATGGAGTACAAGAAATGATCACAAAGCCTCCACGATGATGGGAGAGTTTAAATGAAAAATAAAGGTCATGTAAAAAAAAAAAGCAAACAAAGCTGAAATGCTGGAAGCTGCCATGGATAAATCTTGATGAGAGCAGAATACAGTTTGTGAGATGTTTTCAAAAAGTATGACAATTAATTCACAGACTCAGTGGACCTGTGGCACTGTTAACAGGAAATAAGCACTTGTATTTACAGATTTCTGGTGCAAGTCCAACATGGTCTGAGTACACTCAAATGCTGTGGTATGGTTGGTGTCCCACTTTTATTCATAATAGGGAAATCTCAATGGATCACAGTCATAAACTGGGACTCATATTGTCACTGTATCTATGTAGAAGAGAAAAGGTTGCCTTTATTCCCGATTCTGTTTTCACTCTCCATGTGGAAGGAGCTGGGAGACTCAGACCTCTTTGAACTAAGCAATTGATTTCTAGTTGCTTCCAATCGAGCCATTTACAGCAGGAAACCTCCAAGGTAAGCATCTTAGTAGCCTATAGGAATTGTTTCCTCCACCTTCTCTTTGAACATGAATTTTTAAAATTTTATCTTAAATTAACTTGTTGGATCCGGGAAGGAACAAGACCCTCATCTGCATTTGTGCAACACTTAGTATATGGGGGCTAAATCTTCACTGAAGTTTGTCAGTACCACAACACTGACAACCTCCAGCTTCCCCATGGGGCCAAGAGAGATAAAAGACTTTTTCTGCACCCCAAGTCTCTCCTGATTTCCCAGGTTATTGCAATGTTTGTGCCAGAAGGTCCTGTGTAGAACATGGGAGACACTTCCTCATGACATCTTTTGGATTTTTGTAGAGGTGGCACACAGTTTTAGGCCTGGCTTGGGGATAACAGATGGATGTGAATAACTAGGGGCAAAATCAAATCTAGTAAAACTGCATGGAAACCTGAAAGTTTCTTTTCATGGCAATATTTTCCTGTGAACATTTTCAGAGGTTTGGGGAGAGAGGAATGAGTACTTTTCCAGTTTTTGGCAGTTGATTGAATTTATGTCTTGAAGCTGTAGTGAAAAGAAACATTCTTTGTGGAAATGAGAACTAACTTTTTTTTTTCTTTCCAAGAGAACAAGCTTTCTATCACAAAATGGAGCAGTCATAGAACACTTTTTAGAAGCCTACATGATTTTATTAAGCGTTGTGGGTGTTACTTATGTGCATAATATTTGGAGAACATACACTGTCACTAGATGATGAGCAGTTTACTTATCAAAGTGATGGAGCCTCTCTGTTGTGAGGAATTGATACCTTCAGTCCCCTGAATGCTTCCTTCACTTAGTGTAGACCTTTAAAGAGAAGATTCTTTCTACCAAATCCCATGTATAATGAACACTGCTCTGCCATCATGGCAAACAGCCCTGTGCTCTTCTTGTTACTCATAGCTGAGTCTTCCAAGTGGCTTGTGCTTGCTGTCTCTCTGGTGCTTTTGAGAGACATTTCTCTGCATGGCCACAGCTGCTTTTGGCTGAGGCAACTGGTGGGGCTGGAAGAGCAGGAAAACTCAGGTGCAGCCTAATGCCTCTTTGTGCTTGAACCACCAGCAGACTAAAAAGCTGAGACTGATATCTGGTTTATTTCAAATATAAGTCTTGCTATTAGCACTTGTGGAGTTGTCTCAAGCTTGGCTGTTTCTCATTCTGTTGCTCCATGTCATCTTATGCTGTTATGTCTTTAAAGAATTTTGATATTATGCCAAAATAAAATCACGGAAGGTGTCCCAGTTTCCACAGCAAGTTTTATTAATGGCTGTTTTCTCCAGTTGCCCTCTGACTCCTGCTCTACTTGAGCAATTTTTAATCTTGGTACTATATTTCTGGTCATACTGACCAGATTTTGGCATTCTTTAGCACATGGAATTTATGCATTTTCTGTGATTGTGCCCAGCATTACTGATATTCCTCTTGGGCTAGGCCAGTAAACTTAATTTTCTTGCTCTGAATACAACTTTTAAATGTTATCAGCTTTCCTTTCCCATTTGCAGTAACTTTTTCTCCCTAGCTAAATGTACCTAAAGTTTGCAGGTGATTTTGAATGTTTGAGCACTGATTGCTATCAGGTTTGCTCAGCTTTTAGGTGCCTGCTTGATTGGGCTAGTTGGGCTGTGCACTTCCTGAGGGAAGCTTTTATTTCTACAGCAATATAAGCAAACAAGTAGTCTGATTATACAGGGGAAAAAACACATGCGGAATATTTATTACTGCATGCTTGTGGCCAATAAGAACTGGAAAAATGTTGCCATTACAGTAAATCCTTTGTGTTTCCACTCCTACCACCTGGTTTGTTTGTCATTAGAGTTAATAGCACAAAATTCTTGAGCAGTGTAAGTTACTTGTCCCTCTGAAATAAGCGGCATATTTTTTCCCTGGAAAAACCATATTAGGAAATGAAGCCCACAGACAGCTCCTCCTAAACCAATGTGAACGATAATTGGGAATATAGTATAGAGGAATATACTAATACAAGCGAATTTCTAGGTGACTGAAATCTGCAATTGCTCACAAATTTGTGGGGGATTTAGTGACAGTTTCAGCTCTCAAAATGAGATGTAAAGAAGTATATTTTCAAAATATAAAACCATGTAATGGTTTTGGGGCACAACAACCCTAAGCAGAGGTACAGATTAGGAGAAGCCTGGCTGGAAAGCTGCCAGGAGGAGAAGGACCTGGGGGTGTTGGTTGACAGCCGACTGAACATGAGCCAGCAGTGTGCCCAGGTGGCCAAGAAGGCCAATGGCATCTTGGCTTCTATCAGAAACGGTGTGACCAGCAGGTCCAGGGAGGTTATTCTCCCTCTGTACTCGGCACTGGTGAGACCGCACCTCGAGTACTGTGTTCAGTTCTGGGCCCCTCACCACAAGAAGGATTTTGTGGCTCTGGAGCGAGTCCAGAGAAGAGCAACAAAGCTGGTGAAGGGACTGGAGAACAAATCTTATGAGGAGCGGCTGGGAGAGCTGGGGTTGTTTAGCCTGGAGAAGAGGAGGCTGAGGGGAGACCTTATTACTCTCTACAACTACCTGAAGGGAGGTTGTGGAGAGGAGGGTGCTGGCCTCTTCTCCCAAGTGACAGGGGACAGGACAAGAGGAAATGGCCTCAAGCTCCGCCCGGGGAGATTTAGGTTTGAGATTAGGAAAAAGTTCTTCACGGAGAGGGTGGTTAGGCATTAGAACAGGCTGTCCAGGGAGGTGGTTGAGTCACCGTCCCTGGAGGTGTTTAAGGTGAGGGTGGATGAGGTATTTAGGGACATGATTTAGGGATTGGTGGGAATGGTTGGACTCGACGATCCAGTGGGTCTCTTCCAACCTGGTTATTCTGTGATTCTGTGTGATTCTGTCTTGGTCTGAATAAAATTTCGCTCTTCTCTAAGTATGTTTGCTTGTACACAGCTGATTTTTTAAAATAAACAAAATTAGATGAAGCATAAAACCAGAGCTTTCTCTTGTTTGCTTTCAAAATCAGCATATAATGTTCTCGCTTGGAAATCAAAACTCCATCTTACAGCTCAACGAGTTAGAGTCCACCACAGAAAAGAGCTTGAAGATATTGCACTGATTTCTTTTTTTGTTTTTTTTTTTTTTTCAGAAAGAAGCTGTTTGCTGGCATGAAACTGAAAAAGAAGAAAAAAGGAGAGAAAGGGTTGACTATCGCAAACAAAGATGCACTGGGTAAGGCCTTATAAATCAATATTACAACTGGGAAGAGCAGGTGATGGATTATATTGTATGTAATTTCATGTAAACTCATTTGAAAGTTTTTTCTACTCTAGAGATATTATAGGTATGTGATTGCCACAGAAGATCTGCAAGATCCTCTAGATGATCTTCTTCCAGAAATCATAAGAATACAACCTGGATAGGCTTTGATGGCTCAATGAGCTGGCTCATTAAAGCTGGAATCTTTACTTAGCAGCAATTCTTCTCTTAACTGTATAACCATTCTTTTTATTTTATTTTATTTTATTTTATTTTATTTTATTTTATTTTATTTTATTTTATTTTATTTTATTTTATTTTATTTTATTTTATTTTATTTTATTTTATTTTATTTTATTTTATTTTATTTTATTTTATTTTATTTTTAATTTTTAACACGTGTGAGTACATCCATAAGATATGCACAGCGTCCTATTTATTTCTCTTAACACAACATTGGTTTCCAAGCTAAGGATACATTCCCCTGTACATCCTACCACTGTAATTTTTCTTCTGTCATCACAGTCCTCCCATTCACTAAAACCTGTAGTTCAACCACAACAAAGTCTCTGTAGAGAGACTGTCTCATGCCTGAAATGTATGGAATTTTTAAAATATAGACTGCTATGTGTTTAGTGCAGTCATTGAATTACTGTATTTCAATAAACCAGCCTTGTTTGTCTTGACTCACTCTTGGGCAGAAACAGGAATACGTGTTTTGTGCCATAAGCATTATTTGGCTAAGGGGCATAACTTTTAAAAATATTCTCCTGTGATCCTTACAGTAAGATGTTCAGGCTTTTGGAGCAGAGAAAACTAAAGACTATTTAACTTTTTACTAATTGCAAATATGTTGGAATATATGTGACTTGTGCTCCATGAAATACACCATGTTCTATAGGATACACTGTACTGTAGCTTTCTTCAGTCTTCCATGTGAACATTCAAATCTCTCTTTCAAATGACTGTGTTTGAGTCACTGGATAGATTGAGGTCCTTATGCTGCATCTTCATCTACTTAATTAGTGTCTTTGTTGCTGAAGAGGCTGAGCTAGCAAAGATACAGCAATTACTAGTTGTCTCTTGATTGTGATTTCAGCTTAGGAGATGTATCTGGGAAGTGCGCAGTGGGGGAATGTCACTTACTGAGTCATTTTCATTTTCTGTCACTGCATCCATACTGGGGAATAATTCCTACTGGTCAGTTATGAACAACATACATCTGATGGTTAAGAGGAAAAAAGATATTAAAATCAGATATTATTATCAGATATTAAAATGGCAGGAAAATGAAGCTGTAAGATGAGAATGCTGGTGAGGAAACTGTCATGGAACTGGCTCCTGCCTGGCTGCATTGGAACACAAGCAAAATCTATGTTGTTCTGTACCTGTCTAATGGTTTGCCTCAGAGCAGGGGATGGTGGAAGCCAGGTGAAAAAGGAATATTCAGACTTAATGAGAACTATCCAAGTGAGTTTTACTGTACAGTAGATGGTCTGTCTCTACCATCACCAGTTCTAAACACCATTCAAGTGACCATATCTTTGCAAAGAGGCAAGGAAGCACTATTAGAACCCTTTGTCTAGTTTTGCAGTGGGAGCACAGTGCACAGAGTACTTGGATGTGTCACAGTGCATAGACAATGCACTGGGATGTGTCACCTTTCATTGACTCAAGGTCATCCTAGGTGCCTGGATATTGCTGGGCAAGTAATTTTTGCTGTTGCATGTACCACTTGACAGCTTCTGGATCAGAAATAAATCATGCCCAGAGCCACTGAACATTTCTTGCTTTTGAATGTAATTATTGGAATCAACTACAGGCACCTCAATTTTAAACTTTCATCTAAAACATGTCCCCCCTTTCCAAGGCAGCTGTTGAACATGGACATACTCAGCAAGGGGCAGAGATGCTGGTGGGGCTTCTAGTCTGACCAGGAGGACAAAGCAGAGCAGCACGAGGAGGGCTTCTCTGGCCAAATGTAGATGTGTACATCTGAGCTGTTTGCTGAGATTCTCTTTATGATCAGGAAGCACTTCTAGAAGCATATTTTCTCCTCTCAGTATAACTCTCTACAAGAGATACTATGAATCATGCTCTGTAACTTTCTTTTCCTGTCCTTGATCTTCCAGTTCATCATCTCTGCAAACAGGAAAAGTGAGAAATGATTTCAAACCTAGACTATGCTTTGGTCGCTTGGAAGGAACTGAAGTGTGTCAGAGTGTTACGACAAACCATGGATGGCAGACTCAATGCTACAAAGTAATATGCTCAAAACCCAGCAATAATCTGTCCTGTGGTCTTTCTAGCAGATGACAGATAGGGCAGTCAGACGTGCCTAGTGTGCATGTGCCTGTTCTGGGTGCACATGAGGTGAAGAGGTGCGCTACAGCCACAGTTTGTAATGTATGTGATTTTGGACAGGAGGGGAGCTGCTGCTGTAATCAATGCTGCTCAATACAAACCACTACTGTACCTCTATTTGTCATATCCAGATAAATAAAACATTCATTTTATGCTGATATATTCACTGCTCTGCTCCAAGATACCTTTTAGCTAGTAGAATCCAGAGGTGGATTTTACTTTCTTGATTGTTTTCTTCATCAGGTGATCAAGATGAAAGTGCAAATCTCCATCATGACACACTTGGAAGACAAGAAGAGGGAGAGGGAAACCTAATGAACAATGATGCTCTGTCCAATGTTTTTGGATCCTTAAGCCCAAAGAGGAAAAGGTACTCGTTGGTCTACCTTACCTAATATCCCCCAAAATACTTTTTTCACCCTTCTCAGGAGCGGCATTGCCCGGGACAATATAACTGCTGACAGAATATCCATTTGCTGACAGTGGTGATCCCTTCACTCCCGCTCTCCCACATGATGGAATGGGATGTACTTGTCAGCAAAATATTATCAGCTCAAGACAGATTGTCACCAGATCCTATTGAGCACAGGGAGAGATTGAAATGGATGCTGAGAGTGCCTCAACTGTGCTGCTAATGAAAATGAGCCAAAGGGGACAGCAATCTTTGTAGCCAAGAGCTTATGTGGTAAACAATGATTGCTTAGTGATGAGAAGATTTTTCCAGCATGTATTCGAGTACTGGCTCTTGCTTAAAGATGCTTAATTACCTGTTCTGTCATTTAAACAGGGCAAAGCTGGTGACAAGAATTCATGAAGAGGAGATGAAATCTCAGAACTATCAGGTGAGCAGGAGGTGACGGTCTTTATGTGCCTGTGAAAATCCCCAGGCAGGCTGGACCTGGGCACAGGACTGCACGTAGTGTCCTTGTGTCCCACAGATCGCCATCACCATCATTGAGGCCAGGCAACTGGTGGGTGAGAACATTGACCCCGTGGTGATCATCGAGATAGGTGATGAGAAGAAGCAAACAACAGTCAAGGAAGGCACAAATGCCCCTTTCTACAATGAGGTAGGTGCTTTCTCTTGAAGAAGGCACTTTATTCAGTGGCTCTGGGTAGCCTCCACCACTTGGTAGCTTAAACAGAATGAAATAAATTTGTAGCAACTGCATGTCTGAGCAGGGAGGTCTATTCAGGAGATGTTCGAGTTTCAGGCTTGTCCAATCACCAGCAAAGGCTCTTTCTCATCTCAAGCTCTGTCCATCCTGTTCCCTGCCCTCTCCACCACATCCTGCCCTATTACCAGTGCCTCTGCATTTTTTCAGATGATTAATTTGGGACCTTTGTCTAATCTGCCCTCCAACCTCTTCTTTCTAACATTTCACTGTTTCGGCCTTTCCTTGACATGTGTTTGTTCCAGATCAAAACCACTCCCCACATTAACCGGTCCTTTGGGTCTCCTTGTGCGTCCTGTCCCTTTTAACAATATCCTCTGATGTGGAGAGAGGGACATGGGCATTAGTGAAGGACAGTGCTGTGCAGCCATGCAAGAAGAGTAGAAAACAGGTCTCTGCCATGGCAGACGTGAACAAGGAAAAGTGGTTTTTTGTGTCCCACTGCCACCTCCCCATTGCCCCCGCTATCTCACTGGGGATCTGTGCGGTAACCCAAAAAGCTAAACCATGCTGCTGGCTTACTGGCACAAAGATGATTCTGATCTCCTGTCCCCTTTCCCCACAGTACTTCGTGTTTGATTTCATTGGACCGCAGGTATTCCTGTTTGACAAAATAATCAACATCTCTGTAAGTACCCAGGAAATCTTGGTGCAGTAAGTAAAGGAAATTGTTACTTGTGTCACTATGGCTCCAAATGTAATTCTTAATGTAATTAAAAAAGGAAATGATTTTAAGTACCAAGAGTGCTATATATCAGCATGAAGTATAGGAAAAAGAAAGGATAGAGGAGAGGAAAAGAAGCAAAGGCAGCTGGCAACGATTTTAAGGAACATAATCCTAAAGGAAGATTAAGTACATTTTCAGGAACACTCATAGCTTGGCAATCTGCAAGGTAGAACAAGAAAATTCAGCTTAGTTAACTTTGCCAGCATTGTCTTCATCCCTTTAATTTTCAAGCTGCCACTTGTTTCAAGCAACTGAAATTTCTGGATTATGTCAGTTCCTCAGATACAATTGTTTCTAACTAAGCTATCCAGGTACCTTATCCTCAGCAGTGGCTCTCAGGCTGTCTGGGTGTATTGGTGGCTGGTTGTTTTTAGCATGGGAGTGAGCTCCAAGTGTTCAGTGCTGCTTCTAAGTCCTGGTGAAGCTATGTGACATCTCAGAACAGATCTGATTGGAGACATACATGCTATTGGACTGGAGGCGTTAGATAATGATTTACAATTTGGAAGGCCAAGTCTATAAAGCCACGCTAATTATCTCATCTGAGGCTCACCACCACATTTAGCAAAGCTGCCAAGGGATTAAGGGAGATCTCATGAGACTCTGGACAGTGCTGTATATAAATTACTTAGAAATATCACAAGCTGTGCTCTTCATGAGTTAGTTTTTTTTAGCATTTCTACTATCAATGTCCCACCACTTGGCCACATAAATTTGCTGCCCTGAGGAAGGCTCTTTTTCCCTGAAGTACTTAGTCCATTTCAAAAAGTACATTGGGAAGGAGTTTGTACTGGTTCTACTCTACAGAGTCAGGAGCTATAGGAAACATCTATGCAAAGCTTCTTAGAGAGATATTCACTGCTTACCTACTTTGCTGAGCTGCTAATGAAGTGTTTTTTCCCAGCTAATATATAAGAAGTGTTCATTTACACGTGCCAGCTGGACAACTAGGTTTACTGTGCAGGTAGTAAATTGACAATCTGAATCCTAAACTCTCGTTCAAATCTACCATGTCATATCCACAGCTGAAATATGTGAAATCCATACTTACAAAAGGTATCTGCAGATCTGACCTTCACTTATCCCTGAGTACAGAGTTTACTACAGGCCATCTTTTCATGGGAGGAGGTATTATCTCACCGTTATGAATTATGTCATGGTGTATGACCCCTATATGCTTCTGCCATAGTTAGTATCAGCACAGTACCAAGGCAACAACTCTTGTAAGCTACTACTGCCTGGGGATATATAGTTATTTTTCTCCAAGATATGACCAGACTTTCCAATATCTCTTTCAATTGATAAGGATTCCATATATCCAGCAGTGGAGGGTAGAGTGCCAGCCTTCTGAATGTGTTGAGTGAGTGTGTCACCATTGCCTACTGTAAATCTGCATAATTTCATCAGGCTGAGTAAACTTATTTGGTTAACAGGTGCAACACTAAGAAGTTAAAGGTCTTCTAGATAAAAAATGACTTCCAAAAAAAAAAGCAAAACCAAAAAAAAGCCAGACTAACCCAGTGCATTGCTCTTGTACAATACTGAAGACAGAAGGTCATTACTTTGCAACACAGTTGTAGAAAAGGTAATATGTCAGGGAAACAGAAACAAATAGAAGAACTGGAGTGTTGTGAGGGAAGGAAACACTGGGGAATGGGAAGTTTCATAGCACTTGCTTAGCATGAATCTCACTTAAAGAGAAACAAGGATTGGTAACACCCTTTACCAGCAATCATTCATGCACTGAATTTGCTTAATCTGTGAAATTAAACTCATCTGCATATAGAAGCTCAGGGAAGACAAAAAAGATCAGTGCCATTGTCTGTCAGTTCAGCAGTTTGTCTAGCTGTATTCAAACCTTGCATTTGAGGGGAAAATGAGATTTACCACTTGTTGGCACCTGTAAAAATAGATTTGTTTTTCTTCATTAATATCTTCCAGTGCGTTGCAACAACCTTATGTTAATGCTGTAGTAAAAATGAGGAGATCCTTTCATGTTAAACTTGTATCTCCAGTACTCAAATATCCCCTGGATTAACACTATTCATGCTTGTCCTCATTCAGAAAATCTGAAGAAAATTATTCAGTCATATATAGAGTTAATCAAGTGTGGAAAGGCAGAAACCTTTAATGGCACAATGGAGATGGGATACACCCTCTCAGAGAAGACAAGGTATTTGCTATAATCTTCATGCTCATCTGCTTTGTTACATTAGAAAAATTATGGTTGACTAAAAGTACCAGGAAAGATGCAGAGCATTTAACAGAAGCAGTGGGTTATTTCCTCACCATTTAAAAGCACTATGCCTACTACAGGGAGTGGAAACTGCTATTACTTCAGTGAGAACAGGGTATGTTTACCCAAGGCTTCACAGTTCACACAGCAAATCTCCACAAGGATGGAGAAGTGAGGTTTACGCATCTAAACACACTGTCATGCCATGGAGAGTAAATGAAAAGAACAATGAGACACCTTGGACTTAACATAGATACCTCCTCTTGTTTCTGGATCTTAAAGAAACTCTCACATTTTTTGGCTACAGGAAGGCTACAGCCTTGTTATCCCTTCAATCACCCCATATTGGATCAGTTGATCTGGCAAACTCCTATTTCCATATAGTTCCTCCAAAGCTGTAATCTTTCCTGGCTTCAAGATTAAACCCCTCAGTTTTCATGGATTCTTCAACACCCCCATGTGCCCTAGTCTAACCTCATAGGAGCAAGGTTCTAGTGCTATGATGGGACCTTGCAGCATCAGGGACTGAGGAAAAGCAGCACCAGGGGATGAAGCATTGGTTTTACACTGTCTCCTCACTCACATTAAGGCTGCTTAATTTATAGGCTTTAATAGTAGAGTAAAGTAAAACTACTCCTTTGTCCACTCTTGACTTTTCATCCCTAGAAACTCCTTCCATGTTGGAATGAAGAATTACTATGGATGACTGAGAGTGAGTCCTAAATCACAGGGGCACAGTGGCCCCAGGCCTTTAGTGAGGAAGAACATTATGTTCACAGAATCATAGAATGGTTTGAGTTGGAAGGGACCTTAAAGATCTTTTAGTTCCAACCCAATTTCCATGTTGCAACAAGCAATCTCCTGAATTCTCTAGTAGATCTTAATGAGGGTGTCACTGATCTTTGCTTTGGAATGTATTTCTCCCGGTCTTGAAGAAAAATGCATAAAAAGAAGTCACACAACAAATCCAATGCAAAATCACAGAAGTCTTTTACCCCTGTCCAGGATATGTGGGTCCAAACCCAGGGTACGATGTCTTCCAAATTCCCAAAGTGATTGGAGAAACATTTACATGTAGCTTCTGTGGGCTTGAATCCAGAGGCTTAGTTTTTCTTTGCAGTTTGCCCAAGATTTTATAGACAATTCAGCCTGTTTTCAGAAACTTTTCCACAACCAAGGTCTGTGCTTCAACTTTTTGAGCTATTCTGAAACCAGGTGAAATAATTGTCTTTTGAAAAATACAGTTCTAAAGCCAGACTTCTTTTAGACTATGCTGCTAAATTCTGCCTTATCTGAAAAGTGAAACACATGCATGTATATGAAAACCAGATGTGGATTCAGGAATTATGACCAAAAAAATTATTATTTAGATTAAATTGAATCAAATTTAATTAAATTAATTACTTGTCAGGAAGCTTAAGTAGGTAGGCTCAATGGGGCCTGCTTGCCATCCTATTTACATTTATCTCACTTCTCTGATTTTATTAATATTGTGGGGGGTAAATGAAAGTCAAGACTCTTGGTCTATGTGCACAATGAAGTGTTGCAATGAAACGCTTTAATTTTTCTCCTCTGGGTGTACTCATTTCTTATGACAATTCAGCTGTTGCACTGAAAGTGGTGTTATTTTTGCAGCCTAATGTGAAACTAGTTATGCCTCATGTGTTTATATTCATTATGATTTATTTAAAACTGCCAGGATAAGTAATATAACTACATCTGCTCTGAAGACATGTCTATCTAATTCCTGCTTTATTTAATTCTGGTACCTGGGATGAACCTGGGTGATTCCACTTGGATGCAATGTTATTAATTTCTAAATTGGCACAAGACTGGGTAAAGAACAGATTTCAAATGCTTACTGTATCTGCAGCTATGTACCCTGAGTTTTGGGTGGTTGCTACTTATACCCTCTGATGTGATCTTTGTTTGGATTGCTCTTTTTTTTATCCAGACAGGGAATAGAGATAGTGACATTCTTTAACTTATATTTTTCTAACAGGTTATGCACAATAAATTGATCGGGAGTGTGCTGATAGGCTCCTTTAAAGTAGATCTGGGGACCGTGTATGGTCAGCCGGGTAAGTGATGGATTTTCTGCCCTTTTTGTCTGTTAAATGAGATGTGAGGCAGGGAAGGAGAGGAGTGGGAGGTGTGCTGCTTTTTCACTTAGATTGTTGTGGTTTATGCCAAGGATAAAATTAACAAGATCTTTGGAAGGGTTATTTTCCTGTTTGGATATCAGAGCACCAGCCAATTTTTTGAAGTAAAGTTGAGCATAGAAGACACCTTGACAATCTGCCCATTGATGGGAAGCACTTCTAAGGATGTTTTTTCTTTAGAGGATCAGAGTGGGCAGCTGAATGCTCTATGAAACCAAACTCCACTTGTTCATTAACAGAGCATCCATGCCTAGAGACATTCAACGTCAGGATGGATGGAGCTCTGAGCAGCCTGATCTAGTTGAAGATGTCTCTGCTCCTTGCAGGAAAGGGTGGTCTAGTTGACATTTAAAGGTCCCTTCCAACCCAAACAGTTCTATGGTCCTATGATTCTTTTCAAAGCTCTGCCACATGTGTTGGGGTAGAAGGGGTGGATGGAGGAAGAGCAGGATGGAGTATTGAAGGAACAGTTAGAAGAGCACAAGCTGAGAAGTGGAGCAGATCATAGAATCATAGAATCATAGAATAACCAGGTTGGAAGAGACCCATTGGATCATTGAGTCCAACCATTCCTATCAAACACTAAAACATGCCCCTTAGCACCTCGTCCACCCGTGCCTTAAACACCTCCAGGGAAGTTGAATCAACCACCTCCCTGGGCAGCCTGTTCCAGTGCCCAATGACCCTTTCTGTGAAAAATTTTTTCCTGATGTCAAGCCTAAATCTCCCCTGGCGGAACTTGTGGCTATTCCCTCTCATCTTGTCCCCTGTCATTTGGGAGAAGAGGCCAGCTACCTCCTCTCTACAACCTCATTTCAGGTAGTTATAGAGAGCAATGAGGTCTCCTCTCAGCCTCCTCTTCTCCAGGCTAAACAACTCCAGCTCTCTCAGCCGTTCCTCATAAGGCCTGTTCTCCTGCCCCTTCACCGCTTTTGTTGCTCTTCTCTGGTCTCGCTCCAGAGCCACAACATCCTTCTTATGATGAGGGGCCCAGAACTGAACACAGTACTCGAGGTGCGGTCTCACCAGTGCCAAGTACAGGGGGAGAATAACCTCCCTGGACCTGCTGGTCACGCTGTTCCTGATAGAAGCCAAGATGCCATTGGCCTTCTTGGCCACCTGGGCACACTGCTGGCTCATGTTCAGTCGGCTGTCAACCAACACCCCCAGGTCCTTCTCCTCTTGGCAGCTTTCCAGCCAGGTTTCTCCTAGTTTGTACCTCTGTTTAGGGTTGTTGTGCCCCAAGTGCAGGACCCGGCATTTGGCCGTGTTAAACCTCATGCTGTTGGTCTCAGCCCAGCAGTCCAGCCTGTTCAGGTCCCTTTGCAGCCTCCCGACCCTCCAGCAGATCAACACTTTCACCCAGCTTAGTGTCATCTGCAAACTTGCTAAGGGAGCACTCAATGCCTTCATCCAGGTCGTTGATAAAGACATTAAACAGGACTGGACCCAGGACTGAGCCCTGGGGAACCCCACTTGTCACTGGCCTCCAGCTGGATTTAACTCTGTTTACCACCACTCTCTGGGCCCAGCCATCCAACCAGTTTTCCACGCAGGAGAGTGTGCGCTTGTCCAGGCTGGAGGCTGACAGTTTCCGTAGCAGAATGCTGTGAGAAACTGTGTCAAAGGCTTTACTGAGGTCCAGGAAGATACATCCACAGCCTTTCCCTCATCCAGCAGCCGAGTTACTTTGTCATAGAAGGCGATCAGGTTAGTTTGGCAAGACCTGCCTTTTGTAAACCCATGTTGACAGGGCCTGATCACCCGGTTCTCTTGCATGTGCTTCATGATAGCACTCAAGATCACCTGTTCCATGACTTTCCCTGGCACTGAGGTCGTACTGACAGGCCTGTAGTTCCCTGGATCCTCCCTGCGACCTGACCTGTAAAGGGACTGACAAGAAGTAGAGGACAAAGAGGTGACCATGGGTCCACTTGACCTGCCATCTTCATAGCTGTCCATTGCTTTCTGAAATTTGAAGCTAAGAAAATATCACCTACCCTTTTTTTGCCCTGTTTTTACAATCATCCATAGAACATGTATCTTTCTGTCTTCCATAATTAGTGAAGGACTTGATCTTTTCTCAAATTGGGAATGTACATATTTAGGCAGCTTGCTATAGATGTCACCCAGTTATGGCAAAAGTGTAGAGTCATTCAGGTTACCTTCTCTTCAGTCTGTAGAGGGAAATGGCCTGACTAAAGTGAAGAATCCATACTCAGAGACTGAATCTGACCCTGTATTTCCTGCACATACTTTTACAGGATGGTGGTGTCTGAGGACTGAGCTTGAACTTATATTCCTGGTACATTCTGATCTCTCCCTCCCAAGCCTTTACACACCAAAGGTGATGTCCAAGGACTTAATGCAAGATTTTAGGATCTTTTTTGAGGAGGATTTCTCAAGAAGGGCTGTCTTAAAGACTGTGCAAGACTTCTCTACTTTCCCACTGGAAAGATGGAGCTAAACCTTTTTCTGACTTCTTGTTCCTCTCATGACTATCCGTGCTCCTTCCTTGCTTTCTCAGCTGGCTGTCAGTGTTACATCTGGCCACAGCTCCCAGCAAGAGTTTTGCTGCCAGAGAGTTCCGAGATCTTCAGACAGTTCTCATCAAAGAGTTGGGCTTACCTCATAAAGCTTCAGCTTTAATTCAGCTGCTGAAATCTCACTCCATCTTCCACTGGTCTTTACTCACTGAACTCAGTCACCATTGATGAAAATGAGCCTGATGAGCTCTTGATCAATCCTTTGTTTGCCTTTGTGGTCATACAACATTTTGGATTCTCTAGATGTGACTGGTAAACAAGTGTACTTCAGCATGATTCTCCTGAAAGAACAAATGTTGTTGGCAGTGCCCTTTCTGGGAGTGGAGAGGCAAAAGGTTTGCATTTTTTGCTTAATGCATTGCTTGCATTTTGGATGCTTAAGTTTGTCCATCTTACAGGTCATCAGTTTTGTGACAAGTGGGCGCTTCTCACAGACCCTGCTGACATTAGGACAGGAGCCAAGGGATACCTGAAGTGTGATATCAGTGTGACTGGGAAAGGTGATGCAATACAAGCTACACAGAAAACAGCTGATGCTGAGGAGCAGATTGAAAAGTACTGTAACAGTTTCTCTTTCACTGCTTCTTTTCTCACTAAGTATCTCTGCCCTTCTTTCAGTACTTCCCTTGCTAACTCAGGGTTAATAGCAGGACAGCATTTTACACCTGGCTGTTCTGATGTGCTCAAAGAAACCTTTTACAATCCTCTCAACTATATTGAAGGGCATGTTAGGGTCACTTCTCTGCAGCTGATAGAATTGACCATGCCCTGACTAAGTGCCAAATTTTACCCCTATTAGAAAGTTTATTGATCTGAAACCAGTTAAACATTTCTGAGAAGCAATGAAGTAAGAAATAAAAATATGTTTAAAAGCTACTCCTTCCTCTCTGTCATACGTATGTGCATGGATATTTTCCATATCCTTAGATAAACTCAAGTGCATTAACATTTTCCTTGTAAAATACAGAAATTCAAGGTGGTAAAGTATGCTCTCAGCATACAGGAGTAATGTTTCTGGTCAGTACCAACATACTGGACCAGTCCATATAGAGACATCAAGATGATGGAGGGCTGGAGCACGTGGTCAACAGGGAAACGTGTGTGTGTGTGTGTGTGTGTGTGTGTGTGGCTTCTTAAGCCTTAAGAAGAATGGTTTAAGAGGGATCTTACATACGAGGGCAGAGCCAGACTCTTTCCAGAGAATTAAAGTAGAAGAATGTGAGGCTTTGGATGCAGATTAGAACAAGGGAATTTCAGAACAGATTGAAGATCTTTATCATAAAGGAGGTCCAACATAGCAGGGGACCAGGAAAAAAATGGGGAATCTCTATATTTGTGGATATTCTGAATTTGCTGGACAAAGTCCTGAGCAACTTGATCTAACTGGGTCTGCATTGAGTAGGGGATTGGAGCAGATGACCTTCAGAGGTCACCCCCAACCTATGTTTTCCATGTTTTTGCGGTTCTACATTACACAGACATGTTTACTTAGTAATTCTGTATCACTTTCTCATGGTAACCAGAAAACATTTTGGACTAGATGCAGAAATATATTCATACACCTTTTTGTGTCTTCTCGGGATGCAAACTAACTTGAGATGACAATTATGTTGGAAAAAATATTGCTTCATTGTCTGAGTTTACAATTTTAGGGAAATGGCTTCTCTTTTCTTTCAGGAACCTCTTGATCCCCAAAGGCTTTCCATCTGAAAGACCATGGGCCAGGTTTTATGTGAGAGTTTATAAAGCAGAAGGACTTCCAAAGATGAACTCTAGCATCATGGCCAATGTCACCAAAGCATTCATAGGTGACAGTAAGGACCTTGTGGATCCGTATGTGGTGGTTATGTTTGCAGGTCAAATGGTAATTGGTATCTTCTTGATCACAAATGTAGACTTTCTTTCCTATTAGCTGTGCTACAGACAGGCAATTATGCTAATAACCTTTAACTTATAGTTTAAATTAAGTAAAACACATATTTCTTTAATCAGAAAGAATTTTTTCAGTTCTTAAATTATACAAGAACAAAGTGATGGAAACATTTAATGCTGTCAGAACTAATATCTGCCTCACAGCAGTAGGTCAGGCAGCAGGAGGGGAAAGACAAGCCTGTAGATTTGTTCCTAAAGCATCAAGATACAAGACGGTGAATTATCTAATACAGTATCAGATAACTCCTACGTTCTGGTCTCTCAAGTGAAAAAGGGAAGCAGGACTGAAATCAGTAAAGATGGTTCAATGTGGATTTTAGCACTGTGTGTTTACTTCTGAATTACTCCACTGTAGTTCAGGACTCTTGCAGCTTTTCTATGGATAAAAGAAGCAGCATTTCAATAGACTCTGTCTCAGTGTTGCCTGACTTCATTGCTCGCAGAGATCCTTCAACATTGAACACGGTGCTAGAGAGAGCTGATGAGAGGAGACTTCTGACTTCATTGGAAGAGGAGTTCCAGGGGCCTTGTTCCTCTGGGTAAACCCATTAAACTCCATGCCAGGGAGCTTGTCTTGATTATTACTGTAAATAAGGAATTGAACTGGAAACAATTTAAGCCAGTGATGCTTACAGTGTGCAAGGAAGCCAAGAACTCCAGTTTCAGGCATTTTGAGAATGAGGCCCTTGGTGCTGATTTCATATTTTTTTTGTGAATCCAGATTGCAAAGTATTACATCTCAAACTAGTATGGGTTAAAATGATCACATGCATTTAGCTACTTCAGGTTTAATAGAAGGCTGAAGAAGACATAAGAATGTGTCTCTGGTGTGACTTTGCATGCTGGTGTGTAAAATACGGGTTTAGAGGAATTGCTGGTGGGTTTTCTGACTCAATTCTCCCCACCAAATGGGAAAGTAGAAGGCTTGACACAACCTGTTTCTGCATGGACTGTGATACGGTCCTGCTGACTCCGTCAGGCTGGGAGAAATAAATCTACGTCCCTAGCAAATAGGCATATGCCCAGAACACTGGCCACTGTAATCATAAATTGCCTCATTTAAGGTAAATGCCATTGGTACACGCAGCCTGGCAGCTGTAAAGAATTTAATCTTTTATGAGACAAGCTGTGCTACATTACTACCATCCAGTAATTTCAGAAGCCATTTGAAGATGTACAGTTGGTAGCAGAAATGACAAGGTGTGGCTTCACAGATATGTTTTGTGCATAAAGGTTTTGAAGAATTAGATCTTATTCCAGGCTCTGTTGTGTGCAAGTGAGAATTCTTCTGATCTTTTTTTAGATATGGAAGCGAAAATAAACAAGCTAATAGAAAAATGGAAGTACTTTCACGATATGATATTTGTGCTTAACAAATGACCAAGGAGATGTTGCTAAGTACAATTTGTGCTCATTGCCATTCTCCAGAGTCTGACCTCTCTGGAGCTAAATTTGTTGGACTTTAATTTCAGGGTCGGACAACAGTGAAGAAGAACTGTGCAGATCCAATATGGCATGAACAGATTATCTTCAAGGAAATGTTTCCTCCACTCTGCCGAAGAGTCAAAATACAAGTCTGGGATGAAGGCAGCGTGAATGATGTGGCCTTAGCCACTCACTTCATTGACTTGAAGAAAATATCAAATGAACAAGAAGGTGACAAAGGTAAAGGGGAAAATATCTGTTATAGGATATGTCCTTAAGGTAAAATCAATTTGCCCGCTATCTGGACACTGGCTAATCCCATTTCAGGAATGCCCAGAGCTCAAGTAAACAGCATTTTTTTTTTTTTTTTTTGGTTCTGAGAGACCTTCTCTGGCTTAATTTATGTGAATTGTGCTCAGTGCATGGTGGTCTGCCTCATTTTGTATACAGGGCTGCTACATAACTTGGTACCTTCTTTATAACTGTGGTAATAATCTGCTTTAATCTGTTAGGGATGGCTGATTTAAGTTCGTAGTTTATTCCAATTTCTGTCTGGAAATCAAAGCATAGAGTGCAAATCCTGGGCAGAGTAGGCTCTTGTTTTTGGTCTAGTTGGTAATAACAGCAAAATTTTTTGGTAGGGTTGAGCTGGATGCTGTTACAGCTCAAGGAGTTACTGTGGACTAGCATGTTTGCCCTCACATATTTTTAGTTCACTACCTGGAGCCTGTTCACTGATGCATGAGCCTATATGTATAGTCTTATTTAGGCAGTGTGAGTCAAATGTGAAACATGTTTAGTTGTTACAGCTCAGCAAAGGCACATTACCTCCTTAAACTTGGCAATTCAAATGTAGATCTGAGTCCTTAATCAGAAAATAAAAAATAAATTATATAAGGTGCACAGGGACACAGGCCTGGGAACAGTCTGGACAAGGTGAGAAGGCCTCTGTTCATCTCCCACCATGTTCTAGCCGTTAGTCTGTGGGAATAATATTTTTTTTTCAAGAGGTGCAGTAGGCCTCATGCCCCAGCATATGTGGTACAAATATGTTCTGAGAGAGGGCTTCATATTGGCAAAGACCCTGGTTGGGTATTGAGAGAGGCTCACTGGTGCCTAAGAATTGCCCTGCAAAAGAGTACTCAATATGAAGTGATCTTCACCTGCATGGAAATGGGTCCAAGATCGGCTTCTGGTGTGTGAGACACAAGATTTCTGGGAGCACGCAGTGGGGAGAGCACGATAACACTTAATGGTAATGCCATAAAATGTGCTTTATGTCCAGGGTTTTTGCCTACCTTTGGGCCTGCCTGGATCAATCTTTATGGTTCACCGAGGAATCACAGCCTCATGGATGACTACCAGGAGCTTAATGAAGGTTTTGGAGAAGGAGTCTCCTTCAGGGGACGTCTCTTCATTGAGATTGCTGTGGAGATACTTTCAGGAGGAGCCCGTGAGTCGAAGTTTTCAAGTTTTATCAAGGATATAAAATTGCCATCTAAAGATAAAGATTTCCAAGCACCCAAAGGAAAAGATAAAACTGAGAAAACAGGAGAGGATCGAAAGACAGTTTCTCCTTCAGATAAGATGAACTCAACTGAAGTGGAAGTTGAGCCATTCAATGTGCCTTCAGAGGTCAGTATGATATTAAGAGACTAATTGACATGTGAAATTGATTGGAATGTGCTCATAAACCTCCAGGGATGGCACCAATGTGTGTATTTGCGTTCAGGCTATGCTTTTGTATTCTCCCTACAACTTCTCCACCAGTCTTGGGACCTTCCTATAATGATCCAGAGCAAAAGGAGCATTAGTGTAGACCTGTAACTCATAAAAAAAACCTCAAGTGGGACTCAGTTTCCATAAAACTGAGTCTCCTGTCCTGTTGCTCCTTCTGCACTAGCTGCATCCCTGTGCTCCTATTAGAAACTTACATGATGTAACATGTACTAAATGCCAGAGGGCTGATGGGGACAGATGGTAGTTATAAAGTCTGTTTTCCTGAATTAATTTGAAAAAATTGAAGTCAAGAGGGAATCACTGATGCAGAATTTGTTCAAGTGCAGAGGGATACAGCCTGAGCTGTTTTACTCTCCTCCTTTAGCTCTGTATTGTCCATGTCATTTTAGATTGCTTCCATAGGAGAAGGGCTGCAAATGATGTGCACAGCCTCAACTGAAGTGAACTGATGTTTCTTTCCTAGCTCCACGTGTTGTACTGGGTTATATCATGGGAAGATCTGGAGTACTGTGTCCAGCTCTGGGGTCCCCAGCTCAAGAAAGACTGGCCTCAAGCTCCACCTTGGGAGGTTCAGGCTGGATATTAGGAAAAAAATAATCATGGAAAGGGTCACTGGGCACTGGAACAGGCTGCCCAGGGAGGTGGTTGAGTCACCTTCCCTGGAGGTGTTTAAGGGACGGGTGGATGAGGTGCTGAGGAGCATGGTTTAGTGAGTGATAGGAAAGGTTGGACTCGATGATCCAGCGGGTTTTTTCCAACCTAGTGATTCAGTGATTCTATGATTGGAGGGCCACAGGCATGATTAAAGGACAGGACCA
This sequence comes from Clamator glandarius, assembly GCA_033459285.1. Taxonomy (NCBI): domain Eukaryota; kingdom Metazoa; phylum Chordata; class Aves; order Cuculiformes; family Cuculidae; genus Clamator; species Clamator glandarius. The sequence continues at coordinate 2,008,478 of JAUNZM010000036.1, read as the reverse complement.
CTCTTTTATGAGGAAAGGCTGAGAGACCTGGATCTGTTTAGCCAGGAGGAGAAAAGACAGAAAGGGAATCTTACAAATGCTTAGAAATATCTAAAGAGTGAATGTCAAGTGGATGGGGCCAGATTCTTTCCAGTGGTTTCCAGCCACAGGTCAAGGGGCAATAGGTATAAACTAGAGCACAGGACGTTTCACCTGAGCATGGGGAAAATAATTCTTTACTCTGAGGGTGACAGAGCACTGGAACAGGTTCCCCAGGGAGGCTGTGGAATGTCCTGCTCTGAAGATATTCAAAACCTACCTGGACACATTCCTGTGCAACCTGCTGTAAGTAAACCTGCTTTATCAGTGGTGTTGGGCTAGGTGATCTCCAGAGGTCCCTTCCAACTCCTACCATTCTGTGATTCTGAGACTCTATCTCTACAATAAGGCAGGAGAAACTGTACTTTAATCTTGATCCCTAGCTTTGACTTGTGCTTTTCCTTGACCTGTGCTCCGTCATTGCCAGAATGAGTGCTAGCTGAAGCAAGTCAAGAAGCATGTTAGCAGAGAAATGGTATGGGTAATTGCAATCCAGTTGTGTGAACCTGTCCCCTGCATTTACTTAATATACTTGTGTAGTTGTAAACTGCCTCTGTTCCTACATTCTTCTATAAAGCCTGTAATGGAGGTGATATTGGAAGAATTTGCCTTTATATGGAAGAAATGCATTATTGTGAGCAGCTCAGACACTATGGTCTTAGGTGCTGGCTAAATACTCCAGATAGAGGAACAAACCCTTCTGTAACACCGAAAAATATTAATAGTAGTAATAAGGATTTATTCCTATGCTTCAGTTTCAAATACAGAAAGAGTAAAAGGCAACCATATAATACTGTGATGCTATATATTCTTTTGGGTTTGACATTCAGCAATATTTCATGCTACAGTAGACATGGTAATTGTATTACAGCTATCTGAGAGGCAAAGCAGGAACTGGAGACATTACAAAAAAGGTGGAAATGTCTCACAGATCCTCTGAGAAAACAGAGGCAAACTACTCAGCCTCACAGCACAACTTTATTAACGTGCTCTAGCAGCAAGAAGGCATTAAACATTTGCAATTTGCTTTCCTTATAATGGGAGATAGATGTGTGTGTCATAGTCTCTGAGCCTCAGCTTTATTAGGCACCCTGTGCCCTGGGTTTATGCTGAAAAATAATCAGGGCACAGGGAAGTTAATGCTACTCTGGAATTGCAATCTGGTTTTGGTGTTAGCTTTGATACGTGATGCTGCTATTCTTTTCACTGAAGACCTGTGGTCATTTACTGTGTGCAGATGAAGTTTTTCTAATTAAAGAGATCATGGGCTGTGTCAAAAGCTGTTTCTGCTTTGCAAAAGCCAGGGAAACAAATCTTCATATGCAGCTGATGTTTTGTTCATTGCCTCACTCTGTTGCAAAAGAAACTAGTACTGATCTTGCCTAATGGGCTTTAGTGTGCTGGTGTCTATGCTGTGAAATCAGTAGGGTTTGTGTTGGAGAGATTGTGGCAGTCAAGGTGTAAATCTGAGGAGAGCTCAAACCACGTTTCAGGGTGGGCTGCTGCACCAAGGTCCTTTGGTTCCTGTGTTTCCAAATTCTGTGAAGATCTGAAAACAGGGTTACTGGTTTCTGTGCTTTGATGCCAGAGAAGGCAAAAAGTGGAGGACTGCACCCCCTCCACCCCCCACCCCCTCATCTTTCCCCCTCCATGCTCCCCAGAACCCATCTTCAGGCCGGTAATTTAAAGCACAGCAGGATTAAACAAAAATGAAGTCCTGCTTTGTTTCAATAGGCTTTTGCACAAGGGCTGCTATCTTTAAGTCATACTGGTATCACTGAGAGCTGAGTGTCCCTGAGCAAGGTCAAAGTCTTGATAGTACAAACACATGGGTAGCCGGTTAAAGTCATCCCTGGGGAATGCAGAGCTCCGCAAGTGCTACCGCTCCTGAGAGTAACATCCACTATTGCAATTCAAATTAAGACTGCTACTGTATTCACTACTAAATAACTTCTGTCAGGATGGAGATATTTTGTTGCTGTTGCACTGAAAGTGTCATTGAGCTGCCATAGATGTATAGTTTGAATGATGATAGAAGAGTACGTGAAGATATGGAAACCATTTAATCATAGAATTATAGCACGGTTTGAGTTGGAAGGGACCTTAAAGATCATCCAGTTCCAACCCCCCTGCCATGGGCAGGGACATCCCATTAGATCAGGCTGCCCAAGGCCCCATCCAATCTGGCCTGGAACACCTCCAGGGATGGGGCATCTATAGCTTCCCTGGACAACCTGTGCCAGTGTTTCACCTACCTCATTGTGAAGAAATTCCTCCTTATGTCTAGTCTAAGTGTTCCCCTCTCTAATTTTTAGCTATTGCCCCTAGTTCTATCACTACAAGCCTCTGTAAAAAGTCCCTCCCCAGCTTTCCTGTAGGCCCCATTTAGATACTGGAAAGACTGCTCCAAGGTTTCCTCAGAGCCTTCTCTTCTCTGGGCTGAACAACCCCATGCACCTTGTATGTGAGGTGCTCCAGCCCTCTGGTCATCTTTGTAGTCCTCCTCTGGACCAGTTCCAACAGCTCCATATCCTTCTTATGTTGAAGAGTCCAGAACTGGACATAATGCTCCAGGGAGGTTTCACGAGAGCAGAACAGAGGGGTAGAATCACCTCCCTTGACCTACTGGATATACTTCTTTTGATGCAGCCCAGGATGCGGTTGGCAACTCTATTGAATAGTAGCTACTGCTGAGGCAGAGCACGAAGTGAGGGGTAATGACTTTTATGTAATCAGTTATGATATAACTGGACAATATTGACAAGATCACACGTTTATCTCTTTTTTCCCCATTCATATCAGTTTCTCAGAGAGGAGGTATTACTTTTTCCTGCAGATTCTGTTTACTCATCACCTCAAACCAATAGACCTACAACAGTAACACAACTACTAGAGACTTGTAAAGACTCCTCTGTGATGTAAAAAAGAGTAGAAAATGAATTATAAAATGTCATTTTTCTGCCTCTGTCTCCTCCAATAGATCTATGAAGAGAAATTTGAGGATTTCCTCCTTTTTGGGACATTTTTTGAATCCACAATGATTGATAGGAAGATTGGGGACAAGCCAATAACCTTTGAGGTTTCCGTTGGTAAGTGTGTTATGCTCTTCTCCAACACAGAGAGGGAGTCTCAGGAGCAAGGGGATGCTATGTGTTGTTGATAATTCTGTCTTTGGGCTCAGAAGTCTGCTTCAGAGCAGGGCGTACACATTAAAATTAAACCCTGATGACCATTTCTCTGGATAGTAGTCAAGCTGGGCATACTGACACCTAAATGTCTCTACTCCCAGATGCCCTGTATTAATACAAATCTTGTCACTCAGTATACACAGGGATTCACCCAGTATTTAGTCTTCTAATCTCTTGGGAGGCTCAACTCAAACAATTTACCTCAGGGAGGAGTTCATTCTGTGGTGCCCTTTGCAATTAGTCTCTGGCCCCACTGCAGGGACTACCCCTGTGGACCTTCGTGACCAACTCCGTAGTGCTACATGTGGGTCTGTGTGTGTGTTATGAGGGTTATGTACAGACAAGCCTCAAAATGCATACACTAACTTGTCTTCTAAGTTCTTCCATGTAAGTCCTGTCCTCTTTCTGAGTAAAGCAGGACTGTACTGCATGAGGGACCTCCTTGTGGTGGAGCTGAATTGTCCCTTGGAGCACATTAAAGAGAAACAGCAGATATTTTCAAAGCAGAAGAAATTTCCCTTAAGAGACAAGCTTGTATTGGTTTAATTTCCCTTGCAAATGTTTGCTCACCCGTGTACTAGCCTTGCTCTACTCCCACTGCACAGTAGCACCCTGGCACTTCCCATCTCTGTGCTTGTGTACCTGAGGATGCTCAGCTCTAAGGCTATGTGTGCAGGGAAAGGTGTCTGTGAAAAGCAGGGCAATCAATGAGTCATTGATTCTTGCTGAATCTTAGCAGGAAATAGAGCTGATAACGGCAAGAAACTCATTAGCATAGTTAGGCAACAACTTACACCGATTCTTGTCAGAATTAATATTGAATATTAATCTAACTCTGAATTCTGGACCTGAAAATGTACCAGCTACCTCTGCAGCTGAAATTTGGATCCAAAATAGGCAAATTGTCACTATTTACATGAGAGGCTGAATGAAAAGTACAGACCAGGATGTCATATGGGATGATTCAGCACATTCTTCTTCTGCAAGGAAGGTTTTCTGCCTGTCTGTAATGAAATCTGTCATTACCAGTCTGATGGATGCACCTCTTTCCCAAAGCTGATAATTGCCCTCTAAGGCAAAATCCTATCAGAGGAGATGGTTTTGTCATCAGCAGAGTAGTCTGACTTCAAGCTGGTAGCTCAAAGCACTGTTACTACTAACTATGCAAAATTTGCTCATTTGAAAATGAGCTTTAGCACTTCTGAGTTTGGCCTTTGAAATGATCATACATATCTTGTAAGGAAGATATATTTGCTACGTAAATCACACACATATTGGGGCCCTTGAGTCTAGACATATCAACAGCAGTATTGGTTTTACTTCTAAATTTCTTTAGCTAAAGCAGAAGGTCCTGGGGACCAGCAACCAAAGGACTGCATCATTTAGCAATGGGGGTAGTATACTAGGTATATGTTGTGTAGGGCATGTAAGGAAGCACTGTTCTAGAGTCTGAAAAGTGTTGTTGGGATCACCATATCCTGTCATGTCCTTTATGAACTGTGGTATGGCCAGACAGCTAATCAACAAGAAGGAACAAAGATTTTCCACTGCTGTGACTGGTCTTTCTCTCTTTTTAAATCATATTTGAGTGTACCACATCCTAGCTAATCATCTCTTCACTTATAACTCTGTGTCTCTAGGTAACTTTGGAAATATTACTGATGGAGTGTCAGCAGCAGCTGGAAGAAAAATGAAGACACATGTCGGAGAAACAGAAGAAAGCTTGCTGCATGAGGAAGAGGATGAAATTTCTCATGATCTTGGAATACCCCTGATACCCACCACACCCCCTGAGAAACCACTGATCACACGTGGGAACAGGTGAGGATCTGTGTTTCAAAACCTCATCATGTAGGACTCTAACTCCCATTTCATATTCTGAAAGGACTCCTTAATGAGCCCTGGTAACATTAAACAGGTTGTATGGAACTGAGGCTTTCAAATCCTCAATTACAACTTTCATACTGGTAATTTTTCTAGGCTCCATTGAAGTAAAGGATGTCTGGGCCATTTTACACGCATTTTCTGATCTGTAGGAAAATGCAGCTGCTTCAGTGTTGTCCCTAGTTTAGAGTCCAATACTCTGATCACAAGTAATGTCCACCCAGTGACCAGCTCCAGAAGCAGAAGAATGCATATTGAAATCTGGTCAAAACAAAGTCAGCTTCCAGGAACACTTTCTAGAGCTAATAATTACAGATGTAGACCTAAATAGCAAGTAGTAACAGAATTAGGAGGATATAGTCTTTGAAAAAAAGAATGAAGCAACGAATGAAAATTTGCAGAAAAAGTTCCGAAAAGGCCTTGTTTGAAGTGTAAGTGTATAGTTAATTTCAAAGATGCTAACAAAAAGAAATATCTTCTTTGTTCCTTTGGTAGATATAATGAACCCCAGTATTGCTGAGTGCCAAGACTAGATTGTACCATTTTCTTTAGAAGGCCAGGCAGTGCCAAGCTCTTTGCAGATATAAGGACCAGGTGGGAAATATGAACCTGGATCTGCTTGGTTTCTGGACCTCCCTAAAGTTAAAAAATGTTTTCTTTCTTTCTTGCAGTCAGTGATTCAGTCAGATTAAATAAGAGACAATGAAAGAAAATACAAATGAAAATACAGAAACTTTTGTTTCTCTCATGAATAAATAAAGAGAAGGAGGGGGACAAAACAGTGTTTCACAGAGAGATAGTTGCCTCTCCTCATTAACAAGATTGCAGATTTGAGTACATGCTGGGTTGTTATCCTCCCTGAGAGACTGTGGGATTTTTCGTTTTTCCCTTAGCAGTATTTAGATTTAAAGAACTGTTGTAAAAGAATGAACCATTTTTCAAAACTGCTGTTTGATTCTTGGTATATTAACAGAGTTTTCTCTCATTAAAGGTCACTTTTCCCAAATATATGTGAAGGGCTGCATATTTTTTTCCCTCCCGTGCTTTCTCAAACAGTTTCACCAGTCACAGATACTAACTAATGACTTTATGACTCTCATCTCATATTGGCATCTTACAGATCTCATCACTGGATATTTTTAGTATTAATCAGTACTTAATGGGATATCCAATAGTTTGGGTAAACTGCATTTTAGAATCATAAATGAATAATAAAAAACAATAACAAGTCTGGTTTTGAGATTAAAATCACTAAGTAATTAAAGGAGCAGACAGAGCAATAAGACTTCTAAACCAGTCACCATGAATTTGCTGGGAATTTTCCACTATTATTTCAAAATATATAGCAAGGTTAAGCTAACACTGAAAAAGTGTTGCCCTAGATTTTCATAGAGAAAGTAATACACACAAAAGTTCAGACTTCCATATAAGTTATTTCACAGCTATACAGTTTTCTTAGTAAAAACTGTGAAAAGACTCACAAGATCGATGAATTTCAAGTTAAGATATTCTGGCATTGGGAGAGTTGAATTGGTTTTCCCTCTTATGAAACCAGCAAAATGAACACTTGCCAGAGACCTGGGTAGCTCTGCTATGCACCAAATTCAATGGGTAATGGTTAACTTACTATAGGTTGCTGAGGAGAAAGTAAATAGGAAATTCTATTTCTCTTTTGATATCTTATACAACAGTAAAATGACGTTGTAGAGAAGATCACCTTTTTAAATGGGAAAATTCTCACATAAACCTATTAGGAATGTATGGAAGTCAGCAGTTATGGATAGGACGTTCAAGAGTGATAAGTGATTTGGTTTCTGTGGGCTTGGTTTAGTGGTTAAACACATGTACATTTCTGTCAGAGATGCCTTTGGGTAGCTGAGGCAATCTTACAAGCAAACATGAGAGACCAAGCCCCTTCGGGGCCTACAAAGTGGATGCCCATGCTTCGGCAACTCAGCTTACTGGGGCTGTGGATTTCAGACGTGGATGATCAGGAATTTCTAAAAGTTTGGCTGTGTTCAGAGAGACCTTGAAATGGAAGAATTCAAGTCCTCTCTCCATAGCAACTGCACTCTCCTTTTGTTGATACCACAGGATCTCCCAGAAGAGACGAAATGGAAAATGCAACCATTTTTTCTGCCTTTGGGTAATTTTATTCTCTGTTATTTAGGGAATCAGTTTCTGTGGAAAAATACTGAAGACTAACAAGGCAAATTGTGCTGGTTTTGACTGAGACAGAGTTATTTTTTTTCATAGTAGCTTGTATGGGACTGTGGTTTGGATTTGTTCTGAAAACAGTGTTGATAATACAGGGATGTTTCATTACACAGAGTCAAGTTCCTATCTGCTTCTCACACCACCCCAAGAGTGAGTAGTCTACAGGTGCACAACAGGTTGGGAGAGGATAAAGATGACCTCAACTGATGAAAGAAATATTCTGTACCATATAAGATTATGCTCAGGAATATAGAGCTGAGGGAAGAGAAGGAAGTGGGAGGGATATTTGGAGTGAAGATGGTTTGTCTTCCTAAGTAACTGTTACGTGTGAGGAAGCCCTGCTTTCCTGGAGATGGCTGAACTTCTGCTTGCAGATCGGAGGTAGTGAATAAGTTCCTTGTATTGCTTTGCTTGCATAACTGACTTTTGCTTTACCTATTAGACTGTCTTTATCTCAGCTCACAAGTTTCATCACTTCTACTCTTTTGATTCTCTCCCGCGTCCCACTGGGAAGGAGTGAGTGAGTGGCTGTGTGGTGCTCAGTTGCCAGCTGGGGTTACAACAATACGAGTATACACCAGACAACAGTTCTCCAGTACATCCTCTTCTCAGCTGCATTGGGTGGCATTGGGCTATAGCCATTCCCGGAAGAACATAAAGCAATTTATAGAGCTTCATATTCTGCACTGTTATGCCATTAGTGAGGAAAATTATAAAACCTCTAGTGTTAAATTCAGTATGGCAGAGCGTAGAGCTTCAGAGTGCTATAGTATTTTTATAAAGGGAGGACTATATGCTTATCGGGTACATGGGTTTGACATAGTGCTAACTCTAATCAAAGCATCAGGCTTTGTGACACATGTGTGTTATCTGATTAGGCTGGTGTCTTGCTAGTTTTCTTCAGTGCAATACATTCATACAGCTGAACACCCAAAGAAAGCAGAATTACAAAAAAGAATCAATACAACATGTTGGACCTATGATAAAATGGAAGAAAAGAGAGAGCAGCAGATGTGTTTTATCACTGAGTTATTGTGAGTTTGATATCACTTTTACTGGTAGGTTCCTGCAGGCCAGCTTTTGCCAAGGAATGTCAATCTCCACCATCTATTGCTTCTGAAAAAAAGCATCTTATAAAAGTAATGTGGCAGTGAAACTCTGCAATGCCTCTCCTGCCGTGCAGAATGTGGAGCCACTGCTCTTGAAGAAGTGATCATACTTCAATCTTTGTTCCTTTTTCCCTTGTTTCTTCCCACCTCTAACAGTATTTCACAGAATCACAGAATCACAGAATAACCAGGTTGGAAGAGACCCACTGGATCGTCGAGTCCAACCATTCCCACCAATCCCTAAATCATGCTCCTAAGTACCTCATCCACCCTCACCTTAAACACCTCCAGGGACGGTGACTCAACCACCTCCCTGGGCAGACTGTTCCAATGCCTAACCACCCTCTCCATGAAGAATTTTTTCCTAATCTCAAGCCTAAATCTCCCCTGGCGGTGCTTGAGGCCATTCCCTCTCGTCCTGTCCCCTGTCACTTGGGAGAAGAGGCCAGCTACCTCCTCTCCACAACCTCCCTTCAGGTAGTTGTAGAGAGTAATAAGGTCTCCCCTCAGCCTCCTCTTCTCCAGGCTAAACAACCCCAGCTCTCCCAGCCGCTCCTCATAGGATTTGTTCTCCAGCCCCTTCACCAGCTTTGTTGCTCTTCTCTGGACTCGCTCCAGAGCCACAACATCCTTCTTATGATGAGGGCCCAGAACTGAACACAGTACTCAAGGTGCGGTCTCACCAGTGCCAAGTACAGGGGGAGAATAACCTCCCTGGACCTGCTGGTCACGCCGTTTCTGATACAAGCCAAGATGCCATCGGCCTTCTTGGCCACCTGGGCACATTGCTGGCTCATGTTCAGTCGGCTGTCAACCAACACCCCCAGGTCCTTCTCCTCCTGGCAGCTTTCCAGCCAGGTTTCTCCTAGTTTGTACCTCTGTTTAGGGTTGTTGTGCCCCAAGTGCAGGACCCGGCATTTGGCCGTGTTAAACCTCATGCCGTTGGTCTCAGCCCAGCAGTCCAGCCTGTTCAGGTCCCTTTGCAGCCTCCCGACCCTCCAGCAGATCAACACTTCCACACAGCTTGGTGTCATCTGCAAACTTGCTAAGGGAGGACTCAATGCCTTCATCCAGGTCGTTGATAAAGACATTAAACAGGACTGGACCCAGTACTGAGCCCTGGGGAACCCCACTTGTCACTGGCCTCCAGCTGGATTTAACTCCATTTACCATCACCCTCTGGGCCCGGTCATTGAACCAGTTTTTCACCCTTTTTCACCCCATTTCAGAGCTTCTCTGCATGTCTCTCTGCCTGGCTTTTCTCCCACCTGGGAAAGCAGTGAAATTCAATCCATTGACTTCAAGATTTTTCTCTTCAGGGATCACAAGTGATGCCTGTGTCCCAATATTTACTGGTTAGTACATGTGACCACATCCTGTTGTGCTTTGGTGTCTGTGCTGCAAGAAAGCATCAAACAGCTTTTCTTTCCTTTGCCTCATTCTGAACAACTCTCACAGGGTTATTATCCACACTTTGTTTCCGCAGGAACTACCAGTACCTGCCATATGAAGAGAGGAAGCCCTGTATCTGTGTCAAGAGCTACTGGGGTGACCAGACCTTTCGTCTGTACTCTTCCAACACTCTTGAAAAAATGGTTGATCACCTGGTAAGTGGCAGCCATCCTCCTAGGCATATGTATTCAGCAGAATATGGCAATGAGATGCCATGTTCCCCAAAACGTGCCTTTAAATTTTCCATCAAATGCATTCCTTGCTGTTCATATTGTGAAACCATAGCTTATATCAGCACTTTCTCTTTTTGTTTCCAAATTACTTTGATCTGTTAGAGCTAATCGAATATTCCTGTCCACAATATATTTTTTTTTTGTGACCATAAGGCTGTCTTCTTTTCTCAGAAGTGTCTTTGTTTTTGTAAGAACAGTCAATTAAAATACACCATATAGAATAATCCTATGGCCCTCCCTCTAATGTTTTCTTATCTAGACTACATGGTTTAACCTGTATTTATTCTGGAGACTCTTTAAAGGACACTTTCTGGTTTTAGTTTTCCTAAAAATATTGATAGAGACAAAATGGCATATTGCCTCATGGACCATCACTGAGATAGCTATAGTGTTTCCATAATGATGTTTTTTTTTCTATCCCTGTTTAAAGTTGACTATCAATGGTCTCAGGAAAGTGGTGGTATTTTTCAAAGTTACTTCTAATGTTGGATACTTTAATTTTAAGCACTCATTCTGTTTCCTCTCTCATTTACCCTTACTTACCTCACGAGCAAGAACACTGAAGTCATACTCATGCCTTCTCATATTGCATAGAACAATAATTTAAACCTAAGTATTTGAAAATTAAACATCTGAATGTATATATGGTGAGATAAGTTTGTCAGTGTACCTGAATACCCACAAGCCTTGCTGGAAATCCAGACGTTTATTTTAGTTTGTAAGAATGGACTCAATTTCTAAATGATAACAATAAATGTTGTGGTAGAACTTGCATGTGGATTCAGGCGCTCACTGAAGTTTAAGAAGTTAATTCCAGCAACTTGGTAAATTGTAGTAGCAGGGCTGGAAAGAGAACCAAATAGAGCAACCTCTTGGAGAATGTTTCCCACCGACTCATCTTCACCAAAGAAGTAAGAAAACAAAGATGCTCCAAGCAGGAGTATCTTAGACTTGTAGTTGGGAAGATTGAGGAAAGGTCAAACTAAATCATGCTGCCAGAATCTTCTCTCTGCTCATTTCAAGAGTAGTCATATATCAAAGGTTCTGTTCTGTTAGGTTACAAAGTCACCACCCTCATTCTTGCTGGTCATACAGTGAATAATGGTGTTAGTGGCAGAATGACAAAGTGCCTCCTTTATGTAATGGCTTTTTCATGTGTTTTCCATAGGAAGAAGCATTAGAGTATGTCAAGGATCTGATCAAAGTTTCAGAGATTGCATCAGAGGAGAAAATGAGGGCGACCCTAAATGATTTTATCAATCAAAGCAGGTAACTATATTTACTAGAGGAATAAAGAAAATCAGCTTTATATATTGGCTACAAATTTGAGGCTAGACAAGGAAACTGATGATAATAAAAAAGTGCCATAAACTGACTGAGATAGATATTTTTTTATTCTGCTATTAAAGAAAAGGCCTTCTGAAATGGCAGTTTCTATTTATACAGAGAGAATATTTTATTGTTGTTTTCAATATTCAGTATTGACAGTAGACTGCTGCCAATCATTGTCCTATTATTTTGATTTTCTGGACTCTAAGACTAGAACATATATTGTATAAACAGCATTTAAAACCAAAGGATTCCACCTGTTGAGATAGATCACTCAGTGGGCTCAGTGTCAGATAGCACGATTGGGCTCAAAATAGATGGCAATACTAATTTTTATGTGTTATCTCTGTTTCTGTGAAATGTGGGATAGAGTTTGAGCACTCTGTTCTCTGAATCATATAGGTGCTCAATATTTACTTTAGAAAATTTCAGCATCTCTGTCTCCCGATTCATGTATTGCAGCAAACAGAGAACATTTCATTCTAGCATATTTTAGCAGCTCACATTACCCACTCCTGCTTTAAAGAACCTTTTATTCTTGTGTCCTAGGGCTTTCATTACCACTGCTGAAAAGAAGAGCAAAGGGTTGAACTACACTGCTTTGGACAAAAAGAGACTCATGCTGTTCAAGCAAGAGCTGGTATGTGTGGTTTTTTCCTGTAAACACTGATGCAATTACGTTAACTGAAAGCATGCTGGTTGTATACATTTTTATTTCTATTTGATTTCATCATACTCAAATGCTTTGTAATTAATATGAATATAGCATCCAAGAGCATTTTTTAAAATAAATCCTGCTGTGCTTAATAAAGAGATGTAAGATACCCTAAAATCACTCAGAATGTGTTGTTTTTAAATGCAAAATAAGACATTATAATAATGAGCTGATTTTTCTTTCCCATGTATCTTAAAATGAGATCATGTGGAGTTCAGTGGGAAAAGCCACCAAATTAACTCTGCTGTTAGGCTTTTAGTTACTGTAGTGGACCTAAACTTCAAGACAAGCAAAGCCTGGCATTTGGTATTCCCGGACATAGTCACCTCCTCCTGGGGAAAAAAACTACGCCAGAGGAGGTTCTCTGAATGTTTATTGGCTTTATTTACTGTTTGTAGCACAGAATTTGTTTGTGACTTTTGTTAGGACTGAGGCCTGATAATTCTATGTTGTAATCACGTGTCTCTTAGGGCTTCCCTACATGCAGTACACATACAAATAAAGAGAAAATGAGAGACGTTCACTTTTGATGTAGTTCAGCTTCAAAGAGTTCATCACTTTCTGTTGTGACAAAGAACATAATTGTTGCCTTGAACCAAGTGTCTCCACCTTCTCTTTTCAACTTGAATCACAGACTGTTTTCTAATTCTTGCCCAGTTCGAACAGCTTCAGCCTGGAGAAGAGAAGGCTCTGAGGAAATCTTAGAGCAACCTTCCAGTACATGAAAGGAGCCTACAAGAAAGCTGGGGAGGGACTGTTTACAAAGGCATGTAGTGGTAGGACTAGGGGCAATGGGTATAAACTGGAGAGGGGCAGATTTAGACTAGACATAAGTAAGAACTTCTTCACCATGAGAGTGATCAGACACTGGAACAGGTTGCCCAGGGAAGCTGTGGATGCCCCATCCCTGGATGTGTTCAAAGCTAGGTTGGATGGGGCCTTGGACAGCCTGATCTAATGGGAGGTGTCCCTGCCCATGGCAGGGGGATTGGATAATTTTTAAGGTCCCTTCACAACCCAAACTATTCTATGATTCTATGATCCTATGATTCTATGATTCTATGATTCTATGTTTCTACTTAATAATGCATGTAAGAGATATATTGTCTTTCCTAACTGCAGGAAGCAATGTCCAGTGATGCCAAGGGGATTGTTCAGCAGCAGAAAAAGAAGATGCCACTGGATGAAATGATGCGAGAGACTCAGAGCTTTATAGATAAAATCAGATTCTTGGCTGATGAGGTAATCCACACAGAAATTCAGATAAATACGAAATCAAGGACTTGACTTTGATTTTCATAATCCTATATGAATAATAACTCTTATCTTGGTTATCCAGAGAATTCTCCTTTGGATATCTTGATCCAAGTGTGTTTTGGATTAAATAGAGTTGTTAATAGACTATGTAGTAGGGAAAAGGCACAGTACGGAGTTTTTTTCCTTCTTTACTTTTTTTCTTTAAATAGGGTCATCCCATGTGTTTGGAGATGTGGTTCAGATAAGATAGCCTGCTTTCTTGTCTGAATTAATCTATCCACTTATGTGAATGTAGTGATTTGGGCTGGTATGACCTGAGAGGTCTTTATGCTACACTTCACTGTGCAGCAGAGCTTAGTCATACTATTAAGCCTGAGAATAACAGAAGAACAGATATATTTTGTCAGGCCAAAATCCAGCCAGTTAAGTGCTACCTCTCTGAGAGGTGTCTGTGTGAGCAAACTAAACAGGGCCATGGCTATTCTCTGACTTAGAGAGCAAGTTTCACAGCCTGGTATGTTTTGCATACTGTGGTTTAATTATCTTCCTTCCTAAAACAGAGTGACTTCAGTCATGATGCCTCCTGGGAATAGCCTCTGGGCTGCTCTTTCCTTCAAAACAAGTTCAGACTTTGCTTGGGAAAATGCTATTTGGAGCAGGGCAAGGCCATATCTTGGGGCATCCTCACAAGCATAGTAGATGACTGTGTGGCACTGTGCCACTTCTTGAGATTGGCCCTGTTCTTTTTTTTTGTTTGCTTGTATAGATGTAGTTGATTGTGTTTCCATGGTAGGTATTTTCAGCTTATGCAGCTTGTGGGTAAGTTAATTCCTGAGACAGAGTAGCACCTAGATTTTTAATTTTTATTCCTCCTGAATTGATTTACAAAACTCCTTGATCACTCTACAAAGTTCTTGACCTTCAGCAAGACTGAAGTCCCAAGACTGCAAAGGATGGACAGCCTCATTTATTCTGGGTGCACATTTGCCACCCCACAGGAGCTGTGAGGGAATCAGCTCTTGGTAGAAAGGTTTTAACAAAAAATAATGGTGGTGGCTTATAGAAAGAATTCAGTTTTAGTTTGATATTCCTCATCATTCAACAGCCTCAGAATACAGTGCCTGATGTATTCATCTGGATGCTCAGCAGCAACAAGAGAGTTGCATATGCAAGAATCCCAGCAAAAAACATACTCTATTCACCAGCAAAAGAGCAGAGAGGCAAGGACTGTGGGAAAATTAAAACACATTTTCTGAAAGTAAGTCTCGGATGCTCTGCAGACACAGGTAATGCCTGGGGAGCTTTCTTCCATGGATTGTATTTTAGAAGCTTGTTATTGTAATATGCTAAATATGCGCACACATTTATATCTGCCATCTATTCAATTTTGTTTCTTATATTTATGTTTACACTTCTTCATGAACAAAAAATACCCTAATTAACTCTTCAGCCCCTCCAATATCAAGGATTACCCTAGGAACAGATAATACTAAATATTGAGCTTAGCAGAGGTAGATGAAGTAGGATAGGAGAGGGAGGTAACAATAGTATGGTTTGTCAAAGCTAGCAATATTTTATGCTGGAATATGATTTCTGTACAATGGAGTAATATTTTTAGTAATACATGGGACTCTTCAGTTGGAGACCAGCAAGCTGTATGAAATGGAAAATGGGCTGAAGTCTGGGAAAAGCAGTGTATCGGCTAGCACTGATATTCTTGCAGCTGTTAGGTAGCTTGCACAAACCTCTGTGTATTAGGCATTATGCCATTTACATGGACTTTCAGCTGAGTAAACTACTCTTTTCTTCCCTAAGAACTACAGAAGTTCCATGCACTAAAGGAATCTCAGGGTATTCACTGTCAAGAAATACAGTTATGAGTATATCAACTTAGTAAATGCTCCTTTATTTTATTCTGGCTTGCTAGGACTCAGCATTCAGCCATCTCTCTTTCTCGAGCTTGTTGATGAT
This sequence comes from Clamator glandarius, assembly GCA_033459285.1. Classification (NCBI taxonomy): domain Eukaryota; kingdom Metazoa; phylum Chordata; class Aves; order Cuculiformes; family Cuculidae; genus Clamator; species Clamator glandarius. The sequence goes on along the minus strand of JAUNZM010000036.1, from coordinate 1,993,045 downwards.
GGGTGGATTTTTTTTAATTCAGTTGCCAGGCAAGCGCCCACTGGGTTGGACCGTGCAGGCAAAGGTGGACATTTACCTATGGCTTGGACCTGCCAACTATGCCCACAGCATCATGGAGAATTTGCCTGTAGGATATGAGACTGAATTACCATCTAACATCAACTCAGGGCTCTCACCTGCCTGCCTGCTGTATAAAGGTAAGGCACTGTTTCTTCTCCATTTTAGCAGTTAAGAGGCATGGCCCCAAAAGCTCTAATTCAGAGGGCAGCACAACCTCTGTTTAAAATAACTATTCTAAAATGACCACACTTTAGCATCGTTTCATCAGAAAAGGCAGGTTTCCTTGCCAAGTCATCAATCCTGCCACTGACACTTTTCAGATGGCAGGGGAAGAAACAACCTTGTTGCTTGCAGTTTCTGTTCCCTGTCTGATGGGTCTGCCTCTTCACAACGAGGAAGCATCCTTCAGTTCTCCTGGTGAATTTACCATGTTGAACACCTAGAAGATAAACCAGAGATAGGAGACAAAATCTGGCAGTTAACAGCCTTGCAGTAAAGACACAAGACATTGATTTTTAGTGAATATATATGTCTTACACAACTTCTGACTGTCACAGTTGTTTCTTTTGTGAGACAGCACCAGCAACAGCTCCCCTTGTCTGATCCTGGTTGGAGAGCGGGTGGTGAATCTTCCCTTCCTACCTACGTGTTGCATCATTTCCGTGAAGCTGATATTAATGTTTTCTTTGCAATTATGTAGCCCCACACCTCTTCCAGCTAAGAGCCCACATGTATCAGGCGAGGGGGCTCATTGCAGCTGACAGCACTGGACTTTCTGATCCTTTTGCAAAAGTTACTTTCACATCACACTGCCAAACCACTAAGGTAAGCTCCAACATCTCTTTCAGTAAATGAAAACATTTTTTTTATTTTTCCATTTAAGCCATGAAGAGGAAAACCTTGGTTCTGCAAGGAGGTACCTAGAAGGAAAATTTAGGTGCCTGCTGTAAAAGGGCAACTCCTGGTAGTTCACTGCAAGCAAGGCAAAAGATTGGGTGTAATCCACTATTCTAACATGAGGTGGAGTAGTGCTAGTTTATTTTAGCTCAGATGTCAGATTGTCTGGGGCTATTGGGACTTTCTAGTAAGCAAATTAACTTCCTACGCATCTTTTTCTATGTATTTTAAGCTTGGGCTGTTGTCATTTCTTGGTATGAGGATGAACCCCCACTATTCTGTATGAGTACAACCATTGAGCAAAGAGTGAAGACCTTTGTATGGCTTCTGTAGCTGTGGGAACCTACATGGCTCTTTGCAATGGAATTTGACAAAGAACACTGGTGATATTAGCATGACAAAGTAGAAATGAGCTGAAAACAGAGAGGTGTGAGACTTTCTGCACCACTTAAATGCTGCAAAAGTGGTTTCATATCTTCCTCAGGCATCTCAAGGGTGCAAATGCTCTTCTGTGCACATCTGATGGATCCTCTAGAGACAAGGGGGAACTTTTGCACAGCTCAAGCAAGAAGGGTTGAAGCATGGCCCTGGCAATTGAGCAGGAGGGGTGTCCCTCACAGAACAGGAAGACAGATTTTTAGAGGTCCTGAGTACTGTTTCTACTTCCTTGGAGTTAAAAAAGGGCTGGGAGTTCTGAAATCCTTGCCAAATGCAGAATTTGCTGGGCCTAATATGGTCTTGCTTCAGAAAAAAAGTACTTAACTCCCCCATCCACCCCTTCCCACCAAAGAGTCCACTGAAGACTGTTTATATTTCATTAATTCTCAAATTCCTCTGGCAAGTTCTCTAGCATGTGCCAAAGGGAATGAGAAGCAAAAACCTTTCTCTGCACTAAGCTGCAGGAGTCTGTTTGTGCTGCTTTTGTCTTAAGGACATGAACTGGTGTTTTCCTGTAATGGGATTTGCACATCTATTGGCCAATTAAGTTAGTGTTCAGATGCAACAGATTCAGGAAAGTAGAATTTGTCTCAGGGAAGATAGGATTTTATAGGCACAGAAGTTTTAAGTTTATTCACTGCCTGAATAAAATATAACAACCCATAACTTGCATGGTTTTAGAAGACTGTCAGCCAAGTGCCAATAAACTGTAGTCAACAGCCTTATTTCCATTCAAAGGAATGATAACAGCTTATGAGTCATTTTGCAGTTGGCATATTTTTCCTCTTTAAATGTTATCTTTGTTAAATATATTTTCTGCCAAGACAGTTAAAACATTGCCTATGATTAAACACCATAAGCATCCACATAAGGCAGATTACAACAAATTAAAAATTTGATTTATTTTGAGTGATTCACTAAAATATCTTTTTTTTAAAAAAAGTATTATGTGTCATTACAGTGAAGAAAAAACAAAATTGAAAAAATGTACCCTAGAGAAGTGAAAACTGGCCTTGATTTAAGTCAAAGTCTTTAATTTAATAGCATCGGGCATGCACCTGCTTTCCTCTAGACTGAATACCGCACTTTGTCTATGCAGACTGGTGTATGGATATCCCCATCAGGGGTCTGTGAGGCAAACAGGGAAATGGAGAAACTGGAGATACCATCCTCAAGGCAAAATAATCATATGCTTCAGGTTGGGAACAACTGCTGAAAAATGCAGAGTATCAAGACAAAGGGTTAATCAGGTTGTAGGAAAGGATGTGGACAGCATGTAAGCACGTCCTGCTGACTGACTCCCAACTAAGCCGTTGATTGGCTGTAGCGAAATAAACGTTTTATCTCTTTCATTAGATTATTTCTCAAACACTATCCCCCACCTGGAACCAGATGCTGCTTTTCAACAGCATTGTGCTGCACGGCGACAGAGAGGAAATCGCTCACTTCCCACCGGAGATCGTCATTGAGCTGTATGATGATGATGCAGTGGTAAACTCAAATTCCTTCTTACTAAAAATCCTGGGCTCTTATATCTCACTGCTAGTGTGAAAGCAAAACTGTATCACTTGACTAGACAACAAATGAATGACCTTGCTCAATGGACCTCAGTGTTACAGTGGCTTGAGATTTAACATCTGAAAACAGCCTTGAGACCCACTTTATGTCTTTGCAAAGCCATGGGCTTTTTTTTTATCTCCAAAGAAATCTTGTTCCCATAGACTGACTTAGAGAAAACAGAAGCAACTTTCCCCCACCTCCCTTGCACACAGCTCTAAATATTGTATCTATGGCTGGGGAGATACAGATTTATCTCTGACCATTAAAACTCTGACATGATTTCACTGGTTAAGTACAGATCTCAGAAGCTTTGGATGCTCTGAAGAGGTAATAAGTGCTCACTTCCTCCATTTCACAGCCACCTTGCATTTTCCCCGACTGTTACTTCAGAGGAATGTTTCTTTTCATGGTTGTTAATCTCTTTATCATCTTGGCTCCTATAACACCTGTGAAATTCAAATGCATTTCACACCTATATTTTCCCTTATTTAGGGTAAGGCAGAATATATTGGGTCTACAGTGGCTGCCCCTGTGGTGAGACTTGCTGATCAAAACTATGAACCACCTAAACTTGCTTACCACCCGGTGTATTGTGGAAATCTTTCTGGAGGAGACCTTCTTGCTACATTTGAACTTCTGGAGGTAAACTAGACTTTCTGGATCATTAGGTTTCTACACCCTGGCCTCAGAAAAGCAGCTAAGGTATTGAGGAGCAACTCACTCTTGAATTAGTGGAAAAAGCAACTGGAGCAAGATCATTCTACTGTTGGACCTCATAGTTCCCCTGCAATCTCTATTACTCTCTCCACCCTTCAAGGTCCACTGCCCATTCACACACCACCAGCAGCCTTTTACATGCTCTGAGCCTCACTTGCCTGTCAGCTGCCTTGCCCTAAACTGGGCTACGGTCTGAGAAACAGACCTGCTGCCACTGCTATAACCTGTTCTTTGGAGCAGCATGTGGCCCTGACTCTATCACCCTCAAAACTCTCAGTATTACTTTCTGTCTTGGGAAAAGGGAAGAGGTGACTAATAAGAATTGAATTAGGGAGCCTGGGTTTTCAGGTACCCCTAACATACTAACAGAAATGTTACATGTGTTTCCAATTGCGATTGGAAAGGCATATTCAGTGCAGGTCTGGGGCTAGCCCAACAAATGCAGCACTGAGGTGCTGTGCTGGCGATTTCAAGGAATTTCAGTGAAATTTGCAAGAGCCACCAGTTAGAGGAAAACTCTCTGCTGAAAACTTGTAGCAGTTTATTCTTAAATATCAAATGGCAAAAATGTGGAACTCTGACATGTTTTAGAGGTTTTCGTTGGATAAAACAGACTTTTAAGCATGTTTTTCTAATTATGTTCTCAGTAAAAGCCTGAAGTACGTCACTGTGGGGAGCATAGCTTCATTATGCTGAGTACCTAGGGATAGAATCTAGTACCTTAGACATAGTTTTCACACTTTTTTCTTGAAATCCACTTTTTGGTGAACATTGGTGAGCATTGTATTTTGTTTTGCCATGTTTTGGAACAAAATGAACAACACTGCTTCTGGGATATATCAAAACAGACCTCTAAGACTTCTCTAGAAAATTGTCAAAAAAATCAAGTAAAGAACCCGCAGTCCTTATTTTCATGCTCTGCATTATTCTTCTCAGTGACAACACTTGAGCTCTCACATGGCAGATAATAACTATATGGGCATTAAAGACATTTTTAGGAAAAGATATATATAAACATATGCCAGACTTCAAATCACTCCCAGGGCTGATGTGCCTGTGGTTTACTGATGGTGCTGTCCGTGAGGATGAAAACAAAGGGACCTAGGTATCTCATCTGAAATTCTGCAAAATCTGTTAAATGAATTGCTTTGGATTTTTACTGATAGGAGGCAGTAAATATGTGCATATGAGTTAACGCTGTTAAATATGTGAATACTCACATATGCTGCAGGCATTATACTGGAGGATATGTTTTCCACCCATATCTTCCTTCACCTACCAGGACCTAGGTAACACATCCTTTCTCCCTTATGCTAATTAAACTCCCACACAACTGTACATAGCTGCAGATAACAAACAGATAGCCTAGTTAAAAGAAGCAGAAAACTTTAATTTTACAGGTCCTTTGAGAGCTGCATCTCAGATGGCTTCACCTTTCAACAGCAACAAGTTAGATTAGGAACACTGAAGCACCCCAGAAGCTGTGTTTCTTCTCTTAAGAAGCAATATGTACAATAGGCCTTAGGAACTATACTTTATGTGAAAGCCAAGGAATCATAGAATCATAGAATCACCAGGTTGGAAGAGATCCACTGGATCATCGAGTCCAACCGTTCCTATCAATCTCCAAACCATGCCCCTCAGTACCGCATCCACCCACACCTTAAACACCTCCAGGGAAGGCAAGTCAACTACCTCTCTGGGCAGACCATTCCATTATCTAACGTTGTTAGCTCACCTGTCAATTCTCTGTTCCTACACAGAATCACAATCTGAGTTTCTGATAGGAGTAATCATCAGGTGCTAGCTTCAACTGAAATAGTAACTTGCTAAATCAGGCCAGGGTTCAGATCTGCCCTGCATGGACTGAGAAGGTCATAAACACACTGTCAAAAATTAGGAAGGGATTGGGGATGCAGTCAGGGAGCTTTCCCACAGAAAGTGAATCAAGCAGGCAGCAAAGCCTGGAGTACTGCAAGAGGCAAAGAGACGGTCAAGTATCAGATCTGTGGGAGAGTTTGCTCTCCTGCCATCCACCTGGCACAATGTAGTTGAACTCAGGGCAGGCTTACGTACCATCACACACAAAGGACATAAGTGCTGCCTGCTGCAAGATTTTAGTAGTTGCATAGAGAAGACCCAGCACTAATGCTGAAGATGTGATTTGTAAGTTCTCAAATGCTGCCAGCATACAATAATGTAGGATCGCTTTTCCATAGTGACTGAAGAACACTATATCTATCTGGCAAATGTGCAGTTTAGCTGATCTTCAACAACTTTGTAAATTAAAATCAGATATAGAATTTTCCTGTGAAAATCTTCTAAGAAGTATTGCATAGGATTTTCATTAAATAGAATTACTCTGCTTTCCATTTTTAATAACTAGAATTACAATGCTTAAGTACACACATTTGTTCATAGTGAACTATGCATTGCTAGGACAAAGGATTTTTTTTTAGAAAGGTGCATAATCCATATCTATTGAGTACTCTTCCTGCCAAGTATTTTATCAGCACAGCATTGATATGTAGACATCCAGGTCACATTCTTCTCATAGCACAACGAGTCTGTTCTGCAACATATCTTGTAAAACTGTGTTAAATTCATGAGTTCTATGCACCATTAACAAATACTTCTGATACCAATTTTATTCTTCAAAAAACCAGCCTAAGTTATGACTGCTTAATTTTTCAGATTCCTGAGTCAGATCCAGACAGACTTCCTCCACTGGATCCACCAGATTTTGGCCAGATTTATCCAGTTCCAGCTAATATCCGACCTGTTTTAAGCAAGTACAGAGTAGAGGTGAGTTTCTTAGAATATTTCCATTTCCAGATAGCCTCTACTTTTTTTCTCTTTCTCAATTGTAACAGTAAGAGGTGATGATTTTAAAAACTTGTTCAACAGGAATCACGTTAAAATAACATATGGATACCAAAATATACGTAGTAAGCTCAGATCAGATTGATTCTCTGAGGCTGGACATGCAAGGTAGTGCTTCCAACTGAGGTCAGCAAAGGCTACATCTCAGTCCTGACCTCCTGGGAAGGAACTACTCCCACAGTAGAGCGTGGCTGATGGACCTGTGCTCTGTGCAGCCCAGGAAAGTGCCTACAGGATATGGAGAGCTTGCAGCTGACCTCACAGGAGGTGAAGTTTTACATCAGTCATCTCCCAGGCTTTTTCTGAGTCCCAGACTTCAGCCAAGCGATGTGACCTGCCTGCATACAAATGTTTGCACCTTCCCTCCCATGCTCTTTTGCACCTGTGAACAGTCAGCTCCCATTAGGGCCCTAAGTTCTCTTAAGATAGAAAGCAGGGAAATGTGGCAGCTTTTCATGTCAGTGCAATGCCTGCAGGCTGTCCAGCCTCGCTGTTCCCTGCCACTCAACCATCAGCCTTCACACCAGCTGCTTATTTGCCCATTTTGCTGTGCCAGGTCAGACCTTGCTTGCACAACCTAGTAGCCCTTCCCCAGAAATACCCATTCAGCAGCCCAGAAGCAGTTCCAGCTTTGACTTCAAAGATCAAGCAACTGAGCTGTTGAAAAGAAGAGAACAATTGTTAGCTCTGCTGTATCATTTACTTAAACTCCTGTTCTCTGTACGTAAGAAAGAAGTTTTGTTATCAATATTTCTTTTATACCAAACTCTGCAAGGTAAATAAAGCTGTGAACTACTCCGCTGATGCTAGAGGGACAATTTAAACCTTAAACTTCTGTGTTCCTCTAAGTATTGTGCTATGATGGCCTTTCCACTGCTCCTATAGTATGATTGCTTTGTGCTGCTTGTATATTTTGTATTTTACACTGCTGTGACATTTATCCCAACTAGCTTTCAGACATCCAGCCCAGAAGCAACCTCACTGTAGGCTTCTTGTTTCAACAGCTAAGCACAGCAATCACCCACACAGAGTAATTCAGATTTTAGATAAATTAAATCGTAGCGTGGAAGTGCATATCTGTCTCCTTTGGTTCTGGAAGGAGCCCAGGACAGCTCCACTCCTCATTCTGGTACCTTGGGCACCTAAAAATCAGGGAGATTATATCCAGATCTAGACAGTTAAATTACTGCGAGAACATGTTTGTGGTTGAAGTGCATGTACATGTACTGAAACATGGACTCTGGAGGACATCCATCAAGGAAATGCCATAGAATAAATATAACACAATTATATTTGTTAAGATATTATAACATATATCTCGCATTGGTGGAAGAGGCCATGGTAGCTACAGAAGTGTGCCCCAATTTAAACCAGGAACCTCTGACAACAAAGCAGGATCTCACTGATTCTCACGCCCCTCCAAAGCCTCTTGCTGCTCCCTGACTCACACAAATCCTCAGTCCTGCTATCATTTAAGTTGTCCACAAGCCCCTCATGCTCCCTTTTGTTCCCAGACTTCACTTCAGTTTCATGAGACTCGTAACTTCTCTCACTGACCATAATATGACTATTCAGGGTCCCCCAACACGTGTTGTATAAAGTCTCTTTCTTCCCTGCAGACTTTTATTTTACAGACCCAGTCTTGTTCTGGTCCTCCAGACCAGGGACATGGTTCTTTGAAGAAAAGCTGCTTGGAGGGATTCCACCATCCATTGCAGACCTGAGGGTTAGCTCAGCTGGCAAACTTCTGCGTACACCTCTGTTTGTATGGGATTTGTTTGCTCCTTCAATAGGTCTGACACTTCAAACAAACCAAGCCCCTGCTATTCAGATGAATTACCCTGTTGAAAAACAACTTTTGAAAACGTGATTATTATGGTTTGCTGTTGGCAATAATTCCTTGATTACTGTTGGATGTTATTAATTGCTTTAACTTCCACCATTAATCTTCATGGTTATTTGATACCAGATTTAAGTTGTTTGGTTTTTTTTTCTGGGAGTTCTGCATTTCCAAAGCGATATAAGCAGAAGCTTCCTCCAGACTGCCAGGTGTCTTCAGGATACCAGTGTTTCTCTCTGCCCACCACAGGTCCTCTTCTGGGGTCTTCGAGAGCTGAAGAAAGTCCAGCTCCTCTCTGTAGATCGCCCCCAGGTTCTCATTGAATGTGCGGGGAAAGGAGTGAAGTCCTCTGTCATCCAGAGCTACAAGAAAAGCCCTAATTTCAGTGGCCTTGCAGACTGGTTTGAAGTGGTACGTACAACATGCTGCTCCTTGCCTGTCCTATCTCTGGTTAGGCAAAGTGTTAATTAAAAATTTGGTTTCTTTCTTGTCAAATAATTGCCTATGTGTGTTGATTAAATACTAAGGGACATCAGTTCTCCTGCAAAAGCTACTGATTTGAAGAGGCTATGAAAAATTCTACTACAATAGTATGATAAAATAAGATGATGTTCCTCCTGTTATGTCCCAAGTACACAGGGAAATATTTCACAATCAGACTTTTACTAATGGGTTGGAATTTGTTGACAGATAATGAATATTTGTAGTAGTGTTTTTTCCTCTCCTTTCCCATTTTGTGGGGTAGAGCTCAGTTTCCTTTACTTTCTCTCAGTTCTTTTAATCTTTTTTTGTGTGTTACTGGGCTATTGATCATTTCTGGCTCATAAGCTCTGGATCTTTTCATATTGTAACGCTTGCCGATATGGACTGGAAATTTAATTATCTCCTGTTGGCTGGGTTATTAGAACTAGCTAGTATTTCAGTGGACAAAGGTCAATATCAGAAAAAAACAGTCTGTTTGATTTTCTCTAGCTGCTAGCATCAAGAGAGAAATTGTTTGTTTATAAGGCAAAAGGATTTCAAAAGACTTAGTTGGATACTGAGTTATGGTTGCTACAGAATTTTTAGCTTCCATCGTGTGTCACATGCCTAAAGAGAATTTTTTCTTTCATAATTCATCCTGAAAGACATGTAACCACACAATGTCCACATATCATGGTTGGGCAAATTGAGGCAGATAGGGTTAGTAGCATTCAACAAAGCAACAGTGGCCCAAGACTCACAACTTTGCACACTGCTCATTTCATCTGAATGATCCCTATTTCCCCAGTTTATTCTAACAAAGACATAATATGCTTTTATATTACATTATGGGACTCAACTTAGTAGCACAGTCCATGTGGTCCACTTTGTATTCTTAAGTACAAGGCTTTGTCCAGGGATTGCAGAAAACTGCAGACAGAACTGTATTGCCTATAGTGAATGTATTCTGTGTATTGAGTGTGTTAATAGCTGGGGAGAAGAAGGGAGGGAAGAGTAACAGTCCTACTACTGCGCACAACAAATATTCTATGCATATTCTATATTCTTTAGTAATTCTCATGCTGCTGTCTGTTCTCCTCCACCAGGAGCTGCCTGAAAATGAAGTCCTGCATCCACCACTAAGCATCTGTGTTGTCGACTGGAGAGCATTTGGGAGGAGCACTCTTGTTGGAACACACACCATCAACTGCCTTAAGCAATTCCTATGTAAGACCCAGTTGGGTCCTCAAGCTGCACTAAACAGACTAGACATTGTAGAAATTGAGAGAGGTAAATGCCCAATCCTGACCCTAAATAAAAAGACAAAGGAACTAGGCATGTACTTAGAATATGTGCTTTATTGTGTTAAATGTAGGGTCAAACCCTTAATGATACAGTCATTTGATGATCACCAAATAGGATGGTAGCATTTCTGGTAAAATCTTAACTAACTTGAAAAGTTTAAATTTTAGCTTCAACTGAGTCATCCCAGCATACTGAGTTATCCCAAGAAGAACCATTTTTAGCTGATCACGTTTATGCTGATGTGGAGCAGGGTAAATGTACAGTGGTAGAACCAGTTCCAGATCTCACAACGCTTCCTGACCCTGAACCAGAGCACTCTGATCCAGGGAAAGAGAAAAAACAAAAGGTGGGTATAGCTGAAGCTGCCAGGAACTTTCTGTTGTGGCCCTGTAGACTTCAATTCTTCCTTGTAAAATGGTGATCTCTTACCTAAATCAGCATTAAAGTTTCTGGGTACCTATGTTAACTTCCATGCTATCTTGCTGGTCCTTGAGAGAACTAATCAGCAATGCTGCTTTGACCCTGTGTGATTTCATCACTTCCTTTAATACATATTGCCTCTCTTTTGTGCTGGATTGTCATTGCATGGGCAAATGCTGCTAGAGTGGTACAATTCTTGGTTTTTCTGGCCTTGTGTAATCTATTTAATTGCAAACCTCTCACCACGAATAACTGTTCCTGTGTTCACTGCATTTAGGCAGGAATCAACCTCCTCTTGTGTTAGATGCTGTACAAATGTGGAGTAGAAAGTCTTTTTCCAAAAATTGTTATGGGCAAAATATAAAGTTGATGTCAGTCTGTGCATAGAAGAGACAGGAATGTACAGGAAAACAAAGCAGTTCTGGTCAGCACAGTGCTTATGGTACAGTGTGCACTCTAGATTGTGCACATTATTTTTTTGTTCAGATGCACGTGCTTCTCCTTTCTCTGTAGTTTCTCCCATCAAAATCACTCTTTTATTAACAGCAATTTAGTGTTTGATAGGAATGGTTGGACTCAATGATCCTGTGGGTCTCTTCCAACCTGGTTATTCTGTGATTCTATGAAAGCAGAGGACACAGGACTGTGTTTCATTTCAGAAGTTGTTTCTGCAGTACATGAAGTGTGTTTCTTTAACCTTTAATGTCTCAGTGGTCAAATGTTCCCAGCATTCTTCATAATTAGGAGGTCAAAGAAACTGGAGGGATGTTCCCTAGACATAAACACCAGTCTGGATGTTTCATCAGTTACAGAACATATTTAATGTACAACATCAAAGTACAGTAAAAAATGATTCCTAGAGGGAAACTGTAATTTAACTGTCTGTGTTGTGTCCTATTAATTATCATTCCCATCTTTCTATCTGTATCTTTTCTTCACCCCTCCATCCCCCACCCTCACCAAAATGAAACTCCTTGTAAGGGCACAGGATGAAACTCTCCATTTAACAAAGGCCAATTCTTCTTGGGCAAGAATGAAGCTAATAAGATTTGCTACAGGAGCAGGTAATCTTTAGGATCACCTTTTAGCCTTTTGTGAGAAGAAATCAGCTGAACTGCAGCAACTCTTAGGACTCCTTCTTCTTCCAGAAAGCAATAAAGTAGTAGTGCGAGTTCTTAAAACACTTGTAGACTTAAGTGGGCAAAGTCTACATGTATTTGACTGTTCACTTCCATTAAAACATCTTTGCATGTTTCTCATTGTAGATTTGCTTGTTACATGAGTTGCTCCTGTAGCAATGTCTCAAACATTCAAAATTTTAGCATCATTAGTAGACAGAGACTCTAATTCATATTGCATTTTATTTAGTTCTTGGAGGTTGAAATTTTTCAGTGTGCATCTTATTGAGTTTGAGGTCATGAATGAGATGACTAGTTTTAATCAGTTTTACAGTGTTTTTCCCCATGCATTGGTAGGATATGAAAAAATCCATCCGACGGTCAACAAAGAGGAAAAAAAGAACAATTGCAGATGAATCAGCTGAAAATGTTATTGACTGGTGGTCAAAATACTATGCTTCTGTACTCAAAATGCAAAAGGTAAGCCACCCTGAATGCCCAAAACTCTCATGGATGAGCAATATCACAAAAGTAGACTTACTGCTGAATGATTCCTTTTCAGTATTGCATTCATAATGAGGAGTTTGTACATCATCTTTTTCTTTTGAAAGGTAAAAGGAATTCTTTCCAGTGAGGGAAAATCTGAAGACAGTAAGTAAATTATTTACGTTTTCTCTTATTTTGTGCTACTAATACTTTGCTTCTCTACTATTTTGCTGTCAACTGTTAATAACTGATGACAGAGTTCTGCTGGTAAAAGGAGTCCTTTCCTCTACAGCTAATCAAAGGGTAGGTAGGTTAAAACTTAACAGGCAGTGTTCCATTAATATGAGTTTCCTGTCACTCAAATATCTTGCACAAAAATTTATAAAATCAAAATCCTAAATGATAGAAGATGGAGATTGTCTTAATCTTAGGTGCATTTATAACAGGTTCAGAAAAAGAAGCTTCTCTCAGTTTTGAATCCAGACATTAAGATTCATTAGTTTACGTCTGAGAGGACTCATAGAGGAAGGAAAAAGGCATCCTAGGAGATGACCTGTAGGGAAGGAGTGATAACAGGACACCATCACACCTAACCCACAAAGCTCATTATGAATATGTTAGCCACAGAGAGGATAAAATGCCACCTCTTTGCCTAAGATAGCAGTGGGAAGAGAGTAGGCCTTATGTGTAGCAGTAGAAGAATGAATGGAGAAAGAGCGAGGGAGAATCCTCAAAATGTATTTTGCATTTTTGTCTGAAATATTTGACATGCTTTGCTCATTAAAACCTGCATGATGTCATGAAATCTCTGCAGATCAGACTCCTGACCACATTGCATTGATCATAGAAGAGGAGCCAAATAAAAAGAAGAAGGATAAGACATTAAAAAAGAAACAGAAAGAAATTCCAAACCTAGCAACACTGCAGGTAAAAGAGAAATAAGGCTGAATTGTAAGGCCATTATCCACTGTCTCCCCAGAGCTTGACATCAGAGGCTGAGTTTAGCAATACTTTCTTTACATTTATTAAAGATAGCTTGAAATGGATAAAGCACAAAAATTTATAGTCACACAGCACATCAGCACATGGGGTCCAGAGGAAATCAGTGTCTAGGTGGGTGGATTTGGCCTGCTTGGCCTTAGACCTTCAATTTACCAGTACAGACACACTCATAGAGGCTTAAGTGAAAATTCAGTTTTGTTGCTCATCTGTAAAATACTGAATATGGAAACTCCAAATTCCATATTGGAAATATTACAGCTTACTACATATGACTTCAAAAGAGTATGGAAAGCATTGCTGCAATTGCTAGTGCATCCTGCTGATGGGAAGGAAATATGCAGCTCACATTAGATTCAATTGCACAATGATGGAAGGAATTAGAAGAAAACTTTATGGGTCATGCAAAATAACCAGAGAGATGAGGAGTTTTGAAAAGATTAGGACTGCTTGGATTAGAATGTAGTTGAATAAAGGGGAATTTGAAACTGCTGTTTCCATTTTTTAAGAGAAGACACTAGACTAGGCCCTTCTATTTGACACTGAATAACACCTGATAAATTACATGGAAGTACATTGAAAAAACCCCATCCTTATAAAAATGATCAGTCTTTTTACTGATCCTAAAGTTCTGTCCCCATAGCACTTTATTATTGTCTGCTTTGCTTTTATGTTATGACATATCAACATAACAGAATGGGTCAGTACATCAACGACGCTGCAGAGAAGAAGGAGAATCGGAAAGCAGCACATCCATACTGTTTTTCACCCACACCTTCATCCTGGCCCTTCTAGAGCCACTTCTACCTGCTGATTTAATGTGTTATTCCAGTGGTAGGAAAGGACTTTGGTTAAGGACAAAACCATTCCTGTTTTAAGTAGAGAATTAACTTTTTTTCCTCAAGGACTTTAACAAAACTTTAGTTTTATTAAAATCTGTATTTTGTGTCAAAATTTATTTCTACTTATCCTGTAATAAAAGAAGTTGCTATAAATACACTCACCACATCACAAAAAAGCACATTCTCTTGTTTTCAAAGATTTATGAAGGAGACTTGGAGAGTGAATTTAATAACTTTGAGGACTGGGTGAAAACTTTCCAGCTTTTAAGGGGAAAATCTAATGATGAAGTTCATGCTGACTCTGAAGACAGAATAATAGGAAAATTTAAGGTGAGATCTGATGTTCATTAAATGGGTAATGATGCTGATTAATGGGTAATAATTTAAAGACTTCATATTTTCATGCATATTTCAGGTATACTAAAGATGAAAGCAAAAGACACTGACAGCCTATTGTCCTTTATTGGATCTAGAGTCCCCTTTCCCATTGTTTGATAGATGAAAGCAACATTCATCAAGAGGTGTTCATTCTTGGTTTGAAACAAGGAAAAATTTTGAAAAAATAAATACAAAAAAAGTTTTAAATCACAAGCAGAAAAGAAAAGATATATTGCACAGTCTAACTTCTGCTCATGCAGTTTTATTACTGCACTGTCAGTTACAGCACCTTACATGTAATTTTCAGTAATTTAAATAGAGGTCCTTACAGCTACTCCAGTTGGGAACAATTGTACATCTTGATCCAGGGCATCATTAAGCAGTATTAAAACATAGTTTGAAACACAAATAAAGTAGGATTTCAAGCATTTTTTACTGTATAGGAACTGATTAAAGCCATTGATACCTCAATTAGTTTGCAATGCAAATTTCTGTTCAATTGACTTGCTAGTTGCTTGCAGGCAGTATGAGCTACTCAACAGCTTTAGTCAATATTGATTTGAGAGCTCTATGGTAGCTGCAAAAATACAGTTAGATTCCAGTCACACTGTGGGGAAACTAACCCAGTGGAATTATCAATTTGCAAACATACAGTTGAGGGCAAAATATTATTTATAGAACATTAACATCAAGAAAACTAGATTTAGAACACCTGAAGGTGTTAGTCCTTTAAATAATAGAGAGCTATAAGCATGCAAGTACTTCTTGTAATCATCTAGATGGGATGATAGTACAATGCTATAGAGCCAAGTCATTTTAAAAGATGATATTTAGTGCACTCAATCTTGTGTTCCCTTTGAGTGGTACCACAAAATGTGTTATGGATATGTATGTGCTGGAGCACATATGTATGAATGGTGTTTTGTGTGCATCCAAAGAGTTGGTTTTGTACTGCACTTGTTCTGTTTTCAAGAGAGATAAGAGACAGTGTATTACCAGGGCTCCTTCTGCATATACCCAAGTCCTGAGGATGGCAGCTTGTTGGATGGAGGGCAGCTCCGCATCCTGCAGGGGATACCACCAAACCACTCTGTCAAAGTCCTCATCAGGGTTTATATTGTGGCAGTAAGTATACAGATGTTCTTTTAGTCTTGGCCATTTCTTTTCAGCTCAGTTGACCTCCAATATCTTTGCAGTGAAGCTTCTGAAGATCCTCATTCATGCGGTAGAATTTTTTTGGTCATATTTCGGACAATGTTTCATGTTGCAGAAATGGGTATTCAGAGTAGAAAATGTTATATATTCCTCATGATAAATCACAAGACTGGAGAATCACTTTACTTGTTCAAACTGAAAGGGCTAAAAATGTTAACATAGTATGGACAAGCTGTTATAGTTTTAGCCATTAGAGTTGTTTCAAATTGACACATATAAACCAAACACCATTTAGAGAGAAATGGGAGAATATGTTTTGAGGGTTGTGAATTACATGTAAACAAAGTGGTAGGTGTTGTGAATAAGTTATGGGGTGGAGAAAGAGGCAGAAATACAGAAGGAAAAGTGATGAGAGAGAGCATGATGTGAGAAGTAAAAGGGGTAGAATGAGCTTGTATTTCAGAGAAATAAGAGAGTTACAGGTGATCTGAGAGGAGAAGAATGGCACACAAAAAGACAATGGCAGACAAAACTGAAGAGAAGGGTAGGAAGAGGGTGCTTTATTTGCTGAATATAATGTCTTCCAAACTATCTCATAATACAGTCTGAAAAGATGTTTTTCACTGTTCAAGGATCTGCACAAATATTTTGGGGAAAGTTTATCTGAATCCTGCATGTACTCATGCAGCCAGCTTCTTCCTCATCACTGTCTTTCCAGCTCACCTCTTTTTCCATCTTAATGGTAGGATAGCATTTACATCTGCTCCACCTTTGCAAACTCTCTTCTCCTCCAGGTCATCTTTTCCCAGTAGCATACAAATCTAATTGCCAGATTTTATATTATGTGAGGCAAGCAAAGCCCCGGCATTTCCAGGACACCCAGGAATGAACAGGAAACCCACAGTCCTGTGTTGTGACCATAGTTTCTTCCTAACAGGCATTTAACCTCAGCCCAGCTGATCCAGATGGGAAGTCAGATCCCTACATTGTGCTGAGACTGGGCAACACAGAAATTAAAGACAGGGAAAACTACATCCCCAAGCAGCTAAATCCAGTATTTGGAAGGTCAGTGATGGCTTATTTTCTTTTCCAGGACTGATTTCTGCTTTATCATTTCCCACCATTATTACTGTTAGTATTACGAAGTGTTTGTTATACATTGATTTCTGCCTGTTCGGAAGTTTCGTAATTCTACTGGTTAAAATACTGAGAACTGGTGTCATCCTGTATGATTATAAATTTTTTTCATTTTCATACCCATCAAAACAAATCATGGAATGCAGTCTGTGAGAAGTTTCACAAAATGATGCATGAGAGGAAATGAGGCAACAAATGATCTTGTCTGTGCAAATTAATGCAACTGTTGACTTTAAAGTGAAATAAATAGCAGCACAGTGGTTTCACAATTTTTGTTGCTATTTCAGGTTGAATAGAGTGCCAAATGCATCCCATAATTTTAAGGCTAGGACAATAAACTTAGGTTTTTGAACTCATACAGCCTCCTTAAAGTAGACATCAACTTTGTATTATCAATGCTTTATACTAATTTATGTTGTTAATGCTAATAGCTGTGATACTTTTTTGCCAGTAAATCTTCCTGTTTCAAAAAAGGTTGAAAACTTTTTGAATTGGGATGGAATTAATCGATATGATCATTAAGGCAGAGAAACTATACTACATTGGACTGAAAGCTCCTTAGGCCAGGGTCCTGTCTGCAAAAGCAGAGGCCTAAGGAAATTAAAATTTAATAATAAAAGACAAGAACAAGGTGGTCCTTCTATAACATGTCACATCAGTTTCTGTGATTTTTTTTCCTTAGGAGAGGTTGCAAGTGAACCATCATTATGATAAACTATAAAGCACAGCCATTACAGATGCACATAGATGGAATGGGAACTAGCCAGTGTGTTTGCTTTAGAAAAGGTTAGAAATGGACTGTTCATTTAGATAGTCCTCACTCTTGCTGCAGGCAGCAACAGTGGGGTGACAGGATTAGGAACTCCTTCGCAGCAATAGCATCATTCCTGGTAGCCATTTCTTGCCACCCTACAAGCCCTGGGCAACATAGGACCATCAACCTCTAGCAACCTCAGACTGTTCCCAAACATCTCTCTCCTCCAAACCATGCTCTGCTGCTGCTGCTTCAGAATTCACTTTGGTCACTTTGAGAAAAAGGACAAAACTTGTCCATCAGGAGGTGACGCTTAGTATTTGGAGAAATCTGGAGCCAGAGTTGTGTTGATGAGGATGTCCTATCTTCCACTAGTCTGTCAAATACCTTTAAAAATCACTTTTATATTTTCAGCTTCCCTAAACATCTCAAGGAAAACAGTTCCTATCTCCAAAAAATACACTCTGTGATAAGGGAGTTCTGATATTTGCTTTTCTGAAACTTGTTATCAAGCTCTTGCCTGATCATTTTGTTGGGTTTCACCAGACTTCTGTATTCATTATTTAATACGTAGCTTTTGGAGGAAAACAGAAAAGACTCACATGCTCCTTTTGGGGGTTCTGAAAAGCATGTGAGAAATCATACTTACAGCTTCATTAGCCTTGTATAATAATTTCCACACTTCCGCCTCAATTTGATTTGGGATAAATCATTGTAGTTGACCACATCAATCCAATATTTCTGTCTACTCTAGGTAGGAACAATCTTGGGACTGTACAGGCAGTGGTAGGGAAGTAAGAGAAATAAAATACTTATGCACTCATTAGTTCCAGTATATTCAGATATCATATTGAAACAAACAATGCTGCCAAAAGACACCATGGGTTGTTAGAAGAGACACTGACCATGCATTGTTTGCACAGTATTAACTAACTTTGTCTTTTAAGCTTCAAAATTGATTTGACTCCATGTAGTTCTCATTTTTTGCTGTAGATCATTTGAAATCCAAGCTACATTCCCCAAGGATTCCTTGCTCACTGTCTTGATCTATGACCATGACTTTGTGGGAACAGATGATCTCATTGGAGAGACTAAAATTGATTTGGAAAATCGTTTCTACAGCAGACATCGAGCTACCTGTGGGTTACAAAGTCAATATGAAATGTAAGTACCTCTTTAGACAACAACAGAGGGTAGCATACGGTGAGTGACTTGTATCGGTGAAGAAATTCCAGGTGTGGTTACGTATTATGCTTTCTCCAGCACAGAAGTGTCACAGGAGGTATTTTAATTGAATTTCACCAAAAAGCTTAGCAGTGCCTTTGGGTAGCTGCCAGCCTCAATAGGAAATTTTTGGAGATTTTAAAATTAACATCATTGCTTGTTCATCAAGTACTTCAGATAGTGAACTAATCTATGTATAACATACATTCTTGATAAACTGCCCTTGGAGAGGTGTAATTGGCAAATGGAAAAAATTCTGCCAGAAAAGTTAAGACAGTGCTCAAACCTATCCTTCATTATTCAACTGCTACTGGAGTGATTGCATCAGCAGTGATGCAACTGGCACGGCACTGAGGGGAGAGGGAGCAGAGCAGGGCTGCTGGCATGGCCTCTGTTATGAGGGTGGGTCATGGGGTGGTGGTGCTGAGCTCCTGCTTCCTGCCATGTGGCTGCGCCTCCAAGGATGTTGTGCACAAAGATTAATTAATGCAGAGAAAGTCACTATAAAATAAGCCTATTGCCGTGCAGTGGGGAACTAACCTGGGCTATGTAGGTTTGGGGTCCTTCTCCTATGATTGTTTCTCTGTTTTCTCTACAAATAAAAAGTGGACAATGTAAGAATGTAATCCAGGTGCACAAAAAAACCCTCAAGACTTCTCTTGCCATCTTAGTCTCCAATGTGAGGTATTTCTTTCTGTGCTTGATCCAGATCGCAGATATAATCTCAGCTTCTCTGCATGTAGGAGCCGCAGAATTCTTCTTAAATGGAGGTTAAAATGTATAGATTTGAATCCTTTAGGTAGAACAGGGGATGAGCTCTGGTTCTTTTTCTCTTGGGGAGCGTGCCAGTGCCTGGGCTACTTTATCTAAGCTGTGAGTAAGGCTGCCTCAGCTTCTTGTATGCTTTAAGAGAAAAAAGTAATTGATCCCAGGACCTGAGAGGACAGAAAAGATACTTCAATTAAGAAGTAGTGCTGGACAATTCAAAGGAAAAGTTTAGCTGAGCATATGTCAGGGCATTGATCACGAAGCAGACCTCTGCATGGGAAATGCTGATTTGCCAGTACACTTTGCTGGTGGAAAACCTCAACCATTTTTCTTCAATCTGTTCTCTTCTTGCAGAGAAGGGTATAATGCGTGGCGAGATGCGACCAAGCCAAGCGAGATCCTCACTAAGCTGTGTAAGGACTACAGAATAAGTGGACCTTTCATGCGGCCAGGGGAGATACAAGTAGGAACAAAAGTCTTTAAGGGGCAAACAGTCTTCACAGAAGATGAGAACGGTAATGCAGTGGTTCATCATTTTTCAGCTGCATTGCAGCAGTCCCAAGAGGAACCTGTCTCTATCTTGAAATACTCATAACTGTGGTGGTAAAGATTGTGTCTGCACTGGCTATCACTGTAGCTTAATTACAGAGTATCTGTAGGCTATGACTGTTGTTGCTGATGACCTGACATGCTCATGGTACATACTGGGGGACACTTTGGATGAGTGCCTGCCTGACGCCAAGGATGGGATGCCTAGGATTTGCAGGGGACCCTCTTGGATCATATATTCTGGCTTAGTTTCTTCCAAAAAAGTATAGCTTGCATGCTTTGAGATCCTTCCATGCAGTAAATCAAAGCATGGTAAGTTACTGAGAGTTTTTTTCATCTAGTCCAAATACCTGACCACTACCTATAGCCAATGTAAAGAAATAATTATCTTCAGGGGGTGAAAACAGTCCTTAGAAAGGTGCCTGAGGGAGGATATGGGTTATCACGGGGCAATCTGTTCTTGCTGTTGAGGCTGCCTGCCTGAGAAGTTCAGGTTAAAGACCTTGCTTTCAGTTGGCTAAAATCAGATGAAATGCATTGCATCTCAAAAACATTTCAATGCATATGAGGCAACTAGGAGTCGTAATCACAGGATCATCCTTCTTCCCTCTCTGAGCCATCAGGAAGGATAATACCTACAGTTTAAATTCCAAATAAATCTTTTGTGTCCTACCAGCAGCTCAGGGATAGCTAATCTTCTCGTTGCCCTATTGGGTACCCTATTTACACAAATTAGATGCATTTCAAGAACTGTGTTTACTTAGCTGGGGTACATAAAATCTACCTTTTAACTCAAGCAAATTTTTAATTAATGTCTTTAATAATTAATAGAACATATTACCAAGGGGTTCAACATTATAATTAAATTCTCTTTGTTCTTTTTGCTTTACTCTTTCCTATAGAGGAGACAGTTGAATCATATGAACATCTCTCCTTAAAGGTTTTACGTGCTTGGGAAGAAATCCCTGGAGCTGGATACAAACTAGTCCCAGAACACATTGAGACTCGACCTCTCTACCATAAAGATAAGCCAGGCATGGAACAGGTAGAGCAGCTCAGAGATGGTGGTGATGGTAGGCTAAGAGCAGTTTTCCTTTCCTCCAGTTACTGTGGTTTCTCTTTCTACCTGCAAACTTAGAGACAGCATTGAAGTGTTGTGAGAGACGTTATACAAAGCGAAACTGGAAATCGTCACATGTGAATACATACAACTAGTTATCTAAATACACAGTAATCACACAGGGCGCAACTACATATTTTCATTATTTTAAATGCTTTAGTTTATTAAGATAACCCAAACTCTGCTTGTATTTTGGTTCTTTCTTTTTTTAATATTTATTATATCAAAGTTGCCAGTGTTTGACCTCTGTTCTAACTTCACCAAATTCCTGAAAGATTGATAAAATATATATATTTTATATTGTGAGTTTATAGATGAAATCATAGTTCCAGGATAGAGAGCTGGTTGGTGCTTATATAGGAAATGGTGGATTTGGATGTCAGAACTATATTTAAAGCCTTTTAGAAGCCTCTTTAATACAGGGTTGCAGAGATGTTTATCTCTTTGTTTTGAAGGGTCGTGTACAGATGTGGGTCGACATGTTTCCTAAAGATATGCCTCTGCCAGGACCCCCAGTGGATATTTCACCAAGAAAACCCAAAGGGTAATACTCTATGCTTTCCTCCCAGCACAGTGGCTAAAGTCTTCAAAGACTGAATCTTTCTTAAGTGTCTGGAAAAAACTATTGCAAGAATTATCACAACAATCTTCTGTGAGCCTGAGAAAAATTTTCTTAAGTTCACATGACTTAAGGTCCAAAAAGAACATCTAGTTTGCTCTATTCCATTAAATAACTCAAAAACTGTTAGTGATTTTTCATCAATGGCAATCACACACCTCTTTTAGAAAGATACCCCTTTTCACACAGAGATTGCAGATGGCTAGAGGCAAGAGTCCCTTAATAATTCTTATGTTTTTGTTGCACTGAAAGTAGTAATTCTAGTTTCACTACCTCTTTCAGCTAGATAACTTACTTGAACTTGGTTGAGATCTTTAATGTGATGCAATAGTATTGCACCTACTGGATTTCCAGCACTTCATTCAAAGATAAGATCAAGAAACACTTAAAGCAGCGGCAGATAGAAGAGATATGTTCGGAATAACTTTCTCTCAGATTTCACACAGATACTTACGATGCTTTATATGCAACATTACACATAGTTCTTCAAGCTAATTGAATGTTTGTAAATGAAACACAAAAATGAGCAATGGAACTTTCAGCCCATCCTATATGAGCTTTATTGCAATATTTGAGCAAGCCCTTTCCTGAGAATTTTGTGTCTGAAGTAACATCAGGTACTATTCCTGTATTATTTATGTTTGAACAAGACACAATGTAATAAAAACTCATTTCCAAGATTTGACAAAAATAAGAATGTATGTAACAATTACTTTCTTCACATCAGAACTTTCTGTAAAGTCCCCTAACAAAAAGCAATTTCCAGTCCAAAAAGATTTAAAACTAGTCATACTCACAAGCTCAACTTGTTGTTATCATTTTTGTACTCTACAAAACCACGGAAAAATATTTTCAAACCATTAATTATGAGAAAGAAAGTAAACATGCAGACATGAGTTACACATTTTGCTGACAAATGCATATTTGCTGCAGCAAAATAGGCTCCAGGCTCCGTGACACTTCAAACACTTTGTGAAAAAATTTCCTCTTAATGATCGTTGACTGAACAGGGGCTGATATAGCATTGTGGATGAAGGTTTCTTTGGACAGTGCACAGGCATGGTTTTCATGGTTGACATCTCCTTAAGAGCTCCATGGCCTAGAGTATCCGGTGACTTCTAAGGGATAGTTTCACACCTGAGATTGAGACTGTTTCCAAGACAACACACGTCATATCAGAAAAATCATAGAATCATAGAGTAGTTTTGGTTGGAATGGACCTTAAGGATCAACTAGTTCCAACCTCCTTGCTATGGACAGAGATACCATCCACTAAGTCAGGTTGCTCAAAGCCTCATCCAATCTGGCTTTGAAAACCTCCAGGGATGGGGTATCCATGACTTCACTGGGCAGCTTCTACCACTGCCTCAGCACCCTCACAGTAAAAAATTTCTTCTTAATATCTAATTCAAATTTCTCCTCTTTCAACTTAAAACAATTACTCCCCATCCTATCACCGAACTCCCTGATAAAGACCCTCTCCCTAGTCTTCCTGTAGGTCTGCTTTAAGTACTGGAAGGCTGCTATAGGTCTTGCTGGAGCCTTCTTTTCTCTAGTCTAAACAAGCCCAACTCTCTCAGCCTGACCTCATACGGGTGATGCTCTATCCTTCTGATCATTTTTGTGGCCCTCCTCTGGACTTGGTGTAACAGATCCATATATCAGTGTTCATATCACACGTCAGTGTTCTCAAAAATAGGGGTTTTTTTATTTTGCAGTTCATACAATGACTAAAGGCATACCTACATTTTACAGTATGAATTTTTTATGTCACTTGCAGCACCTGTATTTCAGTTCAAGCTTCTAGAACTTTGGATGACCACCATAAATGTCTGTATATAGGGAGTAGAAAGGATAGGAAAGATTTAATTCCTTTTACTGTTGCTTCTAGAGATGATGGCACTTGCTTAAATTAAAATATCTCTAAACAATTCTTCTCTTCACTTTTAATGCACTGGTTTGCACAAAAGACCAAGTCTGTAGGTATTTCTTCTGAAAAGCATCTCCCAAGGAGCTCTGGTTCTCATCAGCAAGCTACTCACTGTTTTGGAGACTAGTCTGATGATATTAATCTTTGATCAACTTTGCCTTGTTTCACTGCAACATTTTTGTGAAAAGAGTTGCAGAGGAAAAGGTACATTAAAGGCAAGGAATTTTTCCACCCCTCCAAAGCTGTCAGTGATGACACTGTTGTCCAGCATGCTCCAGGGACTGAGAGAAGCCACCATCTCCACTCTGCCACTTGAATCTTGTAAACAAAGAGGCCTGAGGCTGATGCCATTTTAAGAGTTTTGCACAAATACAACACTTGTCATTTTATAAAACCAGGATTTGATAGAGGGTTAGATTAATGTCTGACCAGAGCTTGAGTACAGACAGGCCTACTTTTTTTTTTTTTCAGCTATGAACTGAGGGTAATAATCTGGAATACAGAGGATGTAATTCTAGAAGATGAAAATATCTTCACGGGGCAAAAATCAAGTGACATCTATGTAAAAGGGTAAGTTCTTCAGAATTTCTCTTTGAAAAAACATGTAATATTCCATTCAAAAATCAGACGAAATAGTTACGTTGTGTGAATATCTTATAAACTATTTCTGTGACCTTGGCACTTTGCTCTAAATGTCTGCCAAAATTAATCATCTATATTAGATACTGCTTCTTTTCCTTCTCTTTTATTTTCTTCCCCCTCTTGAAATCAAGTTAACCAACTGTAAAATGGCACTAGTTGTTACTTCCCACTCAGGCAGAGATGGCACAAGAAGAGAACCAAGCCCACAGTTTAGCAAACAGAGATCAAACACTTACAGAATTTGACCTATAAGAACTTAAGTAGATGCAGACAGGTTTGACACAAGAGAAAAGATAATTCTGACTACACTAGAAACAAGAAACCAGGTGTTTGCCAAGCTATTTCTATTGGAAGTACTTTCTAACCTCATGTGAGAAGCGTGTGTGGGTGAATGCCCACAGCCACAGGGGAGAGAATATCATGTGGACACTTTCTGCTCTCCATCTCCTTCCTGCTGCAGATAAAATACCTGGCACATCTTTACAGATGTTACTGGGATAATCAGTAAAAAATATCACATGGATAAAATGAAGAGAGAGAGAGTGAAAGGGGACCTTGACACCCAAACCAGCTCTTCCCTGAGATTCTAGTAGGTTATTCTTAAAATTACTTGCCTTTTTTGGAGTATTGCTTTGCACTTTCTGCTTCTGAAATGGATTTGAATTGAAGTACTAGAGAGAGATGAGAGGGAAATTGTGGTGTAAGTGGCAGTAGGAAGTACTGGAAATCTCAGGTGGAAGAGTGGTCTTATATTTCTTGTTGTGCTTCCACTACTAGTGAGTGAGATTAATATGCCAATATGAACTCTGTCATCTGGAAAAATCTGAATTTGTAGAACACTAGGCATATGAAAAAGTTAATTTCCCTAAAAAGCTGTTGCATTATTGTCTATGACCAAATGCAGAGAGCTGGAGGAGGGAGCACTGGGACTGATGGAACAGAGAAGGGAGGATGTTTTCCATTTTGCAGGTTCTGAAAATCATGTGAACGTAACAAGGAATCCAAAGTAAGCATAAGGAGAGGGCAGTCTGGTAGCAGCTCATACACCTGTGCAGGGTATATCTATGTGCATTTTACCAGGGAAATTTGTGTGGCTCTGACCAAGCTGTGTGGGGCACCAGGACTGGTAAGGCTCCTTTGGAGCGGATGATATTAGAAGCACACAGTAATACAACCATATGGCCTCCAGTGTGCTGCAAGCATCAGTATCTCACCCACGGAATGAGCCAGCCTCCCCTTGCAGACTCCTGAGTGGAGCTACTCTGAAATAACTGATGTTCACACAGACATTTTCAACTTAGCAATGTCCTAATATGTTCAGAGCAGTAGCAGAGTAGTTCTGAGAGCACAAAATTGAGAAAAAAAAATATGCAGCCAGCCTTTGTGCCGAGCCATGTGATAACATGAGAACATAGCTATCAATGACAGAGCAGTTTGACAGGGAAAGCCAGGAGTAGGTAAGTTTTTGCTTTTGTGCCTTAATGATGAAGACACAAATCTATTATGTTCAGACACTGTGCATGGATTCAGTGTATTGTCTCTGTCACTAGGCGCGGATTTGCACTGAGGAAATTGCTGTGCTTGGGATTGTTACTGTTTTTTCCAATTACTTTTTGAAATAATGGGTCTTTCAGGGTAAAAGTCACTCTTTGGATGCAGCTGGAAAATTCTAATCTTTATTCAAGCTGTGATAAACCATCTTCAGAACTAAAACATACTTAGCTGGATCATTATGTCTTCAGAAGAGAGGATAATATTTAGGAAAGCATTGTCCTAACACAGGATTGTGCATCAGATGTGCATACTGTAGCAAAAACCAAGAGGAAGACACAAGAAAAAACAGGCAGAATAGTTTATTATTTTAGGGCATATTTATAGCCCCCAGACTTCAACTGTAAGTGGTTTAGGCCCTAATACTGGGCACTTAAATCACTCTCGGGACATTGACAGAGAATTTATTAGTGTGGAGCAAGATGAATGCAGGTGATTAACAGTGGATAAATGAACAATCCTGTCTTCACCAGTCCCAAAGAAGACAGGCATCGTGGCCAATTGTAAACGGCTAAGTGATATTTTGGAGTCTGATCTAAGAAAAATGGAGTTCTCATTCTTAAATTTTGATCACCATTGGACACTGTTGCAGCTTGTTCCATGGCTTGGAGGGAGCTGAGATCTCTGAGCCAGGGTTATCACTGTGCATTGCAGTCCTGAACAGTGTGTTACCTTGTACTGCCTAAGGAATAACTAGTAAATGCTAATACCTGTAACCAAATAACAACAAACACAGCTCCATCTTCTCCAGTGACAGCAGCGTATTCAACTATGTGCTTGCCATAGGTGGATAAAGGGACTGGAAGAGGACAAGCAGGAGACAGATGTACATTACAACTCCTTGACAGGAGAGGGCAACTTCAACTGGCGCTTTGTGTTCCCGTTCTACTATCTCCCAGCAGAAAAACAAATAGTGGTCAGTAAAAGAGAAAACATATTTTCCTTGGAAAAGACAGAGCGCAAAATACCTGCTGAGCTGGTGCTTCAGGTGTGGGACTTTGAAAGACTCTCTTCAGATGATTTCTTAGGTAAGTATGCAATGGATTTGTCTGAATGCCACTATGAACTGCTGCTTTGCTCCATGTATCTTACTTGGAAGCTGCTGTTTGGATGCATTAGTATCTGTCTGGTCTCTGAGTGTTGTCACATTACCTCTCTCTCCAGGGACTCTTGAATTGAACCTGAATTGTTTCCCTCGAGCAGCAAAGACAGCCAAGAGCTGTGACCTGGGCATGGTTGTGGAAGCAGGTGAAGAAAACAAGATCTCCATATTTCAGCAGAAGCGTGTCAGAGGCTGGTGGCCTTTCATCAAGGCTGGAGAGCTCACGGTAGGG
Organism: Clamator glandarius; assembly: GCA_033459285.1. Lineage (NCBI taxonomy): Eukaryota > Metazoa > Chordata > Aves > Cuculiformes > Cuculidae > Clamator > Clamator glandarius. Next base: position 1,965,857 of record JAUNZM010000036.1, on the reverse strand, counting down.
AGCTCACTACATGCAAATGGCTTTTATTCTGAGACAGACAGATGCTAATTTTGAATATGGCATCTGAAGAACCACCACTACTGGCAAAGAATGGGACTCCTCCAAATGCTTCAGTGGTCCATCCTAGATTTAGTTCAGATAACCCCAAGCAACCAGAGCATGTTATACTTTTTCCTTGCATTCTTCCACTGTTTGTCTCCCAGCACATATGATGGGTAGAATGGGAAATCAGGTGTTTCCAAACAAATTTAAATCAGCTAAGGAAATCCTTGGAAGAATCTCACCTGCTTCTTTATTTACTTTGGGATTTTTTCTCATTTCAGCCAAGGTGAAGGAACTGATTATGGAGTCAATCATTATCCTCCTTTCTAGTAACACATCTCAGGTAGAAAGAGTAGATTCCCTTTGTCCAGATAAAGTGTGCTGACTAATCAAATATTTCTTGTTTAGTGGCAGGATAAAACTGGTATAAAGGAATGCAAAGGACAATGAGAGCTTCCTCAAAACTCTACAAGACTTGTTATATTAGCACTATCCTCCTCAGAAAACTATAAAGGCTACCTCAAAAACTTTCATTTACCTGAAGCCTCTAGTGCAATAAGGCTTGCCAGCAGCGTATAAATCTCATGTAGCATGCATCTAGCCATTTATCTCAGAGTTTTCTGCTGCAGCTTCTTTTCATAACGTAGATTTTTCTGTGTATAATCTGGGGCTACACAGAAATTCTCAGCACAACTTCTGCATTGTCCCTCTCTTAAAGGCTCCTTAATGCTGTTACAGCTGTAGAGGGATTCTCAGTGTAAATGAAAGACAGCCCAGCTCTTCTGTTTCCTAGGTGGAGTGCATGTACCTAGGCATGAAATGCACCCTGATAGTTAACCCTGCATGTGGTGTTTGGGGAGTGTCTACATGAAACAGAGCATGAAGCATAGCCATGTGAGCTAGTGAAGGAGAACCCAAACTAATGTGCTCACATGTCTACAGAGCACTTCAGGAACTTGGAGCTGAACCTGGGCATCCCTGCAGCCCAGTTCTGGGATAAATATTGTTTGTGCCATTTTAGGTCCATCCAGATCTGCATGGGGACACAGACCAAGAACTACAAGCTACCTTCCTGCAGCATAGCCCCCTACAAATTCACCTGGTTTGACCCTTTTTCAGGGGGTCTCCTGCCGTTCTAGACCTTCATTGAGTCTTCAGGAGTTTTCCTAAACTTCACCATTCCTTCATATTTCTGTCTTTTCAACAAGAATGCTTTAATAAAAAGTTCCATCTTCAAGTTCATTGCCTTCTTCAGACTGAAGGTGCCTGCTTAATTTCCATGGATTTGGTGGACAGATGCTACTTGCATATCCCTTTTTTAATCTTAATTTTATCAGCTTATGTACAATTGCTTCTCTTTCTCCCAGTCCATTTTCATCTCTTGATCCCCTTGTCTTCCACATTGAACCCTTTTATCTGCATCCTTCTTTCAGCCCAGTTCTATGCTGAATCCCTGGCACTGGCCATTAACACTTTAGGTTTTGATATCAACCAAATTATGGGATAGAAGGACAACAAATACATGAAAAGCCATTTGTTTTTCATCCATCACAGATTTTACAGAGCTATTTGATTCACCCACTCTTAAATGTTACTAGATTTTTTAAATCTCTGAAATTGTCTTTTTTTTTTCCTTTGGCCTATTTAAATCTATACAGGCATACTACTGAAGAGCGTAACTGAGTGAACAAGGAAAAGAGCAAACATACAAAATTTGTGACATACACAGACAGAATTATCAACAGGTTTGTTGCAGTGAGGGCAAGGGGAAAACAAAGATTTCAACCATGTTTAGGAAGCTTTAACTTCCATAGCAGAAGTTACTAAGAGTCTAATAACTCAGGTGACTTGTTTCTATTGCAGAGCTTAGCCAGTGCAATCTTTTATAAGTGCTAATATTGTATTGATCACTCAGTAAGTTTTAATGGCTTTTCACAAAAAAAAAACATTAAACCAGCAGTTATATTCCCTTATGACTTTTCCAAATTCCAGAAATTATTGGTAAGTTGATGCTCAACAAAACTGTCCTTCTGCACAGCTGAGTATCATCTTCTGTCCATCTGTCAAGAAAATTGGCTCTGAATCCACCTGCCAGATTGCTGTTGATTTAGCCTGAACAGAGCTCCAGGACTGCATGATATTTTTTTGCACATAGATCTCATTTCTATCCATCTTCCTTTTGTGAGCTGAGACCCCACAGCTCAACTGCCACAGCACTCATCTGGCTGAATTTCTCTGCATTGGAACTACATTTTGTTCATGTCAGCAATGCAGCTTCCAGCTCAGACATTCAGCCCTGCCAGGACATGTGATAGAGAGTAAGACATGTCTTCTCAGATGAATTATGTTATAATGCAGGAAGCAGAAAGTATATTTATGGGTCTGGAAGAAAACATCCTGCCTCTCTTTCCTCAATTCTGTGGGAATAAGTCAGGAATTTGGCACACGGGCTTTATTTTGTGCTTTCACTTCAGCTGCAAAGACTTTATCTTATTTTCCTTAATCCATTTCTTTCACTCTCAGCTGATTCTGTAATTTCTTCACAAGCTGAATCCTGCTGTAATTTAATGATAATAACCCAGGACTGGATGCTTACATATTGTCTTTCTGATCCAGGGAAAGGTGGAAGCTGAGTTTCACTTAGTCACAGCAGAAGAAGCTGAGAAGAATCCAGTAGGCAAAGCTCGAAAGGAGCCTGAGCCCTTGGAAAAACCCAAGTGAGTAGGATCGTACTCATTAAACAAACTGGAGCAGGAGCTTTCAGCAGGAGACAGGGAAAAGCAGATATCCTTGCTTCTCTCCTGACTTCTCTGCTCTTCCCTACTCTAACCTTGAGCAAGGCATTTTCTCAACTTGTCCATCATCTGGCTGCCCACACTTATAGCTAGCAACAACTTCCAGGTCATCTGAGAAGTCTTCCTCTGGAAGCCAAAATAAATTGCATTGCTGCACATTTGTCCTCAGCTAGAGTTCACATGCACACTCATTCCATAGCTGACTTGGCACGTGATAACCTCTTAAACAGTCATAATTTACCCCTACAGCCAATGTCTCAGTCTGCTCACCTGTAAAGATCAGACAGATTCTATTTATTTTGTTAAGAGAATAAATGGAAGTCATTAATGTTCTAGTGCTTTAAAATGAATGTATGAAATATTTCCTAAGCCCATTTTTTTTAATATGACCATTAGGTGACAGAGTCTTAGTGTAGATATGGTGCTTAGGGACATGGTTTAGTTGTGGACTTGGCAGTGTGAGGCTTAAGGTTTGGACTCAATGATCTTAAAAGGTCTTTCCCAGCCTAAACGATTCTGTGTTTCTATGATTTTAAGACACATTTTTATGTGTCTGCACACATTTAAAGGTGTCTTAGCTGCTACTTATCTTTGGAAAACTGACCTCCGCATACATCTAGTTATTTGTGCATAAATTAATGACTTGTAGACCAAGACGCATAAAACATGAAAATCAGGTTAAACAGGATTGATATAACTTTAACAAACCTATCTCTAAATATTTGTACTCCATAATCAAGGAATGAAAAAATCTTCTTTTTCATCATGACTTTTCAATGAGGACATTTAAAGTGGTTTAACAAAGGCAGATGATCTAGAAGGAACATTTTATCTTTCAGTGTTTGTCAGATTAAAAAATATCAGTTGACATTTTTGCATACATAAAAAATGTACTTCTAATCTATTATAGCTCAAGTACTTTGTTCTACTAAAATAATGAGCTAGATTAAAAAAGAAGAAAAAGTTAAATTGATGCTGTATTTCCTCTTACCAAAGCTTCTAAAAACTAAATGCTAATCATAATGGTAATCATTGTACATTCTGTTTAGTTTTGTTGGTTTTTTATATATCTCAGGATAAACATGGAAAAGCAGAAAGCAGCATAAAGTGGAATTGCCAATACCGTTATAAAAGGCGCATATTTAGCCTGAAAATTAGAGGTATCAGAGACTTATTGAAAACTAGCCTTGGAAAGATTTTAATCAATCATTTCACCCAGCATCTTCACTGGGATGTGCTACGCCTGACAGATGTAATTTCCCAGTAATGGAAACTGAAGCACTGTCTTACAGAAGAGAGAGGACTGGGATAGCTCTAAAATACGTGTGTCATAGTCATATAGGCACACAGAGAAGCAGGGAATTTTTCAGATTGTTTTGTGTAATTAAGGTTTTTTAATTAAGACACAAAGTAACTTTAAAACTATAACTATCTTTGAGGAGCTACTAAACTGTAGCAGACTCTTTGACATAACAGAGCAAAAGTTGACAAAGATTAAATGTCTTGGAACTAAAAAGAATAATGCAAATAAGAAATAAATTACTGTGAGTGTCATTTTCTGCTGGCCAAAGCACCATGAGGTTATCAATCTCTTAGCCTCTGCTGATCAAGAGGGGATGCTTTTCTGAACGCACTCTATTATAACTGGTACTGAATTCTACTGCCTGTGTTGCAAAGAAAGCAAGTTAAATGAACAACACTGTTTTTTTTCCCCCCACTATCTTTAAGGGTTATGACAAGACATTAAGTAGCTGGAAAATGCAGGTTTGTTACTCAGGTCATAGGGATTGATATTTTAAAAATTCTTTTTAACCTGGAAAGCTTATTTGCTGATCTATTTCTGAGTCATTTCCATCTCAGTATAAAACACAGTCTTTAATCAAAAGATATTCAGTTGTCCTTTTAGATTTACAGACCTTCTATCAATTGGCATTCACTTCCACATGGTAAATGCTGAATTCTCTTGATGACTAAGACATTGCTTAAATTCCTTTACCTGCTTTCCTCTGTGAGATACATCTACTGCTTTTTGTGACACTCAGTTTTAATTTCATTCTCCTTCCTACTGTGTCATCTGCACAATTGCAGTAATATTGAATAAGGAAGACGATGTGCACCCAGTTGTGTTGGTGTTAATGTTGCTCCACACCACAATGTTCTGTGGGTCTTCCTACCATGCAAACCTGACAGATGTCTCAGCTTATTGTAGGGATAGGGCTGTTGGAATCAGAGTGAGTTCCCAGGCTGGGTGGCATGCCAGAGGAGGGACCACATCAATATTTTTCCTAAGGAGAACATGATTTTCCTCTCTGTATGCAGCCAGCTTTGCCATATAGTGTGAAGAAACTCTTGGTTATGTAGAGGCTATGATATGGGGCAATAATTAGAAAAAAAATAGGAGTGTGAAATACAGATAATCCCCTGAGGGAGAAGATGGCTCTTCTTCCCTCTGTGTCCCCAGGCATACTTCCTAGATTTTGGGGTTCATCTCACCTCCTACATTTCAGATAGCATCTTTTCAAACTCCTTCTGAAAACAAGCAATTTTAGGCCACATGCCAGGCCTGAGCTGGCTCTGCCTTTTATGTTACTGTGACTATCACTGAACAATTAGATTTTTTGCAGTGGCTCATTCCTTCTTTTGTGATGCTAAATTCTATGCAATGGTTAGAAAGCTTTCCTGCTCAGGTTAAATACCTCCACATTTATTCTTTAAGATTTATCACAATCTTGGCTGTAATTTTGAATTTGTATCTTGTTTTAAATTGGAGTACTTATGAAGTATGAACTGGAGTTTCATTCCCAGTGGTGTGTGGATCTTGGGCTCAGGAATGGATGGAAGAAGAGTGACCCTCATCATACTTGAAGCTCATAGAAGTTCCCTCTAAACTCTTTAGTTGATTCCCAGGAGTTAAAGGTCCTTTTCTGTCTTAAATATGTATTTTGCAGTGGTATACCTTTGGAAATATCTGAATCTGACTTTAAAAAAGTTTTTCTTTTTTTCTTTCTTCTCCTCTAGCCGACCAGACACATCCTTCTCTTGGTTTGTAAACCCTTTCAAGTGTTTGTATCACCTGATCTGGAGAAATTACAAGAAGTACATCATCATTGGCATAATTTTGCTTATTCTCATTGTCTTCCTGGTGCTCTTCATCTACACACTGCCAGGTGCAATCAGTAATAGGATAGTTGTAGGACGAGCATAGATTATGGCTCTCAATGTAACCAATCATATACAAACACTCCAGTTAAAATAAAACTCAGACATACAGAACTAATCAACTTGAAACACATCTCATTCTTTGTAAAATGAAAACAAAACTATTCACACCAGAAACCGGAGCACTCTCAGACTATTTTAAGGTCTTCTTTGTCTGCTCTTTCAGACTAAGCCTTAATGTACTTTACCATTAACAGAATGCTGCAGCTTTATTGACAATGGAAGTTTGATTTTGCACATAAAACTAAGTTTGAAATTAAATTCTTTAATGATATGCAGAAACTGATTTGTCAGTCGAGTATTTGTTATTACAGACAAATGATTAAATATTAACTGCAAAATCTTCACAAAGATAAATGCATAGTTCAGTCTTTGCATAGTCTTGTAATTAATTATTTGGACTGTTTCTCAATGACATTATAATGACATGATTATTTTGAGAGAAAAGCTTTATTAAAAAAAATATCTAAGGTTAAATTGTCTCATTTGGTGTCAAGGGCATAATTAATCCTTCACCTCTCACTAAGAGCTCTGCTCTACAAAGACATTTCACACACTTATAAATGAGGTATCGGTGATGGGGGAGGCAGAAGCAGAGATGGAAAGAACTTTTTTCAGCTGCAGTTCCAAAGTGCTGGAGGTCACTGGAGGAAAGGGATCAGGAAGATGAAGATTCAGCCACAGGCACCACAGTAACAAATGAACCTTGTAAAGGAGAGGGAACAGGCAGAGTTCTGCTGCTTGACAGGCAGAGGGAAAGAGGAATGGAAAAGAGAAGGCCTGCGGAAAGGAATAAATTATGGTGGACTAAAGAAAACAATGAATATAGACTTACACAGTTGTCAATGTGAAATCTTCATCCTACACAGAAAAGAACACAGAAAATGCTGCAGCCCGTGTCATGCACAGAGCAAGGCTTGATAACTTAATGACCCCACCTGGCCTTAAAATGCATGATTATGGATTTGAAGTAGCTATAGAAATCTCCTCTAGTCTCATCCATGGTTAGATATGTTGTAAAGGTGACCTTTGAGAAAATGCTTTCCATTGTGCTCCACTTGCACAAAGTGTGAGCGACATTGTAAATTTTAAAGTAACAAGAGGCAAGAAAAAGGTGTCCTAGAAATGCTGATAATTCTACCAAGCTCAAGGTGCAGGAACAGAAATGTAGGCATCTGCACCATTCTCAGAGGCCACTTCTATGGGAAGCTTGTTTCTTACTACTTGTACCTGGCCTGTTAAGGCTGTGAAATGAGATTCTGTGTTCCCCTCTGGCCTACAACGTAGGTAATTAATTGCATTATTCTGAAAAATTGATGTCAGCAAAACTTCCATAGTAATAATATTTTATATTTAAAAGGCATTTTAGAGGCTTATTTTGGATGGAATGAATTCCTCTAAAAGTGCCTCTTCCTCGCCCACTGATGGAAGAGGCAGATGGCTAAATCTGCCATCCCATGCAACAGACTGTAACTCAGTATTTCTTCTAAATTTCATCCTCTAAGTCTACAACAAATATAACTAAATTATTTAGGTATGTGAGTAACTACATTACAACTAGACATGTGGCAAAGGACCACACTGGATGGATTTTACTGTAGGGCTGTTTTCCTTTAGAAGTAGTACTGGTTAAACGTAGCATGCCAAACAGTGATGTGGAAAAGTGCTGATCACCCTCAAGTCCCTTGTCATCGCAAATCCCTCCGCACTGGGCCCTTGTCTGGTGTAGTCTCTGCTTACACATTATATGATATGCATTCCTCTGAAATGACTTGGTTTTTGATTTTGTGCTGTTTTACAACTGAGCCTATATGAAATAGAAAAGGAAATGTTATTTCGTTTATTATGTCTCACCATGCTGCAAATTTTAGAAATGCAATTTAAAAGCTCCATTAAGAACAAATAAAATTATTTTTGTGTAAAACGTGGGAGATGAATCGTGACAACCCGAATACATTATAATGGCTATAAAGGCAATGGTTCTGCTTTTTTTCCAGTGTGTCAGGGCAGTAAGTCTGATCCTGCATGGCAGCTGCTGTGTCTTGTCCTTACTCTGCTTGTTTGCCTTTGCTGCTATGGACTGTGTAAAGCACGGGACTGTGGCTTGAGTGCCCTGCCCTTGACAGGGGGTTTTCCTGCACAGCTCCAGGACTGAGCCTTGGCTCTGGAACCCAGCAGCAAGCACAGAGTGTCCAAAGCACTGTTAGCACAAGACAGCTGGAATCATATTTCCCCAAAGTCCTGATCTAAGTTTGGATGAGCAGGGACCATACAAAGATCCTGTTCCCTTTGTCCCTTGCATCCCGGTGCAAATAGCTATCTCCTTCACCCCTGCTGCCTCTGGGGTCTTCAGTTCCTTGCAACACAATCATTCCTCAACCCTTGGTATTTCTGAATAATGAAATCCTTTTACCCCTGTATAGTCCTGCAGTGTGGGCTAAAAAGGGTATCACACAGCCAAAAAGCTAGCAAGCTAACTCTTCTACATCTCTTATATTTCCAGTCACTACACTCAACACACGTAGGCTGAGCTGGATAGTGTTGTCTCCTGGGACAAAGCTAAATCAAATACCTTTTTGTGATCTTCCAGATGGCTGCAAAGTAGCTAGAAAGGCAGGTCTGTCAGTAAGTATTAGAGACAAAATATGGCAGGTCTCACTGGTGGGCTACTCGTACAGGTGCCAGATGTTATAGTTTTCCATCTCAAGTGAATGTATTGCAACACAGACTTTGAGGTTAAAAGGGAGCAAGGTTTATACCAAGGATTGCTGTTATGTCAAGGGCTCCTATCTATTTCATACAAAAAGAAGAGATCCTTATCCTGAGCAGTTATCTCAACAGTAGTCTGCACTCATGCTGGCTCAATTTTGAGATCAGTTCATACAACTTGGGGTTTTATCAACTGGTTTCTGACCAAAAATATCTCATTAAACAGCTCTGTGGTAGCATAGAAAAACACAAGATCTGTGCATATAGAATTGTGCTCTTGGAATGGGAAGGCTAGCCAGGAATACCAAAAATATTTGGAATTAACAATATCCTGCCACTCAGATGGGAGCAGATGTTACCCTTCTGAGGGGAAAACCTGAGCAAAGGAGGGACCTATGCCTGAACTGTTGTTGAAGACAGTCAAGTCTGCAGTATAATAGTTTCTGAGTGCTCAGTTTCAAGTACCTTCTGTCATATTTTTAGACACAAACTCACCTCTTACTGGCACTTAAGGGGAAGAGTGGGGACAAAGTCCTACGATTTAGTGTTGTGGAGGAAGCTAAGCAATGATCACTTCTTGATTTAGGCTCCATTTGTTGCTGATTTGACCTATGAGCAAATCAGGATGGATGACTGGGGACAGACGGGTCAGAGGGTTGTGTGGACCAGACTGAAGCCAGCTCTGGACTGGAAACGTATAGGTGCCAAAGCCCTGCTGCTTTCAACAGGACACATCAAGACATGGAGCAAGAAGTGGCCTGGTGTCACCCACAGCTGATGCCATTGTTGTAGGTGGATGTGCTGCATTTTCAATCACTAAGCAAAACTTTACACCAACAGAAATAGTACAGATTTATAAATGCTGCCAGCAGATGTCCAAGTGCACAGTGCAGAGATGGTACAAAAGGAGAAGATGGACCTCTGTGTTGTTCTGGTGACAGGTGAAGGACATCTAAGGAATGGAAATGGAAAATCTACTTTTAAGTGGAAAGTTTATAGCTGCCTCTACTACAATTTCAACATTTGAAAACAAATCATTTAAGGCAAACCATCTGAGTAGCAAAAGTTCAGTCTCTGACAGACAGTCAGCAGCTGTGGTTGCATAGGTGTGTGGTTACACAGCTGGGGCTGCACAACGGTGGTTGCACAGCAGTGTCTGCAGCACAGCAGTTGGTACCTCCAGAGCTGTTCCAAAATGCCAGAAACTTCATAAACCAGACAGCTCAGCAGGTCAGTCCAGGGGAATTGTGACTAATTGAGAACAAACTATCAATCTGCACCCCTGAAATGTTTCAGGGAGATTAGGTTTTTAGGATAAACTAGGCTTTACCTAAGAGGTAGAGCAGTTCTTTCCTACACAGGAACATAACCACATGTCAGGCCAAGTGCTGGTGTTGGACTTCTCTGTGTAGAAGAGCACCGCAAACAGAGAGATCTGACACTTTTTCCTGGCTCAGCTGTGGACACCTCCTGCTTTTTGAGAGGGCACAGAGTTCTCATGCAAACCATAAAAATATCATCAATAACGCATCAAAAACTGATTAAATATGTAAAAATCCTTATACAGAGACACCTAGCTATCTAACACATTGTGACAAAGGTGAAAGGACAGCTTTTGAAAATACATCCTCCAATTATCAGTCAGTAAGGAAGGGATGCCTGTTTTTTTGAAAGCCTAGTCATTTTAATATTTTAGTTTCTTGCACACATTTTTAAAAAGGAAGACAGTAATGTGTCTGGCAGAAATTGTGGATAGAATACTCAATTAGTTTTGGTGGGATTACCATACTAAGTAGCCATTCATAGCTAGACTGCATAATGTTGTACTGAATATTGAATTGGTGGATTGCAGAACAATTTATCCTACAAATGAAAACAAAAGGGAAAAGTTAAGCTCTAATACAGATCATATATGTTTTTACCTTGCAGTTATCATTATTCTGAGATAGCAAATTCAACAGCTCTGTGCTTCCTGACAGACTTAATTCTCTGTGGGTTTGTTTTTATTAAGTCAAATAAGAAATAGCCTGGATATCCTGGGTTTGGGGAATGGGGTATTTTTTGTTTAGTTTGGGGGTCTGTTTTGTTGGGGTTTGGTTTTACTTTTTCCCACAAAACTTTCTTGAAGATTAAGATTCTGGACAAATTAAGGAGATTTTACCTGTAAAGAGATTTCTTTCCCACTCAGAAAAGTTTTGAAAGCAATGTGGTGGATGTTTGTGTGATTATAGTTCCAGAAAGTAGTTTGTCTGAAAGTTCAGCACATGGGGGTCTCCCTGCCATTACACCTACTCTGTGGTGATCTCCCTTTTTACACTGCATTATACCACCTCAAGCTAGCCCTGTCACCTTGCAAGGTGCCAGGTGTCCTCCACTTCCATTCTGATTTCAGTACAAAGAAATTTTCTCTTGTGAGAAGAGGGGCTTTGGGTTCTTTAATCATGGGGAGGCCCACGCACCCCCAGGCTGTCTTACCAGGGATGGGACATGCCTGTCTCCTAGGGGGACAAAAGCCCTCACCAAAATCCTAGTTAAGCTCATAAATCGAGCTTTAAACTAGATGTGAGGGGGGAGGGGATGGAGGCCAGGCAGCATGGGAGTGAGCCTGGAGGTGAGACTTCAGAGGCAAAGGGGTGGTGTGCTGGCAATACCTGCCAGTATATCACCACTAAGGAAGAGGGGGTGAGTGCACCTGGGGATGGTAGGCAGCAAACTGGCACTGTGGCCTTAGTTAAGTCAAGGACCGCTCAGTTGGGGAGAAGCCCTGTTACGAAGGCTGTAGCTACGCCTGCCCAGCTGAAGTGCATTTACACTAATGCACGCAGCATGGGAAATAAGAAGGAGGAGCTGGAAGCTGTGGTAGGGCAAGGAGACTACGATGTCATTGCCATTGCAGAGACGTGGTGGGATGACTCGTACAACTGGAGCGTACCCATGGTGGGGTATAAACTCTTCAGGAAGGACAGGAAGGGCAGAAGAGGAGGTGGGGTAGCCCTCTATGTTAGAGAGGGCATTGATACCCTTGAACTGGACTACGGTCAGGATGGGGCTGAGTGCCTGTGGGTGAAAATCAGAGGAATCCATGGGCAGGAAGGGATTGTGATGGGAGTCTGCTATAGACCACCCAGCCAAGAAGAAGCAGCTGATGAGCTCTTCTACAAACAACTGAGTGTAGTCTCAAAATCGCTACCTCTAGTCCTTGTGGGAGACTTCAATTTCCCAGATATAGGCTGGGAGTATAATACAGCAGAAAGGAAGCAGTCCCGGAGGTTCCTGGAGTGTGTGGAAGACAATTTCCTCACACAGCTGGTGAGCGAACCGACAAGGGACGGTGCCCTCCTGGACCTGCTGTTGGTGAACAGAGAAGGACTGGTGGGGGATGTGAAGGTTGGAGGACACTTGGGGCAAAGCAATCATGAGATGATAGAGTTCTCAGTGCAGGGTAAGATGAAGAAGGAGGTTAGAACAGTCGCCCTCAGCTTTCAGAGAGCAGACTTTGGGCTGTTCAGAAGACTGGTCGGAAAAGTCCCGTGGGAGGCGCTCCTTGAAGGCAAAGGTGTCCATGAGGGCTGGACGCTCTTCAAGAAGAAACTCCTAGCAGCTCAGGAGAAAGTCATCCCCAGGTTCCGGAAAAGTAGCCGGCGGGGTAAGAAACCAGCATGGTTGAGTAGGGAGGTCCTAAGAGACATCAATAGGAAGAGGAGGGTCTACGACCTCTGGAGGAAGGGGCAGGCATCCTGGGTGGACTATAGGGAGGAAGCGAGAATGTGCAGGGAAAAAGTCAGGAAGGCTAAGGCCCAACTAGAAATGCGATTGGCCAAGACTGTGAAAGACAACAAAAAGTCTTTCTACAAATACATCAACAGCAAAAGGAGGGCTAGGGAGAATCTCCAGTCCCTAGTAGATGCAGAGGGAACAACAGTAACAGGGGACGAAGACAAGGCTGAAGTGCTCAATGCCTACTTTGCCTCAGTCTTTAACAGTAAGGAAAATTGTTCCCTCTGTGCACAACCCCAAGGGTTGGAAGAGAAGTATGAGATTCCCAAGGTCCAAGAGGAGGTGGTTAGAGACTTACTTGCCCAGCTAGATGCCCACAAGTCTATGGGGCCAGATGGAGTCCACCCAAGAGTTTTGAGGGAACTGGCAGATGTGCTGGTCAAAACCCTTTCCATCATCTTCCAACAGTTCTGGATGACTGGGGAGGTTCCGCTGGACCGGAGGCTGGCTGATGTCGTGCCCATCTATAAGACGGGGAGCAGGGAGGATCCGGGGAACCACAGGCCTGTCAGTCTGTCCTCGGTACCGGGGAAAGTCATGGAGCAGGTGATCTTGAGTGCGATCATGAAGCACTTGCAAGAGAACCGGGTGATCAGGCCCAGTCAACACGAGTTCATGAAAGGCAGGTCTTGACAGAGTAATCTGATCACCTTCTATGACCGAGTAACTAAACTCTTGGACGAGGGAAAGGCTGTGAATGTGGTCTTCCTGGACTTTAGTAAAGCCTTTGATACAGTTTCTCATAGCATTCTGCTTCGGAAACTGTCGGCCTCTGGCCTGGACGGGTGCACACTCTCCTGGGTGAAAAACTGGTTGAACGACCGGGCCCAGAGGGTGGTGGTAAATGGAGTTAAATCCAGCTGGAGGCCAGTTACAAGTGGGGTTCCCCAGGGCTCAGTCCTGGGTCCAGTCCTGTTTAATGTCTTTATCAATGACCTGGATGAAGGCATTGAGTCCTCCCTTAGCAAGTTTGCAGATGACACCAAGCTGGGTGGAAGTGTGGATCTGCTGGAGGGTCAGGATGCTCTGCAAAGGGACCTGAACAGGCTGGACCGCTGGGCTGTGACCAACGGCATGAGGTTTAACAAGGCCAAATGCCGGGTCCTGCACTTGGGGCACAAGAACCCTAAGCAAAGGTACAAACTAGGAGAAACCTGGGTGGAAAGCTGCCTGGAGGAGAAGGACCTGGGGTTGTTGGTTGACAGCCGACTGAACATGAGCCAGCAGTGTGCCCAGGTGGCCAAGAAGGCCAATGGCATCTTCGCCTGTATCAGAAACGGCGTGACCAGCAGGTCCGGGGAGGTTATTCTCCCTCTGTACTCGGCACCTCGAGTACTGTGTTCAGTTCTGGGCCCCTCACCACAAGAAGGATGTTGTTGCTCTGGAGCGAGTCCAGAGAAGGGCAATGAAGCTGGTGAAGGGGCTGGAGAACAAATCTTATGAGGAGCAGCTGAGAGAGCTGGGGTTGTTTAGCCTGGAGAAGAGGAGGCTGAGGGGAGACCTTATTACTCTCTACAACTACCTGAAGGGAGGTTGTGGAGAGGAGGGTGCTGGCCTCTTCTCCCAAGTGACAGGGCACAAGACGAGAGGGAATGGCCTCAAGCTCCGCCAGGGGAGATTTAGGTTTGAGATTAGGAAAAAATTCTTCATGGAGAGGGTGGTTAGGCATTGGAACAGTCTGCCCAGGGAGGTGGTTGAGTCACCGTCCCTGGAGGTGTTTAAGGTGAGGGTGGATGAGGTACTTAGGAGCATGATTTAGGGAATGGTGGGAATGGTTGGACTCGACGATCCGGTGGGTCTCTTCCAACCTGGTTATTCTGTGATTCTGTGATTCTGTGAAATGTGACAACCACTGCCCAGGATAAATTAAGGACATAGAAAAAAAAGAAGGCTTTACCCAGATCTTTGAATCTTTTTTGCTTATTTAAAGTTTAAATTGAGCCTTTGATGTTTAACTATCACCAGTCTGCTATCTGCATAGCTAAGAGGCAGCTGTATCCATCCTACATAGAATATTATGAATCGAATCTCCATCACAGTGCACCGAATTGTTCCAAAAACCACAGAAATATCTTGTAACATTGCAGCAGCTGCTGCACCTGAGGTGTTTGTTGGGAAGATGGTTTGCTTGGGGTCATGAAGTCAGAGGGGCTGGGGGTAATCTAACCTCCCCTGCTTTCTGAAGAATACTCTATTACCTTGCTTCCAGCCCATGAACTGTACTGCACCCTGCAGGTTGATCTCATAGCAGCTAATGACGATGTTAAAGTAACTTTTACATTTGGAAGAAACAAATCCCCTCATGAGGTGATACTAAAATTTGTTTCCTCCACACATTAGTCACAGAAACGGCTTTTGATTGCCAGGAGGAACTCCTCATTGCTGTGTGCACCAGCTGACAGATCCAAAAGGGATATTCATGAAGTTGGCTAGGTAGCCTGTTTGCCTTCAGCTCTGAAAGGCAGAGTACTGGCTTCTTCCAGACTAATTTACACCTTTTCTATCAGTGATTTGTGACTGGAAAAAAGCTCAGCCCAAGGTCTGGTTCCAGGCTCCCAGACATTTTGTATATGAAAACCACAACTCTCTTCTACTTTCGAATTAAGTCCCCATCTCAAAAGCAAACAAATAACAACTTTTCACATATTTCTGATGGAGAAATGATGATTTATAAAAAATATTGCAGACTGCATCTCTTAATCCCTTCTGCAAGCAGGCATGGGGACTAATGAAAGCTACATTAATTAGCAGAAACTATGCTACTGGATATACTATACTACTATCTACTTCCTGGATACCTCTGCCATGGCTCCAGGACTCCGCAGCAGTAACAGAGGACATTTCACTAATAGCAAGCTAGAAAGATCTCTGGCTGTTCCCTCTCTCCTGGTGATTAAAGAATGGCCCTGTCTAAACTCTGTCTGATGACACTGACAGCTAATTAACAGGATAATTGCAACACTCTCCTCTTTTAGTTACCTGCTCATCACAGCACAGAATTTTTCTCACATTGCAGCTCCTCAAATGGGCTGTGCTTGACCTTCTAGTGCTGGAGGACACCATACTTGCCATACCTGCCACCTTCCTCCAGTGGTTTCCTTCTACTCTAGTTCTTTTTTATTCTCATCCAGAAGCATCTCTATGAGCTCTCAGTCCCAAATCAGGGCCCCTGGCCACTGCAGAGTACCACACCTCAGAGGCTTTCCTTAATCCACTTTTGCTAGCTGCAGCCTCAGTGGCTATAGCTGGTCCAGTTGCCTCTTCTGGAAGCCCTGCCTCTCCAATCTTCATCCTCAAAGGACCTTGCACCCACAATCAATGGTTACAAGCTGCAAGTCCCTGTTGGGCTAAGGGACAGGGTTTAGGCACAAGAAAATCCAAACAGGTTTGCCATGCAGAGAGCATGCTGGTCCATGATGTTTAGCTCTGCATTGCACCTTACATGCCATATTTCAGGAAAGCATTAGTAAAAGAGCCAAACACAAAAGCAACTCCAAAAGCAATTGGCATGTTCTTTTTCCTTACAGATAAACAATAGTTAATCTGCTCCAGGAACAAGCACACAATTCTGATATACCGACGAAGTATGGACTTGTCAATATGACTGTACAGCAAATAAACATTAGCTGCGTTTACTGTATGTAATGAACATTTAATTAGCCATTGCAATAAAATCCCATTGAAACACTAAACAAAGGAACTAAACTAAGAACTTTTCAAATGCCTGTAGCCTTATGACACCATCGTTATGTTCTTGGGTCTTGGGGTATAAATAGTTCACCCAAAAGAGGATCTCTTTGATGGCTTTTAAAGCTGGTATCCACAGTGCAGATGGTTGTACACAGCTTGTGCAGAAGTGCTACACTATAGTATCTTCAAAGGTTATTTTAGAACCTTGGAATACAACTGCAGTGAGTATCATACAATGAAGTCAATGTATTAAGCAGACAGTAATAGTAAGAGCAATGTAATAACCAGAGAATTAGTGAGAGTGACCTTGTTCTTCTCAGTTCATACATTTTTCCTCCTTCAACATGTTTGTTTGTAAATGGATTGCATGTCCCAGGCTCCATTTTGACTGATTCCTGATTTCTGTTCATGCAGATGTCCCATAAGCAGCTATGACCACAAAGAGGGCTCCCTTGTGGCTCTAGGATCATGAGTGGATTTTGATACAACAAGGCCAAGTCTTCCTGCTCTTGGAAGCTTGAGTAGTTATTTGGGGGAAGCACTCATGGACTGAATGTGACAATAAGGAGAATGGGTTTCAAAGCCAAGCACTGTGATTTTCCCTCCCAGGAGCATGGTGGACCCTTAACAGAGTTGGATATCTGCATTCTCCAATACTGTCCATATAATCCAGGGTAAAAATCTGTTACTGGTGACTGCCTGACAGGACAGACCTTTGGAGTGAGGGGCCAGCACATGCGCTCAAGAAATAAAAACTTATTATTTCATCCAATTGTTAGAGTTTTGGATGTGAAGGGGTTTTCTGACTGAAAAGTGAAGCTAGGATGCTTTGCCAGAGCTTTTTTTTTTCCCTCTGTAAGTTCTGCAATGGGGAGAGGAAAGATGGACTGGCCAAATCCTTGTTATTGACTCCACAGGATTTGGTCAGGGCCTTTATGGTTTGTAAAACCAAAGATTGTACAGGTGGCTAAAAGGGGAAAGTTTGGGAATGACTACATTTGTAGTCCAAATTCCAATATAGCCCTCTAAAACTCCAGTGACTCTAGAACCACTGTTGACCATTGGGTCAAGAATCAAACCATCCTTGTTTCCAAGAACCTCACTTTCCCCCAAATCACCTTTAATTTTGGAGCTAAAATGCTATAGACTGGCTTTAGTGTTTCCATTCCCATTCATTCCTCGTTAGAGAAGTAAGAAAGACTTAGGGAAAGGGAAATGCAAACTGACTGGAACTTGGGGCTGCTGCATCAAGTTGGACCATAAGCCATTGAACCGAGCTGTCCACTCAGCAGCAGCTGGCACGGATGGCAGCAGAACTGTGCACGAAGCCATGTGAAGGGCACAGTCCAGGCTAAGTTCTTGCATTAGTCCTTGGGTGCCAGCACTACAAACATACTCCAGACTCTAAGACCTTGTTCTGCTTTATGCCCCCTTGCCAAAACTGTTCCTTACTGCATCAGGCAAATGATCTCTCAGTAGGTGTTAGGTTATCCATTGTACCCAAAAGGGGAAGTTGCACCTGTAAATCACTTGCATCTGTAGTCACTAGGGTGCTGACTGAATTCCCTGTGGCATCCAGGTGTGTCAGACCCCAGACACTCCACTGCTTATGCCTTTTCTAAGAACAGAAAAAAAAAAGTCTGACATCTGCCTGAAAGGTTACTCCACTTGGTTAGTATTAAAATATGCTAATTTATTCATGGCAAGGAAATTATCTTGCGGTGCACAAAACTAAACGCTGGTTACTGCCATCACTTACATTTCCGTAGCTTCACAAAAAACAATGGGTTTGACTCTGAATTTACTCTCACTCATTCTGCTCCCCCTGTGAGGAAGTCCCTGGGAGTCACCGTGAGCATTCTGAGGACCTCCCAGACAGACTGGAGTACTGACACCTGAGGAGGGAAATATCAGCTCACTATTTGAGTCTGGTCTTAGAAAAGGTGTAATATTTAACAAGCCCTGCTTATTATGCCTTTCTTTGTTAAATTATCCCATCCAACAAGGATGAAGGACAAACTGAGCATAGGATAAAAATCCTACCCCCTTTTGTGTTACTCCCTGCTTTCAGATGTCTTCTCTGCATACCTCAAGAGCACAAGACTTTCCTTGTGGTCCCTGGTCACAAGACAGCAAGGTTTCTAAATCAGCTTTCACTCTCTGCTAAAAATAAACATTGGACTTTGCCAAGTAATCTGGCAAAAACCCTGTTTCTTTTGCCCTGTGCCACCTGTTCCCAGCAGCGCAAGAGCAAACAAATAATTCCCTCTTTGGAAGAAAGCAGCTTCCTGGATTCTTCTCTCATTTTAGATACTTATGCAACAAGCTCCTCTTCCACCAGTGATCAAAAGTAGGCTCACACCTGGTTTAACCAGGTTTATTTTTGCCTTATGTGGTGCAAAGTACCCACAGCATGTTATTTAATGAGCCTGTATTATGGACTTTCTACAGTTACTGTCTCTAAATAAAAGAATAAAAACAAGCGGATCACATCTCTGCAGTCATTGGAACTGGAAAATATGCAGCCTGCTTGGAAATAAGAGAAAGTGAGCTACAGAAAGTGCATTTCACAAGAAAGTCCAGAGGCACAAATCAGACCCAGAAATGGAACCCAGTCCCTACTCATCTGAACCCACAGCAGGAGCATGGAGCAGGAACCAGCTCCAAATTTCACAGCTGGTCCTGCTACCACCAGGTTTTGGAGCAGCTTGAGCCCAACAGGAGCAGAATTACCAGGCTGGGCTGAGGTGCCCCGTGGGAGGTGAAGTGGAGGACAGGGTCTGATGCTGCTGAGGGCTCCCCAGTGTTGATCTTTGACAGGACTTTGACAGCATTAACTCAATTCTACGTGATCTGGTCTCATCTCAGTGCTGCAGGTCCGATGACATTTCAGTACTCCTGCAGGTCTTTATGCAAGTTTCTCACAGGCTACGTTTCATTTAAAGCCACTGGCAGTTTCTCTTGGAACTGAGTTAAATAAACTATGATCCCTGCCTCAGAAAAGCAGGCAGTATTGTTTTGTTGATACTTTAGAAGGGGCAAGGCAAATTTGTCATTAAAAAAAGCTATTTTAACCTGAGGGAGCTTGCAAGTACTTCATATGTGAGAGCTCTTTGATTGCACTGCTTATAATTACACTAACTCAGAGCTTTCACCAGGCTTTTGATTTATGAATATGCATGACTGTGATCTCTATTTTAATCCATCAAATTGCTGTCATCCCTAGGTCGTAAGGTCTTTTACACAGGAACCTTTATAAGATGGTTTTATTTGCTAATGCATACTGCAATGAAAGGGAAGTAAACCGAGTGCAGTTCTGAACAGCATGTGTGCAGTTGCAACTCATCTGCTGAGCTGCATGCAGCTGATGCGTGTCCTGCTTGCACCTTGCAAAGGTCTCATGGTGAGACCCACCATTAGAGCAGAGGTTCTGAAACACTGGTGTGCCTGACCATTCATGCTAATAACCAAAGAGACAACGTGGCTTGTGTAGCCAGTCATTCCCAGCACAGCTTAAACATTAATCTGAAATGACTCTCTACTGATGTTCAGCTCCTGGTGTAGCAAAACATCACATAGGAAAGCAATTCTGCTTTCACTGAGCATTGTGGGAATTTAATTTCTGATGCATGCAGGGCCTGAGATTGCTAGACTCTGAACTGTCAACAGACTGAAAGTACCTTCGCAGCTGAAGGCTTTGGAAAAAACTCTGTTGCCTCTCATCAACTACACATGCTTCTGATAATTTTGTGTGTTGGAGAAAAATGAACACACAGTAAGAAAAGAGCCACTGTAATCATATGCTCCATTCTAAAAAAGGCATCAGGAGCTTGAATACTTCACATTTTTGGGCTTTTCTTGTGCAGCACTCAAAATGACGATGTGGGAAAAGACAGAACAACCCACTCAAAAAAACCCAAAACCCAAACCACCAAAAAACCCCTCTCTGAACTCCTGCAGTTTGATTACAGCCCTGGAGATCAATTTCTTTCATCCAGTATCACCAGATAAAACTCTAGAGCAGTGAGTGGCTCTGGGAGACACTGAGGCAGGACCAACATGGGTCGCTTCATTTGCACTGCTGTGGTAGTACAGGTGCTGTGAGACAGAGCAGAAGAGGGACAGTCAGCTGCTTGCACTCACTGCATCGCTCCCGGCTGCAGCATCTGATGTAAGGACCTCACCAGCACATCCCAAGTGACAGGGGACAGGACGAGAGGGAATGGCCTCAAGCTCCGCCAGGGGAGATTTAGGCTTGAGATTAGGAAGAAGTTCTTCACAGAGAGGGTGGTTAGGGATTGGAACAGCCTGCCCAGGGAGGTGGTTGAGTCACCATCCCTGGAGATGTTTAAGGTTAGGGTAGATGAGGTGCTTAGGAGCATGATTTAGGGAATGGTGGGAATGGTTGGACTCGACGATCCAGTGGGTCTCTTCCAACCTGGTCATTCTGTGATTCTGTGATTCTGTGATCCTCATCCGGGCTGGTGCTGCTCCGAACTGTTGCTGCAGATCATACCTTAAGGGACCTATCGAGATGGGGCAGGTGTGGTATAACAGACTCGCCAGGCCCTGTGGATGGAAAAGATGTTGTTTTTGCAAACCAGAGCTGTTGGCAAGACGGAGTGACCAGCAACAGACAACTGCGTCTGGAAAAAAAGATAGATTGGGTGATGGTCTAACTCTCATATCAGCTGAGTGACACCTGGGGTGAGACAGAGGCCTCACATGCTGATCTTGCTTCAGTTGAGAGCAGATGCACCCTCAAAACACATAATGAGTTCCTTCCCTGAAGGCATTGCTGCAGGCTGCTGGCTACCCAGTTTGGGCTGCCATCCTCACTCATTAACCCCCTCTGTACCAGTCTCTAAGGAGTATCTCACAGATAACCAGATTCTGACTTGTAGCAGAAACGTATATAAGCACGAGCACATAAACCTTTAGTCATAAACCGTCAACTAAGTCTGGGACTAGAGATTTGATCTAGGCACACCTAGGTGTCCTCTCCGAGGGGACACATAGAAAGCAAGGGGGTCTATCTTAAACCTTGTGACGTGATGGGAGGGAATCCCTCAGCCCTCTGTCATAATCTCAGCTGTTTAATGTGATGACGGGTGATGCCAAGAAGAAGGCTTAGTGATCAGTGGCTGCAGAATTGAATCCTCATAGTCAAAAGCATTTCAGTACTGGAAAAAAAGGAGGACACAGCACACACCAAGACCATAGACAGTCATTCAAAGTGTTGGCAAAGAGAAATCTCCCGAGTTCTGATTGCTTGGCATCAGAGACCCAGAGCAAGCCGTTTCAGTAGACCTAGCAATCAAACCATCATGTTTGTGAGATGGTGCTGGGTTAACAGGCAGTGAGTTCAGCACAGCAAGGCTGGACAAACCTACTGCCTTCCTGTTTTGCTGATTTCAGCCCTTTTATTGCAAAAGCTGGGAAGGAGTAGATGGAAATTCTAACATGTCTTAGTAGTGGCAAATGAATGAGAAGCATTTCAGTTTGAAAATGAATTAAAATGGAGAATATGATCAAATGAAAAGGGGGAGAAGATTCTAGCACATCATTTGTGATTTCCAACTGCATCTAACAATCTTGCGACACTTGTATTGGAATGTCAGTTTTTACCTATAATCTGTGCTGCGCTGCCACTGAACACCTCTTCAGTGGTGCACACTTGTGCCAGAAGCCTCTCATCTCATCATAGCTCCCTGAAAGTTTATATATTCCCTTGCCATAACCCAATAAGTAAAGCATAAAGTGACTGGTTTCATTAAAGGATAAAATTTGAGTCATCTACCCAGAGTATTACCATCTGTTTGTTTTTCCTCGTTTCCTGTTTGTAGAATAAGTAATTCATAATTATATGCAGCTAGATTTTTTGAGTAAGTCTTTTAGCAAAAAGGCTGTTACACCAGTGCAGTTACTGGGCTACAGGGACCTCTAAATCCACCCAGCCTAATGAGGATGTTGGTGATGCAAAGGTGTTGCTCCCTACACTGCAGACAGAATGCAGCACTGAGCTCAATCATTCTGGCATCCTAAAAAATATTCCTATGTAAACACTGCTTTAAAAATAAAGAATATGAAAAATATTAATTCAGGACAAAGGATATAAGTCAAGACACCATCTCTTTTTAGATCAGCTAGCACAAAAGTGAAAATTAGTGAAGGTTTTGGGCACACAAGAGTTTCTTCAGCTCTGCTGTGGAAGCAGAAGGATTCGCAGGTGTGTAACAGCAGAGAAAAGTTATCACAGTTCTCTGAAAGGAATGGCATTAGTACCTCTGAAAGGAACAGCATTAGTACCTCTCAAGTGGAAAGATATTAACAGGATGGAGAGAAAGGAACAGAGGTAAGAGGAGACAAGATACTGTAGAAAATATGGAGCACAGGGAGGTTACCAGGGAGAAGAGAAAAAAGATGTCATAAAAGCAGTATACCTAGAGAGCCACTGATTTTTGATATGCAATAAGATGTGAATTTTAATCCCCAAGCTCAAGTTTGGCAGAAGTTTTGTTGAGTTTCTTTAAATCAGTTTTTGAAAGAGCAACTAAGAAGAGTTTGCATTTCTCTTCTAAGAGACTTCTAAAACGTCTCTACATAGCCGTAAAACTTAACAGAAATGTGTGAGCATATGTATGCGTGAATGCAGTATATTTTGCTATGGCTTGAATATCATAGAACCATAGAATCACTAGGTTGGAAAAGACCTCTTGGATCATCAAATCCAACTGTTCCTATCTGCCACTAAACCATGTCCCCAAGCACCTCATCCACCTGTCTTTTAAATACCCCCAAGGACATGACTCAACCACATCCTTGGGCAGCCTCTTCTAGTGCCCAATGACCCTTCCTATGAATTTTTTTTTCCTGATATCTAGTCTGAATCTTCCCTAGGGCAACTTGAGGCCATTTCCTCTTGTCCTGTCCCTTGTCACTTGGGAGAAGAGGCCAGCTCCCTCCTCTCTACAACCTCCCCTCAGGTAGTTATAGAGAGCAATAAGGACTCCCCTCAGCCTTCTCTTCTCCAGGCTAAACAACCCCAGTTCCCTCAGCTATTCCTCATAAGGCCTGTTCTCCAGCCCCTTCGCCAGCTTCGTTGCTCTTCTCTGGACACACTCCAGAGCCCCAACATCCTTCTTGTGGTGAGGGGCCCAGAACTGAACACAGGATTCAAGGAGCAGTCCCACTAGTGCCGAGTACAGAGGGAGAATAACCTCCCTGGACCTGCTGGTCACGCTGTTTCTGATACAAGCCAGGATGCCATTGGCCTTCTTGGCCACCTGGGCACACTGCTGGCTCGTGTTCAGTCGCTGTCAACCAACACCCCCAGGTCCTTCTCCTCCTGGCAGCTTTCCAGCCAGGCTTCTCCTAGTCTGTAGCACTGCCTAGGGTTGTTGTACCCCAAGTGCAGGACCCGGCACTTGGTCTTGTTAAACCTCATGCCATTGGACTCTGCCCAGTGGTCCAGCCTGTTCAGATCCCTTTGCAGAGCCTCCCTACCCTCCAGCAGATCAACACTTTCACCTAGCTTAGTGTCATCTGCAAACTTGCTAAGGGTGCACTCGATGCTTTCATCCATGTCATTGATGAAGATACTGAACAGGGCTGGACCCAGCACTGAGCCCTGGGGAACCCCACTTGTCACTGGCCTCCAGCTGGTTTAACACCATTTACCACCACTCTCTAGGCCCGGTCATCCAACCAGTTTTCCACCCAGGAGAGTGTGTGCCTGTCCAGGCCAGAAGCAGACAGTTTCCGTAGCAGAATGCTGTGAAAAAATATATTAAATATACATATATCATGTATATTCAAATAACATCTTCCTATAACTCATCACATTGTCTTCAGAGAAGATTTGCATCCAGCCTAATGGGCTGAAGAGGACATAGCCAGGACTGTGGTTTGTGCTCAGTGCCCCTGTGAGGCTACTGGCAATGGAAGTGGCTGCTTTAAACTTGGTGAAACCACATTAAAAACTGTATCAAGTCTTTATGATTACACTCTTGCAAGATCATTTCAGGCTAAGAATTTCTAAGGGCGCGAAAGGTTACTCATAACGTGTTGCCTACCTGAAGTGAGCATGGGGGATGGAGATAAGATTTCTAGGTGGTCAGTAATTTCAGGGTGCATACTTGCTGCAAGAAAATTTAATATTTGCAAACTAATTTTTGGAGAGAGGTTAAAATTTGACAGTGGGATATAGGTTTTTCAAGGAGAAGCATTCTCTAATTGCTGCACAGGAATGGGTTGCTCCCAGGCACAGGAACAATGACTGAGTGCGGAGAGACCTCAGTGTCCTTCCTGCTTACTTCTCTCACTGTGTTTTCATTTGACTCTATGTGCCCTCATTAAGCAGCTATTTGATGTGGGACCTTTGAAGCAGGCTTTAAGCTGTGATTAACATCTCTGTTCTTGGGACCTCCTTTGGTTACACGGAGGCTTTTCTTCACCTTGTGTTTTCTGAGAGCTTATGGAAAGACAACCACAATCTGCAATTCAGTAAAAAGTTGCACTGAGAACAAGAAAAAAAGCATGATTTGTTTGTACTGGAAGATCAAGCATGTAGTGGTTGAGGGATACTTGGAGGAAATATGGAAGACACAGAACTGCCCCTGATAAAACTGAAGTGCTATAACTCTCCCCTGTGATAATCCCAACTCTCCCATTTATTCTGACTATTCACTGTGGTCAAAGTTAGGGTGGAAATCAAATGAAGTTTGAAGTTGCTGCTGATGCCTTCTCTAATGAACACAGAAAAACTGGAAGCTTTCTGAGAAAATAAATTACAACTCTTGGCAGGCTGCCATTACAGTAGATATCCTCCCATAAACAAAAATATCTACCAACCTATTTGCATGGTTATGGACTCATTCATTGTCATCATCTGCCTCTCCTTTGGGTCTATAGTGAAAGCAAGTCTGGGATAATCTTATTTTTAAAGTATTTACACTATCCTCAGTTGGGAAAGAGCACTCTGAGAAGGTGTGAGAGCCTCCAAGCACCACTCCAGGCAGCAGGAGAGGAAGCATAGACATATATATCCATCGCTTGTGGAGCAGGTAAGGTACAATTGAATCCCACTAAAAGGAAACCTGTCTTCCTATAAAACATCAAGGAAAAAGCTTCTGTTAGTCCACACAAGTTTCTTTTTTTCTTTTTTCCATTCTTTGATTTTGCAAGAACAATGCTGTTAAAGCATATTTAACTTTCTCTTCTCAGTCTGATCTAAGGATATATTTTTTTTGAAAAAAAACCCCAACCAACCAGTTGAACAGCCTTACAGCTCCTGAAGAGAGGTTGAATGCTTCGAGACTGGGCACTCAGATGTGACTCACAGCTGAGCAAAAAGTCAGCTCTGAAGGAGCTTATGGGGGACGCGGCAGTAGGAGGACGCCTAGGACTAAGAGATCATGAGATGATAGGGTTTTCTGTTCTAGGCGAAGTGAAGAAGGTGGTTAGCAGGACAGTAGCATTAAATTTCCATACAGTCCCTATTGGACGCAGAAGGAACAACAGTGACAGGTAATGAGGGAAAGGCTGAGGTACTTAATGCCTTCTTTGTCTCAGTCTTTAATTGTAAAGAAAGTTGTTCCCTCTGTGTACAAACCCTGGAGCTAGAGGAGCAACATGAGGCTCCCATGGTCCAAGAGGAGGTGGTCAGAGCCTTGCTAGCCCGACTAGACGCCCACAAATCTATGGGGCCGGATGGGATTCACCCAAGTGTATCGAAGGAGCTGGTGGATGTGCTGTCCAAACCCCTTTCCATCATCTTCCAACAGTCCTGGAAGACTGGGGACGTTCCACTGGACTGGAGGCTGGCTGATGTTGTGCCCATCTACAAGAAGGGTCGCAGGGAGGATCCAGGGAATTACAGGCCTGTCAGTCTGACCTCAGTGCCAGGGAAAGTCATGGAACAGATGATCATGAAGCACATGCAAGAGAACCGGATGATCTGGCCCAGTCAACACAGGTTTACAAAAGTCTGGTCTTGCCGAACTAACCTGATCGCCTTCTATGACAGAGTGACTCGGCTGCTGGACAAGGGAAAGGCTGTGGATGTGACCTTCCTGGACTTCAGTAAAGCCTTTGACACAGTTTCTCACAGCATTCTGCTACAGAAACTGTCTGCTTCTGGCCTGGACAGGCACACAATCTCCTGGGTGGAAAACTGGTTGAATGGCTGGGCCTAGAGAGAGGTGGTAAATGGAGTTAAATCCAGCTGGAGGCCCGTGAAGTGGGGTTCCCCAGGGCTCAGTCCTGGGTCCAGTCCTGTTCAGTATCTTCATCAATGACATGGATGAAAGCATCGAGTGCACCCTTAGCAAGTTTGCAGATGACACTAAGCTAGGTGAAAGTGTTGATCTGCTGGAGGGTCGGGAGGCTCTGCAAAGGGATCTGAACAGGCTGGACCGCTGGGCAGAGTCCAATGGGATGAGGTTTAACACGGCCAAATGCCGGGTCCTGCACTTGGGGCACAACAACCCTAAGCAGAGGTACAAACTAGGAGAAGCCTGGCTGGAAAGCTGCCAGGAGGAGAAGGACCTGGGGGGGCTGGTTGACAGCGACTGAACACGAGCCAGCAGTGTGCCCAGGTGGCCAAGAAGGCCAATAGCATCTTGGCCTGTATCAGAAACAGTGTGACCAGCAGGTCCAGGGAGATTATTCTCCCTCTGTACTCGGCACTAGTGGGACTGCTCCTTGAATCCTGTGTTCAGTTCTGGGCCCCTCACCACAAGAAGGATGTTGAGGCTCTGGAGCGAGTCCAGAGAAGAGCAACAAAGCTGGCGAAGGGGCTGGAGAACAGGCCTTATGAGGAGTGGCTGAGGGAACTGGGGTTGTTTAGCCCGGAGAAAAGGAGGCTGAGGGGAGACCTCATTGTTCTCTATAACTACCTGAAAGGAGGTTGTGGAGAGGACAGTGCTGGCCTCTTCTCCCATGTGACAGGGGACAGGACGAGAGGGAATGGCCTCAAGCTCTGCCAAGGGATATTTAGGCTGGACATTAGGCAAAAAAATTTCATGGAAAGGGTGATTGGGCACTGGAACAGGCTGCCCAGGGAGGTGGTTGATTCATCTTCCCTGGAGGTGTTTAAGGCATGGGTAAAGGAGGTGCTGAGGGGCATGGTTTAGTGTTTGATAGGAATGGTTGGACTCAATAATCTGCATTTTCTCACTAATTGCTTCTGGTTATTCTGTGTGATTCTGTGTATGTGTGTGAGCTGCATAGCTGTGGCAGGGGACAGCCATCCCTTCTGTTGCTGACTTACAAATGCCTGCCTCTTGTAAACAAATAAACCATAATCTGCATAAATGAATTTACTACCTTTAGCAACTCTGATGCTTTCATTTGACTTGCATCCATTTCCAGCTGTACTAGGGAAATTTTCTGGAGGTGGGAGCTCAATGGCATGCATCTGAAAGAAAACAACAGCTGTAGAATCCAATGCACTTATAAATTATTTCTAAAACCTGGCATTTTCTGAGAATTTTACAATAACTGTTCTGATCCTTCCAAGCAGCAAGTTTGTTTTTCAGATCCCCATTACAGAGGAGCTGCCAAATCTCACCTTTAATGAAGAGAAGTCACAGCTCTGTAAGAAACAGCATTCTCTTTTTTTGCCAGGAATTGAGCCGTGCAAATCCCAGACAGTGGGGCTCCAGATTGTGCTTCCTTGTCTTCAATGAAAATGCATTAATGAACCAATAGTCAGTGTGTGTCTGATGTATGAAAATGGGCACACATCATACTGTCCAAATTAGAGACAAATGAGGTCTGTGGCTTTGAGATTGCCCTCCTGCCTAAGTGCTCTTAATACGTTCTCTGAATATCATGATCGGAATTTAAGCTTTTCCTCACTGCACTGATCAGTCTGAACGGTGTACGTAGCCTGAACTTCCTACATCATCCATGTTAGAGATTTCTGCAGCGCTACGAAGCTCTGTACTCTTTTCAAGCTCAGAAATCTGATCTTAAGAATTATTGCACTATTTTCAAAATATGCAATCAGACTTGAAAGTCACTTGTCCTGTCTCTGATGTGTCTGCAAATGAACACCTTTCAATAATAATTTTTTTACAGTTGGACTACTGCAGCTGCAAACCTCTCCAAACACGATTGTTTTTTCTTCTGACTGGATGCTCAGCATGGCTTATCAGGGAGTAGATCCTATTCAGAAAGACTAACAGGATTGGAATGGTCCTCTCCCCTGAAAGTATCAGCAGCGTGCAGATGAAGGGGCAGGAGCTCTGTACAGCGCCACAGCAACAAAAGCAGCTGATCTAGTGAGCCTGGCAGACTGAAATCAAATAGATGGCAGACACTTGATCATCATCTCTGTTTCCAAATTCAAGGAGAGTGTCTACAGTTAGCAGAGATAAGGGACTGAAATAGGTCCTATACCAGTTCTTGGAGAGGTAGACGCACTTGCATAACTTTCATTTTGTTTACAAAAGGGAAAAAAGCTACATGTGCGGTATTAAACTCATGTTGTGAGACTTCCATATACTGTGAAAAGTAGCAACAGAAGGAACTTTTCCAACTAGTGATCAAACATCACTTGTTTCAAGAGCCAGTAAGGGCTGAACTCGATTCCCTGAACGTAGTGTCTTTCTGTTTGATATCTCAGTATGGATATCTCTATTGGATATGTGCAAACAGAGGGTTTGTTTTTTAAAAGTACCTCCTTCAGTTTGGACTGGGTGATTGAGAACAGCAAAGACTGCAGTTTTCCCAAACCCAATCCCTCCAGTCAAATTCAGCAATGTGTCTTTCTCATTAAATGATAAGGTCTTTCTCCAGGAGAGTGATCATAATTGGACATAAGATATTAAACTGGTCTGAGAGTTAAATTTAAAAAAGAAAATTAAATAGAAAAAAATCAATATGTGGAATAGGGTGATATTATTATAGACTCTGTCATGAGAACTATTTAAATAATGAGAGAAGCCAGGTAGTCTTACAGACTGGATGGGTTTGCACCTACGTGTTGCTCCTCTATAAATTGTGGCAAGGAGATATGACTGAAGGAGTTTTTCCCAGGTCTTTTAATTAGAACAGAGTAAGCACGTGGCCTCCAGGAAAGGGAGCCCTGGAAACTGCTATCCTCCACATATCAGTCAAGGGTCATTCCATATTTAATCATGCAGCTGAGATTTCTACCTACCCACCCATCACTGGACTGCAACACTGACTTTGAAGGCTCATTCCTATGGTGAGGAAGCTATCACTTCACTCCCTGGGCTGTGCACTTCACAAAACAGAGTTGTGAACCTTTAACAACCAGGAAAAGGACTAGAGCTGCTATTTGATATTTATTGCTGGGGAAGGATCAGACCTCATTACTGGAGTTACTTGGAAGTCCCATTCTTAGGGAACACAGTATGGGGAATATTCTCAGACAAAGAGAACGCCTCAGATGAATATGATTTTATATAGAAAATGCAAGATTATACACTCAGAAACAAAATGTATTCAAGAGCCTTCCAGACCCCTGCATTTTCTCACTAATTGCTTCTGCCACTAGGAGCCTCCTGAAAAGCTGTAAAGACAGCCTTAGAAACAATTTCTTCAACAGCACCGAAATATGCCAAGGAATCTCTGCAACTTCCCCACATCATCCCAGCACAGCATTTTCCAGGTCTTACTTAGATTCCCTTTCTGAGCATGTAAAGATGATTTCTCTCCCACTGACACCCTGCTGAATACCCACAATTTTCTCATACCTGGTTTTAATCCTTGGTTGCAGTGCCTTGCAGGAGAAAACCCAATGATCAATGCAGACTTCCTCTAAATCATTGGCTCTGAGAACAAGCACATCAGGATTCACATTGCAATATGTTCCCATGGACCTACAAGAGGAGATGAATCCCAAATATAAATTTTCCTCACTGGCTTGCAAATACTTCTGGCACTTCAGGGAGTCTCAGCTGACACCACTTGTATTTCCCTAGGGAATTTGTCATCCTCAAACTTTTCACTTAATGTTAAGATATTTTTCTTCTTTTTTCCTTAGCTTGCAGTATGTAAAGTCTGCAGTTCTGTTACAGCATCTGCAGCTTACGGGGGGGGAAAAAAGCTCCCTCAATTAACTAGCACGTGGAAAATTCCAAGCATCAGCCATTGTGTAAAGTAACTTTCAGTTCTAGTAAGTTTGTGGGTCAAAGCCTTCATCCCTCAGGGCCTGCTCTGAGCTCCCTGATTATGGCTTGAAGGAAGACCTTGCTCTTTGAGCCCTAAGCAGGCAAGGATCACTCACTGTTCCAGAAGGGATTCAGCCTTTGACCACTTTCTCTGATTCCCAGTACAGGGCTTCTTTCATTTGGTTCTCCAAGAGAAATCCTCACCTTCAGAAAATCAAAGAAGGACTGCTAGTTCCTCCTATATCAAACACTGTTTTGTGTTGGGAGCATTCCATAAGGCACAGAAAACCTTGGCATCAAAAATTTTGCTGTTAGGATAAGGGCAGCAGCGCAGCTTCCTTATCTTGACATTAGGCACTTGGACACCGAGGTCTTTCACTACTATTCAGTGATACCATGTTGGATCTCACTGTATTTCTCTTTTCTAGACCATTCTGTAAAGACATCCCCAGAGACTGCCCACTTGGGTTGCTAGTTGCCTTAAGATTTGAGCTAGAATTCAGGTGACTGAATGTGAGTGTCCAGAGACACCGATTTCTCCAGTTGAGCTAGTTAAACCAGATTCCTCTGGAGCTGATATAATCCACCATTGCATAGGTGGAATTTAAGCTAATCCTATGGCAGATGACTGAAACAGTTCACATTAGTTGTACTTTGTCTTTTAGCTTTTCATTATAAAAGATTCTCCAAGATACATGTTCATGTGCCTAGAAATAGTTTCTGGAATTAGCTCTTCCAATCCTCCTCAGGATTTGAGATGAGACTGACCATCCTCGGTCCTCCTTCTTGCTCTTCTTGAAGACAGGAAGGACATTCACTTTCCTTGAGTCTTTGTGCACTTCTCTCAGTCACCATGATTGATGAAAAATTATTGAGAGTGATCTTGCAATAACACCTGATAGCTCCTCCAACACTCTCAGCCTATGTAATTATGCATGTCCAGTTTACTTAAGTATTCCCTGAGCTGATCCTCTTCCACCAAGGGCATATCTTCCTTTCTCAAGATTTTTCCCTCTGGTCTCCAGGATTCCTGAAGGCCAGAAAACCATCAGGCTGTAAATAACACATGGAAAAGAGAGGTCATGGACAGGCTCATCTGTCATTGAAGCAAAAAAAAAAGGGTAAGTGTGAAATGAAACTTGCTTTTCTGTTTTCTGAGAATGTTTTGACAGTGCCTCATAAGATGTGCTGTGCAGAAACAGCCCTTCGAAGGGCACAAACTTCTCCCCAGCCTTGCTCACCCTGGGAATGCTCTATGTATTCCCAAGTGCCACCTGCTGTCACCTCTGCCATAGCTCTGGTACATGGATCAGACAGTGCTCCTCAACCCTAAGCAGTTCCTAACGGCTGCACAGACTGGCCACAGCCCCCAGCGAGCCCTAGTTGCTCTGTCACCAGGTCAGAGGCAGCCCAGCTGGAGGGTACATAAAAATCACAGGAGATCAAATCTTCAAAAGTATTTAAATCTGACTGCACTTAGCTTTGCCCTCCTGATCATCAATTCAAAAGTTTTAGCCTTGAACATAAATCTTTCCATTACAGGGAGGGAGATTTATAAATATAGCTGGCTAAGGGGTTCCAACCAGGTCCCAGACATCTTCAGCCTCTTGTTTCCCCCCAGGTCACCTACTTGGGGATCCTTTCTGTGACACTCCTAGTGTTGCCCCTCTCACCCCTTCTTTCTGCTCACATTCCTCCATCCCATCACATTTATACAAATAAGTGCCTGCTACTTTCTGGAGAGAGAGAACTTTGTTGCCTGTTTTACTTGTCTGATGGCTTGATAGCAAGCAGAAGGTGCCAGCAGGATTTTCTGAAGCTATCTGTTCAAGGCTAACACATGTGTGAGACTCCTACCTGCATCTTTGTGTGTCTTTAACAATAGGTACGTGGTCTGTCACCTCATGGAAGTGTTACATAAAGGATTCAGGTTCACAAAGCTCATTGACTGGAGAGTGTGGTAACAGATGCACCTTCTTGCAGTGTGTTTTCTTTTGCTAGTGAACAAATACTATAAAAATGTAGAACAGAGGGACAGAAATCAGAAAGGGGAAAAACGGAAACTATAGAACTGCAAAAAGGAAAACTTGTTCTTTACTGTAGCAGCAGGCCAGAGTAGGAGAAGAAAAGATGACTGATTTTGGTTATTACAGGCCTAGGTGCCATGGCAGTTGAATAATACTGAAGAAAGATTGTACCTTTTAAAGCATGGTTATTTTTTTCTAACTTTTTCTCTGTTTCTCCTCAGATTACCAGGTAGTGAGTTTCTTCTGTTTTTACTGCAATTTCTAAAATCTCAAAAACTTCATCTAGTCTCTTGATCTGGTACTTTTAGGTTGACAGGGACCTCTGGAGGTCATTGAGGCCATCTTCTCAGACAAAGCATGGCTGACTTTGAACTTAGATCAGAATGTTCAAGGCCTTATACAGCTGCTTGAGATTAGGAAAAAGTTCTTCACGGAGAGGGTGGTTAGGCATTGGAACGGTCTGCCAAGGGAGGTGGTTGAGTCACCGTCCCTGGAGGTGTTTAAGGTTAGGGTAGATGAGGTGCTTAGGAGCATGATTTAGGGATTGGTGGGAATGGTTGGACTCGACGATCCAGTGGGTCTCTTCCAACCTGGTTATTCTGTGATTCTGTGATTCTGTGACTGCTCGAAATCTCCACAGACAGAGATTCTTCCATTTCTATGGATACCTGTTCCTGTGCTGAAATGACCAACGTGCCACTGCACACTGCTGCCTCCCCTCTGCATGGAAACATATACCAGCACAGGAGATCCTTGTTTTTCTTCATATTCTCATCATGTTAATTTTTAAATGTTTACAGACCTGAATTAAGAAATAACATTGCATGTTTAAGAAAATTAGCATCATGAAGAAATTTTGTCCTGTCTCTTTTTGTTATCTTCAGAATCACAGAATAAACAGGTTGGAAGAGACCCACTGGATCATCGAGTCCAACCATTCCCACCAATCCCTAAATGATGCCCCTAAGTACCTCATCCACCCTCGCCTTAAACACCTCCAGAGACGGTGACTCAACCACCTCCCTGGGCAGACTGTTCCAATGCCTAACCACCCTCTCCATGAAGAATTTTTTCCTAATCTCAAGCCTAAATCTCCCCTGGCGGAGCATGAGGCCATTCCCTCTCGTCCTGTCCCCTGTCACTTTGGAGAAGAGGCCAGCACTCTCCTCTCCACAACCTCCCTTCAGGTAGTTGTAGAGAGTAATAAGGTCTCCCCTCAGCCTCCTCTTCTCCAGGCTAAACAACCCCAGCGCTCTCAGTCGCTCCTCATAAGGCCTGTTCTCCAGCCCCTTCACCAGCTTTGTTGCTCTTCTCTGGACTTGCTCCAGAGCCACCACATCCTTCTTGTGGTGAGGGGCCCAGAACTGAACACAGTACTCGAGGTGCGGTCTCACCAGTGCTGAGTACAGAGGGAGAATAACCTCCATGGACCTGATGGTTACGCCGTTTCTGATACAAGCCAAGATGCCATTGGCCTTTTTGGCCACCTGGGCACACTGCTGGCTCATGTTCAGTCGGCTGTCAACCAACACCCCCAGGTCCTTCTCCTCCAGGCAGCTTTCCAGCCAGGTTTCTCCTAGTTTGTACCTCTGCTTAGGGTTCTTGTGCCCCAAGTGCAGGACCCGGCATTTGGCCTTGTTAAACCTCATGTCGTTGGTCTCAGCCCAGCAGTCCAGCCTGTTCAGATCCCTTTGCAGAGCCTCCCGACCCTCCAGCAGATCCACACTTCCACCCAGCTTGGTGTCATCTGCAAACTTGCTAAGGGAGGACTCAATGCCTTCATCCAGGTCATTGATAAAGACATTAAACAGGACTGGACCCAGGACTGAGCCCTGGGGAACCCCACTTGTAACTGGCCTCCAGCTGGATTTAACTCCATTTACCACCACCCTCTGGGCCCGGTCATTCAACCAGTTTTTCACCCAGGAGAGTGTGCACCCGTCCAGGCCGGAGGCCGACAGTTTCCGAAGCAGAATGCTATGAGAAACTGTATCAAAGGCTTTACTAAAGTCCAGGAAGACCACATTCACAGCCTTTCCCTCGTCCAAGAGTTTAGTTACTTGGTCATAGAAGGTGATCAGGCTACTCTGGCAAGACCTGCCTTTCATGAACCTGTGTTGACTGGGCCTGATCACCTGGTTGTCTTGCAAGTGCTTCATGATCGCACTCAAGATCACCCGCTCCATGACTTTCCCCGGTACCGAGGTCAGGCTGACAGGCCTGTAGTTCCCCGGATCCTCCCTGCTCCCCTTCTTATAGATGGGCACGACATCAGCCAGCCTGCAGTCCAGCGGAACCTCCCCAGTCATCCAGGACTGTTGGAAGATGATGGAAAGGGGTTTGGCCAGCACTGGCTATTTCTAGAAAATTTGAAAGCAGGTACAGCATAATGCTTCATCTCTAAGGAAGTTCAAGGAATATTTCAAAGGCACTGTCAAGGAGGCAGCTTGAGGGAAACATACAACTTCTACTTATAGATTACACTAGTAAATCATTTAGTGCATTAGAGGAGCTTACCTAGGAATATTTTACATTGCTAATGGCCTGTGCGTGTGTGCAGGAATCTAGCATTTATGATTCAGGTGGTAGGCAGTATATATAAAATACATTAGTAGTCAGTTTGGACCCTCTATCATAATTCTGTGGGGAAACGAGGCACAATTCAGCTGCTACTGAAGTCAACATGTCTACCTGAAGATTCCTCAGTGGGATTGGACTTAGTATCTGGGACTTGAATGCTTGTGCAACTTTTCAGAAACCTGCTTCTGAAAATAGCTGTTATGGATATTTCAGCTACTTCCAGATTCATGGTCCATCTTTCCTTCCACTTGTGGTCAGCAGGTACGGTCCAGGGCAGCACTCTCTCTGGATATCGAAGGAATCCATTTTATCAACTAGCTAGCTGACATTTAGATAACAAGCATAGCTTGATGTCTGAAATTGCTTGATCTAGTAGGGCTTTTATGTAGAGTAAACATAATCCTGTACTAAGACAGCTCCGTCTCTTAATGAGCTCTGTGAGATGAAAGAGTAGGCAGCGGGTCAGTTTTGAGCTACTCCTGCTAAATAAGGCATATGTGACTTGTAAGAAAATGATATCCATGAGAACACTCAGCAAATAACTTTCAGACTTGGCTGAACAGAAGACTTAAAGAGCCTTTTCTTCTGAGCTTTTTACTCCTCTCTCAATTTTCTGCGCTTGTTTCTTTGTTTTCAGCTATTAAGTCAATAAGCTCAGCATAAGAGAAGAAGACGACAACATTGGAATAACCAGACTGTGTGCTTTTACTTGAATTCTCCTGGAAATTGATATGATTCCAAGCCTAGCATGGCTCAGATAGAGATGGTTTTGCCCTGCACAGACAGTTACAAGCAAGTTTGCAGATGACACTAAGCTGGGAGGTAGTGTCAATCTGCTGAAGGGTGGGGAGGCTCTGCAAAGGGACCTGAACAGGCTGGACCGCTGGGCAGAGTCCAATGGCATGAGGTTTAACAAGGCCAAATGCCGGGTCCTGCACTTGGGGCACAACAACCCTAAGCAGAAGTACAAACTAGGAGAAGTCTGTCTAGAAAGCTGCCTGGTGGAGAAAGACCTGGGGGTGTCAGTTGACAGCGACTGAACATGAGCCAGCAGTGTGCCCAGGTGGCCAAGAAGGCCAATGGCATCTTGGCCTGTATCAGAAACGGTGTGACCAGCAGGTCCAGGGAGGTTATTCTTCCTCTGTACTCGGCACTGGTAAGACCGCTCCTTGAATTCTGTGTTCAGTTCTGGGCCCCACACCACAAGAAGGATGTTGAGGCTCTGGAGTGTGTCCAGAGAAGAGCAACGAAGCTGGTGAAGGGGCTGGAGAACAGGCCTTCAGGAGCGACTGAGAGAGCTGGGGTTGTTTAGCCTGGAGAAGAGGAGGCTGAGGGGAGACCTTATTGCTCTCTATAACTACCTGAAAGGAGGTTGTGGAGAGGAGAGTGCTGGCCTCTTCTCCCAAGTGACAGGGGACAGGACAAGGGGCAATGGCCTCAACCTCCGCCAAGCGTGGCTCAGGCTGGACATAAGAGAAAAATTTTTCATGGAAAGGGTCGTTGGGCACTGGAACGGGCTGCCCAGGGAGGTGGTTGAGTCACCATCCCTGGTGGTATTTAAAGGATGAGTGGATGAGGTGCTGAGGGACATGGTTTAGTGGTTGATAGGAATGATTGGACTTGATGATCCTGGAGGTCTTTTCCAACCTGGTGATACTGTGATTCTGTGATCCCTCTACAAGGCAGCAGTGGGAAGTAGATGCTGGTTGAGCCTAGTACAGGGCAGAGCTTACCCTGCCGCGCAGCTTTTGCTCATGGAGGAAACGTTAGAAGGCCAGGACAGAAAAGAAGCGAGGTGATGGCTGCACAGTCCCCATGGATTTGGCTGCTAGAGACTGATTTTTGCTAGTCCTGCCTTAAACCATTTATTTTCAAACTGCAGCAGAGGCAGTGTCCTTCAGCACCTTAACTCATAAGCATCTCAGCTGCTTTTGCTGCCCAGAGAGTTCATGCTGCAATCTTGCAGGTAGGGAGAGGCCCCTGGAATAAGCATTCCCCCTCAAAACCTTCCTAGAAGAAGCACTGCACAGACCCACCAAAAAGCCATAAATAATACTCTGCCATTTGTGTGCCTGCCATCCTGGGAGGAGAAGACTGGACCTGAGCCCAGGTGGCGTCCTTCCACTTTACTGTCTCTGCCTTTCCTCACTTTTCTCTCTTTCTTTCTTTTCCCTTGACACAGTTTTAGCAAGCCAATGCCAAGCTTATTCCTAAGAATGCCTACACAAATAACTTCCTTTTTGGACCAATTGTTCAGCATTGTTTTGCCTTCTTTTAACCTACTGGGCACTGAACCCATAGGTTTTATGGGGAAATCCAGGGTCTTACCCTGGAGAAACATGGACTCTCTGGTTTAGGTCATGATACTGGCTTACTCAGCAGTGCTCCAATGGTTTTAGGTAGGATCCAGCAAGTACTGAAAAAGTTAATGTTCAGTTTCCCATAAAATAACATAGCCCTGTCTCCTCTATCTTGAGCATGCAAATATAGGCACTCATATTGCTTTCTCAAGCATATGCATGAAGTGAAATCCCTTTGTATCCCATTGTGCCTGTTCTATTGCTTCATATTCATATTTCTATCAGCTGGAGAAAATCCCTTCAGATTCACTTAATCAAATCTGTCCCTTCATAGGTGCATTGGTTTACACCAGAGATATATCTAGCATTTCCTACTTTTGTCACAGAAGAGGCAGCAACAAGAACAAAGACACTTCATTAGCATAAGAAGAAATACAGGGAAAATGCTCATCAACGGAATTTCCACATAAGATCCTTATAGCATTACATCATAACTTTTTTAGACTGATTATTTCTTTTTAATTGCATAAACACAGAAGGTGATTCCATCTTTTACAGCATAGCTTATGGCCTGAAGTCATTTGCCAAAGAGACATCACAGTAGCAAATAAACTTAAACTTGCTTTGAAATTGGAAAGGTAGTCACAATATATATGCCACTGCATATACCAGCTCCCCATGGGATATCCAGGGGAAAGCTATCTGATTAAAATTAGCAAATGTTACAGAAAAGCATGCTGGCAAGAAGGCAAGATAATCTCTTCTAAGCCAGTATCCTATCAAGTGAATTTAGTGAAGAAATTCAGAACTGAAGAAGGAGATAGACTTCATTAAGTTGTGGCTTAAAATTGCCTACCTAACAACTTTCCTTCGAAAAATATTTGTTTAGTGGAATTCAAACTTTCCTCCTTAATTGCCTGAAACAAATATCTGTATTGGCATAAAATTTTGATTCCTTTTTTTTTTTTCCCCAGTTTGGAATGAAAGGTCAGAAATGCTGGAGTTTCCCATTGCCAGAAGCTGTTGTTTTTGAAGAGCTCAAAGGACAGAAAAAAAATCAAAAACATCCTTCTCAGACTCTAATTTCAGGCTTACTACATGCCTTTCAGATCCCCCTTGAACAGATACAAACTTTCAAAATTAACAAAATCTATGGAAAAAAACCCTAAACAAACCCCAAAGAAACAGCAAGAAGCGTCAGGAGAAACACAAGGAGAGCAGAATACACTTGCAGCAGATGCCAAGGGGAAATGAATCACCTAAATACCAGAGTATACCAGAGTGTGCTACTGAAGACAAAAGGATTTAGGGGGACAATATCTATGCATCAGATCTTCACAAGCTGATGAATTACTGTCAACTCCTGTTTCAGCAGAGTGAGAAAAGATTAAACTGCCTGTCCTCCTAACAATATGCTGTACTGTGTCATGCAAAGTACAGTTCTTGCAGTCCTTATCATTGTTCAGAAGTGAAATTGGTTATGCTCAAGCTCCCCTGAAAATACAAAGATACTATAACTAAACCCAGAAAAGAAACCTGACTTAGACAGTGGTGCCCCAAAGGCACAGGTCTGTTGCTAGCCATAATCCCCTCAGTAGTTGTTGCCGCTGCCTGGGGCTACCAGCTCTAGCACATCAGAGATGTTTGCCCAGATGACTGCCAAACATGTCAGGTTGAGATGAACCAGCATCTCCAGGTGGGGCAGAAAGCTACAGTTACTGGCTGTACTGGGGTCTACGCAGGCCAAGCTCTCTTAGGACGAACTACTCCTTTGGTGGGATTAATATAAACAAAGGTGGAGAAGAGTATGTCAGAGACATTCATCTGACTTCGCTTAGTAGTGGTTGCAACTAGGCATATCAGTGTCTATTATCTCACTCTAAAGTCAATATCTAAAATACCCCATATACATCATATTTAAAACTCCCTACTTTTTCTCTCCATTGGC
Source organism: Clamator glandarius (assembly GCA_033459285.1). Classification (NCBI taxonomy): domain Eukaryota; kingdom Metazoa; phylum Chordata; class Aves; order Cuculiformes; family Cuculidae; genus Clamator; species Clamator glandarius. The sequence continues at coordinate 1,926,626 of JAUNZM010000036.1, read as the reverse complement.
AGTGGCAAGAGCTTAGGATGAGAAGCTCAGGTGGAGATATGTGCACTATAGCCAACCAAACTAAGGAATGATATATCTTTCCCTATCTAACCACAGCAGAGGCATTTTTGACACAAAAATCTATGTCCAGTCTTTTTAAAATGAATTATCTGCAAAAGCATGTACTTTAATGACTTATTTATTGGTTTGTATGTAGCATATAATCAATCAAACTGCTTTGTTCTTCTCACAAGGCGTTGAGCTTTATTCATTTACAATGCCAGTAAATTCCTGTACTGAGAGTGCATCCAGGCTGCTTGCTAAGAGCCCCTCGGGAAAGACTGATAAGATTGTTCTGGTCATTGTTTGTCTGCTTCTGCCTGTTCCCATTTCTGACATAATTCGATTACTTTAGGAGTAGATCCCTTCCTTCCTTGCCAGAGGCAATTGGCTGCAAGCAGTAGCATGGATGCAGACGAGTGTTTCAGAGCCCTGGAGAAACTAAAAATAAAAAAGATCTGCTTTGACATAGGCAGTAAATTACAATTGTAAGACTATCTGGCCTCTAAGTAACTTTTTAGACTGTGAGAGGAAAAAGAACATCAATATACTAATAGGAGAAGAGGCGATAGTTCATTTTGAACATTACCCTTGTTTTCCCATGAAAGAGGACCCTCTGGGGGAAGACAAGAGATTTCTATGTGTTTTCCTAGTGTCTTCTGAATCTCAAGAAACAGAAAGGCTGGATGAAAATGGTAATTTTCCTCCATCTTAACATTTCAAATAGAAATCTGCTGCAGCCACCTGCTTGTCTCCAGGACTTTCTGTTTTGCCTAACAACTTCTATTTTTAAACTGGCTGAACTCCTTTCCCTAAGGAATTACCACAGCTACTATCACCCTGCCAGTCCTACCCTGCTTTGCACTCTGGATTACATTTCCTCACACGTTGTGGTCTTACTGCTATTTTATGAATTTTGGTGGGGCATTTCTCCAGTTCCTTAGCAATACACACTGCATGGAAGTAACTGGCATGAGGAAACAAAAGGCAGACATGTGTCTCAGTCCTTTCTGTCTGTCTCCAGACTACAGAGCACACTCCATATGGTTGCTTGCTAGTTTAAATTTTTTTTCCCGCTTCTTATCTCTGTCCTTATTTTAAATATGATCTTCATATTTGATTCCTGTGGTTTGTAATTGCCCTTGACTTAATAGTAGAAAAAACATAGCTGTTCAGTGTGTTAGCTTGCAAATTTTGGTAGCTTTTGAAGTGATTTATTCCTCAAGAAATACTCTGCAAACACACTGGAGAAAGGTCATTTGAGTATTATCACTCATTCATTTACATGACACTAGGCTCTGTGTACCACACACATGACCCAGGATCTCACAGTCCTATGTATTAATCATGAAGAGATGCAAGCGTTTTCAGCACAAGACAACAACTGATTTGTTTCTCATCTGAAATCTCTTAGTCATTTGCTTTTCCTCCAAGTCCTATGCATGAGTATGTATTTATCCTCTGAATGACTGAGAGGAGCAAGCAGCTAGGACATGTCACAGGATACAGGACCACACTCTGATGCAGAATCTTCTCAATCACACTCTGCATCACACAGCAAACAAAACAGCTCATGGAGCTTAATGAGATTTGGAAGTTGTTTTATTTCAGCTGAAACCAGGACAGAAGTACTGTTTATAATTTCCCATTATAAGTGTATATATCTCCCATGAAACACTACCTCATTTGTTTGTTCAAAGCATTAAAAACCTGTTTCTATTGTGCTTTCTTTCTAATGCATCCCCTGCAAATGCACATTTGTGGCCCAGCTGTCAGAACTGGGCAATGCTGCCACTAAATGGTTTTATGATTCTATAAAAAAGATGAAATCCAACAGCTCTGGAAATACAGGTCAAAATCTAAAGACGGGTCAGAACCAAAACCTCATCTCTGAACACAGGCACAAGAGAGCCTGCATCTGGCCCATACTTGGTCTCATTTATCTCCAGATGGAAAATTCATAGAGGCAGGGACGTTGTTCAGGGTTATTTTTTTTTGTCCAGCACTTAGCACAGACTAGTCATGGAATTACAGAATGGTTTGGGTTGGAAGGGACCTTAAAGATCATCTAGTCAGGAATTTAATAGGTAATAGTACTTTATGTCCTGATCCAACACTGAGATCACAGAATCATATAGGTTGCAAAGATCTTTAAGATCATTAAGTCCAAACATAAACCTAACATTGTCAAGTTGACAAAACCATAGCCCTGAGCACCATGCCTACAAACCTTTAAATACCTCTGGGGATGGTAACTCAACCACTTCTGCAGGCAACCTGTTCCCATTCTTGATAACGCTTCTGGTGAAGTAATTTTTCCTAATATCTAGTTTAAACCTCCTCTGGCACAACATGAGGCTGTTTCCTCCCATCCTATCACTTATTATTTGGGATGAGAGACAAGCACCCACCTCACCACAACCTCCTTTCAGGTAGTTGTGGAGAATGATAAGGTCTTCTCTTGAGCCTCCTTTCTGCCAGTTCTTTCAATTGCTCTTTATAAGACTCCAGACCATTCACCAGCTTCTCTGCCCTTCTTTGGACATGCTTCAGTGCTTCTGTGGACATGCTTCAGTGTTCTTGTGTTATGTTCACAAAACTGAACATAGTATTCAAGTTAGGGCCTCACTAGTGCTGAGTAGAGGGGGATGATCACTTCTCTAGTCCTGCTGGCCACAGAATTCCTGGTGCAAGCCAGGATGCTATTGGCCTTCTTGGCCACTTGGGCACAGTACTGGCTCGTATTCATCTGACTATTGGTCGACACACCCCAAAATCCTGTGGCCTGGTCCCACCCTCCTGCAAGGTCCAATTCCTGATGTAGGTCCATAACCACCCTTCAACATCAGTAATTTCAGCAGGAAACCACTCAGACTTTGAAACAGTAAAATGAGGCACCAAGTCCTCAGTGTTCAGCACATGGGCTGAACATGTCCAACAATACAGCCCGGAGAGCCAATGAATGTAGCAGAATAAGGCAATAGCTCAACAGGGAATGGTAAGGAGCCTCTTCATGACATTCAAGCTTTTTTGTCTCCAGCCATGAGCTTTTGTTGACCTTCACTCAATGACCCTTATGGATTTAAATGATACAATTTTAATAGTCCTTTAAAGGGGACTTCCTTACCAGCTGTTCAACACATCCCATTGTCTGAGATGTGGTTATGTTTTGCATATTAAAGACTTAATGTATATTGGGAAAAGATATGATACAGCCAATTTGTCTACAAAGGTCTTGGCTTCACAAAGGCATTGAGCGCCCTTGTCTTCACAGCAGGCCAAACCCAGCCTCAGAGCCAATACAGCTCTAACTGGGGCACCCAGAGAAGATGGCATGTGTTTACTGTATAATTATTTTATTTGTTTTTTTCTCAACCCAGAGAGGCTATTGAAGAAGAGGAATAGCCCAGCTTCTGCAACTGGACATTCCCCCCATCCAAGGCTTTTCTGGAGGCTGCCAACTGACAGCTGTGTAATTCCCTTGGGTCTGTACCAAGATGGGTGCAGAGGACATCCCCCTTGGCACTCCACCTCACCTCACTGCTCCCAGATAGAGAGCTCGAAGTGCTTTTTGACTGCAAGTTGGCAGCTCTAACTGTGCCAGTGAGGGCATGTGGGTAGTATCAAATGTTTTCCCAAGATGTGTAGAGGTCATGTCCCTCCCAGCTCACAGTAACACAAGGACTGTGCAATGTTTTGGGAGACTGCCCAAGGACACCTGGACATATGCTGCTTTCTGCTAGCACAGCATGGAGAGGAACAAACAAATCAAATCCCATGGGAACAACAAACAGGGTGCAAATACAGTTCGGAAAGGTCTGCACTACTCTGTCCTGCACAGACATGGAGTGTTAAGGTCTTTTTCTCACATGGCTAGTGGAATCTCTGCAGGCCTGCAAACACTGAGAGCCCCTCTGAAACACACTGCTTGGATGAGGAAGGGACTTCTGTTTGCTGGCTCTCATAGTCCTGGTGCCAGGTGGAGAGACCTGGTAGGGAGGATGGGGCAACCCCTTCTATCAAATTATTCAATGTTAACAATGTGCCCACATCTCCTAAATAGCTGCCTCTTCCGTACAGAGATTTTGAGGGGAAGGCAATGATTATTTACCCTGCATGTTCAGATTGTGTGAACACTCCTGACAATTTAACAATCTAAAACCCACTGTGCAGTCTGTTTGCTAGCCACTTTTCATCCTATAATGAATGCTGGGATCACATGAAGCAGTCATTTAAAACAATACAGTGAAATGCCTCTAACTCTTCCTCATCCATACAAGTCTCTATCCTCATTGACCATCAAGAGACTGAGATGTCAGGATGTTCCATGGGTATACGAAGTTGAAGGGTTTTGATGAACACTAGTAAACTTGAATACTGATAACCGTCAATAGGCAAGCTACTAGCTCTTACCAGTTGGAAAGTAATGTTACAAACTTCTTTATCTGGTGCTTAAAATAGGTCTCTGTTGTCTTTCACTGAATTTTCACCTACTACATCCCCTTTGGGGCATTACCTCTTATTGTAGTAACTTGGACAGGTACTGTAATTCAGCAGACCACAGATACCTTGTCCCATTTCCATTGTTTGGTTACTGTCTGAGCCAGACAGTAGTTCCGAGAGGTCCAACCTTCATCTGCAACAGCCATTTGAACGTGTGGGTTTTTTTCTGTCTGTGGACAGAAATTATTTACTCTGCATCCAGAAAATTAGGCAAAGTCTGCAAGGAACATAAATTTCTTAACAGGCTTACATCCATTTTTCCTCTTTTTCTACCTCATAATAGCAAGACTGTTATTGGTTACACAACTTAGCATAAAAGATCAATTTTAAAATCCACTTCTAGTACAGGTTTTGATTGATTGCACTGCCATGTGGAACCTGAAGGAATGTGTTGGCCAGAGACAAATACACGTATTTGAAGAAAACCATACTATTCTCAGCTTTGCAAGATATGGTGAAGGCACAGGAGTGTAAGATTGAAAATCTATTTGAATAATGAGATAAGAATTCAGTGAGAATATGCTGTCAACTTGTTCTTCCACACTATAGAATAGCAGAAAGGTGTTGGGGAGAGATTTTATGGCACTGGCAAACCAAAGATCAATCAGTAGACATAGCCATGTGGCATAACACAGTTTGTAATCTGTGTGTGTTCTAAGCCAGACCACTGAATTTGAAGACAAAAACACATGTGGTTTCAGCACTGACTGAACTAGTTCCTCACATAGACATGTTTGCAGTCTGCAGCACAGACCCACCAAGAATAAAATAGACGGTATTTACAAAGCACTCTCCACACAGTGCTGTCTTTTCATTCTTTTTGTTCTCTTTGTATGGGACCCAATATTTGTCACATACCATACTGGTCCATGCCCAACTAGGCACCACAAGTCACGCAGTCAGCTAGTTCAGAGGGGAAAAATGTGTAGGTACTTCTTGCCTTCTCCACTCTCAAGTGCTGAGTCAGGAACAACTATGCAATGGGTCAAGAAGACATACAGCTCACACAGTGATGTTCAGCCAGCTACAGTAAACAACACAGTGATGCTTTGTTAACAGTCAAAATAATAGATCAGAGTTGCGAATTAGAAATAGGAGGTATGACCTCCCTCCAAATCAGCAGACCTCTGATTTGAGGGGAGTATTTCTGTGTCAAAGCACTTTTTCGCATGTTGGATAGTCCAACTACCCTTACATTGAGGCTGTACCAGAGGTGGGAATGAGGCAGAAGGGCCGTCTTCATCTGCATCAGCATGGCATAGCATAAGTCAGAAAAATGACAGGTATATATTCAATTTCTGCTCTAATTACTGTTCCCAAAACCTCTTTTACTCATCCCTTATACACATCCTACATTGAGGACATGGGTTGTTTTCATAAAATAAGGGGAAAAAACCCCAAAACTGCTATTAAAATGGCCAGAAAGTGATGGGGGATGAGTTTTTGGTGTTTACTCCAAGCACACTGGCTGGGTTGTATGCTCCCTGTCAGAGGAGAGCATATGTGTGAAGCATAAGAAGTAAAACTGGAAAGCCTTCACAAAACTAAAAGGACAAACATAGAATCATGGAATAGTTAGGGTTGAAAGGGACCTTAAAGATCACCTAGTTCCAACCCCCTTGCCATGAGCAGGGACATCCCACTATATCAGGTTACCCAAGGCCCCATCCAACCTGGCCTTAAAAACCTCCAGGGATGGGGTATCCACAACCTCCCTTGGTAACCTATACCAGTGTCTCACTACTTTCATGGTGAAGAAATTCTGCTTAACAGTTTATAAGTAAGCAAAAATAAGCATTAGTGACTTAAAATTCCAGTAGCTACCAGCTCTTGTAGCTTTACAAAGTATTTTTCTGAAATCCCCTGATGCTGAGGTAGGTCATATTTGGCAATGAAAAATATATCAATTTTTCTTTAAGCTGTTTCCATTCTAAACCTTAGTGTGGACTTGAGACTTTTCAGCCTCTCTGGAAATCTTAACAGAACTACATGTGTTTCTGGAAGGTTTGTTCTACTCAAACACATGCTGCTAGGCTTCATCCAAGAGTCCCATGGTGGAATTCTAAGCTCCTTCCTTCCAATTGTCACAACAAATTATTTAACAGTCTTTGCTGTCTTTAATATTTATGCATTTAAATAACAAAAAACAGATGGCAAATGAAATTTGTTGTTGTATTTTAAAATAATCTCTTAGGGTTTCATCACCTTCCTGTTTATGGAATATTTGGCAAACTTGATATTGGCTTCACTTTTAGCCTGAAAAATATTTTTCCATTTGTTTTATATCTAACACCAGCAATGCAATGAGATCAGATAAAACAGTCAGTAGGATAGATCCAGTGATGCATATTCAAAGGCAGGGGCCCTAAACTGTATCTTTTGATGAGAGCCAGGCTTCAGGAGTTTATTTAGCCTCACAACATAGGCTGTTAGTTTTAGTGCTACTATTTTGGGTTTACAGCTGGGAAATGAAGGTACTAAGAGGTAATACAACATCATTGTGGTCATTCAGATTTTTGTACAGCTGTGAATTGAGGTGGTTTTGAAAACAAAGACATTTGCAGCCATTTCATGGCCAGTATTAGCAATGCTTGCACTAGCAGAGAGTTTGGTAAATCAGACTATTTGGTGCAAGGTTTTTTCCTCTATGCTGTATGTGGCTGCAGGAGTTTCCAGCTGGTCCCTGGACTACAAGTCTGTATTAGTTGTGTTGCCCCAAGTTGCCCAAGGAAAGGTCTTCTACAAACCTCTGACCTCCCATACACTGCCCCAAGAAGGGTTTCACTGAGCTCATGTGTGCTATGCCAATATCAGGAGTGAATAACTTTCCTGTTGTCACCACCCATGCAGGGCTTTGCACATGGATGCAACCCTTGTTATTGCTGTTGCTCCTGCCTTATTTCAGTAAGAAGTTAGCACTCAAACAAAAATATCCCACATGGCCTTTGCACAAACAGCTGGTTTCATCACTTTGGAGGGTGTTAGGTTTCAATACGGAAGCGAGCCAGGCTGTAAACTGACACAAAGCCTTTCCTTTGCCAAAAATTCAGTTAAAAAAAACAGAGCAGGTGTCTCCCCAGCCTAGGACACATCTCCACTATCTGCCTGTTCATAGACCCTCCTCAAGTGGGATGCAGCAGGACAGGGGATCACAGAGAGAACCATGGAGCAGATTCAATAACTCAGTCTCTTCCAGCAGGCTTTCTGTAGGAGTATCCCAGAGCTGCCCTGATGCTGAGAATGCAACTCCTGTTGTGAGGGGAGGTTATGCATTACCAGCAGAGTTTTGTAACCATGCTCTGCTGTGCTGGTATTTTCTAGACAGCAAGATGAAAATGAGAAATTTTTCAGAACTGATAAGCACTGTATGCAGCAGTCTCTGGGTAAAGGGCTCTTAGCTGAACCATTTCCATATTAACTCTTCTGGAGCATCTTTTCTGAATGCTAACTCCAAAAGTTAAAAAAACAGGATTAATGCAGAAACTTTGTCTTTCAAGCTATCAGATCTAGAAAAAACACCGTTTTCATTTGCTTTGTGCCTCATATCTGAGTCATGAAATCTACTTTTCAAGATTCCCTGCAAGCATAAGGAATTAGGAGCTCAGACTGTCAAATATGGCCATGTAAGTTAAGAACTAGAGTTATGTGAATATGGAAACCAGACGATGGGAGGTAGGAATAGTCAATCTTTTCAGACATCTTTCTGAATAATAATAACTGAAACCAAACATAAAATTTTGCAGTTACAGTAGATTTGTGGTTCCCCTTTGTCTTTTTCTACAGTGTTCTACCTCTTTGTTATTTTTTATCCGTTTGAGACTCAAATCAACAGTGTGAGAGTGTTGTTTAGGGCTACTAGATACAATTATTCAGAGATAAAAATAATGCTAGTGGAAACACAAGGTAAAGAAATTTAAATATACAGTATTGGCTTCCCTTATCCCTGTATTTTACCCTTATTACATAAATCATGGCAATATCCCATTGTAGACTATCAGCAAATGAAAGGTTTTATAACAACCCACAATCCACTGAGACCAAGCATTAAAGTTTTAATATCCTAAGACGTGATGATTTACATTTCCCAAGAACTGTGAAACCCCAACAAATGCTGAATTATCAAATCTTTAATCTTTAGCACTATGTTTTACAGCTGCTATGAAAGGGTGTACAGAACAATGATTTTAATGATGTTACTTCATATTCAAACTAAATGTATCAGCTTCTGTTCAACTTCTGAAATGAACATGAATAATTTACAGAATTAATGGCCTATGACAGGTACACTTCCCAGCTACCCCATGCCAGCAAGAGTGAATGACTTATAAGCACTAAAGTTCCCCAAATCCTTTACTGAGTCCCAGGAATTTTCATAGTAAACTCATTTAGTGTTTCTATCTGATTTCAGAATCACAGACATAGAAATGTTTCTCAGAGCTCCAAAGTATACCTGTGCTTTGTATTGGAAGTGTAGGGATGGAGAAGGAGATTTCATTATCAGAGGTACTAAATGTGGTTTTGATGTGGATTAATTACATACACCAGGTGCATCTTTTAAATATTGGATAGGTTTGCACCCCTTTTCCTGTTTTTTGCAGTCACTTTTTGGCATGGATCAATGATTTGATTGTAATAATAATCAAGTAATTAACAGTCATTAAGTTTTTCTTTACAGTCTGCCTGGCAAGTTGTAGCACTAGTGCAGTAACTGTGGGAGTGAACACTCAATAGCAGATCAGAATCTTTCAACATGAGAAAATCTGTTTCTTTGGCTCCTTCTTAGAAGTGTTGAATATCCCACAGAGAATATATTTATACATACAATGAATTAAAATGCCATGCTAACAGGTTGTAGCCTTTTTTCCTGCATGAAGCCAAAATGGTAGAAATACAGGGTTACACTATGGGTTTCCTCCTGTTTGCGCCAGTTGCGTGTTTGTAGAGTTGAATGTACTCACACAGTTGACAAGAGAATAAAATTGTCAAGAGCTGGAGCAATCCCACTGATCAGATGTGAAATGAAGACAGTGAAATTTCAGACTACTCTCAGTACAGAAGACATTCAATTCTTCCTTTCTAATATGCGTGCCAGCTGAGGACATGCTGCTCCTCTTACTAGTTTCTTTTAGCTATCTTTTTTCCTGAAGGCTTCAATTGTCAAATCAGTTGAATCTTTAGCAATTAATAGGTTGAAGTTCTTTATATATTTCAGCAGACAACCTGACTCAGGAGACAACCCAGGCTTCTGAACTGATCATTTCGAAGAAGCAATTCCATCAGTCATTGTATGTACCTTTGAAACATATCTTTGTGTTCCTAACTGTTATTTTCATTCAGACTCCTGATCATGATTACATGATGAGCAGCTGAGGACCAGCACGAAGGCCAGATGGGTCAGGTTTGATTCATCCATCCATCCCTTCAGTGGTGGAATCTGTCTGCTCATCTTAGACAGAGGACTTCACAAGCAAAAAAGGCATTAAAACGTGTGTTTGTGTCTTTGTGCAGATGGGGAAACAGATGCAGAAAGGACAGAATACAATTAGATGTGGGTGTTTTTTTAATGAGTTCAACTGAAACCATAGATTCTTCCTGCTGAAAAAAATAAGGACCCACTTTTTCAAGGATCTGAGGCATGCAGCTTTCACTCATGACCCAAAGGCCCCCAGGAACATTGAAACTACTCCAAAGTGGAGATGTCATTCCTGGTATTTCACATCCAGCAGTTCTACCAAAAAGTGCAGAAAAGGACATATAAAAATCTCAATATTGTTCCATCAGTCACTTTCTAGGCAGAACAAACAAGAGCGTTACTATCATGAGCTGTGTGCCCCTGATGCTCTGCATGAACTGGGGATGGTTCTTAGTCTGTAGTAACTTGGTGCATTTTCATTTTCAGCTTCTGCCCAGTTATTTTTACTAAGCCAGTTGAAAATTTAACTGAAGAATTTTCTCTGCATTATCCAACTACTGAACTATTTTGCTTTAGTTTCATTATGTGCAATGATGTATCTTTGCAAGATATTCTGGTGAAATATTTGATATTCAGTCACAGAATCATAGAATACCAGGTTGAAAGGGACCTCAAGGATCATTTGGTCCAACTGTTCTTGGTAAAAGCACAGTCTAGACAAGACAGTTCAACACCCTGTCAGGCCTGATCTTAAAGGTGTCCATTGCTGGGGAATCCACCTCTTCCTGGGGGAGATTATTCCAGTGGCTGATTGTTCTCATTGTGAAAAATATTCTCCTTAGGTCCAATTAGATTCTCCTCAGGAGTGATTTGTACTCATCACCCCTCATCTTTTTCAAGTGACTCTTTGTAAAATGGGAGTCACCGTCTTCCTTGTAGTTACCCTTTAAAAACCGGAACATGGTAAGAAGATCTCCCCTATACCTTCTTTGGATGAACAAATCCAGTTCTCTCAGACTTTCCTCATATGGCAGGCTTCCAAGACCTTTGATTATCTTTGTGGCCTCCTCTGGACTCTCTCCAGACTGTCCATGTATTTTTTGTATAGTGGGGACCAAAACTGAGCACAGTATTCCAGATGATGTGTGACAAGCCCTCAGTAGAGTGGGATAATGCCTTCTTTATCTCTGATGATGATCAGCTTGTTGCAACCCAGCATTCTTTGCCACAGCAGCACACTGTTTGCTTATACTGAGCTTGTTGTCCACAAGGACCCACAGGTCCCTTTCCACAGACTTCTTCCAACCAGGTAGATGCCAGCCTGTGCTGTACTCCTGTGTTATGCATTCACAGATGCCAGACCTTACACTTATCCTTGTTGAACTTCATAATGTTCTTATTAACAGCTCTTTCAGCTTAACCAGAATTTCTTTCAGGGTGGCTCTCCATTGTGAAGTGTCCATTTCCTCACTCATCTTGGCATCAACAGCAAAATTCATCAGGGTACACTTGATCCCATCATTCAGATCACCGATGAAGATGTTAAATAGCATTGGATTCAATATTGATCTCTGGCAGATCCCACTTGTGACAAGTTGCCAGTTTGAAAAGAAGTTATTTACCACCCTCTGGGTGCAGCCTGTCAGCCAGCTCCCTGTTCATTGCACAGACCACTTGTCTAGACTGTAATGCATCAGTTTCTCTAGGAAGAGGCTGTGAGAAACCATACCAAAAGACTAGGAGAAATCCAGGTAGACAAAGTCTACTGCTTGTCCCACATCAGCCAAGCAGGTTACTTTGTCATAGATGGAGATTAAGTTTGTCAAGAACGATTTGCCCTTGAGTAATCTGTATCATATATCCCAATTACATACTTAACTTGACTTGTGATAACCCTCAGGAGTATTCATTCCATAGCTTTTCCAGGGATTGAAGTAAGACTCATGGGGTCTATTGTTTCCTGGATACACCTTTAAGACCTTCTTGTAGTTAGGAGTGACATTAGACTTCTTCCAGTCTTCTGGAAAGTAACGAAATCTCCACAACTTTTCAAAGATTATTGAGACTCATCTCCCAGTGACATCAGCCAGCCCTCTTAATGCCTTTGGGTGAACATTGTCAGGGTCCATTGATTTTTAGGGGTCATAGAATCATATAATCATAGAATCACTAGGTTGGAAAAGACCTCTTGGATCATTGAGTCCAACCATTCCTATCTGCTATTAAACCAAGTCCCTAAGCTCCTCGTCTGCGTGTCTTTTAAACTCCTCCAGGGATGGAGACTCAACCACCTCCCTGGGCAGCTTGTTCCTGTGCCAAATGACCCTTTTTCCATCTCCAGTGCTCTTTTCTCTTGGTTTTCAGGAGCCTCAGAAGCTTGCAGTTAAGCCAAGGTGGTCTCTTTCTCCTCCCACCTTTACCTTTAGAAGGGATGAACTGTTTTTCTGCTTTTGGAAAAGTATTCTTGAAAAACTCCCAGCCCTTGCTAGCTCCTTTATCCTCCATGGAAGCTTCCCACAGAATCCCTCCCAATTGACCTCTAAGTGAACTGAAGTTTTGCTCTTCTGAAATCTAAATCTTTTGTCTCAATGCTAACCTTCAGCATGCTCAGTAGGATCCCAGACCCTATAATATTGTGATCACTGCAGCCAAGGCTATCACTAACTGATATGCTACAAAGCAGGTTTTTCTTGGTTAGTGAGCATCAAGTCTAGGAGAGCCTCATTCCTGGTTGGCACATCTAACATCCGTATGAGGAAGCATTCCTCTATGCATTCCAAGAACTTGATGGATGACATATCAGGTGCTGTATTGTCCTTCCAACAAATATGTGGGTAGTTGAAGGCAAATGTGAGAACCAGGTTCCATTGATTCAAAGCTTGCTTAGAGTGACCCAAATATTGCTTTGTTTGCCTTCTTGTCTTGCTTTGCAGGTTGGTAGCAAATGTGTACTGTAAGATCCCCCTTGAAGACAACCCCTCTGTTCTTGATCCAGAGGCATTTAATAGAGCTTCCACAATTTCCATAGTTGGCCTCTATACACTCAAGGTTCTCCTTAGCATAGAGTGTGATTCCTTCTCCTCTTCTCCCCTACCTATCTTTACAAAACAGTCAATAGCCATTCATTGTGATCCTCTAGTCATTTTAGTTTTCTCACCATGTTTCAGTTATTCCTATAACAGCATAACTTTTTGACTGGGCACGGACCCCCCACTTCCTCCTTTTTTTCTCCAAGATGTGTACGTTGGTATACATACACTTGATGTGACCAGTCTTCTGGCTCTTACCTTGGGAGGCAGCAAGGGAGCATTTGTGGCTGCTCTGATTCACCAGTTGGATGCAATGGTATGAGTGTTGCCATTTTGAGCCCCACCTCCCAAGGCCCACAGTTTAAAACCTGCCTTGTCAAGAAGGCCATCCTGCTGCCAGAGATCCCCCTGCCTCTTTTAGACAGGCGGATCCCATACCTCCATAACAGGAAATAACCATTGAAGAATGTCCCAGTGACATAAAAACCAAAACCCTTATGATGGCATGAACCATGAAGACAGAAGTTGATTTGCATTATACATCTATTTCTGGCTGCCCTCTTTCCTCTCACTGGTAAACTGGAAGAAAAGGTAACTGGCACCAATAGTTTCCCACTTGCACCCCTAAGGCTTTGTAGTCTTCTTTGATTCTGCCCAGGCAATGTTATTCATGGCCATATGAAAGAGCTGCAGTGGGTAGTAGTCTGCACTCTTGACAAATTGTGGCATCCTCTTAGCAACACCTTAGACGTGAGCCATCAAAAGGCAGCAGGTCAAATCAGGGAAACATCTGAGTTAGGATCATACACAATCAAACTACATCATATTCCCACTTTCCTGTCCTTCTGTCTTCTATTCATCTTCACCTTTCTTTCTTTTTTTGCTCTGGTAATACCTGAATTACTGGCCATACATCGGTGGATACAGTTATTTGTAAAAGAAAAGATATTTTCTTGCACTGTTGGGAAGTGATCACAGATCAGAGCTGCTTGAGGGGCAGACTTCTATATCTGGATGGTGTCCACAATCTGCCTTGGCATGCAGTCTCAAACAGCTGGTATTCCAGATTGAAATTCCAAGGGCAAATCAGAGGGAAACTGCTCATCTTTCTTACTTACAGACACTGGCTGTTGTGTGTTTGACAGTTTGAGGTGCTGAGGGACATGGTTTAGTGACTGATAGGAATGATTGGACTCAGTGATCCTGCGGGTCTTTTCCAACCTGGTGATTATGTGAATGTGAATTATGTGAATGTTAAATATGTGAATATTTGCCAAGGGATCCAAAGTATGAAAAAGGACCGTGGGTCTACTGAAAGAGTAACTTAACCGTGTGGCTAAGTCCTTCACCTGCCTGTGCCATAGCTACCCATCTGCAAAATGTCAATGATGATGGTTCTTTCACTGGTAGGGGCTTGCAAAAACGCATTCATAAGAACCTTGAGAAGTACCTGATGCTTTGAAGGAGTTATTACAGAATTCAGCTGGTATATATGCTAAACTTAGTACTTGTCTGTCTCTGGGAAAGAGATGGAAAAGTGTGACCTGTTGACTTGAACATCTTTGTCCCCATGAAATTAATACTGATGCTCTTCTTCCTTCCAGACTATGCTAAAATTTGTGATTAGTTTGGACAAAAGTACAAAACTGAAGTCACCATTTTTGAGAACCAGTTATTCTTCTAAATATTGCATCTCATCAATAATCTTTAATACATTTTTTGACTAATTGCTTAAGAAGCAGATCAGTCTTGCAAGTCTGTCTTGTGATCTGTTTCTGATTTGGTTTTAATTACTTTATTATCCCAAACTAGATGCTTAAATTATAATTCTGAATCTTAAGAGACTGAGTGCATTTTTTAAAATTTGTTGTCCATACATTATATTCAGCTCTTAACATTTCTCCAGGAACACAATGTAAAATTGTGAGTGGTAATCAACAGAATTATACTAGCATGCTATTAGCATATGTTTTTCATGTTAAGTGATCAGTGAATTAAGAGATGATTCAGTAAGACTCCTGTGAAAATTCATGTTTCTCAGAAATGCATGATGCTGAAAACATTCCCAGGTGAAGTGGAAGTGAATGCATGAGGTGGAAGTGAATGGCTGCCTTTAAATAATCTTTGTTCCAGCCACAATAATTCAGCCACTGATGTAATCTTTTCAAGGCTTTACATAAATATTTTACTATCTTCTTTGCTCTCTGCTGCTTGAGCCTGTACATTTTGCTCTGGCTAAGTTTTCAATTTGTCATGGAATCATGGAAGAAAAAGACTTCTAAAAACAGAAAGGGTGAAATTTTATTTTAAATATAGAAGACTTATGAAATAAAATTTTCTAAATAACACCACCTGCAAGACAGGATCAACAACATGAGAATCAACAGATTCTTCATGTGTCAAACCATGAGATTTACCAGATGAGGATGGCAGCCAAAGATAAATAAATATTCATTGGCTAACAAATGTAATTGCAGCCCTCAGAAAAACAGAAAAGCAGAACTCACAATTTGGGAAAAATTAATAGCTTTAGACATACACTATTGCTGTGATACTTGGAGCCAGTTAGTGGAGGGAAACACTGTTTCCTATATATATTCTGAATTGAAAAACTCAAAACATTTTTTAATATGCCTCTAGGAAATAAGAGGTAAAACAACCGTGAACAATGGTAGCATATCTTCACATCAAAAGGATCAAAATTCACAATTTCCATATTTTTTTCTGTTTTCTTTCTCCTTTTGTGCATCAAAACAAGGCAGCTTTTATGCACTGCATTGATTGGAAAGATGAGATATTCAAAGCCTGAATCTAATCCTCAGTTAGCCAGTGAATCCTTATATATGACCCTTAAGATTTCTGCTGTTGCATCAGGAGGAAAGGATATATACCATGAAAACAGGTCCCTGCAGGAACAACATACCAAACTTCTGCAGCAGCCATGAAAACCTACTTTCCACCCATGAAAGCCAAACCCCTTTTCCACTCAAAGGCCTTTTTCCACATCGTCACCAAAAGTACCTTGCTTGCTTCATGGTGTCACTATACATTTAGGCCATTTCATATATTCAGATGTGCTAAATGCATTTCATGCTTCTAGCCCATTTACATACTAACAGGAAGAGATAATCCATCTCCCACTCTCTTCTTTTAATGAAAATGAATCCACTGAAGTCAAGGTGCTTTGTCCATAACTGTACAGTGGTGAGCAGTTCATGTCAAGAGTTCACTTCAGAAATTAATGTCTTGATTATCTTGACTTACTGCACTTCAGTCAGGGTCTGGGCTTCTCTTACCTGAAGTAAAATCTGAGTTGAACTCCAGGAGCACCCGAGCACTCCCACTGCTGATGGGTGTTCATTTCTCAGATTAAGACTGGAGCTAGTCCAAAGTAACCACCCTGAAATAATTATGATATGTCTTAATTAGTATTTTAATGATCTCTTCGATGGCAGCTTCACTCAGATATCTGCGTGTATTACCTACTGATAGCCAGTTACTGTGCGATTTTTTTCAATTCCCCTTTGGAGCCTGTTTGTACTTGTGATCTTCTTTAAGAAGCCCACCTGTGAAGTTAAACTTCCTATTAACCACTCTGTGCTTTTATTTGTTGAAAACCCATTACCTAGTAATTTGGGTTCTACCTGTGGCTTTTATTGTAAAAAGTAATGACTACCTTTCCACCTTCTCCTGAATGGTCATAAATTTAGACTTCTGGCACATGCCCTCTCTGTTGTTCTCATTCAAGACTGAGGTCCCTTATAAAGTCTTTCCTCATACTTAAACAATGAGATTGGTCTTATTGCCCTTCTCAATTCTGTTTCAAGTTGTACTGTCTCCTTTTGGAGACAGGGTAACCTGATGCACATACACAATTCCACATATTGATGTACTAAAGATAAGCATGATCGACCAGCAAGTCCTTTTGGAGAAAACCTCACTCAGTATTTACTTGCTGCATTGATAACTCTGGCAGTTGCATGGCACTTTGAAATTGAATTCTCTCTCTTGAGAGAAAACAAGGGAAAAAAGGACTCAAAGTCTAAAACAGAGAGACAGAGGCACAGAAGGGTTATCTGTGTCATCTAATGTTAGATTAACTGAGCTAAAGAAAGCCACAAAAGAGCTGGAAGGTGAAATGCTGATTTGCAGTCTTTCTGGAATCATCTTAATTTGAGGAATAACTGAATGCCCAAGTTAGAAGTGACTGAATTTGTTTATTAGGGAAAAAAATATCTGATTAACAAGCTTTCTATGCCATGTAAATAACTTTTAACAAGGGCAAGCCTCAGCTCTGAAACACCAAATTCTGTGTTGGAGAAAGAGACAAGCAGTAAATCTGCTCTTCAGCATTATAGAAATGCTTCACATCAACATGCTGCAGCAGCAAAAATATTATGGAACTGAGCAGAAATTGTCCTTTCCACATGGTGTTTTTTCATAAAGTGCATGATTCTCCCCCTTTATAGTATAAACAATCTTTGCCATTACGTGCAATACAGTCAAGGAAACAATAGTTCTTCAGGACTATTTTCAAATCCTAATTTCTTACGGAATAGAAGTTTATGATTCAGCAATATAAAATGGTCAAAATGCATTCCTGTGCTTTCTTCTGCTCTGCCACAAGTCACTCAACCTTCTTGCTTTGTGGTGGAGACAAGTGTATTTTCAGGCATTATCACAAGCACCCTGAAGCTGCTTCAGAAGTTGCTATATTAGGCTGACTATAAACAAATTCAGGCTATATTTACAGCCATTATAGCATTAGTTCTGAAGTGTCATTTCAGAGCTAAGAATAATAATAACTCATCAAAACTTTCTGAGGGATTATGTGCTGCTTGCTGAATATTTTCCCAATTCTGCAAACTTTCCAAATTTCTTCAAATGAACGTCTTTTGAAATTTCCATGTCCATTTCTTGTGTGGTCTGTGTATGAAAGGTTGGATATGGATATCAATGTCAGATGACGATAGCAGAAACTATAAGGACAATAGTTATATATGGTTGGACTTGATGATCCAGTGGGTCGCTTCCAACCTGGTTATTCTATGATTCTATATGAACCTGTGCTTGGAGATCATTTACCTGGAATATTGTGTCCAGCTTTGGTCCCCACAATTAAAAAAAGGCATAGGCAGACTTGAGAGGGTACAAAGGAGGGCCACAAAGATGGTTAAATGCTGAAGAACCTACCCTGTGAGTCAAAAATGAAGGAGTGAAGGCTTTTCACCCCGCAGAAGAGAAGGCTCTGGGGCGGGGGGACCTCATTGCTGTATTCCAGTACTTGAAGAGAAGCTACAAAGAGGATGGAAGCTCTCTCTCCACAAGGAGCCATGTGGAGAGGACAAGAGGTAGTGAGTATCAGCTGCAGCAGGAGTGGATTCACCTCAATATAAGAAATACATTTTTTTACATTGAGAACAATCATACAGTGGAATTACCTTCTTATGGATATAGCAGAGTCCCCATCACAGGAGGTTTTCAAGATGTGATTGGACAGAATGCTAGATTATCTCATCTAGGCTCCATTTTCCATGAAATGTTCAATCAGATGACCTTCTAAGATCCCTTCCAACTGGGCTGTTCTCCTATGATCATCAGCCAGGGCTTGCTATGTGACTAGAGCAACACTAGGAGCTGGCATGTCCCTGCTTATGCTTAATATGATCATCAGGTCACAGGAGAGAGCCAGTCTCCAAAATGGGGCCACTCAAAGCCAATTACAACTACTTGGCAGGTTGTCTGTTGCCTTCACTGTGGACTCTCTGGGAGGACAGAGGGAGTTAGACAGTAGCGCTATTAAAATGCATTTCCGCTTTAAGGCTGGCTGACTTTTTTTCTGTTGTTTTTTTCCAAGTAGAAGCTGAGGTTTCAAGAGAATTCATTAAACCTTCTTTCTCCAGATGTGTGCCAGTATATCAACCAAGGGCTAACTCAGCGTGGGAATGATTGCTTCTTTTATTTCCGTGCTACAGCCCCACAGAATCCTGCTCCTCATGACATATCAAGATGATGTAAAGATGCTGTGGTTGTGCATTAGAGACTGAAATCTGTCATGTCTAAGTTCAGTCCCAGAAGCCTTTGGGCTTCTCTCACCTCTCCAGCTGCTTTCTTGTGTCAGTGGCTGGATAATCAAGCACCAGCTGAAACTCCAAAACGTTAGTGAAGCTTCAAACATGGAAATACCACAGCTGATTGGAAGTGGGTGTCACAAATTAGGAAGAATCCTAGTAGGAAGCAAACCTACAAACACTGAAATCTGATCATGCCTGGTACAGAGAAAGAGAAATTGAGCCTCCCTTCTGCAGCTCAGCTCTTGATAATTTTAGACATATTAAAATGCAATGAATATTATCTACTTTTTTGTATAACAATGTTACAGAGGTTAGCACTAAATTTAACTTGCAGGCTGGCCAGCAAGAGGAGTGGTGATGCACCCGTACATTACTGCAATAGTCGAGGTCAGGTAATCCAGCAGCACCGAATTCTTTATGTCTAGCTGCTCACTTTGGTTTGTCAGCTTGTTATTCCCGCCTTGAAAGTAATCCAATGTAATATACTGTCACATTTTCCTTCTGCAAGACTTTATTTGAAAGGACTGCTGTGGTGCAAGAAACACAATCTACTTTTATGTTCTTCCACTGGGATTTGATAAGAAATGGCGGCAAATGTTCTCTCCATCTAGCCCATAGGATTATAGACTTTACTACAGCTTAAAGTCCTAGGATAACAAGAGAAGAAGAAACATGAATTGAAGAAATGTTATTGCATTTGTCATGTTATCAACCTGAAAACATGTCAACTGTTTCACTGTAAGGTTTCTCTTATTTTCTGCTACTTTTGTATTTTAGAAATTTAAACACAAGCATGTGTGCGCGCGCACACACACTTAGGCACACATGCCTGCACACTACTTAAAGCTATGTTCCTCTAAATCTCACCCTTTTATTTTGCAAACCTAGGCACTCAAAAGCATTGCAGCTGCCAGTAACACATCTATTCTGATGTGCTACCATTTTTTCTGCTTGTAACACTTTTTTGAAGATGAAGACTCACATTACTTTTGAGGTCTCATTTTTCATCATTTGCCTATAAACAGCAGTTTCAGACTGATCAGGATTACAAGGCAGGAAGAGAGGACAACCTGTACTCATGCTGGGGGGATGTTGTGTTGTTCTAGTGGGCTGTTGAAACTTAAATGGAGCCCTTATGTGGACGTACATTGATTTGGAGGCAGTCACCATGCAGCTACCTGTCAGTTCTGAGCTGGATAAATCCCTCACAGGCTGTTGCCAGTCAATATGCATCAAAGTATTTCTGCTGGCTGCTCCAATAAGCCATAAGGGGCTTCCAGATGGCCTCTTGGGAGGCCAAGATGGACCTTCTCCCATCTCTATGCCACTTTAGAATGCTCTGAAAATTCTTGTACTACATAGGTCAAGGTACTTGCAGGCAGTTTGACTTCCACCAAACTCTTTGGTTCCTAATTTTTGAAGACTGAAATTAACATTTCCATGAGGATAAATTTGCCATTTCTCTCCTAAGCGTTTTGCAGAAAATCATATTCTAGGCATGAGGAAGTACTGAAAGCTCTCTTATCCACTGCCTCTCAGCTGAATATAATCTGTTGTGGAAGGCAGAGAAAGGAGATACTAATGCGGGCATATTGCTGTTCCTGCAACTGTAACTGCTACTGGAAGATCCTCAGTGCTCTTGGCAGATGTATCTCCTGATGAGTGGACAAAGTGTAGGAACAAGACAGCTCAGAGGGCCACCACGCTGCTCAATCCCTTTCTTACAGGGTCCTCCATAACTATCCACCAGTATTTATGTGCCTTGTGGACGGAGGAAGTGGGTAGCCTGGGTAAACTAAACTCTCTCCCTCTTGCTTTCTAGCCTGAGTAACACAAAGTCAGAGACAGCCACTGAGCTGAGTAGCTAAAAGGAGTCAATTGCTGTTCCTCTGCACTAAAACGTATGTCAGTACAGCATCCCAGAAATTGCTTATTAAAGCCTGGGTGCCATGAAGACCTAAGGGATGTCCCCTAGTTGACAGTTTTGTGGCGTGGCAGTATCTCAAGGGAAACTATTATCTCAAGAGAAATTCTGCTCTGTTTGTACCTGAACTGTATATCTTCTTATTATTATCAACTTATTAACTTCCTATTATCAATAGGGCTCAGTCCAGGGTCCAGTCCTGTTTAATGTCTTTATCAATGACCTGGATGAAGGCATTGAGTCCTCCCTTAGCAAGTTTGCAGATGACACCAAGCTGGGTGGAAGTGTTGATCTGCTGGAGGGTTGGGAGGCTCTGCAAAGGGATCTGAACAGGCTGGACTGCTGGGCAGAGACCAACGGCATGAGGTTTAACAAGTCCAAATGCCGGGTCCTGCACTTGGGGCACAACAACCCTAAGCAGAGCTACAGACTAGGAGAAACCTGGCTGGAAAGCTGCCAGGAGGAGAAGGACCTGGGGGTGTTGGTTGACAGCCGACTGAACATGAGCCAGCAGTGTGCCCAGGTGGCCAAGAAGGCCAATGGCATCTTGGCTTGTATCAGGAACGGCGTGACCAGCAGGTCCAGGGAGGTTATTCTCCCCCTGTACTCGGCACTGGTGAGACTGCACCTCGAGTACTGTGTTCAGTTCTGGGCCCCTCACCACCAGAAGGATGTTGAGGCTCTGGAGCGAGTCCAGAGAAGAGCAACAAAGCTGGTGAAGGGGCTGGAGAACAGGCCTTATGAGGAGCGACTGAGAGAGCTGGGGTTGTTTAGCCTGGAGAAGAGGAGGCTGAGGGGAGACCTTATTACTCTCTACAACAACCTGAAGGGAGGTTGTGGAGAGGAGGGAGCTGGCCTCTTCTCCCAAGTGACAGGGGACAGGACGAGAGGGAATGGCCTCAAGCTCCGCCAGGGGAGATTTAGGCCAAACATTAGGAAAAAGTTCTTCACGGAGAGGGTGGTTAGGCATTGGAACGGTCTGCCAAGGGAGGTGGTTGAGTCGTCGTCTCTGGAGGTGTTTAAGGTTAGGGTAGATGAGGTGCTTAGGAGCATGATTTAGGGATTGGTGGGAATGGTTGGACTCGATGATCCAGTGGGCCTCTTCCAACCTGGTTATTCTGTGATTCTGTGATACTATTATATATTATTATAACCTAATAGAGTGAAATGAGCTTCCCCTCAGATCTGTGTCATTGATTAGTATGGATAATATTCAGAGTGGTAATAACAGCTATCCTGTATCCCTAACGCTGAAACATTAGATAATTTCAGTGAGAGTACTTAACCTCTTACCATCAATAAAGGCTTTAAATGGCAACTTTTATGGGCATTAATTTAATATCTATGCTTCTAAAAGAACAGATAATAAGAGGTATTATCAGCTTATTTTTCTTCCCCCTGCAGCGTAGTCTCAAACCAGCACTGCTCTCAGAAAGCTGCAGAGAAGGTGGGGAAGATGGGAGGAAGAACTGCAGCCATGGTGCAAAGGCAACCTCACTCCCATGGGTTTGATGGTGGTGCTGATGCCTTCAGGGCTCTCTGATCCTTTCACCTCTCCCTTGTTTCATTTTTCACCACTTAAATATCAGAAGCAGTATGAATCTTGCCTTTAAGTTTTTCCTAGTCTAAGCAAACCAAGACCAGACACTACCTGGGAGAAAAAAATCTAGAGACAGATTTGTTGTGAAAGTTCACCCCTTCCCCTTCCCTCCCCTCCCAATAATTCAGTAATGATGGTTTCCTCCATAAGGACTCGAACAGATTCATTTGTAGAAAATATGGAGTCTGTGGCATTGTGTGAAAAAACCACAGTTTATTCTTCTTGGGAGTGCAATCCCAAGACACTCCCTCCTCTGCTAGCAGTGATGTATTTCCAATATCCTCATTAGCGAGTTTGGAAAAAAAAAAAAAAGGAAGAAAATATAAAATCTTCAGGAGATATAAGGGGCAGAAGACAGAAGAGTACAGAAGGAGCTCCTGCCAAACAGCTAAGAATACCAGCACTTCAGCTCAGGCTAAAAATATCTTCATTTCTAGTGATGGGATCCAGACATGGAACAAACACCAGTTCATGCCGCTCAGCTCCGACCCAAGCACATGTGGTAACAGTGTAAGCAAAGAAATTACAATTAAACAGAGTTGCAAAACAGTCACTCATGGGATCAAAAAGCAGCAGCACTCCAGTTACTATGACAAAGAAACCCGGCTAGCTGAGCTCACTCACAAAATAATAAAACAGGCAAGTGCTTTTTATATCTGATAGCTTTAATAGTGTGGGAACGTCAAATGCCTTTGCTAGAGATTAATCTCTGCTTTTCAAGCTCCTTTCAGCTCTCCACGTCAGCTGTGAGCTCCTGAACTCAGTGCAGGTTTCCTGCTTTGCTTTTGGTGGAAAGCAGAGCTGGAGAGATGACAGCGTTTTTGGCTGGCTGCCCCATTGCTCCACCACCCCAGCCAGCTTGGAGGAGTGCTGGGGAGGGTTTGAGAGGGCAGAAGAGCAAGGGGAAATTCCTTTTCCTGGAAATATATTTGCTGACTGGTGTCATTATTTCCAGCAGAGTCGTGGGCCTGATGAATACGGGCCAGGAATGATTATGGTGGATCATAATTGCAGGGTGCACATCACATTAAGTAGTGCTGAAAGAAAAGGGCAGGAAGGGAATATAGCCTTGCCTAGCTCACCCTTGGAAAGATGAGACAGGATGAGAGGGAATGGCCTCAAGCTCCATCAGGGGAGGTTTAGGCTGGACATTAGGAAAACGTTTTTCATGGAAAGTGTCATTGGGCACTGGAATAGGCTGCCCAGGGAGGTGGTTGATTCACCTTCCCTGGAGGTGTTTAAGGGATGGGTGGACAAGGTGCTGAGGGACATGGTTTCGTGATTGATGGGAATGGTTGGACTCAATGATCCGGGGGGTCTCTTCCAATCTGGTGATTCTATGATTCTGTGATTCTATGTATAAGTGAAATAAAAATTCTTCAGCTGCATAACTTATGTGGGTGCACTCATGGGGACCACCCGCCTGGGCAGTATACCCTGACAAGACCTAACACCATAACAACTGGGCTGGGTGATATTGGGGCAGAAAAGTTGGAAGAGCAGATAACTTGGACTACAGTGAAGGGGAGAGAGGGCTCAGCTGCACAAAAGGGCTCTGGTTGTTTTTTCTTCCCTACTGCACTAGGGAAAAAGGATGAGGAAAAAGCTCCCAATTTTGTACTTTGTCCCTGAACCCATAAAGCTGAGAATAAACAGAGACAGAATAAAAGGCTGTCCTACAGATACAGATCTAAGGAAGGAGAGAGGACCTTCTTGTCACTTCCCTTAGGCCTTGGAGAAAAACTTCTGGGGCCGGCACACTTTGATCAGGGGAGCAAAGGAACATAAATCTCCTTTGCTGAAACGAGCCATGTTGGGAAATGACCCCTGTCACCCTCATCCAAGTTGCAGTAACTGGACTCAGCTAAATTACATGGTGAGAACCGTAGCTGTGGGACTCAAACTCTTTTGGGTAGACATATACTGGAGGCCTGGCAGCACTGCAAACACCTCAGCCTTCAAACATTAGAGAGAAAAGGATGGACAAAGAGATACTTAAGTACCACTTTAGAAATACTTAAACAACACTTCGTGGTCTTTTTGGTGTCCTTTTTTTTTTTGTTTGTGAGCTTTTAGGGGCTTACAGCATACTGGAGGAAATGGAAGTCCCTATGCTCATGCAAGGAAGACCTGGAAAGGTGAATGGGGAGCAGGCAGGGCACTCAGTGTGTTTCACTGTCTTGCAGACTAAGGATGATAACCCCAAAGGGCGGCAGAGCTGTCACTGATACAGCCAAGAGTCCAATTCAGTCATGTGGCTGTTCAAGGCATACTAGATTGTCAGTCTGTGAGCAGAATGATGCCAATAAAAGCTTAGTTAGTCAATAAAAGCATCCTGTATTGCAGGTAACAGAACTAATCTGGTACATAGTTTCTTGCTTGTGGAACGAGTTGCCTCTTCACTGCATGCAGGAAAAGCTTGATGTATCCTACTTTTATGGAACCTTAAAAACACCAGGAACTGCTTCTCTGAACCTGGCTATGCCCTTCCAGAATGCAATACATAAATGTCTCTTATTTGTTTGCTTGCTCAAGGCATAAAGTAAAGCAGGAATACCAGGACACATGAAGCTCCAGGTATTACACTCATACTGCCCATTGCCAGCAGTCTTTCAGAGCAGCTGGTGGGTCAAACTTAAGAGGTAACCAAGGAGCTCACACTGACATTTTTATTGCAGTGGTGACACATACCAATCTCTCGGTAACACTCTGAAACTTACTGATTTCCAGGCTCGTCATCTTTGTCAAGACTGGTCAAGAATCTAGATTTGAGAACTACTGGGAGGCAATGAGTCACAGACAGATGTAAACGCAGTTGCACAAGCTTTATCTTATTGGTTAAAAAGCTTAAAAATCCTCTGTGCTAACTTTTTTGTTAGTAATAAGATCATTTCAAAATAAGATAAAAATGAAAGGTAAAGCAAAAGTGGGTGCTGTTTAGAAGTAGTTATGTTGTGTGTTTCTGCCTGTATTTCAAGTGACCGAAAGTCTAGCCAGTTCACAAGAAAACTTATTTTTTAGGAAGCTTAGGCTACACCCCCAAGAGCAGATAAAGTGCAGTTCTGTCTGGTGATAAACACTGTGCAATTCTGTGTGGTGAGAAACATTGCAAAGTGCATTCCTTCTCCTTCCAGACCATTAAAATTTAGCTGCTCTAAACTGTAGCAGTCAACCATAGAATCATAGAATCATAGAATCACCAGGTTGGAAGAGACCCACCGGATTGTCAAATCCAACCATTCCCACCAATCTCTAAACCACACCCCTAAGTACCTCATCCACCCTCACCTTAAACACCTCCTGGGAAGGCGAGTCAACCACCTCCCTGGGCAGACTGTTCCAATGCCTAACGACCCTTTCCGTGAAGAATTTTTTCCTTATCTCAAGCCTGAATCTCCCCTGGTGGAGCTTGAGGCAATGTATTTTGATAATCCTAGTTCATTCATAGAAGAACTATATCAAAGCTCTTGATAGGTTTCTTGAACTCATGGTAAATCGTCTTCCCATTTACTGGCATTGTGTGGTTATCTATGGAATTAATTGTGTACAAGAACAGTCCTGAATGATGTATTTCAACCTGCTTTCAATGTGTCTGAACAAGGCGGAAATCTCTGTGTTCAGCCCAGGTACCCTTGCTCTCTGTTTGAAGTGTGATGGTTCAGCCTGGGACTCAGCAGCCTGCCTGTAAATGAAAAGCATCAGAAAGTATCATTCATTGTGCTAAAACTGAAGGTTGTTTTACAGAACATACCTATACACAGATAAGTAGGAAAGTAGGCCAAGAGTATTAAAAATTACTGACTAATGGTCTTTGACACAGTATTAGGGAGGCAAAAGGTAAAGGCTCAGTGTAGTCCACTAAGCCTCCTAGGCAGAGTAACTATGGTTATAATATTGAATTAGCTTTTTCTGTGACCCATATAAAATGGGAAAGGAAAATTTCAGGCTGGGAAAACTGTTAGGATTTTGTACAGCCAGATCATCCAACAACTACTTAATTTTCAACTTCGTAAGAAAATTGTGCATTGCTCCCCAGTCAGCACTTTTCAGCCACTGTTTCAAAGCATTTTGCAGAGTCAGCAGCTACTGGGAAAACTTTGGCTTGGACACCTTTCACTCACCACTGAAATCAGGTGGAGTGTTGTATTGAAGCGTAAAAATTAGTTCCCATAAATAATGCTGTTTCTCTCTTCCTACCAGAAGCACAGAGGGGTGCTACATAGGTAGGATGGAGCCACTCAAGCTAGATGCCAACAACAAAATATTCTTATGATGAGCACACTACAATTTTTAAGGCATCAGAGCTGTGTTTTAGGTAGGACATACAGAAAGCAAGGGACTACCATGTCAGCTCCACCCCATACAGTGCTCAAAGCTGAGTGTCCGTCTTCTGAGAAAGGCTACTTCTGGGGGATCCAGAGGGTTAAAGAACTGCTCCCCAGGCAAAAATTAGTCCACAAAGATCATTTCCTTCAATCTCCTTTCAGGTATTGATTAGATGTGACTCAAAAATACAAACTAGAAATCCACTGCACAAAAGCACAAATATATTTACTCTATTATGACTGAAGGTATTGCTGTTATCAAGACAAGTGCCTAATCTTTTCACAGCTCCTGTTCACCTGAGACCTGTTCCTTCTCTGGTCCATTTCTGTGCAGGAAGCTTCACCACGAGGACAAGAATAATTTGGATTTCTATATACTCCCTCAACATATGCAGCCAGTGTTGTTTTCTCACAAGGGGGACAAAAAGTCCAATCTATAGAAATTTTGATGAAGCATTTCTAGCCTCAGGAGTAAGGGTTGCCATCTTCAGGCTGTATACTTTATGCCTATTCTTACATGTTCAGGTGTCCCTTGAGCTGGGTTGCTTTGGCATTTGTATTTCATGTTAACTTACAGCATTGCAGAATGTGCTCGATTTCCTGCAGCTGTGCAATAACTTGCTGTTCATTTCATATCAACCATCTGCTCAGACCTTTCTTTTCTCCCATGTACAGCCTGGTTGAAATCAGAATTGACAGAACAGAATCAATATCTATGGAAAAACCAGAGAAGTTAATAAAAGAGTTAAAAGTGCAAGGATTTTGAAGGCAGCACAGAGTTGTTCTGTTTCCCAGCCAGTTAATGTAATTTTCCACAGTATTTGAGTTATATTCCTAAAAAAACCTACAAAAACTACCAAGCACATTTTGTTCCTGACTTTTTTGGCTGTGTAAGGAAAAGTGAACAAGTGACTTTGAAATAATAGCTCCAAATATATAATTTCTGACATACATGCCTGGCTTAAGCAGAAAGCAAATCTCCAAGTATTGACTGAAAGGTGATTAAATTGCATCTGCTCTAGAAATAAAGCTAAACCCTCAAACAATGGAAAGCTGCCTGAAGTCTCTCTGCGTTCCATCACTCTCAAGACAGATTCCTGCTCTCCTTTCAGCTAGGGTGAGTTGTAGGTTAAGATTTGGATGCTGACCGAGGAAGGCTACTATCAGGGTGCTCCTCCCAGCTCCCTCTGCCTCCCATGGCAAACACCACTCCCAAGGTACATGGAGAGACAAATGCATCAGGATTTTATCATACAGCTAGTGGATTCCCAAGCCACAGGCAAAGCTGTGCTGGCAGGAACATTTTAAGAAATTAATGAAATTAATGTGACTTTGCTACAGTTATAAAGTCAGAATCTAACTTGTAGGGCAGTGCACTGGGATTGTCTCTTGCACCGGTATCTAACTTTTATGTCTTTTCAGCTGTTGCTTGTATTGCTGTTACCAGGATTTTTCTTTACAAATAATAGGTTCAACAAGCCTTTACAAACAGGAATGCTGTGGTTGGGTTTGCTCCCATATGAAAAATACAGACATATCGAAGCTGAATCAAAACTTCCTGCTCCCTTTCTATGAAAGGGAAGGCTATATCTGTCCATACCTCTGCCACCCAGCTCCATGAAGATGGGCCACAGAGTCAGATGTGAAGAGGGAACTCCTGAAAAAAGGCTTCTTCTCATGAATGATATATTTCCGGAAAAGCCACCCTGCATAGATATTAAAGATTCCTAATATTCTTGAATGTTTTACTTCAAGCTTTAACAGCTCATTTCATCAGTTAGCCTTACAGTCAGTGCTGGATGCCTGACTGCCGGCAGCTGGATGTGGTGTTTGCGATGATCTTGCGCACAAGTCTTGTCTCAGCAATGTTACGGAAGCGAAATACGCAGGAATGACATTAAGCGCAATGGCAGCACAAGTCATTTCAGTGAGTATGATTTTCATTATCTGCAAGGATGAGTCACATCTTACCAAACAATGGGCAGTAAAATGTGTGCTCGAAGGTAGCTGCCGATACACACACAAAATAGGCAAGTGCTGAATACTGTGGGGAGCATATTTGTTTTGTCAGATAGCAAAAAGAAGAAAAATGTTCCAAACTGAACAGAAAGCAGCAAAGAAAACAGCAGGCATCACTCTCCAGGATTTTTAAGTCGTCTACTTCTGCTGTTGAATCCGGAGACAGAAGGGACCTTTCATTATTTTGAAACTCATTCCTTGATCTTCCTGCTGTGTAAAAGGGAAGGCAGAAGGGTAGCATGATTAGATTAAGCCATAACAATATATCAGACTCAGATACAAAAAGTCCTCAAGGGCTTTTAATGTTGGAAGAGCCACAGTTTGCCTACAGCAAATTCCAAATGAAACTATATCCTCACCTGAATGGGTAAAAAACCTACTGCGTATATGCAGACAGTATCTAATAATTATATAACAAACTCATTAACGGAAATCATTAGAAGCTATTTCTAATTTAGGTGGAAATTGTTTGATGGACTATCAGTAGTTTAATTTGCAATGAATCCAGCAAGTATTGGGACATGGTTACTTGGATCTGGATAAACTCCTGAAGGACGCCATATCCTTAATAAAGGTATTTTAAATCTCTTTTCAGACAGAGTTTCATGCTCCTTCTTAGTTTACCAATGAATACTCACCAATGCATCATTCTGCAACCTCATTCATACATTAAGTTTTTTGAAGTACAGTTCCATTGGGATGAGATATTTATAACAAATTGAGAACTACTAAAGCCTTGCTTACAGTGAGACTAGAAAGGCAATCTTTACTTAAAACTTATTCATGACACCTTCACTTTTTATAACAGTGTCACAACTCATTCAGAATCTCCTTTCTCTTTTTTATGTAAGAATTCAGTATCACTTTTATTACCCCTTTCAAGTTATTTTATAGCAACTCTTATTTCTCTAGAATCCCTGTTGATTCATGAAGAAAATATTGTACAACACTTGCTTTAAAATTCAATAAACATTTTTTCCTAATTTTTGTGAGTTCTCATTATTTTATCATAAAACTCTTAGTACTTGTTGTTTTACTTAAAACCAGAGCTTCTGAAATCACATGGTGAACACTTCTGCTTTAAGAAAAAGGTTAAACCACACAGTTGCTGAATAAAGCATTGAAGACATTCATATGACAGGGTTTGGAACTTGATTTACATTTGACATTTTAAGAAGGAGATACTTTCCCCAGCTAGGTAAACAAACATTTGTGTGAATAGAAATAAATAAAATATCTTGTTTTACTCAGAGGCATTTTGAAAATTAACCACTGCTGTTGTCTTTGTAAACCATAATAATGCTTACTTTGACCTTACTATTGGACTGCCCATCCTGTTCATAATATTCCAGCCCCTGATACTAGTGATCATAGGGAGGTCTACAATAGAAACTTATTAGCATGCTTGAGACTATTTTCAGCTCAGCATGAAGTAGGGTGTCTCAGTACTCATTACAGTAACACCCTGCTGAGTTTGAGTCTTAATTAGTGGTTGATAAAGCACTTTTAAATCTTGAGGTGAAGGATGACATACACTTCCTAAATATTATTACTGATTTTCTTACTTTTCTATTCCTAGATGATCATCTTTTACATCATCGTTTCTTATTTAAAAAGAAACAGCATGAAAAAACTGCTTAATGAGCAAGCTGAGCTCACATTTTACAGATACTGGTCGGTTCACTCCTCATAGCATTTTATGGTAACACCAGGCGCACACATCTCTGTAACAACTATGTAGAAATACTGACTGTTCATACACTGATTTGAAGAATCAGTTTATAAAATTAACTGTAGAGGCAAAAAGTAAAAAAAAAAAAACAATAAAGTACCTGCATGCTTCTTACATAAAATGATCAGTCTATAAGCTGAAGGAAATCAATCTAACAAGAAAATGTTTAATGGGGTCAAAAAAAGAACTGCAGCTACAATGTTAAATAAAGCCCAAGTTAGTTTTGATTAATTTCTCTATACACTAAATAAACTCAGGTTGTAAATAAAAGAAGGCAGGGAAGAAAGGTCTAAGGTATTGTCTGTATCTATGAGTTCATGCCCATACTCTGGCACAAAAAAAGGTCACATTACTCAGTGTCCTTACATGTGCTACTGCTTGTATCCTCCTGCTGCTTAGAGCCCGAATGCACACCAATGATAACCACACAATCTAACCTTCCTTAGCGAGTAAAAGTGTTAAGTACCTTACAACAAGGCTCACCATACTCAGAAAAATAATGGGCTTATCCAGGCACTAGCATTCCAGTTGATATCAACAGAAGCAGGCACTGTCAAACCAAAGAGCTCATCTGGAGTAAACTGTTGAAATGCCCCCAACAGGTAGCTGTCAGCATCCTTTTCCTGATGGAATGCTTCCCATTTGATTTCTGGTTGCATGGGCAACCCATCCTTCTAGGACGCAGTGGGAATCCCAGAGTAAGGGGTCTCAAAGGATGCTGGAGAAAATGTAGGATTCCTCAGGTCTTCAGGATGGGGAAGTCATGTTGCTCCACAGTATGTCCAGCTCATCCCACTAGACTCCAGGTAATGAAATGACAGGTATTTCTGCTCCAGAATTTAGCTGCAGTGGTTTGCTCTTTGAGGACAACTCTCCAATGAGTGCAAAAATCAATAGACATGCAGAACCATACAGTATGTCTGGCTGCACTGCATCAGGATTTTGGGCAGCATGGAGAAGAGAATGTGCCACATCCATGAAGTGAGTCTCTCTTTCCATTGCAGATTGATAAATGAAATATCTCCTGATCCTGCTTTCTTGCCTCTCCTCTTGGTGTACATCCCCAAGGCAGTTCAGCACTAATGCGTGAGAATGGGCACAGTGTGCAAAGCTAAAACTTGTTACTCCATCTCTGATAATGGTCAACGTCAGGTGATTTAGGAAGAAATACAGGGAACCAGAGCAAAACACTGTCCTGGAGAACTCTAGCAAATTGCCACTCAGGGACTTTAGGAGTTGAGAATAATTTTGGAGGCCTTAGTAGTCTTTGTTTCATTTTTCTACCATCTTCAAGGAAAAACTTGTGCAGTTCCATGTAAAATCTTAGTATTCATCATAATCTGCAGTGAATGTCTTATCATGTACCCACAGGCTGCAGGAAGAAGTTTCCTTTGAACTTGCTACATATTTGTCCTCGTTCATGCTATGAAGACACACTCACCTTTTGTTCCTTACTTACTTCCTCTGTTTAACCCATGATTTTACAGACTTCTGTTGGACAACCCAGCATATTTACAGATAATCAGGGATACACCACTAACACCAGTAATCACAGCACCACAAAATGTTTTCAAAAGCTTCGGGAAAAGACGTTTTCCTCCAAAACAACATACCCATACTAGCAGTGTTGCTGTGCTACTTGTATTTCTGCATTCATATCATACTTCTACTTCATTGGAAAATGAAGAAATATATAAAAAAATTAACAATCAGTCCTATAGCAAGGCAATAATACATCATAAAAGGAGTGTGGTGGGTTGACCTTGTCTGGATGTCAGGTGCCCACTAAACCGCTCTATCACTCTCCTCCTCAGCAGGAGAGGGCAGGAAAAAATAAGATGGAAAAAACCTCATGCTTAATAAAGCAAAAGCAAAGGCTGCACACAGAAGCAAAGGAAAAGACTTCTTCTCTACTTCCCATCAACAGGCAATGTCCAGGGATGTAGCATTTCAGTGTGTGTAGTGGTTGTAAATGTCATAATAACAAATGTCCCATGCTCCTCCTTTCTCTTAGCTTTTGTTGCTGAACAGACATCATGTGGCATGGAATATCCCTTTGGTCAGTTTGGATCAGCTGTCCTGGCTATGTCCCCTCCCAAGATCTTGCCCATCAGAGAGACAGTCCTGATGCTGTGAGAGCATTGCTCAGCAGTAGCTGAAATATTGGTGTGTTATCAGTACCTTTCTAGCTACCAATACAAAGCACAGCACTGTGAGGGCTGCTGTGAGGAAAATTAATTCCATCCCAGCCAACACCAATACAAGGACCAGATGCTGGATGGTCCTGGCGTGAGACTTATGAGCAACAGAGAGGTTGTATGAAAAGGCTGGAAGCTACCCAGTAACCATTTCTGTTATCAGTGCACACTGTGTTTTGTGCACTGTTTGAGTAGCCAAGAGAGACATGCAATTGCTGGGGATGTGCCATCTGCTGATTCTCAGCAGCCAGCCGCAGGGCAGGTACAAGAACCATTCAAGGCGCTGGGAGAGACTAAGGCAAGGACAGCCTGAACTGCACAGCCTGACATAGCTGCTTGTGGCAAATATTACAGTCCAATAGTTTGTGCCAGTAGGATCAGAAGCTGGTTGGGTTTTTCCCCCTTGAAAATCTCTCCATATCAGAAGGAAGGAGTTACACTATGCAGCTGCAACAGATAAGAGGAGAACTTGGCTTTTCAACAACAGGATTCCACACAACAACAGTACACAAACTGCTCAAAAAAAGAAAACAAAATGCCTCCTGAGACGCTGTGAACGTGTGGATGTGTTCAATCGTCTTACTCTCCACTGGAGAAGTGGTCTTGCCAAGAGCTACCTGATGCATCATATCAAGAAGGGAAATCATACAGAGGAGGGCATGGCTGCACCCAGTACAACACCTCCCGAGAAGCCACTTCAGCTCTTTGCTCTCTATCTCTTTGAAGGGCTCCAGTTTGCTATGGAGGGATCTGGAGGGCAACTTTGTACACCTTTTAGGGCTCTTCTCTCTTTCAGGTGTATTTTCAGAGTTTGAAGCTCTGTGCTTTTCTGTGAATATCTCATATATTTTCTCACTTCATCGTAGAAGGTCTCAGCAGATGTAGCAAGAACAGCACTTCAAAACGCTATGAGCTCCAGGGTAAGGCATTGAGATTTGCATGGGAAAGCTCCCTGAAGCAGTGAGAGGAACAGGGCAGCTCTGCCTACGAACATCCAGGCTGTGAGCAAACACCAGCTGGGTGAAAAGTTCAGTAAAGTTTTGCCAAAGAAGCTGAAAATTGTGCAAGCAGAGATAAACTACAACCTCTACAAATGTCAAAAATCTGTGAGCCTGGCCAAGTTACACCACTTCAGCAATCAGGCATGTACTGGTTTGTCTTTTTTCAGAATCTTACTGCAACATGCAAATACTGTATTATAAAAGCTTATGATCAAGAATTTTGCAACTCCTTTTTCTACACACTCTTGTGGTCTGGATGCACAGTTATTGGTTGTTCACAAATCCTTTTCTAATTCTAGCATATTTCTTTGTTAGGAGGAAGATACTGTCACCATAGCTACCCTGAATACTTCAGTACCACTCTGCACATAGGTTACCATCAGGGAAAGCTGATTTATTCATAAGAAATCTGTTTTGTTGGATTATATTTCCACAAAAAACTGAGTTTTTATGCAACAAAGCTGATTACAGAGTATTGACGTAGGAAGACATGTTGGCTGCTCTCTCTTGGTTTTACTTTGTTGGTCCTAGATTGTGATGCCAGGTCATTAGTGAGTTATTTCAGCAGCAGAATTCCTTTCGTTCCTGCCAATGTGCTGTCATCTGCCATATGAGTGGGGAAAGGTGACTTTTTAGAGTCTCTGAAAAACACACAAAAATTAATGGATTCAGTGAACCCTGACACTGCCTGTGAAGATAATTTGTCATTCTGTTCATCAGAGTATCAGCGAGGTCTTGGCTTTCTAATGGTTTCTATCACCTACTTCCAGCCAATTCTGACATCTCTACTGGGTCTTCCAGGAAAGTGATAGTGTCACTGAAACACTGCTTTGCTCCTGAGTGCACGCAGAGGTGAGCTAGTCACTATCTGCAAAGAGCAGGAGACAATGTGAGGGATCGAACACTTCCAGGTGTGACACACTATTTCACTTAAAACATCCCAAACATTTTTGGTTTGGATTGGCTCGAGTGTTCTAAACATTATGTCCCATGGTTTGGTTGCTGTGACAATGTGATCTGCACCTGAGAACAAAGTGTGATGAAAGTCGGGCTTCATTCCCAGAACTGAGTTCCTGAAAATCAGCCAATCAGAGCAGATGAGAAGCTGCTCTTGACTGGTTCATGAACACTTTGCCTAGCATTTTGCAGATAACTAATACAAAAGCCCCTCATGGACCTTCAGAGACCCATGTCGAACATGCACAGAGAGAGACCATACTGACTCTCACCTTCATTGCTAATAAGGTTACCTCTTGCCTCCAGGGCTAATGAGGAGGAAGGGGCATGGGAAGTGGCATAAAAGGTGTCTCCCCAGGTGACGTGGTAGGACCTTGGTCACTGTCCTTGGGAGGAGGAGATCATCTTGGGGACCTCTATGACAGACATCTCAGAGGACTGTAATAGGAATGAAGGGTGGTGAACTCTCTCTCTCTCCTCCTCTTTTCTTTTTAATCTCTCTCTCTTTTTTGTCCCTTATCTCTGACATAGCAACACATATTTTCCAACAGCTGCTGCCGTAGCCTAAGACAATATACATGTCAAATAAAATCAGTTGCTGAAAAGGATTGCAGGTGGTGCATCACTAGAATCAAATGGGATTCATGAACCTTTTAGGACCTTTTCAGAGAGATGTAACATCAGGCACCACAACTTATGGATAGGAGGGTTCAAGAATGAACAAAAATGTATAGCACAAGGACTGTGGGATTCTTGCCAGAGGAAGGCAAACATGCGTACTTCAGGAAACAGCCATGCTTGAGGCTGATAAAAGGTACATTTCACCAAGTAAATGGATTTAACACCCCTTCACAGTGTTTCAGTGTGCTGTCAGCATTACTCGAGCTGTGTCTGGCAGCCTATGGGGACACTAGTGGGGCTGGTGCAACTTTGCAGGGCAGGGCAAATTTAGGTAGGAATGTTACCCAGATTCCTGCAAAAGTACATGCCACGTGGTACCTCTGGTGGTTCATCAAACACTTTTTAATAGAGCACTGTAGATAGGAGGCATGATTCCACAACCTTTATGCACAAGAGTAAAGCAAACAGGAAAATCCATCTACTTAAGCTATATTCACAGACTGAAACATGGCAGATATTCAATAAAACAGAGCCAGCAGCAGAGCTGCTGTGAGTCCATGAATATTGGCATCCCTGAGGTGAGTGTTCTTGACCTATTGACTATACTGATAACCCTGCAAGAATGACAGGGACTGAAAGAAAGAAAGAAAGAAAGAAAGAAAGAAAGAAAGAAAGAAAGAAAGAAAGAAAGAAAGAAAGAAAGAAAGAAAGAAAGAAAGAAAGAAAGAAAGAAAGAAAGAAAGAAAGAAAGAAAGAAAGAAAGAAAGAAAGAAAGAAAGAAAGAAAGAAAGAAAGAAAGAAAGAAAGAAAGAAAGAAAGAAAGAAAGAAAGAAAGAAAGAAAGAAAGAAGGAAAGAAAAACAGCTACATAAAGTCCTACATAAAAGCCAGGTTTCCAAGAAACTCAAGATGGGTAAAATTACATCCTGAATTTAAAGCTAATTACGATGGCTTAATCTGGACTTAAATATGGGCAGAAGAAATGGTCAAATCAACTCTATTTGCGCTTAGAATCACAGAATCATAAAATGGTTTGGGTTGGAAGGGACCTTAAAGATCATCTACTTCCAACCTCCCTACCATAGGTAGGGAAGCCTTCCACTAGACCAGGTTGCTCAAAGCCTCATCCAATCTGGTCTTTGAACACCTCCAAGCTGAGGGCATCCATGACTTCTCTGCCCAGTCTGTTTCACCACCTTCACAGTGAAGATTTTTTTTTCTAATCTAAATCTATCCCCTTTCAGTTTAAAGCCATTACCCTTTGTCCAATCACTACAGGCCCTGTTAAAAGTCCCTCCCCAGCTTTCCTGTAAGCCCCTTTAGGTACTGGAAAGCTGCAACAAGGTCTCACCGGAGCCTTCTTTTCTCCAGGCTGAAGAGCCCAAACTCTCTCAGCCTGTCTTCATAGCAGAAGTACTCCAGCCCATTGTCTTTGTGACTTATGGGATATTATCTGAGGGCTCCTGGCTAAGGGACATAGTTTGTACAAGGATGTGAACAGCATTTAGGGGTCTCTGAACAACTCATAAAGTGAATTGCCTGGCTAAAAATTAATTCATCGACACTCCCATTGGAGGCAATTACATTCTCTTGCTTATTAAGACAACATCTGATGAGATTATTTACCACCTCATTACATGGCTTTGTGTAACTCAGCTGCTTTGTTTTTCATATTAAGCTCTATTAGAATACACCTACTTTGTGGCATCAGCTGGCTAAATGAAATCCGCAGGCTTTTTGTAACAGTGTGGAAACATGATAACATACTGAACAACACAAATTACACACAACTATAAGCCTGCATTTTTGTCAAGCACCACAGCCACTGCTAAACATCTGAGAATATTTATAAGAGACTTAACCATCCCAAAAAAGGATTTGCCTTGCAAGCTGGCAGAGTCATGAACTCTGTAAGCCACTGCTTTTTTGATCAATAAAAATCTTATCTTCATAATGTTGTTGAACATTTTGATGAATCACAATATGTTCAAAGCCTATCAAAAATTAATTATATGCATTTCCTGAAAAATCTAGTAATCAATATTTATATTTTTATTCAATTCGTGCTCATTTTACATCAGCTAATTCGTCTCTACTCAAGGATTTGGGGGACATGGGTTCATTAATTTGTATGAGTATTTACAGAGCAGCATGCTGATCCCTGGTTTTCGTCAGGAGCTTTAAGAAAAGCCACTGCCTTGGAAAAAATGCCAATCTGATTTTTTCCTTCTAAGGATAAGAACTGATGTTTGTGTAGTCATAGGTGCTAAGTTTCATCCTGGCTCAGGAGGGATTCTGAGAGAATAAATATTTCTTTCCAGAGCTTGATTGAGTTCCACATATATTTTTGAGACTGCAAGGCAACTACATAATGTTGCAAATGATACATTGTTTTTCATGGCTAGAATGGAAAAGTTGTTTGGCATCTTAAATTGAGTAATTATATTTAAGTCAGAGCTCCATTTGCATTTAAACCACCTTTTTTTTTTAATGTTTTGGAAATTTATTGCAAACCTACAGTACCTGAAGTATCAACATTACTCTGCTTCCACTGAACTCCCTGCCAAACTCCTGTGGCCAGCTTTGGGAGTGAGGTTCAGAGAGTTTGTCTCTGAGCTTTATAATTGTTCCAGGAAAATGCTTCTGGACAGATACTTGACTAAAAAATAAAAAAAAAATTGTTCATAAGGTCACAAAAAGAGTAGACTCCCCTTGTAGCTGAATAGTGGCCTCAAGGGTTAATTGAGGCTGTGTTTGAATCTGAAACATGTATAATATGAGGTAAATTAGTGCAGCTCAGTTTTCCCTTTGTCTCTAGAAAATAGTCACTCCCTTTCCCAGATGTGAAGATGAATTACTCAAGATTTTTTTGCTTTAGTCCTAAGAAGTCCTAAGTATTGTTAATGATTTTTGCCATAGTGTTATCAAATATCTTAAATCTCTTCTAAGTCTGGTCTAGCAAAGGCAGCCCAAGACAAGATTCCAGGTATTTCTGAATTCAGAACCTAGTCATTAGGGCACCACATTATACACCCTTAATCAAACTAATTACATCTGGATTGCAGGGGGCATTAAGGCACTTTAGGAGGTAAATGACTGAAGTCAATATTAAAATGGGAGTATGAAGTTTCTCTGCTTGTTGTGAGCCAGAATGCACAGAGATTGAGGCATTTCAATTCCATACTTTGCGAAGCAGAACAAATGCAATCTATCCACTGCAGGAAGAAATGAGAAATAATGAATGCAAAGTGTTTTGAGAGTTTAAAGCAGAAATAAAAACTACCTTACCTTATAGTCATCACAGTTTTGAGGTGTAATACTTAAAGAGAATAGGTACTTCTTTGGCTGATGGCACTTCTCTGGGCTAACTGAAGCAAAACCTCAGAGAATTCAGGGCATAGACAGAAACAGAGAGAAAAATGTAAGGATTTCACAAGAGCATTTTCTATGAGGGAGCGTATGAAGGATATTTATTCTGCATCAGCTAGGGGGATTATAGCAGCTGGAAACTTCTATAGTGGCCATGGGTCCACACCTTGTGGCTTTGAACAGTTTCAAGTGCCCTCTTGGAAAGGTGACAGTGAACCTGCAGCAGCCTGAGAAGCCCCAATCTCAAACGCAAAAAACATGAATAGATAGACCAGGACACAATGAAACAGTATTCCCAAGTCATCCTATATGAAACCAGTTTTTCTTCTTCTTGAAAACTTTTACAGGGCATGGTAATTGCCCAGTTAATACTAACCTTATGCTGCTTAATAAAGAAAATAACTTACTTTCTTTATTCCAACACTGAAGAGAGTTAGAGCCAACTTTCATGCTCCTTGGCCTATGGAAATGTCCTATGTATTACAAAATATGCCCTGACTTGATAAAGGAGGAGATCGTAAATTACTCTGTTTGCATGGGGCAAGGTCAGATTGTTCAACAAAGTAAGAGACTATTAATTATGTGTGTTACAGCCTCTCTGACTGAGGTTGCACTGTGCAAAAAGTAATTTATAGACTCCATGCAAAGGGATGGTGGGCATCATTTGAAATGAGACAAATCAATGGACATGAGCAAACGAATCGTCCATATCAAAGTCAGTAATTTACTTGATTTCCTTGGCTTTGTTTTAATGAGATTATATGATGAACAACCTTTTTCTTTAATTGCCTACTAAATAGCCAATAATTATGAACAGATTTTTTTAAAAAACCAACTTTGACTGGTTATTTCAAATGAAATGCTCCATTTCCTTGGTTTAAAAACATTGTGCTATTTTGCACTGACATCTGCACCATGAGTGACTGGACCGCTTTGGGCCATGGTGCCACGTGTTTACCAGCCAGACCACTGTTTGAACTGGTCTCATAACAGTATGAAACTCAATGTAATTTTAGGGAAATTACATGCCCATGATTGCTCATGCAGCAATTTCTATCTGATTTAACTCAGTGCATTTCACAGGTATAAATAATAACCTACATAATCTTTCTCTTTCATCTTCCTAATAATCTCTGTCATCAGTTACACAGGGTCACGTGTAACTGGCAGCACTATCTCACTTCCCAAATAGCAAAGAGCATGGCAGACAGCTCTTGTCCTCCCTGTAGATGGGATCTATCCTCACTGTAGCAATGTTGCAGAAGCCCATGGGCTCTTAGCCCACTTGATTATAACGCACTGAATTATTCCCCATGGGGTGCAGCAAAGTCTTCAAGCTTCTCAAAGACTTGCCAGCCAGAAATGTCCCAGTACAGAGCATGCAGGCAAGAGAGTGGAGCATGCTGCACTCATGCAACCACCCTCTCTGCTAGTGCAGACACTGGTGTTCGGGACCATCCCCACTGGCTCTGCAGCAATGCAGTTCTTTCTTCCCCTCCCAGCTACAGGGGCTCCCAGGGGCACGTACTGCTATTTTCTGTTCCTTTGCTTTGCAGCAGATAAAAAAAAAAAAAATAGCAGCCCATTTGCAGTAAAACTTTTGGCCTTCTGAAGCAACAGCAGATGCTCCGTGAAAGGCAGTGCTTGGTAGCTGAACTTGTCACCACTTCTAACGGGAGCATTTGGCCCCTTGAGAACTAGTCTGATGACCCAAGAACTGTAATTGCTGCTTCCTGAAGATCTAATAGATAACCCTATGCATAAATCACCACGGCAATACAAACATTAGAAAAGTGCTGTTTTTTTACCCACCCTCAAACAGCTTTCCCAGCTTCTAAGCATGACATTCAGAGAGAAGAAAGGTGAAGGGCAGTGCAGGCTAGCAGAAAGAGAGGGTTTTTGCAGGGATTTTGACCAGAAATGTTTTCATTACTAAGCTGTACAACACAAAGAGAGTAGCACTTGTATTTTCAGAATGCTAAGTATCACAACTGGCGTCTCACTGAGAGAAGTAAGAACTGCTATGTTTTCCCTACTGTTGTTTAAAATAAAACATCCCTTCATAAAGAGCCAGCAAGTTTATTTGATTGATGGAGAAAAGAGAAAAGTCTTCTCTCCTGTGAGACAGAGGCAGGAATCACTCGGTGCTGCAGTAGGGCTTGTTTGACCATGGCAGCAGCTGAAAAGAGATTAAAAACAGTGATAGCAGGCTAGGCCAATCACTGCACAGATTTAAGTTTGTTATTAGGAAAATCCCTCCTCAGTCATACCTAAAGCACCAGAAATCCCTTTTTCTGGGTCCTTGCAGTGCTCGGTGGCTGCTCTAGCCTCTAGGAAGCGATGGTGTTGGCATCTGTTACCACCACAATCACTTTTACTCAGCATCAGTTCACTGAGTTCAAGGATTCCAAATGTAGATCAGTTCCCAGGTCCAAAATCCCTTCCATCAGGCACATAAATGCAGGATGCTCTGAAGTTTCAATCTGCTGTGGATTACATTTGATTCAAGCTGTCTCAGGCTGATAAGGATCTCAACAGTTGAGCAAATATTCATGTAAAACAACCAATTCTGTTTTAAGCAATTATGTCCAGAACAATTCCGTGGTTTCTGAGTGGCCAAGAACATTAGAAGACTTCAGTGCTTTAAAGCTTGTTTAAGATAAATTGCCAGTTTTCTAAGCGTAGACCACCTGGATCAATTCTTAACCACATTCTTTCCAAGAATGGGGAGGATATTTGTTGATCAATTACTTTCCACAAGTGAAATTTATAAACAAGCAGTAAAAAGTGTTCCTAGATACTTTGAAAAGGATGGAGGAGAAAGATAGAGGCAAAAGTGTGAAGCAGGATCTGTATTGAAAAATCAGCTGGCCAGCACTGTCCATGGAAAGCCACCCTGACCCAACCCCATGAGCTTATCTCCTCTACTGTCAGGCTGTGTGCCTCATGTCTTTAAGCCAAACTAACACAATAAGCAACTGCAGCGGATCCTGCTGCCTTCCTTGCAAGGTGATCTCACTTCTGGGCAAAGCAAGAAGGCTATAAAACTATGCAGCTCACTGGAGAAAAAGAAAACTCTTGCTCCATGCTCCTCTGATCTCTGGCAGTAACAATTTCCCACATTGCAGAGCTCTTAGTTTGGACACAGGCTGAGACTCGGGATACATTGTTCAGTTCCCTGCCCTTTCATAAACCTCATACCTGATCCTTGACAAATCCCTTTGAAAGATGCTTAGGCACCAAAATTCCATTTACATCAACAACAGGGAAACATCAAAATAATTTGGGGTCATTACTGGGCTTCAGTTCCTGTCACAGATACCATTATACATCCTATCAGTGCAGAATGTCCACAGTAACATGGCAGAGCCAACCAATGACTATGGGAGGTCCTTCCCCGCCAACATTTGGAACCTATGACACTGTGACTTGGCCAGTTTACTCCAAATTCAGACTCAAGAGTGAGCTAACATTTATCAGCTTGAATCATCATGCAAACCAAGACTGTCTTCACAAGTCAGAAACACTTTGAGGACTTCCTCAAACCCAATGCCTCCCCCATACAGCTGCTTCTATCACACAGCTTGGAAGGCTTTCTGGCCAGAGTTGATTCTCTCTTTCCTCTGAGAAACCTGGCAATCTTTCACTATGAACAGGAAAATCATTTCATCCATCCTGCAGGACACAACCACAGGCTGCCACCCAAACCAGACTCTGCCCGACAATCCACATCACAACTTGTCCCCAGCTTTGCCCAAACTGTCAGCAAGGTTCGCAAACACCATCTGAAACAAAATGATCAAGAGCAAGGAAACCTTTCCCTAACCACTCCAGGAATCCTGGGAA
Source organism: Clamator glandarius (assembly GCA_033459285.1). NCBI lineage: Eukaryota > Metazoa > Chordata > Aves > Cuculiformes > Cuculidae > Clamator > Clamator glandarius. Next base: position 1,883,977 of record JAUNZM010000036.1, on the reverse strand, counting down.
AACCATCATAAATCAAGACAACTCAGTATCTGAGCCCCACCCTACTGCCCCATTCTGAAATATTTGAAATATTCCTCTAGCACAGAATAAGAAGAGGCAGGTTTTACACCACCTGCTCCTGACAAGCGATGGTCTCACAGAGGAGGGAGTTTTGCCCACCCCACCTTTCACTGAAGCCTCACATAAAACACAGAAGTCTGGGTTTCACAGTCATCAGTCTCTGCTATTGAGCTTGCCTGCTCTGACCTCCAAGAGCCAGGACCTCTTGTATACCAGATTTTATCAGCTCTTCTTGAAGAGATTTCAGCAGACTATGGACAGGATTTAAAAGAGGAAAATCAGTCCAGTCATTCTTTTGATTTTTATCAGATTCTGTTCAGCTTCATTTTTCTTCAGGGCTTTATACCCTCCTACTTGCCCCAGTGACTATATCCCATTTTATGTGCAATGCACAATTTCCCTCATATTTTCATTCAAGCTTTTCCATTATCTTTTATACTTAACCTCTGCCAGCAATTCCATCTCTTCACTGTAAATAAATCTACCCCTGACTGTAAGTTCAGCTTTCCTCCTCTCACAGGTTCCAGCCTATTAAACATGCAATACTGAGTGACAACCATGGCTGCTAAATTGGGGGTTATTTTGGACAAAGGAGTATGAGGAGTCATAAACTCATAAATGAAATAATCGAACTATAGAGGTAGTTACAATTGTACTGACCATAGAATCACAGAATCATAGAACCATAGAATAGTTTGGGTTGGAAAGGACCTTAAAAATCATCTAGTTCCAAACCCCCTGCCATGGGCAGGGACATCCCACTAGATGAGGCTGCCCAAGGCCCATCCAACCTGGCCTTGAATGCCTCCAGGGATGAGGCAGCCACAACTGCCCTGGGCAACCTGTGCCTGTGCCTCACCATCCTCATTATGAAGAAATTCCTCCTTATGTCTAGTCTAAGTCTGCCCCTCTCCACTTTATACCCATTGGCCCTAGACCTGTCATTACAAGCCTTTGTAAAAAGTCCCTCCCTAGCTTTCTTGTAGGTCCCTTGATCATCCGTAACTCCCTTTCTTGTGCCTGTTTTAGGGGTTCTGTGTAGGAATCACTGCTTCTCTTGATTGACTGCAGGGGAAGGTAGCTGTATGCTTCTGCCTCCATCAGAGACATTGGTAAGATGAATGCTGCTCAACAGGTCTGCAGGCACTCCCAGCTCTATTTGGCACAAAATCTATAGCCAACATCTGCTGCAGCAATAAATTGCCTCTTTCTCCCCCTCTTGCTACAGCTCATCCATTTGCTCTGTAGCTCCCAGACATGCATAGCCTGGGCTATTTATATTTCCTTGTCTGGGCTGAAAAAGAGAAGAGGCAGTCAGGATACTATTGCTCCCAATCAAGTCAGGAAAACATTCTCTGTCTTCAGGCAGTATTTAACGATATACACACAAAAGTCTGTAGCTCTGCTCTGAATGTTTTAATTTACTGCAGTTTCCAGCTGTGCTTAGTGGGATTGCAATTCAGATGACCAAAAGAGTAGATCATAATTCTCTGTTTCCATCTTATACTGATATCCCAGATTGTACCTTTGCTCCCTGAAGACTATGTCTTCTTTATTAATTTTTAGTATGGTTAGATATTTAATCTGCAGAAGAATACTAGGTTAGAAAATGCAGAGGCTGTTCTGAATTATGATGATGTTGTTATCATTAACAGCTCTTTGGTAATAGAAATCAACATAGTGCACTGAGTACCAGACAGATATGAAATGGAAAACTAAGTATGAACCTCAAGACCTTAGAGAAATAGTTGTCACTCCCTGTAAATTATCACCTCTCACTAATTATCTTTCACTACATAGCACATACAGGTCTGGGCAAACTGAAGGATTTTACCCTTTGCTAACCTTTATCAAATTGTTCTAACTAGGAAGCCCCAGTTCTGGTTTTGCTTCTTCCATTAAATGAGCAAGATCTGCGAGTTATTCACCCTTGCTTACCCACTGTGTGTAAACATGTAAACACTCTGAGACCTCAACCTGGAAGCTGTTATAAAGGTAGATTTTATTAATTTGATGCAAGACTTAAGAACATACAAGGAGAGTATGGTATTTGAACAAGACTAATGACAACATTGAATACAGCTTTTTAAGTCTAACTACTAGCAGCAGGTGAAATCTGGCTCTGCTCATTGTTTTCTGTCTTGAGTTCCTCCAAGCAGCCCTCATCTCAGATAAGGCTGAATCCCTCCTTGCTGAAAGCCATATCAGGAAGGTCTCGGTACAACGAGAGTGCTGCCAAAATGACAAGTGGAGGACAGAGTTTCAACCTTTGACAGCAGACAGGATGACTGGCTTATGACAGTTTGACTAAAAGTCTGTGGAACGAGAGCAAGTAAAAGGAGAATCACTCGAAGGAAGCCAGCTTCCTCAGACAAGCCAAAAGGCAAAAGTTTGTACAAGGGAAGGTTTTATATGCTTATGCCTAAAAGAAGTTTTCTAGATTTTAGGATAAGAGGCCTAGAGACTTTTGCAGAGGCAGAGGACATTGAATAGAGGTTTAGAAACAAGATTCCTGGCATACACTGGTCACAGCACTTTGGAAATCACCAAAATGAGCATCTAGTACTGTATGGCTGCTGTCCTGCTCCTGTTCCTGGAAAATAAAGGACTGTGAAAAGAGAAAATATTTCTGGGAATATAGAAGGATAATCAAATTCTACTCAAATTCATATGAAAAAGGCCCTAAATCTGGGACACTGAATCACCATTCCTGGCAAGTAGCTTTCCTATAAGCTTTCTGAGTGCACTAACAGCTTTCACAGTTTGGATGTTTTGGTTCCAATGACTCAGTAGCTAATCTTTTGTGCATTGCTGAGCTGCCGCCATCAAGCAGAAAGAAGAGGGGTACAAAAGACACAAGGGATCTTGCATGACACAGGGTGCTTTGGTAGAAGAGTCCCTTGAACGTGATCTGCTACTGGGATAAGGCTGTGTTCATCTAGCTTTTCCTGAGTTCCTATAAATGTGTTTAAGATCCTCATTTGAGATTTTTGCCACCTAAAACAGACAGATGAGCCTGGAATGCCAACAGTGCTTCGTGCTAACAAATCTGTAGTATAAAAATCATCAGGATCTCAAAGCTGGACACAGGCCCATGGAGATACTTTTATTTTCCAACAGTGCTTCGGGAACAGGGTTGCCCTACAGTGTTCAGACAAGCTTTCTTCTGAAACACTGTTATCTTAGAAAACATTACTGACTTGTTTTCTTGCAACAGTAAGGAGGTCAGACCAGCTAGAGGGTAAATTTATTTATAATGTCTTATGAAGGGTTTTTATTTTATGTGGCTTTTGACCTCAAGTCTAAAGGAAACATCAGTCCACATTGTAATGCGAGACCCAGTGAATGCGGACAAGCCAGGTATTTCCGTATCAGTATCAAGACCTTTAGAAATACAGGCAGACTAGCAGGGTGATCTCTACCACAGTGTGTGTTAAATATAATCAATGGACAGATTGCTTGCCAGCAACAGTGGAGAGAAAATTTTACTGGCAATATTTTTCTTTCGTCTGCCCAGGGCCAAGAGATGAAGCATGAGCATGCTGACACATGAAGGAGAGGGAAACTGGGTAAGAGCATGGACTGGCATCAGAAGGTGGGATATTTCAGCTTTGCCATGTGAGTTCAGAGAAATCAGTATCTATTTCAGTCTATCCAGTTCTCTATGTAGTTCAGGGAACTACAGGCCTGTCAGTCTGACCTCAGTACCAGGGAAAGTCATGGAACAGGTGATCTTGAGTGCTATCATGAAGCACATGCAAGAGAACCGGGTGATCAGGCCCTGTCAACATGGGTTCATAAAAGGCAGGTCTTGCTAAACTAACCTGATCGCCTTCTATGACAAAGTGACTCGGCTGCTGGATGAGGGAAAGGCTGTGGATGTATCTTCCTGGACCTCAGTAAAGCCTTTGACACAGTCTCTCACAGCATTCTGCTACAGAAACTGTCAGCCTCCAGCCTGGACAGGCGCACACTCTCCTGGGTGGAAAACTGGTTGAATGACCGGGCCCAGAGGGTGTTGGGAAATGGTGTTAAATCCAGCTGGAGGCCAGTGACAAGTGGGGTTCCCCAGGGCTCAGTCCTGGGTCCAGTCCTGTTCAATGTCTTCATTAATGACATGGATGAAGGCATCGAGTGCACCTTTAGCAAGTTTGCAGATGACACTAAGCTGGGTGGAAGTGTGGATCTGCTGGAGGGTCGGGAGGCTCTGCAAAGGGATCTGAACAGGCTGGACCGCTGGGCAGAGTCCAATGGCATGAGGTTTAACAAGGCCAAATGCCGAGTCCTGCACTTGGAGCACAACAACCCTGTGCAGCTACAGACTAGGAGAAGCCTGTCTAGAAAGCTGCCTGGAGGAGAAAGGCCTGGAGGGGTTGGTTGACAGCGACTGAACATGAGCCAGTAGTGTGCCCAGGTGGCCAAGAAGGCCAATGGCATCTTGACTTGTATCAGAAACAGCATGACCAGCAGGTCCATGGAGGTTATTCTCCCTCTGTACTTGGCACTGGTGAGACTGCTCCTTGAATCCTGTGTTCAGTTCTGGGCCCCTCACCACAAGAAGGATGTTGTGGCTCTGGAGCGAGTCCAGAGAAGAGCAACAAAGCTGGTGAAGGGGCTGGAGAACAGGCCTTATGAGGAACGGCTGAAAGAGCTGGGGTTCTTTAGCCTGGAGAAGAGGAGGCTGAGAGGAGACTTCATTGCTCTCTATAACTACCTGAAAGGAGGTTGTGGAGAGGAGGGAGCTGGCCTCTTCTCCCAAGTGACAGGGGACAGGACAAGAGGGAATGGCCTCAAGCTCTGCCAAGGGAGATTTAGGGTGGACATTAGGAAAAAATTTTTCACAGAAAGCGTGATTGGGCACTGGAACTGGCTACCCAGGGAGGTGGTTGATTCACCTTCCCTGGAGGTGTTTAAGGAACGGGTGGACAAGGTGCTGAGGGGTATGGTTTTGTGTTTGATAGGAATGGTTGGACTCGATGATCCAGTAGGTCTCTTCCAACCTGATTATTCTATGATTCTATGATTCTTTGATGGTCTTGCTTGTTTAGGTAACTCCCTCCACCTGCAGGAAACTTTTGGGGCTGTGGCCTCCAGCTTTCCATTGCTGCTAGGCTCTGCTCTTACTACGACAATATTAATAAGCTTTCTGGAAACAGATTGGGTCAATCCCTTAAAGGCAGACAGATTCTACCAAAAGCCTATATCTTTCACCCAAATGCTCTTATATCCCTTTATCTAGTGCTTCTGTGCCCCATGAACAGACCTTGTAGCATTCAGCTCTTCAGATGCAAAACCAAACTCTGCACCACTGCATCCTTGCAGAATAAGTTGATCATTAAGATCCAGACTGTATCCTTTGTGGAAAACAAGTTAGCTGGGCTTCTTTGGTACTTTTAAAAAGGATGCTTTGTATTGAACAATATTCTGAAGTCCCAGGTCCCTCTTATGGCAGCATTATCCTCTGATCTCCAGGCTGTTGAGTAATATGCTTGCTGCTCTCAGAAAATTAAAAGACCATGTGTTTGGAGTCAGAGCAGTTTCCCTGCATGGAGCTGGGTGACTAGTTTCAAGACAACCATGTAATTAGCAGGCAGTCTACTGTCATCACACTAAAATCAAAGGATGCTGAAGAAGAGACAGTTTTCATTCCAGGTCTTCAATGTACTGGACAGTCAGTAACTTTATTTTTTTTAATGAGGCACCAAAGTGCTGGACATTCATGATTCAGAGAGGTAAATCATCTCAGACAATGTGAACTGCTAAAATGTTTTAGCAGCTCCTAAAGGCAAAGCAGGGCTCTAGCTCCAAATACCTTGCTTGTTTTCTCGCTGCCATTACAACTCAAGGAATTAAACAAGCAGGTAACAATATGAGGAAGGAAAGCAGAGATTCTCCTTAAGAATCCCACACAAGTTTCTGGCTGCCAGGGGGTGTTGGTCCCTCTGCAATGGGGCTGCTGCAGATGGAAGAACCAGATACGGCATGGGAAGGCTAGCCCTGCTCTTGACCCTTTTCTCATCACAGCACAGCCAGGTACAAGAAAACAGCTCTGCAGAGGTGTCTCTAGAAAAACTTAACATGAGAGTAACAAAAAAAGACAAATTCCAAAGCACAAAAAAAAAAATTCAATAGCAAAATTGAGATTCACTGACTGCTAAATTAGTGCTGTTGAAAGGAAATTTAATCCTTGCTTGGGCTTTGTACAAGGATTTGTGAATGATGATAAAAATGAGGAAATAGGCTTCCTTCCAAACACACAACTGTAGCAGAACCACCATGATTTATTGTATGCAGGAAAATGTACATCTCCTCCTCATCCATTCTGGTTTATGACTTACCTTTCCTGTATAGCAGGGCTTTGTAAAGACTGACTGACTGACCCTTACTACAGGACAGGATGGGAGGGTTAAGCCACTCTTTGAAATCTTAGCTGCAAATTGAATCCCTTCTCAGCATGCTGGGAATATAGACAGATTCAGTCTGTTGTCACCACCACAGACAAACAAACCCTTCCAGAAAGGAAAGGAAAAGACATTGTTTGAAACATAACCTAAAGCATGGCGGGAAGGACCTACGGATATAAACTGGAGAAGGGCAGATTTAGACTAGACATTAGGAAGAATTTCTTCACTATGAGAGTGGTGAGGCACTGGAACAGGTTGCCAAGGGAAGTTGTGGATGCCCCATCCCTGGAGATGTTCAAGGTCAGGTTAAATGGGGCAATGTATTTCCCTACATATAATTAGAATTTCCACTATTTCCATTTCTGACTGCTGCCTCTTGACCACCTGCCATACACCACATGAACAAGCCTGGCTCCATCTCCTTGATACTCTCCCTGTAGGTACTAGAAAGTGCCATTAGGTCTCACTGAAGCTGTCCCTTCTTTAGGCTAAACAAGCCTAACTCCCTCAGCCTTTCCCCCATATGACCTGTGCTCCAGTCTCAACCATCCTAGAGACCTCTGCTAAGTATTTTTTTTAAGTTTTTCAACATCTTCCTTCTACTGAGTGTCCCAAAACTGAATGCAGTATAATAGATGCAAGCGTCTCCAAGGGAGGTTTGCTCTGCACACATCTGATAAACTAAAGTCAAAAGAGAGAAAACAAGAACAAGTTTCTGCGAGGACAAAATTTCACCAAACCCCCAAACACATGTCGGTATGGCAGAAGACACCTTGCAAACCTTTTCTGGGCATAAGCTGAGAGACCTCACCACTAATGCTGAGGTTGTCACAGGTATCGTGTCATGATGTGAAATCTGCCTTGTTGGAATTAACAGCTTCTGTTGGTTCTAGCTGCTCCTGGTCCTACACACAGGCAGGAACAAGTGACTGAATGAATCCTCTATGTGGAACAGCTAGTGAAGATGGCTCAGGAATGCCTTGAGCTGGAAAAATGGTAAACGTCCCTCCAGGACATGAAAATATCTTGCAGGCATATGAGGGGATCCTTGCACATGCTACTGTGCTGGTGGAAGGAACCAGTCTTTGCACTACAGATTCAGGGTTCATGAGGACCAAAATGAGCAGAAGACCCTTACCTGGCAGAAAGGACAATCTGTGACCGCCCTTAATCTGGTGATCATGTGAAAGTCATGAACAGAAGCAGCATACATGAACTTGAGATATTTTTGCCAAAGCCTGAGTGATATGCTAGGGTGTTGCTTTGCCAAAGCTGTTTGGGTATAGCGTGGTCTCTGGGACAACCCTGGAGACACTCGTGGCTGGAAACAGTGCTAATGCTGCTGGAACTATGTCCTAAGCAAGTCAGAACATCTTTTCCTCTTGTAAATGAACCCTCTGATGAACTGAAGCTCAGATCACCTTGCTCTTGCTCAATTTACTTTGTAATAATAGTACATTGTTCCCATGTACTACATCACTCAAGAACTGATCAGTTGCAGTAGGACTGGGGGACCTGACTGACAGGATCAATGGCCGAGACACGAGGCCCAGGTCTCAAGTTGATTGTTGCTGCTAGAGAACTGTTTCCATCTGACCCCAGAACCTTCCAGTAGATTTATAATAATTTACTATATTCTAAGCCTTATTTAACAAAGGGCTGGTTTAATTGGTAAGCTCCCCAAATAGGCAGGTGGTTGCTTACGTGTTCACGTATCTTTCTATCTGTGCACATGCACAGGGGTGCACATGTATACTTTCCCTGGATTTTTGCAGTGCAAATGCTTGTGTTATGTAAAGCTTGCCTCATTTGCAGATGTCTGCTGAAATTTATTAGGAAAAGCTTTTTTTTTTTTATTTCAACTGAAATAATAAGACAGTTTATCACTTTGAAGTTTCATAGATGTCTGGAAAATGATTACACGGTCATTAAGGCAATTTCTTGTGCTAGCAGATTTCATGTAAGAAGGAAAATGACAACAGAAAAATCAGATTATGGGTCCAGAGAAAATATAAGTTGCCTTTCCCCATGTATAAGATTGTCCTCATCTTTATTTTTCATCCTTTCCAGTCTGCTCAAGGGCTACACTTTGACTGCTTGCTTCAAAAACTGGGGTCTCTGGTACAGAATGAGACCCAGGTAAAACAGCATTCAGAGTCTAGCTGTACACGGAAATTCAGTTCACTGCTGCAAAGTACTATTTTACAGCATTTTTCCTTCTAGTGTGAGAATGGACCTTGCTTTGCTTTTCAAAGTGACAGAAAAAGCTGTTTCTGAGCAGCCCTTCCTCTCTGTTGAGAATCTGTAGAAACACGTACCTTGTACAAGTGTGAATCGGGACTAATGGTGATTTTATTGTTCTCCCTTTCTCCCACTCCTGTTCAGCCTTTATACCTCACCTTCTTTGACTGCTTTGCCTTTCTTTCATCCAACTCATTCTTCAACCAACTCCACCTTTCTTCCTGTCACCCTTGTGGCAGAGGGTGTCCATATCATAGCCCTGTCTGGCCTGTCAGCTATCAAGACTTCAATTTTAACTCCATATTCCATAATTAATGTAGATTTGCTCACACAGTGCATTTGACAGTATGCTTTCACTGCTTTTCTTCCCTTTCTGATCTTCTCCACCAGCATCTATGCCCCCACAGTGGCTCTCTGCTGCACCAAATCCACCAAGCCATCTTTAATGGAGATTTCATCCCTTACAATCAGCTGACTCCATATTAAACACTTTGCTCTTTTAGCCCATCCTGTCAGTTTGTCTCAATGTCCAACTCACCCATAATGAGATCTTTGACATGAAAGTTTCTCTGGGTACCTGCCATTCACAGTGGGGACACACAGGTCTCTGGGCGATGTGCCAGTATGGGACATCTTAATTCCAGTGTGGAATAATAAATGCCAATGGACTGGTCTCATTTGCCTCACCTCAATTCACAAGTGTTCTGGAAACAGTTATAAGGCAATGTGTGACTGCCACAAACTCAGACTCAGTCCCAGACCTGTGCAGTCACTCACATTTATTATCCAGCCTCCTGAATTATGTCTTTTCAGCTGAAGACTAAGCCCTAGAACAGAAATGATGCTTTATGAAGCTGACCTATTTACAGATCAGCTAGTAGATGAAACACTGTAAAGAAAATGAATGAACTCAATGCGCAGCTCTATCCAAACCTCAGCCTAAAGGGCCTCAAGAGATCACATTAAGATGGCAATTTAAATAAGATTTATGGCCTTCAGGTCTGTTCCTGAAGCACCAAGGGCTGTGAAGGCATCTGCATACTAAAATCACTCTAAATACCTCAGAGCTTCCTCTGTGTGGTCTGGCATAAAGGCAGCATGGGGGGAAGTGATTGGCAGCAGGGAGCTAGTTTATCAAATGAAGATAATGCCAACCAAGGGAAGGAGGAAAGGAAAATGCATATTATCATTTATGCTGGTTCTTCATTCCATCTAGCAGAGAGGTATCTAGTGGGACTACAAACCCTCTGGGATGGTAAGTGTGGCCTAGATCTGCAAATAATGAGAGATGCCAAATTCCCAGTGGCATTTCTTTGAGCATTAGGGCCCTAAATACCTTTGCTATAAGTCCAAACACCTAGAAAAGTTTCCTACATTTAATCGCATAAGCATGCCTTTCTACACAATGTGTGCATGCACATGTGCATGTTTACAGTTTTACCTCTGGTGATATAAAGAAGCATCTCTGCCTGCAGACCCCAAAGGAGACATTCCTTGGCACAGGAACTCAATTTTCCTTACTGTCAAATTGTTACTAGAGTCCTGGCACACTTTTGTCCCTCAAACACTGCTCAGATCATCCTCAGGCATGACTCAGGGGTGTGCACTGAGTGGACACCATTGCCAACAGGCAATCTGGATATGGCCACGCTACACAATCTGAAAGTTTGCCAGCACCCTCCTCACTACAACCTCCTTCCAGGTAGCTGTAGAGAACACTAAGATCTCCCCTCAATCTCCTCTTCTCCAGGCTAAACATCCTCAGCTCCCTCAGCTGCTCCCTGTAAGACTTGTTCTCCAGCCCCTTCACCAGCTTTGTTGCTCTTCTCTGGACTCGCTCCAGAGCCACAACATCCTTCTGGTGGTGAGGGGCCCAGAACTGAACACAGTACTCGAGGTGCGGTCTCACCAGTGCCGAGTACAGAGGGAGAATAACCTCCCTGGACCTGCTGGTCACGCTGTTTCTGATAGAAGCCAAGATGCCATTGGCCTTCTTGGCCACCCGGGCACACTGCTGGCTCATGTTCAGTCGGCTGTCAACCAACACCCCCAGGCCTTTCTCCTCCTGGCAGCTTTCTAGCCGCTCTCCCCCTAGTCTGTAGCTCTGCACAGGGTTGTTGTACCTCTGTATGTAATAATGGCAGTAGACTGGCAAGGTCCTTTGCAAAGTCTTCCCATTCATTCTGCAGCACAAACTAAGCTACTGAGCAAGTTTTGCTGCAAAGCACTGTGTATGGCTTTGTGTTCAAAAATCAACTTATTCACTGGGGGCAGATGGCTGGTTTGGGACTTTATTTTAACTGACCGATGGAGTAAAAGCAAGTTCTTTGCAATAAACAACACCTGGTCCAGCAATAAAACCAGACTGATTTTCATTTCCTGATAAAGCTCTGCCCATTTTCTTTCCCTTCACTGCAAAGAACTTTCAGGATCTGCCTCTCTATGGATAATTTTAATTCCCTGATAATGTGATTGCCTTATAAAAAGTGAAATGATGCTGAAGAATATGTGCACAGGATTTGATGTGTGTGTCAGATTAGGGGGGAAATGTACTGCAGCTTTCTATCATTTGTCTGAGATGATGTGTGTTTAACCACCTCTACACACCATTTTCCATATTTTATAGTCTGAGTGCTTACAGCTCCCATCAAATTAGTGGGAGTTATTGGTGTCCTTCACACCTGAAATAAGTCAGCTCATTAAAGGAGACTCATTCCAGTACACAAAGACTTTCTGGCAGCACAGGATACCGATCAGCTCATTTCCCAGGGAGCTTTTTGAGTACAGTAATACAACACAGAGGAAGGTTAAAGTACAGGGAGCTAGACTCTGTGCTCAGGTAGAGGCAGAAGCTGGTGGTGTAGCTCAGGTCATACTGATGACTTTTCTGAGATTAATCTCTTGCCTAAAGGGAAGTTTTCTAGGTAAAATAACAATAAGGCAGCACCTTAAAACTTCCCCTGAAATATTTGCCTTAATTTGACTGAAGTCATGGTCATTGCCTGAAGTTCTACTTCTATATAAGGCAAACAAGTGGATCCTCACTGAAGAGCTTGCTACTGCTAAGCAGACCCCAAACTGATCCACCATCTTCACTGTCTCCCTTGCTTCTGCTGAATCTGCAAGGTGCCTTAGTTTTCTGCGATATTTGCCTACTATATGAGAAATGAATGGACAAAACCTCACTATAATTTTTTTGCAAGTGTATCAAAATCTTGACAAAACATTTCCAAAGAGACATCTTGCAAAATTCAGGCTTTCCTGCTGCCTTTACTCACTCATTTTCCCGACAGAGGCAACAGACAAGCATCAAAGGAAAACCTTCATTTCTGATCATAACAGAAGTCCAGCCCATAGCAGTCCAGCACACAGCACCTTTTCAGTGAAATCTGGATGAAACAGCCTTGAATTGTGAAGGAGCCAGTTCTCAGTCAATGTGTTGAACAAATGTCAGTGCCAGCCTAACTACCAGCCTGCATCAGGCAACATCTGCTGCCCTGCCTGCCTGGCACCAGCTCCAGTCACTGCCAGGGAGGATGAGATTGCTCCACTGATTGCCGACACATGGCACCATGCTGCAGAGGAGCTGTCGCTCTCCTTATGCTTGTCCAATATCAACACTGGGACTGAGCCTAGAACCATCAGCTGAATCACAGAGAGCTTTTCTCACTGAAGCACCCATTTAGACATCCAAGACAACCAAAATCTTCCACCTTCTGCCACTCCCCAGCTACCACCAACATTTGTGAGCCACACACCAGACTGACACTGCTCAATACATTTACGTTTACAAGTACATAGAAAAGTACTTTTAGGAAATATATTTTCAGAAAAGTTTATCTGCATGAGGTCCAGATGGTGCCAGATGAGAGCCTGAACTGCCCGATACTGGTGACTAATATCAACAAGTATCTATGTGGTTCTTGAGAAGAGGAGGTAACCACCCTGTGTATGATTTGCCCCGTGTCTTCTAGAGCTTTATGCCTATGAGAAGGCCTCACCACTTACACAGCTTCCCACAACATGGAGTCCACCTCCAGCATCATGGTCTGTGGGCTGAGTTTGTTTCATTTGTCTGTAAGGGGAAGTATTTATTAAATACAATACCAAGACTGACTCACCCCTCACCAAAAGTCTGAAGTTATCTTGCTACAGTGCTGGGTCACTGGGAACCAACAGCTTTACTCAGCTTGACCTAGAACATGGTGATGTTTTTCTCCATGGAAAGAGGGTAATGTATGATATAACTGCAGATGGAAGATAATTGGAAAACAGTAAGAAAGGCATAGGAACTTACAGGCAAAATATATTATTTACCCAACCAAGAAAAAATAACCTTCCCTTTAACTTACAACTGGTTTCAGTGGTGCCACAAACAGAGACTGAACCACATTAAGCAAAATCAGTTTTGCAAACAAACCTATTCATTTTTTGCGTGGCTATTAGGTGGCAATAAGCACAAGGTCTCTTTTATACCTTTACTTGTTTAAAGTTTCCTGCTTATTGACAATTACCTCCCAAGAGCAGTTTAAGAGCCCTGAAGAAAGTGCTGGGGGCTGCACATGAACACCAGCTCCTGCCTGGAACATCACTCTGCTGGTATTTTGATATGTTTGTCTATGGTGTGGATAGATGACTGCTTTTACAGGAGAAACGGTGAGCTATTTCAGTTACAGGTCTTCATGGAACACAAGCTCAGGGGAGCATGATGTCTGGAAAGTCAAAGTAATTTCATGGCTTCCTCACCTCACTACAAGCTGCTCTGGGTTCTGCCCACAATCAGAGTTGACCATTCCTCAGCAGACATGTAGTCAGAAAGGAAATCCTAGGTATGCCTGAACTGCAGTGTTTTGCACTAAACTATGTTCATTTGGGTGAAATTTTGACAAGAAATTCTACAGATCAGCTCCCATCAGGTTTAGATGTGTAGGTTTAGAAAGACAGTTGACAGGCTTGTTGTATAACTGCCTAGCTTTTCAATTCCCACACGACTGTGAAATATATAGTTCATGTTAGTACTATTTCATATCATGTAGGTACAGACTGTGCCACAGGTCCTGCTGTGGCAGATGAAGGCTGCCCACCTGTTTCATCTGGAAGTTATGGTAAATGCATCATTGATGCTTGAGCAAGTCTTCCTGTGCCTTGAAGGGCGTGGAGCCCACCCTGGATATTTCAAACTGTGACTGAAGCAAAGGGATATATTTAACCCATATGATGTTGGTGAATGTGGTGTTCAACCCACAGGAGGAACAGAAGAGGAGGCGAGGTACCTTATGCTAAAATTTGCAGTCAAGAGCCTTAGAGGGAGGAACTAGAGATGTTTCAACAAGGAAACCAAGGAAGTCACCACAGAGCTGAAAAGCTGCTGAAGTGTGAAACTTCCAAAGAATAATAATAAGAAGAAGAACACAGACTCATAGAATGATCTAGGTTGGAAAAGACCTTTGAGATTATCAAGTCCAACCATAAATCTAATACTGCCAAGTCCCTAGGCACCGCATCTATACATCTTCTAAATACTTCTGGGGATGGTGACTCAATAGCTTCTCTAGGCAGCCTGTTTTAATGCTTGATAACCCTCTCAGTGAAGAAATTTTTCTTAATATCCAATCCAAACCTCCCTTTCAGGTAGTTGTAGAAAGCTATAAGGCCTCCCCTCTGCCTCCTTTTCTCCAAACTAAACAACCTAAACAACTCCCATTCCCTCAGCTGCTCCTCATAAGACTTGTGTTCCAGTACCTTCAGCAACTTCATTGCCTTTCTTTGCACACACTCCAGCAGCTCAATGTCTTTGTTGTAGTGGGGAGGGCAAAACTGAACACAGTACATCATACTTTTCCATCTGCACAACAGCTTCCACCTCCTCCTGTTTGTTGCCCATGTTGCATGCTTTGGTATTGATGCAGCTCAGTTGAACTATTGATCCTGCTACCTTTTTTTGTGGGAGAAGCCCCAATTCCTATATGACAGTTCTCAGGAGCTTTTTTAGTTTCCAAAACATCAATAACCCTTGAATCTTTGCTGCCACATGAATCTCCATCCTCTGCTTCCACTGAGACAGCAAACCAAGTGACCTCATTAGCACAGTTTCCCTCAAATGCTGGTGTGCCAAGCCCAGGCCTCTCTCTAGTGAGTCTGGTTTTATGGTGGCCCCAGGCACATACATGGTATAAAGGCTACCTCGCTACAACAACCATTTAATTTAGGGTCTAGATCAGCAAATCTGAAGGGCCACACTATAACATAGCATAGCCTTGTGAAAGGAAGGTTTGGGCATTTTCCCAACAAGATGACAGACCTATGTGCTACCCCTATCCTTCAACTCTCTTGAGATACTTGACTGTTATCTGGTCTGCTGATCAATCAGCACACCTGAGACAGCTGTAGGCATTAGAAGAAGCATTAGACACATTAAAGGCTAGCTCATGGATGAGTCTCCAAGTGGAAAATGGGCTCACATCTGCTGAGTGTCAGAGAACAAAAGTTATGTCTACTAGAAATATTTCTTAGCAGGTTGTAAACTTTAGTCTTAAGGGTGAGAATTGTGGAGCTTATGTGCTCCATCAGAGAGTGCTCCTTGACATTTCAGAGACAGCAAGAAGAAGCAGAGCACAGCCACCTGTTTTAATTCTCATCCGTGTAATTGCTCTGACATTGCCAAAGAAATCTACAACTTTGAACACACTGCACCAAAGGATTTGTGATGAGTTTTTAACTGACACAACTATTAACATAGAGAATTAAGAGAATGAGAGATATCAAAAGAACAAAAAGTATGTGCTAGTCAGAAAAGATACTCAGACTAATAAGAAAAAGCGACTTAGAACATGATATCAATGTTTCAGTTTGCAAAAGCCCCAAAGGCATGACATTAAACTGACACAAAAGGTCTTAAAACAGCAACATTTTAAACTTAACAGTGATTTAATCCATTTACTCTATCTTTTCCTAATGGAAAATAAAAAGTTTTTTAAGATCAACAAGATTCATGTACGCAGCCCATCTCAGCAAATGATTTATTAGTCAATGAAATCATGATGCATATTTATCTTGCAGCTAAATACTCAGGGAAAAACAAAACCATTCCAGACAGTATTTTAAATACATGTTTCAAGGAAACAATGCCTTTTCTGAATAAGTTATTGGCAGTGGACCTTGCAGCTCTCTGTCTTTGCTAACTATTATATCCCCCATCCAGTAACCCAGGGTGAGACTTGAGGGCAAGTCTTCAAGACACAACCTTCTTTCATCTTAGTTTATTAAATACATATTGGTCTCCCTACAGTATTAAGCCCAGGAGCATGAGACCTGCCTGGGGTCATGTAGCAGAAAGGGGCTAATGTGGGAGTCCAGTTGTCCCAGCAGCACCCATCCCAACAGCCAGGCTGGGTGGAGAGCTAGGGCTGCCTTAGTCACTTGCTGGCATCCACACTAATGTGTTTCTCAAATGTTCATTTTCTGATGTTCCTGTACCCCAGAAAACATTGATGTCTGTGGTGATTGCTGAGGATGCATCTTCCCACTCCTGCAGGTCTTCCAACAGAGCTTTGCTGGGCAACTGGAGCCCATCCCTCCTAAAGGAGGTTGTGGCAAGGTGAGTGTTGTTCTTTTCTCCTAAGTAACAAGAAATAGGACAAGAGCAAATGGCCTCAAGTTGTGCCAGGAGGGGTTTAGACTAGATATTAGGAAATATTACTTCACTGAAAGGGTTATCAAGCATTGGAGCAGGCTTCCCAGAGAAGTGGCTGAGCCACCGTTCCTGGTGGTATTTAAAAGATATGTGGATGGGGCACTTAGGGGCACGGTTTAGTGTTGGATTTGGCAGTGCTAGGTTTATGGTAGGACTCAATGACCTTAAAGGTCTTTTCCAACCTAAATAATTCTGTGATTCTGTGAGATGGCTTTGGACCTGAAGTTAGGGCTCAGGCTCACTTTGGTGTCTCCATGGCTGCTGGTGCAATGCAGCAAAATGGATGATTGGTTCTTCGTGTTGACATAGGGACAAAGCAGTGCTCAGAGACTGTCAGCAAGCACAGACATGTCTCACTTTACTGAGCTTCATGCAGAGACTCATAAAATCATCTAGACTGGAAAAGACCTTTAAGACCACAAAATCCAACCATAAACCTAACACTGCCAAGTCCACCACTAAACTGAGTTCCTAAGCACCACATTTACATGTCTTTTAAATATCTTCAGGGGTGGTGGCTCAAATACTTACCTGGGCATCCTGTTCCAGTGCTTGACAACCTGCATTAGACTCATGTAACTTAGCTTTAGATCTCCCATTCCTAGCTAGTTATTCTAGGCCATCTTTGTGGTCACTGGAGGAAAACAGGTCCCTTTCTCCAAACAAAGTATTCCAGATACATTTCATTCTAAATATTTCTAAGTATAGTTTCAGTCTAAAACCATAGAATTAAATTAATGTAATTCCTCAAGTGATAGTTTTCCTCTATGGACTGTAAAAGGTGTCTGTACAACTTGCTCAGAAGCAGATGTACAGCTGGTGAGATGGACCCCAGTAACCAGGTCTAAACACCACACACACAAAATTACAGGCAGCACATCATTACCACAAGCACCAGCCAGCTCTGAGGCAAGGCAACACCAGTCACAGCAGCTGTTCTGCTCTGTGCAGAGAAACATCATCCCATTCATCTCCAGCAGACAGGAAGAAGATGGAGAAGAGTGCCACCACAAGCCTGGACATCCCCTTGCAGGGCTGTGTGTTGCGTCCGCTTCACCAAGCTTCTAATGTTCCTGCACACCATCACCGGGTGTACTCACAGGCGGAGACACAACCGGAACAGTCTTCACACTACACATATTTTTAAGGATCTGCAAACATCTACTGCTGAGTTCCCAAGTCAGGCTTCTTCAGTAAACCTTCCTTTAATACTTCCTCAGCAACATTGAACATGATGTTATCCCCAAGCAAATTATCTTCAGTGTTTCCTTGCTCCCATTTTCTGCATTTTTGCAGTAGTTTAGTGTTACACTCACCTTCCCACACAGTGAGGAGAGCAGAATTGATGCCAGGTTATTTGAGGACAGCAGAAGCTTCCTAAACGTTTTCAATGACACATCCAAAGGGATAAGAAAAATGTTTCTGTGACAGCACATTATAAATAACCATATCCACTTCTGCCTTTGCACATGTAAAATGTGACTTTTATGCTGCCTCTTTTTTTAACATGCTCTATATACATTCCTAGGCATGCAACAGCTCCTCCCGGCTCTTCAAGACTCAGGAAGTCACCCCATATGGAAAGCAATAAAAGCAACTTGCAAGCCTTGGTGCTTTTCTTGTATATTTTTGAACAGTCCCTGGGATGAGATTCCTTAACTACAGTATACATAGCAGCTGGTGTCCCTGGGCTTTCTTTATAGACTATGGAGAGAAATAGTCACTTTGGGTGATGCTAAAGCGGAGACCTAACAGAGGACAGCCAATCACAGTATAAAAACTGCCTCAGCATCTCCACAGCCTGTGGAGGGAGCTGGGAGCCATTGTCTCACGTGCAGACATATAAAGACACAAAACTGGCTCCACTTTGGGTTTTGCGTGGCACCTGTGCCACACTACCAGCGGTTGTTTCCAGCACTCTGACTGTCCTGGTGTGGTTCTTCTTACCCTTACACTCTGACACTGTTTCCCCTGGAACGTAGTAGTGGCCCTGCAATCTCTTTACTAGTAAACCTGTGGACAGCTAATGAATTTTGGCTTCAGCCTGCTCTAGCCCATGTTGGCCACCTACCTTGTACCCATGCCATGACCATCACTACTCTGAGTGATATCATGGACAACTAGTCCTACCATGGTGTCTTTATCAGTTATAAATATTTATCTATGGTTAGCACTCAGAAAAAAAACCCAAAACTACTGAGTGTCCCTTGTGCCAGGGGCTGTACAAGCTCAGAACAGAGGAGACTTTGGATCTCTTAATAAGGAATGTCCCCCTAAAATAAAATCAACAATTCATCTGACCTATTTATTTTTTAACAAAGAACAGAGGCTTTTGACTTTCACTACTCAGCATTTGAATCAAGCATTATTTGAACAAGAAAGTCTCCATCTCTGCTTACCAGAGATGTTGCAATAAAACAGAATGAAGTTCCTCTTTAAGGATGTATATTCTTTATTAATAGCTTACCGTTAGCAAAGTCATTTCT
Source organism: Clamator glandarius (assembly GCA_033459285.1). Lineage (NCBI taxonomy): Eukaryota > Metazoa > Chordata > Aves > Cuculiformes > Cuculidae > Clamator > Clamator glandarius. The sequence goes on along the minus strand of JAUNZM010000036.1, from coordinate 1,865,093 downwards.
GCTATCGTAATCGGGTTTACTCAAAATTTTCTATATACTTCACGAAAATGATGTAGTAATTGCTTATTGCTTCCTTGAGCATTTATTTTCATAGAGTAATCAGAATTACCTACATCCAATATGTTTTTTAAAATTTAATTCTGAACCCTCTATCAGTTTGCTGAATATTCTTCTATTGTAAAAATATTTTTCTTATCTATATTTTTCAATCCAAATCCTCTTGCCCGCATCCCAATACCATCTTATTTACAAACTCACAGAAAGCCTGTCTTTCCATTTTCTCTTCCTGCCCTGGAAGAATAAAAAAAGAGTAGCTCAGTTGTATGTCTCCAGTTCAAGAAAATGAACCAAGTGGAAAGGAATACAAATTTAGGGTTCGTCTTTATTTAGCATAAGAAATACTTCCTGCTCAGAGTTCAGAATACATTTCTGAAGATATTAATGTTTAAAACAGGCCCACTTGGCAAGAATTTTAGAATTCCATTTTGCAGTTGAATAAACAGAGAGAGAAATAGAAAGAAGATTACTGATTTACTGTAAACATTGGACACATTTTTCCCCCCTCAATGGAAGAAGACAAAATATGTATTTAATTTTTAAGAGATACCTAGCAGACTTCTAAATTAGCATTTATATGCAAATGTCCTTTGAGGTATATAGCTACTTTACTGTTCAGAGACAAGAAGTAAAAGGACCGTTAAAAACCATCACTCTTTCCTGAAACTCTTCTGGAAACTGGTGACATTCATTGCTGACTAAAAGCGAATTCCATAAAACTGCGTACTAGCACAGGTATGACAAAAATCCTGTTTTTTTCTAACAACCTGGTTTCATCTCTTCTCTAATGTTCACTTACTACTCAAATCAAAACACACTGCAGTCACTGAGAGTGTTCCCAGTGCTGTGTTGAGCAAATATATAGAAAAAAAATATATTTTTGGGAATCTTATGGAGCTGTATTTATGGAGGAGAAAATAGAGGATGGTGCTACATGAGAGTGAAGCGTAGGCAGCCAAACATAGGGAGGTTTTATGTGAGTATAATATTTATAGAACCCAGGCCCAAACAAGATATTTTCATGTAGTTTGCAAGGGTTTCTATGCCATAAGAGACTGAGCCATATTAAGCAAAATCAGCTTTGTCAGCAAGCATCTAAGCATGCATGTTGCACTTCTGCAGTGCTGATGAATGGCTGGGTGAATGCCACAGGACATCCAAGAACTCCAAAATATCTTTGTTTGCTTACTGTTTTCTGCTGAAGGCAACTTTTCCCCTGCCGATCTGCTACATTATGGGTGAGCTGTCCCCACCCCAACACCTCTGGCACAACAGTCAGCAAAGAAATGGCATTCACCTACTTACACCTCACCTGCCAAAAAGCAATGGCAAACACGTTGCCTTGATCCATATAAACACACTGAGAACACATGAACTCAAGCCAAAGGTGTCTGACTACAGCAGTATTCTTAGGGTAGTTACAAAAATAGTCTGTGACAATCTCAAAAACATCCAGCACAGTGGTTTTACTCCTATTGAGTTCAAACAAATAAAAGTTCATAGAATCATAAAATCATAGAATAACCAGGTTGGAAGAGACCCACCCGATCATTGAGCCCAACCATTCCTATCAGACACTAAAACATGCCACTTAGCACCTCGTCCACTGGTGCGTTAAACACCTCCAGGGAAGATGAATCAACCACCTCCCTTGGCAGACCGTTCCAGTGCCCAATCACCCTTTCTGTGAAAAATTTTTTCCTAATGTCCACCCTAAATCTCCCCTGGCGGAGCTTGAGGCCATTTCCTCTTGTCCTGTCCCCTGTCACTTGGGAGAAGAGGCCAGCACCCTCCTCTCCACAACCTCCCTTCAGGTAGTTGTAGAGAGTAATAAGGTCTCCTCTCAGCCTCCTCTTTTCCAGGCTAAACAACCCCAGCTCTCTCAGCAGCTCCTCATAAGGCCTGTTCTCCAGCCCCTTCACCAGCTTTGTTGCTCTTCTCTGGACTCGCTCCAGAGCCTCAACATCCTTCTTGAGGTGAGAGGCCCAGAACTGAACACAGGATTCGAGGTGCAGTCTCACCAGTGCCAAGTACAGAGGGAGAATAACCTCCCTGGACCTGCTGGTCACGCTGTTTCTGATAGAAGCCAAGATGCCATTGGCCTTCTTGGCCACCTGGGCACACTGCTGGCTCATGTTCAGTCGCTGTCAACCAACACCCCCAGGTCCTTCTCCTCCTGGCAGCCTAGACAGGCTTCTCCTAGTCTGTAGCTGCACAGGGTTGTTGTGCCCCAAGTGCAGGACCCGGCATTTGGCCTTGTTAAACCTCATGCCATTGGTCTCAGCCCAGCAGTCCAGCCTGTTCAGATCCCTTTGCAGAGCCTCCCGACCCTCCAGCAGATCCACACTTCCACCCAGCTTAATGTCGTCTGTAAGCTTGCTAAGGGTGCACTCGATGCCTTCATCCAGGTCGTTGATAAAGACATTAAACAGGACTGGACCCAGGACTGAGCCCTGGGGAACCCCACTTGTAACTGGACTCCAGCTGCATTTAACACCATTTACCACCACTCAATCCAGATGAAGTTCTGCTTCAGAGAGGCTCATAACAACTTGGTAAAATTCAATTGCTTCCAATCTCTACCTGACAAATTTTTTCATCCTTTTCCAGGTACAGGAACAGTTACTTGTACAGCAGTTGGTAAATCAGAGCCCCAGAGTCAGGACACACAATACCACTATAAAATACAGCAAGGAGGTCAAGTAATGATTATATGGCTTATCAGAGACAGTATCAGTACAGAACAAAAGAAATATCTGATCGTGAAGTCACTGTTGCCTCAGAGATCATGATGAACAGGCCAACAGCTGAAGGAGAAATATTTCTTTCATTCTCACACTCAGACAGTGGCTGCTTTTCAAACACTCAAGTCCATTTCTTCCCTAACGTCTGTGTTGACTGAGTTGACCCTGGAGATGGTAGGTTTCCACAGAACATTTTTTTTCCCTTGGTACCTCTTCCTCACATGCACCAGTCTGTTATGGTACAAGATTACATAGCATAATCATCTGTTATTTTATACTCATTTTTTTCAGTGATATTGGCTGCTGCACAACCAAGAACCTTTTTTATTACTTCTAGGTAAGCCAATAAGAGAATTTTGCTGTCCTACTGTTTGCTGAATAGGCTTCTCTTCTATTCATGCTTCCAGCCAACCCTGGAACATCTGTTTAAGGAGAGAATGATTTCTGGAGTAGAACTGAGAATTTAATTTGCTGTTTAGATCTAAACACTTCATGGTGCTCTTGCAATGCTAGCACAGGTTCAGAAGCTGAAATCACTATAGGAAAGATGAAATCACTACAGGAAACATAAAATCCTGATTTATAGAGGGAAGGTAGATTTCAGTGAAAGTCTGAGCAGGCTGTTCCTTAGGGACAGCACCTATGTGCCTAAGGCTATATTGTCTCTCACTCAGACCCAAAGGAGGAGTTGCATACTGTTAAAATGCTCTTAAACTTCAACTACAGGCTTATTTCTAATAACAGGTTTTAGGTTTCCCGGCATTGCATACATGTTGCACAGTCTCCCATTCAGCAGCAGCCCCCCACGATCCCCACAGGATTACACAAACCAAAGAATTTTCCCCATTAACCTCTGCCTGTAACTTCCTCATTGCAGCACATCCTACGGAAAAGCTTTCAGTCCTGCCTCACACATTTCCAGTGATGGAAGAAAATTTTTAAAAATACAAATTTCACAAAGAAAAAATACATCAAATTTTATAAAGGAAGTGAATCACGGATGTCAGCAGCTACACTTAGAATTCACCACTACACTTTGCTACTGTAATCGATATTTGCAAACTGTGAGGTTTTTTCTGCAGTTCTTTAATGATTAGTAACGACAGGAAGAAAATCCAAACCACCCCAACAAAACCCACCAATACTTTTGGATGCCATAATGTGATGAAATGCACATGTTAAAAAAAGATAAAAAGAAGGCTTCCCCTGCTGTCAGAGCCTGCCAGAGGCAGCAAGTCAAGAGTTAGGACCCGTACGAGCCACTCACTCAGAGTGCAGAGGGGCAGGTGCTGGATGCTTCAGTGGTCCTGCCTTCTTGTGTGACTTTTTAAAACAGTTTTAACCCTCTTCAGCTCTGACCTCCAGGCTGGTGATATCAGCAGCTTCCTATCCTTCCCCTCCTCCTATTCCACTTATTCCCACTATGAACTCTTTGGAGCTGCACCTCTCTTCTGGTATGTATTTATATATTGCCAACACCAGCTCAGCCACGCACATACTTCTGCATTGGTACCAAATCCCTGATACTAACCAGGGAGGATATAACAACCCTGAGAGCTGCCAGCTCTCCCTGCCTCCACATGCCTGCATCTCCCTGCCTCTGCAACGCAGGCAGCGTGTAACAAAACACTGTTGGTCTTGAGTATGCACCCCGAGCAAGTGTGAGATTTCTCCTTCTGCAAAGACTTTGTAGGGGATGGGAGGTTTTCACGGGCATTTAATTCAATTCATATTTTAACTGAGAATCTCAAAATAATAGCAAGAGGGAAAAACTACATCTGTTATAATTAGAAATGCCAGAAATAACCTCACCTTTTTCCTGACACTGCTTAAATCAGTATTCAATGGGTATGAAACATCGAATAAGTTAATGAAATGATTCATTTGTTCATTTGCCTATGCATGTTGATAATTATACACCAAGAACCCAATGACCTGTCAAAGCCTCATTTATTTCAAGGAAGCTACTGTCATTCATAAAGCATTGGCCAGCTGCCATGATCCCTTCACCTTTCCTGCCTACCTTCATAAATCTCCAATTAATCTCACAAGCATTTTAGGCATATTTGTGAGGAAAAAACCAGCACCTGTTTGAAGACAGCTGCTGCTCATCTGTTCATCTTGCAAAGGTTTCTAGGTCCTTGCTCACTGCCCTGCCCATTGCAGCCTGCTGATGCAGCTTGTTTCATCTAGCCTGCACGGGCATCTCTCATCATCATTTGGCGTTTTGCCCTTGCTCTGTGTAGGAGGAGAGAAATCCCTAGTTCCCTTGTCTCTTAACCAAGCTGCTAAACTTAGTCATAAACCAGAACATTTGCTCTCAGTGTGATTCTGAATGAAGCTGTTAAAAGTTGCCATTATTCATTACTCTGCACAAGACACGCACAAGAGCTGTCCCCCTGCTTCTGAATTTGGCAGGGAGGCCACCAAATACCAGTGACTGGCAACTTTCCCATCCATGAGTACTGTCGGTGCTTATCCAGCCTCCCTGGATATTTCTGAGCACCCACATGAGATAAGCTAGTCAGTGCCATTATCTTGCTTTATAAGTGGGCACTTGAGGTGCAGAGCTAAAATAGCCTGCTCAAGGTCACACATGAAGCCTAGTCAAGAAAGAGAGTATGTGTTTTCCCCTACCCTAGATTAGATCAAATCATCCCATTTTAGGGGAAAGTGAGCATCTCAACTCAGCCTACTCCTGGAGTCACAGGAGGTTTCAGCATAAGAAACAGAGATGGGTCAGTATTAAACACAGAGAAGAAGCACTTGTACATCAGTTGCATAGGCACATCCTCTTCTTCCCCCTATCGCATAAGCCCTCTCATAGCCTACCTGCAACAGGACAGTGTGGATGAGTATGGTGGGCTCCATTTCTGCCACCACTAAACGACATTGTCACAATCTGCCAATGTGTCACACAGTTACTGGTCTTATTTTACACTGCAGTAGTTTTCAAACTATGGCCCAGGTACCCCTAAGGTCTGATTAGCAGTCTGTAGCTGGCAGATTTTACATAGTAAACTTGCAAACACTTGCAAGCTAATCAATTAGAAGTTGGATGTTATGGACACCTGGCAGTCCACCAAACGCTGCAAGGGTAACAAATGGGTCAGCTCCAAAGTGGTTTGGGATCGTGTGGATCCTTATTACTAACTGGAAAAAAATCCACATCCTAGCTTCTGCTCCAGGTCCATATGGCATATTGTATCAAAATATTAATAAAGTAGAAGAAAGATACTGGGCTACCAAGAGGAGTTGAATACATTACAAGGAATGAAAAATACAGAGCAAGGGTAGAAAGGAGGCATAATGTTGGGAAAGCATGAGACACTTTCAGGGTGCAATTGTGACATCAGGTAAAGTGTTAGTTAAGTCCTATATTAATGCTTATGGGAAGGGGAATAATCCTGGGTGTGGTCAGAAACATCCCTCTGTCTGGGCGATCTCAGGAAGTCACTTTACTCTTCTGGTCTTCAGCATGAGCTCCAGGAGAAGTCCTGAAACTTTATCTTGCAGTACTTGTTGCTGCAGACAATCCACGCTTACTGTGGCTGCTGTGAGGCCCAGCAGGAGTGGGCTCAGCAATGAGAAGCATCTTGTGAGTACAGCTCCCAGAGGCCAGCCTTTCCTGCTGTTTTCTAGTTTCCTATCTAGATTGCAGCAACATGTGTTCAAGGACACTGGTGCACTAAGTGGGACTGGAGTTTTTTGGTGATGATTCTGCAGTCTCACTAGCTCACAAATACGATATAAAGCACTGATAAATACTGATAAAAAGCACTGAGATGATCTTTATCCTGCACACCTTTCCCTCACCCTGTGCAATACCCCATGTGGGATGCATTACAAGGATATGTTTGGAATGAGAATCAGCAATCCACGCAGCACTTTAGCTGTTTGTATGCCCAGAACAGGGTATATATTTATTTCTTCTTTGCCAATTCCCAACTAACTGATGTATGAGGCTTCAGAGGGAAAAAATGCTTCTGATTTCATATGTGTTAACCTGGTGCTGTGAAGCAACCAAAGGAAAACTGATTTGTCTGGTCCTTAGTGTGCAACACGATGGAAGCAAGGTAAGGTTTTTGCTGCTTGACCTTGTATCAAATAATGCTGAAATTACTCTTGCACAGGAGCAACAGCAAGGTATTTAGTCCTTGACTCCCCTTATACTGTCAAAGAGGAGTTGCTCTGGCACATCCTGGTGTGGGCAATTGAAGGTCACAGTCAGACTTTCTCTTGCTGGCACCTTTCAGCACTAACTCTGTCGTAAGAAAGTAATGCCAATTATGCAAAGAAAAAATATCAGCATAATATGTAGATAGATCCCAAGCACAAATTCAGGGCTCCCACATACACACATCCAGGCCTGTGTCATCTAAGGCAGTCTGCGGAATTGTGCACCAGACTGGGCTGCAAGGGACATTGGAAGGTCACCTGGTGCAACTTCTCACAGAATCACACAGAATCACTAAGTTGGAAGAGATCCCCAGAATCATCAAGTCCAACCATTCCTATTAGCCATTAAACCACGCCCCTGAGCACCTCATCCACCCGTCCTTTAAACACCTATAGGGAAGGTGACTCAACCACCTCCCTGGGCAGCCTGTTCCAGTGTCCAATGACCCTTTCTGTGAAAATTTTTTTCTGATGTCCAGCCTGGACCTCCCCTGGCAGAGCTTGAGGCCATTCCCCCTTGTCCTGTCCCTTGCCACTTGGGAGAAGAGGCCAGCTCGTGGACAAGGGAGCATAGATGAGATTATCTAGCGTCCTGTATAGTTGCACCTTGAAAACCTCCGGTGTTGGGGACTCTACCACATCACTGGGCAGGTTGTTCCAGTGATTGATTGTTCTCACTGTAAAATATCTCTTTCTAATATCAGGATGTGGGGTTGCCCCATGACTCTTGTTGACTGCCCATCAGAAATCCATTGCTCTGTTAATTTTTCCAGGGTGCTGTTCCTTCCTACTGACTTCTACCCCATCATGTCAGAATACTTGACGGGTATTCAGGATGCTGAAAGATGCTGATACCTGCTACTCCTGCAGTGAGCTACTGGCTTCCCTCTCCTACTGCTCCTACAGCACTCGGTTCCAAGACATGGTAAAAGTAACTTTCTGGTGCTATACACCTGCATGAGATTTCTACAGTCACTTCAGCATGCTCTCAGTCATTTTATTTTCAGATAAAAATGCTTTTGTTTATGAAAGGACCAGGACTGTCACTAACTGCAGTGCATTCATCCACACACAAGAGTTCACCTCTACTTACCCACATACAGTTGCTCCCTAAACCTCTTCCTGCTATGATGGTTCACCATATCACAGAATCACAGAATAACCAGGTTGGAAGAGACCCACTGGATCGTTGAGTCCAACCATTCCCACCAATCCCTAAATCATGCTCCTAAGTACCTCATCCACCCTCACTTTAAACACCTCCAGGGACGGTGACTCAACCACCTCCCTGGGCAGACTGTTCCAATGCCTAACCACCCTCTCCGTGAAGAACTTTTTCCTAATCTCAAGCCTAAATCTCCCCTGGCGGAGCTTGAGGCCATTCCCTCTCATCCTGTCCCCTGTCACTTGGGAGAAGAGGCCAGCACCCTCCTCTCTACAACCTCCCTTTAGGTAGTTGTAGAGAGTAATAAGGTCTCCCCTCAGCCTCCTCTTCTCCAGGCTGAACAACCCCAGCTCTCTCAGCTGCTCCTCATAAGATTTGTTCTCCAGCCCCTTCACCAGCTTTGTTGCTCTTCTCTGGACTCGCTCCAGAGCCACAACATCCTTCTTGTGGTGAGGGGCCCAGAACTGAACACAGGATTCAAGGAGCAGTCTCACCAGTGCCAAGTACAGGGGGAGAATAACCTCCCTGGACCTGCTGGTTACGCCATTTCTGCTACAGGCCAAGATGCCATTGGCCTTCTTGGCCACCTGGGCACACTGCTGGCTCATGTTCAGTCGGCTGTCAACCAACACCCCCAGGTCCTTCTCCTCCAGGCAGCTTTCCAGCCAGGTTTCTCCTAGTTTGTACCTCTGCTTAGGGTTCTTGTGCCCCAAGTGCAGGACCCGGCATTTGGCCTTGTTAAACCTCATGCCGTTGGTCTCAGCCCAGCAGTCCAGCCTGTTCAGGTCCCTTTGCAGAGCCTCCCGACCCTCCAGCAGATCCACACTTCCCCTCAGCTTGGTGTCATCTGCAAACTTGCTAAGGGAGGACTCAATGCCTTCATCCAGGTCATTGATAAAGACATTAAACAGGACTGGACCCAGAACTGAGCCCTGGGGAACCCCACTTGTCACTGGCCTCCAGCTGGATTTAACTCCATTTACCACCACCCTCTGGGCCCGGTCATTCAACCAGTTTTTCACCCAGGAGAGTGTGCACCCGTCCAGGCCAGAGGCCGACAGTTTCCGAAGCAGAATGCTATGAGAAACTGTATCAAAAGCTTTACTGAAGTCCAGGAAGACCACATATGCACTACAGTGTTAATGCTTCACAGAAGAAAAGAGAGGAAAACCTCTTCCAGCAGGGACACAGAGGCATCAGGTGCTTAATCACATCTGTCTTGTGCCTTGGACCACCCCTTTGTGTCATGTCCCCTCCATACACATGATGACTCCTGCCTTCTGCTAATCCCATTTCAAACAGGGTTGCTACGGCTCTTCAGATATCTCTCCACTGCCCCAGCACTGAGTCAAGGCTGACAAGGACTACAGACACGTGTAGGTTACAGGCATAAGTTGTAGCAATCAAATTAATATGGCTAAATTATGATCTTTCATCAAGTGGGCAATCAGGCGAGCCATAAAGATTACATTAATTAGTCTCCTCCACGTGTCTCAGTTGTGCTCGTGGCTGGTTCCTGATGCTGAACTGACAAGAGGCTCACTGCATTCTGGCAGCCCACGTTCACTGAAAGACAGAGGCTGTATCCTCCACCCAAGTTAAGCATTTCTGATTTACAGAGAGGGTTTTACATCAATTCCTAACCAATCACAAGACACCAGATCCTAAAGCAGAAAATTAGAAAGTCAGTTATCAGTTTTAATATTTTTAGGGCTCCTAGAAGCATTCGTTTCTATATATTTTCCAATCAGAGCAGCTGGACTCATGCTACTAAGAAAACTAATTTCACAGCTGAAAGATACAAGAGAAAGTACTCATAAGGGGGTTTATAGCCAATCCATTTTCCCATGAAAGTGTGATAAAAATAAAACGGAGACATTAAGGGGACTCGTAATTCATATCAATAAAATACTTATACAGCTACATATCTGAAAGACAGAAACTAAATTTCTGCAGTTTTCTGAAATTTAATAGAATTCAAAGGATAACCAGTTGAAGTGGATATCAATGAATGGCTTTTATATGTGATTCTAAATGAAATTTTGTTGCTTTGATAGCTAGATATACCTATAGGTAGGATTTATGCTGCTCAACTTCAGCTGTTCTGAAGGACGAGCACAAGTCCAGTGGTTGTCTGGGTTCCTCTTGCCAGAAGAGGAAAACAGGCTCCTCCAAACGCAAATGCTGCGCATCCAATCGATAGATTCAGGTGGGTGTAGTACCCCCACTGCAGTGGGGCTGGGAGGTGGGTTAGGATTAGCACATGTGGCTTGTCTGATAAAAGAGAGTAAACTATAAATACAATACACTGCGCACGGGGGAGGCTTCAGCACATGAAAATGAACTACAAAAATAAACACCTCATGTTTAAACTGTTTGTCCAGACCAAAAATAGACTTATATAGAATATATAGAATAATTTTGACAAGTAAAACCCTGGAGATCTGGGCTCAGAGATACAGCTTCAGCTTGAATGTAAGATCTTCAAGAGTGGCTTTTTTCCTCCCAATCACTGCTTCCAGCCTAATAAAAAAGTGTCATGACAATATGTTGTGTTAAGATAGATTAAGAACTTAGTATTTTGAGAAGCTGTCCCAGGAATCCATCAATCAAACTTTGCCTTTGCAACACTGAAGTGATTAAATCTAATGTATGCTCCTGATTTTTAATGACATAATAATAAGCTGTAATGGAAAAAATTAATTATTAGTTAATCTGAAAGGGGTTGGAAAGAGAGATAAATCAAACTATTTAATAAGAATTCTTATCTGTATGGATAACCACGGGAAAGCCAGCCCTGAAATGGTTACCTATATGCATGTTTAACTTGAAAATGTAATTTGTGCAATTCATTTAACCTGTGTTTAACCTACAAGCATAAAAAGTTATTATTGCTTTGTGATTTAACAACTATTTAGGGCCCACATGACACAGCTAGCAAAGGAAACTTAAAATTAAATACAGAAAATTATTTTGACTACTTGGAATGGTTTTAAGGTATAGCACACTTACCTAAGTTCAATGCAAAAGTTTTGAGACAATGTATATAAAGGCACAGAAGGTCACCCTCAGCAGGGTGAAAAAAGGCATTTTGAAAACACGTTCCCCAAATGGCTGAGGTTCTGCCGGGCAAGAATCTATTGAAAAGATGAGCAAGGAGATTTTTAGTTTAGGTGGCTGCCCAAGAGCTGTCAAGTAGACCTGAGCAACACACTGAGGAGTCTTGAATGACAGCTGTTAGCAGAGTTGTTTGAAATTCAGTTAAAAAGTACAGATTTAGTATTGTTTATTTAGGCTGTGCCAGATACAACTGCAGCACCTTATCAACGTGAGAAAGGTCAGTTACCAGTGCTGGCCACAGCCACACTACATGAGCTACAGAAATCTCCAGGAGCTTCTGCAAATGCAAGTGTTTTCCTATATGATGCTCATAGAATCATAGAATAACGAGGTTGGAAGAGACTCACCAGAGAAGAGGCCATTATCCTGCTCTCTACAACCTCCCCTCAGGTAGATATAGAGAGCAATGAGGTCTCCTCTCAGCCTCCTCTTCTCCAGGCTAAACAGCCCCAGCTCTCTCAGCCGCTCCTCATAAGGCCTGTTCTCCAGCCCCTTCACCAGCTTCGTTGCTCTTCTCTGGACTCGCTCCAGAGCCTCAACATCTTTCTTGTGGTGAGGGGCCCAGAACTGAACACAAGATTCAAGGAGCGGTCTTAACCAGTGCCGAGTACAGGGGGAGAATAACCTGCAACTACATAGGGAGAAACAAGAAAACCCTTTCACAATGGATTTTAGGAAATCACATGTGAAGTCAGATGGTCACTTGGCAAAAAGCCACTATACGCTTCACACTAATTGCACTGTATTTATGCCAAATGAAGATGTGGCCCATTCTATAAGGCAAGCTTCAAAAATTCAGTAACCTTGAAAATAACATGTAAAATTCTTCCTTCTTTCCTCCGGGCATGGAGCATCTCATTAAAATTCCATAGATCTCACTTGTAGGGTAGGCAAATTTCAGTCTTTGAACAAACACCAGATGTATCTTACAACCTCTGGAAATGGCAGCTTCTTCCTGCTACACAAATTAAACCTCCAGCGTGACTCATGCCACTGTCAGGAATTCCCCATCTCCCAAGGACGGTTAGTGGTGACACACAAACCACATGCACTATCCCCTCCTCACTGACCATCTGTTCACATAGACCCGAACCACAGTCCATGCAAGCAGACACTGCTTTTCAAGTCACCTGTTTCTGAGGATGTTCTGCAGCAACACCTGCCTCTGCTTGCAGCACCCACAAGGTTCAACCTGCCCAGCACGTAAAAATGAGGAGGAAGCACTGAGCATGCGAGCACAGAGGTGGTCTTGGTGTTTTAGCCTTCTCAGGAAGAGAGGATTGAGACATTTTCCCCTCCATAAACACAGAACAGCCAGAGCAGGGTGATCCTCCTGCCATGTCAGCTGCCAGCACCTGCATACAATTTCCAGACACCTTCCTCTGAGCTGCTGGGAATGGCAAAATTAGCTGCAATATACTATCATGCAGCCATGTATCAAGAAAAGCCACTGATGTATCATTAACATATTTTTGTGCATCAAATATTTGTTTTTCCCTACAAAGTATGTAGAGAAAGAGCTGTAACAGCTACAGGGCCCTGGCTTTGCAGGACGTGGTATAATGACAAAATAAAATATTAAGTTAGTGTGATTATTTGGTGGAATTGGGTTTTGAACAATTGTTCAGCAAGCCCTGAATAATTCCACAGTATCTTTGCTTCTTGTGAGTAAGGTACTCAGCCTTGAACTAGGGACAATAAAAACTTACACTGTATCATGATGAATTTTCTGCAGCACACAACACTAGCAGTGATAGTTAAAGATAAACATCTAATGGGGTCTGGGTGTGAATTTGCTCTGCATGTGCTTCATAACCTTACAAACAACACTTGCTTACCGTTACTGAAATGCTCATGTGACACATTTTACTATAACTTCCCATACCTTGATACCCTGAGATGTCTCAAGAGTACTAGGCTATGCTGCTCCACTCTCTTCATAGTAATTCCTGGGCAACCCAGTTTAACTTTTTGAGCACTGTTGAGCAACTGAGCCAATGTCTACACAACACAAACTATCAGAGCCCTTGTACATTACCCCTGTGTGACAATAGTCAGCTCAGAGCCAAACATTTTTTACATGAAATTAGGATTGGTTTTCACCACATGTATATCCCTGTACATTTACACATACTGAATATCATGTTTTAATGCCCAGTCTCTATTCCTCTAAGATCTTTTTGGGATTCTTCACATTTGGTCTGAATTTTTTACCGCTCCCAGAAGTTTAGTGCCATCATTATTCATTCCTCTTTTCAGTCTGTCATGAATAGATTGAAAAAAGCATTCAACTGCCTTAGCCATGAAATCATTCACTCCTTCCACAAGTTATTAATTTCTCTCCTCCATGCAAGTTGAAAGAAGTGAATTTTGGAGAAGGATGAAAGGCATAAGTCAAGGTGTAGAAAACACGTGAGCAGAAAGAAGATAACATGAAAAATGCAAACAGCTTGGAAAGGAGACAGCTCTTGTCCCAGCCTTACATTGCCTACCTGGGACACAGATGGGACTACACCCATCCTATGTGTACACCTTCCCGTGCTGAGGTGGGACAGCACAGGGCTGCTTCTCTGCAACTCAGCTCTACAAACATGCTCACATGCGCCTGCAAAGGGGACATCAGTGTTCCCTTGAAGAAGGGGCTTGGTCTGCTTCAGCGCGGAAAATTGGCACCGCAGTCAGCCCCTGCAGCAGTGCCCAGAAAGAGGATTATCTTCCTTAGCAGCCAGTGAATTATTTTAATAAATATATCCACATCCTAAATCCATCCAGAGCCTGGCGTCTTCACAGAATGACAGCATCTGTTCAAAACTAATTGCTTGAGGCTTGTTGCTGAACATTGCCCCTTTGGCAAGGTCAGGTTCCAAGTACTCAGGCCATGATTGCTTCCCAGTGGACCAGAGAAACGTTGTCTGGCCTCCAAGAGCAGCTGCCTGCAGGAGGGCAGCCACCAGCAACAGCTGCACCAAACCTTCATGGCAGAAAGCCTGAGGCCCTCTAGTCATTCCCTCCACGAAAAAGGAAAGTGGAGGTAGAAGAAATTGTGATGTGTGCCAGATTTCTCCTCCACATCTTAGAAAAACACCAGCCTCCAAACCATCACCTTCTCCACCTCTTGCAATCATTCAAATGTCTCCTGCCTCTGTACCCAGGGTTTATCTGCCATTATAGTCCACTTCAAGCTATTCAAGCTCCAGTACCCAAGCAATGCATCAAGTGCCAGTTTAAGTGAATAAAATGGAGGATCTAGAAGAGAATAATAATTAAAAGAAAAATATTCCAAAAGTCCATGAAATTCGACTATATAATCTCATGGCTGCACAAATTCCTGTATAATGAAGCCCCTAAAGCACCACATCTTAAGATCAAACATGATCACAGCCAAGGTACATTGTACTCATAATAAAATCTCAAAAAAAATGTATTATTAAGCAGCACAAATGCTGGTAGTGCATCTGACAAGAAACTTCAACATTTTAACTTTTAAATATGCATTTTTTATGGAACAAGCTGTTTCTGCTCATTCTGGCACTTCTCATTTGCATCTCTTCTTCTCACTCAAGTCAGAATATTGTATTACACTGAAGGGATTACAATGATCTCTTCGCAGATCTAGGTCCAAATGAAACTCTTCAGTACTCAAATGGAAGAAAAGAGGACTTCCAGTTACAGACCCATAACAATCAGAAAGTTGGCGCTGCCATTTTGATGAAACCACATTCTTCACTGAGAAACTATTCCCCCTGCAGATTATATTTATTCTTACTTATAGTTAGAGATATCTGTGAATTGCTGAAAAATACAAAACCATTAAAATTGCTCAGGTGTAAGTAATGCACCTATCATTTGGTCCTGGTTATTCACCTATATGGGATAGCTGACTTGCAGCACAAATGTAGGAAACACCCAGCTTATACCAATGAAAACGGTTCATTGCTCTCAAAAACATGGAAAAGACTCTCCACATCTGATTTGCAGGAGCACTACATAGTCTATTGGGTCTGTCCTGAGGGCTCGGCTGCAAAACAGCCCTGGTGCGAATAGCATTGTACTCCAGGAGATCGCGACCTCCTCCAAATGTATAACTAATGGTTCATGTGTTTTCATTTTGCCCTCCTATTTGCTATTAATTTTTTCAAATTTATATCAAAACCTCAAAAGTGATGCCCAGGATATTACAGCAGCCCTTCCAGAGGTTACAAAAATTAAGAATCAAATTTAATTGCTCACCAAGCTACAAATTCCTCATTCTGCCTCCAAATCACATTTGTTCTCACATCTACCTTGTCTAAAAGGTAACAAACCCTATGGGCATCTCTGGCAGGTTCAACTTAGCAACACATCTGTATTTGGTCTTACAGTGCACAGACAGTCTCTCTGCCAAAGACTTGATGCTCTAAAATGATCTCTGAAAGCCTTCACTTGACTCCTTTTCCTTCCCCTTGGCTTTCAAGACGAGCTGTAACAAAGCCACAACAGACGGGCAAGAGCATGCCTCCCTGCCATGGCCGCACAGCTCACTGGACACCAGTTTTCTCTCTCAAATGGGAACTAAGTCTCACCATCCTCTTTTCTAATTCTCACAGGCACATAAATACATTTTAGTTCTATCAGCATTGAATATTATTATTATTATTATTAGGCACCTAAATACATTTTATTTTATCAGCATTTATTATTATTATTATTATCATTATTATTAGAAACCAAGGAAGTATTTGTACAACTGAGACACTTGCTGGGCAGGTCCTTAATTTCTAGGGTTCAGGTACTGCCCCAAAGTACTTATAATAATTTATTGCAAGTTTGCATACAAAGCCCTGTCTTCTCTGATAGGGTCAAATTTGCAAGCATGAATGTCCAGGAGGTATTCTGCCCATTAGCTGCAGTTCTTCTGAGTTTCAAAAGTCTGGAATTCACTTTTCCTCTAAATTTCAGGTTTCACGTCATTTCAGATATCCAGAAGTATTCGGGATCCAGCCCTGCCCCATTCCAAAAGAGTCTCCCACCAGGCAAACTAATTCATAGCAATCATTATCTGTCTCGCCCTATTCTCCTGTATTTTGGGCACTGACTCTTCCCTTTTATTAACTCCAGTCCCAGTGCTTGGTGAAAACCTCACCCAGTGCCCAGACCCGAGTCCAGAGGCAACGACTCTCACCAGCTGTGCATCAGCCTGAACTTTGTCTGAGGACTGAGATGGTGCCTTAGCACTGAGCATCACCGCAGCGTGAGGAAACACAGGGAAAGGAGCCCATCCTGAACTGCTCTACCCCACTGGAGATACCTCTACAACACTCTCCCCTGGAACAGCCGAGAAGCAAAATGCTAAGCAGCCTTTGCCATGATTGCTGTCAAAGCCAGGAAGCAAAGGGCAAAAGAATCTGTCTCCCTCTGGTCTATGAAAGAGGCAACAGGATTACTTTCTTGATGGAGTAATCCAATCCTGCATCCTCAAGGGCAGGGATCAGCATGAAGATTTTATCACTTACCTGGAAAATCCTGCAGAACAAGCATCATTTTAAAGACTCCCAAGGTACAGGATTACTGCAGGATCCCTGCTCAGACTCAGGCTCTGGTATAGACATTTCACACTATTTCTAGAGAGGCCCAAAGTCTTTTCTGCAACAGAAATCTGAGGTCCAGGAGCCTAACTTAGGCAGCTGGAAAAAAAAAGGTGTTTTCATTGTGTCACACTCCTGCGTTGCCCAAAGTCACTCTGTAGCTCTGGGTTTGACAGTGTAACCAGAACTTGTCAGTGCAGCTGTCTGATGCTCTCCCCTACATTACATAGATATTGTAAGGCAGCAAAAGAATGACAAGCAGAAATATTTGAGTTGATCTGCAATTAAATAACAGCTTTTACATTTTCTAATCATTTTATTCCAGCGGTTTTAAAATCTCATTGTGCACAAGACATGTCTCTTATCTAATATTTGCATAAAGATGATCATGTACAACAGTTTTTATAAAAAAAACCAAAACAAAAAACAAACCCATACCTCCCCTCTAGTTTTTTTATTTACAGTGATAAATATATTTAGAAAAAATTCTCTTCTCCAGATGCAGTCCCACAGCCTACTCATACATTAATTACACTAGGAGTGCCTGGAACCCAATATTACTGTTCAGCAGACAGTATTTCAGAAGCTCCTGTTACTACCATCTTTTTCACCTACACTACAACCAGTCTTTCCTTATGCCCACCACCAGTCAACTGCAGATTATATTCCATCTTTAAACTATAAATTAATGCTGAAGATGGTTTAGAATAACATTCTTCTGTTTACTTATCTCCTCTCTAGACAAAATGAAATGCCCACCCCCACTGCTGTCACCTGCAGTTCAAACAGAGACCTCAAAATCTGCAAAATTACTCTGTTTCAATGATCAATATTCTCCAGTGTTAATTAGAAAATACCTGGAGAGAATGGCCCAGAGGGTAGGGATAATGTAAAATAGTTGCAATGAACTGCACTTGGCCTGCAGGAGAAGAGCTATTGCATGCCAAGGCCACAAGCTGCATTTCTCATGTGCACTCCAAGTACTTCATTCCAGAGAGATCAGACCCTGCAGCTGTTGTACCCTCAGAATGCCCAGAGCCAACTGACCTGGAAAGCCAGCACCTTTGAGGATGCACACACAAAAAGGGAAAAGAGACAGAAATAAGCAGCAAATCAGAGTTACACTGAAAAAGTAAGAAATGTTCTGCTTACTGCCAGAAGGGAAGCACAGAAGAGCACGAGCTATTCTAGGAACTGCCTCGAGCTGCACCTCACAGTAACACCATGCACATGCTATGCTGTTTGCAGGAGCTTCTTCCTGCTAAGAAATTCAAAGGCACCTTTTCCAAATCAGGCTTCAACCACCAAAACCCTCCCACATAATGCAAGACGTGTATTTCCTTCTCTGGTAAGAACTGAAAATCCTGCAAGAGGTAAAATGTGGACTTGACCACAGCAA
Source organism: Clamator glandarius (assembly GCA_033459285.1). Classification (NCBI taxonomy): domain Eukaryota; kingdom Metazoa; phylum Chordata; class Aves; order Cuculiformes; family Cuculidae; genus Clamator; species Clamator glandarius. The sequence continues at coordinate 1,846,865 of JAUNZM010000036.1, read as the reverse complement.
TGTTTCCAAGCTTTAACTACCAATGAAATTCCAGTTACATCGTGCTTGTTTTCCCTTATTTTTAACCAAAACCCTCAGAACAACTGCAGTTTCATTCCAGTGGACAATTCTTTTTTTTTTCCCCACAGGACAACAAAAATCTATCCTACCCACAGAATCTCATCATGGCTGAGGTGGGAAAGGTCCTCTAGAGATGGCCTAGTCCAACACCTTGCTTAAAGCAGGCTCACCCACAGTGTGTTGCTCAGGGCTATATTCAGTTAGATTTTTGGTATCACCAAGGATGGAGGCTTGGGGGTGAGGGGAGTATGTTTAAGTGGAATTTCCTATCCCAGCACTGGGAACCACTGAGAACCATCTGTCTCTATCTTTACTCCTCTCAGTCAAATATTCATACGTGGCTATGATCCCCCTGAGTCTTTTCTTCTCCAGACTGAATAATTCCAGCTCCCTCAAGCCTTTTCTCATGAGACAGATGCTCCAATTCCTTATCCATCTTTGTGGCCCTTTACTGGACATGCTCCAGTATATCCACATCTCTCCTGTACTGAGAAGCCCAGCTCTGGGCACAGCATCTAGACGTGTCTCACAAGGGCTAAGCACAGTGGAAGGATCACCTTCCTCGACCTGCTGGCAACGCTCCTGATAATACAGACCAGGAGGTTGGTGGCCATGTCACCATATGGACATATTGTTGGCTCATGGTCAACGTGGTGTCCATCAGGACGCAAAGAGCATTTTCTGGGGTCAGCTCCAGCCTGTAGCAGTGTATGGGGCTACTCCTGCCCAGGGACAACACTTGGCATATTCCTTTGTTCCATATACCCCATGATGCTCCTGTCAGCACATTTCTCCAGCCTGTCCAGGTTCCTCTGGACAGCAGTACAGCCCTCTGGTGTATCAGCCACTCCTCCCAGTTTCATATCATCTGTAAATGTGCTGCTAGAGCACTCTGCCCAATCATCGAGGCTCATTAATGATGAAGTTAAACAGTATCAGCCCTACTATCAACCCCTGGGTCACCACTACTGACTGGCCTCCAGCTGGACATGGCTCTGGGCCCAGCGGTTCAGGCAGTTTTCAATGCACTTCACTGTCCACTTGCTAAAGGCAGAACAAACAACATCCATAGCCCTCCACTTGTCCACTGTGCCTATTATCACTATAGAAGATTATCAAAAGTTAATAAGAACTATTGAGAAATTATGCAAGTACCAGAGAATAAACGATGTTATTTTAAAATTCAAATAAAGGTGAGCCTTGAATTGTGATCCAGTTTACACGCTCATCTAAAACAACACACATTCATGCTTTGCTTCAGAAGAACTAATATAACATCAAAGTGAGGTTTTTATTATGAACAGTCAGGTGAGTAGCTGTTCCTCTCCATATCCTCCCAGGAAAAGCAAATTTGCTGGAGCTCCAGCAACGATGTCATCAAGATAAATGTGGCCTTTGGTGAAAGGAATACACCACAGCCATTCATATGCTGACTTAACCTTGTTGCCTCTTGACTTAAATCCATCATCTGTGTTAAGATTAAACATGAAGATTAAGTATGTCTTCTGAAACAGACGTAAATGAAAATGGCTTCATTTTAAGCCATTTGAAAGGGAAAATTCTTTGATTTCTCTATGCTGTTGAGATCACAAGGAATACCATGCAGAACCCAAACCTTTCAAGTAAGTTAGTCAAAGCAACAAAACACAGCCTCTCAAGCTCATCAACCAAAGCGTCTCTGATTTTCACAGCAACATCCACAACCAGTTCTGAGAGTGCCTGCAAGGCACATCCTTGCACTCCTGCTGCCTGCATTAATATCCATAAAAGACTAAATGCCCCCACGAGGTTTTAATAAAGTTGGTTCATTTGATAAGATCTTGAAGCTTCTTTTCTTCTTTATTTCTTTCTTTCAGTTTCTTAGAAGTTAATTTTCAGTCCTGTCACTTCCCCACCCTTTATCCTGCTGTCTCATCACTGTTCTAACTCCCATCAGCCCAGTTTTTAACATCCAAACATTATTTTCTCTCACACCTCCCCGTTTGACCCATCCATCCTTTGCGCTCCCAGTAACGCTCCACAGAAGCAGGCATCCCTCACAGGCATGCAACATCCTTGTTCAAAAACTTACATCCCATTTCAACCACCATGATGTTCAGTGCTACTTTTCATCCAGCCTCCTTTCTATTTTTGCCAGGTGTGAACTTCTGACAATTTTTTAGGCTTCCTTCCCACAGCACCAAGCTTTCCGTATAAGGAGCTGGATTAAGCACAGTGCTGTGATGACAGTTATTTTTGTGTCCAGTCTTAAACTGATTTATAAATCATCACAGCTCCCTGTTTCTGGTGTGAATTCAAATCTCTCATGGTGCCAGACTCAGCTGGTATCAACCCTTTGCTATCACTGATGCCGTCTGCCTGCAGGTCCCTCAATGGATGAGTTTCTCCAGCATTCGTTACCCATATGACTAGAGGCTAGACACCAGGTCAGCCTCTAGGGTCTGCAGATGTGAGAGGACAAGTGAGTATATCAGACAAGCCAAGAACACACTGAGACAACAGGGGTGGACACTTTCCATGGTCTCGATGTCATGCCAGAATCTGTCATATTTGTAACAGAAAAGCCATCTTTTCCACATCATAAGGACACACCTTTATTATCCTTTAGTCAAAATGATTCTGTGCCCCCCAGAAGTATTCATGTTCTAGGTTAAAGGAACATTCACACCTTATTCAGTGTTGATGCTGTACCTTGCACACTATGAACCCTCTCTCCAGAACATTTCTGCAAGAAGACACTGAACAGCTGTTTCCCACACCTAAGTGACTCCAGCCTCAACAGCCAGGACCCTTAGTGCTTACATATGTAATCTGATATTAAAAGTATAAGCCTACAGCATTGCAGAGGGCAGAAAAGCACTGCACCTATGGTTAGATGCTCTTTGTCTATGTACAGATCTTACAGGTCCTATCAACCTTTAGATAAAGGGCTAATCTCAAGAAATAACTTGGTGTGCCCTCAGCACAGCCCACGTTTGTCCCAGCTAGACATGTCTTGGGCTCATCCTGTGGCAGCTGCATCCTAGTCTCAAGTTTAACCAGAACTTATGCTCCAGGATAAGGGGTCTCCCCACTCCCCCAAACACCCATCACAATCCCTACGCAAATACTTCCCATTGATAATAAAACCTATGCATCTCATATGGCAGAGAACGAGATCAGCAGCCTCTGGACTGAGGCCCCATCATCTGTTCAATGAATTCCACAGAATTCTTAGCACATTTTCCATTAACTAGTGCATCCTGGATACAACCCTGCCAAATCTGCTTCAAACTGCCTAGAAGACCTGATACATCATAACTGGTATGTGTTCAGGCCCAGTTTCCCAGACTGTATAGACAACTAGAGACTGTAAAAGCAGTTTAGCAAAGAACCTGAGCTGCTTTTCCAAAAGTTACTTAAGACATTGAGGCAAGTCTTCAATATGGATGAGGCACTGTATTTCTTTCAGGCCAAGAACGTAACAGCCTCCCTATTTTTCCAGTGAAGCATAGAAGTTATTTTGTTGCTTGCCAACAGAAATATCAGTCTGCCAATCCTGCACCAGACCCAGAAATATTGCCTTTATTTTCAGTTTAATAGCACCTAGTGCTGAAGGTGAAAGACTTTATTATAGTTCTGAGTTTGCTCCAAGATTGGAGTATGGTCACGTTAAAATAAATTGTCTTACCCACCACTATTATTCTTCTCTCCACTTATACCAATTGCAAAAAGTGACTCATCTTCCAGACTCTACAAGTCATGTATCAACATCATCATACAGGCAAGCGTCGCAGAAGTCAGGGAAGTGAATGTGGGACAGCCTTTGGAGTTATTCTACAGATCTGCAAATGTCCATTTCACTGGGCTGGGTTACTGTGGTGACTCAGATGTATAGCATTCTTTCCTGGCTCATCTCCCAGGATTTAGGTGACTGAGCAGCAAACCTTTAAATCCAGCCTTGCAGCCCACTGCATGACGTACCATGAGCCCAGGATCCAGTCCTGAGGAGTCAAAAAGCTGCATGCAGTTCAAGAGCCACAGGGTGCTGACATTGGATTCACCTCACCTTCATCCAAAAGCCTGAAGTTTGGGGCACAACGTACAGTTAGTTGACTAAGCTTCCTCTTTAGAAGCAGGGAGAGACAAGCATGCTCTTGAGATGTCTGTCTGAGAGGCTCAGAGGTATGTAAAACTTCTATACAGCCCCACTTAAGTGAGACAAATCCTACCCTCCAAACAGAATGATAAGTTGATAAGCCTTAGGTTTCATTAGATGACAAAACTGCCAGTTTCCATAAATTAATTCACTGTTTCTAAGAACAGCAAAACCCAAGAGTTTCCTCTTAAGTGTTGAGCATGTAACAGTTCTTGGAAATTATGCAAAACATGCCAGGAAAAGAGACAGAGACAAAAATTGTGGAGAAACCCGAAATAAAAATTGATTCTGTTCTTAAAATGGGTGGTCAGTAATGACAAGAATAAGGACAGTTTGACATAATTGGCATTTACAAGACAGATAGTAAAGTATTATTGATAATAAATAAATACACTTTTCTCTTAAATACTGCCTGTACTTCTGCTAGTAGCAAGATACTGTAAGAAGGATTCAAAGAAGTCAGAAGGAAATATAAAAATTTTTAATTCAAATTAAAATCTAATTGTACATGCAGAAAGAATTACGAACAACAATTTATTGTTAGGAGTCAGTAGGGCTAGAAATTTGTATGTGAAAGGAAGTGAAAGAATCATAAAGGCTGGAGAAGACCTCTAAGATCATCCAGTTCAACTATCAGCTCAACACCACCATGCCTAAAAATCATGCCCCAAAGTGCCACATCTACATGCTTTTTGAACACCTCCTGGGATGGAGATGCCACCACATCCCTGGACAGCCTGTTCTAATGCTTCACCACTTCTTCAGTAAAGAAATTTTTCCTAATATCCAATCTAAAGCTCCACCCTGAGTCCATTCCCTCTCATCCTATTGCTAGTCACTTGGGAGAGGAGATCAACATCCACTTCACTTTGTGCAGTAATGTAGGCTGAAACAGTTTTGGCTGCACAGATAGTAATATCAGGAGGAAGGAAAAGTAATGACAGTAAAATTTTCCTATTTGTTATAGCTACCTTGTGGCAATTCCTGGAATACGCTCTCCTATGTTTATAAGCACAGGAAAATGGAGCTCATTTACTTGCAGAGAAGAAAGCATTGTATGGGATTAAGGGACTGGCAGAACTGGAATACAGAAAAGGGCAGGGTTTCAGCAGGGACCAAGAATGGTTAAAAGAAGGGACATCGCACCAAACACAGGTAGGAATTACTTAGCATGACACACTGTGGAGTACTAATTCAAGGCAGCAAAGTGAAAAACAGTTAAAAATGAAGGTTTGGGTGAGAAAAACAACAAACAAACACAACAACAAAAATCCCACCACTATTAAAAGCAAAATATATTGAAACTTAGATCATATTTTGCAAAAGAACCATGGCATCAACATGCCTGTCACATGATACTGTGGTCAGAATAATAATTCACAGACAGCGGTATCAACAGTTAAGGGTGGGGGGGTTGATTTTTTTTTTCTCTAACATTTACACATCTCTACCCCATCCACGCAAAGAAAAAAACCACAAAGCACATCAAAAGGAAGTTACCAGCAAACTTCACCCAGAATAAGATTAGATGAAGATGTGAGATAAAATACGCAAAACCAACAATGCATACTGAGTCAAAGATGGTTCCAAACATAGTGAGACCAGAGGACACATTCTAGTACGTCAGAAGACACCAACCTGTCACTGCTTCCTCAAAAGGGAAGAAGGAGGAGTGGGTGCTAACCTCTTCTCCCTGGCAACCAGTGATAGGACCTGAGGAAATGGCAGGAAGATGTGACATGGGAGGTTTAGACTGGATATTAGGACAAGGTTCTTCACTCAGACGGTGGTGGAGCACTGGAACATGTTCCCCAGGGAAGCAGCAGTCATGGCCCCAAGCCTGACAATATTCAAGAAGCATTTGGACAACAATCTCAAGACACATGGTGTTAATTTTGGGGTTGTTCTATGCAGGGACAGGAGTTGGACTTGATACTTGTGGGTCCCTTCCAACTCAGAACATTCAATAATTGTCCTTTTCTTTCTTAAAACAGGTTCTTCATGGCAGCAAGAGCCTTGGACACGATGTCTCCTGTGCAGCCCTGCCCAGGCTTTCCGACTATACATGGTTGTCAGAGTCCCAGTCATTCCATTCAGAGCTGGATCAGACAACTTCCTAAACCCTCTGTAAACAAAACTACAGAAACTACAGAAACCAAAGCAGAGATCCATGACTCAACTAACCCAGATCACAAGAGCTCATGAGTCACAGAGAGTTATATTTAAAGGGCTTTCATCAGACCATTTTTAACTTGATTTGCATGAACTGATGACAGAAGCCAGATTATTTTAATGGAATTACACGGAAAAGCCTCTTTCACAAAATTCAGAGCCACCTCACCAGGATGTATACAGGATCAATGCCATAACAGAAAGGAAGAGAAAGCTGCATTCATAGTTCAGAGACAAAGCAGCAAACAAAACCTATGAAACCAGTGTGGTGACCACATAGTGAACAAGTAGCTAACGTTGTAACTTCCATCACAGCTTGAAAGGCCTTCCAAAGGAAACAGCCAAACCATAAATAAATAAAGTGCACTAATAATTGCTATCAACTAATTGAAGTTAAACACAGAATACTATTAAGAGGGAAATGAAAGTGCATCCTAATAACTTTTCCAATTTTTCATTAAGTATGAGAAAAGGACTATTTGTTTACGTGGTACACTGTCCTAACAGCATTTACCCAAGTAGGAACCATATGATAATAGTTTTAAAGTATGCTGAGTATTATATTATTGTATAGGAGGAAAAAAAACCCCAGTCTCTTGTTCTTAATAATCATTTACCACGGCAAGCACAAAACAGAAACAGCAACTCTTGCTCTTTCACAGGCTGACTGCACACACAGAAAGCATCCTAATTTACTAAACTAGAAAATAAAAGGATTAAGAAATAATACATGCAAAATCCATCATTTCTATTTACTGTGGCTGTTAAGTAAGGGTTAAGTCACTGCAGGACTTGTGCCAAAGTGGTTTTCATCAGATGGAACTCAAAAACATTTCAGCTTCGTAACCATCGGGAGGCCTGCTAGAATGATAGATGGTTGGTTTAGACAGAAACACCACTGTTGCCATTTTTCAGATATTTTAATGAAATTAATAATGTGATCCTACTTCTCTGAAGGGAGGATTTATTTACTTTCTGAGTGCTCTTCCTTTACAATTATATTCCTCAGTGTTTTGTTATATGTGGTGCCCCTCACTGGCATCAGAACCACAAGTGACTCAGGGAAACACAGGCCAATCCAGCATTGCGAGGAGGCAGCTGCAGGATATTAATGAAATTTTTTTTAATGAAATTATTTTTTTTTCTAGGCCACAATTCTCTTAATGATTTGTCAATAATGCTCTGCTACATCGCACCATTGGCCTTTAATTGGCCTACCTTGTATTATACCAACTTTCAGCAACATCACGCTGACAGCATTTAGCAGCATGTTAGTTGTGCTATTAAATTCCTTTTTGTTGGCAAATCTGTTTATTTTAACAAACTGCATTTTTCAAGTGAAGTAATTTACAATGGAGCACCCCACTGCTGTGGAACATGTGACATTTGCATCATTTGTCACAGCAGCTGAAATGAAAAGAAACCGTAATTTGCTACCCACATGGAGTGCCACAGGAACAGCCATCCAGAAGCTCTTCCCTGCTGGAAAGTTTCTAAAGAAGTCATTTGTTTCCCTGTCACTCCTCTTCGCTACCAAGCTGCTCCACTTTCAGCTAAAGTACATTTGCTCTTGTGACACTGTGCTTCCCACCCGGCTCAGTCTGACCTTTTCCAGTAACCCTACTCAAGAAATAACCAGCGGCAGTTGTGATGGATGCGTCTGGTCTTATAGCTGCATCCAGCTCAAGGTGGATTCAGGGCAGACAGACACCACCACAACAGCCAAGGGCTGATTTATGGTAATGTGCCCACCTGGCCAGTGCTGGTCTGTGTCCGACTCAAGGCATATTTGGAAGAAACTGGCATCTGTGGTCAGGATACAAATACAAGTCAATCTCGCTCCACAGCGAGCAGCCCAAGAGCTCTCTGACCTGTCCCACATGGCTGCAGGCTGCATGCCAGGATCTCCCCTTGAGTACTGATGCCTCTTGAGGTTACTCCTTGAGGTTGAGAGAATCCTTATCACATCAGCTACTTGCCAAATTAACTTGGAATAAGTACACTGAAAACCCTGTAATCTTACCTACGTGATATAAAGGAATGATTGCAGATATATAATCCTTTAGGCATAAACTGTTGACCAACTCTGGGGGCAGGACTGGATCCAGCAATATCTAGACTCCTCTCAATGAAGGAATTAGAAAGCAAAGGGGTCCTTCTGAATGTCATAATTTAACAGGAGAGTGTCCCTGACAGCTTTGTCTTTGTTCTCCCTGCAGTAAATAATCTAGTGCACCATGCTATCAAATTTTGTTAAATCACTGGCATATTTAGTACCAAACTTTGTTAATTCGCTGGTTTACATCACTAAACATTTTGCGGCTTCTCTCTTACAAGTGACATGGAACATCCCATCCATGACAGCTTTACAACAGTTTTGAACCAATGAACTAGTTATTTCAGGTCAAAATAAACCTCATCCATTTCATGTACCAGCTAACTTACACAATTAACTATTTTACTGATCAAAAGCAACAACACACAGGTCAGGTTGATGAAAAACTGTGCAAACTCTGGGCAGAGAATAGGGCTGAAACTCCAATATGCTCCAAATATCATGGGTTAGAGAACAACAGAAGACAATAAGGATTAACTAAACATTGTACTTTCTGTGCAGAGGCTGTATGAAGGTAACCTCCTGCCTGCACAGCATGACCTGGCATCCTGAGCTGGCAACATGTGAATACAGCAGAAAAAGCCAACAGTATCCTGGGCTGCATCGAAAGGAGCATGGCAAGCAGGTCGAGGGAAGCGACTCTCTCTCTATTCTGCTCTCTTGAGAACTCACTTGAAGAACCGTGTCCAGATCTGGAGCCCTCAGTACAGGAAAGATATGGACCAGTTGGGGCAAGATCAGAGGAGGGCCACAAAAATGATCAGAGGGGATGGAACTTCTCTCCCAGGAGGAAAGGCTAAGAGAGTTGGGATTCTTCAGCTTGAAGAACACAAGGCTCTGGGGACACCTTTTTGCAGCCCTTCAGTACTCAAAGTGAGCTTATAGAAAAAAGGAGGGGCACTTTTTAGTAGGGCCTGTTGCAACAGGACAAGGGGCAATAGCTTTAAAGGAGGGTAGATTTAGAGTAAATCAGAATTTTTTATTTTACAAAGAGGGTAGTGAGATACTGTTGCCCAGAGAGTTGGTAGGTGCCCCAGCCCTGGAAACATTCAAGGTCAAGTTGGACAGGGCTCTGAGCAATCCAATCCAGTGACAGGTTCCCCTACCCATGGCAGAGAGGTTAGACTAAGATGACCTTTAAAGATCCCTTCTGACCCAAAGCACTCTATGATTCTATGATTATTGGCAGGTCAATAGCTGAGATGCACAGAAAAGCTGTGTTGGGGAGGGGAGCCTCATCAGCACTTTCTTTGCATCTGGCAGCATGTTAAAAGCATTCTGAGGCAAAGAGAAAACAGGAAAGTAGCATGAATGTGAATCCCATTTTTTTCTCTTCTAATAGATCCTCTATATAGCCGCACTAGGGAAAATAACCCAGCAGAATCCTGTTCTCCTCTCTTTCCTCCTCCTTTCTATCTGAAAGTAATAGGCAAGCCATTTTCTGCAAAAAGAGAGCATCACCATGGTGCCAGCAGATCACTCTACCACATCCAAGCATCAGGGTTGTGCAAAGACAAGAATGCATTCTAAGTTATTGCACTACAATCCTGCTCAGTTGCAACCTCTTCCCAACAGGAACAGCAGCTGTAGGTCCAACATGGCAAGTTTTACTCTTCAGATGCACGTTTTCTAACCAGTGAATGGTGCCATTCAGTACACTTCACAATCCACTGAAAAAAGGAGTTAGTTATTGATAGATATTATCAATACTTCCAGTTCTGTACAGGCTTACACTCTCTAAGCAAAAGCGTGAGGACTTTTTAACAATCAAAGATATGACACTAAGAAGCACAAAATCAAGAAAAGAACACAAAATGCATCAGGTTTAAACTCTCAATAATTCTGATATTTCACAGCAACTTAATCTTTGCTCATCCCTCTCACAGCTACACTCGTAATTAAGTCACATACAGGTAGTGAGGTTTAGCTTCCCTGAAATGGGAAACTGAAATACCTTGGACCTGGTTGATAGTTACAGGTAGAGCTCATTGTCTAGCTAGTACCACCCTCCACAGCCATGAAGCCATATCAAATGTTGTTCCTTAACTCTCAGTGTAAAAGAAATGCCACACGCACCTTCAGAAAAATTCACAAACTATACCCTAGATTTTAAAAATCCCACTTTGAACACAAACAGGGCTCTCACTTCTTGAGGACAGCCATTCACCAAATACAAACCAGCTTTAGATTCACTCTAAATTTTCACATTAGCAGCTGGAGCTATCTCAAGCTTGGAACAAGGGCAGATCTTGAGAACATCCTTAAGACTGTAAGCAGTGCAATTCACAAAAGGGAGATCCAAGTTTCCAGGCAAATGGTCCTCAGGTTCAAATCCCATGCTTCTGAACAGCTGTTATTTCTCATAATATGCAAAGCATCAAGCTTATAGGAGTGGAAAAGTGTAGGGGACATTACTGTAGCAGCACAGCAAGAGAAGACTCAACAATTTGTGTTCACACAAGTTCCAACACTCAGCATTGTCACTAGGCTCTAGGTGGTTGAGTTATGCTTCACTTGTGGAAAAAAACCAACAAAACCAACAACTCCAACCATTAGGCAGCGCAAATCTGTGCACTGTTCATTAAATTTCTTTCTGAAGACATCTGCCTACTGTTCCTCCTCATTTGCACACTAACAACTAAAAGGTAAATTAGACCATTGGCTGTAGACATCCACTTCACTTCAAAGACATGGTTGGAAAAGACACTCCCGTTCTTCCAATGCAGCCGCTGCTATAGTACTATCTAGGGGACCTTTAATATACAAGCCTGGGAGTGCACAATGAGAAGTTTTCAAGGCAATTCTATAGCCACGAGCTCAAGGAGAGTGAGCAGTAAGGACTGACAGGTGTTATTACGGCCAGTCACACAGGTTTAGCTGAATAGCGTAGCTTAGTATGGAGATATCTATTTTGGCCAGAAAGGACTTCTAGAACATGATTTTACCATGAGGAGGGCTGAAGAGTTCAGGGAGAAAACACTATCTTCTTTTTCGGATTGTGCACTTGGCATTTAAGGAAGACTCTACCTAATAATTTCTGAACTTCTTTTTCAAAATTAAAGCCTTCACAACACTCACACTGCAAAGGAGTTGAGCCATCACTGATACTTCGAACTTTGAAAGCCTTTCTCCGTTCCAGATCTGCCACAGTAAAAAATCTGAACCAGCCCAGACCAAAAATGACAAATTGGAGTTTCAATAGAAAAATTCTTGACAGGATTAGAAACTCAGTCTCACACCCAACCTATTGTTCCTGAATGCACACAATATGATAAGGAAAAATATTTAAAATACAAGTACTCATAAGTCTATTTAGACCAACGTAGCATGATACAATTTCATTTTTATTCTTACTGTGATTGAAGTCAGTCAGACCAGTACCAGACTTCAAAACATGCCCACTCTGTCCAACTCTTCCAGGTTAGATTAATCCAGTGAAGTCAGTGAGCTGGAGCTATCTGCTGAGTGGGCATTAAGATGAACACCTGACCAAATGCTGGCTCTACAATGGATTACAGTTATTCACAAGACTATTTACTGTGTGATATTTAGGAGAAAAACAGGGGTGAGGGTAGAACAGGGAAAAGACTACACTTTGTAGATGTGAAATATTTCAGGAAGACTTGTCCAGGACAGTTAAATAATGAATGCTTTTATGTTTACATGTCACAGAGGGGCAGGCTGTATTCTGCTCTGTAACAGCACAGGTCAAGACTTTCTGTTTACTTCATGTGAAAATACAACCACATTTATCATGCTGAAACACTTATCATTTCCAAACTCTTCAGTTAATGGAGGGAAACCATTAGATTGGCAGGAGCCTAATCATGCCCTACTTCTGTATCACTTTGTGACTGTAGCAACGATACAGAAACAGATTGCCACTCGTTTCCACCCTTCCCACCTCCCACCCCACATCTGCCATAGACAGGTTCTACAAAACCAAGACATGCAATAAGCCTCTGTTCTGGCCGTTTACCTGTGCTGGGGTTGATATCAAACAACTAGAACCTTAAATGTGTAATCGTCAAATAGTGTCACTAACTACCGCGCTCAGGGGAGCACAGAAATCAGCAGGGCACAGAGCACAATGCCACCCTGAAGGCCATCATCATGACTGACCTTCACAGCCTTCTACATGGCTCATGAGTACAACCAGTGTTTGGTCACACAGCTAGGTCAAATCTTTAATCCAGTGTACATATTTCTTTTAGTCTGATGCATTTATCACAATAAATATGCCGCATACAGGGAAACACCTTACTTTGCTGCACTTCATGTGTCAGTGCTTAGACATTACCCGTGCATATAAAACACGGTACAAGTCAAAGAGATAAGAAAATCACATTGCTGCAGGAGACTTCTAATGACCACTGCCCAGCAAAGAACAGAACGAACAGCTCAGGAGCCTATAGTAGTATTCAACACTGCATCATTATTTACGACAGTTGCTTAGATACTTATGGACTACTGAAGTAAAAACTGTAAAACCGTATGTTCTTCCTTTCAGTTCTCTTCATGTTGCTGTAAGAGGCCTTACGTTGGCATCACCTACTTACAGGAAAGATACGACATCAGGACTCCACATTCCCTACTGCTACCCAAGGTAACTTTTCCAAACTACGTACCTGAGGCTCAAAGACTTCCCTGCTCAAATCCTAGTGACCACAGCCACTTGGGGCAGGTGAGCAGGAAGCTTACAGGTTTGCCTAGAAGGTGGGAGTTTGCTTTGATTAGAGGAGTAATTCTTCCAAAACAAACCAAAACCCTTCTGCACTCATCCTCACTAGCTTCTAAATTCCAAGTTTGCTGAGCCTCCCACCCCCCATTTTGAAGCAACACTCTAGATGCCAAGGGTCGTGAACACTGACACAAGTGTAAAAAAATATTAAACAAGGACTGCAAAACAGGAGCTTGAATTTGTGTTATGGAGTAGCTATTTTCTTAACATTTTAGGTTAAAAAAATTCCAGAGGCAAAAGACTCTTGGAGAAGGATAATAATTTCAATACTTTATTAAGGTGTTTAGTTCACATACTGCCGCTCTGTCAGTTTGTCAGTAGACCATGTAAAACACTGGACAGAGAAGAGGGACACACATTGGCTAGAAGTGTGACAGACTCTCTGAACAACATTAATGACAAAACAATCAGAAAAAAGTAACAGACAACCTATTAAGATTGTCAAAATGAGATGAGAGCTCTCTTCTGGCATGGACATGCTTTATTCACAGCACTTCTTCACACATGGACATCTGCAAAAGGGACTGAACGGGGAGTGAAAAAAAGTGAAAACCTCCAAAGTCCAGGAAAGTTCAAAAAGGCTTAATTTGCATACAAAAAATGAGTTAATTCCAGAAGTTCCAGTGCACGTGGACTTCAGTTTATTAACCACAAACACCACCAGTTTACCACACAAACTTTTTAATTGTTTAAATCGCTCTCTTCCAAGCACGAAGAGACATGGCGGTACCTCCTATAACAGTGACAAAGGACCACCTACTTATAACTTAAATAATAAATTCCTGTTCTGTTAATTGAGACTGAATACCCACAGGATATTATTAACATTTCCCCTCCAGCATCTGGTCTGATAAAGAAACACAGAACAGCTTCGCTGTAGTACAAAAGTTTACAGAAAGTTCGACAATTTAATTGAAGACCATACAAAGTATGTTGTCTGAATTCGGATAATTTATGTAAAAGTACATGAATGAGAAAAGATTGGCCAGAAGACCTGGGTAACCATATTATCAGTTGAATGTTCTTCATATCCTAGAGATAGCATACGGTCAAAAACATATTTATATTTTAAGTTACAATAAAAGACAGCATTTTAAAATAAGCATAATTTCAGGTCTACCAGCCCTTTAACGTGCAAAATTCCTGTTAACACAGAACAAATCAATAGAATAAAAAAATGGAGCAATAGACAAGTTTCTAAATAAGCCTGTATTTGGTTTTTGTTTTATCAACGAGGGAGAAGACAACTGAAACAAAGAGGAGTGTTTTGTTAGTGCTCTGTCTTCTCAGTAAAGTGTTTTAAAAAGCATGATCAGAACATTAGGGATCACTTTCACCCATATACCTGAGAAAAAAGCCACCTTCCCTGTAAGGAGACAGGGTACAGATCTTCCACTGTACATGAAGCAGTACCACATCTGCACACGAGTGGATCCTGTAGGCAAAGCAAGCTACCCTTACTGTACTCAGGCTGGTAGCTTGACCTCAACAAGCACTTTCTCTCAGCTTCCAGCAGATTTGGTATTCCTCTCAAATCATGAGTTATTTCTTCCCATTTGTCAAACACAAACGCCTGAAGTCACCTTCTTGATTATGGTATCAGTCAACAACTGGGAAAAGCCAAGATTTCTTACAGTGTCACTTGCCTTCCACATTTTAGTGGTCAATTAAATAGTTTAACAAGACAACACATGATTAATTTCTTTGAAGATATTTTAGTTCATTAATTCTCAATAAAAGCATTGATTGCAGTACAATAGTTTGACATACAGCAACAAAACATACTCAATTTACATGCAAAAGCTATTTAACAATAGTACAGTCTCTCCTATTGCCATTATAAAACGAAATTAACTATGACAGCTGACACAGCCTTCTAATTGTTCTTATGAGCCCTAAAAATAGTAATGAAAACGGTGCTCCAGTTGGCAGAACAAAGGTTTGAACACTACTGGAAGATTCCAATGAAGATGTCAGTATTGTAATGGGAAACAGTGTAGGAATTGATGTAAAAACAGCTACCGAAAAAAGCTATGTGAAACTGTTGTAATGTGTACTTCAGTTTAAAAAAAGAACAGGTAGAAAATACTTGCAACTTTGTATAGAAACATACCAGAAATAAAGGTAAATGCAGGAGAAGAAAAGTTAGGAGTTTAAGGCAAGACAAATGTCTGGATGACAAAAAAAAAAAAAAGAGAAAAATCACCAGCAGCAATCTGTTGGAGAAAAAAAATGTACAATTTTCTAGCAGAATTGGTTTTTGCAGTGGTTTGTGTGTAGCTGGAGGCCTTTTTTCATTTGTTTGTTGTTGGTTTGTGAGACTTTTTTTTTTATAAAAGCTTTTAACTTCAAAAATGCAAGCCAAATAGGCTCTGCATTTGTATTCTATTCCTGACTGGCTGAGATTCCTTTCAGCTTTACAGTTTGGTCCAGATTCTCAAGGCGTAACGTACAAAGTACAGTACATGCTAACAGGACTACTCTCTGCAAGTTTTTCAAGTCTGCTTTTCACAAACAGGCAGAACACTGTCACCTTCATTAAAGTCTGATGTCAAAGTTTCAGTACTGCTGCTAAAGGGCTTCTAGAAATGAGAACAGAGAAGTCAGATTTATGACCAAGAAATACGCAATGAGCTCTGTAAAACATGCACAGGATATAAGACTTCTCCTATAGCAAATGAAGTCATTACAGGATGTAATTTTTTTTAAAAAACCATTTCTTTCTGGGTTTCAGAAGTGCTAACAAAGTGCCCTGGCTGTGACTCTCTTTTTAGTGTCTTTTCCAAATGTTATGCAAATAGGTAAGAAACCCACCCCTCTAACTAACAATTATCCATTTATCATTATGCTTTCAGCAAGTCAGATCCTGACAGCCGTAATCAATTTATTCATGAACATATAAAAAAAGCATAGTTACATGTGACTGCACTGTCAGATCAATAATACATCAAGTAAGACTGCAAAAACAAAAGGTAAAAAAAGCAAAAAGGCCTCAGGTCTCCTTTTTTTCTTGTTTGGGGTTTTTTCTTAGTTGTCTCACAGCAAATAAATAAAAAAAAAGGCAGCAAAGGCTTAAATACAAAATTATAATCTGCAAATCAGATCATCTAATCCAGACTGATGACAGATTTGTTTCAACTGAACCACCCATTATTACCAGTTTGCAATGCAAGAACTCTTTCATACCCTGAACTACTTCCCAGCCTCATCTACTCAATCAGCTCTCACTTATTTTAATCAGAACAATAAAAAAATGCTTGTGGTTTTGAAACAGTTCGTCTGAATTCTTTATTATCACACTCAAAATTCAGGAAGATAAATTTAAAGATATCTCAAGTCAATTCTCAAAATACTGTTAACAAAGGAGAGGGAAAAAAGGCATGAAAATGGAAGTATAGAAGGTTTTAAAACACCACTAAAAAAAAAAACCTGACTTGGTAAAGAACCTATACTGGAAACACTTACCTTGTCAGAGCATTAAAATGATCAGCTAGAAGACAATTCACAGACACCTTGTCAGAATTGTGAAAAATGCAAATCTAGACTGTCAGAGACCACTGAAATTGCTAATGTAAAGGCAGTGCAAATGGCTGGTGAGGGGGAACCAGTCATCTTGCAAAGTGAGGGACTTCAAATCATTCATTGCTGATCTCAATAATCTGCACTGAAGGACCTGATGAACAGCAGTGAAATTTTTGTCATGCAATTACCAACTGTAACTCAAGAGTGATACTATCATCCATGATGGATTATTAAAATAATAATCCATTAAAGAATAAGGTCAAATGGTAAAGTGGTAAACATCTGTTGCAATAAGTGAAAACACTTCAAAAATTTACAATTAAATAAAATGTTAGATGATATCTTATAAAAAGAAGTACTGAACAAAGCCACAATAAATTAGTGTTTCCATAAAACGACATGCTGAAGGTTTTGTTCCCAAGTCTATACATTTTTTACTGTCTTTTAATTCCTAAATATTGACAGCATAATTGAATAATTGAGGTACAGTAGTTTACATTTGTATATGTCTTGTAAAAAGGTTATTTTTTTTCTTCCAGTTTTTCTTCCTCATCGCCAAAGAACAACAAAGGAAACATTCCTAAAAGGCAGCCAATGGTCACTCCAATAGCTTTACCCTGGAGAAAGGGGAAAAAAAATTAAGTTTCTCACTGCTCAGACATTACTCATTTGCTAAGTAGTACCAACACAACCAGGAAATTAGACCCTCTGTTCTAGCTTTTGGTTGGGAGCCACTTTTTTCTCAGCATGCGGACTAAAACCACAATCTGTGATAGAGGAACAGGTATGACCAGGTTAGAAACAGTGTGTGCTGTGATAAAAGACAATTCTGAATAAAAAAGAGAGGAACGACCTATGAGGAACTGAAGAGGTGGTAAGGGAGGAGATAGATTCAAAGGATTAGTAGGATGGCCAAGATGACAGCGAAGGCAGAAAAAAAATCCCAAACACAAATCACATCTTAGATACAATAATAAAAGTATCTGCTTGCATCTGATAATGCATATTATCATCAAGGTCAGGAAGGAGCAATTCCTTGGAAACAGGACAATTTGCAAAGGCACAAGGTGAAGATTAAAAAAAAGGATTGAAAAACATTTCACAATTAACCTAGATGGAGAGGAAAAGGAGAGGTCAGCAGAAAAGGAAAGAAATAAGGCAGGCAACGTCCAAACCACATCAGCAGCTGTAGGTGGGTAGTAGCGAGAAACTTGACAAAGCAGGTAAAAACAGAAAAAATGCTAGCATACAGGCTATGAGACTCAGAAGTCTTTTCATAGAGAAGTGCTGTGAATGAATTGCATTGCAATGACGTGCTTCTGCCATGACTCTGCTTCCACTGAGAAGACTCTTGCATTGGACAGACAAGAGGGCAGCTCACTGTCCACATGCCAATTCTTCCCCACTTAATGCTTTGATCTATCACTGCTAAAAGCAGTCTTCTTTTCCCCTAACTTTTCCTCAACAACTATTATTTCTCCCTTCTTCAGTTTGCAAAGATATTTTTCCCTGTGAAGGTTTCCTCTGGCAAAATGGAGGAAATATCTGTCTCTTTACTCAGTTTCTTGTTGTCTATTTCTTTAAAATAAACTAATGCTCTCACTACTAATGCTCATACTGCTCAAGTGAGGCTGCTTCACATTGTTCAATTTTAGTTAAGTAATCACCCTGGAAATGAATCTGCAAGATGAGCATCCCGTAAATATAAACCCAGGCACTGAATATTACTCAAATGCTAAGTTTACCCAGAGGAAAGCACATTCCATATCCAAACTAATTATATATTGAATACATACTAGCACAGGTATATGAACTGCAGCTCTTGACAAAGAAGGCATAGGCATAAACTACTAAGGGGTCACAACTTTCAAAAACTATCTTATTAACTGCAGCCAGAGCTCAAAGCTGCATAGCACACATGAAGTCACTGCAGATACTCCTCATGTTACTACTCACTTGTGGCTTGTTGCATACAAAAAAACCCACACAACCCCAAGGCAATCCAGTTCCATGATGCTCCCTGACATCGGCTCACCACTAAACCTTCCACAAAATGCACAAAATGTTGGTGGTTGTTAAGTACTTAATGACAAAAGTGACAAAAAGAATTTATCACATATTAGTTTAAACAAAAAGAGCTCCACACAAACAGCACCTACCTACAGGATACTCACCAAGTGTGCACTGAGACGCGTTTGCCACATATCAGCTTGTTTGGGTGTCAGATCAGGGATAGACAGACCCAGCCGTGAAGCTAAAGCTTCTACATAACCTGCAAGCCTGGAAGAACAGGAAAACAAGAACAAATTATTTTGGATCTGACAGTGCCTTCCAGTGAGGATGTTGAGATATTTGAAAAATTGAACTTAAAAGTTCAATTTTTCTTCAAGGCCAGGCTGGATGGGGCTTTTGGCAACCTGACCTAGTGTAAGGTGTCCCTGTTCTACCACAGCAATATATTTTACCAAAAAACCCTATTTTTCCATTTTGTATTTTAATGAATGTACTTTTTAAAGAAAAATTTCTGCCACTGCCTTAAAAACAAGCACTTCCTACAGACGACACTGAATCAGGTTAGATGTCAATCCCAATTTCATCACTTAAAACATGTAATACTGTAATACTATGAGAGTTATTCTATTTCAGAAATATGGCATTGCAGTTTTAGCCGCAACAAGAACCACCTGATGTTCTTACTTTTTCATAGTAAGGACAGAATACATTTCTACAGTTATGGAGTCCTCTGAAACAAAAGTCAAGACCTAGGGAAAAATAAAGCAGTTTCTGCAGTTTATATGTTTCAGTTCTGTAGCAACAATGGTGTTTGCAAATAAGGGGGAAAAAGTATACACATTCTTAATACAAGTTCAGACATACCCCAGTCCAGCTAAATCTGAAACAAGGTTTCCCAAAGCTGCAGCTAGAGGGACAAAGAGAGAAGAGAAGGGGAGAAGGCAAAGTATTATTTTTATTACAAACAAAACAAACCAGCCCCCATCCCTTCCCCATCAGCGACCCTCACTCTTCTCACTATTTCTTTTATTTTAGAGTTTTTCTTCTGACTTTATTAAAGTTTATTACAACAGCAGCAAACTAACAGTAATGGGAAGGTTAAGTATTTTTCTCAACTTATATGATGAAAACTTGACAAATAAAAAGGATCGACACCTGGACATCAATTTAACTTTGATTTGAAAAGCTGTTACGATCAGCCACACACAGTTGCCAGTTCCACACAGGTAGTGCTAAACTCCAAGCAATACCTTCCAGTGCCTGAGGAGACACAGAAGCACTGGAAACAAAAGGAGCTGTTACTCACATATGCAGCTTTGACAAACATTTCAACAACATTCCCATGAACTGTGTCAGCCTGGGAATAAATACTTCACATATCACTGAATAAAGTCACTTGATGGTGACTTTTCTGCATTGCAACAGAGGGCTGTGTATTTCCAAATAACTTGTTCTGCTCTAAACATTTTCATTTAAGCTGTCTGCATGCTTTCAAGCAATCCTGCATCTGCAGCCGGTGGATCCAGGAGCAGTTTCTTCCCTCTAACATTGCAGAAGCACCAAAGCTCTTCAGCAAAGTTTATCTGTTTTGGCACAGTGCAGGAGCAGGGTGGTTGCTCTGCCAGCCTGGGGTATGGCACCAAGGCAGAGAAGCCACCAGAAATACCAGCCAACTCAGTAAAAGGCCACCAAACACTGATCTTCACCTGGCACCGCAAGCAAAGGTCAACTTACAACTACATATACACACATGCAGAAATATCAGACCCTAGGGAATTTAGAGCAGTTCCATTGCAGAAATGCATATACACTTTTCCAAGTGAGTCAGGATTTGAACTTTAAGATTAAAACCAACAACCAGTATTTCAAAACCTATATGAACTGAACTTTGATTTCTGCAAATAGAGTAAGTCTTGGCTTCAACCATAAGTTGTTTCTTTACCAGGAAAGGCAGCTGGAAGAGCAATCAAGAGCCATTTCCAGACCTGTGGCCCACTTTCAGCTTGAAATATGTATAAACTAAGGCATGTGCTTATACTAGATTTTAATTACTTGCCTGCCATAGTTGAAATTCCTAGGACAACCCCAATTGACAATTCTATTTGAGTTCCCTGAAAAATAAGAGTTTTCTCATTATTTGAGGAATTTGGAGTTAAAATAGATGATATTAATTCAATCGGCAAAAGTATTGCTTACTGCTTGTTATGTTAAAATTGAAAGGATAAATGATTATTACTTCTACTAGACTTGCAAAGTTCCTACCCTCCTGGCACATGTATTTCTCCCTACAACAAGAGTCTGCTTCTGATATTCTTTTAATATTTTATATTGCTTCATAATGGCTACCTAAGGGGCAGAACTGTAGTTTCTATCTCTGCATATCATTTTCCTTACTCTAATTCTCAGCTAAATATACAGCAAACACTGAGCAAATAAAATACAATACTGTAGTTCCTTATTTTTTCAGTTGAAGAAACATGAAATCACACTGAACTACATGATGAGACACCAGTGTGTGGCCCAAGGAGGAGACAACAGGCATGAATCAAAAAACAAGGCATGCTGCAGTGGTAAGAAAACTGTTTCCTCTGTGAGGAGAGCTGAGCACCAGAACAGGTTGTCCAGTCAGGCTGTTTAGTTTCTGCCCTTGAAACTTTTCAAGAACTACAGGATAAAATCATCAACAACTTGGCCTGACCTAACAGCTGAACCTGCTTTGAGCAGGGGTTAGACTAGAAATCCCGAGAAGGCCTTCAGCAGGAGCAAAATACAGACTTGGTGGGTCCTGCAATCCATTCCCATCTCAATTATACCATGATTAAGATCATGCTGTCAATGGTAATCCTACCCGAGGAACATTATCTATAGCCTTTATCCATCTTTCTGTTACACTAGCCCATTTCATTTTCCAAATGAACAGGAAAATATCTTAAGTCTTACTCAGAAATGCCAGGCTTCATCAGTACAAATCAGCATTAGCACTAACAGAGCTTGCATCACTTGGAACAAAAGAATCCATCAATAACAACCCTGAATACCTATTCATCAACACATTACAATCACATTATCATCAGTAAGCACAAAAATATGGTATTTACTAGACAAGCATAAGCATGTCTTGAAGTATAAATTAGGAGGGGGGTGAAGCAAGCCCCTTCTCAATTCCATGAAATTAATTACAACACCAACTTTCAGAAGGAAAAAAAACCCTCCTCTGCATTCTACAAAAGGTGAATAGAACATGAACATTCTCTTTAAAAAAGAAAGATTAAAATAGAAATTAGTGAAATTAGGAGGTAACAGTCTCCCTGAAGCTCTCATTTATGCATTTACTACTTGAAAAATGTGAATCATGCTGACTTGATCATGGAATGAAATAATGAACTTACCGCAGCAATCATGATTGCATTATCCAAAAATCCAAACCCTACAAAAGGTAATGCATTGTGGAAGAACACTAAAAGAAATAAGTAACAAAGAGAAAAATAAGTATTTATAAGAAAGTTCACACAAACAACTGAAGTGCCAGTCTAATACTGTCTTTAAAAGAAACAAAGGCCAACATACAGGAAATTCCTTCCCTAACGGCGTATTAGCGAATTTTGTTTCCATCAGGTTTGTTAAAACTCTTTGCTACACCTAAGCCTTAGGAACTTACTCTTCGCAAATACTTGTGCAATTTTGGATTGAAGCCACTTAGGTGCCTAAGAGAAGTATTTAAAACTACACCAACTTTGATACTGTTTACAGTCCTTCCAACCAATATTACAGTATCACTGGAGATGGACAATCTGTCTCACCAGATTCCCTGCACTCTTCCTCAAAATAACGCCCTTTTCTCTCCAAGTCCCTCTCTACTGCTGTGCAAGAGCTCCACCTTCTTCACACATTCCTAAAAAATCTGTATTTTAGGAGTATTGCAGGGCAACTCTTATCATTTCAGCTAAATCTGCAAATGCTAAGGTGGTTGTCACCAGCATCACAGGGTGTTAACTATCTCAGTAGTAAACCCAAACTTTTGCACCTCTATTTTGTTTTGGCACTATGATAAAGACAAGCCAGACTTGAAGCTGTTCCTCAATACATTAAGAAAGCAAGTTCCACCTTTTGTTTCATGCATTTTTTTTCTTTTCATTCCTGAAACTACAAGTAAATCCTATTTGAAAGTATTTTCCATTGTCCTATTACATTTTTTCTCTCTCAAGTTTTATAACAGCTTGAAAGCTTCTGATGGAGATGAGACCGAATTTGCACAGAATTGCCTTCAGCTCAGTCTCAAGGTGAAAGCACCATAAGACAAAATACAGTTCAGAGGACAGATAACATGACTAAAAGCTTTGAAAATTAGATCTTTTCACTTTTTTTAACATTTAAAATGCAACAGCTATTAAGGTTTTTTCCTCATAACAGATACAAGAAATAATTCCTATATTTCATAAACTTGCAGAGATGCAAATATATGAAGAGAGAATAAAGAAGAGTATGTGAACCTTGGTCATACAAAGAGACTGGTATGAGTCCCTTTCAAATTTACTTCTCACAGACAGCACGAATCCATGATTACATAAAAAACAAAGCCACACAATCTTTCATACTCAGGCACTAGAATACATTTGGGAACATGTGCCCCTTCTTAAAAGCACAGAATGTATGATACTTTCCAATTTTTCTTTTTAAACCATCACAGGACAAAAATCCCAAAACCATAAATAGCAAATACACAGATATGTCCAGTACTTTCAAAATGTATAATACCAAATTCTGGAGCTACAAAAGGAGCTCAAATTCCTACCAAAATTGTCAGAATTTTGGAATCCATGAAGTAAACAAAACCCCAGGGACAAAGCATAAAAAAACAAAAAAACCCCACCAAATAAAAAACCAAGCACAGATAGCTAGAAAAGGAGAATGTTCAACTAAAGACACTTGCTCACCAAGAAGAGTCTAAAACCACAAAAACGTGGAAGCTAAATCAGAATCTGAATGACCATGGTATTCTAAATACCAAACATATTTCAAAATCTTCTGCAATTTTATCTCACTTCTGAGTCCATTTAAAATATGGGCAACTGGAAGCAAGTGAATAGTTTTTACACTTAAACGCAAAAAACCCCATCAGGTACTGCAGCATCAACACTGCTTGGCTTAGAACGTAACAACTGCGGCTGGCTTTGAACAGCACGCTCTCATTTGGGCTTTCTGTCCTACTTTCACTAAATGGTGCACATTCTCCAGCTGAGATGTTATGAAACAAACAGGACAGGGTGACTGTAGGTGCTTGCTTTGGTTTTGTTACTCCATACCACACCAATGAGGACAGACCAGGACTTGTAGAAGAAAGATGAAGCAATTCAAAGACAGACCACACAGGTACTGAACCACACTCAGCAAATATCCTTCTTTTACCATGTTTCAGTTGTCCTGGAGACGGTGGTGCAACCTCCAGCTTTTCTAGAGAAGTCAAAATGAAACGAGAGTGTTAGCTAGTTCATCACAAATACAGTTTATTATACAGTGTTTATCAAATTACTAGCAGGCAAAACAACAGTTATGTTACTTAACAGCTTTAAAATTTGAAGCAAATTACTTTACCTCTATATTTTAATTATTTTTACAAGAGGTAACTTGATATTAAAAGCCAAAACATCTTAGAATACTACAAAATTAATCTAGTATAAGAGATTACACAAAGTAACAGCACATATTAGAAGCAGCCTGAGAGCCATCTTTATTACTCAAAATTAGAAAAAACACACTAAAATTAGAAAAATTAGGACATCTAAAGAGAACTATATTTTATTATTTGCTTTTAGAGGGCCTCTAGGCATGCAGCAGACAACCTCCTTTCCTCCAGAGACAGTCTACAAAAAACTGCTACCCTTTCTATTCTGACAGAGGCATCTTTGGATAGCTAGTATAAGAACAGAAGGAAAACACAACAATGATACTAAGGACCACTGAATTCAGTGGTGGCAGATCACAATTGGTCATTTGGTGCATGTTTCGGGCAGCCTGGTATGAAACCTTTAAGAGCCTTGAAGGGCCAGGATGTCACTCCAGAACCTGACAGAGTACCTCTGGGCAGCTAACGAAATCTACTAGAGGTGATGCACCGAACACAGCAGCAACAATACCACATTTCACAAGGGGAGGGGAAAGAAAATAATCTACTCCTTCAGGCTTTTTTCTTTTTTTCCAAATTGGATTTTGAGCATAAGACTCATTTTTAAAAAGTTGCCCCAATATCTTCAAGTATTACAAACCCCAAGCTTTTGGCAGGTTGCTTCTATGGTTTTGATTAGGTTAATGTAGAAAATGGTAAAACATAGCCTATAATGCTACCTCACATATTAAAATTTTACTTCAGTCAGCCAAGTACGTGAAAAGACAATGCTGCAAACACCGGTCACAAATCATTTAGGCATGTCTGAACTGTGCAGACTAGAATGAGTATCCCTGCATCCAAGTCACTCCTATAGTCAAACACAGGAGGTCACCAAGAGAGTGCTGCCCTCCCTGTCTTTCTGTTCCAATAGGAAGCTATGACACCAATCAGTGTGGTTCCTTGGGTTTGTGTGACACTGCCACTGAAACCATGCCTGCTGAAGTACCATCTATTATTCAAGTTTTGTTCTCCGTATACAAGAATTTCATTATTAAAAGCTACAACAGCATATAACAACTTCCAGGCAACATTTTGTTTACTTCCAAGGAAGACAACTTTTCATAGCGTGCCCTGAGTATGATACCCAAACGAAGCATTTTGTGTACCAACACAAAAGACAGAAGACTATTTGGTTTATCACCCAATACTACAAAGCTCTAGAACATCAGTCTTGTGGATTTAACTACAACTGGCATTTGAGTTTGATAGGACATGGCAGTTTACATGATTACACTCTATTCAATATAGCCAGAAAGATATTAAAAAGATAAAAATCTGTGCATAATTGATTTTGGAAAATTATTACCAAAAGGAGAAATCGAGGACAAGTGTTTGGTAGAAGAAAAAAACCCCCAAACATTTACATCTATGCATAATGAGAGTTTCAAGTCACAATAACTAAAAAATGACGTGAACTTCCTCCTTTAGAACATATTCAAGGATTACTTTGGGATAGTTTTAAAAGGAGGAAAGCTAGGGGACACTACTTTGGGGACAGAGGAGAGAGGAAACAGCAAGGGATCAGACATAAGTGGAAATTCCCTGATCATTGACATAACCTGCTTTAGCAACGCGGGATTTCTGCTAAACAACTGGTTTATGAAGCAGGGCACTTAAAGTGCTTCAACACCACTAAGGCATTCAAAGGCTAAAAGAGGGGTTCCTAAGGAGAGCCTGGTGACTCTGGAGACTGTCATAAGGAACTCTTGTGTAGGTAACAAAATCTTCCTGCTGTGTCTGTAAGAACTTTCAAGTCTTGCTAAACTCAGCAGGAAGAGTGCCTGACACACAGCTTCCTTCATCATTGAGATGAAAATCTCATGGACACATCTCGTGAAGAGCCAAAAAAATATAAAAAAATCTTCAAGGCTATTTTTTAAAACTGTAGGTAGCAAAATGTATTTCAGAATAGGGCATTTATTCACAGGAAGCTGTTCTGACTACTTAAATTTTTAAGGCTCAGCAAAAAAAAAAAAAATCTTTAGAGATACAGCAAAGGAAACAAGCCCTTCACCAGTTTTACTGGAGGGAAAACAAAAATCCTAATTGCTAAACCCCCTTTCAAGAACTAAAAAAACCCTAATGTGATCCAATATTGCATTTCACAACAGCCAGTTCACTGGGTCATCTTGTGCCATAGTGCTGAATAAGGCATCAGAATTCATCTAATCGCAGGAGGAATAAAATGAAATGGCAGAGTAAGGAATATTGCTATTTTCTAACTGACATTCATTACCATAAATGAAGTTATAAGCCAAAGTGCAAACGCAATACAGGTGACATGCCCTGAATTACCAGAGTTTGGAGAGTAGGAAAAAAAACCCAACTGCCTCTCAAATCTGTTCTTGATCTTTTTTGAATTTACAGTATCACTTTTTTGCTAACTAAACATTTACTTTTTTTTTTTAAGAGACAGAACCCAGGAGGAAATATGGAACTGTCAACATAAATAATACCATTATCTACAACTTGGCCCAAATCCAGCAAGTTAAATTAACTCTGCCAATTGTAGCCGATTCAATCCAAGACAACAACTGTGATTTAGTTTCAACATAATTCTTAGCTGACCCCCAAATGAGTGAAGGGTAATGGAGATGCATTTATTCAGAGAGTCGGTTAAAAATAAAACAAACAAAAAAAAAAACCCAGAAAGTGATCATCACTGTTTTTTGAATTATCAATTTTTTAAGAATGAGCATACAGGGAACTTCAGCCTAAAGGCACATTTTATTATGTTTTATTCAAATTGCAGCTAACACTGCAATTACAGCTAAATCTGTTACTGTCACCTAAGGGAAGGAAACGCACCAGAATGATAATGGGCACTATGGCCAGGGCTAGTCTGGGGAAAATATGTGCTACAGGTCAGTATTGTGAAATCTAAGACAAGAATATCACCACTGTTTCATAGATTTTTTTTAAACAGCAGTCAATATATTGAGATAAATGTTTTAACTATGAATATACAGAAGGTAAGCAGGAGGAGTAAAAAAAAGAAAAAAAAATCAGCAATCTGGATCCACTGCAGGATCTGAACTTCAGTGTCTCATCTGGAAGCTAGGGAGGGTTTTTGTCTCAAATCCATCAATCCATTTCCTCCAAAAACCCTGTCCCATTCACTTCAGCAAATCTATTCAGACATACATCATGGAGAAACTAAGGGCTTCACTTGCACAGAACAAGAAATCAAATATCTGTGCCTGTTAATGAGAGGTACTCCTTCACATGCGAGATTTCAATAGGATCCTTATCCCCACAATTCAGGACTGAAGCCTAGAGATGCATTACTGCTTTGTTCAGTGTCTAGGGGTGAATCCTGAAGAGTAAATTTTGACTACGTTGTATGAGTTCATTCATGGAATAAGCTCACAAGGCACATTCCCATCCCCCTCTGGTCCTCCTCTGCTGCTCTTAATGTTTTAACAAAAACTGCAAAAATCTCAGTACATACACCAAGACACAGAGTTGGAACAACATGTCCACTGATCCTCAGTTGGGTTCCCATAATATTCCAAATGGGAAAAAACAATTCACGGGTTGACAGCAAAGAAAAAAATCTGCATCATTTGTTATAATACACAAATGGTTTCCAATTGCTACAGCAATTAAGGCATGAAAGGATGCTGACTCGTGCAGTGCTAAATATAAACCTGGCTGTCAGCCTGTTCAGTCACATGCACACAAGAAAAGAAAACCAAGCGAAGTACTAGTGAGCAATGAATAGACAGAAGAAATGGTAGAATAATTTCTCAACCACCCCTGAAAAGATAACTATGTGCAAACAAATATTCTGCACAAACAGAAATAGGACACTATGAGTATTAAAGGGTTTGTTTTAAATACTCCTAACACTGTATGTAATTATACAGTGATTATGGTCCATCTCCCTCCCTGAAAAACCCTGAAGTAGCAGAACGGGTTATCATCTTTACTTGAAACTATTGTTGTACCTAGTGGACCCAGCGTTTGACAAACTTTGCAGGACTGCTGTTCACTCTCCAATATCAACCAACCTTCAGAACAAAACCTAGGAGTGATTTCAGGAATAATTAAGTCCAAGCAGGTGGGCAGCCTGGACATAGTGACCCCAGGACTAAGTACAAGAGATGCAGCCAGCCTGCTCTAAAGGAAAATGAACCCCTATGACTGGGAATACAACTACTATGCACCACTTCATCTAGTGGTTGCTCCCTAGAATAGCCGCATTTAGCAACAGAAATGTGCGTTATTCCTCACCAGATGCAGGATAGTATAGGTTTAAATATTATAGATCTTAAATTCAACTTTTCCTGCAGAGCTTACTGGATATTCATCATTAAATATTGTGATTATAGAATACACTTATCCTATTATCCCTTCTGAAAACATGATATACTATTCCTATAATTTTAAAGATGTTTTGCTAAACACAGAGACCTAAGGCAGAAACCCTGACTGGAAATCTAGAAGGCATAAAATGCCAGCAGGTACCTAGAGACTCTAATCATTGCCTTCAGTGTTAAGAGGGGGTTCTTTCCTGATCTAATCAAATTCTCTATTGGTGCCATATAAACTTAAAGGTTAGCATTTCGTTTCCGCTCAAGCAGGTTCACAGCGACACTGGATTTGCAGTGGTTTGCCTAACAAGATCTCAAACTGCAGCTTAAAAAATTTAGAAATAAGATGTTTGCCTTAAGATCCAAGGAGTTAATCAGGTAAAATGATGACAATGCAGGAAGAGCTTGCAGTTTGTAATGGAGATGCAGGGTAAGAAATATGGAGTTTGATCTTTCTCCTTCAAAGAGAAATGGAAAATGTCAGAAAAACAGCTGAAGTGTTTGTATAAAAATGCCAGAAACATGGTAATGTTGATAGGAGTGAACAGGAAAAACAATACAAGTGTTTTGTCCTGTGCATTCCAAAAGTGAATGGTTATGTATTATTTAACAAAAAAACTCCAAACAAACTAAAAAATAATAAGGTACTTAAGTTCTGTCTAGAAACACACTGGCTGTAGCATTTCCCTAACCGGAGTAAGCCATCCACAGAGCCAAATTCTCTGCCTGGAAAAAACAAAGTTAACACCATCTTCCCAAATGAAGGTTGGCTTTTCTTTCTCTCCTCATCCTGCCCATTTCTATGCCCGGGTACTGCAACAAATTCCCAGGAGCTTCAAGAGGGACACCTCCAGAAGGCATAGCTAACTCCTCTATCTTTGGATTCCCAGGGGACTAACAACACCCTCCCCACTAGCTATGGAAAACCACTTCAGACTAACACTAGAATGGAATTAATCTCATTCAAACAGACTCCTCTAGCTGTGTTTCAGAAGGATGAGGTGTTGGCAATTCTCCAACCACAATGATTTTTATTAGGCCTCTCTGGTTCAAGGTAAGGATCCATCAATCATTTCACCAGTTCAAAGCTGAGCAGAGCAGCAGCTCAGCAACTGTATTGAACTGGAAACAAATAAGATCATAGTATCTATGTATTATCGGGGTATGAGATTAGGCTTTTGGCAGTCCTCCATAGCAGGTTCATGCAAACAGATAAGCAAAGCAATTCTGTGGGACACCACAAAAGATTTGTTAACAAGAATTACCAGAGCTCTGCACACAACTAAAGAGATCTGATCTAGTAGAGGGTTTTCATCACCTTTAAGTAGAGCAGTTTGGAGTCATTGATGCCGACATATGAGCACTTGTGAGATATCTAGGGAGTTACATATACACAACTATAGTATCCTTTATTTAGTGATGTTCCCCTCAGGCCTTGTTTCTAAAAAGGAATCTGAGACGGTGGCAAGAGATAAGTTTGCTTATGCCCACCCCCTTTTATGTCCTTTCCGCACCTGACAAAACCCATACTTGTTTTCCTAGGAAAAAATGAAGAGGGGGGAAGGTAATTTATGAAGAACCAGGAGCAGCATCAGCTTTCAAGTGCAGGCACATGATCCTGTGCTGGCAGCTAGCACCATCCCTCGGAAGATGATGATGCTGACTGACAACTGCGCAGCACCCAGGGGAACTGGGATGCTCTCTCCTCTGCTACCCTAGCACAGAACAGGGCAGATTAATAACACAGGGGGCTCATGCTTCATTGCAGATGTAGTGGACCAGGTCCACACCCTACTCACTGGCTTTTTTAAACACCCTTGCTCTTCACATACTGTCACCCCCAGTCACAGAACGTGAGATTCTACCCTTTGCAGTTACCCAAGAATCTTGAAATGACAAAAAGTCAT
This sequence comes from Clamator glandarius, assembly GCA_033459285.1. Lineage (NCBI taxonomy): Eukaryota > Metazoa > Chordata > Aves > Cuculiformes > Cuculidae > Clamator > Clamator glandarius. The sequence continues at coordinate 1,816,215 of JAUNZM010000036.1, read as the reverse complement.
TAGGCTAATATCAAAAGAGATGCTTACTGTAAGAGCAAATCCAAGGCTGGCAACAGCGGTGCTTCCCAGTCTCCAGTACCAGCAGCACCAGCATCTGTACTCAAGTGGCCAACAATCCTGCCAACCAGCACTGCATGCAGATATTTACAGTGGTACAGGAACACCAGGAGGGAAATTTGATGGGTTTGGTGTTTTTCTCCCCCTTTAAGAAATCTCCTATGATTTGTATAGAATGCTGAAGGCAATCTGCTATTAAATCACAATACCATTAACATATCAGACTTTTATCAATCAGGAAGTTTTATTCCCTGCCCGAGGACAACCTTGGAAACAAGTTACGATTGCAGAAATTAGCTTCTCCAAAATAATTTTAAATGCATATAGTTTATTGCTTTTCATCTGTCTCAGAATTAAGACAGTCACCCAGAATGAGACAAACAGGATGCCCAGGGAAGTGGTTGAGTCACCTTCCCTGGAGGTGTTTAAAAGACGGGTGGATGAGGTGCTGAGGGACATGGTTTAGTGCTTGGTGGGAATGGCTGGACTCCATGATCCAATGGGTCCTTTCCAACCTACTTATTCTATGATTCTATGAAAGTGGATAAATTAACTGAATGATGTTCAAATATTCTGTTACAGACTCATATAAAGTGTAATTACATTCCTACTGATTTTTTTACTGCATTGGGGCAGGAGAGACAAAAGTACAAGCTCCCTTGAAATCCTTGAGGAAGTATTCATAACTGCTAGCAAAACCAAACAGCATAAGAAGTCACTGAGAATTTAAGTTCCAGCCACAAATTACACTAAGATAATTTGTAGCTCTCTACATAAACACATAATGAATACAGAACACAGTAGCAATGACGCTTTTCTTCATGCTTAGCCTGCTGCTAGAGGAGCTGCAGTAGATTCATCTCATGGGCACCTTTCTTCTTCCTTTCCCCACATAACTTAGCAAAGCCTCTGGCTCCACTTGTGAAACCAGTCACACTTCAACATCTGACTCCACACAGTCGAAGCCAAGCTGCAACGTCAGCTATCTTTGGCAAACGGCTGGAGGAATGAATGTTACATGAGACAATGCAAAGCTAGATAAAATTCACTTTACTTGGAACTTTATCTCAAAATGGTTTGCTTTTACTTTTATACTATTAGAATACAGAATATGTGATGAGTTGTTACTCAGCTGCACAATTTAGTAATTTAGTCTGCATGTGAATTTTGAGTTCTACTCATCAAAACAATTCACTTTGTTCAGAAAATTATCGGAAATGACAAAGATTGTTAATTTTGTAACTAAAGTCATATAAATAATGAGAAGCAAAGGACAACAAAAAATGCTGGGCTCTACTCTTCCTAGAAATTAACAGTTCTAAGTTCACTTTTAACTCTTTCAAGCAATTGTCTTTATTCTGCAAAACAAAACAAGGAAAATCTTCCTGGTCAGAGTTTCAAAAGCCTTTAGTAAGCCAAGCCTTCCATCAGGAGGATTTAACTAGCTCAGCTGCAAGTGCATCTTCCAACTGCAGAGCAAATGCAAGCTTCAGTCTGTGTCACAGCACTGCAAGCCACAGCTATGCACACACTCCCCCTAAAGCCGCTTCAGGACCCCTGCGTGACCAAGCTGTATACATCTGATCATTTATTTAATCCCAATACTGCTTAATCTTCCCATGAAAGTACCCAATGCCTGTTTATGAAAGATAGGGTTCCATAACTTAGTGCAGTCTTTGTTTTTCAACTTTGCACATTTTCCCTTTTCCTCTTCTTGTATTTCCACCTGTTCCTTTGTCACAGTTTCAATTTTGAGTGCTGAAATCACTTGATCCAACTCCAGTTCTGCTAATCAGCCTGCGAATTATTAAATTACAAACTCACAGCTGAATACAAAGTGTGCTGCACACACAGAATCATAGAATCACCGGGTTGGAAAAGACCCACCAGATCATCGAGTCCAACCGTTCCTATCAAATACTAAACCATGCCCCTCAACACCTTGCCCAACCATCCCTGAAACACCTCCAGGGAAGGTGACTCAACAACCTCCCTGGGCAGCCTGTTCCAGTGCCCAATGACCCTTTCTGTGAAAAATTTTTTCCTAATGTTCATAACCCTGTTTTGTTTTCTACAAGCAGGAAATACAGAATCTAATCTATTTAACACTTTTCCTCTCGGCAGTGGAAAACATTCTGTGGCACTCATATACTGCCAGCATCACTGACATACCTGTACCACTGGTATTTAATGGAGACCTTAATTAAATTTGTGCTCCTGCAGGGTTTTTCCTGGTGTGCAATGGGGGCTAACCCCCGTGTGCCTCCAGCATCCCTCCCTTCCTCATTCTCATCTGTTTCTCCAAAATCTAGGCAATGTTTACACAGCCTGTTCTCCCCCAGCGAGGAGGGGGGTGGATTCAGGCTGAGGACGTCTTCTGCAGTGCTGAAGCAAAGTGCTGTATGACATAGCAGGGTAGCCACTGATCCCAGGAGGAATAACTCCAGATATAAGACCAGAGGAAAGGATGAGACACTGCTGCCTACCCAGTCACAAGAGACAGGAAGAATTTTGGGGTCAAAAATGCTCCCAAATGCAAGTACTTGACAGCACCAAAGAAAGTAATGTGGGAGATAGAAATAGTACTGCTCACTAGTGCAAGTCATTGAATGTGCTGTTACTGGCACTGAGGGATTGCAGGACAAACTCCTACCTGAGGCACACAAAACCCTCACCTCCCATGAGAAAACAGGGAAGACAGAACCTCAGGTCAAACAAAATTGTACCCTGAAGTGATCTAAAGTCATGTTGCTGTTTCAAGGGGTGATGCCATGTTTTTCCTCCTGTTCCTAAATTCCCTCCTGGTTGTGTATTTGGGACTTTTATTTCTCCTAGCACTTGTGCTCAGACAGGCATACAGCCAGGCCCAGAGAAGAACGGCAGTGCTAGCATGGGAAGCAGAAACAGGGCTGCACACCCAGAGGTTTTCACATCAGGATGGAAGAACAGGACACTCCCTTTGCAGAGCCTCCGTGAAGCCAACAGTAAATCCACACCCATACAGACAAGTGACATTACCACATATCAGCTCGTCTACAGCTCATCTACAGCTCATCTGCTCTACAGCTCACCTGCACGTGCTCTTATCTCACAGTGGGGAAGCCCTCTGAATGTTTTCCATGGCTGGGAAAGAAGAATTAAAGTGAGCTGCTCTTTTTTTTTTGCAAACTGAGCTTTTACGCAAGGTCAGACATAAATTGCAGTAAAACTCAGCCATGTTAGACTCCACCTGCAAAAACTGAAATAAGCTGCATCTGAAAACAAGGCTGATACGATAAAACAATAGAAGTAAAACATTACAGATGCAAAGACTTTTTTTTTTTTTTTTATTGCTTTCTGATAAATCAGATCCAACTGGAACCAGTCATTTCTGACAGGGGCCATTTGTGCTGTACCAGAACCCACAAATGCATCTTTATGTTGCTTCTGCTCAGGGTGAGAGACACAATCACAAGGAGACAGTGTGACATTTTCAGAAGGAAAAGGTCACCAAGCTGATCATTTATAGAACCACTGCCATTTTTAAAGCAAAATGAAACAGGTAGCTTCATTTACTTTACTCTATGAAATATTAAAAAGGAAAACTGAGGGGGGAAGGATGCAGAGTCAAGCTGCGCTCCCATCTCTCTTCACTGGCAAAAATCTTTATTAGGAAAGATGGCTATGGACCCAGCTGGTAATTCCTACATCTCTATCTTGTAGAAAACAGTTAATTTTACACTTCTAACATCACTTGTGCTTCGTAAAAATCTGCCCATTGCCAGGACTTAATGAAGCAAAGAAACAGCTGGATTGACAGACTATTTGCAATCTGAAAATATAAGCTGATGGTATGTATGAGAGCTGGCTAAAGAAATCTGTTCATTCCATGCATATTTCTCTCTAGTCTTCCATGAAACCAAATAAAACAATTTCTGCCCATTCAGACTGACACGAAGGATGGGAAAAATATCCTAATGGAAACTGATGACTCACATTTAGTGTAAGATGAGTTATAGAGAACTGGTCTGCAGTAAGGGATGGATCACTGCATAGAGCCAAAAGCTATCAAGAGCAAACAATTGAAAGCCATGAACAAAATAATTATATTAACAGTATAATAGCCAGAAGCTGATGATGTTTAAAAGAAAAATGCGGCAGGACAGAACTTGGTAATCCCCTGTTGGTTCACAACAAAGCATCTGAATCTGAAGAAAAGTGCTTGCGGCACTTTACATGCACCAACACACCATGAAGCAAACAGACTTCTGCCCGTGACAAGAATTATATCCTGTGTCTTCTCCTAACCCTGCCTGTAGGCTTCCCAAAAGGTTTTGAGCAAACTGCTGTTGTCCAGCTGACAGGCCCAGGACTATCTCAGAGAGGAGAGCTTTGGGGACAAAAGCTTGGGCCATTGCTGAGACCAACGTCACTGGCTCCTCTCAGTTCAAGCTGGTCTCACTGTAGAAGCTTTTTTCTCTCAAAGTTTTCTATTCTTTCCGAAAAGAAAAAGATTTTCCAAGGCATCGTCCTTCCCCCAGGTCATGCAGGAGCCTTGCATCAGGATCACTGCCAAAAGGCAAGACAAGTTTTAATTCTGGAAACGCTCGTGCTCCTATCTGACATCCTAAAAGCCATGAAGTATTTAGCAAGCATGTTGAGGAAAGGTTTTATTCCTGGGTACAAGCAGCAGGACAGAATAAAACAAGCCACTTGCTCCTTATGTCTGCTCCAACACAACAGGAAAGTTGCCACAGAATATGCCCCATCTCCAACTCATAATATTGTGGTCTTCAAATACATTCCTATTTGCTCTTTTTATTATCTAGAAAGAAATGTTCAAGTTAAAAAAAAATTGTCAAAAGCTAAAGCATGTCAGTTTGTCAAAACTGAACTTAAAAAACCTCAAAAAATACCCCAAAAGCAACCAACATGAGAAGTCCAACACATACAAGTGGAAACCAGCAAATGATGCAGGAAAAAGAGCACAGCAACTATCAGAACCAATTATGGCTGCTAAGGTGGGTATTTTCTTATCAATTAACATGCAAACATCTAAGAAAGTGAAGTCAATGAACACTGGAAAAGCAGCTACCTTTTCATATTCCTTAGTTTTGAATGAAATATGCACTCTGCTGACTTAAAACCAGTACTCTGTGGGCTTCGCCTTGAAAACCTCCCTGTGTTACAGAGGAAGCAAGGGTTTCATTTCAGACATGGGTTAGTCACATCCCAAAAACACCACAGTGTTCAACGTTAATGGAGGCACGTAGCACCCAAACAGAAAAGGTAGGCTGTCAGGTTTTGTAAATAATACTGTGATAACTTAAAGGGAAAGAAAGAGGAGAGGGAACAAAAAAAGCTCACATACAAGTCCAGCTTTCCCCAGCCTGAGATGCATTTTTACCAGCAAGAAAAAGAAATAAAGAGCACCAGAGATCCAAGGCAGCTTCCGTTAAGTACTCTGTTTGCATAATATACTTCTCATTTTCCCATTTACTTTTTCTTTTTAGAAAAATATTTTCTCCTGGAGACATCAGCTGCCCCTGTAGTTCTGCATTTGGCTTGATTAAATAATAAATAAGACTAACTACAGCTAAGAGTTTTCAGCTGAACGAGTAAGCTTTAAATAATTTCTTTCTTAGAGAAACTGGTAGGCTTCATTTGCTTTTAACTTCAACTACACATTGAAACAGTACTTCTGTGTCCACAGAATAAAAATGATCCTTTTCATTCATGCCTATTACATGGAGATCTAAGTGTTACTAATCTATCACTCCAAAAGGTTTAAGTTGCATCATAAGCAGAAGTTGCAGTTCAAGTGATCTTTCCTAAAAAGACCTAAATCAAAAGCACCCTCCCACCAGACAAAGTTAGCTCAAAGGAAAAATCTGTCTCCTGATAACTATAAAATGTATTATTTTACACAAGACACAGCTGAAAGACAATGACTCAAGATTTAGACTTTTTTTAAAATTAATTATTTAACGAATGTTCATGCATGACAACTATTTTGATCACATCACATGCTTAAAAACATGCAAAAGATGGAGCAATATTTTATTCTATCTTTTCTTCAGGAGATTAATTGCAGGGAAGGACAAAGACAGTTAGCTGAATAATACTATTTCTGCATTATGTTTGGACCATGTAACTAAATGCACAACACTTCCCTAGGAAAAGGCATAAGGTAGATGACTCTGAGCTTCAAGGAAATGAAGCTGTTTCACAGTACAAACTCTCTGGTCAAGTATTATCCAGAAACTATGCTACAGCTCAGGAGAGTTTTTGCAAGGGATTTGGAACATTTCTTTGGTCACATCAAGAGTAAGTCCACAAGGTACTACAGGGATCACTGAAATTCTTGAGCCTGAAGGCTTTATATTAATACAAACAAACAAAAAGTGTGTACTTTTATTTCTCGTAGTAATACATGCCAAATGGATCAAAACAAGCAAGCGAGAAGTCTGCCAAAACAGCAGCCTGCTGGCCTTATGCAATGCCACATCTTAGCAAACACGCTTCTTTGAGTTTTTCTACTGTACCAAAAGTACTGGTCTCCTCTGGTGACACTACCTCCTTCGCTGGCTTCTCAAGCGGTATCAGTGGCTTAGGATATCTGCATGCTACAACAAGTTTTCAAAAGCAAGACAACAATAAGTCATTATTTTAAATCTTTCAATCAACACCAGACTATCTGCCAGCAAGGAAAGAGCCTTTATACGCAAATTCAATTTCTCTAGGTCTTGCAGCAATTCCACCGGAATGTCTGCAGGCTCTCCTCTGCAAAGGCACATGGCAAAGTTCCTGCATTTAAGTAGAGAAGTTAGACTACAACCTGCTTTAAGTTATATGAGCATGTAAAATTTCAGAAAATGGAAGAACACCGAGCCACAAAAGCAAAACCTTCCAAGACTTTAAGCAACATATGCATGGCCCTGTCCCAGAGCACCATCTACATTAGCATGAATAGAGAAAGCCTCAAAAATGGAGTTTAAAGCAGAGAAAGAGTATTACCAAATGTACTCCAAGTTAAAATTTCATGAAACTTTTTCTACATAGTTCACATTTCCATAAGATACTGTGCATGCATTGAGATGACAACATGATGAAAAATTTATCCTCAAGCTACCTAAACTTACAGCTTTATTTTAACTTCAAAAAGGAAGTCCAAATCAATCACATACATCCAGTTGACGTAAAGCTTAAACATGGAGGAGCATTGCAATAAAGACATGCAATGTCTGACTGACTAATGCAATAAGCTATAGGATGATTTTCTACTGCCCAAGAGTGTATTTTGGAGGTAAGGGTTTTGTTCACACTTATACTTCCATAAGTTTTCTTGGGTAACAGGACATGCCCCTTAATAGGACTTCAGAAGCATTAAATCTTTTAACTAAGACATTTCCATGCAATGTCCAGACCTTCCCACACAGGAGAAGGACAAGAGGCATCAATATTCTTGAAACAGGATGTAAAAACAGAGCATGTGAAAAAAAAGTTTAACTAAATTTCATAATAAGTGAGAACCCAGTCTAAAGATAAAAATTAGAGTGAAACTGCCACGCCACCTCTACGTCCTGCTCAACAGAGTAGCAGGGTTCTCTTGATCAACCAGCCTTATCCATGGTCACAACATCTGTGTAACCACCGGGTGATCTGTCAAAAGAGCAAGAATCCAGCTTTCCCTGGCTGGTCTCTGTCCCAGCTCCCTGAAGATGGCAGAAGGCAGAGCCCTGCTCTTCAACACCAAGGCCCGGGAAAGCTGTAGCAGGTTTATGCATTGAGTATTCCAGATACAGAAGCACATGACAACTAAGGGACTGAAAAGAGATTATGATTTCTTCCTCTCTCTGCCACGGCTTAAGACAAACAATGCTACAGCAACCTGAAAAACATTTCATCATATTCCCAAGTCTTTTTTTTTTTTTTTTAATTAATATCAGTGTTAACTGAAAGTCATGGTGAGAAATCTTTTATAATAATGGACCTTATCAGAGGTAGTGAAATATTTTGCATTACACAGATGATCACTGTTTGAGAACAGAACAGTTCCATTTGCAGATTTTAAAGAAAATGTTCAGCAGAGTCCGTATAGTGCTCCTCCTGCACTCTGCCTGCATAAGAGGGCTCAATGATTTTGCAAAGGAAAAAAAAAAAGGGGTTTAATTACAAAATGAGCAGTAGTATGTTTCATCAGAAACGTAACATTCCTTTAATCACTGAGTGTTTTTGACTCGGCAGCGAGATCAGCAATAGTCCTGCTGTGTGCTCTGATGGCCCCAGAACATAAAGGTACTGCAGGTAGGCAGGTTGGTAAGAGTTTGTCATTTCTCTAGCTTGCTGCGGCACTTCAGGCCTGAAAATCAGACGCTTGTCAGCAGCCTGCTAGAAGACCTTTTCCTAGAACAGCAACTAAAACCTAGAATTAACAGATACTTCTTGATTTAGGTCACAACAAGGGGGAAGAAAAAATGATTCTTCTCCATACACAGCTCACTCAGAGCCCATCTGTGTACACTAGGCCTGGAGAAGAGAGGAGAGAGCAAGAAAAAAAAACATTCCCCACCAGTTGCCATCATACCTGCCAAAGCATACCAAGTCCTCCCAGCTCAGCAGGCTGGGTGTCCTCCCAAGAAACCTCATACTTCCACTGTGAAATCACTCTTTAAACAAGACCAGGAATTCCAGAAGGATGGAATCATGCCCTCTTGTACTAACACAGATTAAGTTCTACCAAAAAGAGGTATTAAATCCCGAGTAGTATCTGAACCACCACAGCAGATAAACTGATTAGTTTGTAGTCTGACTTGTGCAGCAAAAGGAATCTTTTTCAGAGGAGATCATATTTGGAATGTCTAAAAATCTCAGTGAAATCTGTTTTGTCTTTGACGACATTTGCTGTCCTATGAATTAACTTTTCTTTTTAAAGCGGTGGAAGTAGGGGCACCTGCACTCTAACTCTCCCCAAGCTATTCCAATAAATTAAAAACTAGATCATAAATCAGAGATGTTTCCTCTGACACTAAAGGAAAATTTCATACAAAAATGCCTAAAGGCTTGCAAATTCCCACATAGAAATCTTGCCCCAGCTGCCAGCCCTACTGAATGTGTGGAGGTGACGTCCTTTACCCCCACACTAACTTTTTGATTTTTTTAAACAAAGACAATATACAGTAACTTGAAATTATGAACATCTTTCTATCAGAATGCACAAGTTTCGTCAGATTATTAGACCATGTATGGTATGACATACTAATGCCTTCGAAAGCAATCTAGTTGGAGACTGCAGTCCCCAAGACCTGCAAATTAAACCAAAGCTGGCTGTCAAGACTGCATTGCTACTGGGTTTTTTGCACATTTTCCAGTTAATAAACAACCGCAACAGGCAACAAAACAGTTCAGAAGGGCTGTATTTTGATTATCATGTCACAAAAGCCTCCCATTAAAAATACAGAACACAACTTGGTTCTTTCAAGGAATTGTGTTCAATATACACTTATTATATATTAAATATATATATTAGATATACAATACATATCTTTTATGTATTATATATACAATGTATTTGTGTATATATATTTTATGTATATGTACACAAAGATGGGAAAACAGGGATTGCCTTCCCATCTTTGCAATAAAATATGGGAAAATAATGGATTCTGTCACCACCAAGACCTGAGATTTCTTAGATGCCCTGGACCACCATTGTGTTAGTATTATTAATGGAAAACGGTTACATTTGAGTTCAAGAATATTTCAACCTGCCACAGATAAGAACAGCAGTACCCTTAGAAGAAATAAAGATGCAGAAAAAATGCTAAGTTTAATATTTCTTATCTAAGCCAGCCAAACCATTTAGTCTTTTTCCTCCTTGCTACTAGGCCTGCTGCACTACTTAGAAGTGCTGTCATGAATCATTTCATATCATATGCTGAAAACTAAAGGTAGAAAACCTGAATATAAGTCTCTTAGTACCACTCATAATGGAAAACTGCTACAGAAAGGCAGAGCCATTAAGTCGTTCTCCACATTGCCAGAAAAATTTTCATACTTTCATCTCCCTCATGCAAGAAATGAGCAAGACGAAGGAGGATTTGATTGTCTTACTGCCACATTATGGGGCACCACTTCCACAACCAGGAAAGCATAACTATTACACTTAAAATGAATTGGCCTACTTGTTGCTTCAGTGTTTCTGTAACTATGAGAAAGAAAAATACAACGTTTGTATTCAAATCCGTATGTATCCCCTCCACCTGGTGCACTACCATGTTTAAAAGAAACATAATTTGAAATATAAAAGCTTATTTCAAACCTCTAAGACCTTATTCACCTTTCCAAGATTAGAAAGGAAAAAAAAAACAAACCAAAGAAACCCAAACAAAAAGAATAGGAAGTAAGACTTAACGAAGAAGGAAAACTAAACACAGGTGGGAAACTCTTGCAACTTTCTTTAAAAAAGAGCAAATTTGTGATGTTTTGACTAAATTTTGAGATATTTAGCAAGACACAGATTATACACTAAAACAGGACAGTTCTTAAAATATCTTCCTGAGAATAATTCCATCAAGATTCAGTTTTCCAGCTGTCCCCCCTGCTTCTCCAAAGCAAAACCCACCTATTATTTCAACTAGGGCTCCCAGGTAAGCGAGCACAGCCTCACAGGCATCCTTTATGACATGCTCACTCAGAGCTCTGTCGGCTGAAACACTCAAACAAACAGAACAATCCCAGTGTTTACTAATAACGACGACTTTCAGCAGCTTTCCAGAAGCTAACTGTTTAAACTGACTGGAGTGTCAGCATCTGGAAGCTCTAAGTGTCCAGACATAAAAGTCCAAGCTGATGAGGTGACAAGCTGATGGCAGGGATGCTACCAAGCTACCCGTCACTAACTTCTCCCCATCTACAGTGTAAACAGATGTGTTAAATTTCAAAAATGCTTCAGAGACTCACCTAACTTATGGGTTAACAGCTATGACTCACCTACCTGAGGACTGTCCTTCAGCGAAGCAGCGGCAGCAAAAGATGGGTTTCCCTGCAGCCTCTGCCATTAGCGGAGGCCACAGATAGTGTGTACTGTCATATTTCGCGCTAGGGCAATTAGTTGATGGAACTGCATCCTTCTGGTGGTGGGCCTGGGAATGGGCTGAGGAACAGTCCTCATTTGGATCTTGATGTGCCCAGGTCTCCCCATATTGCTGACAGCTTCCCCTAGCTGACATGGGGTCTGTTAGGGCACAGAAGAGGCAGTGAAGGAAGAAGGTCAAAACTTAACCCAATAAGGACTGTGTTAAGAAGGGTATGGACTGAGACCTCCCTTTCCATATAGAAGTATGAAAAGATCACAGGCATGAAACTTAAGCACAGTGGCAAAACTGCATTGGCATTTCATGATTAAGGATGGACTGATTTTTCTGGATTCCAATAGGACACAGGAATTTACTCGGCAGGTAGAGAAGTGAATTTAGAGACTGCATTTGGATCACCTTCAATGGAAATCGCAACACAAGCAAAAGTAGCAACATCATCTAAAAAATCGGCTACTGGGACCTACAGCATGCTGCCACCAAATGAGAAGACTGAGAAGAAACTAAACACCTCTAAAAACATTTTATGTTGATTGAACTCATCAGCTGTAAAAATGAAAAAGTGGCACTAGTAGGCTGGAGAAGGTATGTGGAAAGCAGGGTACAAATACCTCTCACCCCCATCTGCTACTCACCATTACAATCTGTGTACCTATTTAGGTAATTCCGGTAAAATCTCCAATTCAACAACAGGAAAGAGCAAACAGGCAAAACATTACCTAACCATAATAAACTACTTTAAGAGCAGAATACCAACAGCTAGCCCAGAAATCACATAATTTCCTTTCCAGCACAGCCCTTTTACACACTTCGTCTTTCTTCAGGGTCTCCTTGGTGCTGAGAGTGACAATACACATCCGACACTTTTCGAGAACCTGGCTCAATGCTCACTGCCTTTCTTCATGTAAAATCTGAATTCTGTCAATATCAACTCTCTACAGAAACAGATACAGCCAATCAGTCCCACCAGGGATTCCTGGCATTGCCATTCTCTTCCTCAGACCAGAGTAGCTCACACACACGCACACCAAAGAGTGCTTTGGCAGGTGCATCTAAAGAAAGCAAAGCACCCATTTTACCAGCATTAAATAATTCCTGTGCCATGCTTACTCTCTTCTTCACGTGATTTTACTGCTCTAGAATATCAGGGAACATACACAGAGTACGCACTACAGTTTAATGACTTCTGATTTCCTCTAATTTTTATCCAAAAGACAAGAAAATCCTTCCTGGTTATGATTTTTCTTTTTCCATAACACATGAAGAAATGTAATTTCTTAAGAGTTAAAAGCTGACAGCTGTTATTATGCTGTGGTCTGGTAAAAAACCATGAATTGAGCTGGCTAAAGGAAAAGATTCTTTTTTTTAAAAAAAAAAAAGGTCTTATCAAGCTACTAGCTGCACAGATCAAGAATCTGACTCTAAAGACTAAGGTCTGATGGCATTAAAGCACATTGTGCAGCCCTTATCTGCCAGACTACCAAGCACACAACTGAGGTTTTGTTGAAACACTATCTCTGGTGAGATTAATGTTCACAGTTTCAAGTAGAAGGGAACCACAATTTCCACTACCAGAATAAATTTGCAGTTTACTGATAAGGTCCTGTGCAGTAAGGTCTCTAAACTCAAACAAATGCTTTTCTTACTCTCTCTTACAAGTTCTGAATCATCAGAAAGCCACAGTACTACACAGTAAGACTTTCCTACTATAGCTAACAACAACTGAGCAACAAGCTACAAAACAGGACCATCTGTTGAATTATCTCTGAGCAAACCTGAGACATTACACTGAGATGCAATTTAAAGTCTCGGTGTGATACCCACCACAGGATCCTCACACACGTAACACAGCGGCTCTGCGCACAACCCAACTTCAGCTGAACAATAACCAGCGAGACAAACTCACACAAAAATCTCACGGCAAACACCCTTCAGAAGCCGAGGAGGATTTATGTAGGAAGAATATTAGTTGTTAGTATTCAGAAGTTAGTGTCACCTTACAGCTCTATGTATGACTTCCCACTATGTTGGAAAAACAAATACAACCGACTCACACTCGGCAAAACAGCAGCGCTGCTCCTAAAATAAACCTTTCAAGTGAGCCGCTCTCCCTCAGGCTGGAAACACTAGTGTTTACCCGCAAGCCTGCTACAGACAAAGCTAAACCAGCGCCCGGGAAGGTTCCGTCTCTTCCCAAAAGCAGCGTCCCCACGGCCGGTCTCTGGCCCCGTCCTGTGCCCACAAAGCTCCTTCCAGGCACGGAGAGAAGAGCCACAAGGCACCGAGACGCCCTCTGCAAGGGCACGGCGCTGCCAAAGTCACCAAGCGGCCTAGGGCACAGGCACACCCAGCCCTCGCTGCAACAGGGACCGGGAATTACAGCATCGGAACCAGAGGCACAGAGCTGCCAACGAGGAGGATTTGGTTTGGATGTAAGGAAAAGCACCGAGCTGGCAAGAACAGCTGGATGGGACACGAAAAGCACGGCCGGGGAGGGCTCCGGCGCCGCCCCCGCCCCGCTCGGGGAGCGCCGAGGAGCCCGAGCCCCGACGGCGCCGCGGCCGGGCCCACGCTCACCCTGGGCGATGGCGATGGACTCGAAGCGGTGCAGCTCCCGCAGCAGGCAGCTCCGCTCCGTGGAGTGCAGGCTGTAGATAAAGTCGCGCGCTCCCTGCGCCGTGTTCAGCGGCTCCATCGGCTCCTTCCTCGGGTGCGCGCCCAGCGCCCGCGCCCCGCGCGGCACGAGCGGCGAGGCCAGGCGGGAGGAGCCGCCCGGGCGCCCCAGCAGCAGCACCGCCCGCCCGAGCCACGCCGACATGGCCCGAGGGAGAAGGCGCGGCCGCTACGGAACGCGGAGACCCCGCGGCCGCCCCTCGCCCGGACCCGCCGCGCTCAGCCGCGCGCGCCCATCGCCCGCCGAGGGGCGGCGCCGCGCAGGCGCACGGGGGCGGGGCGGGGCAGGGCGGGCTGTGGGAGTCGGGGAGGGCAGTTAGCAGGCGAGTTAGTGAGGGGGGCGTGAGGGAGGGGGAGAGAGGGAGGGAGGGAGGGAGAGAGAGAGGGAGGGAGGGAGGGAGGGAGGGAGAGAGAGAGAGAGAGAGGGAGAGAGAGAGAGAGGGAGGGAGGGAGAGAGAGAGAGAGAGAGAGGGAGGGAGGGAGGGAGGGAGAGGGAGAGAGGGAGGGAGGGAGAGAGAGAGGGAGAGAGAGAGAGGGAGGGAGGGAGAGAGAGAGAGAGAGGGAGAGAGTGAGTGAGGGGGAGTGAGTGAGTGAGAGTGAGTGAGTGAGGGACCGGGGAGAGTGAGGGAGGGGGGAAAGTGAGGGGGGGAGAGTGATAGTGATAGAGAGAGTGAGCTGGGGGAGAGTTAGTTGGGGAGAGTGAAGGGGGAGAGTGAGTGAGGGGCAGAATGAGGGGGGAGTAAAGGGAGTGAGTGAAGGGGGGAGAGTGAGTGGGGGCGAGAGAGTGAGTGCAGGAGAGTGATAGAGTGAGTGAGAGTTAGGGAGAGTTAGCTAGGGGGAGAGTTAGTTGGGGAGGATTGAGAGGAAAGTGAAGGAGGAGAGTTAGTTAGGGGAGAGTTAGGGGCAGAATGAGGGGCCTGGATATATGATGTTATGATCTTCACTATGTAAGAGAAATAGTGGAGATAGAAGGGTGTTGGCTACTATTTCCAGTTAAATGCATTTTTGCCATGTAGCTAACATGTTCCTTCTGGGGCAATATTTGTTACAGTTCTGTAACTCTCTTGCAGTGCTTACTCCTGAGCCAGAGCCACTAAGTGTTTGATAATGCTCAGAACTGTACTTATCTTCCCAGGTGTTTTATTGAAAAAATGGTATCTTCTGTTACTCTTCAGGGGAACTGTAACAACAGAATTTTTTTTAAGTGTTTAAAGATGCTGTTAAAATTCTCTCAGCTTTTTTTCCAATAAAAATGGATGCTTCCATACAGAAATGCAGGATGTGCACTGGGATTGCTGAATACCTGAAAAAATAGCTGGAAAACAAGCTTTCCAGATGCCAAACCTTTAATAATTGTTTATCTCAGATCTTATATTTGATATTGTATTCACACAGCTTGACTGAACCAGACTACAAAGACAGAGCAAAGAAGGACTGCTGGCAAAAAAGTACACTTCATATCTTTCCCACCAACATGGCCCATGTCAACCAAGCTGTTCATCTATTGCAAAAGGTGATTGCATTTGGATTATACTTGGGGTGTTTTGACAGGACTTTAAGCACAGACAGATGTTTTCAGACACCGAAGGAGAGTTCCTTTGTCTGGAAGGGCTGCCAGTCTACAAGTATCATGCCAGCCTCTCAAAGAATTCTTACAGAATCATAGAATAGTTTGGGTTGGAAGGAACCTTAAAGACCATCTAGTTCCAACCCACCTGCCATGGGCAGGGACACCTTCCACTAGATCAGGCTGCCCATGGTCTCATCCTACCTGGCCTTGAACACCTCCAGGGATGGGGCAGCCATATTGACCCCTTGCTAAAATTCAAAATCTTATCTATAGTCTAAAATGTGAATGTAAGACAAGATAGGGAGGTTAAAGTATCATTACCTGTAGTGAAAAAAATGAGTAAGATCTTGTCATTTAGCAATAAAAGAAGTTAAAATAAACTTAGGAAGTTGTAGGAGATCAAGTGCAAACAGAGGATCTTTCTGACCATCACCATTTCCCTCTTTGTACAGCTTTGTACAATCATGTGCATTATTATATTGATAAACACTTATAAAATATTTCAAGGCAACTTTTGGCTTAGGACTCTACTGATTTTGGCTGAGATAGGGTTAAAGTTCTTCACAGTAGCTTGTATGGGACTGTGTTGCATTTGTGCTGGAAACAGAGTTGATAACACATTGGTGTTTTAGTTATTGCTGAGAAGTGCTTATACAGTGTCAAGGCCTTTTGTGGTCCTCATCTTGTTCATGTAAATTGTTCCATGTCTTTTACATTCAGGAAGCAGACAGGCACATTGTGTGGTTTAAACAAAGCTGAGGATCATAGCAGACAGTCTCTGCAGTAAGGTCCCTCTGGAGCACTATGCCTAAAAGGAGTAGTTCATTTTTCAGGTATAAACATGGGGTTATCAAATACACAATAAGAACTTATGCTTTTCTTTCAGGATAAATGCTTTTAGAATATTGTGTTCAGCTACAGTGTCATCAGTCTAAGATAAACTGCACATAGCTCAGAAAACTGCTGTGAGAATTATTAAAGGTTTGGAATAAAGCTTCTTAGTAAGAGACTCCAGATTCCAGTTTGTTCACTTTATTAACTGGAAGTTTGTGAGCTTAATATAAACATAGTCTTTAAGTAACTTACTTTATAAAACTATATTATCAGCAATAAAATATACATAACAGTCACTCTCGTTAATGTATATCAATGTATGGTGACTCTTGAAAGCCCAAACTAGGCAAAGTCAGACTACTATACAAAATTTTAGCAATGAAAATAATTAACAATGGGAACAACTTTCTAACCACTTATTTTCTAAAAGGTGAAATCTGCTTCATGTAATAACTAAGTGGAGTCTTGGCTTACACGAACTGTCCACTCTTGTTCTCACTTAGATGAGCCAAAAGTAGGTGTTTACAGTTCCTCCCACATTTATAATGTACGGACGCACAGCATTTCTTCAAGTGAGTTCTGAAGTTTTTCCACACTAAACACAATAGAAAACTTTGCCCTTTGTCCTCCAGTATTTGTGTTCCATTTGAAAAAGATGAAAGATCAGTACACCCTTTGAGTTCAAAAAAATATTTTCTTAATAACTTATGTAAGGCGAAAGATCTGAACTGTTACATTTAGTGAACTGCATTAAAATGTATCAGTAGGTAGGTTTGAAAAAGATAAATATTCCACAAGAGAGTAAGGAATGTCAAAGAAAAGCAGTCTATAGAGTTTATGTTTATTGGGCCCGCTTAGCTGTTTTCTATTATATGTTTCTCAGAAAGGACTTGATGGTCTATAACAGTCTTTGGGCATTTCCACCATACAAAAGATCTACAACATCAGTGTAAAGCTGAGACTGTCATCAGGGGCATCTGAACAGACTTTCAGGTTTGCAACATTCATTTTTAGGTACATAAAATTCTAAGCACGAACTAGAGTGGCAGACCTGCTGTGAGGCATGAGCAACTCCTGCCCAGCTCTGAAGTCAGGTGAACATGTAGAAGCTGTAAAGCACCTTTGCCCTACACCTTCATCTGGCCCCTAAGCACTAGGGTATCATATCACGCAAAGGATATTGTACCATTATCTTTCCTTTGAAGCATGGAAAAAAGATAAAGCTCTCAAAGCATTGTGAAGCAGTTGGATTAGAACCTCAGAGACATTCACCACTTTGTGGTGTAAAAGGGATGAGATGACCTACAGTGACCTTATCTTTATAATTTTTTTCTTCTATGACTGAAACAGCTGTTCCCTTCTGTTACATAAAACATTTCCGTCAGCATTAACCATGTTGCCCCTTGATCCTGTTTTACTTCTATTGAACAAAACTAATTAGTGACAGAAGATAAGAGTTAAATACCACCAAAAGGGCAGCCTGGGCAGTCATTCAGCCTATTTGTACATTCTTCAAAAGAAAAGATGTGATGAACAAGAGGAACCTCTCATGGAGGTTTTCAGGCAGTTTCACATCACAGAATTTTCTGTCTTCCTTGTTTTTCTTTTTCATCAGATGCTTTCTTTTTCTTACCTTCTCACTTTGGACTCTATGAGTCTTCCACTCATGCTATCCTGTTAACATGATACATCTTTCTCTCCAGTAAATCCTTAGAAATTATTGCTGCCACATTTTCCTTTAATTCCTTGCCTTTCCTGTAATTTCTGTTTACCACTTTTCACCATTGAAGTCACAGGGGATACAATAATTAATTTTCTTCTCATGGGGATAGATGTATTTGAAAATCTTTCTCCCCCATTCCTTGTGGTTTATTGGGCATTGGTTAGTGGGTGGTGAGCAATTGCACTGTGCATCACTTGGTTGGTATATTCTTCTAACATTATTATTTTTCTTTCCTTGGCTTTCTGTTCTATTCAACTGTCTTTATCTCAGTCCACGAGTTCAGCTTTTTTCTGATTCTCTCCCTCATCCCGCTGTGGAGGGAGTGAGTGAACAGATGCGTAGTGTTTAGCTGCCTGCCAGGTAAAACCACAACAGTATATTAGGTGGTAATTGCATTAATTATTATTATATCTTGAAAATAAGCAAAAGAAAAAATGTAGTTTCATTCCCCAAATTTGGACACACCAGCCTTATCCAGGAGACCTGAATAAGCAGCCAACAGATGGAATTCTCACCTGAACTCACAGACAGAGACAGAAAGCTGGTAGTATTTATTATAGCAAAGCATGAGGCTTTGGGCAGTGCATCTTGGCTCTGTTCCCTGTATTCTCTCAAGATCTCACCCTTCATTTTTTCACTGTGCTGTTGCTGAGAGCAGTGCTATAAAACAATATGTAGAGTATGAAAACTTCCCTCTGCAAGCTCTTTAAGAAATGCTCTGAGCTAAAGAGTCAGAACAAGGTAAGACATTTAGCAGAACGGTTGCAAAATTAAATGTGAAAGATTTGGAAAGGAGAATGAACACTCTGAGTCAGAACTGAAAACAAACTTCAGTCACAAACCGCTTTATATGGAAAGCTTGTTATTCCACACCTAGCTGTTGAGGAGATTCTTATCCTCATATAAAGGTCAGATATAGGTCACTGTCAAAGATGAGATCTGTGAATTAGAGGGACAAAAGGCTGCATGAACGTGTCAAAACCTTCTGCTTCTGGTCTCTCTTGAGTCCTAATCTGTTTGGAAGATGTTAGATGGGATACACAAGCAAATAGTTCTGAGTAATAAAGGAGAATGCTTACTGCCAGTTGTTTATCTCACTTGTGAGACCCAAGGATTTACTTTGCCTTTAAACTGCCTACATTTCTTTTGAATTTTTCATTACCTTGATAATGTGTGGAAGAATGCAGTGTTGAATAATGTCACCTATGTTCTCTCAGAGAGAGAACTTCTGCTGTTCAAACTGTCTGAGTTGTTCATTGCTTTGAGTTTTTTAAAGCAAAAAATGGTACATTAGCCTGGAGTCTATTCATTACGAACTCAATAGGCCATTATTGTACTCCTTTTTTTCTCTTTTGCTCTCAGTCTAAGCAAAGACTCTTTGAAATAATTTTTCAGTTATGGGTTGGATAAATACACAGAATATGCATGCAGGCATAAAGGTACTACATCATCTGAAAACAGGTTTATTGACTTATTGACCTGTTTTCCTTGGGTAGTTTAGTGCCAGACAAGAATTCTTTTCAACAAGATTTTTCTGTTAAAAAAAAATAACAGATGTAGAGGGAATAAGTTTCCTTTATGGGAAATTATGTATTACATAGATATTTGTATTTGGTAAACAAGGAGAGGGTTTGAGCTAGACTTTTAGGTGCCTGAAGGTAAATAGGCTCAGTGGAGCTCTGACACTTCTATCACTCAATGTAATACTCCATAACTGTTCACTTCATAGTGTTGCTTTAACAGAAAATGAATTCCAAGTTTATATTTCTGTCTTTGTTTATTTGCTTTGTTTGTTTTATTTCACTGTCTTTTTATATTGTTGCACAACTACAAGAGAAGATCTTATGTTAAACAAACTTTGCCCCTACTAATGCTCCTCAGCATTTAAGACTGTTTGCCCATAGCAAGGATAACCACAGTCTGTTCTGCCTGATTTCTTTACAACTACGGAATCCAAGAAGCTATCGATTTTGTTTTATTACTGTGCTTCGGTAATGCCCAGACTGTAATGATCTCTGCCAGGCATGTTAGGTCATCTGTTTCTTGCACTGCCGTTTTGTGCTGTCTCTTGGAATTTTGCTGATTATTCCCTGAGCCCTACGTGATCTGGATCAGCAACATAAAGTCTTACAGTTTTGACTCTGCGTTACCCTTGTGGACTTTGTGCCAGTCTCTTTGGTCTGGCTGATCTGTAGTTGCCCCTCTGGGCTTTACTGCCTGAACTTCAGATTTCCATGGACTCTAAAGAGACACTAGAACAACCAGTTCAGATTTAGACATCTAACATTTCAGGTGTGGAAGCATCTACAGTGTCGGTGTCTATGCGTAGGGATCTGGGCTACCAGTACCAACAGGAAGGGATGCAGACTCCTCTGAGGGCAACTCACTTTAGAGACCTGTCTGATAATGAGCTTAGCTTAACCACCCTCTATTCATGCCAGGTTATCAGCACAAACTGTAAAGGAAACTGGGAGTGGCTGTGATTTAAGTGCTTAACTTCCAGATGCATGAGCTTTAGCAGATGAATCTTACTCAAACCCACCTTTCAAGCACAGGTACACTACTTTGTCCTCAGACGCTACTCTACTTTTTCTTACTCTGATTTTTCTACTCCAGTCCCTGGGTAGGATTTTAAACCTGGTTCCAGCAGGTTTAACCATACAGAACAGCAAGACACAGGCTCAGTTCATGGGACTTCAACTGGTCTACTGATTTGTGCAGAACAAGGGATCCTCCATCTTGTACCGAGCACGTGGCAAAAAGTAAATCCCACAGTCCAGACTAACTTCATCCATATTTATCCCCTTCTTTTAAGCTCTTCACTCTCAAATTAATCCAGAATATAAGCTTGTCTTGTCAGTGCAAAACCAACATTCTTTAAAAAAACTATATAATTTGCCCAGAATAAATACTAATAGCCCTTTATCTACAAACAGTAACTAAGGGAGAAGCATCTGCTTTTCTAGAAGTTGCTACTCATGAGGCACCATAGCAGCTATTTGTTGATACCAAGCATTGTTCTTTTCTGCTGTGATTTTTAAATAGTTTACAAAATTATTCCTGTAGAGGGTTTGAAAGCACATTATGCTTTACAGAAATAGGTGATACTGCAGACACAATGTTAAGCACCCAAGACAAATGTTCATCTGTAGACTTAAGAGTGTTATGGCAGTCTCCAGAGAAGCAGTTTCCAAACTAGAGATTGCAGTGCCACTGGAAATAAAACTGGATTCATGAGCAGAAGTTTTGTTCTTAGTGTTACTATAAGTAAAATAAATCATGAGTATTGAAGCAGTGGTAATACCAGTCATTGCAACCCAATTTTTCCAAATTTCTCTCTCTTCCATATACAAGCTAATTATGTGATTATATAAGGAGAAAGAAGCAACTCTTCATTATGTATGACAAAAAATGCACTGTGTTCACTTGTGTTCATTGTGTATATTGCCTCTTCATTTTTGCAATTCTATAAGCTTACTATTTTGTCTTAAAAACACTTCACAAGGCAGAGATACTAATTAACTTGAGACTTAAGACTGTTTTTTAACATGTGGCACATAACCTATAAAATCAGGATATGAGATGAAAGTTTTCAGAATAAGCAATCTGAAGACTAGTGATCAACACAGACTTCTTCTTAGTAAATTGGCAGTGTACACCAGCCACCACAAAATACATGCGAAGTTTTAGGATGGGAGAATATTGAATTCCCAGTGGGAGAAATTGCCTTTGGTTTTCCACAGCACAGGAAGTTGCAGATGCTGCTTCCATGGCTGGGTAGTTTCATTACCAAAGCATGGCTCACAAAATACATATTGGGGGTAGAATACCAGAAGAGAAATTTGTTAACACATCTATAAACTGGGAACAGCTTTAGAGAATCAGCATCAAAATGCTTCTGTAGTATTCCGACCCCATCTCCACTAGCCATTTCCCACTTACCTACAGCTCTAAGTTAAATATCCGGAAGACACTGGGCACTTTAAAATGAACCTGCAGCCAGCACCTAGATCAGAGATTGTACTGCTTCCTCTTTGCAAAACACCCTTTAGACTATGTTCCCTTTGTTATTCTCTGGGAGTTTGAGTCTCATAAAGTACATTCCATTAGTGTTTTCAAGGTTGCTATCATAATCACTATGACTAGAAACTTAGATTAAAATTGTAAACTTTAGACTTGAGCTCTCAAAACCCTCATTCCACTGTTTCATGAGAATTGTTAAATCTATTAGTGATTGCCCAGACTTGAGTTTTACTGTATGGTAGGAAGATCTTGAAACTGCTTGCACTTGACTTTTATGTTTGCTTAGTGTTATGGTCCTCATCAACTTAAAATGACATTGGGGGGATCCTGGGCAAATCTGAAAATCAGATTGCAACTCAGACACAGGAAGTTCAGGTGTATGTGTACACAGATTTGAAGCTCAGAGACACTTACAGAGTAACCCAGTAGTACGTGTGCCAATTTTGACATTACAACTCCATTTGTAAATATTGCTTATAATAGGTTTATAGAAGTATTTTGAAAAAACTATGCCAAATTTCCAAACTGTCTAGACAATTAAACTTTACATTTTAATGAATTTAGGCATGTATTTGACCTTAAGTAGAGATCTAAGACTTAAACACTACAAGTAGCTTCTTACTACATATACTGCTAGTGTTTGGCAAAAACAAGGTCAAAGGCTTAATATTAATATTATTATTATGCACCTTTAAACCACCTTGACAATATAAAACATCAATACAATACAGGGAAATGAAGCCTACACCCTTTTAAAGCCCTAGTACTCTGCTATTGTGCAATAAAAGCACCTTATTGTAAAATAAAATGTTAAGCACTAAGAACCTAATTGAGAAAAAAATCAAATCTTCATGAACTCTTGAGAGAGCACTCTGCAACTGTAACATATTCAGCCAGGATCCTCTAGAAATTTGCATTTCTCATGTAGAATATGAAATTATGTATAAAGTATGCTACAGAACTCGTTCTGAATTCTGTTTGTGTATGCACTTTACCTCTGGGTGTGTTCTCTCTTGTTTTGGAAGGTCTGACTGAAACTTCTCCTTTTTTCCATTGCATTCTCAGCAAGTCATCAGGAAGGGAATTGCTCAATAGCAGATTTAACAATTGAACAAAAATTACAGCCCATGTAGGATTCCTTTATAATCATAAAATTAAAGAAAAAAATTGTCTCAGTGTATAGAACAATATTCTGGAAGGATCAAAATAAATAGAATTGTAGAATTAATACCAGATAGGTAAAATTCTATGGGTAGAAGTATGGGAGAACACACATATTCATGAGAATGTAATAGGTAATCCTCTGGAAGGATTAAATTACGAGTTGGGGTTTTTTTAATTTGTCTTACTGGTCGAAATTCTCCCCAGAAGTATGATTGCTGTGGCTGCTGTGGACATTGTGAGGGAATAAGACCCTGACTCACAATGCTTTGTGCCAGAGAAGTCCAGCACTGACTGTCCAACCAATAATCCTGATACCAAAACCATTACGAAATGCTAGTGAAAGAATACATAGCGACCAAGGATTCACAGGTACATTTTCCTCTTGCCATTCCAATAACACATTTATATAGCACTTTATACTTCTAAGGACATAGATAAACATCAGTAAATTAATTCTCACTAGAAGGAAGAGCTTCCATCTTATCAGTGGATCACTGATTTAAGAGCTGCCCGGTCTCATGCACTGCCTTTGAGACTTACTTATTTGATTCCTTCTTCATCATTCTCTGCTGTGGCACTTTTAGGTCAGATGCTTTGCTCTGCCACATTGACTTTCTCCTGTTTTCTGATCCCACACAATGCTGTGATTTGTTTGCCAGCTGCATCTTAGATCTCTTTACCAGCTGCAGCTTCTGGGAAGGGACAGGTGAGCTGCACTGCTCTGCAGCCATGGGTCATTACCCAGCAGTGCCTGATGTCAGGGAGCCCTTCCAAGAAGTCAAACCCTTAGCTGTAGTTTTTATCATGATTAATAATGCAGACTTACCTCAGAGTGTGATCTTACACAGGGGCATACAGCCCAGATTTGGACCCGGGGGACAGATGGACAGCCCTGCCCTGGCCATGCAAAGTCACATGTCCCATTATGTGATTGAACATCGAGGAGTCCCTCAAGGATCAGAAGAAATATTAGACTTTACTTGGAAAATCTGCCATGGTGGGAAAAATTCAAGCCAGATTTGAAAGCATTTTAGCAATCCTGCTTTTAAAGCCACTGAAGCCGCACTGTAGGTCATTTTCCAAGCAGCCTGAATTGGTTTTAAAGCCTTCTAAAAATGGCTTTGAAGCTTTGTCCATACAGTAGTTCAAATCAAGTTTAAAATTGAGACTCTTCCCAGTGTGGAGTATTGTTTTAAAAAGTGATACTAGCAATTATATCACCCTTGAAGTCTCGACTTTGCCATAGTGCTATACAGAGCCCGCTAGAGGCCACCACCTTTCTGTACTAACAAACAGAGATGTTAAGAACAAAGACATTTCAACATGTTTTTGGTACATTTCAAAATATTCCCATTTATTTAAGTATGCTTGAAACTATGTATCGCTATAAAATATTTAGGTTAGTCATGAATATTGGTATATGATGCACATCTTCTTTTATCTGTTTATATATTTACCAATTAAAGTATTCTTAAGACAATAACCAATAGTTTTCCCTGCTGTCCTTTGAAGAGCGACAGATTTGTTCCAGCCACACAGAAGTTCTCTGTGCGTGCCAGTTATGGTCTCATTAGCATTGTGAATTCTACCTCCTTGCTGAAATAGCCCCTCTCAGCTGGTTGTTCAGAATCCCAAATTTAGACCTAAAGCCCATCCCAGGCTTCCAACTAAACTCAGTGGGACTCTCTTCAGTACTGTGGCAAGGTTAAAGCACAGCTCCTTCCAGAGGCGATTACAGGGTAGCTTGCACAATCACCGCCTAACAAGAAAAGGCAGAGCTTTGGGAGGAAGGGTGACAGAAAGGAAGGCATTTTAATAATTTCATTCATTTTTAGACTTACTACAGTTTCCACTGTGGAGTATACAAAATTAGTCCCATACGAGCTTGGGACAGCTACAGGCAGAGAAGAAGCAGCTTCTGTCATTGTTCTACAATACAGGACAATCATGATCTTTAAAACTGTCAGCCCTGATTTACAAAATACTGATTTACAAACACAAATTAAAAGAGTACAGCATGCCATACAGGAATACTTACAGCCAGGCCTTTTGCTGAAAGTGGGGAAAGTCCCTTCTTCCTCTTTTCCTCATTTACTTTAAAAATATCTTCTTGATGTCATGTTTGTTTTGCCTATGATAAAAAATGAGGGAGATATTGGAAAGAAAGAACATGTGCTTTTAACCTGTAATAGAGATTTTCCAGTGGGTTATTTTTGTATAGTCATGTGACAGTGATTTGTAGACCACAAAGCTCTGAAGATTATTTCTTCCATAGATGTAGGGGGAGATCTACATTATTTTACTGAGAGAAAATGCTTCTGCATACTGATGTTGGCATTTCACTACAGCTCAACAATCACAAGCTCGGATACAATGAACTGTAAAATTTAATTTCCAAACTCTGTGTCCCTCTTTAATTTCAAATAAAAGTTGCATTTGACCACTAAGATACCTAGTTCTTCACACATTATTCAAAACAGCAAACTTGGAAGTCTGCATTACTGGGCAAACTGCAAAAATAAGTAATTTAAATGAAAAATCAGTTACATGAATTTAAAATCTTGTTTCCAGATCCATCATACCAAGTCAGGCTATACCAGTTAGACACTTGATTATCTTGTATAGTGTCTAATTGTGAGAGAGAGGGAGAAAGACGACAACAACATGAAAAGGATAAATATCTTCTTAACAATATGGCTTTAATAGGTTCTCCATCTTCTAAAACATAAAGGTTCATATCCATTTTCCATATTCATATCCATGTCCAAATCCTCATCCGCATAAATATTTAGCTCTTTTCAGCTAAACTATTTCATTAAGTGTCATCCGTCAACAAAAATATATTAATACAACATAATATTTACTGATACTCACTTTTCTTTGACTTTATCACAGTTACATCTGTTCCTGCTATATAACTCTATTGTGCAATAGGGAAACTTTTTTATTTATCCATGAACGAAGACAGTTTTCTCCCCTTGACATATAGTAAAGTTCTTTAACTGGCTGGCTTTATGCAACTGCATAGATGCAGAGCAGTAGTGATTGAACTCAGTATCTGCCTTAACATACCTGTTCCCTCACTTCTTTTATCTGTGACTAATGGCATCACCGTTGTTCCTGCCACCCACGCTTTCTAAACTGGGCGTCATTTGTTTATTCCTTTCTTTGGGCTCTTCCTTCTCACCATCATCTTTATTATATATTTTCTCATTCTCAGCTTCATGGCCCTGCAGGATGGCCCTTCAGCTTCCTTTTTCCCATCTTCCTACATTCAGTAACCCAATTCTTTGGTGTCTTTTCATTCTCACAATTCAAATGTCAGTATTGAATCTTAAAGAAGAAACTCTACCAGCATATCAGGGCCTTTCTCAGATAACCCACTCCACTGTGACTTCTGGCCTGCAGCATCAAGAGAAACAGCTGGATTTAGAAATATCCGTTGGCTTCCATGCACAGTTAGCCAGGCACAAGTGCAGACAATAATACATAAATTGAAGTTTTATGCAGCTACAAATATTTTAACAACAGCAAATCACCCTTGAACAATTTTGATTTTGACATTTCGTGTTATTTTTGCTAGATCTGGAGGAAGGAAGACGGTGAGGGGGAATGAAGCCTACTGACAATATTTTTCCTGTGAAGGTTTGTGGCATCTTTACCATTAACTGTCTTCAAACACTTTTAGGTTTTATATAATTGCTTTACTGTGCATAGTACGCTGAAAGGAATAGTATACCTTTATGCATCTTTGATCAGTTACTATGAAATTCAGAAGCTTATTCTTGTACTGTGTAGTGGATTCGAACTTGCTGTCCTCTAAATTTCCTTCCCCTGGAATCTATGCTAACATTGGACTGTTACTGTCTGGACTCTCCTCAGAATCAGGAAGATCACATTAAAATACAGTTGTTTGAACTTCGTTTTTGATGTTACAAAAGGATTCATTAGCACCTCAGCTGAATTCAAAGAGGAATTTTGGTTATATGTGGAAATAAGATGATTAAGTTCTGCCTTAGTTCCTATTTGGTTTTAGGTCATCTCTGTAGGGAAAGAAGAAAGCCGTTTCTTGGCCTTTGCTGTGGACATTCAGTTTTACAGATTCTAAGTTGGTGGAATGTGCTCCTTTTTGTTTACTGGCAGAAACATCTCATACTAAATTAGTTCACTCCAAATCTCTGCTTCTATTATCTGCCATACAGCTCCAGTGTCCAAGTCAGTGGGATTTGTATAATTTTATTCTTTCTACTTAAAATGATTTTTATTTAATTATGGGAAAGCAACAGAGGAACTTGAATATGTTAGATTTGAGAGGATAATGTCTGTGGTACAGGTGATGCTGCCAGGTAATACTCTACAGTAATATTACCTGCAGTAAGTTAATGTTAGCCACATGTCACAATGGAGAACGACCAGCTTGCTTCATTCAGTCACCTCAGGAGGCTGAGGCTGTTGCATGCAATTCCCTCTGATCTGATCCTGGGTGTGCAGCAGAGAAACAGGAGGAGGTTTAGAGCCTGGAGGTCCATGCTTGCAGTAGCTGAGACAAAGAAAAGGTTGGGCAAGGACTAAAAAGATGCAGAAGCTTGTGTGGAATCTATCTAAAGGTCAATGCAGAAGGCCATTCTGCTCCTCAGAAGCCATCTAACGGCCAGTGTAGACACAGCTAATGACACACCTCTCGGATATGTTTCTTTCTGTAGCCTGTAAAGCCCAAACAGTCCATGCAGCTGCAGAGCACTGTATCTATTCCTGTATCCATCAGCAGCCTGAGATGTCAGCTTCCAGCCACT
Source organism: Clamator glandarius (assembly GCA_033459285.1). Taxonomy (NCBI): domain Eukaryota; kingdom Metazoa; phylum Chordata; class Aves; order Cuculiformes; family Cuculidae; genus Clamator; species Clamator glandarius. The sequence goes on along the minus strand of JAUNZM010000036.1, from coordinate 1,788,303 downwards.
GCGTATGTTCCTCTGCCTTTTTTTTATTTTAACAGCAAGTAAAGCCTCCATAGGATTTCAGTTTTATCTTGTCAACAATCCACAGCCACCACAGTTTTTGCAACACTTAGTGAGTTAAAGAACACAATGAGTGAGAGGCAGTAGTCAGATCCGTGTGCACCTCTTATGCTGGCCTGGAGAAAGGAAGAAGGCTCCAAAGTCTCACATCCATCAAGTGACATTGAAATGACACCACACTGTGAAGTACCAGAGTTGCGGCTGCATCCTTCTCATCCTCTACCAGGAGAACCACCTTGCCAGGAAATACTTGCCAGCCTGGAACTGGCTCCAGCAGACAAAACAAGCAGTAGGAATGGAAGGAGACATTAACTCGAAATCCTGCCCCACCAAATTCAGCTGCAAAATTCCCATTACTTCAAGGGACCAAGATGTTATACCTTGCACTCAGGTATGGGAGTGTGTCTTCTTAAAACAATTAGGAGAGGCTTAGCCATCACTTTCAATAGACCATGATGAGATAAAAAAAACTGCTGGCTTTCACCTCTTGCTGTAACTGCTTGCTTAAGCTGATCTTCCTGCTTCAGATAAGTGAAGATTAAAGAGGATGATAAAAAACAGCTAATGGCTAAGGAAGGAGGGGTTTTTTTTCTGTTCCTGGTTACAGTTCAGCTTTTTTCATTACCGTGTTTATCATGTCTAAGCACATATGGAAGTGGGAGACATTTAGGAAGCAGCAAATTGGTCCTTACTCCAACCACCTCTCTGTGTACATGGGAGCAGAGGTGATAACATGTCCCAGAATAGGAATTTAATGGACTTATCTGGTGGAACATTACTTTTTATGGACAGTGAAGTGAGAACAAGAGTTTTCATATGGTTAATTGCTTAAATAATGTGAATATCTGATGAGTTTGAAACAGCCTGAATGAGAAATTGTGCAGAAGCAAGGGGACCAACATAATTCCCTAACACAACAGTGAAAAGCTGCCAGGTATCTGGTGCTAGAAAGTAACAGTTAATGTATTCGATTTTGTAGTGACAGTTGGTTAGAGGCAAAACCAGCTCTGTGTAATACAACATTTACTGTTGCATTCTGAATTCTTGTACACAAAGCGTTTGGCTGAAAAGAGAACAAATTTGTAGTTATCATGTGCAGAAACTTTCTCTGCTTACCATATAAAGCAGACATCTTTCTGGGAAATGAAGGGTGAAATTTGTCTCCACATAAATCACTGGGAATTCTTCTTTCCACTTTAACAAAGCAATCCAAAGACGTTAAGAGATGAAGGAAATTAGCATAATCAGCTCATGTTGTTTAATCCCTCTAGTATAACCCAAGCACACTCCTTATGTGTTATTGGTTAACACTTTTATCCTGGCCAGGTTTATGTGACCTGTAATTTCTCTATCCCACTGACTGTTGCAGCTGTCAGACAGCTCACATTGTGCATCTTGGATTTTATAGAAAGATGCACCACATGCAGTACCTTTTAAACCTATAGTCATATTTTTTTTAAAAATGGAGAAAAGAGAGCACAGAAAAATACATGAGCTGCAAAAGAAAATGTTTTGAAATTTGATTATTTTATACAGGTATAATGTGCATACTTTTAAAATTCTTTCCTTTAAAAAAGCTGCTAAGATTTGATAATGAGAGGAGCAATGACCAGGATGGAGGACAGTGATGAATGACAGGCTGAAGGACACAACTGGAGAAGGAGGACTTTTAGTAGGAGTTTTATCAGCAAACTAAGGAATCTGTTGAAAGCCATGATGTTTCCATCAGACAACATGAGCACCGAAGGCTCAGAACTACCACAGGTAAGAAAATCAACATCTCTTAAGGAAGTATTTATATTTCACTTAAGTAATGCTTGGCACCTGTCACTATGTCCTCTGGGACTTCATTTCAGATAAAAGGACTGCAAATTCTATCCCTCAGTTCAATCCACTGATGAGGGTAGAATCACCCACAGGGAGCTTCCATCTGAAATGAACTGAATCTGCACTGTTTGCAGAGAAAGCAGTCAATGCCACAGTATTACTAGAACAGAAATTTGATACAAATTACTATTATTAATAAAATGCTTGCTGTTGCAGTAGAAAAAAAAGCAAGTTAAATGCCAGTTGTCCTTATCATTTTCTCTTGAGAGTTGAAGACACAATTTCAATTTAGACACTACTGCTTGATTTTGTGTTGTTAAACAGAAATAATGCCAGTTCTGTAGAAACTGTCCCCATTTGTCACGGACTCAGATGGTTTCCTTAATTCCATTGAGCTCAACAATATGACAACAGATGATAATTTGGTTTTATGGCAAAATTTTATATAAAATCAGGATATTATTCAAATATACAAATAGACAAACATATATATATATATAAAATCAGCTGCTGAGACAAAAATCTTGACATAATGGAATACTGATTAAATTTGACAACATAACTTGGAGGGGACAGAAACTGATGGTTTAAAATGGATTTAAGAATGCTGCACAAAGATGAAACAATGCCAACATTATAGGTGGTCCCTGTGTAACAGACTCCAGGCAAAGGCTACAATTATTTCATATTTTCCACAGATTCATTTGCTTTGAAATAAGCAAAGTTCACACACACAGAGCTATGAATAATTTTTCAGTGGCACATCTATAATTCTTATAGATGTTATCTTCCAACACAAGAAGAAAAATATTCCAGTCATGACAGTTTCTATTCTTAACTGGCTTCTGAAAAAAAAAAACAACCACTAACCAAAACAAAAAAAATCAAAGCACTACAAAAATTTGCAGCAAAGAGAGAGAATAATAATGGGATGGGCCACTCAGTCCTTGATAGTCAGATGCATTACTCTGAGGTCTAATGTATCCAAGCTCTTTTCCTGGCTTTCTCCCCCTCTTCTCATAATCCCCAAGCGCATGCATGGTTAAGACTATTAGCCTGTTCAACCATATGACACTTTTTTTTTTTCCTGTGAAGAGCCTCACCAAAAGAGATTACAGGGGTTTTGCAAGGTTGCTTTTTCACTTCAATATTTTGGTTTTGTTAGAAAGTCCAGTTAAGTTTTTGTGGTAATGCTTTAGCTTTTACTGCTTCACCTGCTGATGGAGAGTATTTTGTTTATCATAAATACTTAAGCTACAGAAAATTAACATATTCTTTTTCTCTTTATGAATACTTTATGTTTTTTCAACTTAAGCTATATATATGTTGCCAAAACAAAATAAAGATAATGGGAAAGTTATTGGAGCTGTTAGCATCTGTAGTAACAATCTCTGTCATATGTGAACTGCAAGTTTTTGGGACACAGATGATGAAAAATGGTGAAATCAAGTTTTCAAAGGATGCTTGATGAGGTGATTCTGTCCTTACCTCTGCTTCTCATGCACCATCCCATCTCCTTCTTTAGGCTAGCAACTGCAATCACATGTTCATGTAACAATTGAAGTCAGAGAACTAATCCAGGGAAAAAAGAAAGGATGCTTGGTCCATAGCCTGGTTCACTGTACAGCCACATGACCTCCATGCTGGGATAAAGGGAGGCCACTGAACCATGTTGCCAGGAGATAAAAGAAGGGACCACCCATTTCACCAGCAGCAGAAAGGTTCATCAGTTCAAACATACAGAAATTGCACCCAGATGGCCTGATGCAAATCCTGCTAAAGCCAGTGCAAGCACTCCACATCATCTCTTCTTTGGAAGGATTTCAGGAGACAGGTTGACAGGAGAGCATGTGACATAGCAGCACTAGAGACACCCCGATGAAAACACCCAGGAACACAAAGAGGGGGCATTCAGAGGCCAGAGCTGCTCCTGGAATCATCTGTTGCAACTTTGAAAAGGTTTTTGCACAGCACTGAGCAGCAGGGAGTGAATCCTGTTTAATCAGGCTTTAGGTAAGGACCAATAGTGTAGCTCGAAAAGAGAAGAATAAGGCACACTTTTGACAGTGCAAATAAAGATCCTTTTCTTAAGAATCGTCATACCAGGCAAAGGTATTTTCCATAGTTAGAATCTGAAGATGTTTTTATCTAGGGACAATGGAGTCTTCAATTCCAGGAACATTTATTCAAAAGCAGTACTGGCAGATGGCTTGTGAGGAGACACTGGGCTGGACTCAGGAACTATCCAGCCAGAAAAAGGGAAATATTTTTTCCTTCTAGATTTTTTTCCAGCAGGATTCCTTTTCCAATTCAGTGCACCATGAAATGATTTTATGTAACATAACAGAACAGAAGAGAACAGAATACAATACAACACAACACAATACAATACAATAAATCATACCATAGAGGCATAGTACTTGTTAGAAACACTCCACCATTTTCTGTGTAGATGCTATGAATGTCCAGTCAATACATTGATGCAAGTCATTAAAATGAATATTCATAGTAATTTTTATTCAGTTCATCACCATCTACTAATCTGGAGAAAAAGAGGCAGAGGGAAGACCTTGTTGCTCTCTACAGCTGCCTGAAAGGAGATTGCAGGGAGGTGGGTGTTGGTCTCTTCTCCCAAGTAACAAGCAATAGGATGAGAGGAAATGGCCTCAAGTTGTGACAGGGGAGGTTTAGATTGGATATTAGGAAAAATGTGTTCACTGAAAGGGTTGTTAAGCATTGGAGCAGGCTGCCCAGGAAAGCAGCTGAGTCACTGTCCCTCTAGGTATTTAAGACTCTTGTAGATATGGTTCTTAGGGACATGGTTTAGTGGTGGACTTGGCGGTGCTAGGTTTACAGTTGTACTTGATGCATCTTCAAGGTTTTTTCCAACCTGAATGATTCTATGATTCTATTAGAAATATCAATATATTAATCTAGGGAACTATCCATACTCTTGCTATATTAGGATAAAAAGCATTATAAGTATTCCTTTTAGCTATTTCTCTACCCTGCTGTTATTAAAACCATCAAAGACAGAATTTCCACAATTCACTAAAAAACCCCACCCACATTTCCCACTTTGTGGTACATTCTGTTCTGTTTTTATCAGCTGCATTTGCACAATAGTCCTTCCCTGCTCTCTGGCTCCACTGCAAGCAAAGTGACTGGAGGATTTTCAAACAGCATTAGTGTTTCTGTGCACCCTGAGCAATGACAGAAAGCTGAACACAGAGGATCCGCTCTCTGTCGGGTTCATAAGTGAATGTAGCCCCCGGGTGACCTGGTTCAATGATCCCAGTGCAAGCATTAGCAATACTCAAACAGCATGCTTGTACGCTATCACACGCAGTCACTGCTGTGGCTTAGTGAGTGCAGAGCATAACTGAAATGTAGACTGAAGCCTACAACACTCTCCTCACCCTAAAAAAGTGCACAGCAATGTGAAACATTTTGAGCCTTTGAATCTCCTATTGAAAAATGCACATCCACAATTGATCAAATTATTATTTTACGACTCAGTTTCTCACTAGTAGCAACTTCCCATACAACTACCTCAGTGTTATGGTTAGCACCTCCATCAATATGAGAGGCTCATTCCATCCTAGAGGATGATGACTTGTCTTATCCACACATCTGTGACATCTCAGCCAGATTACAGTGATACAGCATGGCTGGCTTTAAAACATTTGACAAACATCTATGTCATATAACCTTATCTCTTCACAGCCCTGTCCTTTGCTCCCCATGCCAGTTTCCATTACAAAATGTAATTACATTCAAGACCTTTGTCCCAGTCTTTGCAAAAATCAGTGTCATGTGCCCATGAAATATCTGAAGAGATATCTGAAAGATCAGCTAAAGCCTACAAATGAAAATCACTGCCAGCAATTCAGCTCTCTAGTAGTAGTGTCTTACAATGACAGTGAAGCTCCTTGGTGTAGAAAGTCACAATTCTTGCAGTCCTGGTTGAAAACTATCAAGTTATTTCCCATAAGTTCGGAGACATTCTAAGCATCATGAAATTTTGCTCTAAGTGGTATGTGAATTTCTTAAAATTTGTCTTCTCTGAGAATACAAAGTATTTTCACCCTGAAGAAAGCCTGGCCAGTGAACAGGAGCTTTGTAGAAAATGTTCAGCCCCTACTGGGAAGCAAGAACTTTGCTTTGCTCAATTTGCATTTCCAGCCAACTCAAAAACAAGTTGATAAACAAAGAACTTTATCCAGTTACCAACAGTTGGAATGTAGGCAGAATTCTTTACTTATAGGGAAGTAAAAGTTCTGGAAAGGACTGAGAAACTGCTAGTCTTTGATAGCTGAGGGGGAAATGTCAGACTGGAAAGCAGTGTCTAAATCCACCACACGCTAATCCTTGCCCCTCCCCATTCCACAGTTACAGAAGGAAAGAAGGAAGGAATAACAGAGCAAGGCAAAGAGTTAACAGCAGATTATAATCTGTTATAATTTCATAAAGACAGAAACAGCATCTCCTGTCAGTTGTGAGAGTGGGTGCCAGAGCCCAGAGCTGGGAGACAGTGCAGGGTAATATTCATAACCTAATTGAATAAGATTCTTCCACGGTCTTTTCAGAACTGTGTTATTACAGACCCAGAAACTACATGTGAGGTGCAAGTCTGGCTCCATGTCCCATCACTCGGCAGCAGTCCCACATCAGCGATGGCAGTGGAGTCAGAGGAGCTTGCTTCCTGAGCGTTCCTTCCCTGCCCTGTGCATGTGCAGCTGTAAACTACTGCAGACCTTGTTATCTTTTGTGCCCTTACAGTTCAGCCATGACAAAGATGATGAAAATAATGTTAACGCTTCTAGTCTTGACTGTGAGCTACATTGTTCTTACAACGTGAACACCTGTCGCTTTGGTGCACTCCTTCCTCCCACAAAACACTCCTGCCATCTTCTGGCCAGGCCAACAAGCATCCAAGAGCTGGCTGGAAACGCACTTTGAAGTGACTGTACAGAATGGGCTTCTCCAGTTGTTAATGCAACCAATCAGGTGAGCAGGCTTAAGTTAGATTTTGCTTTGGGATGTGAAGTACCCCCATCACAGGAGAATTTACCTTCCAAGCAGTGCAAAACTCTCTCTGGATTCATAAGGATTTGCATGATTTTTTCCTTTTATCTTCATACCTCCAAATATCCTGCGAGTTTCATTTATTCCAAGTCTAAAGGAGACAGTCACCATTAAGCTGTTTTTAAATTTAAATCACAAGTTTCAGTGGCTTTTACAAGGAATCAATCTTGATAAAATCTAGAATTATGGTTTTCATGAACATTTATTAAACACCAAGGTTGCAGTGGAATGTAATGATGATCAAGGTTCATGTGGTGTCAGGTTCTAATGCAAATATTTGATGTGGCTCTAGTCAAAGGCAGTGCTAGAGGCTGATAGCACCTGAGGAAGCGCCAAGGAATTTGCTAACTAGGAATTAAAGGGACATGGTTTACTGGTGGACTTGGCAGTATAAGGTTTACACTTGGGCTCAATGAGCTTAAAGATCCTTTCCAATCTAAAGACTCTATGAATATGTGATTCTAAAACCTTGTTTAGAAGTCAAGCTGAATCTCCTTCTGAAGAAGAAACTGAATATTTTAGGTATAAGAACCACTGGATGATATTTCACAGCCTGTTACGCGGCACTTCAAATTGTGTCCTCATAGACACTCTCTTTTAAGTCTATGAGTAATCCACAAGAGTAGAATGAGGATTTTTTTTTCCAGTTTAAATTATCCTGTACGAAAATGAAGTCACATCAAAATCAAAACACTTCTCAAACAGCATTAGTGAACTTGAGAGAAAAGTCAGAAAAGGCTATGAGACTTTTCAAAATAGGACACTAGTATGCATTTTCTTTTCAATGTCAAATGTAGTACACAGCACATCTTTATAGCATGTACATAAAATCCATATCTTATATGCACATTATACATTTCAATGCAAATAATACCGACTCTTAAAAATAAATACTTGAATTGCTCAGGATTTTTGTATTTTCAGTGCCTCAATATTAGAATATAAAACTTCATAAACCAGAATTTTTGTGGTCCACATAATTTGTAGTTAAGAGCAACAGGGTGGGAATTGGAACCACCCATATGAGCATGTAAAACCAGTCAAGCTAGTTTCAGCATCCCCCCAAAATTTACAAAGTCATTTCTTATGTCACTGATAGAGACTGTGCTGTTCTGCCCTTAGCAGGACACTTCTCTCACCTGACTTAATTTGAATGAGGGGTTAGGAACCATACGATTTCCCTGGATAGGCCATGAGAAGATATTTTCTCTGTCATCTCTAGAGAAGGATTCCCTATTTTGAATATCTCCAGAGAAGGAGACTCCTCTAGAGAAGGAATCCTTCTCTAGAGGAGTCTCCTTCTCTGGAGATATTCAAAATCCACCTGGATGCATTTGTGTGCAACCTACTGTAGGTGAACGTGCTTCAGCAGGGGAGTTGGATTGGATGATCTCCAGAGGTCCCTTCCAACCTGAACCATCCTGTGATTCTGTGATTCCTCACCTTCAAAGACAAGAGTCTAGGACTCTTCACTGACTTCTCAGGAAGCCTGGGGAGCAAGCTTTTAGACAGTAGTCAGCCGAAAGGAATCCTACCCCAGGTGCCTTGAGATGGTGATAAAAGCAAATAACCGAAATGCCTTTGAATGAGCTTATTTCTCTCCATTAACAGAGGAAGTGAGAGTAACTTGATGTTCAGCTTCAACATCGGGCAAAAGTCTGCTAGGGCAAAGGGGTCCAGGAAGGCTGGACATTCTTCAAGAAGGAAGTCTTAGAAGTGCAGGAGCACATTGTCCTTGTGTGCTGTAAGATGAACTGGCAGTGAAAATGACTGGCCTAGTGAATTGGGAGTTTTTGTTGGGACTCAGGAAAAAAGGAGGGTTCACCAATTTTGGAAGAAGGGGCAAGCAACTCAAGAAGAGTATGGGGATCTCATTAGGTCACGCAGAGAAGAAATTAGAAAGGCAGAAGCCCAGCTAGAACTCAATCTGGTCGCTTTTGTAACAAAAGCTGTTTTTACAAATATATCAACAACAGAAAGAGAGTCGAGGAGAATCTCCATCCTTTATTGGCTATGGAGGGGAACATGGCTACTAAGGATGAGGTAAAGGCTGAGGTACTTAATGCCTTCTTTGCCTCAGTCTTTTATAGTCAGGCCAGTTACCCCCATGGTATTTGTCCTCCTGAGCTGGGAGACGGATGGAGAGCAGAATAAATCCCCCATAATACAAGAGGGGGAAGTTAACAGCCTGATATATCACTCACAAGTCTATGGGGCTGGATGGGATCCACCCAAGAATACTGAGGGAGCTGGTGGAAAAGTGTGCTGAGCCCCACCTCATCATTTGTCAGCAGTCCTAGTTAACAGGGGAGGTCCCAGATAACTGGAGGCTTGCCAATATGATGCCCATCTACACGAAGGGCTGGAAGGAGGATCTGCAAGCACGAGCAGGACAGCCAGGGGATCAGGCCCAGCAAGTGCCAGTTCATGAAGGGCAGGTCCTGCCTTGACCAGCTTTATCTCCTTCTATGACCAAGTGATCCACTGGCTGTGGATTTTGTCTACTTGGACTTTAGTAAAGCCTTTAACATTGTCTCCCACAGCATCCTCCTAGAGAAGCTGGCAGCTCATGGCTTAGACAGGTGTGCTCTTTGCTGGGTAAAAAACTGGCTGGACAGCTGATCCCAGAGAGTTGACATGAATGGAGTTAAATTCAGTTGGAGGCAGGTCACAAGCAGTGTTCCCCAGAGCTCCCTGTTGGGGCCAGTCTAGTTTAATATCTTTATCAATTATCTGGATGAGGGGGTTGAGTGCTTCCTCAGTAAGTTTGCAGTTGACACCAAACTGGGTAAAAGTGTCAATCTGCTTGAGGACAGGAAGGCTCTGCAGAGGTATCTGAACAGGCTGGATAGATGGGCTGAGGTCAGTTGTGTGAGGTTTGACAAAGCCAAGGTCCAGAACCTGCACTTGGGCCAAAGCAACCCCATGTGATGCTCCAGGCTTGGGGAAGAGTGGCTGGAAAGCTGTCCCGCAGAAAAGAACCTGGGGCTGCTGTTTGACAGACAGCTGAACATGATCTGACAGTGTGCCAAGTGCCCAAGAGGGCAATAACATCCTGGCTTGTATCAGAAATGGTGTGGCCAGCAGGACCAGGGAAGTGACTGTGCCCCTGTACTCAGCACTGGTGAGGCGGCACCTTTAATCCTGTGTTCAGTTTTGGACTTCTCACTACAAGAAAGACATTGAGGAGCTGAAGCATGTCCAGAGAAGGGCAACAAAGATGATGAAGGGTCTGTAGCACAAGTCTTATGAGGATCAGCTGAGGGACGTGGGGTTGCTTAGCCTGGAGAACAAGAGGCTGAGGGGAGGCCTTGCGGCTCTCCACACATTCTTGAAATGAGGTTTTAAGCGAGGCATATGTTGGTCTCTTCTCCCAAGCAACTAGTGATGAGAAGAAATGGTGTCAAGATATGTCAGAGAAGGATTAGATTAGATTGGATATTAAGATTTTTTTTTTTTTTACTGTAAGAGTGGTGAAGCATTGGAAGAGGTTGCCCAGGGAAGTGGTGGAGTGTTAAAAAAATGTGTAGACATGGCACTTTGGAACAGGCTTTAGTAGACATGGTGGTGCTGGGCTGATGGTTGGACTTGATGATCTTAGAGGTCTTTTCCAGCCTTAGTGAATCTATGATTCTGTGATCAACCCCATGAGGTTAATCTCTATTAATACTAAGGTCTGGATTTCCCTGTGAGAAGTGCTAGACTGGTCATCTCTCCTAACCTGCTTTGCACTGGATTACAAATCACTTATTCTCTGCTTCACATGAGACAAAACTGTCTTACCCTCTTTCTCCCAGCCCCTCATCAAGACGGTAGCTGTATGCAGTCCGAATTACACTGATCCTATTAACCCAGCCCTATGCATGGTTAATACTCAGAATTGTCTTTCTCCTCACCAGATTCAATGATTTACAAACACATTTCTGAAGCATTCTCATGGGAGCAATGTTAGGATCCTCCTCCACCAGGGAGGATCTACCAGAAGACCACACTTCCTGCTATGGCAGGCCTAGTTTCCACTATAATTTGCATTCTCTCTACTTCTGTCTCTCACATGTTGTCTGTGAACAAATATCTCCCAGATCAGCTCTTCTGGAGACTGAAATCATCCTGAAAGATTTGTTGTTTTAGCTGAAACCACAAAATTATTCTTTCCGGTTTGTTTCATTCACCAAAAAAAAAGCTACAGTACAGAGCAGCTGACATTTTCAATTTTTTGTATTAGTTAACTGGTGTTAACTAGATTGAAAGTCTCACTGGTGACCAGCAGTACAATTCTGGCCTATGGACTGTTTTCAGTTATCAGGAACCTAGTAAATCTAGTAGGCCACACATGAGCAAACAGCTCCCAGTGGGAACCATGTATTATGCAAAGGGCAGGGGAATGAGGGGCAGGGTTGTTCTGCACATGACTTCAGAAAACAGGGCTTTTCCACTATGTTTATTTTCTGCTAAGGCTTTGTACTGGTAATGGAGTTCAGCGAGACTGGCAGCTACAGTGTGAACCTCAAGACTGTTCAGTAACATTTAACACAGTCCTACTGAGAAGTTGAAGAAAGCTCTGAGCTTTCCTCTACGAGACAGAATTTTTCTGGAAGTCCACATTTCCTGCCATGGTATGTCTAGCTTCCAGTATAATTCTGGTTCTCTCCACTTTTGTCTTCCACAAAACAAGTAGTACAAACGGTAAAATGCATGTCAAGCCCCAAGCTGAAGGAATCTGTCTTGCTCTTTGTTATTTCACTTTGTAACCTGGAGGTTCTACAATTATATTCCAGATGTTGTTAAATATTTGAGGAAAAAAGTTCTGCAAGGCCTTTGCTTTGCATATATTGAATTAGAATAGCCAGATAGTGCGTTTCAGCTGTACAACTCACCGCAGGCAACCATGCATCACCTTACAAGGGGACAAAAAGTTGAGTGTAATATGTAGTTGTTTTCGTCAGCTATACAGCAAGGTTCTACACATGCAGCTGCTATTTTATTTGTATTTTCAAAAGGAAAATGTTCATTAATGAGGTTAAAAATTAACACTGGATCTGCATTTTGTTTGTTACATTTACAGCTATATAACACAAAGCATGGCTGAGGTTAGAGAAGTTGCTATGATGGTAGCATTTGTTCCATGTGATACACACAAAATATCATCATCTTTTCTATTTCTCCCTCTCAGCCAGGCATACCATTTCTGAATTTGAAAAAATGAGCTGCACTGGCTGTCAGGCTTTTCTAACTTCCCACCTGTTCTAGGAAAGACACATTTTTCTGTGAACAAATAGATACCGAGCTCAGGGGAAATAATAGCCAAGAATGTCTACAGAACAGCAAAACGCTGAATATCAGTTCCTAGGACAAATTTCAAGCATCTGCTCTGAGATACTGTGAATATATTTTACTACTCTAACATTCTAGAGTTATTTTTGTTGAGTACCTAATTTGTAGTAAAGCATCACGTGCTCTGCCATGGATTAACAACAGGATTGGCAGGGCTGGGGAAACAGTTAAGAAAGGGTATGATACCCAACAGGCAAGCACATATCTTGCTGCCTTTCTCCAGCAAGATACACTTGAAAAATCAAATGTCATAGGAGGAGAAAAAGGGACACTTGGCAGTAACGAAAAAAAAAGTATGTTTAGTCACTCTTTCGTTTTGCTTGCTTTGTTATGTCTTTAAATCAGGTCTGAAACTCATAGTTCACAACTCTGGAAAAGAAAGCAAACCTTTGCAGCAGAAGCCACAATGTGTGTTTGTGTGGCAAGTTATGAAAGACAGGCATTTCTCCATGTCACGCTTGGAAAACAAAACATCAACAAAAACAGTGTAGGTGAAGGATCACAGAGGAGCGATCATAAGTGGTGCCTTTCCCAAAGGCCCCAGCACAGAGAAGAACTGGAGCCAAGGAAGCCAAAAGTGCTCTGAGCTCAGTACCTCCGGCAGGAGCTGGGCAGCAGAACTGTGACTGGCAACTGAATTTTGTTGTCCATGTCTGGTGTCCTCACAGAGAGAAAAGGCCCGTGGGCAGGTACATCTCCCCAGTAGCCAGAGAGACACCAGGAAGGGACTGCAGTCCTTAGTTTTATTCCATGTCTCTTCTTGCCTCCTTGCTAAGTGTGCTGGTCAGAGTAAGGGAATGAGAAAAACATGCCAGTGAGCAACTGTTAGTATAATTTGTTCTCTCATCACCCCTTTTCCACACTAGGAAAAACCTAAAGGCTTTTTCTCTGTACAGCTTTATAGGAAATTGGAAAGCCAGAAATAACAAGGTCCAACCCATTTCTTCACAGTCATCTCCTTATTTTGAAGAGAATGAGAAAATTTGTTATTAAAGGAATATGGGGGAAATTATAGAACTAAGTTTCCTCATGCAGAGGATGCACTGGTATGTGAGTCCTATTTCCTGTTGGAGATGATCCAAGACTTGTCCCTGTGTTTTGACTCTCCAGTGTGCCCCTTGCTGTGTCAAAGCAGAAAATTCTTCTAGGCATTTGGCACTTTCCAGCTGAGCCTTCTCTTCAACTAACGAGCATAAACCCACCATCCTTCACTGAGGGAAACAGAATGAGCGCTCATATGTTACAGACATTGGCACTTTACGTTGATGTGAAAACAATATCAATCTTTCACACAAACAAGATATTAGAATTTATTTTGTCAAATGTTTACTATGAGTAAATTGCTTTTTGCTTTCTTAGCTTCTTTTAAGAAACGCTATCTAAACCCACTGTATTTAGCTGTACAGAAGGTATAAAACCCAAACTTAATACAATAACTAATACTAAACACATTACTTTTTACAGGGAAATTCTTAATATATTGACAAGTTTCCTGTGTCAATAACAACACTTAAAGCTTTTACATTAGCTTTTCAAATGTTAACCTTAATTTGCTCTTTTTTTACTTTTCAGGAGAAGACACAGACAGAAAATGTTCTTGGGTAAAGATTACTGGTGTCTTTAATTAGAATACTAAAAATAGTCATGTGAGTGGAAGTAATTTCCATTAACCTTAAGTAGTAATATGTAAAATAGTTTGTAAGTACCACAATGATAAAAAATATAGACATCCTCACTGATTGTAATGACACAGCTGTTATGACAAAATGAAACATACACCAAACAGAGCTTTATTCTTATGTAAGGAATGCAAAATTACATCAGGTAATTCACCCAAAAGGTATCTAAGAAGGAAAAATAAAATCTAAAAATAGTTAATGGTCCACTACATTCATTGCAAACTAAAATGAAGTGGTGAAGTCACCATCCCTGGAGGTGTTAAAAAAATGTGTGGACATAGCACTGCAGGACATGGTTTAGTAGGCAAGGCAGTGTTGGGCTGGTGGCTGAACTTGATGATCTGAGAGGTCTTTTACAACCTTAATGATTCTATTAACTGTTGTCATGCACATTTTGTGCTGTTTTTCTTAACAGCCAACTGCTTTCATTCTTACAAAATTTATTGTTATTGTTTCAGGCTAGATATACTTGTGATATTCCAATGCAAAGGTATTGTGTCTATTTAAAGATTTCAGGATCTTGTAGCTAGAGAAAAACAGCAACATATTTATTTGTATTTATTGTCTTATAAAAACACGATTTTTGCAAGACCATGTGATTTTGTAATATCTAGTGTAAGTACTGTCATTAATCCATAAAACCTCTGGCTTGACAGGCTCAGGAAAGCACTTCAGCAAAGGGAGAAAGTTGTTCTGGGTTTAGATGCGGCCACCACATACGAGCACAGATCCTAAACATGAACTCAGTAGACTGCTATAGAAAATATATAGTTCTGCCATTCCATAAGATAATAAGGATTGCTTTGTGTCCAGTTAATTTGGCGCATGTTTCTTAAACAGCTGGCTCAAGGAAACCATCAGACTCTGCACCTGGTAATTTGTATTCATGCAGTTCCTCCTGTTCTAAAACTCTGAAATTGAAAAATCTTAATAGTTTGTGAAATAATTACATGAATTTTCTCTGCTCTGAGCTGTCGCCCTCCTGCAAATTATATTTGCGTGACTGAGAGTAAAGCCCCAACCTCTGCCACACACTGTGTAAAGCATCAAAGAATTCCAGTGACTTATATTTGCTGTTGAAATAAATCGATCTGTGATTTTGCCTCACAGCCCAATATAGGAGATGTATTAAGTTTTTTTGGGAAGTGTTTTCAAGTGTGAGGTTTACATTCATTACACAACAGCTCCCTTGGGCCTGTTCTGTGGCACTGCCCAGTTGTGGGTGTAGGCTGAGATGTGACACATTCGCCAAGTCAGGTACGCGCAGTTGCAAAGATGCATAGCACAGCCTTCACCTTGGCGTTTTGGGCTGTTTGCCCTTAACAGTTAATCTACATAGTCAAAAGATATGGAGCTTTCTGATTAATTTGTGTGCTAGTTGATGAACAAGAAATCCTCAACTAAGACAAAGTTTTCTTTATAGGACCATTAATGAGTTTACTTAGAGTAGGATTTAACAGCCGGGTTTACAAAGAAGCTGAGGCTGCATTTAACCCTGGAAATAATATGACTTTTTTTCCCTGACTTTGTAAACATAGAAGAAGTGAATTCAATAATGTTATGCTTCTGTGATGAAGTTGAACTGGGTTTATTCTTCCACATTTGAAACTATGCAGTGCGAATTGCAAAATTAAAAATATCCAGTAGGTGTCATCTCCCAACCTATTGGAGGCATGATAATCAAGTTTAGATTTTGTTTTAATTGAACTTAAATGAAAAGCACTGAGTTTTAAACATAGCAACAAGTTTTCTGAAGAACATATGTAAAAATGTATAAATTTGATCTGATGTGCTTTAATAACACTAGGACTTCTGGAACGTTTCCAAACTGGAACTGTTTATATACAAAGTAGTTTGCAGATATCCATGACTGTACTTACAGCCTCAGTAACATCTGTAAAATGTGCCTGTAAATGCATGTATTTAAACCTGAAAATCCATTTAACAGATTCACTTAATCCACATGTCCTTAAAGCAATATCAATACATACTACAGCATTGCCTCAGATCGTGAAGCCTGCATTGTAGAAACAGATCTGAGATGCTCTTTACTAATGAAGATATTAAATGGGGTTGGAAGGACGTTGGGAGGGCAGGGAATTCCATTTCCATAAGTGGTGTTTTAAGTTGTTGATTTCTTGAAAGTACACCTCATATAAATAAATATGTAAATATAGATTATTGAGAACTATCAAGTGCCCTGATCTGCTTGATGTACATTGCTTTTCATTTCCGATCACATTATTTGTATTCTGCATCTTCAGACTTAGTTGAAGAGTAAAATTATTCAAGCAAATTTGAATCACTGCAACTCAGCCATCCTCAAACGTAAGTAAAATAAACACTTTTCACCTTTTAAACCCTGACCTCTGTTATTTGGCATGGGGATACTCACTAGGTCAGAGTTACGCCTTTCAGCATGTGATTAAAACTTGCACTTTGTCCACATCCATGGATTTTGCAATACAATCCTTTAGCAATCCAGCAACATTTCTGCCTTTGTTAGTGCAGGCATTGCTTAGGAAAGTTCCTGTGCAAAACTGCTGTTGCCTGACCCCAAATCCTTTGAAAACTACAGAAAGATATCCAAGGGCTTGAGCTGTGAACTACTCCAGCACATGTAAAGTCTGAGCTGCAGCAGGTGAAGCTGAAGGCAGACACTGGCAGGAGATGACAGCAGGGCAGGAGATGGCAGTGTGGCAGATGCCAACAGGCACCCAGGGTGATTACAGCTGTGGCCTGAAACCTGCTTTAATTAGCACAAGCGGCAGGGTGGGAAGTGCCCCTTTGCAGACAGACTCACATGGATCACTTGTTTGCATTTAATTCATTTTTTAATCTTTTTCTTTCTCAATGAAATCAGCTCGATGTTTCCAATAGTCCCTGTATCTGTGGCTTCTGTGAAGATGTATGAGGAAAGAAACAGGATCTCAAAGGAAAATGCCTTTTTTTCGATATGATCCTGACCTATGGTTATGCATCAAACAAGATGGGGCTTTTGCATCACACATGAAAGAACAGGAAATTCTGCATAACCCTCCACTAATTAAAAGCTCATTAGGTCTCCAAGATGAACGTCTCACTTAACAGCCAGGAAACCATGACCTTAGCACTCCTGCCACCCAGGCGCAGTGAGGCAGTGAGAATGCGAATGTGCAAACAGCGATGGGCATGGGCTGAGAAAGCAGAACAGCAATGGACACAGAGCCTGGGGGGGGGCTGAGTGGCAGGTTCCACCCGGGAAAACAGGACCCAACCTGCCAAAAAAGTCACATCTCCTGACCTTGCTCTGAGCCAGGCTGGGCCCAAGGCAGGGGGAAGGGACAACTCTCTGCGGGGAGCACCCTCTGCAGTGACAACTGTCCATGTGGAGCCACTACAGTCAGGGCTAAGCTTACAGTTAGAGGTCCCGTGTAGAGTTGTCTCTGCTGAGAGCTGTCCCTGTCGGGAGCTGCCCCATGGAGAGCTGTCCCCACCGAGAACTGTCCCCACCGAGAACTGTCCCCATGGAGTCAACCACCCAAAGTTGTCCCAGACCCCACGGCAGCACGAAGGCCGGCGGAGGCTGCAAAACAAACATCTCTATTATTATTTGAAAAGGATTCCTAGTGACGAAGCAGTGTTTTTAGGAACGGGGAATGAATCCAGCCTGGAGAAGGCTCTGGGGAGACCTTATAGCAGCCTTCCAGCACCTAAAGGGGCTGCAGGAAAGTTGGGGATGGACTCTTTATCAGGGAGAACGGGGACAGGACGATGGGGAGCTGTTTGAAGCTGAAAGAGGGGGGACTTAGATCAGATATTAGGAAGAAAAGTTTTCCTGTGGGGGTGCTGAGACACTGGCGCCAGGTTTCCCAGAGACACCCCGCCGAGGCAGCACGCGGGGGAGGTGGCTCCGCTCCCGCTGAGGCGGCGCACGGGGGGCGGGGCCCGCGCTGTGACGCGAGAGCGCGGCCAACATGGAGGCGGGGCGGCGGCTGAGCCCTCCCGCCTTCTTCCGTCTCCGCCCTCCCGCCCCCATCGCTCCTCGCGCGCGGGGGGCGGCCCCGGCCCGGCGGGGGATGGCGGCGACGGGCCCTCCGCGGCTCCCGTGGCCGCGGCTGGGCCCGCGGCTGCGCGCGGGGCTGGAGGTCGCGCTGCGGGTCCCCAGCCTCTTCCTCATCGACGCCATCTTCAACGCGGCCCCGCTGCCGGGGGGCTCCCCGGGCGCCGCGCTCCTGGCCGTGCTGCTGCGGCTGCTGGGTGAGAGACCTGCGCTCTCCGCTGATCCCCCCGTCACCCTCCTCTCGCCGCTGTCCCCTCGGTGCCCCCCTTCTCGCCGCGGTGCCCCCCTCTCTCGCCGCTGTCCCCTCGGTTCTCCTCCCCACCCCGCTGTTCCCTGTCTCCCCCCGGTGCCCCCCCTTCTCGCCGCTGTCCCCCCGGTGCCCCCCCCCTTCTCGCCGTTGTGCCCTTGGTTCTTCCCCCCCACGCTGTCCCCTGTTTCCCCCCGTTCCCCTCCTCTCCCCGCTGTTCCCCCCGTCTCCCCGCCCCGTCCCCGCTGTCCCCTGGTGCCTCCTCTCCGCCGCGCTGGGCTCCCCGCTCTCGCCCTGCACGCGGCGGGGAAACCGGGGCTGTGGAGCGATCTTGGGGTTCCGTAGCGCGGGTTCTCCCTGAAATACGCTGCTAAACCCTCATGTTAGGAACGGCGGTGCAGAAATGCTGGGTTTTAAATTGGAAGACGGAAGGTTTAGGTTAGGCTTTAGGAAGAAATTCTTGAAGCCGAGGCTGGTGAGGCACTGGCACAGGTCGCCCAGGGAAGTTGTGGCTGCCCCGTCCCCGCAGGGTTCGAGGCCAGGCTCGGTGTTGCCTTGAGGAGTCGCCTGGTCTGGTGGGAGATGTCCGTGCCCATGGCAGGGGATTTGGAACTGGTGATCTTTAAGGTCCCTTCCAACCCAAACAATTCGATGATTCTGTTGTAATTGGGTTCTCGAATGAAAGAGAAATCTTTTGAAACTTGGGGTGGTTATCTCTAATCTCTTTTTCTCCCTTGAGTGAAGGCTGAAAGTCACTGGTGTAACTGAGTGGCACTGTGTTTGGAATCACTAGTGATGGAGGGTCCTCGCGTAGCCTCCGCCCTGCTCTGCTCATGCTGTTTGGGGGATGCTGTGCCCTGAGTCGCACCTGGGAACCCTCGCAGGAAGGAAGGGAGATCCACCACGAGGCATGCGTGACACTAGTTTTTTTTTGGTTTGTTAGATGTTTACGGTCCTAAAAAAAGGAAGGAAATGGGAGGTATGGCTGCTGGGGTAGGAGGCTGAGAAGCATGGTTAATGATCACTCTGAAGCGTGTGGTATTTGGATTAACAGAATAAGGTGTTTTTAAGGGTTGCATTTATATGGTCAGTTTTCTGGAGGGTTTTAGGAGGAAGTTGTTAGGTAATCCCTGCCTCCTGCAGAAGAGTTTGGGAACAGTTTATGCCAAGAGACTTATCTTGTGCTTTGATGTAAGTGTCTTGGCTTTTCAAAATTGAAGAAAAAATAAACATGATGTTAAAGACCTTTCACGTGGTTCAGACAAGAGTGTGCTTTTGTGTCTGTTTTTTTCCTTACCTGAATTTAAGGATTACAGGGTTGGTAATTTGCTGTTGTTAGGATAAACCAAAATATTCGTATTTGGTAATTTTGTATTTAAATAGCAGGGAATTTGCCCTTTCAGTTACCATTTGTAGGCTTTGAAAGACTGATACAGATTTTCCCTGTAGCACAATGCTCTTTGGCTTTGGATAAAGGCACCACTTGTCCTCTCTCGTTTCAAAGGCTGTAGCTTTGGAGAGACTTGATAGCTGTCAGGGTGATGTTGAATAGTTCTGAAGTGTTCTGTGAGTACTACGTTCCTCAAGCACGCTAATCGAGATCTGTGCAATTTGTAAAGTTTTGCTGCAGAATTCCATGGTCTGATTGTTCCATCACTTGTTTTTTTCTACAAGTACTTTGGGTTACACACAGCACAGAACAAAGTTCTGCAACCAGAGCATGATTTCCTTAATCTTTTTCATTAACATGGCTTTATCTCCCACACAATATTTATATTTCGTAACATTTTAATATGGGGTTTTTTAAGTGTCTGGGTTCCAGCAGAACCACTGCCCCCTGAGAGTGTGACATTTGCTCTTCCTTCAGCCCAGCAGTTACACCTCAGCAAGGAGACTGGTTTTTGAGAGAGTTACTATAAATACTGTAGTATGTCTGTAGAATGATGTGGAAGACAAGCATAATGGCACATGATAATTAGATTCAATTAAAAAAATACTTATGCATAAAGGAAATTGAACTCTGCACTGACTGAAAATCACATCCTAGGCAGTGTGTTGCTATAAACATGTTGACATTGCAGGAGTCAAGGGAAAATATGAAGGATTTGTTGTAACACAAGAAATTATTTTAAAAGTAAATAGTGTGGTTTGATAAAATGTGCTGGAGACAGGTGGTGATGGGCTGGCATAGGTAGGAACAGTAAAGGCAAGCAGCAATATGTACAGAAATGTGGGGCATCTCCTAAAAGGAAGAACTGCAATGCTTCCTGCCAGAGGGATAACGGAAAAGATTTAGTGCTGGGTGAACATCTTGCAGGACAGGGGGAAGCCTCATGATGTGCAAACAATTGAGTGACAGAAATGGAGATGGAAGGTGAGGAGTCCTCATCTCCCCTTCTTAGATTTGAGTTACCTCCTGTGGCTTTCCAAGATTCCTTTCGGGGGCCTTGACTTTTCCAAAATGCTTCAGCTGTTTTCAGTCCCTCTCCAGAGGAACCAGTAGGTCTGGCTTTTCTGTTGGCTCGTTGTTGTACTGTTTTTAGGGATGTGTCTCATGGGTGAAACATTGGTGGTTTTGGATGACTTACAGTGTCTAAACACAGGCCTGTTACTGCAACTGCAAGGAGGAGAGAGTTCCAGAGCAGCCTGCTTAGTGCAAAATGCATCTCATTTGGCTCAAATGATCAGGATTATGGAAACAATGAGCTTGTTACAGGCATTTGAGCCTTTTCTGTGACTTATGAGAAAAGACAGAGGGCACAAACCTGTTAGCAGCATTCATTCTCCCACAGGTGTTTGTGGAAGGAGATGTCATGGAAAGGCAATCCTGTTATCAAGCTTATTTAGAAATGAGGTGCTGTACGTAGTGAATGTTGAGCTTTTAATGAAAGAACTGAGCTATGATAGGAAGCACTTCATTGGAACAGTGATGAGGGTTTTCCTCAGTCCACTTCACAAGGTTACTGGGTTAATGATTAGTTAAGGAGAACGTGTTTATATCAGCTAGTGCTGCTGGCAAAGAACACCTGTAAGATGCATTAATAACTTGTCCTGTAGTCTGCCTTTTGCTGTTGAGTCATATTGACCCTCTTTCTTCTTACTCGGTCCTCTGGGGTAGAGCTGTTTTCTGTGGGGTTATTGTTTTCACTACTGATGGAATCAAATACTAGTTCTTAGCAAAGTGGTTTTTATTCCACTGATCAAGATACCAGTATTTAAAATATATATATATGGTTTTTTAAGCACTCGATTATGGAGGATTTGGAGCAATCTAAAATACGATTGTCAGAAAAGACTGATGCTGTCCTCCAGCCGAAAGAGGATTACTTGCAATTTCATTAGTTTTAATACAGAGATTGAAAGAGATTTGCAATCAAACAGAAGTTGTAGACATTGAAATCTCTCCAGACTGGTATGGATGAGAAAGTGGGTGCATAGACTGGAAGCTGCTTGAGGAGTTCAAAGGAAAGGCAGTGTGTGTCCTGAAGAAAAAGAAAAAAAAAATGAAGGAAATGGCTCTAGTAATAAGTGCCATTTAATTTGACACTTGATAGGGTAGAGCCTTACCTTTGTAGAGTTTTGGATTCTGTGTTCAAAAGCTTTGTACTGTGGAAGGTCTCTGTGAGACTTGTGCAAACTGGTGCCTCATAGAAAAGAAAGCAAACTGGAAGAAGTGTGCTGTCCCCTCACTAAACTGCAGCATTTTTCACTTTCCCCATTAAGCGGTTTACCCGAGCTGTTCTGGTGACTGTTACCATTAGTACTCTGGCTTGGACACATAGTTGCGTGCTTTGCTCAAGTGAATTAGGGGACGTAATAAGGATAAATGCAACCTTTACTAACCTTGCCTGTAAAGGTGATGCTGTGTCTGGTAGCTGTTTTCTGCTTTTAGAATTTCCCTGCCTTTAGATTTCAGGAGTGAGGCTAAAAGGCTGGGAGTTGTCACTGCTGTACTCTGTAACTGCAGATGAACTCAACAGTAATTGTGACTTAATGCTTGCGTTGGCTTTGCATCGCAGCCGCAATGCACCGATATATTGAATGCAGAGATTAGGGCATCCTCCTGTCTCATCTCTGGAAAGGACACAAGTAGCAATGTAATGTTACAAGTGACTAATTGGAAGCCATATAAATGTAGCTCCAAAGTTAACATGTTAAAATCTGTTTTCGAATTTCTGCTCAGAATAAATTATTTCCATCTGTTTTTAGGTGTCTTTGTATCCAGTGTTGTTCTGGTCTTACAACAGCGAGCACTTTTCAAGTTTTATATGATCGCCTCGGCATTTCTGCTGGCTGCCACTTCAGTGTTGGTGAATTACTATGCCTCTTTGCACATAAACTTCTACAGTGCCTACTACACAGCTGCATTTGGAATTCAGATCTTCCCTCATAAAGGACCTTCGTTATGGATGGCACTTTCCATCCTTCAGCTCACCTTTGGAATCGGATATGTTACATTGCTGAATGTGCAGTCCATATACTCTCAGCTCATCATTCTGGACATACTGATTCCTGTGATCGGCTTGGTTGTTGAATTACCTTTAAATGTCCGCAAAATGCTAGTTATTATTTCAGGCCTAGTTCTGACACTAAATACCACAGCCATTTTAGTTACGAAGATTAAATGGTTCTACTATTCAGTGCGGTATGTTTATCTGCTGGTGAGGCACATGTATCGCATTTATGGATTACAGCTGCTGATGGAAGATACATGGAAAAGGATTCGTTTTCCAGCTGTACTGCGTGTCTTCTGGCTAACGAGACTTACAGCACAAGCTGTGGTATTAACCTATGTTGTAAAGATGGCTGAAACTAATACAGAAGAAAAATTCTTCTTGATATCATGGGATAACTGCTGGGAACTGATTTGCAGTCTGATCATCAGCGGGTGTGACTCGACTCTAACTGTGTTAGGCATGAGTGCTGTCATTTCCTCAATAGCGCATTATTTGGGACTTGGTATCTTGGCGTTCATTGGATCAACTGATGAGGATGACAAAAGGCTTGGTTTTGTAGCACCCGTCTTATTTTTCATTTTGGCTCTACAGACTGGTTTAAGCGGACTGAAACCAGAAGAACGATTAGTTCGCCTGAGTCGAAACATGTGCCTTTTGTTGACTGCAGTCCTGCATTTTATCCATGGAATGACAGACCCTGTGCTGATGTCTCTCAGTGCCTCCCATGTGTCATCATTTCGCAGACACTTCCCTGTACTGTTTGTTTCCGCTTGCCTTTTCATCCTTCCAGTTCTGCTCAGTTACATCCTCTGGCACCACTATGCACTAAATACTTGGCTTTTTGCAGTTACAGCATTCTGTGTAGAGCTTTGCCTAAAAGTAATAGTTTCCATCACTGTTTATATATTGTTTATGATTGACGGCTACTATAATGTGCTATGGGAAAAACTTGATGATTATGTCTATTACGTTCGTTCAACTGGCAATATTATTGAGTTTATATTTGGAGTGATTATGTTTGGCAACGGAGCTTACACCATGGTTTTTGAATCGGGAAGCAAGATTCGTGCTTGTATGATGTGTCTCCACGCGTACTTCAACATCTACTTGCAAGCAAAGAATGGCTGGAAGACTTTTATAAATCGCCGTACTGCTGTTAAGAAAATCAACTCGCTTCCAGAAGTGAAAGGAAGTCGGTTACATGAAATAGATGATGTCTGTGCAATCTGCTACCATGAGTTCACCACCTCTGCTCGCATTACTCCATGCAACCATTACTTTCATGCACTTTGTCTTCGGAAGTGGCTGTACATTCAGGACACTTGCCCGATGTGCCATCAGAAAGTGTATATTGAGGACAAGGAAAATGCCAACGTGTCTAACAACAATGGGTTTGTGGCACCAAATGAAAATCCTGTACAAGTTGCAGAAGCTGCTGCTGATGCTGAAAATGAATTAAATGAAGATAACGACAGTTCTGATAGTGATGAGGAGGATGATTGCGTGGCACCGCACTTGAATGAGCCTCTTAATGTTGACTCTGACTCTCTTGGTGATTAAAATGCCCTTTACTAAGCCGTGAGGTATTTGTTTAAGATTGACTTCAACAGAAGGAAAGTATCACTTGTAGTTATTGTACTTAAGCACAACGGCAGTATCTCAGTGTTGAGTCTGTGAATGGTGGTCGTTTACTGTGGTGTGTGCTACTGTAAATATACCTCTAATTTTTGCTGGTCTCTTTCATGACCACCTTAAAATTATGTACATTATTGTACATGGAATAAAATGTTTTCACATGTTTTTAAGATGGTTGGGAAAACACTCTTTAATTGATGTGGTGATAATGCTGTGCCAAAGACTGTATACCAGTAACCCCCGATCAATGAGTTCTGGATGCAAATGAAAATACTGGTGAAAACAGACTGTTCAGTGGGTCAAATCAGAAATTAAAAGCCTGAACCAAAGCAGCTTTACTTACACATTCAGTATAGGCAGAGCTTTTTTTGCTAAAAAACTAGTGAGTTGTGTTTCTAAAAATGTAGGTTGGTAGACTTAACGTTACAGCATTTGCGTATGTGGAACAAAAGACAAAACTGCTAAGCTTTCCAATAAAGTAGTAAAGCATGGCATGATGTGTTAAACACTTCTGAATTGCCAGTAGCAGCATAAAGCACTCAACATGTGAACTCAGGAGCCTGGTGTTCATCTCGTGACGCATACAGGTATTCACAAGAGTCGCTGGCTTGGGCTGCCCTTGCAATTGATCCTGAATCTTGAGAGAAGGGAAAGAGGGGTGAGAAACTGCACAAATGCAGACAACCTTTTCAAAAGCAGCTTTAATCGTGTACTAAAAAACCCACTACATATTGGTTTCCATTGATGAGAACTTGCAGATAATATAGTTTTTAAGTTTTTGCAATATATTTACTAAAGTTATGCTGAATAAATGTAAAAAAACCAACTTTATTTATTTGGAAAGAAGACTTTAATAGTGTTGTTATATAAAGTATTGGCCAACTCGAGTGGGTCTTCTTCTCTTACTGCCGCCATTATTTCCAGTATTTGACTGAAAAAGATTGATATTATAAGACTGAAATTTAGTACTGAATATACTCCAGATTGCTGCATGCGTGTGTACAAGTCAGTAAGATTAACCTGGAATAAAAACCTCTGCTGAAAACAACAGGGCAAGGTGCTCAGATATGCAAATAGCTTCACTTTTAAGTCGCTAACTGCCTTTCCCTTTACACCGAACACTGGTTGCTCACTGGTACAGATTCATCTTTGGTCTTTTGACTCTTGTTTGGAGGAAATTAAAGAGCTTTCTGTTTCAAAGGAAGTGTAATTTTCTGGGTGTCTTTATCAATTATCTTCATTTTTCAGACTGAAATTCGTTACCCTTTCAGGGGTAAAGCTGCACCATGAATAAACTTGTCTATGGCAAAGCTGAAATTCCATATACAGCCTTGTCTAAGACTACAGCTGCCAAAGTAACTTACTTCTACTTCCCTGTTCTCTAGATTAGTTGTGATTAACACATTAAGATATTTGCAGCAAATGTTAAATGAGGAATATTATGGGGCCCATAGCCTTGATATAAGCCAGGAAAAGGAGGCAAAAGAAATGGGATGAATAATATTAATACTAAGTAACAGAAAACCAAGCCACAGTCTCGGTTAGTAGAGTTTGGTGGTTTTGAATCATGCCTCTTAACTTATGCAGTAGCTAAACCATGTTTTTAAGGAAGACATAGTTAGAAAAGTTGCTCTTCACAATTACTGGAATGCAAATATTTTCCCAGATGCAGAATTAGCCCATTTCATGACCATTCCTGTGCTTTGGGGATGTTCAAGGTGAGATTGGGCCTACAGAGAAACAAGGAACAAATACCAAAGAAGTTCATCCTTGAAGACTTGCTAGGACTTACATCTCTATACCCACTTGGAGGCAGAAGGATGCTACAGGTGACTGAAACCCTGTTCATTAAATCCCCAAAGGCAGAAAAAAAAAAGCCCCTCCAAAGGGAAAATAAATAGAAGACAGAAATATCACCATCAAAATGGAAAGCTGTCCAGCACCACTAAAAAAAGAAGAGTGGAAAATTCCTCCTGCCAGCTGAGCTGTGTTAACCAGCACATACACCCTAAATACTGACTGTACCTCACGGCCTGGGGCTACCTTTCCCATCACACCTTGCTGCTTAAGAAGTCAAAAATTATAAACTCTCTGTTGTCATACTTCATTTTTCTAAGGTTTAAGAGGTTCTCAGGTTCTTAATCTGCAATTAGTAGAGTTTATAATGAATGTTTTAAAGGGACAGTGATTTCTAAAATAAGGTTGAACTAAACAAGATCTTTTTTTATAAAAAGAAACTTGACTGATTTTTTCCATCTTTCCTGTGTAGTGTTTTAAATCACAGTAGAGTAGCGCACTTACATTATATGGCAGGGTTCATTTCTGTCCTTCAAGCAGTGCCCTATTTCCCATTTCTTTTTTGTAGGAAATATAGTTTTAACATATTTTGATCCAGCATGAGTATTTTTCACTCCACACCAAGGAGCATCTAGTTTCATGTTAAAAAAAAGAAAAAAAGTTAAGAGCATGCACTCATTTGAGAACAGTATGAGATCATTTAATTAACTGCTTCCACACATAAAAGTTCTGCCAATCTCTTTCTAGCACCGACTTCCAATTGAAAATTGAATTTAAGAGATTTGGGCAATTTAAGATCTTCACTATCTTTAAATTTTTCATACTGTTACCTTCGAGTACTCGGCACTGATCTAGCACGGCCTCTGCCATGACAGAGATAGCTGGATACTGCATGTATTCCACAGAAACGTCCTATACATTTGAACTGGTCTGTACCTCATGTGCAACTAAACCTAAGATTGAAGCAGTTTGTGGGATTGTGACTCAGAAATTAAAATAAGTACTGTATTTATAACTGCCAGTTATTGATGACTCAAATAAACATTAAAAAAAACCAGGCACCCCTAGATAGCGATTTTAATTGACTGCTCATTAGGCAGAGAGGAGAATTCAAGTGTTCTGCCACTTTATTCCATTTAGGAAACAGTTGTTTCCAAATGCTGTTCCCGCTGCCAGTGGCAAGATAAGAGCCGTTGCCTTGTGTCCAGCACACCTCTGGCACGCTGTATTTTAAAAGATATTCAGCAGGACTCTGGTACATTTAAAAATCCAGGTCCGTCAAGTTGTCCTTTTCATCTTCCCCTGCGATGTCAAGCTGATGCTCAGCTTATTCCTTCCAGTAGAAGGCTGTAAAGGAGCTTGTGAACTGCTTTTTAAAGTGGAGAAACAGCCAGTCCTGCTCTGAATTCCATAGGCCTTGATTCTGCCTCACTGTTGCTCTATGAGCAAACTTCATCACCCTATAGTGTTTAAGTCATGAATTTACTAAAATACAAAATCTTACCAGTCTCTATCATTAATCGTTCACTAGGAATTGATTGCAGCGTCTCCAAGTTGGCCTCTGTTTTCAACGAGCTAGAAAATCAGAATTTGGTTAAAAACATAAGCGTATAAAAAAGTAATTACTTTGCCCATTGAAATGTTTTGCAGCAAAGGCAGTTTCCTACCTAATTTCATTAGAGTAAAATTTGCTTCATTTTTCAAAAGTGCTGCCTGTAATTTCAAACCTTGCAGGAAACAATGAATCTTGAGAGGCAGTCAGTGAAGCCCAGAGAGCAGCAGAACCCCTGTCTGCAGTGCCCTTGCTTGCGTGGCCCACGCAGCCTCCAGAGCGGCGCTGCTGGCTTCAGGCCAGTGACTGCTGAGAATTCCGACTGCAGATGAGGCTGCTCAGGTTATGTTTGCATCACTCTCGGATTTGATGACATGGCTGCTTAAAATGATACTGGTTTTTAAACCCTTTTCAGGAGGACGGCTGCCACGTTCAACAGCCGTATTTATTCACAAACAAGGATTGATCTGAGCGTAGTAGAACAGACCCAAGACTCAATTCAGTGTGAGTTAAGAACTCTATGGCTAACAGACTAATGAGTGCAATTCTATATCTGTCAGATGACTAAGAGTCTAGTGAGCTTTGAAAACTTGACCTCATCGTTTAAAAGAAAACAATTAGGTCACTATAGCTGACATTTTTAAAGCAGTGTTATTACTTGTAAAGAACTTACCAGCCATTTATTCCAATATAAAGATCCAAATCTAATATAGAGGCTGCTTCTTCATTTGTGCCATCAAAAGAATGTACCTAGAACATACATAAACATAGATGCCCACAGATATAAAAATATATTTACTTCATTTAAAACTCCAATCATTTAAAAGTACGCATTTGGTTTTATTTGCATTTATTTAAATGCCTTTGATAATGTGCATTACACATCAATACAAACATAAAGATGGGACATAGCCCAACTGATTCTGAATTCAAACTTCAGGCTTAAGTCGATCGAAAACTGCAATGAAAGTGGTTACTTTGTTTTATTAGCAATAAATGTCTGTAGAAAAGGCCTGTTCAGCGATGCTGCTTTTGGCCCAGGAACTTCCTACAGCCGATAGCTGGGAGACCATCCATGGGCAGCAATCCTGTGCAGGCTGAATTTCTACTTTCTTTCCTCAGTATTCCCTACAGGGCACTGTCAGGGATATAATAAGAGCCATGTTGTGTTTTCCAAAGACTATTACACTGTAACTAGAGAGACAGTCTGTTTGGACATCCCAGGGACTAAAGAGCCAAGCAGCTTCTCAGCTCAAGTGGAGTAAACAGACCATCTCCTTCCCCATGTGGGAGGGGGACAGTCCATTGCCGCGGGACTCTGCTCGTTTCTCTGCTTGTTACCAGTTTTGCAGAAAGGAGAAAGGAAGGAAGGAGAGACTGTGCAGAATTATGTAAGAGCACAACATGCAAAGCACTGATGCAGAGGAAGGTTTTTGCGGTAACAAAGGGAAAACCTGGGGACTGAGATATTGTTGTAGGAGGCGTGGTCTGACATTAGCGGGACAGAATAATGCAAGCATTTATTACTTCTAGAAAACGCTGCCATAATGGAAACCTGAAAGAGGGTTGCTAAACTTTCATAGTCATTTCATCCCAAGTTTTTCCTGTTATGCTTTTGAATTAAAATGCGTGATCCAAATATCTAAAGACATAAAGCAATCAAAAGTTACATCTGGATCTAATTTGAAAATGATGTTTAGCGTCAGAAGCAAATGTTTGAGGTTACGGCTTCCACTGGGAACATGCATCTAAATTATCTGTGGTCTGAATGTACCGCAGTTACAGACCCTGAAGAACTGGGAAAAGGTCAGTGTCAATTATAAGGTGCTTAAACTGTCCTTCTGAAGGGACAAGAAAAACTGCTCATGTCAGCTGTAGAGCTTTTTCTCAGCCTATCTTCTTACTCTGCAAAATAATTTTGAATAAGCAATGAAAATAAAAATAATAGAAGGGCCTAGAAAACACTTATTAATAACAACTTAAATCACATTTTACAAAGCCTGCCCAGATTCCATGATAAACAAAAAGTTGCATATTAAGCCATGACAGTCACACACATGTGTGTAAAAAGGAACGTTGCACTGGAGCCCGTACTTACCACCCCTCCTACAAATCTATCTCGGTTTCTTCTTAGTATGTCTGTGAAGCAAAACAAATAAAAATGTAAGACAGCTTTATAACAGACAAAGGTGAAAGAGTCAGGTTTCCAAATTTTTCATATTCAGAGTTTGCTCTAAATATGAAATTCTCAAATAAAACCCACCTAAAAATTCAGCATGTGAGTTTCTACAGTGGAGAAACATGGGCAGTTGTGTCTGTTCTGACAGGTCAAATTGTTTTTCAAAATACCTGTAAAATAAAAATCACCTTTAAACCAGAAACTCAATGCAAGAGCAATTAAAGACAGTTGAAGAGATTTTTTTCAGTGCTTATGCGCTTTTGTCCTCCAGAACTAAAGACGGAATGAAAGCAAAAGCTCCTATTTGTGCAAGAATGTCAAAGGAACTCTTTCCCAGGGTATATTCACATAGCAGTGCTCGATGCTGCAAGACAGACAAGAAGCAGCCAAGAGCACCAGTACAGAGGAATATGCACATACTTATGCTAAGCACATGCTCTTGTGTAGTGTGGGTGTTGGAGTTTGGTTTTATTTATTTATTTTTAATGAAAGAGGAACTGACTGGTCTTTCCACAAAGTTTTGAAACATCAGGAATGGGAAGTGCGGATGATGTGGAGACCATTATTTCAAGAAGCGCTTGTAAATGTGGTGAGGGCGAGTGAGGGAACACGACGCAGTTCTACAGCCCCAAATGACCAAAACTGCATTGGAGCTGGCTGGCCTGTAATGTATAATAACAGTCCAGAGTTTGTGTTTGCTCTTCCATGAAGGTCGGTCTTCCCTCTCGTGGGGTGGAACAGGTACTGATATTGGAGATCTTACTTCTGCACCCTTCTGCCTAATGTCTTCACTTTTTCAAAGTCTTCCACTGTTTTCTCTCCTCTCCTTTGTGTGCCTGCACCCTTTCCTTTCCACTCCTTTTTATCCCTCTTCTACCTTCTACTCCTAGTATTCCCTTTGAAGGAGCGGTAACAGCGAGACAGTGAGACATCAAAACGTGTGCAGAGGGAAGGTGACCAGGTAGTGCTGTTTCCAAAGGATACCAGTTAGCACTGAACTAACCTGCCTCTTGTCAGTCACAGCTAGTTCTGAGCCCCAGAGCATTGTCATTCCCCACTGCTGCCGGCCACACTACGCCCAGGCACACAAATCACCAGCGCTCGGGAAACATGGTGAGGAACTTATGCATGGCAGAGGGCCAGCAGCCTATAGGTGACTCAGTATCCATATATTGAGGAGGACAACACTGCCTGCCCCAATAGGCTGGGGGCATATGCACAGATGGGATTTCTTTAGGTCCTGCTGTTCAGTCCATGGCTCCGGGGCATTCCCATCACTAGATATTAGGAACATTTCAAAGGCAAACTTCCGTGTCCGCATACTCCTGAGCAGGATTCACCTGCCAGTCAGGAGAAACTGGCAGCAAACCATTACATGTTCCTAAAAAGGGCAGTGCAACTGCCCATTTCATTTTGTGCAATTTTCACTATTTTAATTATATTACAGGTTACCTTCCCTGTTTATCAGTGCAGATCTTTGAGATAAAACAAGTGGAAAAGAAACAGGATGTAATGTTAAAAATGGACATGAAAATTCAGAAGATGAGACTGCTGAAGTTAAAAAATAGAATCTCCTGTAGCTCAAGCCAGAGCACATCCACTTTGAATTGTGTTTGCAGCCTAGATGCTGTGCTTAGTTTAGCTTGTTTGACTAAAATACATTTAACTGCAACTATACCTACAATTGTTTAATTTTTGGTGGGGTTTATTTTTTGAACAGAATATTTGTTTCATCAGGAAATGAGGTTTTAGAGACTGAGCTGCAAATAAGCCCCCTATGTAACCTCCTGCCAATTCCAATTTAATTTTGAGAAGCGCAGTGATCTTGGAAGTACAAAGTTTAGTGCCTCTACAAAGGGAAAGGCAACTTGAGCTTCTTCCATTCCTAGCAAGAATGAAGCCCAACATATGCTGCTGCTTGCCCTGTCAAAGAGAAAGGGGAGGTGAATAGGGAAGTTCTTGGAGAGAAAAAAAGAAAAAAAAGGAAAAAAAAAAGAAATGCAAAGAGGGGAAAGAAAAAAAGAAAGGAAAGGAAAAGAGGAAACCTTGGAAATGTATGAAGAAACCAGACATACAGTGATCAGAATGGTAACAAAATAAGTCAATGGGAAACTAAGCCTTACTGGTTCCAGTGCTGAAGGAACAACCTTTTTCTTCAGGCGACCAGACCCTCATTCAGTAGATGCTGGTTCTATGTTGTTTCTCAATAAGGAAGTTTGAAAATAGTTCTGCACAGTTGTTTGCAGGTTTAATTTTGACCATGAAGATCAGGTACTGTGGTATTTTTCAGGTTTGGGATCAAGACACTAAAGGAGCTGAAGCAAACTGGCCTTGCTGAGGTAAACTATCCCTAAACAATTCTGGATTCACATACGAACAACAGCGCGTGTGATTTTATTCACCCCTTCCACTTTGTTTAGGAAAACGCCTCCTTCCATGTCTTTAAGCCCCACAAACCCCTCCCAGTATCACAGCAGAACTGAAACTTCTATATACTTATCAATCCATTTATAATGTGACCTTAATGGTAATATGAAGGCAGTACCTTCAGCTCACAGCCATTCAAATCACCAACTTCTGTTGGAAAAATTATGGGAATGGAGAAAAATTCTAACAAAAAAAATAGTTCTTAGGGCTGCTTCAACAAAGGAATTTCATCTTCACTAGCTCCTCATCGTTATTAGCTTCTCAAACCAATAAAAGGATAAAAAAAAATATTCATTTTCTACAGATTAAAATTATCCAAAAGAAAACACAACATAACAACAAAGAAAATAATGATTAAACATTAAATAAAACAGAGGTCATGCTCAGATACAACCTACTGGGAAACTGCCATACTTCACTTCCCCAGTGCAGCTCTGCAGCTGCTTGCTGGCTATCCCAGTGACTGCAGCACCACCTGAACTGCAGATCAGCTGAACACTGGTGACATCCATCTGTGCATTTTGCAATTTGCCTTCCTTTTCCTCTTAGTTCATTTATAAAGCAAACATTGAACATTAATTTGAAGATCTCATCATCCACTCTGCTAAAGCTCATGAAAGCCAGACTGTATCCAAGTCCATAGCATTCAATCAGCAGAAATGAATCCTGACCATGTTTCACAACAGCTTGAAGGATGAACAGCATTTAGAAAATACAGAATTTACAAACACAATGTTTGCAGGCATCTTGTCACTGAGGCTCAAAATATTTCTTCATCCGCTCCTATTTCATCCTTTCTGTCCTTTTCATCAATTACCTCCTTCCAACTGCAATTTCCAGGAAGGGCTCCCAAGGAGCCCATGGAAATTAGATATATGCATTTCATAGATTCATTGAAGTAAAAGACTTGCTGTCATTATCAACCTTAATTAGACGGGACTCACCCATTGCTTTAAAAGGGATCTCTGCTCCACCCTGTCACCTCTTTCCTCACAACCCAATTTCAGTGCACTTGATTAGAAGTTCTTCACTACAGGTCTCCAGCTGCAGTCCACCAGATAAGGGAAATCAGATACATTTTTCTTCTCCCAGTATCATCAAGGTAGTAAGTATGTTAAAATAAGATACATCGCTAGTAGTTTAGTTTGCCTCAGGAAAGAAATAGGTTACACTCCAAGGTTTGCTTTGCAGAACTGTACATGGAATTCTACCAGGAAAAAAAGTTCTGTCCACTTGGCTGAATATTTTACTGTAGGACTGTGGCATTATGAAGAAATTAACTCTACCTACTGCTAACGTGGGGCTATTACAAAAAACCACAACTAACCAGTGCCCCCCAGTGACTAATTTACAGAGAACACTAATATGCCAAGACAATTCACTAATCACTCACTCATCTTACTTGAATTTTATCACTTAAGATCTTTCAGTCAGTTCCCTCTGTAAATGTAAGTCCTCACTACAGGAAGCAAGCTGATTTCAGGGGCTTTGCGAGCTTCTTTCCATTCAGTGCCTATGCTGCATTTATTAAGTCAAAACACAGATTTCTCCAGCTCCTGAGATCACCTTTTTCATCAGCTCTCAAGTATCTGCTCCCAGCTAACACCTCCTTTAAAAGTTCATTTTTTCCTCTGCTGACACTCAGCCTAATTCTTCTTTCACACTTGGCAGCTACATTACTCGAGTCTCTAAGAGTTCTTGAGTATTAACAAGAATGAACATCTGTTACACCCAGAAATTCCTATGAATTTTACAGGAAAAAAAACAGGCTAAGTCAACACCAGGCAGTTAGAAGAAAATATCCCATTGTACTACTTGAACAGAGGCATCTTTCTTTAAAGTCCCATTTCTGCTAAAAAACAAACAAATAAAAAAAAAAACCCACAAAAAAACCCAAGACCCAACCCTGCAAATTACAGGTTTATACCTGACAAAACGTTACCCGGTAGAACACAAGACAGAAAACACAACTGTACACTGCTACAAGTCAATTAATAGTTATCAGAAGTTTCTTACTTGAGCTGGGTGTCCTTTGGGCAAAATTCTAATCTATCAAAATCTAGAGATAGAAAGAATAAAAAAAGCACTTAGTATTTTAGATTTTTTTATATATGGCTTTAAAAAAAGAGACGTACCATGATAACACTTACCTAAGCCACACTCTCCAACTGCTATTACCTTTGTCTTATTTTTTTCAATCAGATTTTTCAATTCAGATAAATACTGTGCAGGGCTACTCTGCTCAAATTCTCCACAGCGGGTGGGATGACAGCCAACCGTACTGTAAAACATGTCTAAAGCAAGACAGCATTAGAAAGATTTAAGAAAAAAATGAATACAAAAATAGAATTCCTATAAGGCACAGACAGTGTCTGTATCTGGACTTTTATACTGCCCATGATTTTAAAAGAAAAATCCATTTGAGCACCTTTATCTTGGTGATGATATTATTACACTGATATTTTTTGCTTTAACAATATCAGACATTATTTCCAGTGAGTGTATGTGCTTCTTTTTTGTACACAGAACCATGTAGGCTGGAAAATACCTTTAAGATCACGCAGTCCTACTGTAAACCTGACACTGCCCTGTCCACCGTGTTATTCAGTACACTCCAAAACTGCAACTCAGCTTTTCTGGTGGAGCAGCCCTCAACAAATCATAAAACTGTTGAGGCTGGAAAAGACCTCTTGAGATCATCTAGAAATCCACCGTGTTCAAAATGCATCAGGTTATCCTCGGCTGTAAGATTCGCAAACAGCACAATTTCCCTTGCGTGCCTCTGCATCAGCTGTTACAGAATTTCCCAAGCAACATCGAGCCTGATTTACCTAAGCATCTAATCTAGATTTCCTCAATGCCAAAACTAAAATTTCTGTTAAGTGCCTTTATGAAGAATGTAAAAGAATGAGGGGAAGGAAAGATTACATAAGGCCCGGAGCAATGTGAACTAACACTAAAGCTAGTCCTGCTTTGATGGGAGTGAGGAGGTGGATCAGGTTGGACGAGATCACTCCCTCAGGTTTGTTCCAATCTAAATTATTCTGTGGTTTTGTTTGTAAATAGTACTTTATCATGCGGTTTAGTTCAAATATATATTTAAGCAATTAGTGGAAGGATATCTGCCTTTCACAGAAAGAGAGGGAAAGCTAGGAGAACCAGGAAGAGAAAGATAAGTATCACGATCAGCTTGAACAAGACTGTTGAGTAA
Source organism: Clamator glandarius (assembly GCA_033459285.1). NCBI lineage: Eukaryota > Metazoa > Chordata > Aves > Cuculiformes > Cuculidae > Clamator > Clamator glandarius. The sequence continues at coordinate 1,752,771 of JAUNZM010000036.1, read as the reverse complement.
AAAACCAAAAACCCAACAAACCCTATATATTCCACACCACATGAGCAGTCTAGGTTATTTCTAGATGATAGCACTGTAATGAAATTTTTATTCCAGAAATTTCCTGTAATTTGCATTTCAATCTGAAAGTACGAATTACAGGAAAGACTGATTCCTTCCAACACCCAGTGATCTAAAGAGCAACACAGAGAAAATGATACACAATGCTTTTAATCCCATTCTGAAACATAATTTCTCATGTTAATGTGAGACTCTGTAAACATTTCCAGGGACAGGTTCTTTTGAGATTCTTAACTCTGAGAGCAAAGAAGATTATATTTTTTACAATATGAATTTAAAGTGAAAATACCATTTGTCTGTGCCAGCTGCAATGCATCTTTACTGTCCTGTAGACTCCCACCTGTAATCAAAAACTTGGAAGAAGAGAAGTACTGTCAGCAAGAGCATTCTTTGAATATCAAACAGAATTTTTAAGACCTAAGTAAGAATCTAGACAGAGAACATCAGAAGATGATTACTAATGCATGTATGACAAAATTTCATAATTCAGTAACGAACTGCAAGTGCTCTCAGGAACAATTAAATACACTAGGCATGAAAACCTGACTTCTTTCTTTCTTGAGTATATTCTATGCTACGTATCTAAAGCATTAAAGGAGAAAAATATTTCTATTGATGCCAATATTAACTTCATTAGACAATAACTCAAGAAACTTAATTTGCATTTTAAAAATTATATGTAGAAACATTCTCCCTGTCTTACAGGTGGGGAAACTAAAAACTCCCAAAGACCCAAACTAAGACATGAGTAAGTCAGTACATAAGCCAATAAAAAAAGTCTGTATCAGAGTAAGGATTACAAATGTAAGACTTTCTGGCTTTTATCTTTTATTTTTACCTTAAGACCAAAGTTTATCACACAAGAACTGTCGCTTATAGTGTTTTTGAACCACCACTTGCAGGATCTTGCACCCTAGGTCCTAATAAATCATGATTATGTTGCTTTTGGACAACTCTTCTCCCTACACATCCTGTACGTCAGACAGTCAGCACCAAGTCAGACATTTCTCCAGAATGCTCCATTAGATATGGACACATCCCAACAGCATCACCAGAAAAATAAATTACACTGAAATGGGCTCCACGTACACATAGCACAGGCAAAACTGCACAAGACAATACCATAAATCAGCAGCTACATCAGGAAATAGAAGCACTTTCAAATAAACAGACTGAGTTTCTATGCAAGCAGAAACAAACTGGCTTGGAATAGACTTCTGACATTGTACAGGCCAGTAGTAAGAATGAAAACATAGCTAAGTACACAAAACTCCTGAGTTCCATTTCTGGATCCAATGTGTACCCTGAAAAAAGTTATGCAGCCACTCTACTTTTGATCATTAAACAGGAAAATTGCCACTTACTTTCAGAGGGTGGTATAAAGACTAAAATTATACAGCACACGTAAAAGCAGTAAAAGTGACTATAATTCTGTATTTGCAGCACTGTAGTAACTACTCCATTGCTAGTTTTCTTTTTTGTCTCACAGTTTATCTCCCACTCTTTTCAGATGACAGCCTTTCAGCAAACTTCTGAGATTCTAGAGTAGGGTTTATTTATTTATTTCTAATCCACCAGCAAAACAGCTTGTGACAGTGCAGATTGTATTCAATCTGTATTCAATTGTATGCTATTGACCACCTGAGGAACCTGAACATATACAAGTCTATGGGACCAGGTGAGATGCATCCCAGAGTCCTGAGGGAACTGGCCGATGCAGTTGTCAAACCACTCTCCAAGATATTTGAAAGTCATGGCAATCAGGAGAAGTCCCTTCCAGTACCTGAAGGGGGCCTACGAGACAGCTGGGGACTTTTTAAAAGGGCTTGCAGTGAGAGGACCAGGAGAATGGCTTTAAACTGGAGAGAGGCAGATTTAGACTAGACATAAGGAGGAAATTCTCCATGATGAGGGTGGTGAGGCACTGGAATAGGTTGCCCAGGGAAGCTGTAGCTGCCCCATCGCTGGAGGTGTTCAAGGGCAGGCTACATGGGGCTTTGAGCAGCCTGATCTAGCAGGAGGTGTCCCTGCCCCTGGCAGGGGGGTTGGAACTGGATGATCTTTAAGGTCCCTTCCAACCAAAACCATAATTCCATGATTCTATTTTAAATCACATTTTTCTCTTGACAATTTTTTTCAGTTTAGAGAGAGATGCAAGCAGGCTGAACTATAATAACTGAAGGAACATGGTCCAATGCTGAAAATACCGCTTTCAAGCTAAGTTACAAACCTGCTCATGATGATGATGTATTTACTAGCAGACATTCAGATGTCTCAACTGAATTTAGGGGCACTCTCAGTTCTTCTGCAATTACCGGTTTCTTTTACATATAGACATATCTGAAGGATCAGTATCAGGAGAGTCCTTGAGTTTTGATCTGTGCCGTAACTGTTCAGCGACTCAATCAGGATACAAGACGACAGGAGTGGCTGCATAAAACCTACCTAACACGGGCAATTACAGACGTATGAATATTGCAGTTGCGGTAGGTCAGAAGAGCACATTTTCCTGTTGAAACTGTACAACAGAAATTCTATATACATACACATGATAACACTGAACTTAAATAATCAGCATCTAGTGATCTGTTCAAATGAAAGACAATGCTCTCCACAGAATGCTTTTTCATTATGCTACTGAGGAAACTTACTGTGTTTTCCATCACAAGTTCCAGAAACATTTATTTTAATAGCACTAAAAAAAACACAAAGTATTAGAAAGCAGTTTAAACTATTGAAGAAATTTTACTGTAAGAAATTACCTTTTTAACACCAACTTTGACTGCTCTCTCTACCACATCCAAAAAGTCATCTGTGAAAGTTCATAACAATGTCATAACTTAAGGTTTGAACTTAAGGTTTTACAACATAATTTAACTCTTTCCAACTAAAAATCACTTTCATGCAGTGAAAATGCCTCTTGTGAGCAATCTTTAAAACACACTTGATTAATCTTTAGAAGACAATAAAAAAATGCAATAACCAAAGATCCAGTTTACATCCCAGAAGTCAATGGATGTTTCTCACATACTTTAGTAGACTCTGTTTTTACATCGATATCTAAAGATCACGAGAGCAAAAAAGCATCAGTTGTAATTAGTAACTACAATTCAGCAATGCAATAACTTGGTAGTTTATTGTTCATAATTCTCAGATGAGTTTCTTCATCAGAAATTTTCCATTTTGTTCTAGAAGCAGTTACCTGTGTGACAACTTAATAGCAATTCAGCAGAAAAGAATACATTTTACTTAGGACACCTAACTTTATTTGTCACATTTTCTTCTTCAAGCCACAGTAAATAACAAGCATCCAGTTTCTGAAGAGAAAGAAAAAATTCTAACCTCACTTCCTGACAAGAGGCTTCCATTTTAACAAAAGGGATGGTGTCTTTCAGCAGATACAAAGAAACATTTACCTTGATGCTTTTGTGTTCCTCTGTAGATTCCTCTGAACATAGGATCTGTCAGATTAATACCAATATCTATGAAGAAAAAATTAACATAGAAATTACATTTCATTCCAAGTATTACTCAACGGGGGAAGGCAGTAGAAAGGCCATATACAGCTTAAGCCTAAGCTTACTTGCATATCTTAAAGCCTGACAGAAAAATAAAATTTTGGCCCTCTATGCAACTGCAGGCTTATTCTACAAGTGCATAAGGCACGCCCATATAATCATAGAATGGTTTGCATTGAAACGGACCTTAAAGATCACCCAGTTCCAGCCACCCTACAACAGGCAGGGACACCTTCCACGGGATTAGGTTGCTCAAAGCCTCATCCAGCCTCACTTTGAACACCTCCAGGGATGGGGCATCCACGATTTCTCCGGCCAACGTGCACTTACAGTAAAAAGTTTCTTCCTAGTATTGAATCAAAATCTCCTTAAAATCATTACCTCTCATCCTATCACTGCTCTCCCTGACGAGGAGCCTCTCCCCAGCTTTCCTGTAGCTTTCAGGTACTGGAAGGCTGCCAGAAGGTCTCCCCAGAGCCTTCTCTTCTCTAAGCTGAACAACACCAACTCTCTCAGCCTGTCCTTGCAGGGGAGGTGCTCCAGCCCTCTGATCATCTTTGTAGCCCTCCTCTGGACCCGTCTGTCCTGTGCTGATGACCCCAGAACTGAATGCAGAACTGAATGCAGAACTCCTGGTGGGGTGAACGACGTGCTAAGGGGCATGGTTTAGTGTTTGATAGGAATGGTTGGACTCAATGATCCAGTCTCTTCCAACCTGGTTATTCTGTGATTCTGTGTCTCTTGAGAACAGAGTAGAGGGGGAGAATCACCTCCCTCAGCCTGCTGGCCACACTTCTTTTGATGCCACCCAGGATACAGTTGGCTTTCTGGGCTGCAAGCACACATTGCCGTTTCATGTTGAGCTTCTAATCCATAAGAACCTCCAAGTCCTTTTCTGCAAGGCTGCTACCCATTCTGCACCCAGCTTGTAATTGTGCTTAGGATTACCCCGACTCAGGTGCAGGACCTTGCACTTGGCATTTCTGAACTTTATAATCACAAAAGCTAATACATATACACTGTTTATTGCAATTAATTAATGAAAATACAAGTTTATGTTTGCCAACAAGCAGTTTAACAGGGGACACACAGAGGGACCCACATACACAGTGGGACACAGAGGGACACAGAGGGACCCAACCAGAGGGGGACACACACAGGGGCCCAAACCAGAGGGGGACACATGGGACACACACACACATAGGCACACACAGGGACACACAGGTTTGCAAAGGACACACACAGACAGAGAGGGACACACGGTGACACGCAGGCACACAAACACGGGGAAACATATACAGGGACACATAGGGACACACACACACCCCCTCGGGGGTGACACAGAAGGACACACACAGGGACATATAGGGACACACATAGACACAGGGACCCCCACAGTGGGACACATAGGGACATGGTGGGGGAACAGACATAGGGACACAGAGGGGGACACACACACACATGGGGGGTGACACATAGGGACACACACAAAGGGACACACCCATAAACATACACAGGCACTCACAGGGATAAACAGGGACACACAGAGAGACACAGAGGGGGACACAAACACATGGGGGGGGCACACACACACACACAGAAGGACCCACAGGGATGCAGAGGGGCACACACACAGGGACACAGAAGAGGACACACACACACACACAAAGACACAAACACACAAAGAAGGGGACACACAGAGGGACATGTGGAGGGAGAGACACAGACACACAGACACCACGCTCTTCCCCTTCCGAGGCACATCAGGGCACACACAGAGGGGACACACACACAGGGACACAGATGCACCCACAGGGGGACGGATACTCGGACACAGAGGGACCATGGACACAGTGAGGGACACACAGACACACACCGAGAGGGACACGCGCAGAGGGACACGTGGGAGAGGGAGAGACAGACACCCAGACAGCACCCCCTTCCCCTCCAGAAGCACACACGGGAGAGGGAGGGGGACAGGGAGGGGGACAGGGACGGGGACACCCCGCCCCCTCACCGATCAGCCCCGCGCGGTTCATGGCGGCGGAGGCGGCGCCTGCGCGGAGCCGCCCTTTCCCGTACCCGTGTTCGTCCCCTCCCCATTCTCGTTCTCGGTCCCGTTCCCGTCCCCTCCCCATTCTCGTTCTCGGTCCCGTTCCCGTCCCCTCCCCATTCTCGTTCTCGGTCTCGTCCCCGTCCCCTCCCCATTCTCGTCCCCGGCCCCGGCCATGGCGGCGTACCTGACGCACCAGCAGAAGGTGCTGCGGCTCTACAAGAAGTCCCTGCGGCACCTGGAGTCGTGGTGCATCCACCGGTGAGCGCGGTGGGGGGGTCAGGCATCCCCGAAACCCGGGGCATCTCTGATCGCCTTCCCTGTTCCCTTGCTTTGCATTTGTTATGACTTCGCAGCAGTCAAAACTCTTGATAATTCGGAGCTGGCTCCAGCGCTGACCTTGCGTTTGAGGCAGGGAAAGGCTCCAAGAAGGATGTTGAGGCTCTGGAGCGAGCCCAGAGAAGAGCGACGAAGCTGGTGAAGGGGCTGGAGAACAGGCCTTATGAGGAGCAGCTGAGAAAGCTGGGGTTGTTCAGCCTGGAGAAGAGGAGGCTGAGGGGAGACCTTATTGCTCTCCTGAAAGGAGGTTGTAGAGAGAAGGGAGCTGGCTGCTTCTTCTAAGTAACAGGGGACAGGACAAGGGGGAATGGCCTCAAGCTCCACCAGGGGAGGTTTAGGCTGGAAAAAAAAATCACAGAAAGGGTCATTGGGCACTGGAACAGGCTGCCCAGGGAGGTGGTTGAGTCACCTTCCCTGGAGGTGTTTAAAGGACGGGTGGATGAGGTGCTGAGGGGCAGGGTTTGGTGGTTGATGGGAATGGTTGGACTCAGTGATTCAAGAGGTCTTTTCCAACCTGGTGATTCTTTGAAGTGGGGGATCATAACAGACACATCCATTCAGCACAGACTACAAGATGCAATGATACAAGAAATACCAGCAAATAAACTCTCTCAGTCTCGTTTTGGGGTTTTAGAAAACGAGGATCCTTTATTTGGGCCTGGGCAATGCGAGGGAGCGATCCCCATCAGTCGTGCAGCCAGACAAGAGCTGCGGGCAGAATATATTTCCCAATTATGTGCAAATGGATAAATTTTCCTAGAAATCTTGGGCATCTTCTGTTGCGTTCCAAGGATTACACTTGATGTTATTACAATTGACAAGTGATAGGATGAGAGGAAATGGTCACAAGTTGCACCAGGGAAGGTTTAGACTTCATATTAGGAAAAAATTCTTTACTGAAAGAGTGGTGAAGCTCAGGCTGCCCAGGGAAGTGATGGAGTCTCCATCCATGGAGGTGTTCAGAAAATGTGTAGACGTGGCGCTTTGGGACATGGTTTAGTAGGCATGGTGGTGTTGGGCTGATGGTTGGAATTAGAATCACAATTGCTAGGCTGGAGAACACCTTTGAGGTTATCTAGTCCAACCATATGTGTCTGCAACTTCATCTACCCATCTTTTGAACACCTCCAGGGACTGGAGACTCAACCACCTCCCTGGGCAGCCTGTTTCAGTGCGTTATAACCCTTTCAGTGAAGAAAGTTTTCCTAATGACTAATCTGAACCTCCCCTGGTGCAACTTGAGGCCATTTTCTTTCATCTTATTGCCTGTCACATGGCAGAAGAGACCAACACCCACCTTGCTGCAGCCTCTTTTCAGGTAGTTGTAGGCAGTGATAAGGTCTCCCTTCAGTCTCCTCTTCTCTAGGCTAAACGACTCCAGTTCCCTCAGCCACTCCTCATAAGACTTGATTATCTTACAAGTCTCTTCTAAGTGATTCTCTGAAACGGGCAGTGTGAGAACTGGAGCTCCTCGAAGTCCCTGGGCAGACCCTGTCTGTGCACAGGGAAACTGGTGATGTTGCCAAGCTTTGTTTTTCTCCCTGTGATTATTGTTTTCCTCCAGTGTCACTGCTTAATTTTTATCTGCAGAGACAAGTACCGCTACTTTGCCTGCCTTCTGAGAGAACGATTTGATAAGAACAAGGATGTGAAGGACATGGTGAAAGCTACCGAGCTGCTGAAGGCGGGCCAGGAGGAGTTCTGGGCAAACCAGCATCCTCAGCCATACATCTTTCCTGATTCCCCTGGGGGCACTTCCTATGAGAGATACGAGTGCTACAAGGTAAAGTGGCCTGTGCTGTTGTGTATTAACTGTGCTTACCTTACTCTTTCTTTAGTGAATGTAAATTGAGTGCTTTGAGTGGGTTTACCTTGGGCTGTCTTGTTTCTCTGGTCATTTACAGCTGCAAACACCTTAGTACTTGCATGGTAGAAGGTGTCCTGCTTGTCTGATCCTTGAAAATGCAGTTTGCTGGTCTGTTTGATGCCAGCTAGTTCTTTTTGCCCAGACAGTCATCGATTCTTTTGACAAATTGAAGCTGCTCTGTGCTGGGTCCGGCAGGCAGAGTGAGAGGGTTGGAGCTGAGCTGTGATGTAAACAAGGTGGAGAAAGCTGTGCTGCCCATTGTGGTGGCATCTGTATCGGCACTGGTGAGACCGCACCTCGAGTACTGTGTTCAGTTCTGGGCCCCTCACCACAAGAGGGATGTTGTGGCTCTGGAGCGAGTCCAGAGAAGAGCAACGAAGCTGGTGAAGGGACTGGAGAACAGGCCTTATGAGGAGCGGCTGAGAGAGCTGGAGTTGTTTAGCCTGGAGAAGAGGAGGCTGAGGGGAGACCTTATTACTCTCTACAACTACCTGAAGGGAGGTTGTGGAGAGGAGGGAGCTGGCCTCTTCTCCCAAGTGACAGGGGACAGGACCAGAGGGAATGGCCTCAAGCTCTGCCAGGGGAGATTTAGGCTTGAGATTAGAAAAAAATTCTTCGTGGAGAGGGTGGTTAGGCATTAGAACGGTCTGCCCAGGGAAGTGGTTGAGTCACAATCCCTGGAGGTGTTTAAAGTGAGGGTGGATGAGGTACTTAGGAGCATGATTTAGGGATTGGTGGGAATGGTTGGACTCAACGATCCAGTGGGTCTCTTCCAACCTGGTTATTCTGTGTGTGATTCTGTGATTCTGTGATCTTGTCACAGCCTCGTTTTCTCTCTGCTCTTATCAGATGGTGGCTTGGCTGCTGGGGGACTTCACTCGCTCCCATCATTCTTCCAGCCTTTTGATTAATGGTGCAAATTATCATTTCCCTTTATATGCTGCAGTGCCAGATAGGTATTTGCACATCACCGTGTGATGGGTTATATGCCTAAAAATAGAAGTGATATTCTTAGAACTTAAGGCACTTCTACAGGCACTTTTTTCTCCTCCCAGATTGTTCTGTATAGAAGTAAAGAAAGAGGTTTAATAAAAAAACACAGGGCTTTTGTTTACTTGGCAGTAACTCTTAATGCATTATGACAAGTTAATACTAACCTAGAGAGTGCATGCACCCATTTTCTCCTAAATTTGAAGAAAGTGCTGAAACAGGACCAGATCTGATCAGATCTTTACACATAAGAAGCCATATGAAAGAGAAGACTGTGACATAGTTTTATCAGAGGCAGATAAAGAAATGTATGAGTGAAAAGGGAAGAAAAGTAGTTAAGCTTATGCTGAGGTCACAAACCTTAGCGGTCATAGAGGTAATAGTGAGAGAGATTCTGGACAGAGAAGTCCACTGAGCAATAAGTGGTATAGACTAGCCTTCATCTAGAAATATAAATTGGTTTATGTTCTCTTTCCCCTGTTTGACACTCTGGAACTGTCCCTTACCCAAATGGCTGTCAGAGGGGTTTGGCTGTTGCTCTGTCAGTGCCTGTCCATGGTGGGTGCTGCTACAAAATGTTAGTTTTAGATCTTGGGCTGTTTGATGGTTTTCATTGGTATTTAGTCTGTGTGTATATTTTTCTTGTAATACTGTTAGCAGCTCTGCTATTTCTGTTCAGCCAAAGCTTTACTCAGTGATGAGAATCACAGCAGGAAATTGGAATTGTAAATATCACTGGATGAATGGTGGTACTGGAGCAACTTTTAATTTTCTTTTTCAAGAATTGGGCTATTTTATGGGGTTTTGTTCACTTTTGGTGAGGTTTTTAAAAATCAATGTTTTTGTCTTTAAAGTGTTAATATCCTGTGATGCTGCAGAATTTTAAATTCTGCTCTCTGTCTTCTGACTGGACATCTTAAAGGTCAGACCCTTAGCAAGATCTTAAAGGCCATTAATTTTTTAGTGGTTGTAGATAGGTGGAAATTAGCTGTAAGATTCTCTCTCTGTCAAATTAAATAAAATAGCAGTTGGAAGGGATCTCTCTAACCTGCTGCATTTGGAAGTAGTATGAGAAGAAATGAGATTATCTCTTCCACCAGATGGAATTATTTTGAGAACTGTAAAGTAAACTGAGATGACCTGGGACTTGTCTTTGGGATGCTGTGATCTAAGCAAGTCACTGTGATGTCTTCCCGTGACTTTGGATAACATATGAAACCAAGACTAAAAGCAGTGACCTCTGCTGTACAGTCCCTTGAGCCAACGGTGGTCAGGTGGCTCTTGGACAGTGTTCTTAGTGCTTTTATTTCCATTTTAATACTGGCTTCAGTGGTTGTGTTTAGTTCTTTTGTTTGTACTATTATGTATAAAAAAAAAATACGTATAAATTATGCTTTTCTTTAACAGATTCCTGAATGGTGCTTGGATTTCTGGCACCCTTCTGAGAAGGCGATGTATCCTGATTACTTTGCCAAACGAGAGCAATGGAAGAAGCTGCAGCAGGAAAGCTGGGATAAAGAGGTCAGTGCTTGCTCAATACAAAGTAAATTCTCTGTAGCTTTAGCGTGCAGGTATTCTGTGTGACATTTAGATATGTTCTTGGAAAAATGAATGAATGCTTTCTGTGGTCTCATTTAGTCTCTGCTTTTTAGAGCTCTGGTCAGCATGAAACACTGTCTTGACCTAAAATGACTACACAGAGATCTGATCCGAGTTACACCTTCATAAAAGGCTGGGAAAGGAATTTGAAGCTAAAGCTGAACCTGCAGCTGTGTTTCAGTTAGCATAGGGCTGTTGTAGTTTGCCAAAAGAAATTCTAAAGTGGGGTGAGAGGATATTAATGACAAGAAAATTCCCCTTCTGCTTCTGGGAAGCTGACACTTTCTGGTTGTACATTTGAAAGTGGCTCATCATTCTATGACTGAGTAACTAAACTCTTGGACGAGGGAAAGGCTGTGGATGTGGTCTTCCTGGACTTTAGTAAAGCTTTTGAGACAGTTTCTCACAGCATTCTGCTTCAGAAACTGTCGGCCTCTGGCCTGGACAGGCGCACACTCTCCTGGGTGGAAAACTGGTTGGATGGCCGGGCTCAGAGGGTGGTGGGAAATGGTGTTAAATCCAGCCGGAGGCCAGTGACAAGTGGAGTTCCCCAGGGCTCAGTGCTGGGTCCATCCCTGTTCAATGTCTTTATCAAAGACCTGGATGAAGGCATCGAGTCCTCCCTTAGCAAGTTTGCAGATGACACCAAGCTAGGTGGAAGTCTGGATCTGCTGGAGGGTCGGGAGGCTCTGCAAAGGGATCTGAACAGGCTGGACTGCTGGGCTGAGACCAACGGCATGAGGTTTAACACGGCCAAATGCCGGGTCCTGCACTTGGGGCACAACAACCCTAAGCAGAGGTACAAACTAGGAGAAACCTGGCTGGAAAGCTGCCAGGAGGAGAAGGACCTGGGGGTGTTGGTTGACAACTGACTGAACATGAGCCAGCAGTGTGCCCAGGAGGCCAAAAAGGCCAATGGCATCTTGGCTTGTATCAGAAACGGCGTGACCAGCAGGTCCAGGGAGGTTATTCTCCCTCTGTACTCGGCACTGGTGAGACTGCACCTCGAGTACTGTGTTCAGTTCTGGGCCCCTCACCACAAGAAGGATGTTGTGGCTCTGGAGCGAGTCCAGAGAAGAGCAACAAAGCTGGTGAAGGGGCTGGAGAACAAATCTTATGAGGAGCAACCGGGAGAGCTGGTGTTGTTTAGCCTGGAGAAGAGGAGTCTGAGGGGAGACCTTATTACTCTCTACAACTACCTGAAGGGAGGTTGTGGAGAGGAGGGTGCTGGCCTCTTCTCCGAAGTGACAGGGCACAGGACGAGAGGAAATGGCCTCAAGCTCCGCCAGGGGAGATTTAGGCTTGAGATTAGAAAAAAATTCTTCGTGGAGAGGGTGGTTAGGCATTGGAATAGTCTGCCCAGGGAGGTGGTTGAGTCGCCGTCCCTGGAGGTGTTTAAGGTGAGGGTGGATGAGGTACTTAGGAGAATGATTTAGGGGTTGGTGGGAATGGTTGGACTCGACAATCCAGTGGGTCTCTTCCAACCTGGTTATTCTGTGATTCTGTGTGATCAGTGTGTGCATCATTTGGGAATCGAGAGTAATTCCTGGCCAACCTATAGTGAGCTTGTGCTGGGAAAAGCTGATGTTCTTAGTGACAGTTCTTTAATGCAGTTGCAGGGAAATAGCTGGATTGCGTGGCATATGGATTCATTCCAGAATTAATGTAGTGGCAGCCAGCGCTCGCCTTGCTTCAGGAAATGTATTGAAATCATCTAGAGGGCTGTTGGTGGTGTGCAAAAGTAGAGGTCTCCTGTGGACTGGAATGGAAGTTGTTCAGGGCCTGTAATTATTTGGCAGCTTTCAAAGCAGCCAGTGAATGCAGACGGTTTAAGGTTGCAATGGTAGGTTCGAATTACATGGAGATAATTACCTTTTGAGTAAAATTTCCTTGTAAATCACCTTTTACTCCTAAAAGTTCCTTCTTAATTAGGTAATAGGAGCAGCTATGATTACTGAGTTTAAGTGAACACTTAGAAATGTGAGACCTGGCTGTCATCCGAAGGCGTGACTGCTGGTTCTTCCTTTCTGGAATGGGCTCTGGCTGTGCTCACCACCAGGGCGACAAAAACACTACAAAAACGTGCAGTTACGTGTTGTACTCAAGCCTTTTTTTTTGTCTTGTCTTCTAGCTTAAGCAGTTAGAAGAGGAAACTCCACCTGATGGTCCAACAACTGAAGCTTTGCCTCCAGCTCGTAAGGAGGGGCACCTGCCACCACTCTGGTGGCAGTACGTGACAAGACCTCGCGAAATTCCCATGTAAAAGCACTATTTGATGTGAGGATTTAAGCGGCCTGTCTTCTGTAAGCAGTTGACATGTCAGTGACTGCATGCTACTTGATGTGATACAAAATAAAGGCAAATAAAGTAGAATAGAAGACATTTTTCTGTTGTACTGTTCTACTCTAGCACGCATGCAGTTACGGTTTGGGCAGTGTTAACATCTACACTGTGTGGTTAAAATGCCAGAGAACATTGACCAGCCAGGAAAGAAGAGTCTTAACGTGATGCTGACACCAGGGCAGGTTTTATAGGTGAACACACACTGTAGGTTTCCTGGTAGGAGCTGGAAAACTCAGCTATGGGACTGAAAACATTAGCCACATAAAATACCCCAAGAAGGAATGTGCGCTGAACGGGACAGGAGGAGCAGGGTTGCTGGGGAACTGGATCAAATGGCAGCCAAGGGGAGAATAACACTGTGGGGCAAGAGCCTGTTTCCCTCTGCGGAGGAGGGGGACCTGGTGGGAGCTGGACTCAGTGATCTTTGGGGGTCCCTTCCAATTCAGGACATTCTATGAATCAATAAATGATACATATCAGCCTCATAACTTAGAATCTGGAGGTGAATGCAGGCAAGGTGCTAAAGCTGGAGTTTCGGGATAGAACAGCAACCAATGTGTCTTTGTTGCTCTTGAAATCAGGGTATTTCTAACCTTGCGTTGGGACAAAGACTTCTTGCCCTCCCTGCCCACTTCATTAGGCTCTTTCTTTGCTGCATTTTTCCCTAGGTATCAAACCTCACAAGACCTAAACCTTCCTCACATTGTCCCGCTTTCTGGCCATTGTGGATAATGCTGCAAAGCACCTGAAAATAGCTCATCCCTGTATGAACTGAACCCTAGAGACCTACAGAGCTCTGTCAGTTAAAGCACGGATACGGCTCTCATCCGCGCATTTAAGGGTTGCAAATAGTTCTAAGCGGGCTCTATGTGAGGGCAATTCTACATGTGCACACCTCTAACCCTAAGTCCAGGTCTCACCCTCATTCCCTATGGGCAGCTGTCCCTGCAGAGTTGTCCCTTCCCAGTACAGCCCATCAGAGGAGATGGTGGGAATACACCAAGTGGATTTCAACATCTATTCAGACAAACATAAGCTTGCAGAACCCACCCCTTCTTCCTGTGCTTCACCTTCTCCTCATCCCTATTCCTGTGCTTTGCTTGCCTGGTAACTACAATCAGAAATCATGCAACCACCAAAATGCTCCTTTTTAAACTATGTGCAGCTCTGCCCCTTCCTGTCAGCCAACCGACCACGGCTTTTTGTTTTGGCTGAGTCTGTCCTGACTTTTTCAAATACCTGAGAAGGTCTGAGCAACACATCTTAACATGAATGATCCTCCACATCCCGGCATTAAAAAGAAACAACTAAAACCAGGCACAACAAAAGAAACATTTTGCATGTGCAGCTTTAAATGAAGCGCATTCACTGTAGAAGCACAGGGATCTGCTTCAAAACGAGTCTGACCAGCAGTAGATTAGATACAGCGTAGAGGCAGGGGGAATGGAACCAAAGTCCTTTTGGAGACATATTTCCAGCCAAACCACTTTGTGTTTCCTTTAATGTCTTCATGACAAATGGAAACCTCTGGACAAAAAGCGAGTATCACAGTAGCAAAGAAACCAGGCCACTGCACGACAGCTCCAAGTAGGAGCGCTGTCCTCCCTTTGCTCCTGAGAAAGCTGAACAAAAGAAAGGGCTGAGGGAGGGGATTCTGCCCCTCTGCTCTTGGAAGAACTCACCTGGAATTCTGCATTCTGCTCTGGAGTCCTCAACACAGGGCAGAGTGATCTGTTTGAGCCAGTCCAGAGGAGGCCACAAAGATGATCTCAGAGCTGGAGCTCCTCTTCTACGAAAGCAGGCAGAGAGAGTTGGTGTTCGGCCTAGAGAAGAGAAGGCTGGGGGGAGACCTTCTAGCACCTTCCAGCACCTGCAGGGGGCTACAGGAAAGCTGGGGAGGGGCTCTTAATCAGCAAGTGCAGGGATACGATGAGGGAGAATGGTTTTAAGCTGAAAAAGGTGAGATTTAGATTAGATATTAGGAAGAAATTGTTTACTGTAAGGGTGGAAAGGCACTGGCAGAGGCTGCCCAGAGAAGTCACGGATGCCCCATCCCTGGAGGTGTCCAAGGCCAGGTTGGACAGGGCTTTGAGCAGCCTGATCCAGTGGATGACATCCCTGCCCATGGCAGGGGGGTGGGAGCTGGATGATCTTTAAGGTGCCTTCCAACTCAAATTGTTCTATGATTCTGTGAGTCTTTCCTCACTCAGATCCATGCAGGGGATGGCACTGGTGTTGTGTCTGATAAATTCCAGCTGAAAACATGGGCAGTGATGACAACAGGGATTTTCCTCCTCTGGCAAAGGAGCTGTGGCCCAGCACTGAAGCAGGTGCATGCAAGTTTGAGCTATCTGGGCTTCCTGGCAGGTAACAGCAGTGAGCGACAGGGACACAAAATCAGCTGTTATTTAATGGGAATTCCCACCATTAATGCTGCACCTTTGCTCTGCTCCTACGCTTCCTGTGCACAGAAGTAAATCATAGCTGCATGCAACTGTATTTATTTACTTATTTTTTTATTCCCTCATGTTTCTATCCCAAGCAGATGAAACCTGCATGGCCTTGAGAAGCCTGACGAAGGACACCACTGCCATCCGAAGCTCTGGAAGCAGAAAGTCTTTAAGAACCAAAATACAGAGGTTTTCCAACAGTTCTTTATTTATAATGTAGGCTTAAGCAATCATTACACTGTAGAAGGGAGACACGCTTACAGCAATTATTTATACCAGTTTAGAACAAAAAACTGCACAGGGAGAGGTCAACTCTCAGTACAAACTAGCAACTAAACCACAATAATTTACCATTAGAAACATTTTATTTTTCAGCTGTGACACTGCTTTTACAATATGCAAAAACACAAACAATAGAACTATCCAAAGTGTTTTGTCACATTCTTTCTACATTGAATTTGGCAACATTTTATATTAAATTTCACTGATTATACTAACGTTTAAGAACTAAACAAGTGAAAAGCTGTACTCGGGTACAGTTACATCCATTTATTTCAAAGGTTTAAATAACACTTTTAACTACTGAGATTATCTCCTAACAGTTTTTGTTTATGCAAAAACCATCTCAAAGCCTCATTTGCACAATGCATCAGCTACTGTATCAAGATTGGTGGGCTACACCACAGGCACTACTGTTTAGTATATTCTGTAATAAGGAGCTTGTTTTTCAAAGAAAGGAAGGTTTAATATTTTCTAAGAATCATGCCTTTTTTTTTTTTCTTTTTGCTTTTAAGCCATAACAAAAAAAAGGTCAGCAACCACAGCAGTGTAAAATGTTATATAGAACACAGTGACTACACACTTACTAGAAGTTTCACATCCAGTGCAGTTATGTATTAAAGCATAAGAGGTTATGTAGGCAGGTCTAGAGCCAACAGAAATCTGCAGAGCGCCTGGTGCAAACAACCCTTTTATAGGTAGCGACTGGTGCATTGTTGAACAATCCCAGATGTGCACATCTGGTGTCCATCCACACGCTGGCCTGCGGTGGGTGGGCAGGCGGCGTCCTTCTGGGCTGTCTGCTCGGAACATGCAGCGCACCCCGGGGTCTGCATGTTTCTATCAGCTTTAGGTGACGGGTATTGCAGCAATAACTTACTTGTACTTGAAGGAAAAAAATCCAACTCTTAATAATTCTACCAACAGCGTTCCAAAAACATGACTTAAAGTACAAAAAAAGAGAATATAGTGGTCAGACTCCCCTTATTATCAAAAAACCAGCATCTCTCCCCACCCCCCACCCCCTTTTTTCAGTATTTAAGAAAAGCCAATCAACTGCCATTTAAAAGAAGTTAAGAAAAACAAGCCCCTGTATTGGAAAGAAACATTCGCAGTTTATTAACTCACAAGCTGGTTACGTCCGTCAAATTGTTCCATGTTTTCTCAAAAGATTTGGGCTTTCCAAGGTGCCCAGCCTGCTGGGCACAGTCAGAAAAAGGCATTTTGATAATAGCTAAGAACTCCCTGCTTACGTTTTAAAAATGTTTTCACATTTGTAACTGCCTTGAGCCTGTCGTCCTGGTTTGTAGTCAGCGAGAGCATGAGTGGAACAAAAAGTGACGGTGGAAGAACCAAGCCTACACAGTTAAGGCTGCATGCATGTGACTGAGAGTTGTTGCTGTGCAGTCAAAAAAGAAACGTGGAAAAAACCCAGTCTTTAAAACACTCTACAGAAACAAAACACTGCAATCCAATATGGCTTATTCTGATGCATTTACCATGAAGCTACTAGTAATTAATCCTACTAGGCTATTTTTGTGCAACAGCATCTGCTAGTTTGATGGCATCTCCCTCCCCCCATTACCCCCAAATACTCTACCAACCGCAGGTTTCTTCCTTGCATTATATATTGCTTTTATTCTCAATTTTTATTCCTGCTTTTCAAACTTTATTTTTTTAATACTTAAATGAGGATCTGCTCCTCACAGCTCGACTTAAACTTTAAAGTAAGTCCCATTGTTTTGTTTTCTTTTTTAACCTCACTATAACAAGGCGCTCTACAAAAGCTTGCAAAAAAGCCAAATTTTCATTAAATCCCTTTGCTGAGGCTAGCTACTTGACATTTTTTTTTCTTCTATGATTTAAAACTTTACAAAGAGAGTTATAAAAAAGGTAAATGGGATTTGGCACCTTCAGAAAAAATTAAAAGTGTAACTTAGATCAAAAAAAATGCAGAAACAAAATCATTGATATTTACAAATTAAAACACCAGTGAAGATTATGTCTTACTACGCTCTTTCACCTTGATTTTTCTTTCAGAGTATTTTCAGACTGTCTGTTACCGAGTATCTTAAAAAATTCATTGATTACAGATTGGAATGGATAGACAAATTAGTTTTCTCACAGTTCCTTCTCAGTGGCCGGTACTCTGGCAGCTTTTCTACTCCTAGGAAATACGAGGTGCTGAGCGATCATTTGTGGTCGTCTTCTTCAGTTTGACACCACGCCGAATGGCATTCAGCATATCTTCACCTTGCGGGACATCCCCAGGGCTCAGCTCTCCAGGATCAAGCTCCGGCTGCCCTGTGGGTGCCAGGGTGTTGATGCCATCCCGGTCACTCTCTTCCCCCTCGCTCTCCGGAACCACTTGCCTCTGCTCATCGGCAGCGCTCAGTTTCTGGCTTGACGACGGAGGGTTGACAGACGCTTGTCCGCTCCATGAGGATGATGGCATGTTGGTGACACCTTGACCACCATCTCCTGCTGCCGGAGACTCAGGGCTTTGTTCCGGACATTCTTCTGTCCCAGCGGGGATGCCGGGCAGCCCACCTGGGATATCGGGGACAGTTGGTGTTTTGACAGGAATCACTGGCGTCTTGATTGGAATGGGACCTCCTCCGATGGTGCCGCGTCTGACCGAAGGCTTGGTGGAAGGCGTCCGTCTGATGGTGGCAACACCAGGGGTGACTATGACCGGTCCAAGCGTGGTCGGCAGACCTGCAGTGGAAGCAGGACGCTTGGTTTGAAACATTCTGCGATAGGACTGGCTAATGTCGCTGTTTCTTGGAATGGTGGAAGATTTGTCAAACTCTTGTTGTTCTGCCTCCTGGTCACCACTCACAGAGAAATAATCATAATCTGAAACTGATGCCAAAAGACGGAGTTAGGAGCAAGCTGGAGAAAACAGCTGAGTCACCTCAGGAAGTCTCAAGTGTGTGTACAACCAAAAAAGTATGTATAAACAGAAATGCCTGGAGGTCAACAGCGCTTCAGAGAGGTTTCACTTTTAGGAGGAAGGAAACCTGAGATATTGTGACCAAGATGCCCAGGCTGCATGGCTGAAGGCCCTACAGCAGAGAGACCCCACAGCTGCAGGGTGTCCACATCTCTTGTCAAAGAGAACAAGGACTGTACACACTCAGTTACCTTCTCTGAAAAGATATAATTAAGTAACGAAGACTTAGTGTTTGTTGCCAACATTAAGACACCAAACTCAACATCCTACAAACCATATGCTACTATTTCACGATATTTAAAACAGCCAGTGACTAAAAAGTGTACCTTAGACTAGGCAACATGAGGCTCAGGGGACTGTGTAGCAGTGATTTCAGCAGCAAAATTGCTTATTTTGCAAACAAAGTAAATCCCAGCTGTCAGCTCTGAAAACTCGGCCTCAGCTTTAATAACTGCATCGGGTTCCTTACTTTCCATGTAAGTGCTGAGCCCAGGTAGGCCCTCCACAGGCCCTACTGTCTCTTGTGATGCCACAGCATGACCAAGCTCAGCTGAGCAAACAACCTGGTTGCTGAAATGCAAATACCACACTTGGTTCCTCTCAGCTCGCTGCTGGCTCTGAAACAGGGCACAAAGCCCAACACCTTACTGCAGCTTCTCAGGTACACAGAAGATAAGACCTCCGATGGATTCTTTTCCTAATTACAACAATTTCTGCTTAGGTAGGAAATAGAAGGTCACAAATGGAAACCAAGAGCAGAATCAGAGTACTGACAGAGCAAGAAAACAAAGCTAATGAGTGCATTATTTGCTAAGGCAACAGCTCAGAAAGGACACTACCACCACAAAAAGTGTATGATGCAATACCTGTGTCATTCCATGAAATGGAATTCCAGTATCACCTTTAAAATGGTTCATCCTTAAGCCAAGACTCATTCCAGCAATGCACAAAAACCCCAGAACTGTTCAGTGTGGTAAGCAGCAATCCAGTTTTCTGTTTAGTTAATAAATTCAGGCTACACAATGAGGTTGGAAATAACTCGGAGCAGCAATGTTCACCCTTTTCTCCCCAGCTGCCTACAAAGACAGTGAGTGACAGCTGCTGGAATACAGCTCCTTGGCACAAGAGATGAGAATACGATGGCCAGGCTGGGAACGCTCTGAAAAAACAGTCTCTTGGATGGATACCTTGAGATGGGATTGTGTCCTCTGAACAGCATGGAGTTGTTGTCTGGGTGCTGTAGCCACTGGAGCACTGCAAGGAATCCCGACTGCTCCTCTGGGTGTCCAGCTGCAGCCCTCTTGTCAGAGCGAGCGCTAGCTCCTTGCAGGCCTCCATCTCCTCACCCTGCTGGTTGTACACAGAAAGGAGATTCATTATGTCTAGAAGGGTCAGTCAGTCTTCACCGACCATTAGCTGCCTCTCCTCCCAAGCACAGCTTGTCACCATCACATCCCAACAGGATTGTGTCCCACCATTTAGTAGGACTTCAAAGACGCTTCTTTGGATGCTGCTGCCCTGCAGGTGCCAATAGCCAATGGCACGTTCTCCCACTCGACTCCCACTGACCACACCAACACATCAGACCCGCTTTTTGCATAAACATGTGCCAACGTGGAGCACATCAAACAGGAGCTCCCACACCCCCTTCCTTTGCACCAAGCAGTGTATTTGAAAACAGAGCTTCACCCTTGAGGCAGCCGACACTGTCATGCTCTGAGGTCTCTGGGCCTCCTCGGGGGGCACAGGCGGACCGCTCTGAGCTCCTCCACTGAGATCTGGTTCACGCTTTTCTTTGCGACGCTGCAATGTGTTCACCATTGGTTGATCATATGGGCCTGGTTTAGCCCAGTCCTAAGGAAACGTGCTTGTTAGTGACAGTTTTCATCACTAATTGTGCTTTAACTACATGTAAAACAATGCAAAAGGGCAACTTCAATGCAATGGAATATGTATCAGACTGGATATGCCTTCTGAATAAGGCCAGAAATAAATTAATTTTGAGGATATTAAAAATCTTCACTTATAAACCCCATCTCCATTATTAAAGGGAATCTAAATTTTCTATTCTACCTAAATATTCTTATATGAGGATATTTAACATTTTAATACTATAGTTTTCCCTAAATGAATGTGTTAAAGCCTATAGTTTCAGAAATTCAAATGCAAAATTCACTGGCACACAGCAGAAAATGTACATAAATGTCTAACGAGCAACATAACTGGTCTAGATGCATGCAAGTGCTAGTATTATGTGTGGTTATACACATCTCCAGTTCTGAAAAATCAAGCTTAAACAAATTTTTTGATACCCATTAGAGGAGCGAGTTACTCTGAGTAATCTCTCTGTTGACTCACTAGCTGAAATTTAGTTTATAATAATTATCTGTACTGAAGAAAGACTAACTTTACTCAGAATTACTGGTGCCAAATTTGAACCTGAAATTCCTCAGGATACGAGGGCTACATTCACTCCAGGCTCTATTAAGCAAAGTCCTGAGGGTGTCCAGAAACCACACGTTGCACACAAAGAGCAGGATTGAGCAGTGACCTGTGCTGGGAGGCAGAACGACTGCTAAGCAGCAGCTCCCCAAATGCAAACTGCCGCAGGGGCAAGTCCACTCCTGAGGGAGTTTTCCCTCACTGAGACAAGGGGTGCTTTAAAAATAAAAATGTAAGAACCAGCCTGTGGGTCAGAACTGGCCCCACGCCCCTCCACTGGCAGAGTTGGGTGCTGGGCAGCCTCCACAGAGCCTTCTGGTAAATAATGAATGATGGGCCAAGACCACACGGTAGATTTTTACTGATAAGTCTCAAAGATATGAGAAGTACAAGGCAGCTGAACTGACACAAGTCCCTTGTGCAGATGGGTATTTTGGTTTTATTAACACATACAAAACTCTGCTTTGTCTGAACAGTTGTGTCTTTGCTGTAAGTGTTTTGCTGTGCAGTATATCGGCAAAATGCTTCTAGCACAGACACAACTAATGAATTTGAAGCCCAAGGACCACGGTGGCCACTCTGTGTGTGTATGTCTCAACAGTCTCCAGCTGCTGGAGAGAGAGATTAGGGGGGTCTGCAACAAGGTATCTCAATTTACTGTATACGAAGGTCCCATTGTGCATCTGCAGTATCACACAACCATCCACAGGCATGGAAGATCCGTGCAGTTACTGTTAACTGCACATCAGCCTTGTGAAGATTCACATGGCAACAGGCAAGAGACCTTCTCCCCTTGCTCTGGGGCAGAGCCTTACAAGAGGAATCACCCAGCAGGGATGAAAGTCAAGGCTCTGGCAGAGTAGAGATGTTTTGATGCCAAGAAGATCCCTGCAGATCCAGCTGGAGCAACTGAAAGATGTTACTGCACTCTGACTTGTTCAGCAGTCCCACCCAAGAGAGCAAAACAGGCTGTGTGAGCACTTTCAGTCTGCGGCAGCAAAGCTGGGACAGCTTCAGTCATCACTTAGGTTCACCTGGTGATGAGAACCTTCTTAAACCACTCCAGCTCAATCTACAAGAGCCAAGCACAGTCATCACAGTGAGAACATCACATTGTTCCATGTATGGTTTCACTATGCCAACTGGATGCCAAGCCTGCACTTCCCTGCTCAAGTGAGAACTCTGCCAGTGCTAAACAAACTCGCTAAATAGAGCCCAGAGTGTTTCAGCTATGTTCCAGAGTTAAACTATTCTTTTCTGCCTAGGTGTTGTCACCTTTAGTATGTTTTAGGCAGTGCTAGAACAGACAAGGTCATTCAGAAATATCCATTACTGGATTTTAGCTCTCTGATTACCACCATGCAGTGCCCATTCAGAGTGATATTAAACAGAGCAAATCAACAAGTAATTAGATGGATCAAAAGGTAGCAACAACTGCCGTGCGCACACTGTTGGTATGAGGAGATGAGGACTGCCACAACAAAAGGAACACAAACCTTCCAGCTAGGGATCTTAGATGATGGAAACATGCCTGGCCCAATGGTGTAATAATGAGCGTAGTCTGGAAGGAGGGCTGAGGGAGCCCGAGTCCACGCACGGGAGACAGGCGGGAAATGAGGGAAAGGACCTGCACCAACTGAAGCTACGGATGGGTCACTTGATAAACTACAGTGATAAAACCCATTAGACAACTGGAAACAAAACAAATAAACAAACAAAAAGAGAAATTAATATAAACAGAATGAATATGAAAATATACTGCGACTCTGATGTTCTAGGGAGAAAACGTCTGCATCTTAAAACAAAAGAAAGAAAAAATCTTAGCTTTGCTGCAAATAAACAACAGAAAATTGATACAATGCTTGGTTCAGAAGTGAGATTGCTTGAAAATTGTTACTTGATATAACAAATTTCAGGCATCAATGTAGTAGTCATTGTCTCCAGGCTGAGGAGCTTTGCCTTCTGTCCATGAAGCAGCACACTGTGAAAAAGCCTTTGCAATTTAGGCACCTTGCAGACTGCAAACATACAAATAAAACATTTCCAACACTGGATGCACTTGCATTGGCGGCATTTGTTCTAAATAGCTGGACAGAGAGGAAAAGCATACAGCCTTTGAGCATGATGTGTTCTGGCTCTGCGATCATATGGAAGAATAAAACTGAAAAAAACAACAGCAAGGATTTACCAGATGAGAATGGAGACCGCTATCACTTTTACCCCAAATCTGAGTTTATCCCCCACAATTTATTCCAACCAATCTGTGTGTTTTGTTTTCCCTTTTGTTTGGGTTAAAACAAACCCCAATTGCTCGGTGTAATCCATGCTACCTATATGAAGAAGAGGGGAGAAGCCACAAACTGTTCAACCTGGGCAAGACGTTCTTTGTCAGGAAACCTGCTGAATTTTGGGAGCATCCCACAATCTCTTTGAGCAGAAAAGGTAGAAACTCACATTTTCTTAGAAAATTATGTGTGTAAAATGCCCAATTTGTAGCTTCCCCCTAACAGCTAGTTTAAAGGTAGGTGTTGCTGTGGTTTATTCAAACAGATTTATTTCTAAGGGAGCGTGCAACAGTTCCTATTCTCATCTTCACAGGGAAGAATCCTGGCTGTGTCCCATGCAGAGAGGTTTTTTTGGTCCAAATGTTGCTGGGTTTGGATAACGAGCCAGTAGGTTTGTATATCTTTGAGATGAAGTTTTTCACCTTATCTGTGGAGGCCCAAGCCCCCATGGTGGAGCCTGAGCTGACTGAGGTGGGGGAACTGCACTCGCTCACTGACTGGCAGGTTTCAGAGGCTTCTGAAGAGGCAGAGCTGGACGAATTCTGCAGCATAAAACAGCACCGCAACGCAGGGAAAGGATACACAAGCCATCAAAAAAAGAAAAAAGACCACAAACAAACAAACAAAAAAGACAAAAAGCACATACACAGAGACACACACAGGAGAGAGGGAAGGATGAGAGAAGCAAAGGGTTAGGGTCAATTAGAAACTGCTCAAAACCATTGCTAATGTTCAGGAAATCTATGAGAAAAAAACCCAAGCCATTTGCTTAATGTGAAAACTTGCCACGCTGCTTGAGAATGAGGGAATCGAGGCAGCGATCTCAACTCCTCATTGCTATTTCAGCATCTCAATTCTGTTAGGTGTCTCAGAGCATGAAGCTGAGGGAGCTGAGGGCACCTACAGTCGAAACATGCAATATACTGAAATAACTGACTTCTACAGAAAAGCAGATCATCGGGACTTCAAAGACACAAAGTTTAGATTTAAAACATGGAGCAGCAAACGTCACTTACATTCACAAGTTCTCAAATATTCTGTTCTGCAAAAGTGCTTGTGAAAAGCTCATCTGATTTCAAATATTATGGAACAGAGAAAGAAGGGATACTTACCAAAACTGGAGGGTTCCAATGTGCATTATCTGTATGCATGTGCCTCTGCGAGTAGTATGCATACACCAAAAGCACTCTCAAACTTTTCTGCCCAGCAGTCGATATGAAGGTATATGTACTCTGATGAGCATAAGTGGTGGCATGTGCTTGCCACCCCTGTTCTCTTAACAGCAGAGAGAGAAAACATCAGGAGCTTGAACAGAAAGGGAAGGAAGATGCAGGACATAGTGTGTCCCTCAAACATTTTGCTCCAGCTAGGAACCTCTCTTCCAATTTTCAGTGTATGCCTTATGTACATTTGGGACTGCGTGACCACTACAACAGCATCTAATTCACCTACAGGCAGGCCAAGGTGAATAACTATGTGAATCATTTTACCAGCTATGGTACTATTATAGCTCTCTCCCTTGAAAGTGGGATCACTGTCAGTAAGGGCGTGCATGCAGGTCCAACTGACTGCTTGGAAATGGACAAGAACACTGGCAAAGTTGCCAGGGTACTTGGCAGTGTTAGGTTTACAGAGGGACTCAATGATCTTAAAGGTCTTTTCTGACCTAAATGATGCAGTGATTTCCATTCACTGTCAGGAATTTCAATACTAGTGTGACTAACTCATCCTGTGAAGTAAGTCCCTCTAAGGATATCCCCAGCATTTTATTTTACGACAGCAAATTTCCAGAAATGCGCTCTTGTATCAAGTTTGCTTAGCAAAGTATCAGATTTCAAGGAATGACATTTTGAAAATGAAGGGAAATTTCATCTCAAGCAAAATTTCAACAGTTAATCCTAGGTTAGACCTTGGGGCGAGTTTTCAATAAATAGACAGCTGGATAACGGACACTGTAGAGCAGTAACTACTGCTAACACCTAGAAGTTGTCTCACTGCTCAATGGAAGCTACATATTAAGGAATGTACAGCTAATTCCCAAGGTAAAAGGAGATGTCAGTCTCCTGAGATGGGACACCATTGCCATATGGATTTTGGTGAGGACTACTGGGGCTGTTGGGAAGTCAATACAATATCAGGAGCTTGAGCTTATTAAGCCAACTCCACATTTAAGTGAAACTTTGAAAAGCTTTTTAAAAAATCTAAAAAGCAGCGTAATCTGGTGGATTATTTCATAAAAATAACACACTCATTTTAGGCTGATGTGAGATCAGATCTGCAGGCAACTTGTCAAATGTGTTTAGGGTACAAGTAAGCTCAGCTAACAAGGCCTGTATTCAAAGTGCAGTGAGAGCTGAGGTGAAGATAAGATCAGAAGAGATTACAACAAATGACATGTAGCTACTAAGGAGAAAAGTGAAAAGTATTCAGTGAGGTACCCAACGATGCAGTGACTTGATGTTTTATGGAACCTGTCACATTCTTGATTTAATGCAACTCCTTGTACAGGAGAAAAACATCTAAAAATAAGAATACCGACAAACACAAGCTGCAGTTGACTGCTATCAAACACGACTGCAGTACACTAAAAGGAGATGAGCCTATTTTTTTCTGTCTTTGGAGAGAAATACACTACAGAAAATTAGCTTTTAGACTAAAACTCCAAGTTCTGCCTGACATTCAGTAGCTCAGCAAATGCAACTGTTTGAAAATTCCCACGAGAACACTCACACTGGTGCTATGCTTTGGCCAGGGCAGGGAAGGAAAGAGAAAAAAATATAATTTCAGAAAATGCTTCCTGAAACCTCATGCTTATGGCCCGAAAACCCCTCCTGATTCTGCATACTCTGCACTTGACAGGACAGACAGTGAAGAGTCTGAGTTTCAAATACTGCATCACACCAACCTGTTTTGTGCAGATGCCCTGATCATGACAAGTGAGAATTTGGAGTTTACATCCAACAGACTATTCCTTTTTACAATCCAGAAACTTCAAGACATTATGTCAAGCAGTAGCAAAAATGGATCATAAATGAAGTTTATTTGCAACAAAGCTGCATGTAGCAAATAGATGGAAAATGGCCAACAATGCAAATTCTGAAGATGCAAAGAATTGTTCAATTTACTTCACATACGGGGAAAAAAGACTGGAAATGGGACATTCTACAACAGAATGATTCCAAGGTGAAAAAAAGGATTAAATGAAGGACTCTCCCAGGAACTCAGCACAGCTGTATTCAGCAGGCAAAACTAGACAAAGGATGAACCAGCATGCCATAGGGCAAACACCTTGGTAGTTAAAGGAAACGCAAGAGGTGGTAGTACGAAAACAGGGTGTCCTTGTCTTGAGAAACTTTTATTTTACAGGGAAGGGGAGTCCCTGGTCTCGCTAAAAGAGGATTAGAACAGTAAGAAAATGAGAGAGAAGGAGGCAGAATAACACCGAACTGAACGAAAAGTGTAAAAAAATTGCAAGTAGCAGCAGGTCAAAGGCTGCCTGGATCAGACTGCAGAAACAGTTTTGAATGGTTGGACCCAGGGCTGGGAAGCACAGACCACCCTTTATTTTTTAGCAGTAAGTACACAAGGGGCTGTAAACAGAAACTGCACAGTTACTGCTTGGGCAAAAAGTTGCCAACCTTTTGAGTGCTTCTTCTAGATGCACAGGGGAAACATGCCCCTGGGAGCACATGCACAGGCAAACACCCAGCAGAACAATTTCTACTCCACATCCTGTGGAGCGAGAAATCTGACTATGAGATTTTTTTCAATTTATTTTAGCCAATTCCTTTTTAAAATGATTGTTTATTTTGAATCAATTTTTAAAAAGATTTCTTTCATTTTAGCTATTTTAACCCTAGGAGCTTATTTTCTTTCTCCATAGCTGCAATAATTGTGGTTCTCCTCCACTCTCAAACCATCTCTTCTGAGAAAAAGCTTAAAGTTAACAGTATCAGCAGAAAACTGAACTACATAACTATGCTCTGCACAGTAGCAACAAGTTCCTCAAGTGTATGTTATGCTTATCTCGCTTGGTACCCGGTCTCTCAGTGTGCCACAGCTTGTTCTTGGACAGTGTCCCACTGCTTGGCACAGTATGTAAGAATTTAACAAGGATATATTAAAAAAGGCTATATTTGGGGCTATTGGACTGTATGACTACATTTCCCATCTGTTGTCCTACTAACCTATAAAAGGACCACAGTTATCTTGGATCACTTGCGTCCTTTGTTTGTTCTGTTTTCCATTCAAATACAATATTGCTTTCTTAAACCCTCCCTTTCCTCAACCTCTAGACTGAGCTTCCTGGGCCAGGGTTGTAACAGGAGAACAAATCCTAGTGAAGTGCTTGATCCTTGTCCCTCTACAGTCACAGTTACCTTTCAAAAGTTTTTGATAGTGACTCATGATCAGCTCCTCACTGCCAGGAAAATGTCTCTATGGACCCCTTTTTTTCCTAGTCAGGGACAAACAGCTGAGAAGCTTAACTTAGAAAAGGAAGTTTAGGAGAAATGAATACCTGGTGCTAATTTACAGATGTATTTCAGGTCTTTTTCAGGGAGTGGTGGTTTGGGGTTTTTTTACGGTCCGATTTGCACTCATTTCTTAATTTACATGGAAAACTGAATAGTTGTAACAATATATCTCCTCTATTCTAACTTCAAGCTATTTTCAGCAACTGAATTTCCAAAAAGGTAGAATCTTTCTAGCTTGCTAATCAGTACATGCAGAAGCAAGTTCACATTCACTTTCCCTCCACTTCACTGTTCAGAAAAGGCTATTCACGGAATATTCTAACAATAAAGTTAGAATAGCAGTCCTCTGCTGTTTGTTAGCACATCAATAAGTTTTTTTCCTTCATCATCTGCTTCTTTCTCTCCTCTTCCTTTCATCCCCATAAAGTTAGAAGAAGCCCCTAAAATCCAACCGTAAAATTGCTTCCCCCATGCGTGTTCACTCCAAGTCCAATAGATTATTATCATTCTATTATCATTCCCTAAATCAAACCTAACCATACTAGTACCATGTTACTCCACTGGAGATAATCCCAGACTTTAGTTTGTCCACTACACAGAGCAATGTGAGGATTTAGCAGCACTAGCCATGTCCAGTGCTCATCCAAGAGCTACTCTGTGCTCCCAGCGCTAGGTCTGTCAAAAGGGCTTTGGGTCAGTAGGTGTCAGAATACACCACAGATCACACCTGACCTCAAATCTAACTGTTCCAGTCCAGAAAGAGTCCTGGGATGCTTTTCCAGCTGTTTAGCTACCAAATGCACTTGCTTAATTAAGACCAAAGCATTTACAGCGACCTTTCCACACATACAGCTATCTATTACAGGCTAACATTTTCACTCCCAGAGATGTTAACAACAGTGCAGCAGGAGAGAGATTGTACCAAACCAGTGTAAGGGCAGAGTCTGGTTTTATAACTGTTTTTCTTCCTATCTTCTATGCAGTGTGACAACTGTGGTAAAGGTTTACTACTCAGCAACTACAGGCTGAAAAGCAGTCTTCATTTTGCCAGTGACCTCTCCTTTGGTATAGTCTATTACCTTGTTTAAATCTCTACTTATTCATTGTTTGACTTCCCCCCCTCCATTTTGTGATTTTGAATAAATGCAGTTTAATTTTCAGTGACACTTGCTTTTCTAGATTGTAGGTGAGAGCAT
This sequence comes from Clamator glandarius, assembly GCA_033459285.1. Lineage (NCBI taxonomy): Eukaryota > Metazoa > Chordata > Aves > Cuculiformes > Cuculidae > Clamator > Clamator glandarius. Next base: position 1,723,919 of record JAUNZM010000036.1, on the reverse strand, counting down.
AAAAGCTTCACATAGCTCACATATTTTTATTCCCACGATACGGGAATTTTTATGTAGCCCCCTTCCACTTTTTTTTTTTAATCCATTATTAAGAGAAAACTAAATTTATTGGCTTCAAAACTACTGATGCCAGCAGATGCCACAGCATGTAGCTAGCAAACTTCGGCAAAGCGCCCACCTGTGCAAGATATATAGCTTTTAATTTCCTTTGTTGATTCCAGAGCTTTCTTTTCTGCTGTCTCAGTCACTGCTAGAAACAATGACATCAGTGTTTTAGAAGCAGTCAGCAGCCGATATCGCTGCTCCTCCCCACCCACCACAAGCCTCCAAAGCACAATGCCATAAGGAAGATCTGTCAGTTGGTTAGAGACACACAACATGTAATAACGCTGTAAACTGAACAGCTTCTTGGTAAGCTCACATTCACAATTATCTGTCAGCACAACACACACATTTTACTTAGTGCTGAACATACAAAGCAAGACACTTAAGCAAAGATGAAGCAGCCAGGCAATGATCTGTTACCTTTTCCTTTGCGTAAAGGTATACAGAACTAGAGACATACAGAGCACATTCCTATTTGTTATACCAACACACTAGGCTTGTCAACACCGCACTGCTGCAGCTCGTGAATAGTTCAAGTGATGCTTGGATCAGTTTGCAACTCTACGGACAGTTTCTAAAATGAAGTGAAAGCGTATGAACTTAGCTGGTGTAAATCAGCATGACTCCCATTAACTTTGCAGATGTTCTGCCAGCTGATATCAGCCTAAGTTGTCTCTCCTGCTTAACAGAGGAACTTGCAAAGAGAAGTGTTGGGCTTTTTCCATGCTAAGGGCTATTGCAAAGTTACATCCTCATCTGCAAACATAGCATCATCATGTAGATTATTGCCCTTTTATGCAGGTGCAGCAGATACTACGAAAACCAAAGATGATGCTAGCAAGTATAATTGATGCATGTATCTTAAAAGTCAACTTCCTTACCTTCTTACTATTCCAGTTTACTTTATTATTGCTCATTTACTTTTTTGTATTTCACTTAGGTTAGCCACAGCCAATCTAAACAAAACATTTGTTTTATTAGTGTGCACAACATTCCTCAGGGTGTCATCTACAAAAAAATGCTGATGTGTCCAGACAGGGGACAGTGCAGAAGATGTATTAATTTGAAAACAAAGAATTTCTATTAAAATGAAAGAGTTGAATACATTAAAAACCTGTTGAGCTTCCCTTGAGAACATGTTCCAAGCCTCAATGAACCAGTACTGTTTTGGGTGATAATCTAAAAATTTCACTAAGGGTGCTACTTACTCAATGTTATGAAAAAAGTAAGGCTCTGTGTGCAAGTCAAAGGTGATCTAAGAGTTTAAGTGTGCAGGTGACACTCTGTAACTGCTAACACTGAAACTGTTGGCTGCTTGCTAACTCTGATGATTAAAGTTATCCTTGCAGACAAAACTAACTACTTTCCAACGCATGACAAGGAGTGTAACTACATTTATTAAACTGAAGGACAAGCTTCTCCAGTGGCCTCAGGGTACATTAAAAATGACTGACACTCAACAACAGGTCCACTTCAGTTTGTAACTAAGACTTATGATGGGATTTATAATGCGAGATAGCCGTTCAGTCTTGGTTAAAAAATACTGCAGTTGCTGCGTGATTTTTTTAAAAAACAAGCAAAACAGAAGAGAGAATTCAGGTGCTGGAAGATACACACCATGGAGGCATGCAAACCTCTGCCTGCAGGTGGCCCGCTAACTTCTACAGGATTGATTCCATGACCAAATAGAGGAGCAACGTCCTTCTGCAGACAATAAAATGCTCTGGCAAAGTTTTGCTTATATTTATAGTGAAATTCTCTGGGTTCAGGACATTATGACTTCACAAGCACTCATTTCTTACGGTTCAATAATGAATTAAAAATACCTTGTATTTTCAGGCAGAAACCTTACTTCTGCAAGGTGCTCAACTCAGGTCAAAAAACGCAAGCCTGTCCACAGAAAGGTATGTCATAGAAACAGGCAGAACCAATCTCATGTGATACTTCTAATGACATCTTGAGTATACTTGGCCTTTTGCAGGGGAGCAATAAAAGTAGTCTGCCTGCTGCTAAAGCTACCACTATCAATATCAAGACTGTCAGAAGGCTGTTCCAGCACTGGTGTTTGTCCATTAAGCAGTAAACAGCTGCCTGATATTGACAACTTGCAGCCTGTGCAAACCTCAGCAGGTAAAGTGAGTATTCCCTCCTATAAGGTGAGACTTCTTGCTCTTCCCTGTCTGTGTGTATCTGAAAGTTAGGCACCTAGGCTCTCTCCAGGGCCAGAGGGAAAGGCAAACCCACAGAGAGTGACTCACCCCTTTGTTCAGTGCTTACTGCAAAAGCAGCATAAAGCATTCCAGCTAGAGGCCCAACTTTTAGATGGATAACTGCAGCGAGACAAATCTTACCCTCAGTGTTTAACCTGACTTCAAGGTACCCCCAAACCACATCAGATCCTTTTTGTGAAAAGTGAGCCAACTTACAGAGTCCAGCTCACGCTCAGGTTTTTGTTCTCATGCTTGCACGTACCTGGTTAGGTGCTTCTGGTGGCATGGGGGATGGCGATTTGGACTGGAAAGCATCCTGGGACATGAATCCAGAATCATGGGAGGACACACTGGACAGCCTCATGGGTGCCTGCTGAGGCAGATTGGAGCTGCGATAGCGATAGTGTGAACTAGGTGAGTGCGAGTGCGAGCCACTGGACCGGGAATCACTACTGTTAACGCTGTTCAGACTGCTGTGAGAGACAAAAGGAACAAAGAAAGGAAAGGGGAGAGGAAAAAACACAAGGGCGGGGAGAGACCCGTATACAGTACAATTAACATTCCACATGTCTCTAGCAACAGGCAGCGTAAACCGGAAAAGAAAAAATGTTGACAAATTAAATTTAAATATATATATATATGCACATATATATCAGTAAAGAACTGTAAGCAGCTGCAGTATCCCTTGCAACCAGAGAGAAAATGGCATTTTACCTCGAATTTCACTCAAATGATCAAATTCTGTAACCACTCAGAGTTCCAGTCAGGTAAGGGACAAAAGGATCACTACATGCCCTCTCTAGCATTTACACATCACTTGCATAAAAAATGTCTCCTGACAGCTCTCTCCTGTTCCTGACTTACACTTTGTTGATCTTGCACCATGGCCCAATTTTTCAACAGGTTCTCCAGCACAGGGTTCAAAGGCATCATAGTTCATCTAAAAGTCTGCCTCTAGGCATGCCATAGCAGGCAGTCAGCAGGCCAACGTGTGAGACTTTTGAAAGCATCACCAAAATCACATGCTTCAGAGTACCTGGGATAAGTTTTGTTCATGTGAAGGCTTTACACCAGAAAAAAATATACGATGACATACTGAGTGGAGTCAAGCCTCTGGGTGTGTAACTTTAGGTAGCAAGCAAGATGATCAGAGAATTAAAACCCCAAATTAATATCCATGAAAAAAAATTGATTTTTCAACAAAAGGGAATATGCTTTCTATTCTCCAGTATCCCCGAGTGACGGCAATGACATGCCAGCCACAGTGTGGAAGCCTTTGGAGTTTCCTGCTGGGCAGGACCAGCAGGACCCATCAGTCTGAAGGTAGCTTCCTACCTTTAAGCGCACTGAGCAGCTGAAAGGAAGGCTCTAAAGGATACAAGGGTGAGGACTGCACCTCCTGCTTGCAAAAAAAAAGCATAGGAAGAGGAATTCTGCCTTATTTTACCCATACACATCACTCTGTTACCATACACGTTTTACCACACAAGAATAAGAGGTTGATTAGGAACAGCTGATGGATTATTATTCTGTTTGCCATTTTCTTTTACAGCTTCAGGGTACTGCATCTTTAAGCCTGTGCTCATTGCTCTAAATATGCACATTTTCACATATATATAAAAGCAGTGAAGTTTTTTTTATATATATCTGCATGCAGAGACAAGTAGGTACATACGAGAAGTCATGTTCACTTGCTCTGACATGCTATAGGTAACTTTGCTGATACACAGGGAACCTGTAGTACATTATTCATAAAGCAAACTAAAAGGTAATCATTTAGGAGCAGCTAGAAAGGTGTTGAGCAGAATACACAATAGGATATCTTCCTTTTCAGTAAAAGGAAAGAGTAAATGTAGACACCAAAGCATGGGGGCAACATGCTAATAAACTGTTTTATGAAAGGAAACAGTTTTTACGGAGAAAGCATAGACAGAATCCAGTGTTTCAACATATTTCAGGACAGCATCAGACAGCATTAAACAGTTAAAAACAACTTGTATCAAAAAAGCATTTCCATCTACCAGACTGACAGGGCAATTGCCAAGGATGTTTTTCCTTTTCAAACAATTTAACTTACTGATTAGTAACAGCTACTTAGAATAATCTAAAAAGTCATCACATGAGAAACAGAAAAGGAAATTATGAATTAACCATCTCAGAGCTTAGATCAGTACAGTCTGCTCTTTGGTCTGAAACGGATTCAAGAGAACTGAATCAAAAGCATCTTCAAGTTGTCTTGAGTGCAAAAGTTTTTTAGTCATGCCCATCTCTTTTATTATTCCCAGTCACACACTTAAACAGATAAAGACCATGATGGATTGATATCATTAAGAGTTGTTATTTAAGTATGCATACAAATCCATAATACAGTCTGAACTTGCCCCCTTTGCCCACGAACAGGTTAAAATTAAATGTTACCAGTCTACTTACCTGCAAACACTAGATTTTCTGGACATGGTAGTACTGGGAGAGGATGGAGGAGTCTGGTAAGACCAGCTGTAATCAGAACCTTTCAAATCTAAAATTACCTGATGAAAGATAATCAACAGCATCAAGGACAAGGAATTTTTTTTCCCCTATTAACAGAAAGTATCTGCTTCTCATACAATATTTGTCACTACTACAAACTTTCAGTGCCAAGTGACCCAGTCTCCATTCTCTTCCAGAATTACACTGTGTATATTACACAGGACAGCCAGCTTCATCCTCGTTTTTTTCAGGAACTACCATACTTCGACACTAGGGCTGCTATCACAGAAGTAAAGTTCAGATTTGAATAGAAAAATCTTTAAAAAGTAAAGCGGAGATTTCTTTTAACTGTTCTGTAAACTGTTATGGTATGGGGTTCTCCCTCTTAAAAAACCCCAAACTATTACAGCCTTAAAGTTCAGAAAGTGTTGCATTTGAAAAAAATAATCCTATATGCAACCACATCACAGCCTCCCTCCTCTACCCTTCCAGGTCAGCGTTAAGGCAATCAAAGTATGACAAGACAATTGAGTTCACATAGCAGGGCTGGAGAAAGAGGTTCTATTTGGATCATTTAATAACAAACATTTTCCTATGCATTTTAAGGACAGTATGGAAAAATACGCAAATATTGGACTCCATCAACGTATCTAATCCCAGCAATCTTGCAACCACATAAAGACAGGAATGCTCAAATGCAGGGTGAGGAGATGACATTCATTCCTCGTGTACCCTCAGCAGAAATTGGGCATCTTCATATACTTCAGTGTTATTGCTATCACTTCACACTGGTCTTGCCAAATACTTCAAGAGCATTCAGCTCATACTTCAAATCAGCTCTTCCTAATTTGCTTCTGCTAAAAATTACCTCATTGCAGTGAACCATCTACATCAAAGGTAACAACATTAAGCCGCTAAATGCTAACAGTCAACGTTTCTTAGAACACAAAAGGAAAACCGGTACAAGCAAGAAATATTTTCCTGGTAACAAGAGCTAACCTGTTCACTTGAAGATGGCAACTTGTGTGGATCCATGGTGAGACTTTTCAGGTCATCTGATATGGTTTGTAAATGGGTTATTTCTCCAAGCATTGATATTTCTTCTTCCTGAAAAGACAAAATAGCAAGGCTAATTTCAGCCCTGGTTTTAAAAATCAGACTCATGAGAGACTACACGACTTTTTTCTTTTTGCTGATGACTCTGTAATGTCCAGAGGAGCTGTTTTTCCTTTGTTCATCAAGCAATCACTGCTTATGAAAGAGAGTTGGAAATATTAATTGAGAGTTTTATAACAACTTTACGATTGCTCTAAGTTTTGAGGCCTGCAAATCCTTTCCCTCATCAATGAGATCAGTCTCAGCCTTTTTTTTTTTGGTGACATCTTCAGAAAAAAGTGTCATTTTTGTTGCATTTTGGAAAGATTTAACACTTCTGTGTATATTCAGTAATGTGCCCTAAGGATTTTAACCTTGAACCTAACCAGGTGTAACCTAAACTCGTACTTTTTGCTTGTTTTTGGAAACACTGAGGTACAGGCACTATACAGGTACAGAGCACTAATACATCTATGATTCATTCAGCCACATCAATAGCTAACTCAGATGAATCCTGCACTATTAAGTTACCATACTAATGCCTTAACTATCATGGTAATTTCATCCAGGTCCTCAGAGTCTGTAATTCATCTCCTCCTGCTCAGTTATCACTTCCCTACTTTTCTAATCATGATTTTCTGTTGAGACTGATGCTCTTTGTAAACAAGCACAGGGAGCATTTTCTGAGTACACTGGAGACCCCTCAGAAATGTATCAGGCTTGCACAAAGCCACAAACAATTCATTGCTGGGCTTCAGACAACCTGAGATTATGAATATATACTTAAACCTTTTCAATGAACTGAAAAAGCTGTCACATTGGAGGAAAAGAGCTGCCAGAAAGCTGCATGGAAGCAGCCTGCAATCTGTCAGATAATGTCATTATATACACTGGGGAGGTCTTGAAACATTTATCAGTCGTAGCACTGGAGTAGAAGTAAGGAAGATTCATATTAAAATGTGACGTTAAGAGAAAAAGCAGTGCAAAAAACTGCATTAGCAATGTCTTGGGTTGGTATAAACAGGGAACTCAAGCCTACTGAAGTCTTTGTCCCCATTTTTTTCCATTAGCCATCTTGAAAGCACTCAATGTCTTCTGCCACTGAATTACTCCAAATGCCTGCAAGAAAGAGCCCAACACTTGCCCCTTCCTAGGCTGAATTTTGGTTAGTTTCTATGGCTCCAGAGATTTATTCTTAAGAAATAACAAGCTACACTGTTTAGAGGCGTTTGGCCACTCATCCAATTTGTGAGTTGTACAACTTAAACCAGAGCTCTTACTATCACGGGTCGCAGCATTGAGATGAAAGTACAGAATCGACCACGCTCCTCGATCAGAGCTTTTCTGACAGCTTGCTTCTCGGTTTCTTCAAGCAGCAGGTACTTATCGTTGACATCTTGTAAAGCACTATCCAACTGGGGCTGAATGTCACCCCGTCCTGTATGCAGGAGACAATCAAGAGTACATTTTGTCAAAACAGTAGATCTCCACACAGGATGACCTTATTTTTAGCCAGAACTGTTTCTGGATTATGTGTTTGCAACTGAAGTCTCAACCAGCATTTTCCCTTAATTCAAATTTGTACATTTTTTACCCATATTAAATCAAGCATTTAATAGCATTTATTTTTCCATTTGCATATAATAGAAATCCACCTCAATCCACGAGGTTTCAACAAGCCAAAGACAGCACTTTGGATCTTCTCAAAGCGTCAGCAGCACAGACGCTTTCGTCATCCTTGCTGAAAATCAACATCTTGCTAATTGTGAGGATATTAATCACTAACCCCAAGTATATTCCTCTTCCTTCTTAGTTTTGTGCTTAGCAAGGTCTGAAAGACAACTCTGTAGTATCATTAAAGGACTGAATGGATCTCCTATATGAGATAATATTAGGGACATGTTACTGATCATTAGACTACCGGGTTCAAGCACTCTACACAAGCAACTGCTAAAAGTTTGCTTCGTACCAAAGTCTGAAAGACAAAAAGACTAACAAGATCTCAAATACACAATAACATCCAGTATTTTTATATGGAAATAAAAAATTCCAATGTTTTGCAATCAAAAAGCTTCACCCTGTTAATTACAGTCAACTCCTAATACCAAAACTTTCCATGACAGGTAAGTAACTGATTCTGCACCAAGCACTTACTCTGCATCATGCCAAAAGAAGTATTCCTCTAGGAGTGAAGAGCTCCTGCTTAGCTGTAGTATGACTGAGTCGACAATGACGCAGTTGCAAGATGTTTTCATGCAGCTCACACCCCAAAATATTCTAATGAACCTCCATTGTGTAAATTCGTCACAAATGTCCCAGAAACACCGTCACATGCAAATTATGCAGCCAGGTACATATTCATGCCACTGTTGCTAAATACCAAGAAGATAACATTGAGAAATGGTGGGCGAGTTACAACTTGCTACCCAAAACCAATTTTTTGTGGGCGATAACTTCTCTGCATGGAGGATTTAAAGCTATGAGCAAGAGGGAGAAAGAAGTCTCTTGATGCATGTAGTACACAATGCAATGTAGATGAACCAAGGTCAGAGTCAGAAAGGAAAACCTTTGCCTTATTATCGTATGTATTTCTCAGTACTCCAGAGCAACGTGCAGTCATCAGCTCCCCTGCACTAATACACAGCCAGAGCCACAGAAAAAGAGCAGCAATGGAAGCAAAGAGATTCATGCTGGTTTAGAGGTATCACAGACTGGATATATACAAATCTCTTCTGTACAGAGTTAGGCACAGTCCAGATAAAACTGCACAGATACTCACAAGCAGAGCTCTGAGATGTATCCTTTAAGTATCACATGCAGCGCAACACCAGCAGGGCAACTGTCAAGGTCACCTGGGTATCGAAGTCCCAGCAGGAACACCCAGTGTCTGATCCTCTAGATCAGGCTGACCAGTGCAATGTGGTCATAAAATTGATTTGGAAGTAAATAACTCCAAAAATAACTGACTCTGAAGCTGCAGTCACCTGCTCCCTCTCAGGACCTTCCCCACAGTCTCCTTTGCTATCAGACGCCCAGACAACACAGGTGATCAGGCCCAGTCAACATGGGTTCACAAAAGGCAGGTCTTGCCAAACTAACCTGATCGCCTTCTATGACCAAATGACTCGGCTGCTGGATGAGGGAAAGGCTGTGGATGTATCTTCCTGGACTTCAGTAAAGCCTTTGACACAGTTTCTCACAGCATTCTGCTACGGAAACTGTCAGCCTCTGGCCTGGACAGGTGCACACTCTCCTGGGTGGAAAACTGGTTGGATGGCCGGGCCCAGAGAGTGGTGGGAAATGGAGTTAAATCCAGCTGGAGGCCAGTGACAAGTGGGGTTCCCCAGGGCTCAGTCCTGGGTCCAGCCCTGTTCAATGTCTTTATTAATGACCTGGATGAAGGCATCGAGTGCTCCCTTAGCAAGTTTGCAGATGACACTAAGCTGGGTGGAAGTGTGGATCTGCTGGAGGGTTGGGAGGCTCTGCAAAGGGACCTGAACAGGCTGGACCACTGGGCAGAGTCCAATGGCATGAGGTTTAACAAGGCCAAATGCCGGGTCCTGCTCTTGGGGCACAACAACCCTGTGCAGTGCTACAGACTAGGAGAAGCCTGGCTGGAAAGCTGCCTGGAGGAGAAGGACCTGGGGGTGTTGGTTGACAGTGACTGAACATGAGCCCAGGTGGCCAAGAAGGCCAATGGCATCTTGGCTTGGATCAGAAACGGCGTGACCAGCAGATCCAGGGAGGTTATTCTCCTTCTGTACTCGGCACTGGTGAGAACACACCTTGAATCCTGTGTTCAGTTTTGGGCCCCTCACCACAAGAAGGATGTTGAGGCTCTGAAGCGAGTCCAGAGAAGAGCAACAAAGCTGGTGAGGGGGCTGGAGAACAGGCCTTATGAGGAGCGGCTGAGAGAGCTGGGGTTGTTTAGCCTGGAGAAGGGGAGGCTGAGAGGAGACCTCATTGCTCTCTATAACTACCTGAAAGGAGGTTGTAGAGAGGAGGGTGCTGGCCTCTTCTCCCAGGTGACAGGACGAGAGGGAATGGCCACAAGCTCTGCCAGGGGAGATTTAGGCTGGACATTAGGAAAAAATTTTTCACAGAAAGGGTCACTGGACACTGGAACAGGCTGCCTAGGGAGGTGGTTGATTCACCTTCCCTGGAGGTGTTTAAGGCATGGGTGGACAAGGTGCTAAGGGCCATGGTTTAGTGTTTGATAGGAGTGGTTGGACTCGATGATCCAGTGGGTCTCTTCCAACCTGGTTATTCTATGATTCTATGCAGTGATTCAATATTTTATACTCCTCTGGAATTATTCTTTCCAGTTCCTGAGACTGAGACTTGCATTTTCACTCAGATCTCTGAGAGTTGTCTGGAAATTACAACAGGTAGAACAACCTCACATTGTTTAAACCTAAATTCTCACTAGCATGGATGTACCAACTGCAAAGTATATTAGCTGCAAACACACTCATTATTTCAGCTCTAGAGAACTGCTGCAAACATTCAGCTGCTCTACCATATGATCATGCATTTAACACTGTAAGTTGTTGTTAAATGCATGTGCCTTTGCAGTGAGAAGACATGCACCTAGAAAGCACTTCATTCCATTGATAAAGTGACTCCAATTATAGTGAATCTGGGTAATTTATGTGGACCTCACAGAGCAGCACATCCTGGACCAGAGCACCCAAAACATGGGGGAAAAATAAACCTCATTTATATCCGTGCAACTCAATCAGTTCAACAAAGGTGCCAGGATAATATTCAGGCTAGGTATTTTAACCCTTTGGCAAAAGTATTCGCAAAACTGCATCGTTCTGCGTCATCCTCTGTGTCACTACAAAGTCTCCATTTTATTCCTTGAACTAAGTCAGAACATGAACAGATGTACCATTTGCTCACTCCAACTTTCACAGGCCAGTTCTTATGCTATGGCTCTTGGGACCTATGCAGCCAGTGAAAACACACAAGATGTCCAGGGTATAATTCAAAGCAGGAAACAAGCTTAGGTGAATCATTTAGATGAGCCTCTGAAGTCAGATGTTTACATGGCAAGAATATAGCTCTCTGCCAATGCCTATTTGCAACCCATCTTTTAGGAGCAGGAAAGCTTTATTAACATCTCTGAAAGCTCTATAATGCAGACATCAATCTAGCAAGTCTTTTGAAATCAGGCATGACTCTTCCTGCTCCCCTGAATCACCAGCTTTGAGATTCAGCACTCAGACAGTTCACGAATTTGAGGGACAAGATCTCTGCCCAATCTGACCAGTTTCCTTCACTAAGCAATGCAGAGCACAGCCCCTCAACAGCACTCCTACACCCAGTGGACACTGAGGATGTGGTAGCCAACTGCTGATGACTCTGCTCCTCGTCCACCTTGGGTCTCCGCTAGTTTGAATCCACCACTTATTTCAGAAGGGAACACAGACCGCTGGAGATCAAAGTTGTTCTTCTTCCTCTTTGAATTATGAAGAGAAGGTCATTTGCCTATGGCATCCCTGACAACTGATTACACTACTTTTGCTGTGGACGTGAGGCACATTTTCCTAAGGAACATCAGCAAATGATTCTTCTGTCCAGCTCATATCCTCCAGCCTTTAGGTTACCCACTTTGAACGAAAATATTGTAATGACAGAAAATAGTTCCAGAACAGCCTCATCATGGAGCAGCTGTAAAAGCACACCTGGAAGGACACTCCTGCCCCAGCTGCAGACAGGTCTGAATGACCCATCAAAGTAATCATTGTTAGAAATGGTCAATAGCATCAAATGTAGTCACAGGTCACAGTTCTGCAACCAGACAGACATGAACATGATGTAAGGATGGCTCTGTAGAGCACATCCAACCACGCTCAGAAGAATGAGTCAACAATCTTAAGGCTGAGGAGACATGAAAATCCAGCATTTCTCAAAGTTGAGCTCTGGTGTTACAGAGAGGAGCAGAAATGCAGGACCAGAAGTTGTGGACTGGCTTCTCCAACAGCACCATGCTCCAACAGCCCAGGGACTCACGGCTTGATGCAGTCAAGTAACAGCTAATGAATTGCAGAGAGACAAACTGTTTCTCATCAATATTAGTATGAATCCACCGCTACTCCAAGGGTAGTTTTAGTATGCTACTTTCAGAGCAGGTGTTTCACATCATTATCATGATGTGCAAGAGCTTTAAAGGACCAACATGCATTAAAACCACCGGTTTACAGTGTTCTGTGTGAATCTTGGCTGACAGCCTCATGCAGAATCTTAAACAACCTTTGTTCAAAAAGAACTGCAGTAAAGCAAACATATTAGGAAGAACAAAAATGGTAAATCTGCTTTATAACCCAATTTCACATCTAGATTTTATAATACAACTTAAACTAGCAAGGATGTCAAGTAATAGCAAAAGAGAACAATGCTCTCGGAGCAAGTCTGACTGCTAAGGTTAATGCTGTTATTGACAAAGTGATGTAGATAATATTGGCAAAATTACTATCTTCCACATTCTCAGTTGAAGAGTGCTCCCTTGCATATTTTTAGGTGTCTGCGCAGAACATGAAAATTCCAGATGGACCCTTTACAATGTGACAGAATTTACACTGTATGAGGCAACGTCGAGTACACCTCCACCCATATAAACCAAAGCAGAGTCCAAGTTATTCATTCACAAATCACTTTCTTCACAAGACCATACCTGCTTCATCTGCCAGTGTGAACAACCACTTTAATTCCTGCACAGTCAAGCCAACAAATAAACTCATATGGATCTAGGCTAAGAACAGAAAAATTCTGCCTCTATTTATAAAAGGTGGAAAACCTCATTGCTGGAGTTAACTTCAGACCCATCCAGCAACTGTATCTGAGTCCTTCTGGTGGCTACTGGAAATCTGAATAAGCCACTAGCGTTCAAAAATACTAAGCTGTCCATCCTTAAAAGGAAAGTTCCAAGTTACTCAAGGAAATTTCCAGACTGAATTACAAAACCAGGAAAAATACAAAGTGTGGTTTCAAAATAGGGGACAAGCAGCATGCACCACAGTGCCCAGTTCCAGGAGCCAAGTGGAGGTGCCTTGGTTAAGAGTCTCCCAGTCTGACCAATCCCGGCTTCTCAGAGGGCAACACCTACACCATTACATCTATGAGTGGAGGTACGATTATTTCCCTCAAATTGAGAAACGCTGCATTTCATTCACAAGAAGATTTCAAGGCAGCTACTTTAAATTTGCAATGCAGCCAAAACAGCACTTCAACTCAAGCAGATTTGAGATGTGACCAGGCAGCAGAAGAGGAGACAATTGTGATGCTGATTTCCACCCGTTCCCCAGCATGAAGTTAAATATACTGATTTCTCATCTATCGGTTAAGAAAGGTGCATGCGGTTTTCAGAATTAAAGGGAGAAGTTGGATCACAGGTTTACAAACAACAGCAAGGACTTCAAGCTCTAGACTTTAAAAGTCATATTAACAATAAGATATTCAATTATTCCAACATCACCTTGATGACGTGTCTATACCATTTAACTTCTCTCCCAACTGTGACATGATTTATCAGTCCATGTTAACCCTTTTCTAAAATAAACCAGATATTTGTCCACAGTACTGATTTTCTTCTTTTACAGTGTTCCAATTAGAAGCCAAAAGAAAACAAATCAAAAGATGGTTTGTTCATTAAGATTATTGGTATTTTAGTTTCATTAGAAATTAAAGTCTAGGCAGTTAGTGGAGACCAGACACCATAGAGAGGCCACAGCAAGGGCTACAATAAACCAGCCACCAGGGTTACAGCATGGCACAGACTTACCCAGAGCCTCAGCTGTCAGGCAGGTGCGCATGGTGAGAAATTGCAGGACACAAAATTGACACAGGAAGGAAAATAAAAAAAGTCAAACTGGTATTCCAGCATTCCTAGAGTTTAGACATTATCATCAGCGCCAAGACAAGAGAGTGAGCAGTTTGAACGAGACTATTTTGACTTCTTCCGCTGCTGATTAAGACAAACGCGTTAGTTTTGCTTCCTAACGAGCTGTTGCAAATTAAACTCCCAGTTATTTACCACACATTTTTACTTTAAGAGACTTAAACCAGTTTAGGAACTTCGTTTAGCTTGCAGATTCCTGCAAGGTGAGAACATGTTAACTCGTGCTTCAGAGGAAGTGCACAACACAGACAACTGGTCAGGCTGATGAAGCGGCACAAAGCTCACCCCCTCACAGAGAAGAGGGAACTCAAACTTGCAAAACTCTAAGTGGGTGCTGTGTTAGCAACCACAGTGCTTTTTGATGTTCTCTACTGCAATTACACTAATAGATCATTAATTAAATGAAACATTGCTGATGCAATGTAGAGAAATATCAAAAAGATCGACCGTAATATGTGTATATTAATAAAAAACTTTCTATTCAGAGTTTTGCAATAAACTTGTCTTGCTGTCAAAAAGAGGGGAACTATCAAGAGCTGTTCAAAACTGAAGGAATTAAAACAAATCAAAGAAATCTCTCTGGTCATTGATTTTTGCAATGTGGCTTCACTGCATTTTTATAAACTGGAGCTCATATTACAAGCTTCAGGGGGAAAAGGAGAGGAACACTCAAAAAAATCCTTGTAGGCACTTTGGCCTCATCCACACAGGATTTTTTTCTCTGCAACAGATAAGGATAATGTGCTTATTAGCTTCCTTCCTTCTAAGCTGTGTCATATTGACTCCACTGTGAGTCCTGGCTCTCACTTCAGCCGTCATGCCATACCTGACCAACACAGAGGACTAAGGCAATCTGCTGGAGGAGACGGGGTCTGGCCAGAGTTCCTCTCTCCCTAATCTGCCTCTGCAGACAGGGCAAGTGCCAAGTACAGAAAGAATGCAAAGTACTTGAATGAGAAGGTCAGTGTTTGCTTTAAGAACTGAGATGTTCCTCAGTTATAACTACGTTGAAGATCTTCATGCTTTTCTGTCAAGAGTCACTGGCTTTGTGCAATCATCCTTGATATAACAATATTACCGTTACAAAGACCAGAGTGTAACACAAAAACAGCTGCAAGGGCTCTGAAACTCAAACAGGTCACCTTTTCTTAGAGATAAAACTCAGTTTTCACATGAACACACGTTATATTATTTGGATCATGACATATAACTCCTTGTCACAGATCTGCTTGGATTTAAACATTCTCCTCAAAGCTCACACACGACGAACCTGAAAATGAAACCAGTCAAGGTACAGTCAGAAAGGAAACCTGTCTTGACAACATTAATAGCCTAACAGAAATATAGAACACAAAGTCAACATGCACTCCAGATTTTACATACGCACTCAGTTAAATTTGAAGTTAGTCACTCGATGCTTTTATTTTTAAACTAAGAACTATGCATTAATCTTCCAAAATGGTTACATGCAGAGCCACAGCTGCTGTCTCCCCCTTGAATTCAATATAATATCAACAGCTTCTAGAAGCTTACAGATCCACTTATGAATCCTTGACTCAGCAAAAACCTAAACATGGAATATATATTAAACATATGCATAATTATTCTGCTGACTCAGGTTAGCTGGGCTGACTTCTGATGTCCATTGTTTGTCTGAAAACAAAACCCAATTCAGATGTATGCAGTTCCATGCACTATGTAGCTTCATCTGTTCAGACAACAGATAAGTTTCAACAATGGGGTGGGCAACGAGCTCTATGGGCCCATTCCTGCTGGAAATAAGGGGGTAAGGAAAAGGATGCCTCTAGAAGATCACCAGGACACCCCCTGCATGGATCTGGGAGGTGCACCATGATCCTATTTAGACTATGTAAATTTTAGACTTCATATGGATTTTATTTGTTTCTAATAGTCAAAGACAACAAAACCAATGAAAATTAGCCCTGTAGGGTCTTTCAAAGTGCAAGACTTTTATTTACAGACTTGTAATTTTACCAGATATATCTAGCAAAGTTCCAAAAAGGATCCCTAATACCTTCTTGGTTTGTTTGGGAAGTCTGGCATTTTCCCCATCACTTCAAGCTTTGGAAACACCTTTATCACAATTAACACATCTACTCTGCAAACATAATTTCTGATAAATGATCTTAAAAGTCCAGCCTGAACTTTCAACTTGGCCACATGGAACCAGAACAAACAGACCATGCACAAGTCAGAGAACACGCAAACCCCAATGTTTTCAGCCCCTTAGTGCTATGGTGGGGTGTCCAACCTGTAGCATTTCTGCTAGGCAAAGCCACACAGCCCATGGCCCTTTCTCCCAAAGCAATTTTGAGATGTAGGTGAGGAGCAAGGAGCTGCTACACATGCTGCAGCCATCAGCTACGAGAAGGAGCCTCTGTGGCCTGATAAGGCAGGGAGAGAGGACACCACTGCCACGACACAAATGAGAGAAATTGAGGATTGTATTTGAGTTCCTGTATCTGAAGCTGCCCAAAGGAGAAGAAAACCAATTTCTCATCCAGTCACAGCAGAAAAAGCTTGAGGGACACTTTTAGCAGCATGCACAGCACTTAAGCAAATCCAGAATTCATCAAATATCTCACTTGCCCACAGATAACCATAAGGTTAATTCAAAAATATTCTTGCAAGTGCTAGGAAGGGAATGAATTGGTTGGTCTAGAGTTCCCATAGGCAAGCCAGTAACTTTATAGAAAAATCAAAGGGACAGGTCCTGCTTGAGGAGTAACAGAACAAAGAAAGTAAGTCTGAGGAACAGGGACACAGGAGAGTTGAAAACACTGTAAGACATTCATGCACTCAGCCACATGCCTGCTAGGGCAATTTCACCCAAGAGCTTCCCTGCTCGTAGTCCAAACCTCATTGTGACCTAAAGCAGAATCACTTCTGCAGGTTTATCATTTTATAAATAAATACCCCTCAGTGACAGCAAGGGCAACACACTTCACTACACAGCACTTCGAACAGATCTGTCGTGGTGAGCACATACAAAAAGATTTTCATAACATTTAACACTGCACTCAGACCAATACTTTATTCCTTCAAGGTAGGGGTCAAAAAGGCAAAAATGGGGGAAAGCATCTGCTACTTCATTTTCTGCTTTATTTAAGCACTGTAGACAACTTGCAAGAAGTCAGGGTGAGCTTCCTCCCACCTCCTGCCCGCTCATGCCGGGAACCCACAGGGCTGGCAGGTTTGGGCATTCATTCTCACGTCCATATGAGCCTCAACACCTCCAACACCTCACTGCACCTCCCCAGGGGTCATAAGAACAACTCCTCGAAAATATTGCAGCTCCTCCTTTATTCCATACTGGCTACCTGGGAGTCTTCATTGCTTCCACGTTCCCTGTACACATGCCTCTGCAACCAGCTTTAACCCCACCTCAGTCCCGCTTGGTTTGTGCTCTGGCCCCAAACACCATGCGTGTGACAGCACTTTCGAGGGGGACAGCACAGAACTACAGCAGGTTCATTACCTACTCCAAAAGCACATCATAACGGCAAAATTAAGCAAAGGAATGGCATTTAAAAAAAAAAAAAAAGGCCGCTAAAAAAAATGACAGCAAAATGAGGCCTGTTACGCTTCCTGCTCAAAGATGTTTAATCCTAAAGGAGGACAAGACACCAGTGTGCTGTCCCTCATCATTAGCTGTGGTGCACATTTGGGAAAGGGAGATAGGAACCCAGAAAATCCAAGGAGAAAGTCCACTTGCTTTAACCACTCCTAACAGACACCTATGGTGGCATCTGTAGCACCTGAACAGTAGGGTTTTTTTCCAGACAGCTTAAAGCGCTTCTCTCTCCTCTTTCCACCTTAGAGAAAGCCCTGCCTCCTCCTCCAAGACTGCAGATTGATTTATTCAATATTCAGAAGCAGGATAAAAGGGAGATTGAGCCTGATAGCTGTCAATTCACAGAAACAGGTTAAAAAAATGGTTCCTTCTTCCCAGATCACAGACATACTTTTCTCAGTTCTCATCTACCATGCATTGAGGGGTTCTTTATATCACACAGGGACAAGAAGCGCTGAAACCAGAAAAAGGAGGAAGAAAGGAAAAGAAACAGAGGGAATATCACAGACTCTTTAAAGCTATTGGTCTGAAGCCAGACAATTTGCCACAGAAAATGAGAAACAAAAAGAAAATCTTATCACAAAAAATCATGTTCCCCTGAAGATGACCCTCCTAATTTAAAACATTAAACTTTTCCACAGACAGACACACAGAGTGTACTGAGGTAAGCTACCTCTTGCTGGCTTCCAGCCCTCCCTCCCTCATCCCCATCTAATGTCACTTAAAACTCAAGAGCAGTTTTCCAGTCATGTGGCTTTCTACTAGTGTAATTATTGACTCACCTACTAGGAAAGACAGTTAGAGACAGCTCATCTGCTCTGGATAACACTTACACAACTTGAAAAGCTCAAGAACACTCCCTACCCCAGCACTTATTTTTCTTGTCCCTGGGCTCACAGTTTTGAGGCAGGAGGGGAAGCACAAGTTGCAACCTGCAGGCTGAGAGCTGCTCAAAGCACACTTCCTACCCAGCTGGGATGAGCTCAGCACTGGGAAAGGGAACCAGAATGTCAGCTTCTCTACAAGCTACATATTATTTCTCCAAAGCTTACTGGGGTTTGCACTTGGTCAAGTAAAACTCTCAGTGATGGCAATGCTGCAGCTGTTAGTGATGCTCATTTCCATTAACACAATGATGAAACTCCTTTGATAGGATAGTGGTGGGAAAGTAACAGGAGCACAAGATTCAACTGCTAAAAAAGACAGACTGCCTTTGTGGAGAACTCCCTTTCTTTTCTTAATCATCTGTAGTTTTCTATGGTTGCCACGTGCCCTCCCCCAACAACAACCCCTGCCACCTTCTCACATTCAGAGGAATAATGTAAGGTTTAGGAGATCACAGGCTGTTAAAAAAAAAAAAAAAGAAAGGTGGTAGAAAGGTACAACAGTGAGAAATGTTAATAGTTGCAGAACATTTACATAATGGCTTTTCTTATATTATTCCAAAAGATTCCTGAAAATTTTACAGGTATTCGCACAAGCCATGTTATCATGTCAACGTTCCTAACAGGAATAAGTTAGCAGCAAGCACTCTATTTTAAAACATGATTGACTTTGTACAAACAGTTTTAAGGCTTTTGTATAAGAACACTAGACAGCAGCTTCAGAATATGATTTAAATGACATAGTAATTGTACCCTGGTGTTCAAGTACGTACCAGGAATACATTACAGTGGACTGATTTATTACAATAGAAAGGCCTATCACTGTTCAATCTTTGTCAATGAGCAGAGCACAAAAAGTTTTCAACAGTACAAGTATGGAGCAAATTACCTTTCTTTGCTTTCTTCTGCAGCTTCAGTGTGTCAGACGACTTCTTTTTTATCTCTTGGCGGGCTTTTTTGTATTCTAAAAAAGCACACAGTCTCTATTATCAACACATTCAATGTTAAAATGGATGCTTTTCACACAAAAGGTTATGTTTAAAGACATTAAACTATGAGGTTTTAAGATGACAGCCGCTATTAATTAAAAAGGCTTAAAACTTACATTTTTAGTGCCTATATGTTTGGCTTAATATAACATTTTAGGGTGTGAGCACATTCACATACCAAAATCTTTCCCAAATAAGCAAAGCCTTTACAGAAATAACAACTGAGAACGCAGTACAAAATTAGAGTGTTTTTCATTTCAGAGACTCATCCACTCTCAGGAATGGAAAGCAGAGATGACAGGTTTCTTGAAACATCTGTGTTCAAAAACAAATAGCCAGAAATGGTAAGGCAGAGAATATCCTGTGATACCTCTCCAGCATGACAGCCTGGCAGAGGGAGAGGGTGATAAAACTTTGCCCAAGGAAGGGTCACATTGCCAGCTCTTTCTGATGAAGTGGAGCGCACTGCACTTGTCCTAATTTTCAGATGAGCTGCAAATCCCAGGAAAATTAAAATACCAGAACAAAATATTCCACCTCTAGACTAGGCACACTAAAGGTACCAGATATGAAAACTGATACTTTAAAAAACAAAAAAAAGGATAAAAGGCATGTATACATGCATAAACATATACACATACACTTTAACAAAGGAGGTCAGTGTTACTATTCTCCTGTAGACAGAAAAACAGAAGCAAGCTAGTGGCGGGCAAAGGAACTGCACCAGGGCCAACTGCATCCCCAACACCCAAGTCTATCCACTAAACCCCAAATGTCACTGCCACTTTGGCTGGGGTCACCCCTATGTGCAGGAACCCAGGTGACGCCTCCCTCCTGCTTACTACTGGCTCAACACTTCCCAGGGCACAAAGAGGAAGCTGTTTTCAAGAGCTGCTGGTTTAGCTGATTGTATTCGACCACAGTAACAGTGGGGCAAGAAGCAAATCCTCTTTTGGAAGCCAAATATGCTCCTTCCCATTAGTTCCCACTCTCCCCAAAACAGATTATGGTGATGCTGCTTCCTTCAGGCACAGCAAAAGTCTTCACTTGTCATGAGTCACTGGTGAACTCTAACCTGCTTTGAGCACCTGTGCTAAAGGGCTATCATCCCCAGTACAAGTTTAACAAAGCTAGAGCCATCTAGCAACATGCTCTTGCTGTGCAAGACTTTGCTGCCTCCGGCTCATTCCCCAGGAAAGCCTCTGGAGCAGTCATCAGTACTGCAGCCCTGAGCATCTCGTGTCCAATGACACAGATTTTCCATCCCTCAGTGCACATTTCTATACTATGTCAAGATATAATATAACAATGCTGAATGTTATACAGGGCTGTGCGTTCTCTGGAGGACGCTATGGCTGAGAAATAACATGATCTTAATAAGCTTTTAACTGCATCCTGGGGCTTTGCAGGGACAGATGCAACATCCCCAATCCTCAGCAATACTGGAGATCATACAACGTGAGTGGGCTAACAGCTAAAAGTAGTCACTGCTTATCAGTCTAGAAAAGCAACCCATCTCTTGGGATCCTGCAAACTAAACTTTCAAAATGATATGTAAGGGTTAAAATCTGTTAGGCTTTTGGGGAGGGAATGTTATAGAAGAGAAAAGTTGCTACACATTTTAAGCACGTAATTCAGTTCCCCAGTAGAAACACAAAAAGAGGAAGAAAAGCTGATATTACAATCTTACTCCTATTACAGAATTCTTCCTCTGTAACTACCTTTTGCATGGTCTTTATCCAGTTGATTGGCCACTTTCTTCCACTCTTCCATCTGTTCTTGAAGTGGGTTTATCAGACAGTCAATTAAAGCACTAATTTTGTTGAAAAAACACAAAGAGCAATCAAATCCTGCAGATGCCCCTATTCTTATATAGAGAGCCAAGGTCAATATTGGAGTATTTTTACTTTTTGCTGCGACAGCTACCAGTGTCATAGTGTAAACATCAGAACATAAAAATGTTTACGCTGGAGAAAGCAAAGGAAAGGACTGGATCAAAAAAAATTCCACATCACAGGATAACCAGAACTACTGCGCAGAAATTCAGGACAGTGAGGAACAGAAAGTAAACCAGAGGAGTGACCCAAAACAGGGCCAATGTAAACAGTTAGATCCCACTCATCTGTCACACAAAGAGCAGTTTAAATGGATACTCTGGAGACTGGAAAATTTCATGCAGCCATGAAGATCATAAACTTAAATAACACATGGGTATACACAAGAAGACAGAGCAGTTGTACAAGCGAATAACATCCTGCCCATCAATGTGCCTCACCTCTCACCAGTGGGGTCCATGATGCAGCACCAGTAAAGCTCCACTAATTAATGAGATTGGGATTGAATCATTTAAACATCTAACTCTGGGGTAACTAGATACTACAGTTGTCTCCCACAGCTGATTTCACAAACAACTTTATTTTAAAAGGGGAAAACTATCCCAGGTCATCGGGTAAATGGTGAAGCATCATTTTGGTTCACCTCAGTAAAGTATGACTTTCAAGTCTGGTTAAAAAAAGGCACACATGAACTACTGTTTACTACAGAAGAGGGTTGTTCATGTGTAGCGCAGCTTACATATAAGTTAGTGCTCGCCATTACCTCTACTGTCTAACTTTAACTGCAAAGGGGATAAGAGAATTTGCCTTTGCCATACTTGTTGTTTCAAAGTTTCTTCCTTGGCTGCAAGCTACTTGGGCTCTCCAGTAAGCTGAGGAAGCTGCACAACATTTCCTGCTGCTTTAAAACTTAGTGACAAAGCTTAAACTCCTGAAACAAAGACAGATAGGTCACATCAGCAGCTGCATGTTCAGTACTGAGCAACAGCAACCAACATAGGGACTTTGCAGCATTTAGAGTCATTTGAGGCGACAAGCCCAGTCCCTAGAACCTGCAGTGAAGTCCTGCATGTGCTGTGAGGTTGAAAACAACTGCTCTTCTCAGTAATATGGTCAGAGATCAGCTGAGAAGCCAGTGCTGGTGAATAGCTTTGGGTGTTCCCCAGCAGTAAACAAAAGACAAACCTCGAGCTCCAGGCCAGGTATAGAGCCACTCACCTTGAGAACTGCCGGAGTTTGGACTCTATACTTCTGTGCCTCATACACATCCTGGTCAGAGCAGATCCAATCTCTCTGGTACCACCTGAAAAACAAAACATAAAGCAGGTGAGGCCCTGATGAGATTCCTGCCCGTGGTACAGGCATGTCAATCAGAAGGCAGGTGTCAAGTCTTCCAGAGCAACTGTAAAACAGATTCACAGTAACTCTAGAGTCAACCAGGCTGTTAACTGGGCAGACCGCAGGGATATCTACCACCTTGAGTCAAGATTAATTCCTGTGCATTCACAGACCAGAACTGAAAAATTATAATAAACACAATTAAAAGACAGTCATTCCCAGCAGATTTATCTGCCATGAGACCCAACCCCTTGGCAGAAGAGCTAAAAGAAAAGAGCTTGAGACATCAGAAGATAAAGCTGGCAAGCAAGCGGGCATCTACAGTTTGTTTCCACATTTGAGAAATAAGCCCAGGGGATTCATTACAATTTTCCCATCTCTAGATTCTTTAGACCCAGTGCCCCAAAAGGATTTTGCTCCTCCAGAACGTGTAACCAGTCCTACATATTGCCTTTCACATCACTGACACCCGCTATCAGAGCATCGCGTGTTCGTGCGTCTCGGGTCACGCACACGTTGCTCATTCCATGGCCAGAAGATGGCACTAGTTCCTCTATGCCCTCATTCATCTCGCTTTCTGATAAATGCATGACAGTAAAAAACAATTTTCCCAAGTGTTCCTCCTCTGAAGCTTTCCCTTTTAAAACCACACATTCTTCCACTGCCCACTTTAATCAGCATTGCCAGCTTCGATCAGCCTATTAAGTTTCCGTATCATCTTGGTTTGGTTAGTGTCAGTTTTGATAATTGTTAAGTTCCTGTTTGCAAGCCAAATCTACTCTTCTCAGGGTACAAAACACCAACACCGGTACAAAGTTTTTCTAAACTCTAGTATTCTCTGGATGACCAAGATAGTAGCATCTATTTTAAAGTCTCATTTGATTGTTAAAAGAATCACAGACTTGCAATATACACTAAAATATCTTCCTTAGGTTTTAAAACCGGTATTGTGCAAGTACAAAATATTTTCCTAGTAAAGAAATTTGAAAAAATTCAATAATTTTATCTATTTATAAGGAAAAAAACAAGTCACCATTTTCCTGCATTCTTGCAGAATAAAATCCTGTGCCCACAAAATGGCTCTGCAAAAAAGACACTAAAGAACTGGAACAAATTGTGGCTTTTTGGTATTTTCCATTGTTCAAAAAGATAAACAGAAAGTCCTCTGTCACTTGCCCAATTACTCATACTTTTATAAGGAGCTCTTGAAATAATGTGACTTGGTAACACTGAAAAGCTGTAGCCTTGCTGCATACGGGTGGCTGGGAAAAGCATACGGACTTCAGCCTGGATCCAGACCCATCTCTTCCGGCAAGGCTGCACTTGCACAAGCTGCGATAAACTCTGGTAACTCAAAGAGCAATATAGAAGATGGGGAAAAGGCATAACGGAGAGAAAGCAATGGGAGGAAGAAGACAATGGCCACAACAAAAGAGGATCTCTGCCCCAGAACATGGCCATTTTCATTTTTCACTGCCAAATAAAAGTAACTCAGAACTTAATGTGGCACAAATCCAACAGTGGAGATGGAGAAAAGAACCACAAACCTCCATGGCCATCACCATCACAATTCTATAAAGGTTAAGCAAAAGGCAGGTTTTTCAGGTTGAAAACTCAGTGAAATACTGGAATATTAAGGACTGTAAATGGTTAAGTGACACCGCTTTCCTAAGCGCATTAGATGAAAAAAGGAAGAGTGGCTTCAGAACAAGAAATAGGAAATAAGGCACCATGTGTTCTGGAGACAAGGAAACACGGGTCAGTTACTATTAATATAGAATTGCAAAGTAACCAAATTTTAACTGAAACCCCAATAACTGAAGTATAAATATATCCTCATAACACATAGTACAGATGGATGGGCAAGGTCAGCAAGACAGCAATACAAAATTAGGTCTATAAAATGGCAGCTGTGCTTGTTTAAAAAAAAATACAACACAATAGGCCTAAAATAAAAAAGTTATTCCACAGAAATAACCAAACCCAACTGGTTAGGGATGAAGAAAGTTACTGATTCTTCCCAATATTTGAAACTTCATTCTACCCATAAGTGTTGACAAAAGCATGGAAATATGTTAATTTTATTCTGTGAAGAAAGACCACTCTAACAAGGCAAAGAGAAAGGGAGGGAAATTATTTGGAGAAGTTTTCAATGCCCCTTCTGGAAACAAGATGCCACAGAAGATGGGTTTAGGAGCCTGGTCAGGAAAGGGAATGAAGGGCACTGCTGGAAAGTTTGGGAGAGACGAACCAGTGCCCTGGCTTGGTCAGCATGGACTGGGGAGGGCTGCAGGAGCAGGCTCCATCTTCACATTCTGTGCTGAGAGGTGTTTAGGGATTCAGACAGTGCTGGCAAGGGTCTGCAAGGCAATTTGAACTCCTGAAGCAGCAGCTCTTGCCAATCATTTGCTGGCATGGTGCTGCTCAGCCCTGCCTAAAGAGCAAAATTCCCTCCCAAACAGCACTTCAATTATGAACTCAACCTACCTAAAACAGAAGTTTTGGGGAACAAGATTGCTCCAAATGGCTATGACAATAAAGGATTCCTGTTCCTCTGCAAAACACTAACTCGCTACAATCAATAAAATTAGTTTAGTGATAAATAAGCTAGGCTTACTATGAACTGAATTCAGAATAAGCCAAGTTCAGCAACCTCAAAAATGAGATTTCTGCAGTACTGCAAAATACCAACATAACACCAGCAGCAAACGTGCATCCCCTGTAGGTCTTTCCAGCTGCCCTCTCTGCTCCTCTTGCTACAGGACCATTTAAAGACTTCCTCGCAGCCTCTTACTGCAAGGCTTACAGTGACGTTAGGACACAGGCAGTAGCAAGCTTTGTTTTTATTCCCCAAAGCCCTCTCATTCACAGCCCGCTGCCATCTCGCCAGGCTCCTGGCCATGACTGGACAGGTATGGAGGGGGCAGGTGGCGAGCACCCACTGCACATCTCTTGTGTGCAAGCATCTTCTGCCCAGCAAAGGGGAACTGGTCTCCATTCAACACACGCTGCTACAATGACGTCACTAGGCATTTTGAATTCCTGTTTAAAATCTAATGCTACTGGTGTCTAAGTATAGGAGAGAGAGAACCTTTGCAAGAGACAAGGGACTTCATAATTTCAGCACCCTCAGTTTGCAAAAGCAACAACCATATACAAGTGTCGCTACATAGCTACAGAGGTATGGATGCACCTCCTGAAGAGTTTCTGGATGCCAAAGCAGCAGTAGCAGAATTTTGGAAAGGATCATACCCTCTGATATGCCAACACGAGTTGTGTTTTGGGGGTGCCTCTGCAATCTCTTGTTAAAAACCAGCCACCAGACTGCAGGAATGACACTACCTGTCCATTTGCTCCCACGCCTGAATCTTACTGCTTCTCCTCAGTGCATTAAGTACACCAACAGCACCAGAGTTAAACAGAGCTTAATCTCCTTGTTCTTGACTATATTATCTGTGAAGAATCAAAATACTTCCTGAGAAGGCAAAAAAAATTAAATACAAGTCCTCTCATCACTCCTTGATTTATTGAGTTAGAGCACCACGATTATTACTGCAGTCCTTCCAGGAACATGTGCAGTGCAAAGTGTCTATCTCAACTGCCAGCAGGTTTCTGAAAAGGCTGGTTCCCACCAGCAGAACTGCACTGATGCTCCTCTTTCCAAAAGGCTGGGATCAGCTGGCTACAAAAACTGGCAGAAGGGAACCATTTCATACCCACTGTAGTGGTCTGAAAATGTCCAAACATAACAAGGGATGGTAGCTTGGATTTGCTTTTGTCCAATCTCAGCCAGACAGCTTCAGTAAGTCAGAGGAACATCCGCTTTATATAAATTACCATTGATATTACAGCAGTGGTTTACTCCTACAAGGAGCGAGTGGCCAACATGCACAGTCAGCAAAAAGAGATGGACCTTACAAGCAAGATTAACGTGTGTGAGAGTCCTGGAATTGGCTATGCAGTTGAGTATTTAAGATCTAGTAAGAAGTTTATTGCACTGGGCTATGCCACAATTGTACAAAACCTGCTTCACCCTCCAAATTTAGAATGAATCATAGAATCATTTGGGTTGGAAGATCATCCAGTTCCAACCTGCCACGGGCAGGGAGACCTCCCACAAGACCAGGCTGCTCAAGGGCCCACCCAACCTGGCCTGGAACACTTCAAGGGATGAGGCATCCACAGCTTCCCTGGGCAACTTGTTCTAGTGCCTCACCACCCTCATCATGAAGAATTTCTTCCTCATGTCTAGCTTAAATCTTCTCCCTTCCAATTTAAAGCCATCGCCCTTGTTCTGTCACTACACGCCTCTGAAAAATTCCCTCCCCAGCTTTCTTGTAGGCCCCCTTCAAGTACTGGAAAGCTGTCTGTAGGTCTCCCTGGAGCCTTCTCTTCTCCAGGCTGAACAATCCCAACTCTCTCAGCCTGTCCTCCCAGCAGAGGTGCTCCAGCCTTCTGTTCATCTTCATAGCCCTCCTCTGGACCCATTCCAACAGTTCCATATCCTGCTTATGCTGGTGATTCCAGAACTGGACACAATACTAAAGGCAAGGTCTCACGAGAGCAGAGTAGAGGGGCAGAATCACCTCCCTCACCCTGCTGGCCATGCTTCTTTTGATGCAGCCCAGGATACAGTTGGCCTTCTGGGCTGCAAGAACGGTTTATTTTTTAAAAAAGAGCAGCTCCATAAGTGACCAACTGCCCACTTACTCAAAGACAGTGCCATAGGCCAGATGGGCTGAAGACCAAGTGGAGATAACTCCTTTTTCAGGGCTATCAATGCTCAGTGCCAGAAGAAGCATCTGAAACAGCAGTGTGTCAGGTGCACTCTGAAAGCACTGCCTGTCTCCGCTTCACTTACAAGCAGTTCCCTGGCAAGAAGTCATGACATTATCCCGTAGCCATAATGTCTTGAAGAAAGCACTAAAGCCACACCAGCGAACTTTTCATCAAACCAAGAGCACGTTGGGTGGGTGACATGGGCTCCATTCACTGCTCTGCAGCTATGCAAGCTAAACGACTGTGCCTTGGGCTCTCAGGTTATAAAATGAGGCTGTGAATTATCTGCTTCTCTGACATACTACAACAATTCATCCCTCACAGCAAACAATGCTTGGGAATGGCGTAAAGTAATACTTCAAAACCAGAGACAAGTGCCGTATTCATCAGAATTCCTACTCAGAGAAAGTGGCTTAACCAAATGCTCCTGTCAAATTTGATTAGAAAGTGGGTGATAACATCAGCCTTATTTCTCCTAAGTAAAAGGCAACTCTGCAAGGCAAATGTGCTTTCACTCTCACCTTCCCGGCATCTCCCTATTCCTGCCTAAGCCTGTAAAAGACCAAAACTTTTCTTCTTGTAAGATAATTAAATGAAAGCCTGTGGACCAGGACATTACAATGAGTCCACTATAAAAGCTTGAATGATTTTCTTTCAGTGCTTGCTTGTCATTCAACGTTGCAGAGACAACAGGGAGAGACTGTAGTAAAGACGCTCAGTTGTTTTATTATTATGTTTGTATTTAATAACAATCACATATCAAGGAAATGATTATTTGATGAAATGTGCAGATGTACAACTACATGGCCTCTGTACACTCCAACCTAGTACAATCAACCTCTTATCTTCCTCCTCTCACTTCACTGCAGAGCACCCCAGAAGGCTCAGAAGATGACGGCCTTTCAGGAAGCGCCTTTAAGGCTACAACCTATTAACAAGCTCATCTTTATCTTCAAGGGCAGAGTCCAAATGTGCCAGTGACTTTCCTCCTTCCAAAAAGGGAGAGAATGATGAAAAATGGGTGTCATTTCTGTAATCTGAAAATCACCAGAAGAGGCTTCCACTTTTGAGCAAAGATTAAAGCAGGAGCAGAACAGAGGTTAGATTATTAAATACAAATCTGAACACAGAGGCTGTGACAGGAAGACTAACAGTAGGGCATTTGACGTTAATGGTCATTACTCAACCTTTATCCAAACTCACGCTGTTAGAAGAGCAAGCAGCTTCCATCACTGATTACACGGGGTATGGACCTTGATCTTGCAAAATTGTTTATGTGGATGCCTCTGTGAAACTCAAGGACGATGGGACCAATGCTAGGGTATTAGAGCAGAAAGGGGAAAAGAGAGGGCTTATGCCTAAAAGTGAGCAGCACAGGCTTTGTAAGCATTACCACTGGGACAGGAGCTATGGTAGCACTTCCATGTTTCAGGGTGTCAAGAGCAACCAGGTTGTAAAAGCACATCAAGAACTGCAGACAACAAAGGAACGTTGTACAGCATCTACCAGCCAGGAAAAGGGAACAGGCCACCCTTATTCCTACAGCTACTAAGAGCCTTTCTGAGCAGCGTTTGGCAAAGTCTCTGAAAGCTGCTGCTCAAAACCAGCTAAATCCCATTTTCTAAAGTATTTAAAGAAAAAAGAAATTTTAGTTTAGGCATATTTCAGAGAAGACTGAATCAACAAAGGTAGATTCAAGGTCAAATTCAACTAAGGATGTTAGATCCACCAAGTCTAATAAAATAACCATGGCAGACCATTGTCAAATACCACATCTGTGCTACTGTCACTGCAAAGGAAGAGCTTGCTTTCAATGTTCAGTTAGGTGCCCTTTGGGGCAAATTACTTGGAAAACGTCTTTATAGAGGCCTGGTAGAATTTGTCACATTTGCTAAAGCTCCACGCAGTCCACATGATCCTGAGAAGAAAAGGCAGTAGGTGTTTTACTTTCTCTTTGCAAAGAAAACTAGCATTTGCCCATGGATAGGACCAGCAGATTCTCAAATGGCATTTGCATTGATTTTAAAGGAGGAAGAAGAGTTAAGGAAAAGACTGGCAGCTAGTTAAAGGATTAAAGAAACTAGAACAGAAAACCTGGGCCAGCCCTAGGTCACAGCCAGCCCTGACAACTGCCAGCTTTAAGAAGTCCCTAAAACAAGCTATGACCACGTTCCAGTCAGTATGGTACAGAACATGCAAGAATGCTCTTATGACTTCTTCTGATCCAGCTTATTCCCCTGCTCAGCAGCATTTTTGCTTACCCTAGCTGTTCTCCTAGCAGAGCACTGGGGAAAATCTTTGCCCCATGGGAGTTAACACAAGCACTGATGGTAAACAGAGTCAGAATTTCACCCATGCAGATGAAGGTACAGTCTGTCAGACACACTATATATGATCATGAACCAGCCGTCCTATGACCTTTGGACAAGCTGAGTTTGTTCATCCTTCTGGGTATGCTGAAGAGCTCATTTGTGGCCTTCTGTCTTTTAAGAGGGTGTCACACTGACAGGTGGCTGGAAAGGCTTTGGGAAGGTTATAGATTGACTGACTTGATTTTGGAGAAACTAACAAATCTGTCATTGATTCACAAACTTGTGAGAGACACAAAATGCATCACTGACCCACGATATCCGGTTACAGAGCAGTGGAAGTCCAGATAAAAGTGTTTCTCAGCAAAAAAAGCCTCAAGTTCAAGTATGTTTGTATCAGGTGTGCAAGTTGGCTTGGTCCACTCCCTTTCACAGAAGGTGTTGCCAGAACAAACAGCATCGTTTTGCTTCTGGAGTTTTTTTTCAAGAATTAATACCCATCCCTCCTCACAGGTGTTTGTTCATCTTTTTTATTAACCCAGAGCTCCTCATCAAGTTTTTAATGCCACAAAAATAAAGCATTATTAGAAACAGATTTGCTTAGAAAAGCAAATACCACATCACGTGCATTTTCCAAGGGCCATTATTTACCTATTTTCCTTTGGAATACAAATTATTTCCTTACTGAAAACACACAGGGTCTGCTAAACAGCTGCATTCGCAATGGAGTTGTGCTCACTAATATTTGCCATACCTTTTCCCCATTTCTTTTCAAATTTATAGTCAAACGTATTTCTGAAATCACTCTATGAATAGCTATTTAAACCTAACGGTCTCAATCTGAGCAGATCCAACTGCTTTGCTCCAAATGCTACACCCACTAACAGTTTAAGAAAGGCAGGTGACATGAGTCATCAAGCTCACTCTCCAAAAAAAAAAAAAAAAGAGCACATTAATAGAATAAGAATTCCTGAAGAACACAAGGCAAAGCCTGCACACTGTTTCACCTGTGCTGCATCCCAGGGTTGAGCTGCCAGATATCTAAAACCTGCTCCATCAGCCAGGGATATTCACTGCACTGAGGACCATGCTTCACTGCGTGCTCCAGATGGTGAAAAGATGGAGATGTGGTTCAAACCTATTTAGATAACCAGACTCATTGATCTCCTTACCTTCATGAATCTGGCTCTCAATGAACACTTAATGTCAGCCTGATATGCTAAGAAGGCAGTAACTCAAGATCCTCATGTTCTTTTCAAGTACAGCTCTTTATTTTGTCTGGGCACAGCTATGAACTGCAACGTAATCTGATTAGATACCAGCAATATTCAGTGAGGGGAAGGGATAATACACTTAAAGCAAATGGCTTGGAACACCAAGTGCAATCCACTGCACGCTCAGCAGAACATGCACTGCTTATTTTGAACTGGCAACTTCCACAGAGGTTGTGGAAAGCCTACAGGTATCTCTACTCTTTGTGTTTAGCTATCAGCCTTGCTAAAACCTCTGGCTCCAGAAGTCCTTAAGTCTCTTGACCACCTGTGCTGCTGAGCCCAATTCAGCCAGGATTTCAGCAACAACTAAATGGCTGCTGCCTCCAAAGTACAAAATCAAGCAGGGCCAGGACAAGCAGGTGCAAAAAGCAGAAGAAAGGATTTTTTTTTAATTTAAATCCAAGTCAGCAGATCTCACTGAAACCCCACAGCAAGCAGATCTGCTGAATAAGGCCGTGCTATTTATACATGCTGTCACTCTTCCAACAGAGTACGCTTCCTTAGTGAAAGGAGAGGAATGTCATGGAGGGATAGGACAAGGGGTAATGGTTTTAAGTTGAAAGAGGGGAGATTTAGATTAGATACCAAGAAGAAAGCTTTTACTGTGAGGGTGGTGAGGCCCTGGCTCAGGTTGCCCAGAGAAATTGCGGATGCCCCATCCCTGGAGGCATTCAAGGCCAGGTCAGATGAGGCTTTGAGCAACTGATCCAGCGGCAGGTGTCCCTGCCTACAGCTGTGGGGTTGGACCTAGATGACCTTTAAGGTCCCTTCCAACTCAAACCATTCTATGGTTCTGTGATTCTTAGACAAAGGGAGGTAAAAATTTAAGCTATCTTAAAAAATTACCATTTTAAGACATGTTAAAGAATGCCTATTACATTTCAAGTAGTTCTACAGAGACACACCATCATCAACCCATCAAAGACTCAACACACACCTAAGCATTAAGTGCAGCATCTTAGTCCCTGGGTGCAAAGGGAAGTTCTTCCCCTGCCCTGGATGTTCAAGGGAGGTGGTTGCCTCCCACTGGGGCAACTTTGTGCCTTTGCTCAGTGTTAACTGCCTCTTACTGCAACTGGCATCTATGGGGAAAATGCTGGCAGTGATGCTTCAAAAGGCAATAAATCCTCTTTTTGTTACTTTCTCAAGGCAGCTGCTCTGTGTGCTTCAAAGGCCACAGAAAATCATCTCAAATATGTATTGAAATACACATGGCTCAACCCCACCCCCTCTGATTTATTTAGTGCACCTCCAAACTAATTTCCACTTGGCTTGGTTGAAGCCTGGAGATCAAAACCACACCACCTTTCCTGACGATTTCTCTAAATCTCAGGATTCATCAGCAGACACACGGAGAATCTGCACACCTCTTGAATCAAGTGGTAGATAATGAAAGGGAACGAGAATCCAGAGCACTAGTGTTTATAGTTATCCAGGCTGCCCCAAAGCTCATTTTGCCTGGTGCTATATTTAAAGACACCTGTGCTGTTCCTCAGGTCAGCTCTCGAACAGTTAACTAGTTTTGTCCTCACTGATAGGCTTCTGGGTTGGTTTTTTTTTGGCAGCATCCCACTTATTTTCAACTTCAGCTTCCTCAAACTTACTACAATACAACAAATTTTCACAAAAGCAAGAGAGAATGTCACTGCATGGGTTTGACACCAGCTGGCTGCTCAAGCCTGCAGTATGAAGGAATTTGTTACACAACACTGAACTCGGCTTAAAAAAAAGTAATATTCCACCTGTTACAGAGAGTGAAATGAGGACAGCCATTTCCAGGCAGAGAAACCACAGGGCTTTGCACTTTTGGCCACAAACTCAATAAACACATGCTCAGAAAGACAGAGCAAACTCTGATTTCATACTTTTGAATTCAAAAAAGGTAAGGGCATTTTCTCCTTCACTGGTACGCAGAAAGTGAAAGAAGCTCCACAAACAAACAAGGCTGCATGCAGATCAGGTGAGACAGCTTACAAGAACAGGACTGTGCTCCCCAGATCTCTGGCTGCTTTGAACACACAGATTCACATGCTCTGCAGGAAAACTTCTATTTATTCCACAAATCCTTCCAAACAATCAATGCCATCGGGCTGCATTTAAAGCGGGCCTGTTTAAACCATGAAGAATGCGACAGGAGAAAACCTTCAAGACTTCTTCGATTCACAAAAAGTACATCTTTGTAGAAGAGATCAAACGAAGCTGCAGAGATGCACGGCATTACAAACACAGCATACTACAAGGCATTTAGCAGCATTGACACCAAGGACATACTTATCTCTTTCTGCAAAGACAGAGCAACTCTATTTCTTCTCTCAGACAAGCTCCCTTGGACTGTAGCAAATGTGTCTGACCACTGGAAGAGTAGATGCATGTAATTCTGCTGTATTTGCCTGCTGTGACACACACACATGCAGTGCACATCAGGCTTCCAAGGTCTGTGCAAGGAGGCTAAGCTTTAAAACATCACCAAATCACCCTTGGCAAGAACAACTGCAAGAAGCTTCAGGACACCAGGATTGGAATCAACAAGAAAGTCTAGAAACCAAAAGACAGAAGGAAAACAAACATGAATTAAGAATAGGGCTTTGCAAATCCTGAAATCTAAGATCTGAAAGGGGAATGGAAGCTATCCTGTACCCACAGACGTTTCTTTACAGCACTGGTTCTCTGTTCTTTCAGCCACTCCCTCACTGCAGTACAGAACACCTTCTGCAGCTCCTCTCATTGAACATCCCCTAGGAGAGAAGCAGGGGGCGATTCACACCTTTACACTCCACACAGGACAAACCTCGAGAGTACCATTACCATTCTAGGCAAGTCCTGTGCAACTAATAATCCTTAATCATCAAACCAGCTGGGGCTGGGCAGTTTTAAATAAGCCTGCGATCCCCACACAGAATACTGCTAAAGGTTTCGTAGGTGAAACTACATTGATATCCTTCCTTAGAGGAGGTCCCTTCTTCCACTGGAGGAGAGGCCTGTACTGCTTCCCTCCAAATACTGGCATCAACGCCCTTCCTTTCAGCATCTCATGGAAAATAGAGAGACACTAATTGACTCAGGCTGGAGGGAACCTCAGGAGGCTGTGTAGTCTGCTCCCCCACTAGAAGTGGGCCAATTTTGATGGGTTTCTTGGGGTACTGTCCAGTCTAGCTTTGAGTGTCCCAGGAACAGAGATTCCCGAGTTGTTTTTCCAGCTGCTGACTTGTACTTGCTGATTGTGAAAATTGTTTTCCTAAAATTCAGAGTCGATTGTCTCAGCCATTCAAACCCACAGTTTTCCAAATGCCTTCTGGGAGGTTGTGCTGCCCTGACACCAATTCAGCAACACAACACAGTAAATTCGTGTGGAAAACGTTTATTTGTTTTATCCAAGAAAAAACCCTTGGTGGCAAAGGAATTCAAATACCCACCTTACGCATATAAAACAGCATTGTCACAACTCAATTTAAAAAAAATTACACCCGTGGCTACTTTAAAATGACACAAAACCAATTAAAGGTCACTTGCAAAGCATGCTCAGTCCAAGCAGTAACCTGGTCACACACCACCATGTACATTGACTTTCTTTAGATTTCTTATGAATTTTTTAAAAAAATGAACACCCAGTACTTTATGATTAATCTGATTTTAGTGCAGGAACATTCATCTGGTCATTTGACATCTCTGGTAATGCAGGAAATCCATCTAAATCCAACAGCTCCTCACACGCTCTGATGCTCCCTTGTTCTCCTAGCAGACCTCATCAACTCGCACCTACAATACACAGTTGGCTGTGACCTATGGCTATTAATTTGTCTATTAAAGACAAAAGGAAGTGTCAAAGTTGGATGGAAGATTTCTGATCTAGGCTTTAAGCACCAAAATGCACAAGACCAGCACATAAATCACAAATTTAGAGGAAGGTGCTCAGAAAGGGTCACCTCCCATTTAGAATTTATTAACTATTCCCCCCAGAGATAACCTTGATTTAGCACCACGTAACCCATATTCCCACATTTCACAGCAATATTGTTACACAAAAGGTTTCTCTTCCTTCCACCCTGCTCAGCCATGTGAAGCTGGAATGATCGATTCACCCAGCTCTTCTCTCAAAGATGGTCAACTTGAGAGACTGGTCACTCAGAAATTACATTCACACATAAACGTGCACACGGCTACAGAAAGTTTGAGGAAACTTACATTTGTGCAAAGCCCAGGCTGCGATACCACTGAACGTGGCAACCAATCACCCTACAGAGCAAAGCATCTTCTCCCTGTGTAACCATCAACAAGCAAGCCCCAGGCGAGCTGCTCAACAATACTCTTGTGCCTACAGTTAACGTCTGCACTGAAAGGGAATTTATGGTTTTATTTAAGGGGATCTTCTCACAAGAGGGCAAAGGTGCTTCAAATTTTTCCCCCAGAGTAAAGTGCACCTGCAGACGGTTCTTGAGGAGCAGCTAACACACAGGTTTTTAAAAACACAATACTGTTCTCGTTCCTTGACATTCTCCTGAGCGTTGCAGGGTCAACACAGGCCAAAACTTTTGCAAAAGTAAAGTTGCAGTTAAAAAGGTAAAACCACACACACTCTTCACATAATTTATAGACCAGATATAACTTGTTCCAGAAAGAATCAATTAATTTCTCCCACTTGTACAAACACCCACCAACCCACTTAACCACATTAAACAACCAAACAGTTGCAATGGTAACTAGTTTTGTTACCACAACATGTCGAAGAGAAAATGAACCTCAATAATGTGATATAAGCAGGATTTTAAAATACATAGGATCATTTTTAATGTGGTCAACTTCTGCATTTATGCTCCGGTAAGCATGACGTATCATCAGTCTTAATAGACTTCCAACGCAACAGCAGTTTCTGATTTATTTCCCCCCATCCCATATCCTCTTCAGAATCCATTTCTATTTCAAGCATCAATACCCAATGCTTGCAACATCTGCAGGTTGCCAAGCCAGTTTACCTATGGAAAAATGGATATGAAGTACTTGCCAACAAAAGGAAATAGAGTCTGTGCTGAAAACTACAGCTAGCTTGTGCTTTTTCCATCTATCTATAAATATGGCAATGCCAACTGCTAATTAGAGCAGACAGGTTCAAATGGTGTAAAAACTGTAATCACAATATGACACGTTTAAGTCTCTAAATAATTACACTAAAAAATGAGGCTGAAAAGCCCTCCAACCAAAAGCCTGTACAAGGATATGTGCTCTCAGCTTTTTGCACTGTATTAGGGGGAACAGCGAGCCGCTGATAAAGGCTACCCAGAGCAGAAAGCACAAGATATGTAGTAAGAAGCACAGAGAACACAGACTATGAGATCTGTGGCTATGTGGTACTGAAATCATGCACTTCTCAGGCTCCCGAGGAGCCCTTCGGCTGCTGGAGTATCTGTCTGTGACGTAAGCTGACAGTAACTGCAATGCAGCACTCACACGGGCGCCGATTATCTCTGAGTTTGTCTTCCGAGGCAGCAGCGCTGTCACTCAGCCTGAGTGAAATCAAGGGCATGCCTTCAACAGAAATAATTGCCACGTTTAATCTGTCCAGTTGCAATCCATTTCAGATACAAGCAACTGCAATAGACTTTAGCCTAGATTTTTGTAGCAGCTTGTTTAAAGTAGGTAAAATAAATGATTCAATTAAAAAGATAGCCCCCAAAGAACTGGTTTTTGGGACGGGAGTAAGGACAGTATAATTGGGTCTTGATGTAAGCAGTATTTGTCTGGTTAAGAAAAAGATCTGTCCAAAGAAGGTAGTTAGTCTTATTAATCTGCCATTCCCAAAAGCACCAAAAGGCCATGAAAGGCATGGCTTGCAGGTCAGACTAAACAAGAACAAGGTACCTCCACTGGCAACCCAGGATGAACCAGAAAGACATGTGGGATATATTTCATTATTTTCCTACCCAGGAGATGTGACAAACCCCTACAGCAGCAGAGGTGGGAATCACTAAAAAATCCTGTGTAGTCTGATGAATTGTAAACATTAATAAAATCAGAATCACTCTCAAGGAGCTCTGGTTCATCTGCTAACAAAGCTGTACACAGTCTACTAAAATGTAGGTGAGCAAAGGGAAAATGTAGGCATGAAATAATTAAACAATGTATCGAGCTCCAGAATGAGATACAGCAAGTTATCTGCTACAAAACCAAGATTGAACCTAACACTATTTTAAAGTGCTTAAGAAAGCGACTCAAGACAAAATACGTACAAATTGGCATCAGCAATTACCCATGCAGTGTCTCCCCTTCCTTGCTACAGGCAGCTCTTACAAGTCAAGTCAACAGCTGTGATGGGCAGGAGGAGGGAGAGGATCCTCAGAGACATTTTTCCTACCAAGAACCAAACATGAGAAGACTCTGTATTAAACCTGAGGTCCACACAGAAGGTAGCATGATGTGGTTTGAATGCCTTTTGCAAAAGGAAGAAAAAAAATACCAGAAGAAATGAACTTGCAAAAAAGGTGAAGAGATCTTCTTAGCAGAACCTATTTTCCACGAGGGCACCTTCAGTCCAATCCCTACGTGGGGCAGCCTCTTGGGAGTCACATGGGCAGGGTGCTCCTCATCCAAATGTAGCTGCTGCCTACTAAAAATGCATCTTTCTTTTAAGGTTTTGTTAACCGAGTTGTGCTAAACACACTTGAAACAACTTCAGTGCTACTGGGCTTTGCCAGGAAATAGAGCGAAACACTGACCTAACTCTAACCTGGAAAAGTCAAACTTGGTGGGACTACAAACAACTGGGGCAGGATGACAACTGGCCTTAGTCATCTCTCTACCAAGGCGCACTCCAAGCAAAACTGTTCTGACAAGCAGACACAGAGCAAAAGTAAAAGTCCTGTGCAATTTTTTCATTTAAAAATACATCTCCCATCAATTTCTTCAGCCATCTGCTACCAGTGACAAAGGCCAGTCTGAACTCCAGGCAAGATACAAGCCCGCATGGGTGAGATGCCCTACTTTCTGCTGCCAGCACTGCACACGTGTTTGATGAGCTCAGGATCTCAGCCAGCTTCCTTTGGCTCTCCTGCCTAAGAGAGGTGGTGCATTTGGAGCAAAGCTGACCAGGGACAGCCTTAGGCACAGAGCAAACCCGGTTACCAATGTAGGTCTCCAGATGAATGCTGTTACCCACTCTATTCCTTTAGAGGTTTTAGGCCCCTTCTGCCTCTTTTTGACCGGCATCACCTCCCAACAGCAGTTCTGTAGCCCTGGAAAAGACTGCTAGGGCATCCAAGGATCCTTCCTAAAAATAAAAACCACTAGAGATGAGAGTACGCACCAGAAAGTTAGACATAAAGACAGAAACCAATACAGACCACCTCCTAACCCCTCATTAGATGTCAGACCAAGGTCCACCCTCCCTCAGATCACAAAATTGCTGTCTCTAGCCCAGACCTCTCCCCTAGATAAAGCGTCACTCAGCTTCATGCGCTTGTTAACCTTGGTGGTACCAGAATTCGGCAGCCAACAGGAAACATGTCGTTACAGCACTTGTGCTCTCTCTGACCCATTCCAAAAGTAAGGAAATGGTCAAGCTCAAAATATGCCAGTGGTCTATCGATTTAGTACAGTAAACACTTCCGAAAAGGAAAAACTTCCAGGCTTAAGTCACACACAATCTTCGACCCTGCCTCTCTAAACAGGCTAATTCATTTATAGCAGGATATATTTCCTGCCATAAAACATCCAAACGTAAAAAATATTACAAGCTTTCTTCAAAATCTATATTTAAAATGAAGCAATGAGGCAATGCTGATATCACTGCTGATGTCCACTGCTCATCACTGACTTTTTCAGCAAGCAAGAAGTTTAGAAGCTTTAGCCTTGGTTTCTGTTATTTTATCTGCAAGTCCTTCTCCATCACCATGCAAACGCTCCTCCGGGACAGCCGCCAGGACAGACATTACCTGTCCTGGTGACTCACAGCAGCAAATTGGATGCTATCTAAGGAGAGTGAATCATTGAGAAGAGTTATTTATACCTAGTCCAGCATTTTGATAAGAAAAGTATAACACCTTCGTGAACCTGGAAGTCTCTTTTAGAACAGAGAGCATGGGAGAATCTGCCAGGCAAAGAGCCAAGACCTCTCTCTACAAAACCTTCCTGACAACTGCTTCAGTGATGGCAAGGACAACCACAGGGACACGAATAATAGCCCTGTCCAAGTAACACAGTTCTCCTGCGCTCCTGGATAGACAAGTTAACTGCAGAAATAAATAGTCTGTTCTTTTCTCAGCCAACACAGTGAACCCAGAGAGGTCTAGAGTCTCTCTAGACAGAACCAGGAAAACCCTGCTTCTTATAAGATACTCTTGGCCCAGTGAACGATAATATTAAATCCAAAATAATGAACCCATCTGGCTTTGGCAACAGGGACCTGAGCTCCTGGAATTCCCTGTGATGAACAAGAATGAACGCTCCTCATATCTGTGATTCAAATTTTAGTAGCATTTGATTCTCTACTGGAGACCAATGCCACACTTGTGGTATTTCATAGGAAATTTCTGCGAAGCTAAGGCAACATTTTTCAGCATTGTCTGTCTCACAAACAAACACACTGAGGTCCACAATGTGAGCCTGACAGATAAGCATGCTGAGCCTCATCTTCAGAATACGGATCTACGAAGAGCATCTTGATTTCCTCCAGTAACTCCAGACACAACACCCTGTGAGGGTAGGCAACACTATTACAATTTCTATGACTATGACCTTTAAATGTTTAACTAGCAACCTATTCTTTCCAGTCAAGATAAAGCAGCAGGTGATTAGCGTCACTATGAGTCACGATGCCCCTGTAGTGCAATAATTCAATTAGACACTTTAACAGCCTTCAATTTTGAGATCTGCTTACTAGAGCCACAGTCCCCTAGCTACAATTTTGTTTTGCCTTGCGACTGAAGCAGGGTCAGTCCAGGTCAGTGCTGGATTGAAGGAGAGATCTTGTAGAAAATCCCAGATGCTCCAAGAAATGGGGCTTATGTCTCCGGAGAGGCACTGTGAACAAGAGCGCTGGGCAGTCTGGGGCTTGTGCCGGGTTACAAGCTGCAAACTTTCAGTGAGCTACAACTGAGACCCTGACTTCTACTCACTGATCTCAAGCTACAGGTATTTCACTTGCTGCTATCCTCCAGCTCAATCAGACATACCACTTTTCATTTTCTGTTGTTGCTGCTCAGAATATACACTTAAAAGGGCTGTCCCACTTCCAGACTCGGCTTCAATGTGCTGGTCATTGAACACTCATCCACCTTCAACTTCTGTCTGATCTATTCCTCAGGGAGCATCACGGTATCAGGAAACTGAGGAGCACCTGAACAAAGCTCCCCATGAACTATGTAACGCACAGCTTCATCGTCACTCAACCACACTTGAATTTTAGAAGTTACACAGGAAAGTATCTGCAAGCTTGAACTGTGTTCTCGACAGTTGAGGCTCTTCCGCCTCCTCCGGAGTAATTTCTTTTTCCCCAACAGCTTGGTAAGCAATTCTGAAAAGGAAAAACATATTGCCCTCCTCCCTATAGCTGAGTCAGCAATGGCAACAGCAAACTCCCAGAGGACACACTGCACCCTGCTGACCTCTCCACCTCAAAAACCATTTCACTTTCCCTCAGCACTCAAGTTCTCCAATGCCAGGCCCAGTGTACTCGAGTTGCACTCGCAGAAACAGCCTCTGATTTCTGCTCCCAATCCAGAGGGTTACCAAAACACAAAGATAAATTAGCAGGAAGGGTACATGTTCTTCCGTCAACCCATGGCCAAGCAGGCTTACTGGGAACCAAACTACACACAGTCTCCTGTTCTAAGCCTGCATCGTGGGGTGCACAGGCTAAGTTGAAAAATTTACTTTTCTATGTTTTAGCTTAAATATTACCTTTGGTCACCCTTTACTGACCATTTGATAAAGCTCAGGAATCTGTTACTGACTGCAAGCTGACAGATAAATGTCTTAGCTCAGACAACATCTGCTCATGGGTTTTGATCCAGAGGTCCTGGGTTCAAGCTCCACTGCCACAATTCATCCACTAGGGTTGTACAATAAATAAAAAAAACAAACTACAAACTTTCACAAGGAGAAATTAAACATTTTTGTTCTAAAGCAAATAGTTCAATCAAAGCCTTTTATTAAATATTCATCCACTTCTTAAACCAAGTGTTTGGCACTAGGGAAGAAGCTATTTTTATCTCATCCCTACCCTGGATGTATTTGTAAGGCCACGTTTAGTATGATATGGTTTTTTAAATCCAGGATTAGACTCGCCAAGAGTCTTATCAACACATCAGTCAGGGGTTTGCAAGGAAAATATTTGTACTGTAAGCTCCAGCAGGTACGCACGCAGCTTCATTAACACAAATACATTCATCCCAGCAAAAAATGCACTTTGATTGGCGTTGTGCTGCTATTCACAGACGTGTTAAAGTAGGGTTACTGTTTAATGGGTCTAACATTATGGACACATAAGGAAGTCCTAACAAGAGCTTTGCAACACTGTATTGCAAAAGGACTCCAGGCCTGTTTACAGGAGGAAGACTTATGTCTAAGATATGGGAGATGTTTAGTTTTACAGGGATAAGAAAAACCCTAAAACTGTGGCCTCATACCAGAAAGTGAATCAAGACAAAAGAAACTAATCTTAAACAGCAAGAAGATAACCTGGAAAAAAAAAATAAAAGCAGGTGAAGATTAAAGTCACATATCAGCCTCGTGACTAGAAAGCAGGAGAGATGCAATCTATTTGGCTTCCACTTAAGTCCAAAATCTCGTATTTCTTCTTAAGGCCTTAAACCAAGACTCTTATCTGCCATTATCATCTTGTACTTTGGTTCACATAGTAACAGTAGGCATGTAGGCACCACAATCTCCTTCTGTTTCCAACTCTTCTAAAATTGCTTTGAATGCTTCAATCTCTCAACACTCCTGCAAGAAAAACCTGGTGAGCCCCGCTAAGCCACCGCGATGCCCCAATACCTGTGACCTGTGCAGATTTCATCTCCTCAACAGACATCAGCCAATTCTGAGATAGCATTAAAGCCTTCAAAACCTGAATTGGTGACTTCTGCAGCTTTCTGCCGAAACAAGGTTCGTCACAGGCGTCACAAGTGGAGATTTACGGGGGGCAAACCTCAGAATAAGGCATATGTTTAACAGCTGGGCTAGGAAAGGCTATGAACCTTTCCTTTTTAAAAGCAATGCAAACTCCACACTGCATCCCATGTCCCAGGAGCGTGGGAGCAGATATATCCCTGGCATAGCAGTCCGGGCTCAGTATGCTGTAACTTGAGCAGCTTCTGCCTCTGGTGGACAAGACATCAAAAACACTGTCAGACTGAGAAAAGACACAGGCTCTCCTCTTGTACACTCAGCACAAGGGAGATGGTCCTGTCCTTCAAGGAGTGCGAGTGATTGACATTTGGTCAATTAGTTCGCTATTAACATGCAGCCAGGGAGCTGTAATGAGAACAATTTTTTTTTCTTCCTGATTTGATAGACGAGACATTGAAACATGTTTTAATCTGCAACACAGACTGATAAAACCAGCTGCCCAACAGACAGTCTCTTTCAAGAGGGTTTAATTCTCTTTGGAAAGCTCAAGAGCAGCTTTACTGCCTGCCGGATAAGTCATGTTTACAGCAGATTCTTGAGGCTGCTCAGCCTCCTGGATGAATTTAGAAGTCAGACCAGAGGGTAGATTTGCAGAGCAGTAATTAGCACAGGAGGCGATGGAGAAGCAATGGAGAAGAATAATTTAGTCTGTGTCAACATAAGGTCAAGGTCTGGGGGGCTTGTCCGAACTTACAGGGAGAAAAGCAGGGAAGGATGAAACCAAAGGGGATCTGCTTTCTGAAGCCCAACGACTCCCCACAGACCAGCCTGAGCAGCTTTGATCATCTTTTCAACTCTTCTTCCTTCCCACTTCAGAGCTTTATTAATCTTGGTGGTTTGTTTTATTTTTTTAAAGGCAGGTAGTGGGCATCCCTGACAGGCAGCGCTGCTGTGTTGCCACAGTGACTGTAACAGTACACAGCCTGCTAGCAGGCAGAGGATTTCCCCACTACTGCCTTTCTGCTAATGAGTCAGGAAGAGCCTTAACTCAAATAACACAACACCAGCTTGATCAGGCTGGTTACTGTGCAACTGCACCCCAGAGCAGAGCAGATGGTAGAGCTCCTGTTGTACGAGCTGGATTCAGCCCTGCTACCCTCTAAAGCCACTTCCAGAAAAAGCCAATGTGGGTAACTCCAGCCACCATTTGCACAGAGCTCAGCACCATCATTTCCATCTTGGATGGACTGCATCAGCATTGAAACAAAACTAAGATATCACTAGATAAAGGAAAAAAGATATAAATACGAGGAAAAAGATATTGCTTTAAAAAACCCCTCATGTCAGAGGAAGGACAGGAACCACCAGGCAGTGCAGCTCCTTCCAGGTTCTCCAGATCCAAAACCAAGCCACAGCATCTGAACTCACAAATTCGCTCTCGTGTGCAAAGAGACTAGAGAAGCTGTCAAACCAGTGTCTGTAACGCTGCTTTATTTGTGCTCCTCTCCATCCCCAGGAACTAAGCATTTTCTTTCTTTTAAGTCAAGA
The DNA here is from genome assembly GCA_033459285.1 of Clamator glandarius. NCBI lineage: Eukaryota > Metazoa > Chordata > Aves > Cuculiformes > Cuculidae > Clamator > Clamator glandarius. The sequence continues at coordinate 1,680,528 of JAUNZM010000036.1, read as the reverse complement.
AAAACCTACTATTGGGAGTTCTGGCTGCAGCCAAAAAGCAGTACCAATAGCTTCAATACCAACACATGCTCCAATTACTTCTAATATGGTCCTACTCCAGTAATTAAATTCATGAACACAAGTCCCAGGGTACACACAATAAAGGCATGCCCAAAAGCACAGATACTAGCAAAAAGATTAATTTACCTCATGTAAATGGACAACAGTTCAAGCAGACACAATGCTATTACCCGTGATGAAGAGCCAAAGGAAACTATAAGGAGCAACAGGAAGAAGGGAAGGAAGAAGCGTCTACAGAGGACAAAGCTACTGATGATAGGTCTGCTTTTTTATCCCATTTTCCACACAAAATGATGACTCAATCTGCCACCACGATTATACTCCTCTGTGTGACAGGTTTGCCTTCTCTCCTCTTTTGGTTACAGAAGATTTAGCAACAGATTTTCATAACTTACACCATACAGCCGTATGGCGTGGGCATTTTCAGAGGCTGCCCCTTACAGACAGTACTGGTGACAGTGACCACCTTCTAGGAAGTCATACATCGCTGCCCCACACCCTTTTGTACAAACTGACTTTCAAGACTGAACGCAGGCAGTTGCACAAGCTTGCTTGTTGTGCTCCACAAGCCTCTGTCTTGCTCTTGTTGGAAGCAAGACCACCACGTCGTCTGATATAAAGGGAAATCAATGCCCATAGTTTACAAGCAGAAACTTCCATTAAATGCTAATTTTGGCACTTGGTTCTCTGCTTGGAGCATCCCTCCAATGTGAAAAGGTAACCAAATTTATTCGCACAACCCTTTGGAGAGCTTCAGAGGTGAAGCAATATTCACTCACCACCAGTGTGCTCCCACTTAAACTATAAAGTAGAGCCAAGGACCCTGCAGCCACAGTCTGTCTCCTAAATCACTGATTACCTGATGAATTAATGGCCAGATAGATAGGTACTAATAAGGATAAAGAAAAGAACAAGATAGTGAAGCCATAATTGTCCTTCCTATCCAAAGAGATCTTGTATTTGTTGATTCCCCACCTCAACTGTTAGAACTCATCTGGGTTCATTACAGGGAGGGAGGGAGATGGAAATGTTAGTTAAGGTCTACTTATTTTTTAACATGATGAAAAGGTCCCTCTTCCAAGCCTGGTTCAGACAAGAAGAATGGGAGGTGAAGAGTGTCTTGGCTAATGCCCAGGGATCCGTTTACATTCACTGCACATTCCTTAGTATATTTGCCTACCGTATCCCTTATTTCACAACAGGTCCTCCTATTTGTACAAACCTCATTCAACCTTCGTTTGTCCAAGACAAACAAAACTGAACAGAACACCACAGTGCTCCCAGCCAGCTATGGAAGAAAATTCTACCGTGAGGGTGATAAGGCACTGGAACCAAAGAAGTCCAGATCTCCAGAGGTGTTCAAAGGCCAGGTTGGATGAGGCTTTGAGCAACCTAATCTAACGGAAGGTGTCTCTGTCCATGACAGGGGAGGTTGGAACTACATGATCTTTGAGATGACCTTCTGACCCAAACCATTCTACGATTCTATAACCACCCATGTGTGTGGTCAAGGATAAATAGTCATCTCCTCCAGCATGCAGGTGGGCTGCAGGTCATGGAGGGATCATTACAGCCAAAAAGCTCTAGATGCTGAACAGGAAAATGGGCTGGAGAGTGAGAAGCTGGAAGGCACTGAGGGGGCTTCACAACAGCCCTGTGTGGCCTGAGAATACCAAGGCTCACCATCAAGAGCAGCTCTGTTGTGCACTGAGGATCATTGATTACCCTCTCCTAATCCCCTGGTTGAGTGCCCAGGTCCAAAAAAAAAAGTTTCATATTATACGCAGACAGATAGCTATTTAAAATCATTAACAGAGATTTATATCTCTGAGCTAGTTTTCCATTCTCTGGGGAAACCAGACAGCTGCATAGTAAGAGACTGAAAGCTACAATAAAATGAAGAAATAAGCCTCAATAAATCATTAAGCTAAAGCTTATAAAGTTTACCTGGAATATCAAATCTCCACAGTCTACAAAAGCAGATGTGTAACTTTTTGTTTTTCTTTTATCAACTATTAAACTGTCGTGTAGCTATTACATAAGACTGAAACTATTTTTTTAAAAGCACTAAGCATCAGGGACTGCAATTTGTCATGGAAGGGATACTTGCATGACAATCCATATTGTGCAAGAAGAACTGGAGACGAAACATACAGAAATGAACCACTGAAAGAAATGCCATTCCACTGATGTGCTGGCAGCTAGACACACCCAAAACACGATTAACAAGGCAGCTCTGTGGGATCAATTTTACAAGTTCTTTTCCACCTGCCCTCGTTCTTCTTCAGGTACATCCTCACACATTTCCAAGTGCATACTATGAGGCACAGTCAGCGCCAGAGCCGATTCAAGGCCCTCCAAAATGACAGCGAAGTCCTGTGCGTCCATGGCACTTCTGCCCAGGGATGGTGAGAAGTGAGGAGAGGTTAGGCAGAAAGGCTTGAAGAAGGGAGACCCGTTTCAAGAGCAGGAGAAGGTTTCAAGGTCAGCAATCACTTGCCTATGCTCTGACTTACAAGCAGTGCTTCCTCTTCCCCAGCCCTTCCCTGCTCTCTCTCCTAAGCCCTGGAACTGCTGGGGAGAGTAGGAGTGCAAGCACTAGGGTGCTGCTCTGCAGAAGCAGGGGTGGAGAAAGGACAGGACAGACCTGGAGAGATCCTGCGCACACAGGTAGTCGTGTTTCCCTACATCATTCCTGACAGGCTGGAGCAGGCAGTGAAAAGAGGGGCAGCTGCAGCCTGAGATTTGCTACTGTTTTCCCAAGACTCATCAGTGACCAAGAAAAGGGGCAGCCAATGCTGCAGTACAAGAGATGTGCCTGCACAACCTCTCTGTTGAAAGCTCAGAGCTCTTCCCACTCCAGGCAGCTCCATAAACACTGCTGACGTTTTTCAGCCTTGCACTGTAATACACTATGGACACAGACCCACCTCCTCTTTCTCTGGAGCTCCTTGGCAGCCACCAGCACAGAGGGAGAAGAAATCAGCCTTGCAGGTATTTTAGGGATACAAGTATTTTTTTAAACCTTGTTTCCTTTTCTTAGAAGAAACATAGAGCAGGAAAGCTCTCCACTCCCTCAGGGTTGACATCCAAAAATTAGCATGCATTTGTTTTACAGAACAGGACTTGCTCTATCCAATTTAGACCCAATCTGTTAATCTACAAACAAAAGCAAATAACTACTGAAATTATGACTAAGGGGGATTTCAGGAGGCCTACACTCTACTAAGCCTTTTTGAGGTATTATAAATGGACTCTTGCATTTATTCTACTGTATTTCCTGCTGGCACAAATGCAAAATTCAGAGCTGCTGTGCTGCTTTTGTCTGCTGCTGTTGATGTGAAATGTAACTACATGTTTAATCCAGCCTGTGAGGGCTGCTCTTTAAAAGTTAATTTTTAGTATGATTTCCAAAATACTGATCCTACGAATCATCAAGCAAATTGTTCTACTGTTCTATGCAAGCCCTCAAATTACTGCTATGCTCACATCCTTGAAGGCCACCAAATTAACAAGCTCGAGTCCACATGACTACAGTTCACAGAAGTTCAAATCCAGTCTTATGTAAGACACAGAATTGGTGTGTTTGCCTTTAAAAAAAGTACCAAGATAAATACTAGGGTCAGCAAACATGCTGTGCAATATTTAACAAGAAAAAGCTGGGACTTTAACAGGATTTACAGCCTAAAACTGCTCCTGAAGGCAACAAACATGACATGATCATTCTGACAGCTGTGACAAATTAGGTTTCGTTTGCCTGAGAGCCAGCCATGTTCATTTAACTGCAATTACTGGCACATCATGATCCCCACACGGAGAACGCACACAGCGATCCTGCTTAAATGGTTCTGTAACACTACCAAGTCTCCAAAACCAATAATTTGTTAATATGTGCCAATACCTTCTTCAGGTGTTTACACGGCTCTTTTCCAATCAGTGGAACAACAAAATCTGACTAAGATGCTTTAAAATACTTTCTTTCCCTAGTTGATGGATATAGTGCTCACAGCAGAAAGTGGTATTTAGAGATGTTTATACTGTCTAGGATAGCACAGGAGACTTGAAAATAGTTTGTTTCAGCAAGCCTTAAGTATTATTTTGCAAGACTAAACATATAAATTAACTATTTTTTAAACTTGTTTTTATGCCTTAGAACATATCTAAGCTCTGATCTTATTTAGAGCAAAATCCCACCCACATACCTAAAATTTCATAAGAAACTTCTCCTTATCCCTTTACACTCGAGCCCCACCACAGAAGAAAGCTTCAGTCTTATTACACATGCACCACTTCAACATATGTAGCTGGTGAGTTAATTTAAAGGAAGAGGAAAAAAAACCCTCCAGGATGTGGCCATCAGCTTCCTTGAAAATTCCTAGATAACAGATCCATGGCGTGTCTAATCCATTTAGTCACACCACAAAACATCATTCATTTTATTTCAAGACAACCTTTATTTTTTCCCGAGCAGGACTTTACAAGCCTATGTGTTCTGCAGGCAGGAATGCAGGACCCCTTGTCCACCCGCCCATTTGCTGTTGACGCACCAGCTGCTGGCCCTAGCAGGTGTTTTCTGGTTTTCTTCTCAAGAGAAAATCTCAGGCGCTATCTCCAGTGGCATGCAACAAAACAGCACGGCACATAAAGCCCAACACAGAGCCACATTCCTCCTGGAGCAAGCAAGCAAGATGCCTTCCACCACAACACCACACACTCAGATGCTTTCCCAGGGAGTGAGATCTGTTTGGGTAGAAGCTCTTCAAAATTTCAGCCAAATTATCACTTGAAAGACATTCCTCTTACATTTCCCTCCCCCCAATTTCCCCCCCCCCCCTTTTTTTTTTGCAAAAAGTTAGTTTATCAACAGCAGCAGAGCACAGTATGTTACAGTGGAATATTAACTCTGGATACCATCAGCTGAGGCAGAAGGCTCTGTCCTGTCTGCAGCCAACTCCTATTCAATGTTTCTATGCAGAGAAACCCTCCAAAAGTTATTTTCAAGAGCTTTTTTCTTCTTTTCAAACCTTGCAGTGAGCCAAAATAGCTCAAATTTCTGAGGATAAGATATGCAGGAGAAAAGAATGAAAAACAAGTGGTCAAGGCAAGGAAAAACATAGGAATGGATTTTTGATAAAAAAACTGCAAAATAACCCGTGACCAAAGCAAACAGCCACGTAACGTGCCACCAACATCATCTGAGGAATGCTTAGCAGTAAGGCATCGCACAACTGAATGCAAATTTCAAAAGGAAATCAAGTTTTCTTCTGATCTTCAAAGATTTATAAATGAATTAACCATTACTCTCTCTGTGTAGCTTTGCATATTTACAGTAAATTAAGCTAAACATAGACATAAATAACTGTAGCGTCCCAGCTTAAATCACTCCTACATAGAATCCTCCTCATCTTCTTCTGCACTAGGCATTTTAGAAAACAGCTTTCTTGTGGTGAGGACAGATGACAGCACCTAACATATTCCCAATGGGAAAACAAGGCAAGCAATAAAGCAGCAGCCCAAAATCTAGTCACGTTGCCCATGCTTACAATGTAAAAAGTTATATTTATCCTGATAAACAAAGCTTTTGAAAAGGTTATTTCCCTCTTCTCTCTGCAAAGAGAAAAGGTTAACTTCATCTGCTGTGCGCACGTCAAACTATCCTGCAAAGGAAGGAGCTGCCAAGAACAGAGCCTTGTGTTCCTCTGCACTGAAGGACCCGTCAGAGCATCCCAGGAAAATACGCAAAAAACCATGCTGAAGTCCTACTAACCTGCCTCAACCTCCTTTGCCACAGCCTCTTGTTTAGTACACTTCATTTTAAAGCAGGCCTCTAAGGAACAAGACCTCAGACCAGTAAATTCAGATGTAAAATCCAGCTTAGCTTTTCATTTACTGTAGCTATTAAAAACAAAGTGACAGGAGAGTTCCTCCCTCTGCCTGCTTTCAGATTAACCCCACCGACACGCCTAAATCACAAAAATTACTTATTCAGTCATAAGCGACCACTGCGCTGCTGAGAGCAGACTCCAGCGAGTCTTTACCCTTATTCCTTCAGTTTTACTTTTTAAGATAGCACAGGATGCCCAGAGGAACATCTGTACTGTAAACACAGCAGCCCTCGCAAGCTAAATTGCTGCCTACGAGGTGTATCAGCAAAGTTCAGAACAACCATTTTATTTATATATGGCCAGGCAAGACGCTCAAAATGTAAGAGGTCATTTCAGCAAAGCCCAGAGATGTGGGAGCTGAAGCTACTTTGACAGTTGCCTGGCAACACTCTTTATCTTATATTCATTTATATTTATATTATTTTTATACCATTACACTTACACCAAGGTCTCGCTGAGGATTCTCCTCCGGCATTTTCTGTCTTTGGGGGGTGTTTGTTTGCTTTCCACAAATCTGGACACAACTGAGTTCTGCTGAAGAACAGTACAAGACTTGAGAGCTTTCTGAAAGCAGTTTTTAAGACAGGTCACCTGTTCCCTCCAGCCTCAGTTTTGCATCACACCATGCATTTTGGCAGGCTGTTTCTCAACAAGTTCCTCTCATGGCTGCTACCTTTCATCAGCATCCAGCCAGACACTCAGCACATTTCACGAAAAGATAGGCTGGACAGACTATTAGCTAAAAATATCAGATAATGAGAAGCTACTGTAACTTTGAAAGCTTTTTTTTATGCTTAAAATACATTTGAGTTTACCCCCTTGTCAATAAAAACAAAGCTTAAAATTCAAGAGGACCTTGATTTGCCACTAGGTTTTCCAAATTAAAGAAAAAAAATGTTCAATTATTTATTTCTTGGGAGAGAAATCTCCCCCCATACCACTTCCCCACTTCAAGAAAACATAATCAGTGTCCACACAAAAAAGCACCCTAGAGCCCTTTGGGCATGTTTGAAGAAGCTATTTAGAGGAAAGAACATGGGCATTCTCTACCCTTGTATTTATAATGAGGCTCCACCATCCCCAGGAGCTAAAGCAGAATGAAAATGGGTCACATATCTAATTAGCACTATTGAAGCTTGAAGCCCAAACATCCCTGAAATGTAATAGATTTTTTTTAATAACTCAAGCTTAATCAGAACATCCTACAACCACCTATATGATATGCCAGAAGCTTAAAAAAGGGTACCACAAAGCAGGCACGTACCTGGCATCACGCTGCTCTAGTGCTAAGGAAGAGGAGACAGTACTGTAGAAAAAGCCTAACCTATTAACTAAGAAAAATCAGTGATTAGTCAATCAGCCTAGCACAGCCTGTTCTTTAAACACTTTTTATTATTAAAAATACTCCAACAACCTTCTTTACTACAAAAGTAACATACAGATCCACAGGCATGGATGAACAGGCCTGTTCAAAAGGGCAGTTTCTAAAGCATACAGCTGGACAAAGACCTGTGTGCTCCCTCTCCTTCTCCCACCAGAGGTGCCCACACACTGTCCAATGCTTTACCTTTTCCCCCACATTTATTAGCAAGGTGGTACGGACTCTGCAGCAAACCCTCCACCCAGCTCAGCACAGGGCTCTGTTCCTCATGCACATCTCCCTCCCACACGCAGGGACTGCCATCCAAGCATCAGACACCACCAGGCATATCAGGCTGTCATAGACAAGTGTGTTTAAATTACAGGTGTGTGCACTGGCAGAGAGCAGTAATGAGCAGCTCCTCCCGCTTAATGAAAGAGAAGGCACAGGGAGATCATGTGGGTGGGTGGGTGGGTGGGTGGAGGGGAAAAAGCTCTGGGTGACTTTTCCTCAGGTGTGTTTAAAGCACAAGGCTCCAAAGAGGGTCCATGAGTGCTCACAGGTCAGGTTGCCACAATTTGCTTTTCCCTTGCTTCTCTAGTCCCTTGCTTGCTTTAACTCCAGATAGGCTGAACTCCTGCACCCAGCACTCACAATTTCATTCAGTCTGGGCAAGGTGAATGCCAGTGAATCTTATGAGAAGCATCCAGCAGCTCAGACCACCTGCTCAAAAAGACACCCCATGAGGGCTTCCACAGGCAAACCCGCTCTCACCATGAACAGGACTCTGCGCTTTGTTTCAATCAAAGTCAACAAGCCATAAACTCCACTCACCCGTGAGGTTTTGGAAGTCACTATAGCCTTCTGGAAAAAAAAATACCATTAAAAAAAAAATCAGAGGGGCAAATTAATTGAGCCTGCAGCTGTCTGCTCTACATACCCAACGTCATACAGTTCATGTTGCTGCATGGGATTTTTTTTTTTGTACAAGAGATGAGCAGGTGAAAGCTGAGCAAAAACCAGAACAAAGTGTTTACTCTGCCCATCCATGACCACATTTTTACCCTGCAGGCAACTGTCTTTTGCGGGACTCAGCACGTGAACACTTTCATGCATCTCCTGCACTGATCTAGCATTTCTGTTTATTATAATGAGAAGGGATTCTTTTCCTTTTTTTCTTTTTGTTTAAATTCTTTTGTCACAGTGGAGAATGAGGCACACAAGCACATGCAAGCAAAACCCACACTGTTTTATTTGGTTTCAGCTAGTAATAGTAACTGCAAAAGGAAGAAAGACCGGACACTTATGCTTTGATTATAGACAAGTGTATAAAAAAAATTGTGTCTTCTTTAATGGTACAATGTGGTGGTTCACGAAAAACCAGACAATCACAAACTGCTCACGTGTGACAGAAGTTAAAACTTAAAGCAGTGTAAACAGTGATGGATGATCCATGCCAATGACAGAGACCAACAAAGGCTGGAGACCACAGGTCCAGTATCTTACATTCAGACCTCATGTTATCACTGCTAAAGTAATAGTGGCCATTTCTACTGTTTGTATTGGAGAATTTCAGTTGCATTAGTACAAACAACTTATGCCAGAAGTTACTCTTCACAATTTCTTCTGTAATTAAAACTCACTCTTCACCATTTTACTACAATACCAATATTAATGATATGGCTGCAAAGAGACTCAGCCACTAGCAATCCCTTACGTGGTTCAGATTGTGTAATGCTTGACATAACGTACTTTTTTTCCTCCAAGCAAATTGCCCAGCAATTGGTTGAATTGGCTCCAGAAGTCCTGAGACTGTTTCCCGAGAAGCTCATCTTCCACTGAGGCACCTTCTCACCAGTTAAGGTAACTTGCTTCATACGCAGTACTCAAAACGTGACCTCTTGCTTAAATATCTAACTGGAACCTGGGCTGGTCTTCCCACCCGTTTGACACTGGGATGTCCAGGATATGAAAACTCCCTCTCAAGGGATTGCACCCACACACTCAAACCAGCCTCTTTGCTGTCCAAATTGCACATTTGAGATTCCCCATCCAAGGCAATGGACATAGCCTGTGGGGAGCCAGGAACGGTGTCCAGAGCCTCTGCCACCAGCAAGCCCCATTTACCATGGAAGAGAAATATCAGAGGGAAGGCTTTCAGTGGAAAATGTGATGAGAATAGAAAGCGAGAGAGTAAAAGCCCTGTCAGCACATTTCATAGACAGTCTTTTTAATGAGGAGATAAACAGATAAAGCTTTCAATCCATGTATGGAGCCTTTTTTTTTTAAATTTGAAAAGAAGCTAACCAAGCACACGGGATTCAATAGAAAACAAAGGCTGAACAAAACAATTTCTGACAAGGCCTAAACAATCTGAAAAATGTCAATTCTAGAGCCACAGAGAAACCAAAGGTTTCCCCCACTCCCTACCTACCCTATTTATTTCCTTTAATTACCTCTTCTTTTCAGAGGTCTGGCTATAAAGTTAACAAGTACATAAAAAACCCCAACTCCTAGTTCTGCACAAGACCCCCAGCTTTGCTGGAGTACCACTGGAAGCCAGAGGAAAGGCTGGGAGCAAGCTAGACTTCCCTGCTGGAGACAGAGCCAAGCTGCACAGTTTGGGTCTAGACCTCCCCAGATGCCAGAGTTCCACCAGTGTGGTAAGACTTAATTCTTATTATACAGTTGCTGGCTCTGCACCATGTAATGTCCTTGTTATTTGCCACCCTCTGCCACGATTTTATGTGAAAAGAAGCTGTCCTGACAATGACTTGCTAACTGTTTCTTCAATCTGATGCAGTACATTCAGATCAGGTGTGTAAATGGAAAGTCATCATTTAAAAGTCAGCCTGAAGTCATTAAGCAACAAAACAGATCTCTTCACACATGACAACGGTTTTTAAACACAGAATTTAAAAAACATGAGATAGTACCCAGGCAAGCAGCTTTGCAAAGGAAAGTCCTCTCTTCAGTTGCTATGCAGCAACAGCAAAGTAATCTCCCACCAAGGCGTCTTCCACCATAATCTACATGGGTAACCTTAGACAGGGGATGGCAGCTTATCTTCAGTGGCCCCTTGAACATCCCCACCTTCCTGCTGACACTCATCCTTTCAGTGGAGTCTTCAAATGAATTCTCTCCCATGAAGAAAAGATGAAAAGCCTCCAGTGAAAGGCTTTATATCCTCTAGGCTATGCTGTCCTGGGTAGCTTGAAATACCTTCAAATTTCATATATGGCATCTTCAAAGAGAAATTATATAGGGGGATTTTCAGCTTAGTCAGAATCTGCCCTATGAGTACCACCTGGCTTTATCCCTCCTGTTGTAAGAAACTGCATGCATATATACAGTAATGGACTTTTCCCTAGACAAGGCGATCTACATCTACTCAAATGCTAAACTTAAAAATGGAAACAAAACCAGTTTAATTGTATATACTAAGTCCAACAAAGTGTCAATCATAGTCTGCAGAAAACAAATCTTCTCGGTTTGGGGATTTTATGTTTCAGGCTGCATTTCACGTTAACAGAAGAAAACCATATCCTGAAGAGCCAGCCACAGAAACCCACTACAGACACATAAATACTCAAATATGAGAGATTGCTGTCAGGTTATTTCCACAAACTGTAAGCTTACTGGGTATTCAACTATCCTGAATAGTCCCGAAGGACCGTTTTCCATGGTAATATCCAAGATGTGTAAGTGTCACCACACAGGAAGCAGCACAACCCTGTAACCTGTTACCCAGGTTGTACACACCATGCAATACTAAGCATGTACGTTTTTATTCTGGAGTAGTGAAGTAGGGCTAAAAACTGCATCCTGCATATAGTTAATAATACAGAAGAGTAGAATTAAATCATTGCCTATGTGTTAGATGAAATAAAGTCTAATGTGGTTTCTAATTTATAGCAGCTGGGACAAAATTATCTCTAGACATTAAGGGTCATGTTCAGAGCAGCAACTGCATGGCTGCAGATCTCTGGAGCAGTATTTCAGATTGTTTGCACTGCGAGGCTGGCAGACCTTGCCTCCCTGTGCAGCAGAGCCCGCTTCTAGATCTGCTGGTACAAACGCCTAACTTAAATATTGTGCCTGCCTCTGCCTGAAAAAGGAGCCAGCAGTCCTGTTCAGCAAGAAGCCTATTTTGCTCCTTGTTCTCTCAAATAAAGATGCCATGGTATGTGACAAAATAAGTCTTCATCGCCGTATAGTGCAGTCTGAATACAAGCACCCCAACTCTCTTTCTCATCTGGATTTGCTCAAATAGCTAGTTAGAGAGGTATTCTTCCCAAATGACAGAGTAAGTGAACATTTGAGTTTGCTTTACAACTTCTTGCTTTCTCACTTCTATTTTGCAGAAGCAAGCTGGGCTAGGTTAACGAGAGCAGCCTAACAAGGAAAGCAGTAAATTCATCACCACTCAGGCTTCTGAGTCTGCAGAGATGTGAAAAGCCTACTCAAAAGTTTGGGGCACAAAAGCTTTCCATTCACACCTGGAAAACTTTGTTATAGGGATTCCTATGTGAAATCCGCCATGGGAACTGAGTACCAGGTAAGATAACAAGGACGGACTATTTTCAAAATACTCCTCAAACTATGCACGCTCTCTGAATAGATGCAAAAGTTAATATATCTACGTAGGACTACAGATGGATACATCAGCAGCACCGGCGATTGCTCCTGAGACCACAGAATAAGCCCAGATAAATGGGAATCTACACCATGAAGTACTCACAGCAAGGCCAACTGTCTAGAATATCCCAATTTACTATAACAGTTGGCCAATCCAACATTAAGTATGATATTTTTCTTGCATCTTAACCCTAACTTTTGAAATATACCCTGTACTGCCTTCCTCCAACACCTTTTTTTAATTTGAAAGCTGACTTTGGTATTCAGAAATATGCATATACTACTTATTACATTTTTTTAAAGGAATTCAACAGTTAAGCACTTTAACTGGGTATTTCATACAGTTCAGAGCATTCACCCCTCACTCCCATCAATAAAGGAATTTGTTAATGGACTTTGCTTCAGTCCCACTCACTTCCATGGCATGTATCTACAGCAAAGAAGTTTCTTCACAGATGGCAAATTTCCAGCATTTGCTTTCAGGCTGCTCATCATGAAAAATACAGATACCTTCTTTAAATATTATATGAATTGGAGCCATAACTTAAAGCCAGAAATAATTACCTTCTATGGATAACACTCAGCAACCCATTCCCTCCTTTCCCAGCCCATCGGCTGCATTCAGCACAAGCGACCATTTTTCTCCTTTTAATTCTCTACTCCTTTGTTTCTTGTGGTTTAGTTTTCTCCCATTTTTCCCATCGTCTTTCCCTCTGTAGCTTTTTAATAGGGGATATACAGGGTTCCATCCCCAGGCTTTTTGGTCTCTGCACTCGGCCCAGCTTCCTCTTGGGAAACCAAACTTAAATTATTTTATTGTGATCAGCAGGAGCACAGCATCTTCAGAGCTTGGGGAAAAAGTGTGTTTTCAGTATTCTCAAACATAAACATAGAATAAACAACTTGATATGGATGACTCAGATGAGCTCTCCTTCTCAGTTGTATTCTCAACTCTTAAATGTCTTGGATCACTTCCATTTTCTAACAATGTTCAAGCATTACTTTAAGTGAAACACTGTCAAAGAAAAAAAAAAAAACAGACTCAAAGCATGTTTTAGCCCCAGTTTCTGACTGCTAGAAACATGGACACCATGGACAGACCCAGCTAGGGGGACTGCTTTCTGCTCAACCCTTTCTCGCGATCATTATGCCCAGGCTCTGCTTGTGGATTGTGCTTGGCTCCTAATTTAGTCTGTGCCTTGGTAATGCTAGTATCTCCTTTTTTTGATATGTGAAGTGTCACTTCATTCCTTCCCCTAGTCTAGCTTTACCAAGGCACTTAATCATTGCTTTCCTTTGGGTTTTGCACTTCTTCAGTGCCTCCAGCAGGCTTATGCTATTTTAATCTTCATGGAATACATTGAAATCTCAGTTTGGCCAGTCCATCTCAATGCTATCACTTAGCTGGTAAGCTCTCAACATACACTGTCATGATTTTTCTCTAAGGAACTAAGTCTTCATCTTGTCAACTGCAACACATCTGCTGTTCCTCACAGCTTTTGCCATGCTTGATCAGTAACTCTCAGTTCTTCCCTATCATATCGACACTGTTGTAATGGTTGTACGTGGTCAGTGTACGGTAGAAAAAACAGCTCCCACTGGGTTCCTTTCTGCACAGCCTTGACTGAAAAGTCAAAGTAACCCTACATTTATTAAAAACTGGCCACAAAATAGCTCAAAGTATTCCCATTTATTATTATAACTGAAAATACTCCTAACTATTTCATAAAAAACACTCCCTGCCCAATGGCTGCTCTTTAGTTTGGAAGACTCACACCAATAGTAGCATTGATACTGGCATAGGGAGCAGACTGCAGGATTTTCAAGTTGCCAACAAATTTAAACAAACAAATTGCAGAAATTAAAGTTTAAGCAAACTTTCTTCCCAGAAACAAATACTGACACTGGATACAAAATATGAAAATGCCAAGCCAATACAAACAGAGAAGGAGACAAAACAAAACCAGGCAGGAATGTCATGTTGGCATAAGAGAACAGTTTTATGCTTGGATCACAAAGCAGTGGTTTCACTTCTAAAAAAAAAAAAAAAAAAAAATCTATAGCCCCAGGTAAAGAAGCACCAGCAAGACCAGGGAGAAGGATGCAGTGTTTTAATTGTTTCACACAGGGGAGACTGGCAGCTCCATAGGGTAGCTTTTCCTAGTAAACACTTTGCCAGCAGATTGCAGATTCCACAAGTGGACAAGCCTTGGAGGCAAAACCCAGAGTGTGCAACTTCAATGACAGAGACTTGCTTTGACATGACCTATAGGATTAACTGTAATCCTGGTGTGACTAAATATGTTATTTGCGACCTTTATTGCCAAAGAAGGAAAATTTAATGACAGCCTATTTCTCGCTCTCCCAAGCTAGCAAAATACTGGGCAAAACATAATACGCAATATACCCCGTTTCACACTAGTTGGTTACTCTACTTCCTTGTTTGGATGGATGATACTTTAAATTTTGCTTCATCAAGACATTAGTGAGAGCAATCCAATTATCAAGAAATAAATAAAAGAGCAATCCAGGCATCCTTGTTAGTATTTCCTCCCAACAAAATGCATTCTGTCTTTCTCAGCTCTGTGCACTTAAAAAGCATCTCCACTTGCCTATGCAGACACTGCACAGACAGAATGGAGCCCTCTTCTGCATAGAGATACCTAACATGAGCCATTCATATTAAAACATGCAAAATGAAAGCAACTGCATCTTGAAACATGCAAAATGAAAGCAACTGCATCTTGAAGCACTGTCATTACATGTCCAAGCCAAAATGCAAAATGTAACCCTCCACCCGAAAGTGCTGCTTTAAGAGCGTGCTGAATGTAGCACAAACTTGTGAAGTTATTTTGCTACAGGACACAATCACTTCAGAACAACATTAACTTTGGCCACTACAAGAGAAGCAGCAAGCAATAAAGAAGATTACAAATTGCCATATCTTATCGCATGACCTTTCCAATCAGATGCTAAACAGCAACTTATCTCAGTAGCAGATCGTTGGGATCATCAAGGTTGCTCCATCAGATTTTTCCTGCAGTCCAGTCTAATATTACATCAGCAAATCAAGTGAGGACACAGCCATATAGAATTTCTCCTTTAATTGTGACTTTGCAAGAGAGGAGTGATTTCATAGAGCTTTCTTCACTGCTCAGAGGAGGCCATCATATTCACACGTAACTATCTGCAGCACTTACAGTCCTAAGTGGTCCAGGACCAGGTTGTCTTATGCACATTTCCTATGCGCTGTTCTATGCCATTGTTCATTTCAAGTAGGGTCTGGGTACTCTGTATGGGACTAACAACATCTTATCCAGACAGTTTCATTTTAACAGTATGCAACAGACTAGTTTCTTAAACCCCCTCCTGGACTTATTTTCTAGAGTTAACTTCCAGAACTTGAGGCACAGTATCATCTATACACTCCCTGGCTTTGCCTCAGCCCAAACCCCACAAGCCGAGAAGTTCTGGTTGTGCACAGTTAAGTAATGGATATGAAACCAATCCATTCAGGCAGCACTGGGCTATTATTCAGAAGCTATCCAGACAGCAGCAAAAATCAGGACTGTAAGAACACAGGCTCCTGAGCCCAAGCAGACACGTTTCAGTTTAATTGCTTTTCCTGCTCTACAGATTACCCTGAAGTCATTTGTCCTAGTCTGCATTCCTCCAACTGCTTGCTCATGGTAAGTACCTGCTTACTTAGCTGTCCTCTGTCACGTACACAACTCGCACAGCTCCCTGCCCACGCTCTGCCTCACCTGGAAATAAAGCAGCTCCTTCTTGAGCTGGTTTTGAGTAACATTACATTTCACTTCATGGCTGAAAGCAAACTTATACAGAAAGTCAGATAGACCACAATACTGTTTAGTGAAGGGGAAAAGAGAACCCAGGCTAAAAAGGCTAAACTGAACTATTTAAACACTCTGCAAACTCCTAGGAAGAAATATTTGTTAAGTACTAGAGACCTTAGCAATAGGAAATGACATGCCTAAATAACCCTGTGGAATTGTACCCTCATGCTGAGGCTTGAAGGCTTTAGCCTTACATTGCAGCACAGCTGTCTTGCACAATGGCAGGCTGGTCTGGGGATGAAAAAAATCAGCTGTACCCTACCCATATCTAAAAGGAGGAGGTGCTTTGTTTAATTGCTCTGGTTCAAACTCCCTCAAAGAAGTCCAGCTCAGTAGCTGAATACAGAAGCTATACGTTTTCTTCAGTATACATTAATCTATTATCTATTACAGTCAATAATGTGAAATTCGGCACCGTGTTTGCAGGAAGGGTGCTGACAGTGCAGCATGCTGCTCTCCAGTGCTCCCAGCAGTCTTAGCAGGGTATAAAATGCCAACTGTACCCTCTTCTGTTCCTGATAATACTCCCAAGAGAGGAAATTCCAGAATCCACACCTTTGCACTTGATAAAAGTGGAGAGACAATTCATTCATACACAGGCGATCTTTTTTCTTTTTCTAATTTTCAGCCACATGTGGCCACTTTTGCCACACAGCCTTGAACAACCTAGACACGGGAATTAAATTCACTTCTCACTTGCTCCTACACAACATTACGCCCTGCCATTAGATGTAGAAACTTCATTTTTCATAGAAGTTCCTGGATCTTCATTCCCAATCACAGTACCCCAGTGGCCACAGCAGCTACATAAGGACCACCAAAGCAGAGTGGATGTAAACCTTTGGTGCTTCTAAGATGGAGCACATCAGGCATTTTATCAAGACTAAACCATAATAGCTATGGCAAACCCTAATCTCTTGTGCCCATTTATCACTGCCTGTATTTAAGTCTGTTGCAGCCTGTCAAGTATCTGGAAGC